>CM022300.1:358444481-359694481 GCA_011799875.1 Thinopyrum elongatum | reverse complement strand
GATGACGAAGACCGAAGATTCCCCTCTCTGGAGCCCCGAAAAGGCTCCAGATCGGCCTCCCGATGAAGAACATGAGGTGGCGGCGGCTCCGTATCGTAAAACGCGATGAAACTTCCTCTCTTATTTTTTCTCTCCGAAAATAGGATTTTATAGCATCGGAATTAGGGTCAGCGGGGCCTCGAGGGCCCCACCCACCAGGGCGTGCCAGAAGGGGGTGGCGCGCCCTGGTGTCTTGTGGGCAGCTAGGGCCCCCTCCAGTGGGTCTTGGTTCCAATAATTATTATATATTCTGAAATAATTCTCCAAAAAGTTTTGTCCAATTCCGAGAACTTTTATTTCTGCACAAAAACAACACCATGGTAGTTCTGCTAAAAACATTGTCAGCCCGGTTTAGTTTCATTCCAATCATGCAAATTAGAGTCCAAAACAAGAGCAAAAGCGTTAGGAAAAGTAGATGTGATGGAGACGTATCAGACACTCCCTCACGTGGTAATCGACGACAAGCCTATTCATGGGCCGGATGGACGTCCATCACTTCGACCGACAACGGAAGAGGTTACCAAGGTGGACTCTTCTTGGCTCGTTTTATGGTAGGTCATGGTGAGATTCTAGACCATAGATTGAATGCACGTGTACACATCCATGAATCCCTGTCACCGGCTCGAAGAGGGGGACCGGCATACTACACTTCGTGAACCCTCGCTCCGTGTGGGGACTTTTCGGTTCCAAAGCAGGCACCACATAAAAGTTGTGCATTGGGTATTCAAACACCACACAACACTTCCATACATATGTTTGGTCCACATGCAGGTGGTGGTTGTCTTCGGACACTCCCTCGCGTGGTTATCGGCGATACGCCCATCTGTGGGCCCATGTGGACATCCATCACTTTGACCAACAACTAGAGAGGTTTGACCAAGGTTGATTCTTCTTGCTTCGTGTTACAGTAGGTCTTGGTGAGATGCCCTCCCAACGACTTGAAGTGTGTGTGTGGGGCACTATACTTCATACGTCCTGAACCTCCGTGGGGTCGATGTTTGGGCTGTGAGGCACATATGCCACATCAAAGTTGTGAATTGGGTATTTAAGTATCATACCACCCTTTTCATATATATAGTTGGGACACCCGCAGGTGGTTCGTGGTCTCACCCATCTCGCGCCACACCCACATCTGTGGGCCCGCACGGTCCACCTTCGACCGGAAGTGAGAGGGGGTTTGACCATGATGGATTCCTATAGGTTTTGTATTATAGTAGGGTGAGATGCCAGACCTATTTGGGGCATGCTTTCATATCTAGGATTCCCTCTTGTCGACATGAAGCGGGGAGTAGACAAGCAATATTGTGCCCTTTGTTAGACAGGTGCCACATCAAACTTGTGCATTGGGTATTTGAACGTCAAACCACCCTTTTCATGCATATCTTTGGTCCACATGCATGTGTGTTTGTATTCTGACCCTTTCCCGCAGATTTTTGCCAAATATATCAATAGCAGACGAGTCGGATGAAATAACTGTCCGCGATTGCAGATAAAACAGACATGGTTCCCTCGTACTACCTGTGTGCCACACCCGTGCCCCTATCACATCAGCACGGTCCACTGGTGGCCGCTGGCCACGATTGGGCTCCATGAGGCTTCCCTCGCAATCTCAAAAATATCTGCCCGCCTTGAGCGATTTTAGAAATGGTGGTTCCGCGGGTTCTTCTATTTGATAGCACACAATTATTATGTTTGGGCCTTGTGCGATGTATGTTGCCCCCACGCCACTTCAATCCCATCATCCAAATTTTCAGCAGCCCCAGCATTTTACTCCCGCCTAGTAAAAATTTTAGTAGTCGCGACATTTCCTCAAACACCACCTTCGTCCCGCTCCACACAAACAGCCCAAAACCTCCGCTCACACACACCACCCCTCCCTCGCTCGAAAGCCTAGCTAGCTCGCCGCCGCCGCGCCGCCTCCACAGTCAACATCTGTCGGTCTGCTCGTGCAGGTTACCCACCGATCTCCTTACCCTCGCCGCCCAGAGTTCTCAGATGACGCCTGCGAAACACCCCCTTTCATCAGATGCCCATTCCCATCCCCCTCCCCCACTCTAGAGCGTCGCAGCCTAAGCCCGGCCACATTTCCTGGGGAGCTCGAGGAGCGAATGTCCAAAAAGAGGTTTATCATGGCCTCTTCGCCCGATGTTGGCGAGGTGGTCGCAGAGGAAGCTGACAACGATGGTTGGCCAGAGGCTTTAAATCAACGATCTCACATATGGAGGCATCTCATTGAAGCCAGCTACGACATCAAGGTCGTTGACAACGATGGCTTGACGCGAGCTATGTCATAGTCTAAGTGGCCCATCCCCAACCCCTCGGGTTCAACCGCTGTCGATCTCATCCACGGACCTGTCGCTGATCTCCTTTGCCTCGCTGTCAAGAATTTTTCATCCTTCATATCCATCAGCTCCTTTTGTAATTTCTGAAGGACACGTTCTGTACCGCTAGCTTGGGATCGTCAGCTGCCAAGTCAGACCTCGTCGACGGAGACCACGAGGACGGCACCTTCTCCGGCTCTTCCAAGGGGAAAGAGCCCATCTTCGACATTGGGGAGGGCACCCTACAGCCGTGCCCTTCCAAGCCCATCTGCGACAACACGGAGCGCACCCAAAGTACGTGCTCTTCTAATGGGAAGGAGCCCATCTATGAAAAGTGAGGAAACCCATGATTTGTTTTAACTACAAAAAAATTCACTTCCATGATGATACGCGTTTGTCACAGTAGGTCACATTTTCTCTCATGCATGTACATCCCTGACGATTTTATGACAGAATCAAGATAGTCATACCTGTGCTGTCGTAGAAGTGTTCCGTGACAATACCAAAATTATCATCATGGAAGTGTCCACTTCCATGATGATAAATGGCGCGTCATGGAAGTATTTTCGTCAAGGGTAACCGACACATGGCATCCACCGTAACAGGTCGCCGTTAAGCTATCGGGTTTCGGTTTGGATCCGATAACCCGTTAACAGCCCCGACCAATGGGGATTTTCCATGTGTAAAGTTCTCATTCGCCGGAGGATCCACGTGTCAGCTCAGCGTTGGGACAGATGTCATCCACTCATTGTACGAGAGGCGCCTATGATATGTTGGCACGTGGCAAGGCCCAATAGTGGCCCATTTAGGTGAAAGAGGTCGGCGCAGTCAAAATTAGCAGGCCAACCCATATAGGTCCTACTTGTGTCTGGTCCATTTAAGCCCACGACTCATACGAGATGTGCCAATTCGGCCCGTCAACGACCCGTTGACTATTTAACACCATTGCAGCCCATCGTCAGTTCGAGCCCGTTAACAGCCCGCTATATATTTGGGCTCAATATCGGCCCGATGTGGTTTCGCCCTGTTAACAGCCCATTCAAGGGATGGGCCCATTTTCAGGATATACGTCTTTCGGCCTTTTAGCGACCCATTTAAGTGTTGGGCCAATTTCCAGCCCGGTGTGTCTTTCAACCTGTTAACGGCCCATAAATGAGTTGGGCCATTTGCAGTCGGACCTGAGTTTTGGCCTCTTAACGGCCCATGCTCTTCATGGTCCAATACCATCCCGATTTCTCTTTCGGCCTGCTAAAGGCCCACAACACAGTTGGGCCATATACAGTCCGACCTGACTTTCGGCCTCTTAGCGGCCCATGCTCTTCATGGTCCAGTATGAGCCCGCTGTCTCATTCGGCCTGCTAAAGGCCCACAGTACAGTTGGGCCATATATAGCATGACCATAGTATTGGCCTGTTAACGGCCCGTGAAATTGAATGGGCCCACTTATTGCCCGCTTCGATGTCGGCCTATTAACGACCCGGGAGGTAACAGGGCCAAGCATTAACAGTTGGCTCGTTTCAATTATAGCGGCCCAATAGAGCTTTTGGCCTGGTTACGGCCCATCAACTTAATAGGCCCGCTAAAGTTCGAACATGTCTGTAGGCCCAATTAGATAACGTCGATTTTGGCCCAGCTATAATTTGAGCCCATTACGACGAGCAATTATGGACAGGACCAAAACCGATCAATCAAAGGCCTATGAGAATTTTGGCCCATGCGAGCCTATTAGGGAAGCCCATTAAGAGGAGTGGGCCGCTATCCTTCATATAGTGCTCATGACTGTTCATGCTAACTAATAATTTCACTGCTTTTTTGGCTTCCTAGCGACCAGTTAGCTGGAACGCGAGGCGCACTAAGCAATCGTATGGCATACACGGAAAAATGTAGCACATCCAGCATATATTACAGGAAATTACATCCACTGGGCAATCAAAGATTGATGCCAATGCAAATAAATGAATAGAACTTAACGATCTACAACCTCACAATTTGCAACCTCAGCGCGGATGACACCCATAAGCATGTGAGCAAGTTCTTCCTTCTTTGCTACACTGTCTCTGAAAACATTGATCAGTTGTTGTTGCGAAAGAATGTGCACCTCTGATTCCTCCATGATTTCCATCATTGCTTCAGCCAGTAATTGGTTCACAAACATACATTTTTTTTCGTTGGATTCGAGACAGAGGAAACTAAACAGATTCAGATGGTGATTTTGGCAGGCTTGTATTGTTGATAGTGGAGAGTGTCTCGACCACTGCATCATAACATAAATTAGGAGGGGAACCGAACAGATTAATCAAGAGTTATTGCCATATTACCTGGCCTAGATTTATTAGAAATAAACAATGGGGTTGCCTTGCTGTTTTCAGAGTTTGTCTTCTTATCTTCAGCAGCCTACACCAAATAAACACACTAGCATTGCTATCATTGGCCAGGTCAGATAAATAGGAAAGCAACATTGACACAACAAACATTTGGGCAACCAGACCACACCAGCCTACACCAAATTAACACAATATGGCACAACTATCATCAGCCAGGTAAGGTAATAGGAAAGCAACATTGACACAATGAATGATTGGGCAACCAGAACAGCACTACAATTTAGTAATGTGCATGATATGAGATAGTACACTCATGCAGCTCAATATGCAAAACTACTAGGCAGTTTTCCTTACAAAAATCAACATTGTCGCCTTTAATTATACATTTTGCTACAAGTAAGTTTAGATCAGATAAAGGTTGGATTCACGCCGATTAACAAAATACATGCTGATGTAAAAATATAGTGATATACAACAGGTACTTACATCAGCATTGGAGCACAGAGAATTCTCGCAAGATACTTTCCTCGAACACGATCCCAGTTTAGAAAGTCTTCTATCCTTTAAGCTTATTTTCTAAAAGAGAGATGGGAAAGAAACATGTAGAAAATATGATCTGAATGCTATAAAATTTCATGATGTGAGGATACGCACACGCTTTTTAGAATGGAGTTGACATATTTTGCTGGACTGGAGCAGACTAGTTCATTGGCCACTTGAATCTGCTTATTATCAGTAGGAGTTGGGTTTCTCTGTGCTGGAGCAGTTTCTATGAACACTGGAGTTGGTTTACTATCTCCTGGCGTTTGGATCTTTTGCATAGACCTTGTTTGTAACCCTTCATATTCTAACATAGCCGTCTTCCCCTTGCATGCCTTATATAGAAGAATGGTGCTTCAGTTATAAAACATGCTACCGCAGAGAGATGGAATAGGTACTGAAGAATAGAAAGGCATGACATATTAACATGTATTCCCTCCATCCGGAAATAAATGGATGTGTCTAGGCATATTTCAGCTCTAGATACATCCATTTTTATCCATTTCTGCGACATTAATCCGGACAGAGGGAGTATGATGTAAGAGCTAGGGATATGACAGGACAACAGAGTAAAAAAACACTAGTTGAATGTAAAACTGTATGATAGCGGAATACATACAGAAAAACACTAAGGCAACATATGCATGTGTTGGATTCAGGGCTCCACGGACCCAAGAAAGGTTTGAACTCTGGGGCGTGTACGAAGAACTCAACCTCTCCAGCCAACCAGCCCGTCGCCCTATAGCCTAGCTTGATGAACAAGGAAGAAGATGAACACGGCAGTTTACCCAAGTTCGGGCCACCTTGCGGTGTAAAACCCTACTCCTGCTTTGTGGTGGATTAGCCTCACGAGGGGTTGAGGAAGAACTAGTACAGAGGATGAACAAGCTCGTGAGGCTTGCTCTGGTGAGAGTGAGTTGTTGCGGGATTGGATCGGATCCTCTTCCTATGGTGGTGGCTAGCCTATATATAGTGGCCTCAGTCCTCTTTCCCGAAAACGAAGGCGGGAAGGGATTCCACAACGGCCAATTTGAAAGGGGACAAGTAGTACATCTTATCCTGACGAAAGGTGGTCTTCGCCTGCAAAGCTTCTGCTCGTGACGCTCCGATGGGCTCGGTGATGACATCCGTCCTGCCGTCCTGGCGGTCTTGGTCTCGTTGCACGGGAATGAAAACCTTTGGCTGATTCCTCGGGACCCCGCGCCTGCGCTTGCCTCCTTAGAACCAAAGAGGAAACCTACTCCTCTACGCCCGCTGGCGCTCGCCTGGCCTTGGTCCTCATGGATTGCATGACCGCAACCTCATGAGGTTGGGCGCCTGCATAGGAAACTCCACTCCTCAGGAGCAGCCCCGGGGTGGCCGCTCCCTTAGGAGGTCTTGGCGTCGTCCGCCTCGTGAGGCTTGGCCCCTCGCGAGAGTGTTGTCTTGTTGGTGTCGTAGATGGGTCGTACTAGGCCGTTGATGGAGCCACGCCATGGGCTGCAGCCAGGCAAGTCTAGGTACCCTGATTCCCAGAAGGCCGACAGTAGCCCCCGGGCCCAAGGCGCACTCGGACTTGGCTTTGGGGCGAAGCCAAAGGGCAAGGGCGAAGCACCATGGGCCCCAATCGCCTGCGGACCAGGCTGACGCGTGGCGTTTTGATGGGACGTGGGCATCTCCACTTTCCCACGCTGCCTCGGCAACCGCATGACTTGACAACTACCTGGCGCACGCAGATCAGCCATCATTGCTCGGAGCATGGGAGGCCGGCGGTTGGCCTTCCCCTGCCTATAAATGGGAAAGGGGGCGGAGCCCCCAGCTCGTCTTCATCTTCTCATCGCCTGCCCTTCTTATTCTTAGTTCCTCCGCCATCTTGCCAAAGCTTCCATGGCGCCAGTGAGGAGGTTCTCGGTCGCGGAGAAGGGAAAGGCTCCCAAGGAGGGACCGGACTCGCCGCCGCCCAAGAGAGGCCGCGGCCGCCCCCGCAAGCATGCCGCAACGACAACGGTGGCTCCCCGAGGGCGTGCACGCACTCCCTCGAGGGCTAGCACTGCCGTCGGCAGTCGCGGGGGCGCTCCTTCCCGCGGCGGAAGCTGCCGAGGCCGGGACAGTCGCAGCGAAGGGGGAAAGAGAGCGGCAGCCATTCGGCCACCGTGCCCGCGACTCCACTCAGCCGATGCGTCCTTGGAGTTCGTGGTGTGGGAGGAGAGGCCCGCCGGCGCCTGGCTCCATCTCTCGCGCTTCTTTGCGGGGGCACTGCCGGCTGGGGGACCTAGCGGCCTCTGGCTGCAGGCGGATGGTTGCTGCAGCAAGGCCTCCTGGGTGGTGGTCGAGGTCACCCCTGCCGGCAACGTGTTCCTGAACTGTGGATGGCAGACATTCGCCCGCGCACGCGGCCTGCAGGGGAGGTGTACCCTCCACTTCAGGTACGACGGCGCCGCGACCCTCTACGTCAGGATCTTCAGGGAAGATGGTCAGCGCCTGGGGTGCTGCCCGGAGAGCGACAACGACGACGACGCCGGTGGTGAGCTTGCCCTTGGCGATGGCCGCGACGCCTCCAGCAGTGGCGAATCCTCCTCTGGGAAGAGCACGAGCGACGGCGACTATGACGAGCCACCACGCCGCCGAGCTCGGACCAGGGAGGGAGACGAGCCGCCTCGCCACCACCCCTCGGTGAAGCAGGAGGAGGACTCTGACTGAGTGTGGGCGTTACTGGAGGCAGGTCCCGGGAGCTGCTGTAGTTGCGCGGCTGCTTTTGCCTCTCTTCTTCCTCTTCTTTTTTTTCTGCATCAAAAAGGTGGAAGCCCTGTCGGGGCGTGTAATGGACTGCGGCGCTTGCGCCACTGCGTTATCGTCTTTATATTGCATCCTGGTATCCATGTTGCCACTGACTGTGATTGAAATGACTTAGCTTCGTGTGCCTACGGTAGACTCTTGTGCTGCGAGGACGAGCTTCCCTGGAGTTTTGGACTTCCCGCATGTCCCTGGTTCCGGGGAGGTCCTCCGAAGATTTCCTTCTTGTGGACTCGAAGGTCGTCAGGCGCAGCTATGGGGCCAGGGGACCTCTGGAGGTGCCGTTCCCCATGCGAGCCCCCGAGCGTGGGTCGCTGGTACGCCGCGTCGTGATGCCCAAAGGCACGGACTCAGGGGGCGTGCGTGCCCGCTAGCTCGTTTGAGGGCGTCACGCAAGGATTCAGACGCCAAAGGCCAAGGCTTTGGCGAGGTGCGTTCGCGGGCGGGCCTAAGCGTACACACCGTGCCCAGCCCCCACGCGCGAGGAAGAGCGACAGGCAATTGTCACTTTCCCTAAAATGAGGCCTGAAAAAGCGAGTGCTTGAGGAGAAAAAATTCCCAACCCTTTCAAATAAAGACGCAAGAACTCCAAATTTCATTTCAAGAAGTTGCAAATCAGCTACAGAAAGCAAGCAAATGAACAGCCGCGTCCGGCACCTATACTAGTCTTCTGTCTTCCCACCAGCGCGGAGCATGGGCCCTCCACTAGGATGTGGGTGGGAGCCCCCGTGAGGCCCAAGGGCGACGCTCAGGAGACTCCGGGGCGTGTACAACTCCACTCATTATTACGTGAGAGTGTCACGGGCGGAGATTTGAAAGGCGCATGGCCTTGTTCACGGATAGAACTTCTGTAAATGTTGGATGTTCCAGGCATTCTGGATGGGGACCCCGTCCTACGTCTCCAGGCGCGCGGCACCAGGCCTGGAGACACGGGCGATCCTGAACGGGCCCTCCCACATGGGCGAGAGCTTGTGAAGCCCCTCCCTGGAGAGTACCCGCCTCAGGACAAGGTCACCCACCTCGAGGGTCCTGGAGTAGACATTGCAGCAGTGATACCACCGCAGCGCCTGCTGGTACCTCGCTGCACAGAGCGAGGCTTGGCGGCGGCCCTCCTCCCCGAGCACGAGGTCCATCCTCCGCGAGGCGTCCTGGCGTGCCTCGTCAAACGCCAAGACCCGCGGGGAGCGATGTCTGACCTCATGCGAGAGGACCGCCTCAGCCCCGTAGACGAGGAAGAACGGGGTATCGCCGGTAGGCTTGGTCGCGGTGGTGCGGATGGACCACAGCACGGATTGGAGCTCATCGAGCCAACCCCTGCCACAGGCCTCGAGTTTCTTCTTGAAGCTCCTCGCTTTGAGGCCTCTCAAGACCTCCGCGTTGGCATGCTCAGCTTGGCCGTTACTTCATGGGTGCACCACCGAAGCATAGCATTTCTGCATTCCAAGGTTTGCACAATATGTTTTGAAAAGGTTGCTCGTGAACTGAGAGCCATTATCGGTGATGATATGGTTGGGGACCCCGAAGCGGCTCACGAGACCCTAGATGAACTTGACGGCCGAACCAGCTGGGATGGTGCGCACGGCCTCCACCTTCGCCTACTTGATGAACTTGTCGATGGCGACGTAGAGGTAGCGGTAGCCCCCAGCTACTCGAGGGAATGGCCCCAGTATATCCAGCCCCCATACCGCGAACGGCCATGAGAGTGGGATGGTCTGGAGGCCCTGAGCGGGCTGGTGGATCTTTTTGGCATGGAATTGGCACGCCTCGCAGGACCTCACCAGCTCAGTGGCGTCGTTGAGTGCCATGGGCCAGTAGAACCCACTACGAAACGCCTTGCCCACGAGGGTGCACGACGAAGAGTGATGCCCATAGTCCCCACTGTGGATGTCAGCTAGCAGTTCGCACACCTGCTCCTTGGAGATGCACCGCAGAGAGACATCGTTTGGGCGCCTTCTATCGAGCTCGCCATCCTGCAAGCAGTAGGCGGTGGCCTGGCGGGCCACGCGTTCTGCTTCTTCCTGCTTCTCTGGCAAGGTGCCCTGGAGCAGGTACGCCTTGAACTCCTCGGTCTAGCACCCCTCCTGAGGTTCGAGGGCCAGAAGCAGGCAGGCTCCGGAGGTTGGACCGCAGGTTGGGGCACCTGAGGTGGGGGCCAAGGGCAGTTCCTCCCAGAGCAGTGCCGGGCTCGCAGTGGAGGGGGCCACCGATGGCTTGAAGAGCGTCTCCTTGAAGATGCCCGGCTTCTGGGGGTCGCGCCGCGACGCCCTCTTGGCAATGTCGTCCGCCTCCTTGTTCGTGCCGCGTGGGACGTGCTGCAATTCCAAACCCAAGAACTGTTTTTCAATTTTGCGTACCTCTTCCAAATATGCCTCCATGTGCTCGTCCTTGGGCGTGTACTCCTTGTTGGAGAAGTTGACGAGGAGCTGAGAATCACCCTTGATGGTGAGGCACTTGATCCCCAGGCCCGCTGCGGCCCGGAGGACTACGATCAGGCCTTCGTATTTCGCGATGTTGTTGGAGACCTTCTCACCATGCTAGAAACAGAGCTGCACGGCGTAGTAGAGCTTGTCCTGAGTAGGTGAGATGAGCATGGCTCCAGCCCCCGCGCCCCGGTGTGCGAATGCGCCGTCAAAGTACATGACCTAGCCATCGGGCGTCTCATCTCCAGGCACGAGGAAGCGGTTTTCACTAACCCCTCGGTTAGGGGCGTCAGTCCATTCCGCCATAAAGTTAGTGAGGGTCGCGCCCTTGATGACCCAGGTGGTGCTAAACTCCAGCTGGAATGCCT
Organism: Thinopyrum elongatum; assembly: GCA_011799875.1. Lineage (NCBI taxonomy): Eukaryota > Viridiplantae > Streptophyta > Magnoliopsida > Poales > Poaceae > Thinopyrum > Thinopyrum elongatum. The sequence continues at coordinate 359,683,697 of CM022300.1, read as the reverse complement.
GCAGCTCGATGTTCCATTCAGCAACCCTGCCTGCAGCGTTTGGGCTCCGGAGCACCCTCTCCAGGGGGAACGCAGAGACAACCTTGATGGGGTGGCCTTGGAAGTAGTGGCGCAGCTTCCTGGAGGCGACAAGGAGCGTGAGTAGAAGCTTCTGCGGCATAAGGTAGCGTGCGCGCGCATCGCGCAACACTGTGCTGATGAAATACACAAGGTGCTCGACAAGAGAAGGGGCGCTGATGGTGTCCGGCCCTACCTGAGGCGTGGGAGCCTCAGGAGCCTCGCCCTCTACCGGGGCGACCGATGCCTCAGGAGCGCTGTCCTGAGGTGGCGATGGCGTGGCTGCACATGAGGTACTGCGCCGCGCCCCTGCGCCCACGTGCTCTTCCCGGACCGCCACGAGTGCCGCGCTCGCCGAGTGGGGTGTGGCGGCCAGGTAAAGCACCAGGGGCTCAAGAGGTCGAGGCGCCACCATCACCGGAGGGCTGGTGAGATACCTCTTGAGGTCTTGGAAGGCCTCCTCGACCTCCGGAGTCCACTCGAACGGACCCTTCTTCTTCATCAACTTGAAAAATGGGAGGGCGCTCTCACCGAGCTTGGAGATGAAACATGTAACGCCCCGAGACCGATGTGCCAGGTGTCTTCCGTTTATTTGCCATCGTTGCCATGTTATTCGGTTGCGTGTTGCACTTTGCCAAGTCATCATGAGCATCTCATCTGCATGTTTTTCAAAAACATGCATCCGTCCGGGTCTCCCAGTTCTCTACATTGTTCGTTCTGAGCCCAGACACACTTGCACGCGCCCGCGGCACCTTCGTAATATTATTTTATAAGTGGCATAAAAATGTTCTCGGAATGGGTTGAAAGTTGGCGTGCGCTCTTATTATAAAGCAGGTAGACTGCCTGTCAAATTTCATCGCATTCGGAGCTCGTTTGATAGCCCAACCGTTAAACATATAGCGGCAATATAGCCAGTCAAACGTCGAACGTTTTCGGTATCCGGAAACTATTGCCGAGCTGCATTTCTCTTCTCTCCTCTCAGCCCAACCCCCTCTAGCACAGCCCACAACCAGCCCACCAACCTCCCGCTCCGACCGGAACCGTTGGATCGCGATCGGAGGGCTCCGAAATGCTCCAAATCCCTCAAACCCTAGCCCCTTCCCTATATAAACATCTCCCCCTTCCAAATCTGGCAGCCTAGCCCCTCCACCTACCTCTAGCCGCCTCCCACCTCAATTTCCGTGTGCAGCCGCTCCTTCCTTGCCACTTGTCGCCATCGCCAGATTTCACCAGCGCCGCAACCCTCGACCTATCATGGCGCGCCACGTCGCCCCGCGCCCCTCCCCGCGCCTCCAACCGCCACGGCCTGCGGAGCCCATCACGGGCCCGCGCAGGCCCGGATCCCGCGCCGTTGCTCCCCGCGCGAGCCCAAAGCCGCCCGCCACCCGATCCCGCTCGCCCGCGTCGCCCCGCCGATCTACCGGCCGCCGCCCGCTACCCGCGCTGGAGCGCATCGCCTCGCCGCCGACGAGCACCAGCAGCCTCTCCTCCGCTGCGCTGGCGCCCTCGTCTCCCCTTGCCATGGCCCCGCCGCCTCAAGCTTTGCCAGACCCCGCATCTCCAGATCCACCGCCGCCGGAGCCCGCGACCAGCACCAAAGCCGGCCTGGACCTCGCCGCCGGCACTGCTCGCCTCTGCACCGCCCGTGGGATGGCTCCGTCCCTGACGTCGTCGTTCCTCGAACCAAACACCGCGCCCAATCGATCCCGAACCCCCCTCGTCCCACTGCACCGCGAGATCCAGCTTTCCCCGAGGTGGTTTTTTTTCTTCCAAGTCCCCAGTTTTCCTCATCATATAGGCATTTTGATCATGATGTAACTCTGTGCATGTTGGTCCTATGATGATGTTCTTTATATGGAAATGTTCTGCTCTTCATGCTCTACATGATGGTGTGCTTTGCATGCATATTAGGATGCATCTTGATTTCTTAACCGCTGTTGCAAAAGTGATTGCTGATGTTAAGTGCTGAATCTGATAAAACTTGCCCTTTTGTTATTTTCGTGTGATCTAATGCATACATCATATGAGCATCTTGTCAACATGAGTTTGGTGCATTTCTATGTCCTCTAGCTGCTAGTATTTATTTCATGCCATGATATGCCCTGTGGTGACTAGCACAAGCTTGTAAAGTAGCATACTTGCTGCTACTGTTCTGCTAAGTCTGAAACTGTTATATTATGATGCCATGTTTACTTGATGCTACCATCAAATATATGCATATTTTGGAGATGTTCAGTAATCATGTTTTGAAGATCATGTTATGCTCTATCCATCCATGCCCTTGTATGCAATTATAGCCTACTGTAGCTTGTTCTTTTCATGCTCTCAAATTGCTTAAAAATATTTGTCAGTGTTAACAGCATGTTCCATTTCGCAAAGTTCATTGTAATTAATCTATGCATCTTATAAATTGTGCCTTTGGTTTAACTGGAATTATGTCATTCCTACTATATGCTCATGACCTTTGCATATTTATTAAAATTGCTATGCTTACTATTATGTGCCCCAAAAGTCAGCATCATAATGTTACTGTTTTGTATTCCCAGATTTTCCCTAATTCTAAGAATCTGCTATTTCATGTTTGCACCTTGTCTTGATGATTCCCTTGAACTTGTTGCTCCTATGTATATGCCATGTTGCATTATTTGAGATCCATGATATGTACTAGCATGCTATACCTCTTGATGCCATGTTCATGCACTGTAGCATACTTGTTTCATGCCTCCAACATGTCATCATATTAACTCTGCTCATGTATATGCCCAGTTTTTCACTGTCCTAATCTGTGTTATAAAGTTGCTTTTTGCATTGATCATATTGGTTTAATCTTGATGCCTATGAACCTGAACCTTAATGATCTTTGAAGTATGTAATCTGTCCTTGAAGTGCATATCAAGTTTATGCTCATGTGGTTCCTGTAGCATGTTGTTTTGATGATTGCAAAGTGCCTAGTAGCTGTTTAGGCAGATTGTTGTTATATCTTGTTTTGAGTGCATGTGTTGAACCGTTGCTCTGTTTTGATCATGCCCTATATGAAACTTGCTTGGTTTTGCATGTAGTTCCATCATGTCATGTTGCATCCATGATTTGAGTATGTGTGCTTGACGTTTGAATGCATTTTGCATCAATGCCATGTTTAACTTGTTTTGCTCATATCTTCTAGGTCGTAGCTCCGAATTAAATGAACTTTATATGTAACTTGATTAGAAAAACATGTAGATCATCATGGTGCATATTAACTTGCTGTTTAACAATTTCATCATAATGTGTTATTCAGATCTGGACCAATTTCGAAATTTGCATATGAGGACTTACCGGAATTGTTATATGTTGCTCCCGGCCTCATTTAAACTTGCTTTGATGTGATGTTCTTGTATGCATCATCGCTTGCCATGTGTAGCATCTTGTAGCCTTGTCATGCATCATACTTGGATGAGCATCATGTCATGTTTATGTGTTGTGTGTTTACCATGTTGTTTGCTTCTTTCCGGTTGTGCTTCTATTCGATAGTTCCTGTTCCATTGCGATTGTGAGGACCCGTTTGACTACGCTTGGTTCGTCTACGCCCATTCATCTTCTTCATGGACTCGGTCTTCTTCCTAGTGGGATCTCAGGCAAGATGACCGTTACCCTGGATACCACTACTATCTTTGCTTTGCTAGTTGTCTCGTTGCTATCGCTATGTCGCGCTACCTACCACTTGTTTATCAAGCCTCCCAAACTGCCATGATAGCCCCTAACCTTTTTCACCATCCTAGCAAACCGTTGTTTGGCTATGTTGTCGCTTTGCTCAGCCCCTCTTATAGCGTTGCTAGTTGCAGGTGCAGTTGCAGTTTGTTCCATGTTGGGACATGGATATCATGGGATATCACAATATCTCTTATTTAATTAATGCATCTATATACTTGGTAAAGGGTGGAAGGCTCGGCCTTTTGCCTGGTGTTTTGTTCCACTCTTGCCGCCCTAGTTTCCGTCATACCTGTGTTATGTTCCTTGATTTTGCGTTCCTAACACGGTCGGGGTTTATGGGCCCCCCTTGACAGTTCGCTTTGAATAAAACTCTTCCAGCAAGGCCCAACATTGGTTTTAACATTTGCCCAACATAATAAACATGATATTAAATTTGACGCATAGGGAGTTAGCGCTACCCGAGGAGTAATTTAACATAATACAGGGGGGCCAGTGCTGTTGGTGCTGGTCCAAACTAGAGCACTGTGCGGGGCCGCCGGGGGCAACCTGGGGTACTTTGGCACGTGTACGCGTAGCTCATCCGTCGTGGCCTGAGACAAGATACGCGCGGCTACTATCAGGGTGTCGGCACGTCGGGAGGTCTTGCTGGATTTGTTTTACCATTGTCGAAATGTCTTGTGAACCAGGATTCCGAGTTTGATCGGGTTGTTCCGGGAGGAGGATTTTCATCCGTTGATCATGAGAGTTTGTGATGGACTAAGTTGGGACACCCCTGCAGGGTTTAATATTTCCGGAAGCCGTGCCCGCGGTTATGTGGCAGATGGGAATTTTTAATATCCGGTTGTAGAGAACTTGACACCAGATCCGAAATAAAATACACCAACCGCGTGTGTAACCGTGACCGTCTCTTTTCGAGTGAGTTCGAGAAGAGAACACGGTGGGGTTATGTTTGAACGTAATTAGTTCAAGATCACTTCTTGATCATTACTAGTTTGCGACCGTTTGCGTAGTTTCTCATCTTACTCTTGTACTTGTAAGTTAGCCACCATACAATGCTTAGTCCTACTGCAACCCCACCACTTATCCATTCCATACCCATTAAGCTTTGCTAGTATTGATACCCATGGTAATGGGATTGATGAGTCCTCGTGGCTCACAGATTACTACAACAACAGTTGCAGGTACAGGTAATGCGATGATCTGACGTGAGAGCGATGTTTGCTTGTTTTGGAGTTCTTCTTCTGTTTCTTCTTCGATCAGGGGATAGGTTCCTGGTTGGCAGCTTGGGCTAGCAGGGTGGATGTCGTTTGTGTTTTCCATTTGATTTCATCCGTAGTCGGATGCCTCTCTTCTGTATGATGTTTGTTGTATTCATGTGGCATGTGTATGCCTTTGTATGTATCCCCATTGAGTTGTATATGGTACGATGTAACGATATCCACCTTGCGAAAGCGTCTTCAATATGCGGATCTATCTTTGGTGGGACCTTTGAGTTCCTCTCGGATAGGATCGCATATTGTGCGTGACAAGTTGGTATCAGAGCCTCGACCGACCATAGGAGCCCCTTGATTGATCGTAGTTGGCCGTTGTCGAGTCTAGATGAAAACTATTTCGGAGTCTAGTTATATCGGAGAGTAGGAATTCTTTTACTCCTCATCCCCTTCGTCGCTCTGGTGAGGAATCGTGATGTAGGTGTTTTATTCTAATCCTCTTCCACTTCAATTTTCTTTGGGATCACGCAGTTAGTTTTCCGATCGTTGTGATGTCAGCTCATTTCATCCGGCGCACTTCTCTTTGAGTCATTCGACCCTCGTCGTCTTTTGCCAGATCAATCCTCAGTTCATTCTCAACGACTTTGTTTCCCCGTCTGAAGTTGTCTTTCTTTTTCCCACCCACCCACCCTTTTCTTCATGGAGTCCGAAGTCTTGAATCGATTATCCATTCTATTAATGCAAAGTCTATCCATTCTTCACCAGATTATTTCAACCGGTGAATTCTCGTCTCGTTCGACATTCTTTATCTCTTTTTCTTCTCTGGTGGATTCAATTCCAATTTTCGATGGTGATTATATTCTTTCCCTCGGCTAAGATGTTTCCCCTTACTCGTTCGCCTCTCACCATTTAATCATTCTGGAGTGCTAGATTCATCTCAGAAGATTCGTGCTTGCGTTCAAGCTAATTCGAGGTTGTCACCTAATTCAAGTCTTTCTATTGTTCTGGTGCATCATCTCTCTTCTTCAATCCTTCTCAACGGCGTTTCTTTTCAGTGGCCCCTAACCCACAGATTTTTTCCCAGGATCCTACCTGACTCTTCTATTCTCCCGGAGTCATTCGCAAATTCTTTCCAAGTTCGGCGCATGAGTCCTCTTCAGTTGATTCTCTTCTTTGGGATTTTCAATCGTTTCCTTTCACTTTCATTTTCATCTTCATCTTCTCTTCCGTCTCATTCCTAAGATCTCGGGACGAGATCTTCTGTTAGTGGAGGAGAGTTGTAACGCCCCGAGACCGATGCGCCAGGTGTCTTCCGTTTATTTGTCGTCGTTGCCATGTCATTCGCTTGCATGTTGCACTTTGCGATGTCATCATGTGCATCTCATCTGCATGTTTTTCAAAAACTTGCATCCGTCCGGGTCTCCCAGTTCTCTCCGTTGTCTGTTCTGAGCCCAGACACACTTGCACGCGCCCGCGGCACCTTCGTAATATTATTTTATAAGTGGCATAAAAATGTTCTCGGAATGGGTTGAAAGTTGGCGTGCGCTCTTATTATAGAGTAGGTAGACTGCCTGTCAAATTTCGTCGCATTCGGAGCTCGTTTGATAGCCCAACCGTTAAACATATAGCGGCAATATAGCCGGTCAAACGTCGGACGTTTTCGGTATCCCGAAACTATTGCCGGGCTACATTTCTCTTCTCTCCTCTCAGCCCAACCCCCTCTAGCACAGCCCACAACCAGCCCACCAACCTCCCCCTCTGACTGGAACCGTTGGATCGCGATCGGAGGGCTCCGAAACGCACCAAATCCCTCAAACACTAGCCCCTTCCCTATATAAACGTCTCCCCCTTCCAAATCTGGTAGCCTAGCCCCTCCACCTACCTCTAGCCGCCTCCTACCTCCATTTCTGTGCATAGCCGCTCCCTCCTCGCCACTTGTCACCGCCGCCAGCCACCACCAGCGCTGCCACCCTAGATCTATCACGGCGCGCCACGTCGCCCCGCGCCCCTGCCCCCGCCTGAAGCCGCCGCGGCCCGTGGAGCCTATCGCAGGCCCGCGCAGACCCGGATCCCACGCCGCCGCTCCACGCGGGAGCCGGAAGCCGCCCGCCGCCCGATCCCGCTCGCCCGCGTCACCCCGCCGATTGACCGGCCGCCACATGCTACCCGCGCTGGAGCGCGTCGCCTCACCGCCGACGAGCACCAGCCGCCTCTCCTCCGCCGTGCCAGCGCCTTCGTCTCCCCTCGCCGCGGCCCCGCCGCCTCAAGCTCTGCCCGACCCCGCATCTCCAGATGCGCCGCCGCCGGAACCCGCGACCAGCGCCAGAGCCGGCCTGGACCTCGCCGCCGGCACTGCTCGCCTCTGCACTGCCGGCGGGACGGCTCCGTCCTGGACATCGTCGTTCCTCGAACCAAACACCGCGCCCGATCGATACCGAACCCCCCTCGTTCCACTGCACCGCGAGATCCAGCTTTCCCCGAGGTGGTTTTTTTCTTCCAAGTCCCCAGTTTTCCTCATCATATAGGCATTTTGATCATGATGTAACTCTGTGCATGTTGGTCCTATTATGATGTTCTTTATATGGAAATGTTCTGCTCTTCATGCTCTACATGATGGTGTGCTTTGCATGCATATTAGGATGCACCTTGATGTCTTAACCTCTGTTGCAAAATTGATTGCTGATGTTAAGTGCTGAATCTGATAAAACTTGCCCTTTTGTTATTTTCGTGTGATTTAATGCATACATCATATGAGCATCTTGTCAACATGAGTTTGGTGCATTTCTATGTCCTCTAGCTGCTAGTATTTATTTCATGCCATAATATGCCCTGTGGTGACTAGCACAAGCTTGTAAAGTAGCATACTTGCTGCTACTGTTCTGTTAAGTCTGAAACTGTTATATTGTGATGCCATGTTTACTTGATGCTACCATCAAATATATGCATATTTTGGAGATGTTCAGTAATCATGTTTTGAAGATCATCTTATGCTCTATCTATCCATGCCCTTGTATGCAAATATAGCCTAATGTAGCTTGTTCTTTTCATTGTATCAAATTGCTTAAAAATATATCTGTCAGTGTTAACAGCATGTTCCATTTCGCAAAGCTCATTGTAATTAATCTATGCATCTTATAAATTGTGCCTTTGGTTTAACTGGAAGTATGTCATGCATACTACATGCTAATAACCTTTGCATATTTATTAAAATTGCTATGCTTACTATTATGTGCCCCCAAATTCAGCATCATAATGTTACTGTTTTGTATTCCCAGATTTTCCCCAAGTCTGAGAATCTGCTATTTCATGTTTGCACATTGTCTTGATGATTCCCATGAACTTGTTGCTCCTATGTATATGCCATGTTGCACTATTTCGGCTCCATGATATGTACTAGCATGCTATACCTCTTGATGCCATGTTCATGCAATGTAGCATACTTGTTTCATGCCTCCAACATGTCATCATATTAACTCTGCTCATGTATATGCCCAGTTTATAACTGTCCTAATCTGTGTTATAAAGTTGCTTTTTGCATTGATCATATTGGTTTAATATTGATGCCTATGAATATGAACCTTAATGATGTTTGAAGTATGTAATCTGTACTTGAAGTGCATATCAAGTTTGTGCTCATGTGGTTCCTGTAGCATGTTGTTTTGATGATTGCAAAGTGCCTAGTTGTTGTTTTCTCAGATTGTTGTTATATCTTGTTTTGAGTGCTTGTGTTGAACCGTTGCTCCATTTTGATTATGCCCTATATGAAACTTGCTTGGTTTTGCACGTAGTTCTATTATGTCATGTTGCATCCGTGATTTGAGTATGTGTGCTTGACGTTTGAATGCATTTTGCATCAATGCCATGTTTAACTTGTTTTGCTCATATCTTCTAGGCCGTAGCTCCGAATTAAATGAACTTTATATGTAACTTGATTAGAAAAACATGTAGATCATCATGATGCATATTAACATGATGTTTAACAACTTCAACATAATGTGTTATTCAGATCTGGACCAATTTCGAAATTTGCATATGAGGACTTACCGGAATTGTTATATGTTGCTCCCGGCCTCATTTAAACTTGCTTTGATGTGATGTTCTTGTATGCATCATCTCTTGCCATGTGTAGCATCTTGTAGCCTTGTCATGCATCATACTTGGATGAGCATCATGTGATGTTTATGTGTTGTGTGTTTACCATGTTGTTTGCTTCTTTTCGGTTGTGCTTCTATTCGATAGTTCCTGTTCCGTTGCGATTGTGAGGACTCGTTCGACTACGCTTGGTTCGTCTACGCCCGTTCATCTTCTTCATGGACTCAGTCTTCTTCCTAGCGGGATCTCAGGCAAGATGACCGTTACCCTCGATACCACTACTATCTTTGCTTTGCTAGTTGTCTCGTTGCTATCGCTATGTCGCGCTACCTACCACTTGTTTATCAAGCCTCCCAAACTGCCATGATAGCCCCTAACCTTTTTCACCATCCTAGCAAACCGTTGTTTGGATATGTTACCGCTTTGCTCAGCCCCTCTTATAGCGTTGCTAGTTGCAGGTGCAGTTGCAGTTTGTTCCATGTTGGGACATGGATATCATGGGATATCACAATATCTCTTATTTAATTAATGCATCTATATAATTGGTAAAGGGTGGAAGGCTTGACCTTTTGCTTGGTGTTTTGTTTCACTCTTGCTGCGCTAGTTTCCGTCATACCGGTGTTATTTTCCTTGATATTGCGTTCCTAACACGGTCGGGGTTTATGGGCCCCCCTTGTCAGTTCGCTTTGAATAAAACTCTTCCAGCAAGGCCCAACATTGGTTTTAACATTTGCCCAACATAATAAACATGATATTAAATTTGACGCATAGGGAGTTAGCGCTACCCGAGGAGTAATTTAACATAATACAGGGGGGCCAGTGCTGTTGGTGCTGGTCCAAACTAGAGCACTGTGCGGGGCCGTCTCGGGGCAACCTGGGGCATTTTGGCACCTGTAAGCGTAGCTCATCCGTCGTGGCCTGAGACAAGATACGCGCGGCTACTATCAGGGTGTCGGCACGTCAGGAGGTCTTGTTGGATTTGTTTTACCATTGTCGAAATGTCTTGTGAACCGGGATTCCGAGTTTGATCGGGTTGTTCCGGGAGGAGGATTTTCCTCCGTTGATCGTGAGAGTTTGTGATGGACTAAGTTGGGTCACCCCTGCAGGGTTTAATCTTTCCAGAAGCCGTGCCCGCGGTTATGTGGCAGATGGGAATTTTTAATATCCGGTTGTAGAGAACTTGACACCAGATCCAAAATAAAATACACCAACCGCGTGTGTAACTGTGACCATCTCTTTTCGAGTGAGTTCGAGAAGAGAACACGGTGGGGTTATGTTTGAACGTAAGTAGTTCATGATCACTTCTTAATCATTACTAGTTTGCGACCGTTTGTGTAGTTTCTCATCTTACTCTTGTACTCGTAAGTTAGCCACCATACAATGCTTACTGCTGCTGCAACCTCACCACTTATCCATTCTATACCCATTAAGCTTTGCTAGTCTTGATACCCATGGTAATGGGATTGCTGAGTCCTCGTGGCTCACAGATTACTACAACAACAGTTGCAGGTACAGGTAATGCGATGATCTGATGTGAGAGCGACGTTTGCTTGTTTTGGAGTTCTTCTTCTGTTTCTTCTTCGATCGGGGGATAGGTTCTTGGTCGGCAGCCTGGGCTAGCAGGGTGGATGTCGTTTGTGTTTTCCGTTTGATTTCATCCGTAGTCGGATGCCTCTCTTCTGTATGATGTTTGTTGTATTCATGTGGCATTTGTATGCCTTTGTATGTATCCCCATTGAGTTGTATATGGTACGATGTAATGATATCCACCTTGCAAAAGCGTCTTCAATATGCAGATCTATCCTTGGTGGGACCTTCGAGTTCCTCTTGGATAGGATCGCATATTGGGCGTGACAAAATGCCCCAGCGAGGTCACGCAGCCTGCGAGCTTCTGCACTTCCTTGAGAGTCTGCGGTGGGCTCATCCTCTCTATCGCCTTGATCTTCTCTGGGTTAGCCTCGATCCCTCTATGCGACACCAAGAAACCAGACGGAATGCCTAACACGCACTTCTCTGGGTTGAGGCGCAGGTTTACTGCGCGTAAGTTGGCAAATGTTTCTTCCAAGTCTTCGATGAGGGTTCTTGCTTCCTGCGATTTGACCACTATGTCATCGACGTATGCCTCGGCGTTCCTCCCGAGTTGCTTGCCCAAGGCGCACTTCTCGGATGACGCCAGCTTCTTGTAGCTTGCAGACCTCCTGGACGATGAACAATTGCTTCTCCGGGGCTTGCCGCCGCGCCTTTTGCTTCACCGGGCACGCGCCGGGGCACACCATCAAGTGGTGCTCAATCACGTCCCGCAGGACGCCAACCAGGTTCGTCGCCTCCCATGCAAACACATCCTTGTTCACATAGAGGAAACTAACCAGCACTTCTTCCTGGTCCGGTGGGAGGCCGGCACCTATGGTGAAGGTGAGGCTTGAGCCCTCATCATCGACCCGCAGCTGCTTCGTCTCAGCCCGGTCCTAAGAGAACAGAGGCTTCTTCTTTGCGGGTGCGGCCTCTGGGACCTCCGGAGCATTCTCCGCCTCCGGTTGCACGGCCGCTGCGGCTTTGAAAGCGAGCTTGAGGTCCAGGAGAGCATCCTTGTTGTCTCCCACCACACTAAGGATGCCGCTGCTCCCCGACATCTTGATGATGTTGTAGCCGGGGTGCGTCGCCGCCATAAACTTGGCAAGGGCTGGGTACCCAAAGATGGCGTTGTACGGGAGGCCGATGCGGGCAACGTCAAAGTTTATGAGCTCAGTGCGGTAGTTGCTGCACGTGCCGAAGGTGACGGGGAGGCGAACCTGCCCCAGGGGGATGATGGAGCCTTCAAGCACCCCTGAGAAGGGCCTGGTGGGGGTGAGCCGGCCGTAAGGTACCTGGAGTAGGTTGAAGGCTTCCACGGAGAGGATGTTGAGGCCGACGCCGCCGTCGACGAGGGACCTGGTGACCGCGATGCCGCTGATGGTGGGCGTGCATAGCAGGGGAAGCACGCCTGCGCCGATCATCGTCTTGGGGTGATCCCTAGAGTCGAAGGTGATGTCGGTTTCCGGCGCCAGCCGGCCTGAAGGAGCCCCCTGCCGTGGCTGGGCGGCCCCCATCTGCTGATAGAACTACTTGACGTGGCGACCTGAGGCCGGTGCCTGCGACCCACCGAGGATGGCCGCAACTGCATGGGGCGCCAGTGCCGCGAAGCGCCCGATGAGTTGACTGCGCAGCTCCTTCCAGGAGGCCACCGACAGCTCTGGCAAGCAAAGCATCCAGGAACACGGCACGCCCATGAGAGCCATGGGGAGCCCGTTCGCCATGACCTTCTCGTCGCCACCTGCTGCCTTGACGCTCAGCTCATACAGGCGAAGGAACTACATGGGGCCCCCCGCGCCGTCGTACCGCGGGGGCAGTGTCGGCCTGAACTTCGGCGGCCACCGCACCTGCTGCAGGGCGGGGGAGAAGGCCCGGTGGCCCGCCGCGGCTCCGAGCGCGCCCAGCGGCTCGGTGAGTGGGGCGGCGTCGGCCATGGGAGGCACGCAGTGCAGGCGGCGCTCGGCTGATGAGAGTGGTAGAGCTTTGACATGCCCCTACGTGGCGCGCCAAATGTCGGATTCAGGGCTCCGCGGACCCAAGAAAGGTTCAAACTCTAGGGCGTGTACGAAGAACTCAACCTCTCCAGCCAACCAGCCCGTCACCCTACAGCCTAGCTCGATGGACAAGGAAGAAGATGAACACGGCAGTTTACCCAGGTTCGGGCCACCTTGCGGTGTAAAACCCTACTCCTGCTTTGTGGTGGATTAGCCTCACGAGGGGCTGAGGAAGAACTAGTACAGAGAATGAACAAGCTCGCGAGGCTTGCTCTGGTGAGAGTGAGTTGTTGTGGGATTGGATCGGATCCTCTTCCTATGGTGGTGGCTAGCCTATATATAGTGGCCTCGGTCCTCTTTCCCGAAAATGAAGGCGCGAAGGGATTCCACAACGGCCAATTTGAAAGGGGACAAGTAGTACATCTTATCCTGACGAAAGGTGGCCTTCGCCTGCAAAGCTTCTGGTCGTGACACTGTGGTGGGCTCAGTGATGACATCCATCCTGTCGTCCTGGTGGTCTTGGTCTCGTTGCACGGGAATGGAAACCTTTGGCTGATTCCTTGGGACCCCGCGCCTGCGCTTGCCTCCTTAGCACCAAAGAGGAAACCTGCTCCTCTGCGCCCGCTGGCGCCCGCCTGACCTTGGTCGTCATGGATTGCGTCACCGCAACCTCATGAGGTTGGGCGCCTGCATAGGAAACTCCACTCCTCAGGAGCAGCCCCGGGGTGGCCGCTCCCACAGGAGGTCTTGGCGTTCTCCGCCTTGCGAGGGTCTTGTCTTGTTGGTGTCGTAGATGGGCCGTACTAGGCCGTCGATGGAGCCACGCCATGGGCCGCAGGCAGGCAAGTCTGGGTACCCTGATTCCCAGAACGTCGACAGCATGTATGATTGGGAAACTAAGATGGCCTTGCAACAGACCACTAGAACATCACTTCAATGTAAAAAAAATGGTATGGTAGACAGATCGAGTACATACTGATGAATGACAATGCATAAGATATTCAGAAGCATGATGTCCAAACTAAGCAGATGGCATTGCGACAGAGTAGAATGATAGTACTTGAATTTGAAAACATGTTATCATGAATGGAATAGGTACTGAAAAACAGGAAGGCATGACATATTTACATGCATGATCAGCAGGCTAAGCACATGGGATTGCAACAGAGTAGATGCACTCCAAGACATTATATGCATGTTGTACCCATATCACGGGCCAAGTTAGAGCAAGGACCTTGTGGGGTGAATAGGATTCATCATCTTTCTGCAAGTCTTCTGAAGAACTGCCTTTACATGTTCCATCATATTGGGTATCATTGACGTTAAGTTTGTTGGCCGTTACATTGCTCCATGAGGTTCTTGTGGATATATCAGTGTGTGCAATTATATCTGACATGCATGGAAGACAACTAGTAGTTAGATTTATGTAATGAATGCATGTAGGAGATGACATAAATAGTAGGACTGGGCTTAACTAGCAGCAACAGGTCTCAAAAACTAAAGGGAGAACACAGATGAAAGCTACAGAATATGTATCGTCTGTACTCTTGATTAACTAGATGGCACAAAAAAGTATTAAAGAACAACATAGGTAATAATAGAAGTGGTATAATCACCATCATGTGGGATAGCATTGGCTGATGGATGATAACTATGGAACAGTGTTACCTAAAGAACAAGTCTCTGATCTGAATTATGGAACAACGTTAACTCCTGAACAAGACTCTTAAGAGATCAGCATGAATATACAGTGAAATGTGATAATCTATTTTCCATGCTTAGATGAATAACAAAGCCATAAATGTTGCACAAAAGTAAGATGAGGGTAGAACCTATCTGGCCGCCATCCATAGGAGTGAGCATCATGTGCTGACTTGTCAATGGCCCTGCAGTTGTTGTGGCTGTCCATGTCGGGCAAGCACATTCGATGCAGGGAACTATTGAGTGGGGACTATAGCTCCCTTCTGGTGTATGCTTCCCTTGTTGGAGAAGCTGCAGTGAGAAGGAAGACGGTGTGGCTGAAGATGCAGAAAATGCATAATATTAAGAATGACACATATCTCTGATCTGAAGAAATACCCTAAGAGATCAACAGTAAGGTACGAGAGTGGTCACACATGTGTTGACTGAAAACTAAATTGGGGTCACACGATTTTATTTTATTTTGGTACTGTCCGATCTGCGCCGGATGGCTTGATGGTCGTCTTGTGCCTCCCGGCTGACACTGTTCAGAATCTTCCCCGAAGAGCCAGCGACCACTGGCAGAGCAGCCTGCCTCCACTGTCCCTGGCCGCGAGAGCTCCGACCAAAACCCCGCTCCCCGCCCCACCGCACTGTCGTGGTTGCGCTGCCCCCGGCAAATCCACGAAGACTCGCCGTTATCCAGATCCGGCGGCGACAGTACCTTCAACCCACGCAACTCTAAGATAGCCACCTAAGCGCTGCATCTGCGGCGAACTTGCGCCCCCGCACCCTTACGATAGACACCAGCCAACCGATAGCTTAGGAGCTTCGCCGCCTCGAGGGGTGCTGCTTCCCATTGGGAATCGACTAGCCCAGAATAAAAATTCAGATGACTGACGCCTAAATAAAGTGATTTAAGATGAGTGTATGACCTATCTTGCGGCCCGGTGAAGTAGGCAGCTCTAGCTGCTGAGTCGGTGAGGCCGGCGCAGTTGCGGTGGCTCCCGTCGGCAGGAAAGCAGATATGTCGTGATGGTCGACGGCTACGGGGAAGCAGCGCCGGGGCCATGGACGCATCCAAAGTTGGAGCCTCTCCGGTGCCGTGCACAACGGCACAGGTGAATCAGCTCCGGTACGGTTCACGCGATCGTCGTCGAGGCAGCTCCGGCAGCACGGAGTAAGAGGCACACGGCCCAGTGCACGATGGCAAACGGACAACGGCTCCGGCATTGGGGAGGAGGGCGGCAGGGAATTTGGTGCGGTGGTGGTGCCATGGAGGTGGGGCTGAGGTTTCACGGCTTGGGAGAAGGGAGCTTCCGGGGAGAAGGTGATTTGGCGCCCATGATGTATGAATCGGGAATTGGGAGGGGGAACCATGTCTTACGGACGCATTTGTCTAAAATGTGGGGAGGAAGTTACAGTTCTACCCCTGCCTTTAGGCTTCTGGGCTTGGGTCTATGTCTTGAGGGTCGGGGATAGTAGAGTAACTTTGCTTCTCCCAAATAGTGGGCGCGAGCAATTTCGGGCGAGGAGGGCGTGTTTTGAAATAGTTGGCGCGAGCGATTTCGGGCGAGGAGTGCGTGTTTTGAAATAGCGGGTGTGAGTGATTTCGGCCGAGGAGAGGGTGTTTTGCCGCCCATGGTTTATGAATTATTTGGCACCTGCCATTCGGCCGAGGAGAGGGTGTTTTGCCGCCCCTGGTTTATGAATTATTCGGCACCTGTCATTTCGGCCGAGGAGAAGGCGCGCTTGGATGAAGGTACGAACCTACCCTCGATGTACAACGGGCCAATTGATGCGTGTCCCACATAGGCCGGTAATTTCGCGTCTCCCATTTATTTGCTCGGGCGAATTCTACCGACCAGAGGGTGTTTAGCGGTTCGTTCAAATTTTGGGAGAACAAGCATCCACGTCTACCTTACCAAGTCGATTCAAATCAAATTTTGAAATATTAGCTTGCCACTTCTTTTTTAGATGGTGAGATGATTCTCGGGACTAATGTGTTTTTACATGCTTGTTGCTAACGATTTACTATATGACAAATAGTTGACCCACTCAAAAACAGGAATCAAACCCAAAATGAAATATCTCGATTCAATGAAATAGCTCGTTCACCAGGTCAAAATAGTGAACTAAATCCAAAATTGAACACCTCAATTGAGTAGCATTTTGTATTATAGTACTCCATGAACATGCTGAAAGTCAAATTAATGAACTTGTTTGATACACATATCTCCGTTCATGTGTGGATTGCAGACAACTTGTTCTCCAATTCAAATATTTGAATGCAAATTTATATCGAAACATGGTTTATATCAGTCTTTGATGCATAAACGCGACCTCCCCCTCTCCCGGACACATGTTCTCTCTCGCTGACAATCCTCGTTTCTATCACACGCATCCAAACACAAACCTTGTCGGTCCCTCTCTCTCACTCTCTCTCGGTGTGGTGTGTGTGTGTGTGTGGTGTGTGGGTGTGTGTGTGTGTGTGTTGTGTGTGTGCGTGTGTGTGTGTTGTGTGGTGTGTCGGTATTTCCTAGTTCGCATGCGCACTCCATGTATAGGTCTCTCTAGCACACAATGTATGGTTCTCTAGTCCAAGCTAAATATCTAGGGTGCACTCATCGTACGCACACAAATTCCCTAGCTCGTTGTCCGTAACTCTCTCACGCACCACTTTGCCGTCTTAGAGCTCTTCCCTCTCTCTCTCGAACTCTCCATCTCCCTAGGTCACACATACACATGCATATCTCACCCGCACTCGATAGACCCATCTAAAACTCTCTCTCTCCCTCATTCTCTCTCCATCTCACATGCACACACACACAATCTCACGCCTAGCTAAGTATAACTGTCTCTCAATCAATTGTAGGCACATGCAGTCCCCCCTATGTATATGACTATTTCTCAGTCTCCATCACAAACATATGCATTGTTTCTTTCCCTCACTTGGTCTATCTCGATTTCTCTCGGGGCATCTTTCTATCACACACACACCTCATCCCTCGATCTCCCACCCATATAGTCCCCTCACGATCTCGAGGGGATCTCTCTATCACAAACACACCCTCTCTCCCTCCCCATACGTCCATCTTCTCCATGCGTCCCTCTCAACCTCTGTCCCTTGTTGGCCAGACATCTATTGGACATGTGTTATGGGGGTGTCTCTCTCCGTTGCAAACAATCACGCACTAGCTATTTTCGTGTATCTCCTCACCTCGCTTTTCTATCTCGGAGATGCATTCGTGATATGTTTGCATAAGTAACGAACACACACTCTCTCTATTTTATCGTTTGTTGTCCTTTTCTCTTTCACACACACACTCTTTTGCACACTTACTCTTTCTCCTTCACACGCACTTGATCTCTCTCAACTTAGTTACTCTCTTCGGTCCATAGCATATAGATTTATTGAAAAGTCAAACTTCAGAAAGTTTGACCAGGTACATGGAGAAAAACATTTACATCTAGAACGGAAAACATATATCATTAGATTCATCATGAGATGTAGTTTCATATGATGTATCTTTGGTATTGTAGATATAGATAATATTTGCGTAAACCTGGTCAAAGTTTCCAAAGTATGACTTCTAAAAAATTTATATGCACTGCATTATCGAACGGATGGAGTATCTCTTTCCCCCTCTCAGCTATCTGACGCACCACTCAGCCGTATCGGGGCTCCTCTATCTCTCTCAAACTTTGTATCTCTCTGGTTCACACATACACATATCTCGCTCATGCTACGTAGACCCATCTAACACTCTCCGCCCTTGTTCTCTCTCTATGTGACACGCACCCCCCCTAAGTACCATAATCTCTCACTCCATCATAGGCACACGCACTCCCCCCCTAAGTATGACTATCTCTCACTATCCATCAGGAACACACGTATTGTCTCCTTCCATCCATATGTCTATCTCGATATCTCTCGGGGTATCTTCTATCGCGCACACACCTTGTCACTCGATCTCCCACCCATGTAGTCCCATCACGATCCCCAGGGGATCTCTCTGTCACAAACACACACTCTCTCCTCCCCATGCCTGCATTTTCTCCATACGTCTCTCTCGACCTCTCTCCCTTGTTTATTAGACCTCTCTTGGCCATGTGCTAGGGGTCTTTCTCTCTCGGTTGCAAACAACCACACACTATCTCCTCACCTCGCTTCCGCTGCCGAAGATGCCTGTGTGATATGTTTGCATAAGACACACACATTTTTTCTCTACTTCATCGTGTGTGGTACATGTCTCTTTCACACACGCACACACACTTTTTTCACTCACTCTTTCTATTTCTCTCTCTCTCTCTCTCTCTAGTTAGGTACTCTCTCACATCCATAAACATATGGATGTTTTGAAAAGTCAAACCTAAGAAAAGTTTGACCAGGTATATGTGGAGAAAAACATTTACATCTGGAACGATCATTAGATTCATCACAACATGTACTTACTTCATACTATCATTTATCTTTGGTATTGTAGATATAAGTAATTTCTTTATAAACTTGGTCAAAGTTTCAAAAGTTTAACTTTTAGAAAAATATAGGAACTACATTATCGAACGGAGGGAGTAGCTCTTTCTCTCTCTCTCTCTCTCTCTCTCTCTCTACTATCTCTCACGGGCCTCCCCTCTCACTCAATCTCTCTTTACCGAGGGATTATACGGTCACTGTGTCAGTGTATAGCTCCGTATATTGTTTAGTTGACCGGTCAACCAGTCCACATGCTGCCTTGTCAGCTCGTGTTATCTATCTTCGTGTGCTGGCCCATGTGGCAGTGGGTGAAAATAAGTAAACTAGAGGCCCATCTAACACGCGGTGAAGTAAACAAAGTTGAAACCACTCGCGATAGCACCCCGCACGCTAGTAAATCAGCGCTGCTATAAACACGACGCATGCACGGCCGATGCATGCATGATTCAGACGTGGTAGCACCAACAGCTAGCGTGCATGCAGGAGCAATGTTGGGGAAGGAGAATCGTGCAAGCGTCGTGTGTTTACTGTCGTGCGTGAAGCAATTCTGCTAGTAAATTGAGGGCACACTTCTTCCGCGTGAAGGACGCACTCGCGCACACTACACCACTGCGCGGCGGCATGCACACAAGGACGCACTCGCGCACACCTAGCACAAAATACACACCAGCACACGTGTACACCGGCGTCGCCGCCAGCTGAGATGGACGGCAAGGCAGCCAACAAGCGGAGGCGGCTCGAGTCAAAACCGCATCCGGCGAGCCTGGACTTCATCAGCAGCCTCCCCGACGACATGCTGCTCGTCATCATCGCCCTCCTCCCCACCAAATCTGTCGTGCGGACCACCCTGCTCTCCCAGCGGTGGCGCCCCCTCTGGCACCACGTCCCCGTCAACCTCACCATCGACAGCTGCCTCTGCGACGGGGATTGCAAACGCATGGCCGCAGTCTCCAAGATCCTTGCATCGCACCCTGGGCCAGCCAGAAGCCTTGACATCCGCATGTTCAGTACCAATTGCAAGGTCCAAGCCAAGTTTGATGAGTGGTTCTTATCCCCCGCCCTAGATTAGCTCGAGGAGATCAGGTTTGAAGCTGGACGATGTCACTCTCTGCCGCCGTCCGCGCTCCGCCTCACGCCAACGCTGCACCACGCCAGCTTCAGCTCCTGCTATTTTCCCCAGATTAATGCCGCGCCCGCCCTTCTTCTCCCTCAACTCAAGCAGCTCGACCTCTTCGATGTTGGCATCTCGAAGAAGGCTATGGAGCACCTACTCCGCAGCTATACTGTGCTCGAGTACCTTCGTCTTTGGCAGATCCACTGGTTCATTAGCCTCCACATCACCTCAATGAATCTCCGATGGATTTATGTATCTTGCTAGCCTCGCAACAAGACATTAATTGGGAAGAGATCACTTGAGCTGTTCCACGTTATGATCATTGAGAATGCGCCTTTCCTTGAGAGATTGCTTGTATCTGATCTAGAAGGTCCAACAAAAATCAGGGTCATTGACGCACCAAAATTGACAGCGTTGGTGTACTCGTCTGCCAAATTCTCTGAACTCTTTATTGGATCCGTAATCGTTTAGGTACAACACTCATCTTCTTCTCCGTCTTCTTGAAATTCACATTTTTAAATTTCTTCTTGATGTATTTACGACTGTCATCCAGAAAATGATTCCCACAAGCTTGACCCAGTTTGTGCGCATAGTGAAGATCTTGGCAATAAAATCTATCGGCCCCAATCTGGATCAAGTTGTTGGATTCCTTACATGCTTTCCGTGCATGGAGAAGCTACTCATCGAGGTGAAACTTCTTTCCGATTAGTAAACGGTAATCACAACGTAGCTCAATTTTTTTCGTAATTTTCCCAAATTATGATGACAAATGTAGTGTTCAAAACTGCATCTACGCACTGCACCGAAAGAAATGTTTTTAGTATTTTTTTCTCATGTGATCACCTGCATTATTTTTTTTGTTGTACTAGTGGCCTAGGATAGTCATAGTGGCAAGTAACTTAGACTAGTAACTCTATGGTTAGCCTAAGAGCAAGTACTACCTCCGTCCTAGTTTACTATTCATACGTATTTTGTAGTATCAAAATTTGACCATAGATTTAACTAACAAAATGTTAATGCATGTCACTAAAAATTATATCATTGGATTCGTATTTGAACATAATTTCAAATGGTATAATTTTTGGTGGCATGCATTGGCATTTTCTTAGGTAAATGCATGGTCAAAATTTTACACTAAATACGAGGTAGTACAAAAGTGGGCTATAACGGCCCTCCACTATTTAGGCCAAAACACGTGCCAAATTCACTTCTGATGCATTTGGCATCGATGCCCTCCATTGCTCACCTGATGCCCCAATCTGGATCACCTACTTTGCTCCGGTGCCAAATTAACTCACGCAATGAAAAAACACTTGCGTGGGAGAGGGAGAGGACTGAGGCAATAAAAAACAATTGTTTGGGAGAGGGAGAGGCTGGTGTAGTTGGTTTGATTGATTTGTTTGTACATGTGGGTCTGTGTGCACAGCGGTGCCAACTCTCTCATATTGCTTGAGCGGTGCCAAAATCTTTTGATTTGACATCGATGCGTATTGTATGTGGCATACTTTTGAGAAATATGGCATCGGCCACATAGTGGAAGGCAACAAATGCCCAAGCTCTTCATGTGCTCCTAGGTAAATGAGTGGAAAGAGAAAGAGAGAGAGAGAGACAGTGAAAAAATATCACTAGCCTTAGAGCCAACCCTATCGTATGAGCGAATGATATTGGTACCTCTTGATGACACGACAATCTTATACAGCCAGCTGCTCTAATATGTTCTCTTCTTTTACAGATAAAAAAATACTTGAAAGTGAAAAATGTGCTGCACTATAACAATCTCATCGAATGCCTTGATCTCAATCTTACAGAAATTGATTTGATCGACTACCGAGGCAACACATCTGAGATTAAATTGGTCAGGTTCTATGTTCTGAAGGCAAGTGTTCTCAAGGTAATGAGGTTTGGCGTTCTCTGGCGCAACAATGAATGGCGTGTTGATCACTACAAGCGTCTAAGCCTAAACGACAAAGGCCCTGCAGAAACTGAATTTGTTTTTGAAACATCAAGTCGCCAGAGACTCAAAAATTTATTTGCCCATTAGTGACTTGTCAGGGCGGTGGATTTTAGTTTGTACGATAATGCTGTATCCACCTAAAGTAACAAAAGTTCTTACGTAAACTTCCTAATAATTTCCTCTTCGTAGGTGCAGCATTACTCCTAGCATTTGTAATATCAGTTTGAAACTTGTAATATTACGACTATCCAGCATGAGGTACTATGTTATGATAAATGTTCGCGTGCATAGGTGCGGCAACGATATACCCATTACTCGAGTACAATATTTATTATTACTCGTGGCAACGCACGGGAAATTATGTCGAACACGGCTAGTTAAGCAGGCTAGCTCTACAGCCATGATGATAGTGACTGCACACGGTGAGGCTAACTTTGGTATGCCGAACACGGTGAGGCTGACTTTGGTATGCCGAACACGGTGCCTACACTCATGTGTCATCTCCGGCGAAGGGTCTTGTCACTTCACTGTGAGGAGCAGCACATAATAATTTGACCAACGGGTAGTACAGTACTACTACATTGGTAGTACTACTAGTACTAGCACCACCGTCTGGATTTAGTAGTACTACCACCTCCGTCTGGATTTAGTATTTGACTAGCAATATCTAGTAATGCATGTCACAAAAAATATACTACTCCCTCTGTAAATAAATACATGGAGTATTGTTTTATTGGGTTTTGAATGTAGTTCCCGATGATATTATACACTCTCCCTTCCGATAGATGGCTCTAATATGAAATCTCATCAATCAGACTACTATTGTACTCCCTCCGTACTGGTGCATTAGTCACATTACGAAAACCAAGTAATCCCAAAACTTTTAGGTGCGGTGCATTAACTACCCACCTCATTCCATGTTTTTTTGCCATGAAAAAAGAAATCAACCAATAGGAGATGTGGGGTTCGTATGCATTCAATGACTTGAGACTACTTAGCACAACATGCAGTGCTCAATTCACTGCATGCAATGACATTAATTACAAAATACTACCCCCTCCGTCTAGGTGAATAAGTCATCTTAGGTTGTGCACCGTGACCAAGGAAGATGGGAAAACGAGAGAACTTAATGTTTATTTGCTAATTAATAGCATTGCATGCAATGAACTAACCACTGCATGTTGTGTTTGGTAGTCTCAAGTCATTGAAAGCATGCACGCCTCGCATATCTTATTGGTTGATATGTCAAGAAACAAGAAACAAGAAACAAGGTGGGAGTTAATGCACCGCGCCTAAGTGTTTTGGGATTATTTGGTTTTCATAAGGTGACTTATACACCTAGACGGAGGGAGTAGTAAACATCAAAGTTCTCTCATTTTGCCCCAACTTGGTCTCAGTGAGATGACTACTACACTGCACCGGTACGGAGGGAGGGCCGAGGAGTAGATGGCCAACACACACGTGAATGCAACGCAGTCTGCACTTCTCATATAAAGGCTCCCCACCAATCCAATCTATGAAATCCTACGCACCTACGCACCCTAACCAAGGGCAAGAGTGATCACTCCAATCGCAAGATCAGTTGACTAGAAGCTAGACCCATGGAGGCGATGAGCGCGAGCATGAGCCGGCTGTGCCAGATGGTCCATGATGCCAGCCTGCAGCCCGGCACCGAGGAACGTCTCCAGGTCTTGCTTGAGGCCGCCAGGGCGAGAGGCCTCTTGGACAACAACTTCGTCTCCTTGTTCGACGAGGTCCTCGTCGGCTTCCTCGACAAGTTCACCGTCATCAAGAAGCTTGCGGATGACCTTGACGTACGCCTCCAGCCCACGCGCCCAGGCTCTGCGATGCCCGCCACCCTCAACGGCCTCTATGGTAACAACATCTTTGATGCACTGGTGGCCCTGCGACTGCCCGCCGTCGCGCCGGAGAATGTCCACCTCGAGGTCGCGCTCGCCGCGCAGTGCCTGGCGCAGCAAGACACCATCGACATAATCACCCACGTCTATGAGCAAATCGTCCACAAGGACTACTACATGCAAGAGGAGGACGATAGGAAGCTGGCCTTCTTGGACCACAGGGCAACCTTGGATGGCATTGTTCAGAAGCACGTTGAGCTCGCCGCCAACGCCGCGGCTCCTCACACGTCGGTTGGTGACCCAGCGCTCTAGGGCGTGAGGATGTCGTTGATGGATCCGTATGTATCTTTATCTTTCCATCAATTCCATGTAGTAGTATAGTGTAATTATCTTACCTTTCGCATCAACTTCATAATTTTCGTACGTACCATGCATGAACCACGCCAGAACCAAACTTCTCTTTTTTTTGGCATCAACTTCTCATTACTATCTATCGGTCGCGCCAAGGAGCAGAACCAAATTTTACAAGTTACAAGTTCGAAAGGAAAAGCCTGCCGTGTTCGCGTCGCATCCCCACACGGTTGGTCCGGCATGCCGCTCAAGGGGGAATCCGTGTTGTGTTGCATTTTCACTTACAAGTGGGACCGCAGTTGAGCAAACCGACTATCAGCAAACCCCCATCCCCGCCCAGTACGCGATGGCTGAGTTAGAGAAAACAGGAGGGAGAAGAGATAGTTGTAGCACAGACTCCAAGAAAATTGGTGTCAGATGGGACTCGTGTGGGTGGCATGTGCCGTACTGCTAGACGTGAATGCTAGTGATGGCCCATGCCACCCCACTATATCGAGGTGCTGGTTACGTAGAGCGGACACATTATCTCTCCAGGAGTACGGTACACCACTAGTACTACTCACATTGTCGCGAAATTTCCTGGAGTCCATGCTCTGCCCTCCTCTCTTTCTTCTCAGTTAGCCAGCAGACGCGCGGAGTGTGCCCATCATCTGTTTGCTCACATTCGGTCCCACATGTCAGTGAAAATGCAAGACGACCCACTGAACCTACACATCTTTCACCTCGACGTGCTGGTGATGAAAAAGAAATCCAATAAAGATCTTCGGTGGCCGCTTTTGAAGTTACTCAAGAGTAGATTCTATTTACAGTTTAACCCAAGATGCACAGCACATGCCTTCAACTAGCACTCCATTTTCTTGCATGACACGACATGTTGGATGTCCCACGTGTCAGCAAAAGGAGGAAGAACTCAACAAATCTTCTCCACATTTAGACCGGAGGAGTAGGAAACACGACAAGCCCTGTGCCTACATCATATGTACAAGCCCACCTCACGCTATCACCATATTTCTCGGTCTCTGTGCGACACCTAGCTCTAGTTGATGGTATACTACTACTAGGACTAACTATTGTACTAGCATACTACTACTGGCTCTATGTGATGTGGCAACTTCATATAACCGAATGTTGGCTATACTACTTGATGTGGACATGGCCTTTACGGATAAGACCAAAAATATTATCCGCATATACAATTTACAGGTGATTTCAATTAACAATAATTTCATGAATTATTTTTTGGTAGAAACACAAAGATACAACACCTTATTTAATATGTGCAGAATTATGGAGTATCTCTACAAGCCACGGGTCAAAATACGATGCATGCATGGACTTTGTCTAATTAATCCATGTATGTGTGCACGTGTATGTCAAAGTGCTAATTCAAGGGAGTGGGGCCCAAGCCCATGTGTGATTCGCGCATGCATACATGGATCTGATGTCCACCACAAGCCCAACATGGAACAAGGACGTGGCCCTCTCTACCATCGGTTGCAACATACTCGTAACAGAAAAGGAAAGTTGAGGCGGCGCAGGCTCCTGTAATCCTTCAATAAATAGCTACTGTTTATTAGGTTTAGACTTGGGTTTTATTGTATAGCCATCGCTACAATTTTGCATCTACGAGACGTGTAGGACTACCGCCTTGTCAGATCCAAAGTGGAACCCCAACTTTTCATCTAGTTCGTGTGCTTAACTTTTCATCCGCAATTTCAGATTGCAATTTCACCTTTGTTCTTGCCGGTTCTTCGGTTGCTTGCAGGAACTCGAACCTCGTTGTTCAGGTTGATCGTGCCTACGGCAAGGTCAATAACCATCGGAGATTGGTTTAGCGATTGTCGAGGCATATCGTCGGGTACGGTATAGCCGGATCGTCAAGGTCAAAATCCACCAAATCGATAATTATCCCCACTCTCATTGAAAGATCGGGCCACCGTCACATCAAGTGGTATCAATTTTCAGGTTCATCGGTGAGATTTACAGTTTTTGTAGATTAGTTTATTTTTCTGTCCTATAAAACCACAAAAAAGCCAAAAAAAATTAGATTAGTTCATCCATTACACCTACCTTTTTAGCCTTTAGCAATTTTTGCATCTAGTACTTGCGTAGTTGAATTTTTGGTTGCATCCATCCTAGAATTAGTGCTGGTTTAGATTAGTTGGGGAAGGAAATCATCTACTAGATCAATCTGTTTTTGTCCACCCTCAGATTCTATATCGCAACGCTAGTTCTCGGTCCGCAAAAAAAAAGATTGCGATAGTTGGTTTCCAATTTCTGTTGACTCCGGAGGTTTGTTTTTTTTTCCTTCGCTACAGTTTTTATCAGACACTAATTTCCATTGTAGATTCCCATACGTACATCGACCCATCCATATAGGCTTTACGTTTTGCGAGCGGCCAGACAACCGGGCACATTGTGTCTGATGCCCCGTGCCGCTCGCATCACCATAGGCTAACACGCCAGCCGCCAGACATCCCGCGCTGGTTGTCTGACTCCAAGCGTGCCACGCACAAAAATCTCCTCCGGCTGTTCCTGTGCATTACGCACTAGTAGTGCTACTCCTGGCTAATCTCAACTCCAAAGCACATCTAGCTAGCTTTCATAGTCTTGTTTCCTTGCTGTAGCACTCCGCCAAGGCACTTTTGTTTCTTCTTTTGGCCAACTTGTGTACGTGCCATCTTTGGGTATACTTGCTAGTAATCGGCTTGAAAAAAAAAAGAAAAAAGAAAAAAAGAGTGAAGCACAAAAAAAAGGAAAGAAAAGAGACAAGAAAAAGTAGAAAAAAAGGTTGCAACATTCAGGCCGGCTAGCACTTTTGGGCAATTTATTTTGCCGTTCAGAATTGTTCCTCTCTGCTATATAAGTGATAATTGCTGGATTTTTTTTGTTCACTTTTGGCTGCGATACACTACATTTATACTTCACTTATATCTAGCTATTTAGAGCTATCATATTCCATCATTTCCACTCACTTGATTCAGTATCTGGGCTTAGATTATTTTATCTCTTACTAGTCGACGGCAAGCACTAGTTAGGAGTTTGAGCAATTATTCAACTTGCATTACTTTTTGCTAAATTGTGCCACTGATATTGTGAGTTGAGGAAACCATCACCAAGCTCCACTTCCTATACTGTATCATGTTCGGTCACTTGGTAATTGCTATATCAATCTTTTGATAACTATTGACATCGCCAACGGCCGACAACCACTGCAGCATGGTAAGAACTGGTAAGAGCTTGGTAATTGCTAGTGTGTTGAGAGAATTTTTCCCACCACCTCCGAGTAGTACCACAGGAACATTATACTTGTGATTTTGTTTTTGTGTGGTACTAACCATGGCAGATTCTAGAACGGTCAATGGTTGGGTTGCGTCTATTGTGGGAGATGCCTTGCCACATTTTGACACAGATCACTCTTACCCATCACAGAAGGTACAACGACCATCACATGATCTACATCATGGTAGAAACATACATCATCAGGTTACCTCTTTGCCAAATTTTGAGGGTAAATATGACCCTGATTCATATATTGATTGGGAAGTTGAGGTAGAAGAAATATTTGGTAGCCATGATTTTTCTGAGCATAAGAAAATAAATGATGTCACTAAAAGCTTTTTCGGTTTTGCTTCAGTTTGGTGGAGAAATTATTGCAGGGAAAATATTTGTAATAGACCTACTACTTGGAAAGCTTTAAAACTTGTCATGCGAAATCGATTTGTTCCTTCATACCATGCTAGTGATTTGCTTAGAAAATTGCAACGTTTAACACAAGGCAATAACACTGTTGAAGAATATTATGATAATTTGTGTACTGCTTTGTTTCGTTGTGGATTAGAAGAATGTGAAGACAATTTTCTGAACAGATTTTGGAGAGGTTTAAACCATGATATACAAGACAAAATAATGCATGAAGAATTGTATTCTGTTGACCATTTGTTTCATCTTTCTTGTGAAGCTGAACAGAAATTAAGAAGAGGTATATACAAGATAAATAAGGGTGCCATGGAATCACCGTCAAAGAAGGTTATTTCCTCCGATGTAGCACCAACTATGATTGCGCCACTTGGAGCTTATGAGGAGTCACCATCGACCATTCTTACTTCATATCAACTAGGACTGCAAGGTAATAAGGAAGGTATTGAATCGACTCATCCACCCGATATCGATTTATGTCATGTTGAATTAAAAGATTCGTGTGTTGAGTTGAATGAAATACCCTCTGTTTTGCCCACGCCAATTGTTAAGGATAATTGTGTTGCTACCTTGGATAAATTCTGTGATCAAACAACCGAAGCACCTATTGTTTTGTGTGCACCAACTACTAAAATTGATTCCCTCGTTGATTTGAGTGCACCCAATGAATTAAAGGCTACTGACATTAACATGTGTGACTTGATTGCTCAATTAGGATTGGATCACATACAATTGATTAAACATGATGAAGTTTTAGCTAGAACTTCACAAGTTAATTCTTTGTATTCTATTTTGATGGATCCACATATGGCTTTATCACATACGATAAATAAAATATCTCAAATCACATGTTTGAATTCTCCAAAAACTGTGTATGCACCTAATCTTACTTTTAACTTGATTGGAGAGGACTGCATAGACAAAAAAAAAATTGGTGCGTAAGATTTGCATCACATGTGATAATTTCGCCAGCATGAAAGAGAATATTAGTATACCAATGTTTATTCATTTTGATATGACCTCCAATTTTTGTGATGCTTATGTGTAGAATAACTTGTTGCGTGGTTGCTTCTTTAAGCATTTCATGGCATGTAATTTTGAAATAATTCATAGTTATTCACTAATGTTGGGATGGTTTAATGATGAACATTGCAATTCATATGATACGAACAAGGGCTTCACTTTCATGTGCAAATTAAGTTATAATTTATTCCACCGATGTTGTGATGGTTCCTTGATTTTTCGTGTCACCAAATATGCTGATCACTCCTACATAGAGATATTAATTGTGCATCACATGAGACGAGTTAAAACGGATGATATATACATATACCATGCATACACGTTGTCTTCTTTGTTAGTCTGTTTTCAGATTATTCAAAGCCGAGGACGGCTTTGTTTTCAAGAAAGGGAGGATGATGTGGACATGGCCTTTACGGATACGACCAAAAATATTATCCGCATATACAATTTACAGGTGATTTCAATTAACAATAATTTCATGAATTATTTTTTGGTAGAAACACAAAGATACAACACCTTATTTAATATGTGCAGAATTATGGAGTATCTCTACAAGCCACGGGTCAAAATACGATGCATGCATGGACTTTGTCTAATTAATCCATGTATGTGTGCACGTGTATGTCAAAGTGCTAATTCAAGGGAGTGGGGCCCAAGCCCATGTGTGATTCGTGCATGCATACATGGATCTAATGTCCACCACAAGCCCAACATGGAACAAGGACGTGGCCCTCTCTACCATCGGTTGCAACATACTCGTAACAGAAAAGGAAAGTTGAGGCGGCGCAGGCTCCTGTAATCCTTCAATAAATAGCTATTGTTTATTAGGTTTAGACTTGGGTTTTATTGTATAGCCATCGCTACAATTTTGCATCTACGAGACGTGTAGGACTACCGCCTTGTCAGATCCAAAGTGGAACCCCAACTTTTCATCTAGTTCGTGTGCTTAACTTTTCATCCGCAATTTCAGATTGCAATTTCACCTTTGTTCTTGCCGGTTCTTCGGTTGCTTGCAGGAACTCGAACCTCGTTGTTCAGGTTGATCGTGCCTACGGCAAGGTCAATAACCATCGGAGATTGGTTTAGCGATTGTCGAGGCGTATCTTCGGGTACAGTATAGCCGGATCGTCAAGGTCAAAATCCACCAAATCGATAATTATCCCCACTCTCATCGAAAGATCGGGCCACCGTCACATCACTACTACGGTACTCACACTCCAAGAAGTGACTCGAAAACCATTCATAAATTGAGTTTATCACATGCATATGCAAATGTACCATTCATTACATACAACAAGTCATCAACACACAATGACAACGAGGATACATGTTGGATTATAGATTATTTCCAACAAAACATTCTAGTAAATACTAAAGTTTTTATCACACAACAAATAACAAGCAATGAAATGAACTTCAGCTCAACCAATCCTCGGCATTGGAAACGCTTGCTTTGAACCATAAGTAAGCCTCTGGGAAGGGCCAGCTATTGCCAATATCGAGACCAACGCAGGACTCATCATCCAGGCTGAAGCGGCCTATATCAGGACGCATATTGTCATAGCCAGGGTAGGGAACCATAGCAATGTCCGAGGTATAGATACAGTTGCTTCTCATAAATGGTAGTAACGTTGTGCCAACAGCAGCTGGATCGCCTTTCACCATCATTGGATAGTTTTCTCCAAGATTATCAGTACGGAACCAGGCAGAAGGTGTTAGCGCTAGCACACTAGTATCCATCCCGAATACCCTGCAACGGATGTTGTAATAGGTCCGGAGAGTGCGACCATGGGAGACAACACCTACTTCCTTAGTAACATCAGCAGTGCCCTGTATACATACAAGAAGAGGTGATCCATTGGAATAAGTTGCCAGGCACCACTAAGTATGTAGGTCCTGCTCGTCCTCATGCTCGTGATCATCACCATCGTCATCTCCCCCTTCGTTATAAAATTTGTCAAGTATAGGTGGTGGAATGTTCACAGGACCTTGGAAACACAAGAAGGTTAATTAGTACGGGGATACTAACTCGCATGCTCGTGGATGAAACAATTCTAATTATGGTGGAAGACAAACGTACTGAAACAATAAGGATTCCATGCAAAAACAGTGCCACAAGTGGTGGCAGCAAACATAAGACACTCGTATTGAATTGCATCACAGTACTCATCCATGTACAGAAAGTGATTTTTGAGCAATATCCATCGAGGCGTGGAAGTAAGGACGGTAACAAGCTTGTCAAAGATAGCAACAACATGATAGTTCGTGTAATCCCAAGAGCGGTTGGGAACTCGACAAATTGCTATCTTCTGTAGACGACAGTCACCATGATCGTATTTGAACGTACGTAGATCATCTGTGTGCTCAACCTAAGGGCACTCTGAGATTTTTGGAAGTGGAACCCGGTGACGAGTGTACACATTAACAAGTTCCCACTCGCAATTGTAACCAATATAAACAACCCAATCTCCATTTGCGCCTGCCCAGGCCTTACCATTAAGCGATGGCATCTTAACATCACACGTATCATTATCAAGCGGCATCAACTTGCACAAGGCGAGGCTTCCATCATCCCAGCACCAGCGAGCAGGGTCATGGCGAAGAAGATAGGGGAGATCAAACCGCTCCTGAACCCTTGGGTTCTTTGTAATGATGTTATTTGTTGAGTCGAGAATGGTCTTGAACGAACCTGCCATGCTAGCCGAGGTGATGATGTCGCACTGATCAATGAGGTCCTCCACCACGTCATCTTTCAGATCGGGGCAAGAATAACGGGGTCATTTCCGGCCTGTTCCCTCCATGCAGAAGACGATCGAACAATGGCAGAAGGAAGGGTGAAGGCAAATGGAGGGAGGAAGAGCGTGCGATAGCAGTTCCAAATCGAGAGGGAAAGGCGAAGAGGCGGTGGACGGTTGCCACGGTACAGGAAGAGGCGCCCCAGCCTACATAGACGTTCGTTCGGAAATTGTACAAAAGGACTCGTCGTCGTCTCACTGACATGTTGGAACGGGACCACATGTCAACGAAACATGGTGTGTCATTTCTCGTGCAAAATGTGATCTGGCCACGTTGGCCCGAGGTGCCGCATTATTTCTTGACTTCATTTTTTTAATGGCATGCCGTTCAGTTTTGAAGCACAACTAATTGGTATTGTATGGAGAGAAAATATAAACTACTCTACCACTACTCCACCTCTAGTACTAGTATCAAAAAAGATATATAGGTTGGAGCTTCAGCGCTTGCTTGCTAAGGGCTGCCCACTTGCTTCTCACACTATCACCCTCTCTCCAGATCTAAAAAATACAGCGGTGGTCCCTCTCTCTCCCTCCTCACCGGTGGTCACAAATCCGCCAGGATCCCGTCCGCCGGGGAAGAAAAGGACGTGCAGCGTTGACGCACTCATCATCGGCGAGCGAGGTCACACACTGATGATAAGGCCGTCCTCTTAGACCTAGCGCCCACGCGGGATGGCCTCTGTCCCCAAGCTCGATGTCGTAGTGTGTGCGGAGGACGACGACCACAAGCGAAGCCACTTCCCGGCGACCCTTAGGTATGATACCTCTTTTCGAACCATACCTTATTCTATTACCCCATCTGCCACGTCGCTGCATGTGGATCCTCTGCTCTACTGGTCACGCAGATGAAAACCTTAATTTCCACTATTAAAGGAAACCCTACTTCATGCAGACTAATCCATGTCTGGATTGAATAAGGAAAGGAAGGGAGAAAGTACTGTCGAAGAGACTAGGTATCGAACCCGCATCTAGGTTGAAAAGGGGAAAATCAGTAGCTAAGGAATGAGTCTCGTGTCTCTTGGTTGAAAAAGGGTAGAAAGGCATGACAACGCAATAGTGAATGACCAGGTCGATCGGTTTGTTGTCCTCACATAGGAAAAAGGTGGCTAAAGAGAACAAAAATGGGACATAATCCACATATGTTGCCTGGATATTTGTTGCTCTGGGCAACCAGCCCTCCCACACCACTCTATGCGTCTGTGGAGGTACATCGTACTGGTGCGCCCACTGTCCGAATGGGCCTCCCATGCTCTTATTGCCACTTTTTTGCTGTTAGTATAATGTCACTGGTAAAGTCAAGCAATGCTACTGCTAAAGTGATGCCACATTTAACTAATGCCACACTCAGTCTAATGCCACTGATAAATTTAAGCAATGTCATTTAATGTCACTTGATTATTTCAGGGTTAGCTGTTGATTGTGGATCTATTAAAGATTTTACAACTAAGGCATTCTAATGTTGTTGCACAGCCAGTATACCAACAATGAAACTTGTTACTACCTTCAGATTTTTGCATTGTTAATGCTTATAGATTACATACCTCACTTTCATGAGATAAGTCAATTATTTTGTACAGTGTCACCAAAATGCCAAGGCGCTGATGTCATTTTATTTCGGTTAAACTGCACAAAAAAAATATGAAGAGAAGAGGAAAGGTCAAGAGTGGGCACCTCCTCCTTCGGCTGTTTTCTTGATTCGTTTGATCAAGTTTTTATGTTTGATCGATTATCAAGATTGGGATAGCAATTTTTAGGTCCCTTCAAGTTCGAAATGATATTTACCTTGAAGGTACATGGTTTGCAAAAAAAATTATATTGTCATTAGTTAATAATGCTAGTTACCTTCAAACTTTTGTATTTGGTTTAATGTTGTTGCACAGCTAGTATACCAATGCTGAAACCTGTTACCTTTATATTTTGTATAGTTAATGCTTATAGAAATATTCCAGTGCTAGCTGATGGAAATCTGTTCAGTAAAACCATTGTATTGTACCCTGTAATAAAAAAAACTACTCTACTGTTGCACTAGCCACTGGATTAGTGTATATTTATACTATTCGAATGGTGTTGCATTAGCGTATGGACATATATAAGGTGTGGCAAGCTTTCCCAGATATGTGCTCAAGAAAACTACTACCTGCTTTTCTAAATACTAGACGTTTGGGTACTTTAAATTGAACTGCAAAAACGTCCTATATTAAGGAACAGAGGGTGTAGAGTTCACTCAAATTATGCCAGTAAAGCTAGTCACACCTTTGTTAAAATTAATGTTCATTATGTTATAGGAGGAGGTCTGCATGTTTGTCTCTAATGCCTATCGATTACATACCTGACATCATGATGTAATGGTAAGTCATTTCTTTTTGTATAGTGTCACTGAATTGTCAAGGCGGTGATGGCATTTTATTTTAGTTGAACTGCACAAAATATGCTTAGAAGAAGAGGAAAGGTCAAGAATGGTTCAATCTTTCAGAGAATACTACGTATGCCTTCCTGACATTAGCCGCTGTTGCCTTATTTATTCCTTCAAACAGGTGGTTAGAAATAGTCTTGCTACTTTTTCCCATTAAGAAATTGGAATGCTTATATTTGTGAGTCTATGCTTCAACTAGTGCCACTTTTATAGTAATCACACTTTCAATATCAGTGCAAACAGGGTTGCTCGATTTTAGTGGAACTGCACAAAAAGTCCAAATGGTTCAACATTATGAGCATGTTTTCTTCCAAACCGTTATATCCAATTGGTGGCACTATGAGCTGTTCATTACGAAGGTACATGGTTTGCTACTATATTACTACTCTTTTTGTACTGTCATTAGATAGTAATATTAGTGGATTGCATGTGAATTTATTGGCAGGGTGGACCTACATTGGAGGTGCAAGACATGATTCAATGATTGGATGCTCAATTTCGGTTGTATCGATTTCACCTCTTCCATCACTGCGAACATGGATATCCTTGGTCTGATGAAGAATAGGCGCTATATTTCTGCTCTGTACCAGCAAATCAATTCAGTACGAAATTGTCCAGGGAAAAACATGATAGTATCAAATTGTCCAGTGCAAAACATGACAGATGCTAAGCGGAAATGACTAGCAGAGACGTGTTTAAACCAAAAATACAAAGTGGGCTATATGTTTTGTAAGTGCATCTAGTGCCCCTTAGTGATTTTGGTGTATTGAAGACTTATAGGTTAAGGGACTAATGTGTTTGTGAGTGTACACAGGTCTATAAGTCTATGAGGAGTTTGTTATTTACGATGAATGTCGACCCCTAAAAATGAATGTCTTCAACTGAAGACTTTGGTTTTCTTGAAGACTTTGAAAGTGAAGAAATTGGTGTGACCCTGAAGACTTGATATTCATGCGAGGATTATGAAGCGTGAAGACTTTTGTTTTCGTAGTTTCATTTTCTTCTTCTTGAGTCATAGGAAACACCGTACTGTTAAAGGGGGTCGAGGTAAAACTAAGGAAAAGTTTCCAAGTGATGCTCAACTCAAAATCCTACACCTACCCAATCCTTTCGAGTGAAGCCATTGGAAATCTCATACAGTTTAGTCAAGTTCTTCAGTGACAGAGACGAAGTTCTTCTATTCTCTGAGGAATTTGTTCTGACTGAGGAGTTAGGAATTCGCCAGTGCGGATTGCCTACAAGTGAGGAACATGATAGCCCTGAGGAATTTGATACTCAAATTTCCGACCGTTGCTGTGCTACGCGCCAGCTGTCCAAATATCCTACCCACCTAACGGTCATATCATTGAAGGGCATTTATGTCTTATCATGTCGGGCTGCTCCCTAGGCTATAAATAGCCGCCCCCTTCAACCACTAGCTGGTTGGCTGCTCCAAGAAATAGATTGACACTTGTCATTTAGAGCATCCCATCCTCCGAGGGCTTTGAGCGAAAATCATCAAGTGAGGAAAAACCCAAAAACCCAAACACCTACAAACCCAAAGTGATTGAGCATCACTGAAGAGATTGTTCCTGTGTGGAACCGATGCTTGTTACCTTTGAGGACTATGCATCCTCCAGACGGTTAGGCGTCATGGTCTAGAGCATCCAAGAGAAAATTGTGGATTGCCGAGTGACCGAGTATGTGAAGGTTTGGAAGTCACCTGAAGACTTACCACGAGTGATTGGGCGAGGTCTGTGTGACCTTAGCTCAAGGAGAATACGGTGAGGACTAGGTGTCCTGGACTTTGTGTTTAGGACTGGGTGTCCGGGACTGTGTGTCCTCAGGTTTAAATACCTAGCCGCTCCAACCAGACGTACAACTGTCACAGCAGTTGGAACTGGTCTACCAAATCATTGTCTTCACCGAGCTACTGGTTCTATTTCCTCAACCCTTTCATTTCCTCGCATACTTGCTATGTATTTGATCATTACTGTTTGAAGACTTTGACTGAAGACTTTCTCAATTTCCTCAGTTCAATTTCTTCAGTCAGTTTGTCTTCAGCCTGCTTATCCTGTGTTTACGCTACTCGTACTCTGTGCTTGTTTTCATTTCATCATGATGACTTTGCTACTGCTCTGTTCTGCTTGCATCTGAGTACTTATTCCGCTGCTAAGTAGTTTGTCTCTTAGGAATTTCCTCACCTTGAAATTCCTCAGTGACGAATTTGTAAAAATCGCCTATTCACCCCCCCTCTAGTCGATATAACGCACTTTCAATTGGTATCAGAGCGAGGTACTCCCTTGTTCTGTGTGATTTTGGTTTAACCACCTGGAGTTTTAGTTATGTCGACTGCAGGCATGATCAAGGTCTCAGCTGGGTGTCCTACCTTCGATGGGACAGACTACCCCTACTGGAAGAACAAGATGCGCATGCATCTTGAGGCAATTGACAACGATCTCTGGTATGTTGTGGAAAAGGGTGTTCCCTCTGTCACTCCTTCCGTAAACGCTGCTGATGTGAAGAGATTCAAGCAAATCGACTCTCAAGCGAAGAATATCATACGTGGCCATCTGAGCAAAGGGCAGTATGGCAGAGTGAGTGCTTTGACGACAGCTAAGCTTATCTGGGATAGGCTGTCCAAGGTCAACGAAGGAGTCTCAACTCAACGTGACTCTCGAGTTGACGTTCTTCGCAATCTCTTCAACTGCTTCAAAAGACTCGACAACGAAAATGTTCAGCAAACCTTTGATCGCCTCACTGACATTTCAAACGAGCTTCAAGCACTGGGTGCCACTGACATCACCGACCATGAGGTGGTGAAGAAATTGCTGAGGTCACTCGATTCTTCATTCGATACACTGGCACTGATGATTCAAGAACGTGGAGACTACAAGTCACTTGATCCTGCTGATATCCTCAAGAGGCTAAATACTCATGAATTCCAACTAGCCGAGAAGAGAGATCTCTACGGACCGAACTATGGTAGATCTCGTGCACTGAAAGCCAAGGCAGTCTCTGAATCTGAAGATGAAGATTCTGGTAGCAGCCTTGGTGATCCTGAAGAACTGAGTCAGGAGCTAGCAATGCTCGTGAGGAAATTCCAGAAGTTCTCTAGACGTGGCCGATTTGGAAAATCCTCAAGAGGTGATGACATGAAATCTGATTCCTCATCCCGTGATTACAAGAAGAGAACTTGCCATAAATGCAAGAAACCTGGTCACTACATTACTGATTGTCCTCAGTGGGAGAAGGAATCAAAGAAGAAGAAATACAAGGATGATAGTTCAGATGACTCTAAGAAGAAGAAGAAATCTTCAAAGTCCTCATCGTCAAGATCTTCAAAGTCTTCATCTCACAAGAAGAGCAGCTCCAAGAAAGCTCGGGCATTCATTGGCAAGGAAATGGACTCTGAAGCTGAATCTGAGGAACATGAGGAAGAGGAGGCATCTGAGGAGTCAGACTCTGGTGTGGCGAGCCTAGCCCTCGCTACTGCTTACGTTAGCAAGTCCATCTTCAACACTGAGGAAAATGGCTTCCCCAACACTACTGATGACGGCAACGATGACTATGCTCCCACCTATTGCTTCATGGCAAAAGGTGCCAAGGTACTTAAATATCCCTCCTCTGAATCAAGTGAGGATGAATCTGATGATAACCTCAAACCCAGCTATTCCAAACTTGCTAATATTGCTGTTAAACAACAAAAGGCTTTGGAAAAGGTTCAAAATATGCTAGACAAAAGCGATGATCTGTTAGGTGAGGAAATGGATCGAACTCAAACACTGACTGATAATCTTCAGCAACTACAGTCTAAGTTTGACAACCTTCAAGGTCGTCATGAAACTCTCCTAGCCGATCATGAGAAGCTTTCTTATGAATTTCTTCAAAGAAAGCAAGATCTTGAGAAGCTAAGGGTGAGTCATGAAGATCTTCAGAAGGAAAATGATTCTTTGCTTGCTCAACAGATCAGTTCCGCTCAGGAAGAATTTATTCCACCATGCTTGAAATGCATTGAACATGAAACTGCTAATTCTTCACCTGAATGTTCAAATGCTTCCATTGCTGCAAATTCTTCAACTATCTCTGTGGTCACAAATTCCTCATCTGAGGATACCACTAGTATCACTGACAAAAATGCAGGGTTGAAGGAATTGTATGTGACAGGCATGTAAAAAAGCCTCAAAGGGCATCAGACTCTTTGTGATGTGCTCAAAAAGCAGATCTTGAACAGGAACCCTAGGAAAGAGGGTATTGCCTTTGAGAGGAAACTCAATGCTGATGGAACCTACTGGAAACAGGAGCAGTATCCCAAAACCTTATGGGTTGCTGCGAAGGGACCTCCCGTAGATCCATCCACTTTATCTGGCTTTACTTGTGAATCCTCATATTCATCTGATGAGTCATTTGACTCCAACTATAAACTGTTCAAAAATCAGAATGGTGAGGTATTTGCTAGATATGTTGGATCTAACTGCAGGAATGGTCCCCCTATGAAGAAAATCTGGGTTCCCAAAAAGTGCCTTGAAAGTCTTCAGGTGAATGTCCTCATGACACCACCTATGAAGAATAAGAACCCCAGATCAAATTCTTCATATGAACCAAAGTCTTCATATGGATCCAAGTCCTCTTATGGATCAAATTCCTCACATGGATCCAAGTCCTCACATGAACATCATCGTGCTAACTCTTCTGTTTCGCAGGGAAAGCCTAAGGGCTATGAATATATGCATTATTTTTCAAATCATTATGTTCATAAGTCCTCGAAGAATTTCTCTGCTTATTCATATGCTTACCCTAACACCTCTTATGTGAAACGAAGTGGTCTGGCGTCTATGCCACCTTTCTCTTATGGAGCTCGCAGAATGATGAACTCTTTGCCACCCCTCCAGATGTGGGTGGTGAAGAAAAGGAACTAATCTCTTATGCAGGGTCAGGTCTCCAGACGAACTAAATCGTCTGAAGAATTTGCTGGAGACCTGAAATGCTTGAAAGGACGCAAGCTAATCATGAAGAAATGATTTATTCATTTCTCACGTCCTCACATTGCTATATATATACATATGTTGCTTTAATTGATGAAATATGTCTGATGAATTTGAAGTCATATTCTTCACTCTAAAGTATATGAGTTCGTAAGATGCACTAATTCATCTGCAGGATGATTTACCCAAAGCTACTGAGTGGGTCCTCGATAGTGGATGTACAAATCACATGACCGGTGACAAGAACTTACTGATGAACACTGCTTTATCTCCATCACACTTGAAGCATATCACCTACGCTGACAAAGGCAAAAGCAAGGTATTGGGTCTAGGTAGGGTTGCAATCTCAAAGGATCGACACATGGATAAAGTCATGCTTGTTGAGTCCCTCGGATTCAACCTCATGTCTGTCTCAATGCTTTGTGATCTTGATATGGTTGTTGTCTTTGGCAAATATCGTTGCTTAGTGCTCATGGAATCTGACAATTCCAAAGTCTTCGAAGGCTTTAGGAGAGGAGACTTGTATATTGTTGATTTCTCTGCAGGACCACAGCCTGCCACTTGTCTACTTGCTAAAGCTTCAGAAGGCTGGCTATGGCATCGACGACTGGGTCATGCTGGCATGAGGAACTTACACACGCTCGTGAAGAAAAAGCACGTCATTGGCATCGAGGGTGTCAAATTCCTCAAAGATCATCTTTGTGGGGCTTGTGAGGCTGGAAAGATGACCAGAGCCAAGCACCCCTCGAAGACTATCATGACTACTTCTCGTCCTTTTGAATTGCTTCATATGGATCTCTTTGGCCCTACTCATTATGCCACACTAACAAATGCAGCATCTCTATATGGCTTTGTCATTGTTGATGACAATTCTCATTACACATGGGTGCATGTCATTACTTACAAGACTGAAGTGCAGGAAGTCTTCAGACGATTTTCCTCAAGGGCTTCAACGAATTTCGGCGTGAAGATCAAGCATATACGTAGTGACAATGGGACTGAGTTCAAGAATACTGGTCTTGATGACTATCTCGATGAACTTGGTATTACTCATGAGCTATCTGCCCCATACACTCCTCAGCAGAATGGCGTTGTGGAGCGCAAGAACAGGACTCTTGTTGAGATGGCTCGCACCATGCTTGATGAATACAAGACACCTCGTCACTTCTGGCCTGAGGCAATTGATACTGCATGCCACATCATCAACAGGGTATATCTTCACAAATTCTTCAAGAAGACCTCATATGAACTCCTCACTGACAAGAAACCCAATGTGAGTTATTTCAAAGTCTTCGGTGCTAAATGCTGGATTAGAGATCCACATCACAATTCTAAATTTGCACCGAAAGCACATGAAGGTTTTATGCTTGGTTACGGAAAGGACTCGCACACCTACAGGGTCTTCAATACCTATCACAACAAGGTTGTTGAAACTGTAGATGTGCGGTTCGATGAAACTAACGGCTCGCAAAGAGAGCACCTACCTCCTGTGCTAGATGAAAATACGCCTGAGGAAACCATCAAGTTCAAAGCTACTGAGGATGTCATTCCTACTGAAGAATCTGCTGAAGAAATCATTCCAGAACATGAAGAACAGCATGCTGGCGCATCTGAAGAAAATGGCTCTAAAGAAAATGCTGAGCCAAATAAAAGTCGTCAACCTGCTCATCCCCGCGTTGCAAATGAAGTATAGATTGAGAGAATCATCAACGACATCAACGCACCAGGTCCTCTGACTCGCTCAAAAGCTTCACATTTATCTAACTTTTGTGGGCATTTTGCTTTCGTCTCTATCACAGAGCCCACCAAAGTTGATGAGGCATTTCTGGAGCCTGAATGGATTCAAGCAATGCAAGAGGAATTACATCAATTCAAGCTGAACAATGTGTGGGAGCTTGTCAAGCGACCGGACCCATGCAAGCACAATATCATCGGTACCAAATGGATCTACCGCAACAAGCAAGATGAAAATGGCCTAGTGGTGAGGAACAAGGCTCATCTTGTAGCTCAAGGCTACACACAGGTTGAAGGAATTGATTTCGATGAGACTTTTGCACCTGTTGCTAGACTTGAGGCTATTCGCATATTGCTTGCTTATGCTAACCATCATAATATCATCTTATATCAAATGGATATGAAAAGTGCATTCCTCAATGGTAAGCTTGAGGAAGAAGTATATGTTGCTCAACCCCCAGGTTTTGAAGATCCTAAGCATCCTGACAAAGTCTTCAGACTCAATAAGGCCCTCTATGGCCTCAAGCAGGCCCCTCGGGCGTGGTATGATACTCTGAAGGAATTCCTCATGAAGAAAGGCTTCAAACCCGGTTCACTCGACCCAACTCTTTTCACCAAAACCTATGATGATGAATTATTCGTGTGCCAAATATATGTTGATGATATTATCTTTGGCTGTACTAACCAACATTACAGTGACGAATTTGCTTACATGATGAGTGAGGAATATCAAATGTCCATGATGGGAGAATTGAAATTCTTCTTAGGTCTTCAAATTCATCAACAACGTAATGGCATCTTCATTTCTCAAGAGAAATACCTCAAGGACGTTATGAGGAAATTCGGTATGCAAGAATGCAGAAGCGTCAAAATCCCTATGCCCACAAATGGCCATCTATGCACTGATGAAAATGGAATAGACTTCGATCAAAAGGTATACCACTCCATGATTGGTTCTTTATTGTACCTATGTGCATCTAGGCTGGATATTATGCTTAGTGTTTGTATGTGTGCCCGTTTTCAAGCTACACCGAAGGAATCACACCATAAGGCTGTGAAACATATTCTTCGATATCTAGCTCACACTCCAACACTTGGATTATGGTATCCCAAGGGCTCGGCTTTTGATCTCATTGGATATTCTGACTCTGACTATGCTGGTGATCGTGTGGATCGCAAGTCAACATCAGGCACAGGCCATTTCCTCGGACGATCCTTAGTATGTTGGTCCTCGAAGAAGCAGAACTGCGTATCACT
Organism: Thinopyrum elongatum; assembly: GCA_011799875.1. Lineage (NCBI taxonomy): Eukaryota > Viridiplantae > Streptophyta > Magnoliopsida > Poales > Poaceae > Thinopyrum > Thinopyrum elongatum. The sequence goes on along the minus strand of CM022300.1, from coordinate 359,641,764 downwards.
CTCTACTGCTGAAGCTGAGTATATTGCTGCTGGTTCTTGCTGTGCTCAATTGCTATGGATGAAGCAAACCCTCAAGGACTACGGCATCAATGTGAAGAATGTGCCACTCTACTGCGACAACGAGAGTGCCATCAAAATTGCTCATAACCCAGTTCAGCACTCGAAGACAAAGCACATCGAGATTCGTCATCATTTTCTTCGAGATCATGTGTTGAAGGGTGACATCTCTATTGATCCCGTGAAGTCTGAAGAACAGCTAGCGGATATCTTCACAAAGCCCTTGGATGAGAAGAGATTTAGCAAGTTGCGGTGTGAGCTAAATATCTTAGAATCTTCGAATGTCCTTTGAAAAGGACACACATCCTAACACTTATGCAAACTGATGACTTAGGTGTGCAACACACGAAGAAACGTTTTTCTTCAATCAATGAAGACTAACCCTCTAAGTGTGAAGAAATTAATGAAGAATTTGATTCTCAGAACCCTACGATAATTGTACGCGGTGTCTGAAATCATCATTCTTACACGGTGGGTCACGCCACCACAAAAAGTTGAAAATCTTCAAAATCTGAGTCTTTCATCATTGTGCAAATTCTTCAAATTTTCAAATTCTTCAACTTTGCAAAATCTTCACTCTTTCCGACTGTGTTCTTCATTGACGATATATATATATATTTGAGTTTTCTGTCCTCTACAGCATTCACTTATTGCTAATTCTTCAAGTTGTGTTTCTTCTAAGTGAATGTGATCGGACCCGTTCCCCCTCTATGCTAAACTCAATCCAGTCCATTCACAAATTCTTCATGTGCGTTCTATTTGAAACCCGTTCAAAGTCTTCACTGTGTCCTTGACAGCTGAAGAATTTGCGAACGAAACATTAAAATATTCTTATCTGAATTTTCGGCTTTTGCCGCTCAAACCGTTCCATATCCCTCGATAAGATTTATCTATTCACCCACGATCTAACACGATCTCCACTTCACAGTACGTGGGTGACACATGTCGCTAGGATGAGAAGGGTCAGGGGCACGTTTGTCCATTTTCTTCGGACAAGCAATTTTTTCACCTCTGCTATAAATACCCCTCGCCCTCCTCAGAGCTCATTTACCCCGCATGAGCTCTCAGACCTAGCGCCGCCGCTACACTCCATCGTCGCCGGTGAGGAAGAGCTTCACTGCCTCGACCTCGTCGCCGACGTACTCACGCCGGCCGCGGAAATCTTCACTCCGCCGCCGCCGTAGCTGTTTTCCATCGCCAAGTTAGGGCGTGGAAGATCTGAACGGACGAACATCTCCACTGCCACTCTCAGTTCGTCGCGTTCTTCGTCAAGGGTAAATAAAATTTATTTTTACTGCCCTTGTTGATTCTGATGATTTCCACAAAATCTTCAAAAGGTGTTTATTCTTCAACTTTCATGTTCTTAAACACCAACTTGCTTCTGTCCTTGATCAGTTTCTCTAAGCAACGTTTTTCTTCAAGATTCCTCAATTGTGTGGATTTTCAATCTACACAACTCTGGAACCTAAGTCAAAATGCTTAGTGAAATTCCTCAAGACACCCCTGGTCATCTTCCTCAAACTTGATACTTTTGAAAATCTTCTGAGAACGCATATGACCTCTCCAAAACTCTTCGCACCTATATTCTGTTCACAGGTACACATGTCCGCTGCTGAATCTCTAGGTTCTCATCAACTTAACTCATTTGCAGCGTTCCTTGAAGAAAAATTGCATACCTCATCAGAAAATTCGATTGTTCAAAACCCTCAAGTGAAGAAAATGGCTGATGGTAAAAGACCTCAGAAGGTAGGAAAGAGGCCAGAAACAAATACTGCTTTTGAGATCCCTGATGACATCTATGATGAATATTGTACTCCTGATGAAGCAACTCATGGCAAGGAGAACAAAAAATCAGCGCAAAGTGCGCATTCAGAAGATTGAGAGGAGATGGGCAAGAGAATGGAGGGAATATCGCTATGTCACTCCCAAGTACATGAAGAAATTTGCTGTTAATCCTCCATGTCCAAGACCTCCATTGGCTCCTGGCCAAGAAGCTGATCCCACTAGCATCAGAAGAGGTGAGGAATTTCCTCAGGAGTGGGCTAAGCGTCAAGCCAAGCTGGCCAAAGTGGCTAAAGAGGCAGTAAAGAAATTCAATGAAGATTCTGTTGCTGCCGCCGCTGAGGCCTCTGCTATCAAGCCTAAGAAGGCTATGCTGAAGAAATCAGCTGTCAAGACAAGTTCCTCAGCTGCAATGCCCTCACGGCCAAGCTCTTCAAAGCCCTCACGGCCTGTTCCTCAAGCAAATTCCTCAAAAGCAGCTCCAACTCCCTCGGTTGCAAAATCCTCAGCTGCTCCTGCAAAGTCCTCAGCACCTGTGCATCTTGCCACATGCCAAAGGACTACTGGAATCTCAATTGCTTCAGGAGTCTCTGCAAGTTCTTCAGCTCCACCTCAGTCTTCAACAACTCCGACCTTGCTGAAGAAAAAGGCCACTGCTGGACGAGGCACAAGGCCAAGTCCTCACAAGAAGCAAGTCACCTTTCAGGTTCCGTCAAGCGAAGACGAAGCTGATGATGAAGAATTAGCTGAGATCATCAGAGATCGACAACAAAGGGCCGCTAGAGCCAAAGGCAGTGCTGTGCCCCTCATGCTGGATCCAAGGAAGATCCTTGATTTCACCGATCTATGGCACAAGGATCCAAATACACCTTTGCCTGAATTAAACCTCACTCCTGGTCAAAGTCACATGTTGACGGCCTTCATAAATGAAGAGAAATGGAAATTTGAAAAGGCCAGGCAGGTGAAGAAGGCTCAGTACAAGAAGGAGTGTTTTCTGAAGAATAATGTTGTAAACATGTCTCCTGATGAACTTGTGAATCTGCAAAAGGAGATCAAAGCACTCAGTGATGAATTTGACGCTTATCGTGCAGATTGGCTAGGTGCCAAAGTCAGATTCGTCAGAATGGCAAAAGGATTTACTCCAAGTGTTGCAGCTTCATCGCAACCCAAATTTCCTCAGACTGGAACACCTGTTCAGTCTGCTGAAGAAAATGAAAGCGCCAGAGCTGATGAAGAAATTCCAGTCTCTGAAGAAAATGCCAGGGCAACCTCCAATATTGCGCCTGAAGAGCAATCCAGGCCAGTTGAAGCATCTGCTACTGTGCCTGAGGAATCTGAACAAGCCAGGGCAACTGCATCAGTTGTGCCTGAAGAAATTCAACCAATTTCCTCTGCTCCTCCTGCACCGATGACAAGCATTAACCTTCCTTCTGCATCAGAAGCGAAGAAAACCAAGGCTGCGGAGCGAGCAGCTATGAACAAAAGGAAAGCATCTGCATCTTCAGAGTCTTCAGCTCCCAAGAAATTGAAGACTTTGACGAGTTCATCTGAAAACCCAATTGATGCTATTCCAATATCAAGCATGCCATCAAAGGAGATCATTCCCTTTGGTGAGGAATATGAAATTCCAAGTAAATCTGATGGAGAAGATCCTTCTGCTGCTTCGACAGAGCAGATGGATGAAGAAATTGAAGTGGATACTTTTTCTTCAACCCCACTGGTATCATCGCCCATGCCTCAGTTCACAGCTGAAGAGGCAGGCGTCGAAGGAACTGAAGAAGATGAGGATGTGGATATTGGGTCTACAACACCTATTCTGAATGATGACTTTTGGGAAAGTCATCACCCCAATTCACCTCTGACAACCCCTCTACATCATGTTCCTCAGTCCCCTGTGCAAACTGAAGAAATTCATACGGGCTCTGATGAACGTCAAGCTTCACTTCATTCTATTCCTGAAGAAGTTCCAGCCACTAGCGCTGATGTACATATGTCTGAAGAAATGGAGGCCAAGGCTGCTGCTAAAATTCCTTAGCCAGTGGCTCCAGTGGCTATACCTCAAGAGGCTGTAAATTCTTCAACTGTTAATCTTCAGCCCAAGCCATAGAACCCTCACTCCAAGAAGCAGAAGTTTAATGCTGAGGATTTCTTCAACGAGCACATATTCTTCACTGACTACAATCCCTATGACTCTGCTCGTCTTCGTCGCAAGCGTTTCTGGACTACAAGCCAGATGAACTTCTACTCCTCATTGTTGCTTGATAAGGATAAGATCTTTGAACATGAGCAAATTCCTCATGTAGATATGGAATCGCTACCCTGCTTCACCCCAGTCCTCAGTGTTCTTCATGACGCTGGGTTACTCAATTTCTGCACCGACATCTGCGATTGGAATGAAGAACTCATTCTTCAATTCTTCGCCACGCTGCACATTACTGGAAATGTTGATGATGTCAATTCATGGGTATTGGACTGGATGACCGATAATACTCATTTCAAAGCACCGGCCTCTGAATTGCTTCATGCCGTCCCAGTCAGTCCTCCCACTGAAGGTGCAAGGCTTCTCTATGTTGAACCTGAACTATCTGATCATCTGATGCAAGTGCTGATGAAGCCTTTGAAGCCAGGCCAAGCTCCAAGGACCAAATTCCTCGTCAAGGAATTGCTCTATGTGCCAAGGACAGTCTATCGCATATTGACCAAAACCCTCAGTCCAATCAAGGGCCACAACTCTGATGATGAAGAAGTTGTTGGCATTATGAAGAATCTGCTGTTCAATATCATTCACGGTATTCCTATCAACTACCATGATTTCTTCATGAGGACTTTGGCCAATGCTGCTCTGTCGCCTTTTGAGTTGAAGCCTTATGCTCCCTGGATCATGAGATTCATCAGATCAAGGTCTTCAATTCATTATAAGGCTGACTTTCAAAATCATCTCAGCTATTTGCCCCCTATTGAAGTCCTCAAATGGACTATTTCCTCAGTTGACGAGAAGGGCAAGGCTGCTGTTATTGATGAAGGTACTCGTCCATTGGATGGACAGTTTCGCAAAGCTACTTCCTATTCCACCAATGATGACTCTGCAACTCAAGATTCTGCCGCCAAAGCTTCAGAACATCATCCCCAAGCCACAGCTCCACGTGTGATGACTGATCGTGAACTTCTCCTTAGTCTTCATCAGAAATTTGATCGAAATCACAATGGGTCAAGCGTCAGTTTGGTGCAATTCTTCAGAACATGACAGTCACTCAAAATACTGTGAAGAAGAATCACTACTACTTGCATGAAGTCTTTGACCGCACTTGGGCGATTCTATCTAATCTTCATAGTGCTGAAGAACTCAAGGAGATGGGCTTCCAACAGGAATTTGACTGGTCTCAGCCACCTTTGAAGAAATTCAAGAAAGTCAAAGTTCCTCAGCTTGTTGCCAGTTCATACTCTTCATCGCGCGAGACTGATGAAGCTGAAGACTTGAACGACACTGCGGCAGGCCCTACCTCAACAGACGACCCCAACAATGTTGGCACTCCTCCATCGACATCGTGATGATATTCTTCAGGGGCGTTAGTCCTCATTTTTCGTCCCTTTTGGTCATTCGATGATAAAGGGGGAGAAATTTGAGGACTAACGCCCCTGAAGAATATCATCACGATGTCGATGGAGGAGCGCCAGCATTGTTGGGGTCGTCTGTTGAGGTAGGGCCTGCCGCAGTGTCGTTCAAGTCTTCAGCTTCATCAGTCTCGCGCGATGAAGAGTATGAACTGGCAACAAGCTGAGGAACTTTGACTTTCTTGAATTTCTTCGAAGGTGGCTGAGACCAGTCAAAGTCCTGTTGGAAGCCCATCTCCTTGAGTTCTTCAGCACTATGAAGATTAGATAGAATCGCCCAAGTGCGGTCAAAGACTTCATGCAAGTAGTAGTTTCAACTCTTGCTTTTCTGAGGTGTTTGCTCTGATGAGTTGTAAACTTAAGTCCTATGGTGGTCTGATACTTTTGCTCTGTTTTTCTGCATGCTATTTCCTCAATACCATAATGCACGCATGCTGAATTTCGTCAGACACCATATTTTATCATGCATTTCAAATTCTTCATATCATAAGATAAATGCGTGTATGAATTTCAAGATATAGGAGGAGATCTCCATGATATTATTCAACAATGTGCATTTGCTATTTCAAAGCAAATTCCTCAAATATGCACATCTTCAGGGGGAGTTCTTCTATATCTTGCAGTCAAATTCCTCAATATTAGTATTTACACTTCATATGTTTATCCCCGTTGAAAACTTAACCTATATTGTCATCAATCACCAAAAAGGGGGAGATTGTAAGTGCATCTAGTGCCCCTTAGTGATTTTGGTGTATTGAAGACTTATAGGTTAAGGGACTAATGTGTTTGTGAGTGTACACAGGTCTATAAGTCTATGAGGAGTTTGTTATTTACGATGAATGTCGACCCCTAAAAGTGAATGTCTTCAACTGAAGACTTTGGTTTTCTTGAAGACTTTGAAAGTGAAGAAATTGGTGTGACCCTGAAGACTTGATATTCATGCGAGGATTATGAAGCGTGAAGACTTTTGTTTTCGTAGTTTCATTTTCTTCTTCTTGAGTCATAGGAAACACCGTACTGTTAAAGGGGGTCGAGGTAAAACTAAGGAAAAGTTTCCAAGTGATGCTCAACTCAAAATCCTACACCTACCCAATCCTTTGAGTGAAGCCATTGGAAATCTCATACAGTTTAGTCAAGTTCTTCAGTGACAGAGACGAAGTTCTTCTGTTCTCTGAGGAATTTGTTCTGACTGAGGAGTTAGGAATTCGCCAGTGCGGATTGCCTACAAGTGAGGAACATGATAGCCCTGAGGAATTTGATACTCAAATTTCCGACCGTTGCTGTGCTACGCGCCAGCTGTCCAAATATCCTACCCACCTAACGGTCATATCATTGAAGGGCATTTATGTCTTATCATGTCGGGCTGCTCCCTAGGCTATAAATAGCCGCCCCCTTCAACCACTAGCTGGTTGGCTGCTCCAAGAAATAGATTGACACTTGTCATTTAGAGCATCCCATCCTCCGAGGACTTTGAGCGAAAATCATCAAGTGAGGAAAACCCCAAAAACCCAAACACCTACAAACCCAAAGTGATTGAGCATCACTGAAGAGATTGTTCCTATGTGGAACCGACGCTTGTTACCTTTGAGGACTGTGCATCCTCCAGGCGGTTAGGCGTCATGGTCTAGAGCATCCAAGAGAAAATTGTGGATTGCCGAGTGACCGAGTATGTGAAGGTTTGGAAGTCACCTGAAGACTTACCACGAGTGATTGGGCGAGGTCTGTGTGACCTTAGCTCAAGGAGAATACGGTGAGGACTAGGTGTCCTGGACTGTGTGTTCAGGACTGGGTGTCCGGGACTGTGTGTCCTCAGGTTTAAATACCTAGCCGCTCCAACCAGACGTACAACTGTCACAGCAGTTGGAACTGGTCTACCAAATCATTGTCTTCACCGAGCTACTGGTTCTATTTCCTCAACCCTTTCATTTCCTCGCATACTTGCTATGTATTTGATCATTACTATTTGAAGACTTTGACTGAAGACTTTCTCAATTTCCTCAGTTCAATTTCTTCAGTCAGTTTGTCTTCAGCCTGCTTATCCTGTGTTTACGCTACTCGTACTCTGTGCTTGTTTTCATTTCATCATGATGACTGTGCTACTGCTCTGTTATGCTTGCATCTGAGTACTTATTCCGCTGCTAAGTAGTTCGTCTCTTAGGAATTTCCTCACCTTGAAATTCCTTAGTGATGAATTTGTAAAAATCGCCTATTCACCCCCCTCTAGTCGATATAACGCACTTTCATGTTTACTAGCTGCTTGATATTTGTGCAAACAGATGTCTACCTGTTGCTATTTGGCAAACAAACAAAGTGACCTCAATTTTGGTGGAACTGCACAAGAGAATAGTATAGTCACTGCATGCAGTGCCATTTGAAAATAGACACAAAAAGATTGGATAGTCACTTCATGGACTGCACAAAAGTAGTACTGTACTATTTATTGGCCAACACTAGGTGCTTCATTGCTTTGGTCTGATTATACAATGGGCATCATTTTGCCTAAGTTAAAGTTTGTATTCCAAAAATAGTCTCGCCGTGTGATCGAGAGAAGACCAATTCATATTGCAGTGGATGTTCCTCCATCATGTGTGGTTCATTCTCATGGTTCCAGCTGTTGGTGAAACCACTTACGTTTGCAAGAGGAAATGTAGACTTCACAAACAAATTTGTCTTTCACTCTGTACTGAATGTTGGCCCAGAGAAGCATCCATGTTAGTAGCAAGAACAGATGTTTTTTCTAGATCTTTGCTTTAGGAGCTACATATTTGTATATGATCTGTGAATCATTGAGATGCATTAACATGTTGATCTTATGTATGGGAATCATACTAGTTGGTTGTGAATTTGGGCTACTAATGTGAACATATTACAATGCCAGGCCTGTGAGCCTCGTGTGAACATTTCGAATGGATCGGCTCTAACTACTGTGCACAGCATGATCCTTATTTCTGTGTGCTCAGTGTTTACAAGTTACTAGTAGTTCCTTATTTCTGTTCGCTCAGTGTTTACAAGTTACTGATCGACCACTAGCTAGCCTACTAATACGCTCCTGGCAGTGTTAGTTGCGACGCATGATCCGAAGGTGGCAGTTTTTGAATAAAAATGCCTACCTCTGAAGAAACTAACATGCTGTTCTGAAGAAAATGATATGCGAATCTCAAGAAACTGCCAGCAAAAACATTCACAAATGCCTTATCTCCCAGCAAACGTTCATCAGCTATTGCGATCCTATACACCTACACTATCCAACCGACTCGATCCAACGCGAATAACCAGCGGATCATGCACGTACCTCATCTGGATGAATCGAGTGCACTCGTTTGACCGTCATCCCGATGTGTGACCTAGCACGGATGGGACGCACCACTGACGGGACGGGACAGGACGGCACAGTCATAATTTTAGTTTTTCTAGTTTTCCACAGCAAGCTGGCGCCCTAAGCCATGCCTAGTTATGCATTGAATTCCGATGACCATGATGACCGTCATGTTTCCCACGACACACTGGTTCACCTACCTTCCGCCTATAATTACTAGTTCCCGGCGTTCTCCGGTGGCACCATCACCCAACTCGCCCTATCGTCATAAGCCCCCATCGGCCCGACGTCGCTCGCCACTTACCCTCGCTCTCGCCACGTCCGTCATGCCCCCGCCCGTCCTCAATAGACGACGCCGGAGGCAGTCACCACTGGAACTAGTGTTCGGTTTTTCACCGGAAGGCAGACGGATAGAGGAGGCATTCTATCAGTCTTTAGATGGCAATGAGGAGTATGAGGACTTGTTGGAGAGCGACCGCCTGGTGGAGGAGCAGCGTATCGCCGATTTGGGCCGCCAGCAGGGCATGGAGCAGCAGCGCACCGACGCTCTGAGTCGCGAGCAGAGCGCCCGCAACTGGGCCGACTACGTGGAGGTCGGCGCCCAACAAATAGCCCTGGAGGCTGTCAGGCATGCACGCGTTCGTGACGCCAAATTTTACTACCAGCTCGTCAAGTGGGTTTCCCGCTTAGAAGCCAAAGCTTCAGTGGACCACGCCGGCACAGAAAGGGCCAACGCGCGTGAGCAACGCGCCCTATCGCACCTCTAGCAAGTCTGAGGCGAGGAGGAGGACATCGGTGCCTGCGTTTAGCGTGTACCGTAGATGGCGGCCGACATCGTCTAGTTAGCTAAGAGTAAGTTAGTACTTGTACACTAGAGTATTAGTGGGAGTAGATAGTTAACTTGGCTATGATGGTTGTCAACGTGGAAGTTCAGTACTCTATATCTGGATCAGACCTGTTACTTTGCTCTGAATGTTGAACTTTCCGTTTGAACGTCTGGAATGGGCTGTTATTTTTTTAAATGGGCTATATTTGTCCACCACGGGTTTAGAGGCTGACTTGTGGGCCTACTAGGTTGACGTGTACACAATCAGGAGATGATTGTACGTGGAGAGGATGACAGCAGGGACCCACCAGGGTCATGGCAGTACGCAAGCAAGTGCCTCCATATTTCAAGCCAAAAAAATGGTTCCTCCTAATGGATTTCTGCAATCTGGGTCCCATGCTATTGTCAACGTAGTCAATAAATGAGAGGATTGCACAACGAGCGGCTGACACCAGGGACCCAGCAGCTCACCCAGTTCTTTTTGTTTTTGAGACGGAGCAGGGTGTCAACTGGGCTGTGCGGGGCACTCTGGCCTGTCTAGCCAGCCTTTTATTTTATGTTTACCACAAGACCAACCCAGTAGTTTTTTTTCTTTCTGAAAATGGCTAGCTCAGTTTTTTTGTTCTTTCGCAGAATACCCAACCGAGGCCTACTTGCTTTTGTTAGCCCTGCTGGGCTGCAAATCTTTCAAGACGAGGAGAGTTTCATTCGGCTTGCCCAGAAAATGGGCTATCAGTAATGAGAAAGGGGTTGTACACTTTTAAAACACAACAAACCGGCAATTAGTTTCAAATTTCTTTTTTTTTCATTGCAAGATTTTTAAATTCCAATGATTTTTATGCGTGGACAATTATTTGGATTTTATATTGATATAAATTTATTTTTCAAATTAGTTTCGATGTAACTCAAAATTTCGGGATTAAAAACAATTCGGACCGCACCGAAATATGCAAAATTTCGTAGAATTTTTTAACCGTGGCCACAATATGGGCTGTGATGCTAACAAAAAGAATATGGGCTCCAAAAAAATCCTTAAGAATTAGCAAATGGGCTGTAAATTATTAGAAATAATGGTAGATGGGTTGTATGCTATTTTTCACAGATTTGAGGCTGACTTGTGTGCCTACTATAGGTTGACGCGTACGCTTTCCTAAAAAAAGGTTGATGTGTACGCAAGGCTGTGCCAATAAGTCAACACAAGAGAGCAATGATTGTTGGATGTCCATCCAACGGCCGTCGTGCTTTTTCAACCTCTGTTCTTCCTGCTCTAGCCGCCCAAGCCAGCGCCAGCGGGACTGCCTGCTCCCTCCTCCCGTGGCCGGCTGTGCTGCCGCGCAGGCCTCACCGGCTGACCCTACTGCCGCCACTGGCCAGGCCATCCCTCTACCCACCCTCACCTCCTGTTATTTTCTGGCGATGCCAGCCTCACCCCGCAGCCGAACCAGTCACAGCACTTGTACTCCCCTCAGCGTGGGCATCCACTACTGTGGTTTCGCTGGCTCCGGGTCGTTCCCTTCCTGGGCCTCGCCGTCGTGCACCGCATTGATGCTCTCGGCGCGGCGTGGTCACCGTGGTCAACAAACGACAGCCATCGAAAGAGGGATGTAAGTGGAGATCCTGACAGTAGGGACCCACAAGGTCCATGGCCGCACGCAAGCAAGTGCCACCTTATTACGCGAAAAAAATGTATCCCCCTGACAGCTGGGACCCACCAGCTATATCTTCGCACGCAAGGAAGTGCCTCCTTATTAAGCAAAAAATAACGATTGCTTCCCTTGACAACTGGGGCCCATCATATTTGGAGGCTGACTTGTGGCCCTACTCAGTTGACGCGTACGCAGGGTTTGTCAACTTAGTCAACAAACAATTCTATCAGCAGTGACCGTTAGATGTTAATCCAAACATCCAACGGTAGTTCTGCTTCTTCAACCTCTGATTTTCTTGATGCAGCAGCCCAAACCAGCGCTGGCGGGACCGCATGCTCCTGCCTCCTGTGGTCGGCTGTGCTGCCGCCCAGGCATCACCACCCCCTCCTACTCCAACCGCTGGCCAGGCCATCCCTCTACTCACCCACAACCCCTGTTATTCTGCGGCGACGACAGCCTCACACCGCAGCCGAAGCAGTCAACCCTCGTACTCCCCTCCGCATGGGCATCCACTGTCGCGTCCTCCCTAGCTCTGCGTTGTTCCCTTCCTAGGCCTCGCCGTCGTCCACCACCTTAGTGCTCTCGGTGCGGTGTGGTCAATGTGGTCAACGAATGACAGCCATCGGAAGACGACTATACGCGGTGACGCTGAGAGCTGGACCAACCAGCTACATCTTCAGACGCAAGGATGTGCCTCCATATTACGCACAAAAAAATGACTCCTCCCACTGACAACTGGGACCCACCAACTATATCTTCGCACGCAAAGAAGTGCCTCCTTATCCTCCCTGACTGTTGGGACCCACCCGGTCAAAGCGTACGTAGCGTTGTTTGGCTGGTCGCCAACATGTACGTACATACTGGCCGATCGGTGTCTCTGCAATGATGACCCGTGGCCGAGCAAGTAGCGGCACATGTGGTAGTAGAGCCCCCGACGTAGCAGTTCAGGTAGTCCAGTCTAAACCGTGTACAATTATGTACAGCCAGATGCCAAAAATACGGCCACGTACGTACATACGGGCGGGGTCTCGAATGCCTACTCACGCATATGTACGGCCAGGGCTCGTGTACATGGAGAGACAGCGGACGGGAGCAACGGCGTCCTATTCATCGGCAGCCAACCGGCTGGGTCGGAACGTAGAAACTGTGTCGGGTTCATCGGGAGGCAACGGTCTGCGTCGTGTTCATCGGGAGCCAACCGGCTTGGACGGAACTGTAACATCCCCAAATGTTAACCCTGTCATCAAGCTAATTAAATTGCCATGTCATCATCTTTCATTAAGTCAAGATGCCACTTGTCCCAAGCCAAATTCAAATTCAAATCTAAATTGCAAGTCAAATAATTATTTCTTCAAACAGCCAAACTAAAATGTACATAATGTTGCAAATATTTTAGATGCAATTATAAAATTGTTATCCACATTAATAAAATTAGTTGAGTAACTCTAACAACCTCAAACAGTAACAAACAGCCCTATTAATTCATTTTTGAGAGATTCAAATCAGTACTAAAAATCCTCAAACTTTTTGTGGCACTGTCTAAAATCACCAGGGATTTATTGGGACACTCCCCATATTTTTTCTAAGTGAAACAGTTGCCCTAATAATCCCCTTTCGCTTTCTGTTAATCAATAAAATAAGAAAGAGAAAAGAGAAGCAGAAAAACGAAAAGGCCCAAGCACTTACCTGGCTCCGGCCCGAACCAGCCCAACCCACCTACCTCGTCGCGCTGTCATCTTCCCCGTGGTTGCCGCGTGCCGCACCGGCAGCAGGGCGCCACGGCGATGGGCAGGCAGGCAGGAGGATAAGACCTGGCCCCGTTCCTCTCCCCTGGCCTCCCCGCATTCACTCCTCCCTCCTCTCCTCTTCTCCCTCTCTCTCTGTTACCGATTTCCCCTTCTTCTCCAACTCGCCCGACGCGGCCACCACCGTACGCCGCTCACACTCCCGGCCACCGTCGACCCCGCGACCTCGGAGCGAGTCCTGGGGCTCCGTGGGCCTCTTCTTCGTCAACCCCGCACAGCCATTGGAGCTGGGGCACGCTGCACGCGCATCCCCGAGCTCTTCCTCGTCCTCGACACCGGCAGCCATTCTCGGTCGATTCACTCGGCCCCGACAACCCCGCGCATCCCCGAGCTCTCCGGTGAGATCCCTATGAGCACGCGCTTCTCCCCACCCCTTTCCCATCTCGTTTTTGAGCTCGTATGCGTGATTGCATCATGGCCGGAGCTTCACCACCGTCTGCCTAGTCGCCACCGTAGTTGAAGTAGATCGACATCGCGTCTGGGCGTGCCGTCGTGCTCTAGTAGTTCCTAGGAAGCCGGCGCATAGCTCGCGGTGCTCACCTGAGCACTCTAGCCACCCCGGCCATCTCCACCATGGCGCTGCCGCCGCCACGAGCTCACTCCCGACGAGCTCTGGCGCCCCCGCGACCTATCTCCGACTTCCCCGAGCGCGCATGAGCATGGGCTACACGCTGGTGGCCTCAGCTACCATTGCCGTGGCCTCCAGAGCGGACTCCGCCGCGTCGGTTGGTCGCCGGCGGGAAAACCCCGGCCAGGCTGACGTGGCGGCTTAATGAGCCACTAACCAACCTAATTAACCTAACCCTAGCCACTGACAACTGGGCCCCAGGCCACTAACTAAACTAGTTAGGATTTAAATTAAAAGCGGTTTAGTTACCATAGACGCCGACACGTGGGACCCACTGGGTCCTACTGACCTGGTCAACCTGCTGACTGGACAAGTCCAGGCACTGACTAGTGGGTCCAGTGGGCCCCCATTGACTGGTCAAGCCTCCCCGTTGACTGCTGACGCAAGTATGACATCATGCTGACGTCATATATCATTTTCTGTAAATAAAAATAATTCTAGAAAATCGATTAAATCTTCGAAAACTAATAACTTTTAAACCGTAGCTCAGATCGAAAAACTTAAAACATGAAAGTTGATCAGAAAGACGAGACGAATCTAATCGTGTCGTCTGTTTCGATGCCGGAACCCCCTATGTAGGTGAAACCGCAACTTCGAAGCCATATCCGGTAGATGAATAGTGCTTATACACCGGATAATAAATCCCGCGTTAATCCTAAAATAACTAAAATGACTTAGGTGCATCTGTAGGCAACCTTGCACTGCATCCTAGCATAGCATACCCTTTGTTGCATCATTTGCTGTGCATTTATATGTTTCTTCCCCCTCTTTTCTCTTGATAGACCCCGACGTCGACGTAGCACCCGAGACTGACGTAGCTCCGGAGGTCGACTACACTCCTGATGATCAGTCCCTTGCCGCCGAGCTACCAGGCAAGCACCCCCTTTTTGAGCATTCCGATATCGCCCACTCTCTTCTCCCTTATGCTTGCATTAGAAGTTACTGCTGCTACTGTTATCCTACATCTGCTGCATAGCCTGTTTAATTGTAACCTGCTATTGATACTTACCTATTATCCTAAGCTGTTTAGTATAGGCTGGGTAGAGACCTATCAGAGACCCCACTTTATCCCGACTGCCCCGCTGGATTCTCAGAAGACCCGATCAATGGGATCGAAGACCAGGCCCCGACATTGCACGTCACTTCCCCCTTAACTGCTCGACACTACTGGGATAATATCGAGTGCCGAGGGTGATACCTCGTCAGCACGTCTGATGATAACCTTTTAGGTTAGTTATTCGGTCATGGTAAGCGAGGGTGATTCCTCCTACACCACCCCCGATAGCGACATTGTCGGGCAACAGCTCAAGTGTGGACCTCGAGGGTGATGCCTCTTTAGTTCACCTTGATGTTTACGTCAGGTGGGAGTCCAACGAGGGTGATGCCTCAGATTCCTTCTTCATATAATAGCCACACGGATGCCCTTACTTTACTGTTGACACTGCTTATTATGGATAAAGACTGGTCGGCCCTGAGGGGTACCCGCGCGAGCTTAATTGCGAGTGATGTGGAATCGGGTGGACCTGGATGGTGCCCGAGAGTTGAACACGAGGCGTGGCCGGGCATTCTTAGCCCTTGCCACAAGTCCTCGAGATGGGGCGACGGGGTCACATCTTTCGTGGGTCTCTGCTCGTTACCGCACTACCAACACACTAACGGTTTGGATATTTGATCCGAGGGGCCTCTGGCCTGATAGCACTAACCATCATGTGGGCATAGTATGGGCGTTCTGCGTCGTATACTTCAGCCAAAGCTTAATGGACGTCAGCGATTGAGCGGAGCGCGCCAAGTTGGACTGGTTACGCAACTGCGCTTGTATTCAGAGGTTGCTAGGTCTGCTCTCGGCCGTGAACGCAACGTGCAGGAGTTCCCGGGGCGAAGGCCCAAGACCCCTGGGGGCATAGGTTTAGTACGACGTGCTGACCTCTCTGTTAAGTATTTGGTCGGGTGGCGGCGTATCGTTTGGCCGAGGCCGGGCATGACCCAGAAAAGTGTGTCCGGCCGGAGTTAATCGAGCATGGTGGGTAAGTTGGTGCATCCCTGCAGGGAAGAAACAATCTATCGATAGCCTGTCCTATGATAACGGACACTCGGAGTTGTATCCCGATCGGTACAACTAGAATTGGTGACTTGAGATGAAATGGATAGTATGGCTCTGGGATTGCTTTCTCGTAGGGAGTCGAGGAAGGATCTCTGGCCGAGGTTGATAACACTACTACTACTTTACATTATGTTATTCTGCACTCTTCTAATGCTGCAAGACCGCTGAAGATGATGAAGATGCTAGTCTTCGATAGGACTAGGCTCTCCCCTCTATTCTGGCATTTCTGCAGCCCAGTCCACATATATAGCCTTCCTTCGAAAATGTTGCATATGTAGTGTAGATCCTCGCTTGCTGAGTACTTCGGATGAGTACTCACGTTTGCTTTATTTTCTTTTTCTCCCCATATCCATATGTGGCCGCCAGATGACGGAGCCCCTGAGATAGCTGCCCCCATCGACGACTACGGCTACTACTACTACCCTCCCGGCGAGTACTACTACGAGGAGCCGACCGACGACCAGGAGTAGGATTCGGAGGGTCCTAGGCAGGAGGCCTACGCCTTCCGATCATAGTGTTTTATTTTGCCTCGCCTTCCTAAAGGCTTATCTCTATTTCTGTAATATATCTGTACCCAGATATCTGATGCTTCCGCTGACACTTGTATGCCATCGAGCTATGTATTCGAGCCCTCGAGGCCCTGGCTTGTAATATAAATCTTGTATGACTTTATTTATGTTTTAGAGTTGTGTTGTGATATCTTCAAGTGAGTCCTTAGGCTTGATCGTGTGCATTTGCGTGTATGATTAGTGCATGATTAAGCCGGGGTTGTCACAGGTTGGTATTAGAGCCGACTGCCTGTAGGAACCCCCCCCCCCTTTCCAACTCCTTGGCCAAAGTTGAGTCTAGTCGTCAAAAACTGTTTTACTAACTTGTCTGTGTGGCTTACAGGCCAACGTCGCCAACTGGGTGGTATTAGGATCTTTTACTCCTCGACCTTTACTCTGGGACTCTGATCTCTCTTCTATTCTGGTTAAAATTTTACTAACTCCAACATTAGGTTCTCGTAACCACTTCAACCCGGAGAGCCCCTTCACCACAGATGGTCGTCTGCTTCATCGGAAGACTCCGAAGATACTCCTCGTAATTTCCTGAGACCATTGTGCCCACTGCCTTGCAGTTCCTGACAACCGATAAACTACGATGGATAACTACTTACACTTGTCGTTCATAGATTCATTTCAGTTACTCCCGGGTTTCATCCGACATATCGAAGTACTATCCGACATTTCGAGAATTCTCTGAACCTACTGCCTTGCAGTCCCTTTTCGCCTGAACACACCTACGAATAAATCCTCATACTACACGGGATCCGTTCATTCCTAGTTATTCGAGTGCTTTCCAGAACACATTGAATTGCTATTTAATCTCCCGATAATCCTCTGTAGCCTATTGCTCTTGAAATTCTTGCCTGCTTGCCTTATGGTTAATTCCATATGTCTAGTAATCCTCGACAACATCCTTTGCCAATTACCATTTTGAATCCCCTGAACCAGCATGCTGCGAATATTCGCCATCATCAGTCGATTCCTAGAATTCGTCCTTTCGGCTCAGCCACCATTCCAGACATGAGCTGGTTCTCGGCCAATCAAGCATTGATTGATTGTCCAACTAAGCATGTGCAAATCACTCATCCCTCTACCCAGGTGAACTAATTGCCACTCCTGGCATTGGAAATCATGAACCCTCTGAATTTTATACTTGGGTTGTTCAAATGCTTCCTTAATTCAATGTGCTTGCCTTCCGTCCTTTTTCGGAGGACTCTGAGGTGGAACCAGTTGTTAAAACCTTACCCCGTTAGTTCTCACGAATCACTTGATTCCTTTTGTGGACAGTTATCCGACCGATTCCTTTCTATTCTAAGAACCTTATAGGTTCCTTCCCCGTTGATATTGCCTTTGGCACTGAAGCATTCTCTACTTCTTGCCGACTGTATATCCTCCCAGCTTGCATGGCACGGAGAGGTAGTGCATTCCTTCTCCTTATTGACTTGGGACTAACTACTGACCAGGACATGTCACATAACCATGGGTGGAGATCTCTGCCAGACGGAACACTAAAGATCTATTCAACCTACTCATATTTGGACAGAGCTTTTGCTTCTGATCCTTCATTTCTGAACCATAACTCCTTTGTACTTAAACGTCGGATTATTCCGATGTTTCTATAATCTGATGCCGTTACATTCTTTCTTCTTCTATTTGAGTACCGATACTCACATCGGATCCTTTGCCGACCATCTGATCTTTTGCTGGGTTGCTATCCAACAGCATCGATCATATTCAATAATCTTGTGAGTCTTTCCTCGGATACAGAATGTCTATGGTAAAATGTATCCTCTCCTTCTGTCAACCATGCTCTACTTCCGAGCTTGAGTTCATTACTCCTGTAAATTGTGGTGTATGTTACTAAGATACTCGGATGGGTTGAACATATGCTTTCCTTAACTTGTGTAAAATTGAAAGTTATGCGGGTTACTTATACTCGCGTTTCATCAGATAAATTTTCAACTCTACAACTTCTTCAAAGACGAGAAGTGAATGAAAGTTTATGCATTGAAGAAGTGGGAGTCGACCTTGAACCTTTGTGTTCATGCCCATGGACCCGATGTAGAACTTATCATGGAAGCTGCTCGTAAAAATAATTATTTCCTTGGTACAAGTTCATCTTGTATCTATGAATTGATCCTTTGCAATCGTGGTTCCGACCATGATTGTTCTTCTTTGATACCATTTTGCGGACAAGCTAAAGCACTTGTCTTCTGCGAATCAATATACCTGTCCAACCTCTACACTGAACCACCTCGAGCATTACCCCCCCTACTATCTCGAGGATATCATCCTATTGTACTACATCCTATGAATTTTTCCGATGGAGTGATACCTTTCCCTGACATAGTCACTCCATGGGTTCTGGGTTGTCTTCAACCGATACCACCGAACAATGAATTGATTCCGCTCGGTGATTCAGCACTCCTAGTACTTTGTTGATGGGGAGTTGGATACTCCATCACATCATTCCTAGCCTGATCGGCTATATCCCTATCATGCTAACTTTTAACTGTGCTACCTGGCCCTTCTTCCTGGAGCACAATTTTCGACGATGAGTTAAGCTTACGTCGATCTTCCTCATCTTGTCATATCACCTCAAACAACAAGCTTGATTTCGAGCTTGTGTCGTATCCATGTTTCCAATAATCTTTCGCCTCGGCATTCCTTTTTCTTGATGTCATCGCTGACCGGTTACATCTTCTTGAAACCTCTCGACAAATGTGCCATGATCATCATCAACATTCCGAGCTCTTTCAGGATATCGATCGAATTCATGTTGAGGAATACCATCCCTACCCCTCGATGATTTGTGATATCATCGATGACATCTTGACTTTCTGCCAACACAGACCTGGTTGTGCTTGGTTATTCCTTACGCTCTGAGAGAACCTTGGAATTGTTCCTTGGTATCTCTTGAGATCTTCGAACCCAATCTTTACTTGACACCATATCATCGCTGCCTCGAAGCATGACTGTGTTATTCCGAACACCAGCATGAACATTGGAAGCACATTGCCAAATGTTTCTCGACCAATTATCCAAACACCGTTGTATGGGTAATATCATGATTCTTCCTTCGCCCCTCTATCTAAATGCTTTTGAACTTGCTGTCCCATCATGTATATCATGCTCCGCTTTTCCTTGGGAAGGATATACTCCCAAACCTGGTGTGCAAACACATTTTCCTTTCCATTGTTCTGTTTAATCTGATAATCACATTTTCATTTCCATTGTTTTGTTTAACCTTTCTTGTGATCTATATGATGTAAGCAGAAATAATTCCCTGCTTATAAAATACCCCGGTGCACCACTTAGTCAGAGAGACCCCGTTACTATGGTTGATGACATTCCGGTAACCACCGATGGACGAGAACTTTGCCTATTGGTCCGCCTCGTTCAACGAGCAAGAAAATGGTTCTCGTCGTCCCTCGCGCTTGGTACTGATGTTGTTACCGACATAACTGATAGGCTACCTTCTGACATACCTAGTTGTCGTGACCGGTAAGATGTCATTGTTCTCCCTACTTTTGTTCGACCCTCGTCACAGTTCCACATGATCGTAACTTGACTCTCATGTATATCTTTGATTCCGAAGTATAATATGCTCTTGGTCTTGTGTGTTATCGCGAGCCACCTTCCGACAGATGATCCATTCACGATGCTATGAACCCCTTCCACACTCTGCTCCCAGCATCGAACGATTGTCTGCCCGCTTGAAATATCTTATTGTAACCTCCTACTTTGCTCTCGATGTTTTCTTAAGTTTCAACTCGAGAGATACTTCTGCCACATTCCCTGAATTGTTCACCAGATAATTAACCCTATAAGGGTCCGTTCTCCCGAAGTTACTTTTACTTCCCCACTTAAATCTCGAGACGAGATTTCATTTAGTGGAGGAGATTTGTAACATCCCCAGATGTTAACCCTGTCATCAAGCTAATTAAATTGCCATGTCATCATCTTTCATTAAGTCAAGATGCCACTTGTCCCAAGCCAAATTCAAATTCAAATCTAAATTGCAAGTCAAATAATTATTTCTTCAAACAGCCAAACTAAAATGTACATAATGTTGCAAATATTTTAGATGCAATTATAAAATTGTTATCCACATTAATAAAATTAGTTGAGTAACTCTAAAAACCTCAAACAGTAACAAACAGCCCTATTAAATGCCATATTCATTTTTGAGAAATTCAAATCAGTACTAAAAATCCTCAAACTTTTTGTGGCACTGTCTAAAATCACCAGGGATTTATTGGGACACTCCCCACATTTTTTCTAAGTGAAACAGTTGCCCTAATAATCCCCTTTCCCTTTCTGTTAATCAATAAAATAAGAAAGAGAAAAGAGAAGCAGAAAAAGGAAAAGGCCCAAGCACTTACCTGGCTCCGGCCCGAACCAGCCCAACCCACCTACCTCGTCGCGCTGTCGTCTTCCCCGTGGTCGCCGCGCGCCGCACCGGCAGCAGGGCGCCACGGCGATGGGCAGGCAGGCAGGAGGATAAGACCTGGCCCCGTTCCTCTCCCCTAGCCTCCCCGCATTCACTCCTCCCTCCTCTCCTCTTCTCCCTCTCTCTGTCACCGATTTCCCCTTCTTCTCCAACTCGCCTGATGCGGCCACCACCGTACGCCGCTCACACTCCGGGCCACCGTCGACCCCGCGACCTCGGAGCGAGTCCTGGGGCTCCGTGGGCCTCTTCTTCGTCAACCCCGCGCAGCCATTGGAGCTGGGGCACGCTGCACGCGCATCCCCGAGCTCTTCCTCGTCCTCGACACCGGCGGCCATTCTCGGTCGATTCACTTGACCCCGACAACCCCGCGCTTCCCCGAGCTCTCCGGCGAGATCCCTGTGAGCACGCGCTTCTCCCCACCCCTTTTCCCGGCTCGTTTTCGAGCTCGTATGCGTGATTGCATCATGGCCGGAGCTTCACCGCCATCTGCCTAGTCGCCACCGTAGTTGCAGTAGACCGACGTCGCGTCTAGGCGTGCCGTCGTGCTCTAGTAGTTCCTAGGAAGCCGGCGCACAGCTCGCGGTGCTCACCTGAGCACTCTAGCCACCCCGGCCATCTCCACCGTGGCGCTGCCACTGCCACGAGCTCGCTCCCGACGAGCACTCGCGCCCCTGCGACCTATCTCCGACTTCCCCGAGCACGCACGAGCACGGGCTACGCGCTGGTGGCCTCAACTGCCACTGCCGTGGCCTCCAGGGCGGACTCCGCCGCGTCGGTTGGTCGCCAGCGGGAAAACCACGGCCAGGCTGACGTGGCGGCTTAATGAGCCACTAACCACCCTAATTAACCTAACCCTAGCCACTGACAACTGGGCCCCAGGCCACTAACTAAACTAGTTAGGATTTAAATTAAAAGCGGTTTAGTTACCATAGACGCCGACACGTGGGACCCACTGGGTCCAGCTGACCTGGTCAACCTGCTGACTGGACAAGTCCAGTCACTGACTGGTGGGTCCAGTGGGCCCCCATTGACTGGTCAAGCCTCCCCGTTGACTGCTGACGCAAGCATGACATCATGCTAACATCATATATCATTTTCTGTAAATAAAAATAATTCCAGAAAATCGATTAAATCTTTGGAAATTAATAACTTTTAAACCGTAGCTCAGATCGAAAAACTTAAAACATGAAAGTTGATCAGAACGACGAGACGAATCTGATCGTGTCATCTGTTTCAATGCCGGAACCCCCTATGTAGGTGAAACCGCAACTTCTAGGCCATATCCGGTAGATGAATAGTGCTTATACACCGGATAATAAATCCCGTGTTAATCCTAAAATAACTAAAATGACTTAGGTGCATCTGTAGGCAACCCTGCACTACATCCTAGCATAGCATACCCTGTGTTGCATCGTTTGTTGTGCATTTATATGTTTCTTCCCCCTTTTCTCTCTCTATAGACCCTGACGTCGACGTAGCTCCCGAGACTGACGCAGCTCCGGAGGTCGACTACACTCCTGACGATCAGTCCCTTGCCGCCGAGCTACCAGGCAAGCACCCCCTTTTTGAGCATTCCGATATCGCCCACTCTCTTCTCCCTTATGCTTGCATTAGAAGTTACTGCTGCTACTGTTATCCTACATCTGCTGCATAGCCTCTTTAATTGTAACTTGCTGTTGATACTTACCTGTTATCCTAAGCTGTTTAGTATAGGCTGGATAGAGACATATCAGGGACCCCACTTTATCCCGACTGCCCCGCTGGATTCTCAGAAGACCCGATCAACGGGATCGAAGACCAGGCCCCGACATTGCACGTCACTTCCCCCTTAACTGCTCGACACTACTAGGTTAATATCGAGTGTCGAGGGTGATACCTCGTCAGCACTTCTGATGATAACCTTGTAGGTTAGTTATTCGGTCGTGCTAAGCGAGGGTGATTCCTCCTACACCACCCCCGATAGCGACATTGTCGGGCAACTGCTCAAGTGTGGACCTCGAGGGTGATGCCTCTTTAGTTCACCTTGATGTTTACGTCAAGTGGGAGTCCAACGAGGGTGAAGCCTCGGATTCCTTCTTGATATGATAGCCACACGGATGCCCTTACTTTACTGTTGACACTGCTTATTATGGATAAAGATGGGTCGGCCCTGAGGGGTACCCACGCGAGCTTAATTGCGAGTGATGTGGAATCGGGTGGACCTGGATGGTGCCCGAGAGTTGAACACGAGGCATGGCCGGGCATTCTTAGCCCTTGCCGCAAGTCCTCGAGACGGGGCAACGGGGTCACATCTTTCGTGAGTCTCTGCTCGTTACCGCACTACCAATACACTAACGGTTTGGATATTTGATCCGAGGGGCCTCTGGCCTGATAGCACTAACCATCACGTGGGCATAGTATGGGTGTTCTGCGTCGTATACTTCAGCCAAAGCTTAATGGACGTCAGCGATTGAGCGGAGCGCGCCGAGTTGGACTGGTTACGCAACTGCGCTTGTATTAAGGGGTTGCTAGGTCTGCTCTTAGCCGTGAACGTAACGTGCAGGAGTTCCCAGGGCGAAGGCCCAAGACCCCTGGGGGCATAGGTTTAGTCCGGCATGCTAACCTCTCTGTTAAGTATTTGGTCGGGTTGCGGCGTATCGTTTGGCCGAGGCCGGGCATGACCCAGAAAAGTGTGTCCGGTCGGAGTTAATCGAGCGTGGTGGGTAAGTTGGTGCACCCCTGCAGGGAAGAAACAATCTATCGATAGCCTGTCCTACGGTAACGGACACTCGGAATTGTATCCCGATCGGTACAACTAGAACTGGTGACTTGAGATGAAATGGATAGTATGGCTCTGGGATTGCTTTCTTGCAGGGAGTCGAGGAAGGATCTCTGGCCGAGGTTGATAACACTACTACTACTTTACATTATGTTATTCTGCACTCTTCTAATGCTGCAAGACCGCTGAAGATGATGAAGATGCTAGTCTTCGATAGGACTAGGCTCTCCCCTCTATTCTGGCATTTCTGCAGCCCAGTCCACATATATAGCCTTCCTTTGAAAATGTTGCATATGTAGTGTAGATCCTCGCTTGCTGAGTACTTCGGATGAGTACTCATGTTTGCTTTATTTTATTTTTCTCCCCATATCCATATGTCACTGCCAGATGACGGAGCCCCTGAGATAGCTGCCCCCGTCGATGACTATGGCTACTACTACTACCCTCCCGGCGAGTACTACTACGAGGAGCCGACCGACGACCAGGAGTAGGATTCGGAGGGTCCTAGGCAGGAGGCCTACGCCTTTCGATCATAGTGTTTTATTTTGCCCCGCCTTCCTAAAGGCTTATCTCTATTTCTGTAATATATCTGTACCCAGATATCTGATGCTTCTGCTGACACTTGTATGCCATCGAGCTATGTATTCGAGCCCTCGAGGCCCTGGCTTGTAATATAAAGCTTGGATGACTTTATTTATGTTTTAGAGTTGTGTTGTGATATCTTCAAGTGAGTCCTTAGGCTTGATCGTGTGCATTTGTGTGTATGATTAGTGCACGATTAAGCCGGGGTCATCACAGGAATAGCCGAAATGAGGCTTGGCGTACCGCAGAACGGAGGAAACGGACTTGTGTTCGAGCTCCTACGGTCAAAACGGGGTGCTGTTGATCGGGAGGGGTGTGGTGTACCACAAAACGGAGGAAACATACTTGTGTTGGAGCGCCTACGGTCGAAATGGGGTCCTGTTCATCGGGAGGGTTGTGACATACCGCAAAACGGGACTCGACGGGATACTGTCATCCACCATCTACTGCCTCGCTCCAGCCTCCATGGGCTACTATTCATCCACCATCGACTTCCTCCAGCCTCCACATGCTACTGTTCATCCACCGCGTCTTCCTCCTGCCTCCACCAGGTACTGTTCATCCACAGGCTACTATTCATCCAGCCTCCACTAGCTACTGTTCAACCATCGCTCCACGGGGTCCTGTTCATCCACCCCAACCGGCTCGGGTGTGGCAGCCTCCTCGCGGTCCTGTTCATCCAGCGGCAATGACCTACTACCATGGGGTCCTGTTCATCCAACCCCCACCGGGAACTGTTCATCCACAGCCAACCAACCGGCTCGACTCACCACGTCTTGACTAGTTCTACGTACCACGCGCACGGTAGCAACAGTCACTGTTCATCGAGAGGCAACCCAACACCGGCTGGCTACGTCTCGCACGAGGGCTTGATCGGCTTCAGTAAAGCTGCAGCAGTGATCGATCTCTCGGGTTCAGTAGGCAGCAGCAGCAGCAAAGGAATCGCTCAGGTTCAATTAGCAGCGAATGAATCGCTCATGTTCAGTTAACAGCCAAGGGGTCGATCGATCGCTCGGGTTCAGTAACGTAGCTAGTGCGATCGCTCGGGTTCAGTTAGAGCCCAACGCCTCACACACACACGCATACGAGAGAGAAACACGCAAACCACAGTGCATCGCTCGGCCCCGACCACCCACCGTAACCGGGAACTCCCCGAAATTTTCCTCGCCCTCGCTTCTACCATGATTTTTTCTGTCATGGACGGCCCAAAGAATGTCATGCAGGTGCGTCCCCGGCCCGCTCAGGACGAAAAGCCCATTTTCTGTCATGATTTTTTGTCATAGAAGTAGGAGCCCACCACATCTATGATGATACGTGGTTTTGTCACAATTATCGTCATAGAAGTGTCATAACCATGACAGAAAAAGTTTTCGTTCGGGCCAAAATGTCATGGATGTTTCTTTTTTCTGTAGTGTTTACCGTGCCTCTTCGAAGGGGGAAACAACATATGATCATGCCAGTAGCTTTCGCCATGCTATGTTTTAACCATGCCGTGTTTGTAAGTGCATCTCGTGTCATCCCTAGTTGGTTTTGGAGTATTGATGAGAAACTTGGTTGAGGGACTAATGCGTTCGTGAGATTCATAAGAGAACACAAGTAGAAGTCCCTATTGATTCGGTTTACCCATCAAAGATGACCCCTAAAAATGTATGAAGACATTGAATACAATGGTGGTTCGCGAAGACATTCATGTCGAAGACGACGACACATGAAGACATTCGCTTGAAGTCAATGGAGCGTGAAGACATAGTTTCTTTTGTAGTTTCATTTTCTTCTTTCCTGAGTCGTAGGAACCACCGAACTGTTAAGTGGGCTCAAGGTAAACAAAGTTAGAAAACTGACATGATGCTCAACCTAAAATCCTATGTCTTCAAGTGAAGACAATGAGAGAAAATCTCTTCCAGAGTTGGTTGAGTTAGCTTTACTTGGAGCCCAAGTCAAGCTGCCGTGTGTGTTTGAAATCTGATCGTTGAACATATCATGTCGGGTTGCCTCCTGGCTATAAATAGCCCACCCCCTCCACCATAAATTGGTGGCTGCTCCGAGTATTGTGTACGGCTTTTGTCGTTTGAGAGCAACCCACCTACAAAGCCTTTGAGAGAGAATCCTTACGAGGACAAACCCAAAACACTCAGAGCCCAAAGTGTGTTAAGCATCACTGAAGCCTTTCTGTTCCGCGTGAACCGAAGACTTATTACACTTGAATACTGTGATCTTCTACTCGGTTAGGCATCATGTTCTAAGCATCCAAGAGTCATTGTGGATTGCAGGTGAACAAAGTCTGTGAAGGTTTGGAAGTCTACCTTGAAGACTTACCTGAGTGATTGGGTGAGATCTGCAGGTCTTAGCTCAAGGGGAATAAGGTGGAGACGTGGTCTTCTGAGTTCAATCTCAGCCTCCCTAACCAGACGTACAGTTGTCACAGCAACTGGAACTGGTCTAACAAATCAATTGTCTTCATCAAGCAACTGGTTCTATCACCTCACTCCTTTACTTACTGTTTAGTTTCGTGAAGTCTTTGCATGCTTGTTCTGTTTGAAGACATTGTGTGAAGACATTCCCTCTTGCATATTTGTCTTCACACTATCTTCCAAATCTGATCTGTTCCACCTAGCTGCTACTTGTCTTCGTGCATCACCTGTACTGTACTTTGACATCTTTGCATGCCTAGTGTAGTTTATCTTCCACTGCATCATGTTTAGTTACTATTTTGTTCGCTCGTCTTCGAAGACATTGTCCATTTCGAAGACTTACATAAAAAAATCGCCTACTCACCCCCCTCTAGTCTATAACTAGCACTTTCAATTGGTATCATAGCAAGGTGATCCTTGTTCTGTGTGATTCTGTTTAACCACCTGGAGTTTTAGCTATGTCGACTGCAGGGATAATCAAGGTCTCCGCTGCGTGCCCCGTCTTCGATGGCACTGATTACCCCTACTGGAAGAATAAGAAGCGCATGCATCTTGAAGCCATTGACAATGACCTTTGGTATGTCGTCAGGGCTGGCATTCCCAAAGTCGGTGAAGGCACCACCGCTGCTGATGTGAAGAGGTTCACGCAATTGGACTCGACCGCCAAGAACATCATCTGTGATCATCTGACCAAAGGGCAGTATGGTCGTGTGAGTGCTCTGGAGTCTGCGAAGCTAGTCTGGGACAGGCTGTCCAAGGTCAACGAAGGTGTCTCATCTCAGAGAGACTCAAGAATCGATGTTCTTCGCAATCTCTTCAACCACTTCAAGAGGCTTGACAATGAGAATGTCCAACTCACCTTCGACCGTCTTACCGATATCACCAATGAGATTCATGCACTCGATGCCACAGACATCACCAAGCATGAAGTTGTGAAGAAGTGGTACGTCCATTTTGCATCATGTTTTCCTACTATTATTTATAATGCTTTTATTCATAATAATGCTTTTTAGAGTAATTCTAATGCCTTTCTCTCATAATATGCAAGGTTTACACAAAGAGGGAGAATACCGGCAGCTGGAATTCTGGACCTGAAAAAGCTACGTTAGAGTTACCTATTCTGCACATCTCCAAATGAGCTGAAAATTTACGGATAATTATTTTGCAATATATAAAAAATACTGGAGCAAATAACTACCAAAGGAGGCCCACCAGGTGGTCACAACCCATCTGGGCGCGCCAGGCCCCCCAGGCACGCCCTCCTCGGCCCACCTCCGGTGCCCATATTCTGGTATATAGGTCATTTTGACCTAGAAAAATTAGAGGGGGACTTTCGGGACGAAGCGCCGCCGTCTCGAGGTGGAACTTGGGCAGGAGCACTTTTGCCCTCCGGTGGAGCGATTCCGCCGGGGGAACTTCCCTCCCGGAGCGGGAAATCATCGCCATCGTCATCACCAACAACTCTTCCATCTTTGGGAGGGCCATCTCCATCAACATCTTCAATAGCACCATCTCCTCTCAAACCCTAGTTCATCTCTTGTGTTCAATCTTTGTACCGGAACCTTAGATTGGTACTTGTGGGTGACTAGTAGTGTTGATTACATCTTGTAGTTGATTACTATAAGGTTTATTTGATGTGAGATTATATGTTCAGATCCATTATGCTATTTAATACCCCTCTGATCTTGAGCAGGATTATCATTTGTGAGTAGTTACTTTTGTTCTTGAGGTCACGGGAGAAGTCATGTTGCAAGTAATCATGTGAACTTGATATGTGTTCGATATTTTGATGATATGTATGTTGTGATTCCCTTAGTGGTGTCATGTGAACGTCGACTACATGGCACTTCACCATATTTGGTCCTAAGGGAATGCATTGTGGAGTAGTTATTAGATGATGGGTTGCTAGAGTGACAGAAGCTTAAACCCTAGTTTATGCGCTACTTCGTAAGGGACCGATTTGGATCCAAAAGTTTAATGCTATGGTTAGATTTTATCTTAATACTTTTCTCGTAGTTGCGGATGCTTGCGAGGGGGTTAATCATACGTAGGAGGTTTGTTCAAGTAAGAACAGCACCTAAGCACCGATCCACCCACATATCAAATTATCAAAGTAGCGAACACGAATCGAACCAACATGATGAAAGTTTTGGCCTGTCCTTTACCACAAAAGGATTGGGCTACCTTGCTGCACTTTATTTACCGTTACCATTACTTGCTCGTTACAAATTATCATGCTATCAAACTACTTGTTACCGACTATTTCAGTGCTTCCAGAAAATACCTTGCTGAAAACCACTTGTCATTTCCTTCTGCTCCTCATTGGGTTCGACACTCTTACTTATCGAAAGGACTACGATTGATCCCCTATACTTGTGGGTCATCAAGGCGCTTTTCTGGTGCCTTTGCCGAGGAGTGAAGCGCTCTTGGAAAGTGGAAATTAGTAAGGAAAAATTATTACTACGTGCTGAAATTTATTGTCACTTGTTACTATGGAGAGTCATCCTTTGAGGGGTTCTTTCGGGGTATCTTCACCTCGACCAGAAACACAATTAGTTACCCCTCAACCTACTGCACCTACTTAAAATATTGCTTATGAAATTCCTTCGGGTATGATAGAACAACTGCTAGCTAATCCTTATGCAAGAGATGGAACTGAACATCCTGATATGCACTTGATATATGTGGATGAAATTTGGGGATTATTTAAGCTTGCAGGTTTATCCGGAGATGAAGCTAAGAAGAAGGTTTTCCCTTTATCTTTGAAGGGAAAAGCATTGACATGGTATAGGCTATGCGATGATATTGGATCTTGGAACTGGAATCAATTGAAATTGGAATTTCACCAAAAAAAAAAATCCTATGCATCTAGTTCATCGTGATCGGAATTCTATATATAATTTTTGGCCTCGTGAAGGAGAAAGTATCGCTCTAGCTTGGGGGAGGATTAATTCAATGTTATATTCATGCCCCAATCATGACCTCTCTAGAGAAATTATCATTCAGAATTTTTATGCTCGGCTTTCTCGTGATGATCAATCCATGCTCGATACTTGTTGTATTGGATCTTTTATGAAGAAGACTATTGAATTCAGGTGGGATCTTTTAGAAAGAATTAAACACAACTCTGAAGATTGGGAACTCGACGAAGGTAAAGAGTCAGGTATTAAGCTTGAATTTGATTGTGTTAAATCTTTTATGAATACCGATGCTTTTCACAAGTTTGGCACTAAATATGGACTTGACTCTGAGATAGTAGCCTCTTTTTGTGAATCATTTACTACTCATGTTGATCTCCCCAAAGAGAAGTGGTTTAAATATCATCCCCCTATCAAAGAAGAAATTAAAGAACCCGACATAGTTAAAGATGAAACTATTATTTACAATGTTGATGCAGTTGTACCTACTGCTTATATTGAAAAACCACCTTTCCCTGTTAGGATAAAGGAACATGCTAAGGTTTCAACTGTGGTTCGCAAAAGTAATATTAGAGCACCTAAACCTGTTGAACAAATTAAAGTAGAACCTAGTGTTGCCATGGTTAAAGATCTCCTGGTAGAAAATATTGATGGGCATGTTATTTATTTCTATTATGAAGCTGCTAGAATTGCCAAACCTGATGAAAAAGATAAACATAGACCTGTTGTTGGCATGCCTGTTATCTCAGTTAAAATAGGTGATCATTGTTATCATGGTTTATGTGACTTAGGTGCTAGCGTGAGTGTTATCCCTTTTACCTTATACCAAGAAATTATGAATGACATAGCACCCGCTGAAATAGAAGACATAGATGTCACTATTAAACCTGCTAATAGAGACACCAGCACACCACTAGGGATTGTTAGAGATGTTAAGTCTTGTGTGGGAAAATAAAATACCATACTGATTTTCTAGTTCTTGGTTCCCCACAAGATGACTTCTGTCCCATTATCTTTGGTGAACCTTTCTTGAACACTGTCAATGCTACTATAGATTGTCATAAACAAACTGTCAGTGTTCGCTTTGGTGATGAGTCTCATGAATTTAATTTTTCCAAGTCTAATAGACAACCTCATAAGAAAGAATTACCTAGTAAGGATGAAATAATTGGTCTTGCTTCTATAGCTGTGCCTCCTACTTATCCACTAGAACAATATTTGCTAGACCATGAAAATGATATGCATATGCATGAAAGAAATGAGATAGATAAAATTTTCTTTGAACAACGACCTCTGCTCAAACACAATTTTCCTATTGAAACTCTAGGAGGTCCTCCTCCACCTAAAGGTGATCCTGTGTTTGAATTAAAACAATTGCCAGACACTTTGAAATATGCTTATCTCGATGAGAAAAAGATATATCCTGTTATTATTACTGCTAACCTTTCAGAGCATGAAGAAGAGAGATTATTAAAAATTCTGAATAAGCACCGTGTTGCTATTGGATATACTCTTGATGATCTTAAGGGCATTAGTCCCACTCTCTGTCAGCACAAGATTAATATGGAACCTGATGCTAAACCCGTTGTTGATCATCAACGGAGTTTGAATCCTAAGATGAAAGAAGTGGTAAGAACTGAAATATTAAAGCTTCTGGAAGCAGGTATAATCTATCCCATAGCTGATAGTAGATGGGTAAGTCCCATTCATTGTGTCCCTAAGAAGGGAATTATTACCGTTGTTCCTAATGATAAAAATGAACTTATTCCACAAAGAATTGTTACTGGTTATAGAATGGTAATTGATTTTAGAAAATTAAATAAAGCAACTAGAAAAGATCATTACCCTTTGCCTTTTATTGATAAAATGTTAGAAAGACTATCTAAGCACACATACTTTTGTTTTCTTGATGGATATTCTGGTTTTTCTCAAATACCTGTTTCACAACCTGATCAAGAGAAAACCACCTTTAATTGCCCATTTGGAACTTATGCTTATAGACGTATGCCTTTTGGTTTATGCAACGCACCTGCTACTTTTCAAAGATGTATTACTGCTATATTCTCTGATTTTTGTGAAAAGATTGTTGAGGTTTTCTTGGATGATTTTCTGTTTATGGAACTTCTTTTGATGATTGCTTGAGCAACCTTGATCGAGATTTGCAGAGATGTGAGCAAACTAATCTTGTCTTGAATTGGGAGAAGTGTCACTTTATGGTTAATGAAGGTATTGTCTTGGGGCATAAGATTTTTGAACGAGGTATTGAGGTGGACAAAGCTAAAGTCGATGCAATTCAGAAAATGCCATGTCCTAAAGATATTAAAGGTATTCGTAGTTTCCTTGGTCATGCTAGTTTCTATAAGAGGTTTATTAAAGACTTCTCTAAAATTTCTAGGCCTCTTACAAATCTTTTACAAAAGGATGTTCCATTTGTTTTTGATGATGATTGTGTAGAAGCCTTTGAAACACTTAAGAAAGCCTTAACTTCTGCACCTATTGTTCAACCACCTGATTGGAACTTGCCTTTTGAAATTATGTGTGATGCTAGTGATTATGCTGTTGGTGCTGTTCTAGGACAAAGAGTTGATAAGAAATTAAATGTTATTCATTATGCTAGCAAAGCTCTAGAAAGTGCCCAAAGAAATTATGCTACTACTGTAAAAGAATTTTTAGCAGTTGTATTTGCTTGTTACAAATTCAGATCTTACATTGTTGATTCTAAAGTTATTGTTCATACTGATCATCCTGCTATTAAATATCTTATGGAAAAGAAAGATGCTAAACCTAGACTCATTAGGTGGGTTCTCTTGCTACAAGAATTTGTTTTACATATTACTGATAGAAAAGGAGCTGAGAACCCCGTAGCTGACAATTTATCTAGGTTAGAGAATATCCTTGATGATCCACTACCTATTGATGATAGCTTTCCTGATGAACAACTAGCTGCAATAAATGTTTCTCATAATACTCCTTGGTATGCTAACTATGCTAATTATATTGTTGCTAAATACATACCACCTAGTTTCACATACCAACAAAATAAAAAATTCTTCTATGATTTAATACATTACTTTTGGGATGACCCACATCTTTATAAAGAAGGAGTAGATGGTATTATTAGACGTTATGTACCTGAGCATGAACAAGAACAAATCCTATGGAAATGTCACTCCAAAGCTTATGGAGGGCATCATGCGGGAGATAGAACTGCTCATAAGGTATTGCAATATGGTTTTTATTGGCCTACTCTCTTCAAGGATGCCCGTAAGTTTGTTTTATCTTGTGATGAATGTCAAAGAATTGGTAATATCGGTAAGCGTCAAGAAATGCCTATGGATTATTCACTTGCTGTTGAACCATTTGATGTTTGGGGTTTTTGATTATATGGGACCTTTTTCTTCCTCTAATGGGTATACACATATTTTGGTTGTTGTTGATTATGTTACTAAGTGGGTAGAAGCTATTCCAACTAGTAGTGCTGATCATAACACTTCCATTAAAATGCTTAAAGAAGTTATTTTCTCGAGGTTTGGAGTCCCTAGATATTTAATGACTGATGGTGGTTCACACTTTATTCATGGTGCTTTCCGTAAAATGCTTGCTAAATATGATGTTAACCATATAATTGCATCACCCTATCATCCTCAATCTAGTGGTCAAATTGAACTTAGCAATAGAGAAATAAAACTAATATTACAAAAAACTGTTAATAGGTACCGAAAGAATTGGTCTAAGAAATTGGATGATGCACTTTGGGCCTACAGAACAGCATATAAAAATCGTATGGGTATGTCTCCCTATAAAATGGTTTATGGAAAAGCTTGTCATTTGCCTCTAGAGTTAGAACATAAAGCATATTGGGCAATTAAAGAACTGAACTATGATTTCAAACTTGCGGGTGAAAAGAGGTTATTTGATATTAGCTCATTAGATGAATGGAGAATCCAAGCTTATGAAAATGCCAAGTTATTTAAAGAAAAAATTAAAAGATGGCGTGACAAAAGAATCCAAAAGCGGGAATTCAAAGTTGGAGAATATGTTCTTTTGTACAACTCTCGTTTTAGATTCTTTGCAGGAAAACTTCTATCTAAATGGGAAGGACCATGTATTATCGAGGAGGTTTATCGCTTAGGAGCCATCAAAATCAATAATGCCGAAGGTACTAACCCGAAGGTGGTCAATGGGAAAAGAATTAAACACTATATCTCAGGTACGACTATAAATGTTGAAAGCAACATTATTCAAACCATGACACCGGAGGAGCACATAAAAGAGACCTTCTGGAACACTCTAGAATACTAAAAAAGAGGAGGTACATGATACGGTAAGTAAACGGACTCCGAAAAATCCGCACAAATATTTCCTGTCAGTTTTGGAATATTACAAAAATTAGGAAAATAAGAAACAACCAAGAAGGCAACCGAGGAGGGCACAAGACACCATGGCACGCCTGGGCCCCCAGGCATGCCCAGGTGGGTTGTGCCCACCTCGGGAACCTTCCTGACTCTGTTTTCCTCCCGTTTGCTTGTTTCCGAAGATAAAAAAAATCTTTATATACCCCCGGAATGTATTGCCATCGTATCACGAAGAAATCTCCTGTTCTTCTTTCTTGCTGTTTTCTGTCAGATCTGTCAGTCAGGCATCATGTCTTCTCCCTCCTCCAACCATGAAGAAGGTGATGCTTGGTTGCTATAGGTGGAGTTAAGGGGAGAGGGAGTTGAGGAGGTTGCCATGCAGGAAGATGAAGGGAATTCTCTTGGAGTTCACCCTCAGGCTTCCGAGAGAGGTACACTGGCTGGCATCTCCACTTGTCCTAATCCCCATGAAGCCGTGCGATCATCAAACAATCAAGAGAACCCTGAAGTGCAAGAAGGACCACCTCCAAGGAGGCCTTTACACAGGTTACATCGAAACAACTTTCACAATTTGATTCACAATTATGGGTTCAAAAATAATCCTCGTGTGCACATACCGTCCAATTGGGACATATCTCGTCCAAGAGAAAGCGATGCAGGAACAAGTTCTTGGGGGCCGGAGAATAAACATATTATGGCTGAATTGGAGAAGAACACTGAGTTGCTCCATAGAGCACTTCAAGAGATTCAAAGTTTGAAGGAGGCACTCATGGATATATTGGGAGCTACATACCACCACCATCATCATCTTCCCCACCAAAGGAGACTTGAGTTCATGGTATGGGCACTCCCCTTGGCTTGTGCCAAGCTTGGGGGAGGTGCCCCGGTATCGTATCACCACCACTATCTTTGCTTTTATCTATTTTAGTTCAATCTTTAGTTATGCTATGGTTTAGTTGAATAAAAGTCTAGTTTGATCCTTTCTTTTTAAGTGCTTGCTTAGTGATCTATCTATCTATGTAATCGTTTGTGAGATATATAATAAAGAGTAGTTTGAGTTTTGTTTCTTTACTCTTTTGTTCCAATAAAAAGAAAGGAAAATAAATGAAAAAGATCATATGCTAATCTTATGG
Source organism: Thinopyrum elongatum (assembly GCA_011799875.1). NCBI lineage: Eukaryota > Viridiplantae > Streptophyta > Magnoliopsida > Poales > Poaceae > Thinopyrum > Thinopyrum elongatum. The sequence goes on along the minus strand of CM022300.1, from coordinate 359,606,833 downwards.
TAAGTAGTGACATCACATAAGGAAAAGTATAAGTGGTAAAATTTGTTGGAGATTGACAAACATAGCATTGGTCAATGATGCAATTCATGAAATAATTAATAAGGGAAGAGAAGATTCACATGCAAATACACTATCTTGGACATCTTTTATGATTGTGAGCCCCCATTAAATATTATGTGTCAAAATTGTTGATGTTGGACAATGAAGACAACGTAATGATTTACATTTGTTCATATTCACATAGAAGTTATATGGTGCTTGCTCAATATCTTTGCTAGCCAAAAACTCCGCACTAAGTAGAGATACTACTTGTGCATCCAAAAACCCTTAACCCAAAATCTTTTTGAGAGTCCACCATACCTACCTATGGATTGAGTAAGATCCTTCAAGTAAGTTGTCATCGGTGCAATAAGGCAATAAAATTGCTTCTAAATGTGTTGTATCATTTAGTGTAAGAGAAAATTGAGCGTTGTACGAACTTGTGATGGCAAAGTAATAAAAGCGACGGACTGCATAATAAAGGTTGCTATCATAAGGGGCAATATAACGTGACGTTCTTTTGCATTAAGGGATTTGGCATACAAACAAATAAGCGCATGACAACCTCTACTTCCCTCTGCGAAGGGCCTATCTTTTACTTTTATGCATTTACTTTTATGTAAGAGTCAAAGTATTCTTCCCTATTCCTTTTTATTTTCTCTTTTTGCAAGCATCATGTGGTGAGGAAAGATCTAGGCACATATATCCAGTTGGATATGAGTGGGCATGAGTTATTATTGTTGACATCACCCTTGAGGTGAATACGCTGGGAGGCGAAACTATAAGCCCCTATCTTTCTATGTGTCCGATTGAAACTTTTTGTTCATGGGTATGCTGTGAGTGTTAGCAATCATAGAAGATTAAATGATGGTTGAGTATGTGGACTTGCCTAAAGGCTCCGATACATGACCCTTCCTGAAAATATGATGAATTGTAGTTGCAAAGTTGACTGAGAACATAGTTTGTTGGTTTTCAATAAGGTTTATGCTTTATACTTCAATGTTGTGATGAATTGTTACTTGTTCAGGAGAAGTTATATGATAAAAGTTGTTTGATAAACTTTTATGTTAAAGTTCCTTGCTGTTATAATAATATGCATGATGCTTCTATGTCCGTATTTTGTTTTTATCGACACCTCTCTCTCTCTAAGCATGTGGGCATGTTTTTCGATTTTGGTTTTTTGCTTGGGGACAAGCGAGGTCTAAGCTTGGGGGAGTTGATACGTCCATTTTGCATCATGTTTTCCTACTGTTATTTATAATGTTTTTATGCATAATAATGCTTTTTGGAGTAATTCTAATGCCTTTCTCTCATAATATGCAACGTTTACACAAAGAGGGAGAATACCCGCAGCTGGAATTCTGGACCTAAAAAAGCTACGTCAGAGTTACCTATTCTGCACATCTCCAAATGAGCTAAAAATTTACAGAGAATTATTTTGCAATATATAAAAAATACTGGAGTAAATAACTACCGGAGGAGGCCCACCAGGTGGGCACAACCCACCTGGGCGCGCCAGGACCCCCAGGCGCGCCTTGGTGGGTTGTGCCCTCCTCGGCCCACCTCCGGTGCCCATCTTCTAGTATATAGGTCATTTTGACCTAGAAATAATCAGAGGGGGACTTTCGAGACGAAGCACCGCCGTCTCGAGGCGAAACTTGGGCAAGAGCTCTTTTCCCCTCCGGCGGACCGATTCCGCCATGGGAACTTCCCTCCCGAAGCGAGAAATCATCGCCATCGTCATCACCAACAACTCTCCCATCTTTGGGAGGGCCATCTCCATCAACATCTTCAACAACACCATCTCCTCTCAAACCCTAGTTCATCTCTTGTGTTCAATCTTTGTACCGGAACCTTAGATTGGTACTTGTGGGTGACTAGTAGTGTTGATTACATCTTGTAGTTGATTACTATATGGTTTATTTGACGGAAGATTATATGTTCAGATCCATTATGCTATTTAATACCCCTGTGATCTTGAGCATGATTATCATCTGTGAGTAGTTACTTTTTTTCTTGAGGTCACGGGAGAAGTCATGTTGCAAGTAATCATGTGAACTTGATATGGGTTTGATATTTTGATGATATGTATGTTGTGATTCCCTTAGTGGTGTCATGTGAACGTCGACTACATGGCACTTCACCATATTTGGGCCTAAGGGAATGCATTGTGGAGTAGTTATTAGATGATGGGTTGCGAGAGTGACAGAAGCTTAAACCCTAGTTTATGCGCTACTTCATAAGGGACCGATTTGGATCCAAAAGTTTAATGCTATGGTTAGATTTTATCTTAATACTTTTCTCGTAGTTGCGGATGCTTGTGAGGGGGTTAATCATAAGTAGGAGGTTTGTTCAAGTAAGAACAGCACCTAAGCACCGATCCACCCACATATCAAATTATCAAAGTAGCGAACACGAATCGAACCAACATGATGAAAGTGACATGATGAAATTCCCGTGTACCCTCAAGAACGCTTTGCTTATCATAAGATACCGTCTTGGCCTGTCCTTTGCCACAAAAGGATTGGGCTACCTTGCTGCACTTTATTTACCGTTACTTGCTCGTTACAAATTATCTTGCTATCAAACTACTTGTTACTGACTATTTTAGTGCTTCCAAAAAATGCCTTGCTGAAAACCACTTGTCATTTCCTTCTGTTCCTCATTGGATTCGACACTCTTACTTATCGAAAGGACTACGATTGATCCCCTATACTTGTGGGTCATCAAGAAGCTATTGAGATCACTTGATAGTTCCTTTGAAACTCTATCATTGATGATTCAAGAACGTCCAGACTTCAAGCAACTAGATCCTGCCGATATACTTGAGGGGCTCAATACTCACGAATTCCATCTATCTGAGAAGAGAGATATCTATGGCCCTAACTATGGGCAATCTCGCGCTTTGAAGGCAAAGGCTATATCTTTATCTGAAGACTCTGACTGTAGTTCCAGTGGCCTTGAAGATTTTGGCAAAGAACTTTCAATGCTTGTGAGGAAGTTCCAAAAGTTCTCCAAGAAAAAACACTTCGAAAAGTCTTCAAAACACAGCTCAAAGAATGCTGAGGCTTCCACCCGTGACTACAAAAAGAGAACTTGCCACAAATGCAAGAAACCAGGGTGTTATATATCTGAATGTCCTCAATGGAAAAAGTAAGCCAAGAAAATAAGAAGATTAAGGAATATGACACTGACGAAAACAAGAAGAATAAATTCTTAAAGTCTTCTTCAAAGTCTTCATCGCACAAGAAGAGTTTATCTGGCAAAGCTCATGCATTCATCGGCAAGGAGATGGGTTCAGAGGAGGAGTCTACTTCAGAAGAGGGAGAGGTGGAGTCGGAGGAGGAGTCTGATTCAGGCGTCGCAAGCCTGGCTCTAGCTTCAGCATTCGTCGCCAAGTCCATCTTCAGCACTGAAGACAATGATAATGTCACCAACGCTAAAGCTAATGATGACGACAACGAGTCTGCTCCCACCTATTGCTTCATGGCAAAATGCGCTAAGGTTCTGAATGTGAATCCAAACCTAGCTACAAGACGCTTGCTAAAATTGCAACTGAACAACAAACTGCTATGGAAATATTCAAAAACTGCTAAACAGAAGCGATGATCTGTTGGACGAGGAAATGAATCGAACTCAATCCTTAATTGAAGACATAAAAAATCTTCGAATTAAGTATGAGGATCTTCAAAGTCGTCATGAAACCCTCTTAGCCGATCATGAGAAGATTTCCTATGATTATCTTCAAAGGAAACAAGATCTAGAGAAACTGAGAGCGTCTCATGATGATCTGCAAACTGAAAACGATTCACTACTCACTCAACAGATCAGTTCCGCTCAGGAAGAAGTTGTGCCTCCTTGCTTAAAATGTCTTGAGCGTGATAATGCTACTTCTTCTGCTGAATGTTCAAATGCTTCCGAGATAGCAATATCTTCAACTACTGATGTGGTAACTAACCCCTCTTCTGAGGAAACCACTATTATTGCTAATGAGAATGCTAGGTTGAAGACATTGCTTGAAACATGCATGTACAAAAGCCTCAAAGGGAATCAGACTCTATGCGATGTCCTCAAGAAGCAGATTCTGAACCAAAACCCTAGGAAAGAGGGTGTTGGTTTCAAGAGGAAAATGAATGTTGATGGATCTTACTGGAAGCCTGAGAAGTACCCAAAAACCACCTAGGTTGCTGCAAAGGGCCCTTCATTGGATCCATCCACATTATCTGGCTTTAACTGTGCTAACCCTATCATCATTGATGAGTCAATTGACTCCAACTATAAACTGTTCAAGAATCAGAATGGTGAAGTGTTTGCCAGGTTTATTGGAACTAAGTGCAGGAATGGCCCCCCTGTGAAGAATATCTGGGTTCCTAAAAGTCTTCTTGAGAAGCTTCCCGTGAATGTCACCATGACACCACCTGGGAAGAAGACAAACCCCAGACCAAAGGCTTCATATGGGCCAAAGTCTTCATATAGGAAGAGGACCTCATATGGTCACCCTAACGCCAATGATTTGCAGGGAAACTATCATCACGCTCATGAATATGAGCATAATTCTTCGAACCATTATGTTCACAAATGGAAGAACTTTTCTGCTTCCTCATTTGAGTACCATTCACCTCCTGCGAAACTATTTGCTAGGGATTCAAAGCCAAAATTCTCAGATGCTGCACTTAGACTCATTGCTTCTAAGCCACCCCTTCAGATGTGGCTGGTTAAGCAGAATTGACTTCTCTTGCAGGGATGGGTCTCCAGCCGAAAAGCATTGGTTTCTAAAGACAATGTTGGGGACCTGAAAAATCTTGGTGGACACAAGATAAAATGTCAAAATGGTCTTACCATTTATTTCATCCATGGGTTTCTTGATGATCATCCTACCATATCCTCCACAAAACTTACCTATGTTGAACGTCTTTATCGATACATGTTCGTTCTTCACAACAGTCTTGGTGAAGAATATCCTACTAACTGCACTGTAGGGTACAGCTCCAAAATCTACTGAATGGATCATGGACAGTGGCTGCACTAACCACATGACTGGTGACCGAAGTCTTCTCATGAACTCTACTCTTGTCCGTCTTCACAAAGTCCTATCACATTTGCTGACACTGGTAAAAGCAAGGTGTTGGGTCTAGGTAGGGTTGCTATATCAAAGGATCATCACATGGATAAAGTAATGCTTGTTGAATCCCTTGGATACAACCTAATGTCAGTCTCAATGCTTTCTGATCTTGATATAATTGTCATCTTTGGAAAATATCGATGCCTTGTACTAATGGCCTTTAACAAGACCAAAGTCTTCGAAGGTTTTCAAAGAGGGGACTTGTATATGGTAGATTTCTCTGTAGGACCCCAGATTGCCACATGTCTACTAGAAAAAGTTTCAGAGTGCTGGCTTTGGCATCGGAGGCTAGGACATGCGGGCATGAGGAACTTGCACACCCTTGTGAAGAAGAACCATATCATTGGGATCGAGGGCGTCAAGTTCAAGAAGGATCATCTATTTGGATCTTGTGAAGCTGGGAAGATGACTAGGGCCAAGCATTCCTCGAAGACAATCATGACGACTACGCATCCCTTCGAGCTGCTTCACATGGACTTATTTGGCCCTACTCACTACTCTACCCTTACTACTTTTGCACATCTTTATGGCTTCATGATTGTTGATGATTATTCTCGATACACTTGGGTGCACATAATCCTGTATAAGACTGAAGTGCATGATGTCTTCAGAAGGTTCGCCAATCGTGCTATGACCAACTATGGCGTCAAGATCAAGCACATCCGGAGTGACAACAGCACTGATGAAAGATCGTGGATGTCACCTAGAGGGGGGTGAATAGGCGCTTTAAAATAATTACGGTTTAGGCTTGAACAAATGCAGAATAAACCTAGCGGTTAACTAGTCAAGCACAAAACCTACAACAACTAGGCTCACCTATGTGCACCAACAACTTATGCTAAGCAAGATAAACAACTAAGTGATAGCAAGATATATAACATGTCATACTATGGCTATCACAAAGTAAAGTGCATAAGTAAAGGGCTCGGGTAAGAGATAACCGAGGCACGCGGAGACGATGATGTATCCCGAAGTTCACACCCTTGCAGATGCTAATCTCCGTTTGGAGCAGTGTGGAGGCACAATGCTCCCCAAGAAGCAACTAGGGCCACCGTAATCTCCTCACGCCCTCGCACAATGCAGGATGCCGTGATTCCACTGAGGGACCCTTGAGGGCGGTCACCAAACCCGTACAAATGGCAACCCTAGGGGGCGGTCACCGAACCCGTACACTTTGGCAACCCTTTGGGGCGGTCACCGGTACCCGTCAAATTGCTCGGCGCAATCTCCACAACCTAATTGGAGACCCCGACGCTTGCCCGGAGCTTTACACAACAATGATTGAACTCTGAACACCCCCAACCGTCTAGGGCACCCAAGCACCCAAGAGGAACAAGCTCAAGGGTACCAAGCACCCAAGAGTAATAAGCTTCTCAACTTGTAACTTCCACGTATCATCGTGGAAAACTCAAACCGATGCACCAAATGCAATGGCAAGAGCACACGGAGTGCCCAAGTCCTTCTCTCCCAAATCCCACCAAAGCAACTAATGCTAGGGAGGAAAATGAGAGGAAGAACAAGAAGGAGAACACCAAGAACTCCAAGATCTATATCCAAGGGGTTCCCCTCACATAGAGGAGAAAGTGATTGGTGGGAATGTGGATCTAGATCTCCTCTCCCTTTTCCCCCAAAAACTAGCAAGAATCCATGGAGGGATTTGAGAGATAGCAAGCTCGAAGAAGGTCAACAATGGGGGAAGAACACGAGCTAAAGAGATAAGGTTCAATGGGGAAGAAGACCCCCTTTTATAGGTGGGAAAAAATCCAACCGTTATGTGCTCAGCCTGCACCGCACTGTACTACTGCTCAAGGGAGCGGTACTACCGCTTAGCTGCAATGGGCGGTACTACCGCTCAGGCGAGCGGTACTACCGCTGGGGACAGAGCACACCGGGGAGAGAAGGAGAGAAACACCACGAGCGGTACTAAGAGCGGTGGTAGGTGCGGTACTACCTCTTATAAGCGGTACTACCGCTCCTACTGCCGCTGAACCCGATACGAAAAAACGCACCTCCGAAAGCAGCAGTACCACGCGCGGCACTGCCGCCTAGCTCAGCTAAGCGGTACTACGCTCGGCCAAGAAGTACTACCACTTGGGGTGCTACAAAGAAGCCCAAGCAAACAGATGGAAACAGTAAAACCTGAACTGCCATAACTTCTACAAATGAGCTCCGAATTGAGCAAACTCAAGCTTGTTGGATAGAAGACGAGAAGAACTATCCAACAGCGACAGTAGAAAAAATGCCAAAGGTATAAAGATGTGAAATCTCTATGACTGATGAACCGGCAAAAACCCCAACATCGAAAACATCATAGAAGATGCATGTGTACTCCGTTTTCGATCAACTCGAGCTTGTCATGAAGATGACCATAAGCTCTAAAACTCACCAAGAGAAATATCAAACAAGAACTAAGAAAGATGATGCAAGGATGCAATGGTTTGAGCTCTCTATGAACGATACGATCAAGCTACTCATCGAGAGCCCCCCTTGATAGTACGGCAACCAATCCTATAACCCGGTCTCTCAACAACCACCATGAGACCGGTAAAACATAAACCTATCAAGGGAAAACCTTTGCCTTGCACGTAGTCCACTTGAGCTAGATGATGACGATCTTGACTCCCTCAAGTTGGACCACCTTTCTTGATTGCGTTGGCTCGATGAAGACTAGTTGATTGCTCCCCCATACTCCATTATGGGAGAGCCACTCTTCGGCACATCTTCACAAGTCCATTGACACCACAATGGACGGCAAGCTTCAAGGATGATCTCTTTGTGATGCTCCACTTGAACTTGCACACCGCAATCTTGATAAAGATCACCACTTGATGTCATCCTCCATGGGTTGTATGAGATCTTCCTCTTGATGCAAACCCATGGAAACAAACCTAACCCCACATAGAACTCACACGTAGATCATGGGTTAGTACACAAAGCGTAATGGAGAATGCTTACCATACCATGGGATCACTTGATCCTTCTCAGTACATCTTGTATGCTTTGTGTGTTGATCAACTTGATTCACTCTTGACTTAGTCTTGATCAACCTTGTATCATGTCTTCTACATGACCACTCTTTGGATAATTCCTTGAATAGCACATTGGTCAACATATAAACTCCTTGAAACCAACAAATGGACTTCAAGAAATTCCTATGGACAAATCCTTCAAACATAACTCAAGGCAACCATTAGTCCATAGAGATTGTCATCAATTACCAAAACCAAACATGGGGGCACCGCATGTTCTTTCAACTGAGTTCAAGAATACTGGGCTTGACACTCTTGGCATCACTCATGAGCTATGTACTCCATACACCCCACAACAGAATAGCATAGTGGAGCGCAAGAACAGGACTCTTATTGAGATGGCACGCATGATGCTTGACGAATACAAGACACACGAAAGTGGTGGCCTGAAGCCATTGACACTGCATGCCACATCATCAACAGAGTTTATCTTCACAAGTTCTTCAAGAAAACATCCTGTGAGCTAATCACTGGTAAGAAGCCAAATGTAAGTTATTTCAAAGTCTTCGGTGCTAGGTGTTGGATAAGGGATCCACATCACACTTCCAAATTTGCACCGAAAGCACATGAGAGTTTTATGCTTGGCTATGGAAAGGATTCACACACCTACAAGGTCTTCAACCTCTTTCACTACAAAGTGGTTGAAACTGTAGATGTGCAGTTTGATGAGACTAACAGCTCGCAAATAGAGCACCTACCAAATGTGCTAGATGAAGTACCTCCCAGTGAATCCATCAGGCTAATGGATAATGCAGAAATCATACTCACCGAGGAACATGGAGAAGAAGAGGTTGTGATTCCAGCTCCTGTTCAGCGTGAAGACAATGCTGAACCTGAAGACAATGCTCAGCAACAACAAAATCTTCGCCCTATTCATCCTCATGTGGACAATGAAGTACAGATTGAGAAGATACTTGATAGCATCAATGCACCCGAACCACTCACTCGATCAAGGGCTACGCAACTAGCCAACTTGTGCGAGCATTTTGCATTCGTCTCCATATCCGAACCCAAAAAGGTTGATGAAGCTTTCATGGAACCAGAATGGATTCAAGCTATGCAAGAAGAGCTTCAACAATTTGAGCTCAATAATGTGTGGGAACTAGTCAAACGTCCTGATCCTCGCAAGCACAATATTATTTGCACCGGATGTATCTACCACAACAAACAAGATGAACATGGTCAATTTGTCAGAAACAAAGCTAGTCTTGTTGCACAAGGATACACACAAGTTGAGGGAATTGACTTCAATGAAACTTGTGCTCCTGTGGCTAGACTTGAAGCCATTCGCATACTGCTAGCCTACGCCAATCATAATGATATCCTCTTGTATCAAATGGATGTGAAGAGTGCCTTCCTAAATGGCAAGATTGAAGAAGAAGTCTATGTTGCACAACCACCTAGTTTTGAAGATCCAAAGCATCCTGACATGGTATACAAGCTCAACAAGGCACTATATTGTCTCAAACTAGCGCCTCGTGCTTGGTATGACACACTCAAAGAATTCCTGAAAAGCAAAGGCTTCAAACCTGGTTCTTTGGATCCCACTCTCTTCACGAAGACATATGATAGAGAACTGTTTGTATGCCAAATCTATGTGGATGATATTATCTTCGGATGCATTGACAAAGATACAGTGATGAGTTCAGTCACATGATGCAAGAGCAATACTAGATGTACATGATGGGAGAGCTGAAATTCTTTCTTGGTCTTCAAATCCGTCAACAAAGCAATGGCATCTTCATATCTTAAGAGAAGTATCTCAAGGATTGTCTGAAGAAGTTTGGTATGCAAGATTGCAAGGGCTACAAGACGCCAATGCCAACCAATGGTCACCTAAGCTCCGACAAAAATGGTAAAGATTTTGATCAAAAGGTATACCGCTCCATGATTGGCTCTTTATTGTACTTATGTGCATCTAGGCCAGATATAATGCTTAGCGTCTGCATGTGTGCCTAATTCCAAGTGGCACCAAAGGAGTCACATCACCTCGCGGTGAAGCGAATACTTCGATATTTGGCTCACACCCCAACGCTAGGATTATGGTATCCAAAGGGCTCAGAGTTTGATCTAGTTGGATTCTCTGATGCTGATTATGCTGGTGACAAGGTGGATCACAAGTCTACATCAGGTACATGCCACTTTCTTGGACGATCACTTGTTTATTGGTCTTCAAAGAAGCAAAACTGCGTGTCACTCTCTACTGCTGAAGCTGAATACATTGCTGCTGGATCTTGCTGCGCTTAGCTTCTCTGGATGAAGCAAACCCTCAAGGACTATGGCATCAACAAGAAGATGGTGCCCCTCTTCTACGACAATGAAAGCACCATCAAAATCGCCCACAACCCTGTTCAGCACTTGAAGACGAAGCATATTCAGATTCGACATCATTTTCTTCGTGATCATGTGCTCAAAGAAGACATTGACATCATTCACGTCAACACTGAAGATTAATTGGCAGATATCTTCACGAAACCTTTGGACGAGAAGAGATTTTGCAAGTTTTGGTGTGAGCTAAATATCTTAGAATCCTCAAATGTCCAGTGAACGGACACACATCCTAACGCTTATGCATTGTTGATGACCTGATGTACAACACATGAAGTAACGTATCTCTTCAATTCATGGAGATATACACTCTAAGTGTGAAGATATTAACGCGGAATTTGACTTCAGAGCGCCACGATAATTGTGCATCGTGTCTGGGTCTAATACTTCCTATACGGTGGGTAACATCACCACCAAACTTTCTTGAAAGATTTTCATTTGGCGACACATCTACTGCATTATCTTCTTAGTTTGATTTGTCTTCAACAATGGTTTTGTATTTGCACTTTATTTGATCTCATTCCCTATACTATGTATATATGAGTTTGTCCTCAATAGCATTCACTTATAGCTGATTCTTCAAGTTTTTTTTTGCACTAAGTGAATGTGATCGGACCCTTACCCCTTCTGTGCTTGTCTCTCCCACTCTCTCTAAATCTTCATAAGCATTCGATTGACACGTGTCGATTGTCTTCACTATGTCCTTGTCAGTCGAAGATTTTGAGACAAATATTTAAAATGTTTTTATATCCTTATCCACATTGGCGGCTGCCGCAGAAGCCGGAACGACCTCCCACCAAAACTGCTAAGTAGTGGGGTCATGGCGTAGCTATAAAAACTGCGCATGCATGCCACGCATCACGCAAATGTGAATAGCCAGGGGCAAAGCAATAAAATCACCATGCCAAACTCCTCCTTATAAATACTTCGCCCCTGCGGTCATTAATTCCTTCCACACCTATCGCTCTCACCTTCACAGCCCTAGCGTCGTCGCTAGCTTCCATCGTCACCGGAGAAGAAGCACTTAGCTGCCACGACCTCTTCGACGCCGTACTCACGCCGGTCGCGGACATCTTCACCCCGCCGCCGCCATAGATGTCTTCCGCCGCCAAGTTAGGGCATGGGAGATCGAACTGCTTGGCCTCCTTCTTGCCTCGTCAAGCAGTTCTTCATCTATTCATCATGCGGTAAATAAAACTCACTTGTTACAGTTTGTTTGATCCGGTGAGTTTTTGAATATCTTCAGAAGTTGTTCTTCCACTTCCAAATCTTTATCTTCAGTCACTCACATCTCATATCATGCAAATCTACTTCACTTATGATACATGACTAGTATGATTCCTCACTTGTACCTATTTTCGGATTCGTACAAATCTGGAACCAACATCTGTCTATAAGTGTATGTCTTCGCACTATGAGGTCATTATCTTCAAACTGATTTAACTTCAAAATCCTCTGAGAATGCATATGACCTCTCCTTCTTCCCTCGCATCTCTAATTCTTTCACAGGTACATGTCTGTGGGCGAGTCTCTTGGTTCTCATAGTCTGAATTCATTTGCAGACTTCTTACAGCTTCATCTAGACTCTCCTGAAGCCAGTTCCTATTGAATCAGCAGAGCGAAGCCAATCAGTTCTTTGAAGCCAATGGCTAGTGATAAATCTTCAAAGAAAGGGGGAAGACAATGTCGTGCAAACACAGCTCTAGATCTTCCTCCATGCATTTATGAAAAATACAAGTCAAATCCAAAGGAAACGTATGGGGAGCACAAGTCGCGCGTGCAATGGATTCGTAGACACTGGGTAGAAGAATGGTTCTTCTATCATTTTGTCACCCTTGAGTATGCTGCAAAGAACGTTGTGAGGCCACCATGGGCAGACATCATTTACAGGAAGCTTATTCTGAAGACAAAGGCTGACGCCATTGGGTTCGGCTTCTACCCATGCATGGTGAGGTATGTTATGCCTCAAGATCCAGATCCCACGAAGGGTCCACGAAGAAGAAACCTTGTCTATCCCACCATGGCCATCATCCACAAAGGGCTTGCCTCACTCGGGTAGATCTTCACGAAGTAGGCGATCTCCTTGCCCTTACAAACTTCTTGGTTCAACTCCACATTATATCGGAGGCTCCCAAGCGACACCTAACCAATCTAGGAGACACCACTCTCCAAAAGGTAATAGGCGATGTGATGATGATGAACTCCTTGCTCTTGTGCTTCAAATGATAGTCTCCCCAACACTCAACTCTCTCTCTCATAGATTTGGCTATGGTGGAAGAAGGATTTGAGTGGAAAGCAACTTGGGGAAGGCTAGAAATCAAGGTTCAAATGGTAGGAATGGAATCTCTTGATCTCAACACATGAGTAGGTAGTTCTCTCTCAAAAAATGAGTAGTGGAAGTGTAGGCACGTTCTGATGGATCTGTTACTAAGTAAGAGGGGGTGCAGGGGTATATATAGCCTCCACAAGAAATCCAACCGTTACACACTTTTGACTCAACTCGGTGGCACCGATCAGAATTCTTGATGGCACCGACCTGTGTAAAAGATATGAACATTGGAGGTCTTGGTGGGACCGACTGGAAAACTCTCGGATGGACCGATGTACAATGGTAGGGAAGAACCTCGCTTCGGTGGCACCAATTGCATCATCTCGGTAAGACCGAAATAAAGCAATAAGGCAACATAAGATTGGCAAGCCATCTCGGTGGCACCGATTACAAAACTCGGTAAGACCGAAATAATTGCAACAGGTAACAGAGATTTGACAAGGCCATCTCAATGAGACCGAGATCCATATCGGTGGATCTGATTTGTTAGGGTTTGGCTGTGGCAGTGTCCAGATGAACTTGGTTGGTTTGGATGGGTAAGTTTCGGTGGGACCGAGTTAGAATGGAGGGTTTTGGACAGATTTGAATAGAGAAAGTGGCTGAGGGTTTTGGAGCAATATCACTAAGCACTTGAGCAAACAGATCATTATCAAAACCTCATCCCCCTTTAATAGTATTGGCTTTCCTATGGACTAAGTGTGATCTTGGATCACTTAACCAAAAATGTGGAGTCTTGAGCTTTTGCCAATCCATGTCGTTAGCATTTTGAGGGGTCCATAATCACTAATCCTTGCCATGCCAATCATTGAACTTCCTAAAATCTTTAACTTGAATGGATATTAGTTCAATGAGATATATGTTGTTATGAATTACCAAAACCACCCGGGGATTAGTTGAACTTTCACCAAGGAAATCCAAGGCTTCAAGAAGATGATGGCTGATATGAAGGAATAATTCCATCAGCGTCATGAAGTTGCTAAGGGAGCCCGAGAGCGTCTAAAACATTATGCTGAGAAGATTGTCCAAGATCATAATGAGGGCTTGAAGAGAACAACACTTGGGCGTCCTATAATTGATCCGAAGCTGATCAAGAAAAAGAAGAAGCGAGTGCCCACTACTACTGAGACTTCAAGGCAAGATGTGCCCAATATTGTCTTCCCGCCAAATTTTGCTGGCTCGAAGCCCTCTGCCCCCTCAATTGCCTCAGAGAGGAAGAAGACCCAGCAAGCTGAAGCTAAAGCCAGAAAGCACAAGCAACATGAAGCACCTACTACCTCTCCTTCTCAAAAGCGGCAAAATACCAAGTCTTCAAAGGCTTCACGCAGGGCACAAGCACCCACTTCTCCATCAGCTCCTCAAGAGCCACTGCTTGTGACACCTATTTCAGTTGCTCCTCCTGCCTCCACCAACACAGAGAAAAGAGTTGTTGTGCATGAACCTGCTCCCACAGAGGTTCATGACACTAAAAATATTCCAGCTACTGACCCCATCGTAGCTGAAGACGTTGGTCATGATGACAATGTAAGAAATGGTGATGAAGTCCTTCCTCAGATCACCCAAGAATTGGTATCATCGCCTGTTCAAATGAACAGTGAGAATGTGAGCATTGGTGATCCCCTAATGTGAATGGTCCAAGATGAGTTCTGGGATGAGCAACATCCAAACTCACCGCTGCATGAAGTCATTCGCACTACTCCACCTCCTCAGGTTGCAACGCCTGTTCTCCAATCGCCACAAGTGACACCAGAAGCCAAGGAGAAAGAGAGCTCTTCTTCAAAGGCGTCGCCCACATTTAGAAGGCTTCTCCGTGGCCCGTGGTCATCGACCTCCATGTCTAGTATTCCTGAAGAGGATGTGCGTCTAGCCACCTCTAATTTTCAGGAGGTCATTCAAACAGATGCTCCTTCTGATGCCATTCACCCAGAAGCCACCCCCTCCAGTACTCCCACTGATCCTGAAGCCATACAAGCTGAAGACATTCCGGTTGCATCAGCCATAGAAAATCAAGCTGCCATCGCTGAAATCATTACTACATTTGTGGCAACTGTGACTGTCCAAACCGACGCCACTGTGTCTACCACTCCTGCTAATGAAGCCAATGACGTTGAAGTCAGTGAAGCTAATGTGGCTGAAGACAATATTCAGCCTAAAAACAATGATGGTCTAGTCGTGGCTGAAGACAAATCTGGGCCTGAAGCCCTACTGGTTCGTGTCCCATGGCCAAATCTTATTGCTCCTGAAGTGTCTGGACCCCAGTATGAATTCAATATCAACAACATGCCTCAGACTCAGAAGTCAATGCCTCGACTGCCTAGCCTTCGCAATGCTGCATCAACTGACTACTCCTTTAGTGTGCTTAGCTTCAGAGCACACAATACCTTCTTTGAGCATGCCAAGAATCCCTACAAGAAGCCATGCATTTCATCTGATCGGTTCTGGAGCCACCAGCAGCGCAGTTACTATATGTGTGTGCTATACAATCAAGATAGGATTTATCCTCACAAGCGGCTCAGTATTGAAGCCATGGCTGGTCTGCCTTGTCTTGATCAGGCACTTGATTGCTTCTGATATGTTGGATTGTTGTCCTTCGTCGTTGACAAGGAACACTGGAATGAGGAGTTGATTCTCCAATTTTATGCAACTCTGCACATTTTTTACTACAATAGGGATCCCAAAACTTGGGTCCTTGAGTGGATGGTAGGTGATGCTCATTATGAAGCCAATGCTCAAGATCTTCTCGAGCTCACACACCTGCCCACTCCTGGTGACTTCTATGAGCCAGGTTGTCAAGCCTATGAGAGGGAAGTTGAGAGCATCTTTCAGAAGCCTGAGCCCAATATGACTCAGATGCTTACAATGATGAAGCCAATGCCTATTGAAGCTAATTGCCCCCACTCACTTTCTGGTCAAGGACCTTGAGTATTTGCCTCGCACCATCTATCACATTCTTTGGCATATTCCGTGGCCACTTAAAGGGCATTCATCTTCAACCAAGCTTGAAGGCACCATGAAGACATTGGTCTACAATGTCCTCAACGGCATCCGATTCAATACGCATGATTTCCTTATCCGACAATTGGCTACATCTGGTATCGACCTTTTTTATCTTAAATTCTAGGCGCTGTGGATTCTGCGTCTAATCAAGCTTCGCTCCATTGTCAACTATCAAGCTTCAGCTCGCAACCACATTATCTTCCTGCCTGATCTTGACGTGCCTCATGAAGTTATCTATCCTCAGGCAAACAAGATGCCAATTTACGAAGATGATGCTGCACATCAAAGCTTCTCAGGTCCTCTTGAAGCCATTCATGTTCCAAATACAGTTGCTCCTGGTCTGCTCATTGGTCAGATTTGTCAACGTCGTCGTGCAAACACTGACGCAACCACCAGCACAATTCCTCACAGACTTCAGAAGTGTTCTGCACACTGACAGATGGAGAACATCTAGTTTCTCTTCATCAAAAGCAAGATAAGCATCATGACTGGTTGAAGCACCAAATGCAGAGTCTACTTGGTGACGTCAATCGCATCAGAAATCTCTCTACCAAAAATGCGTTTGTCACTCATGAAGCCAATAGACGTGCTTGGAAGAGCCTCACATTACTATGCTCTGAAGACGACCTTGCTGCCAATGGCTTCAAGAAGAGTTTCAAGTTTGGCTCCAAGCCCCCAGAAACTACAAAGTGGCATGCTACGCCGTCGACTGAAGACTCAGAGGACTCATCTTTTGCACCAATAGTGCATGCTTGTGTGCTTGATGAGGAAGACGATGCCACTTCACCAGCTTTGACTTCACTGCGTCACGATGCTGCATCAGGCCCTTTTGCATCGCCCAACACCGACATCGACCCGGCTGCACCAACATCTTCACCACCGCCGTCCGGGAATGCTTAGACACCCTATGTCTTCATACCTTTTTGGTCTTTCGATGACAAAAGGGGGAGAAGCATATGGGTCGATAGTCTTCAAGCGGGAATTTTGGGTCGGGCTTGCTATATTTTGTTAAGTTTTGAAACTCCCGTTCTTGAACATTTGTGGTTTTGGGTTGTAAACTTAAGTCCAGATGGACGTCTGCTACATTTGCTACTTTCATTTCATGCGTGTTACCTGGATTAATTTTGTGCGCATGAAGTCAGTCTGCGGACGCCCATTTTCATTGTGCATGTCATTATCGTCAAAATTATTCCTGTATGCACTTTGATTTGACTTCATAAAAAGAGGGAGATCTCCATAAAAGTGAAACCTGCAATGTGCATTTGCATTCAAAGGCAAACTACTTATATGCACATCTTCAGGAGGAGCCCCTCCAATTTCACGAAGCCAATGACCACGTTCTTTAACTTTCACACATTTTATCCTCGTTGAAAACTTCAACCAGTTTGTCATCAAATACCAAAAAGGGGGAGATTGTAAGTGCATCTAGTTCCACCCCTAGTTGGTTTCAGAGTATTGACAACAAACTTGGTTGAGGGACTAATGTGTTTGTGACATTCACAGGAGAACACAACTAGAAGTCCATATTGATCCGGTTTACCCATCGAAGATGACCCCTAAAAATGTATGAAGACAATGGTGGTTCACGAAGACATTCGTGTCGAAGATAATGACACGTGAAGTACACCCCTGTAGGGTTAATGATCTATTCGGATAGCCACGTCCTCGGATATGGACTACTTGCAAAACTGATATGGTTCATAGATAACTGGACGTGGATACTCTAAAATGCGCAAGATAAGCGTGAGTGCTATGGATGGCCTTCTTGTAGGGAGACGAGAGCGGATCCATAGTGGTCTATTGATATGGTGAATATGTGGACTCGTGTACGCTCTCTCGCCTCAAAGCAAATGCTGGTAGACATAGTTCAGGGTAGCCACTGAGTTAAAGCTGGCTTGCTGGAGTTAAACTCCACAACCCCTTTGTTGATATTGATGCATAAGTAGTTAGTTCTGATGTAAGTCTTGCTGAGTACATTTGTACTCACGTTTGCTTAATTTATGTTTTGCACAGGAGACTTCAGTCTCACTTTAGATTCCTGCGATGAGTTTGATGTTGACCGATTAGCTAGGGAATCCCACACAGAGGTCTGGCTCCTATTGAGGATCTTGTAGATAGACAAGCTTTCTAGCCTTCTTTCTTTTAGCTGTCTGTACTCAGACAGGATAAGCTTTCGCATGTGCCTGTTGCTTATCCGACTTTGTATGTTGGGTCATGAGACCCATGTTTGTAATATCATGTTATGTATCGATCTTCAGAGCCTTTTAAATAAATACTTCTAGTAGTAGAGTTTTGTTGTGATGCCATGTTGTATTTACACATATCGAGCATATTGTGTGTATGTTATTGAAATGCTTGGTATGTGTGGGATCCGACACCTAGTTGTTTATTACTGATAGCCTTCCTTATGGGGAAATGCCTCCTAGTGCTTCCACAGAGCCGGTAGCTTGCTACTGCTTCAGAACACCTGGATTGACCGGCATGTGTCCTTCTTTGCTCCTGTGTCTATCCCTTCGGGGAAATGTCACGCGGTGTTTACCGGAGTCTTGATAGCTTGCTACAGCCCGATTACACTCACTGCTGACCAACACGTGCATTGCTGGGTCATGTATGCCTGTCCCTGTAAGTTTGTGCCACATTGGGTTTACGACTAGTCATGTCAGCCCGGGTTCTCTGTCATATCGATGCTAGCGACACAATCATATATGTGAGCCAAAAGGCGCAAACGGTCCCGGCCTAGGTAAGATTGTAGCCGTGGGGATATCGTGCGTGAGGCCGCAAAGTGATATGATGTGTTACATGCTAGATCGGTGTGACTTAGGATCGGGGTCCCGACATATGTCATCAGGACTGGCGTTCCCAAAGTCGGTGAAGGCGTCACCGCTGCTGATGTGAAGAGGTTCGCGCAATTGGACTCCGCCGCCAAGAACATCATCTATGGTCATCTAATCAAAGGGCAGTATGGCCGTGTGAGTGCTCTGGAGTCTGTGAAGCTAGTCTAGGACTGGTTGTCCAAGGTCAACGAAGGTGTCTCATCTCAGAGAGACTTAAGAATCGATGTTCTTCGCAATCTCTTCAACCGCTTCAAGAGGCTTGACAATGAGAATTTCTAGCTCGCCTTCGACCGTCTTACTGATATCACCAATGAGCTCCATGCTCTCGGCGCCACAGACATCACCAAGCATGAAGTCCAGTTTCAATTTCTATATTTGGTTGTTCATAGTATGCCTTGTTTATTTTAGTTATTCATAATGTGGTGTTCTATATGTGCAAGTATGAACCGTGCAGTTCAATTTCATGAATACCATTTTCAACAATACCACTATGAATGACTTTATTTGGTTGCCAATACCAGTTTCAACAATACCACTATGAATGACTTTATTTGGTTGTTGTTAAGCCTGTTGTAGCGAGCATATGCCTCTTTTATCGGTTTTTGGTTGTACATTTGTTTGTAGTTAGCATATGTCCCGTTTCAATTGCTATATTTGGTTGTTCGTAGTATGCCTTGTTTATTTCAGTTAATCATAATGTGGTGTTCTATATGTGCAAGTATGAAGTATGCAGTTCAATTCCATCAATACCAGTTTCAACAATACCACTATGAATGACTTTATTTGGTTGTTGTTAAACCTGTTGTAGCGAGCATATGCCTCTTTTAACGGTTTTTGGTTGTTCAGTTGTTTGTAGTTAGCATATGTCCAGTTTCAATTGCTATATTTGGTCGTTCGTAGTATGCCTTGTTTATTTCAGCTATTCACAATGTGGTGTTCTATATGTGCAAGTATGAACTGTGCAGTCCGATTTCATCAATACCAGTTTCAACAATACCACTATGAATGACTTTATTTGGTTGTTGTTAAGCCTATTGTAGTTAACACGCCTTTCTATTTTTATTTAACAATAACTACTTTACTTAAACCTGCACAATACCAGTTTGAATGATTATATTTGGTTGTTGTTAAATGTTAGGCCTATTGTAGTTAACACACCTTTCCACTTCTTGTTTGCTTAACTAGCGTGCTTAGACCTGCACATTGAAGCTATCATTTGGAGATTATGTTGTCAACCATGGATATATTTGGTTGATGTTTAGCCTGTTGTGCTTAACATGTCTTTCGATGTACTTACATAGGACAATATTGGGAATGACTATTGTTTTCCACTGAGGTTAATTTCATCCCATGGCTTATATACACTCCCTCCGCCCCATAATATAAATGTTAATTCATCCAATTTGTGAGTATATTGGATGTAATAAGACCTTATATAATGGGACGGAGGGAGTTTTGTACTACATCATTATGCAATTGCAATTTAGCTTCTAATATTAACTTGGTGCTTGTAGGTACATATGTCATTCATAAAGATCTGCGCTTCGACCCTTTTTGCGTAGGGGCAATGAGATATTCATGAACCAGCATCAAGTGAGGAAACTGATAAAGATTTTTAGCAAAATGGGTCAAAAGATGATAATTAAACCATTTGTTTACACTTTATCCAAGACAACAATGAACTGCAGGATGGTAACTAAGAACTCTGTAGGCTTCTTTTTACTGCCCATAATGAGTTTTTACATGGCAATGTCTAAATCTTTTTCCTTTGAAGTGGTTCCCAAAGCAGTTTACTCAAGATTACCTCTCAAACTACATGATCAGTGGACATGCAAAGGTTAAAGTATTTCTACCAGATTACAATGACTATCTAGATGTCCTCATGAAGACAGTGAGGGATGGGCGGTCGGCCATCACAGTGAGGGATGGGCATTCGGCATGGAGGAGGGCACAATATGGGCATTCCGCTTCACCTTGTTCAGCAACCAGAATGTCTTTCGCCTCTCTCTTTACCGTCTTTAATACTGATATGTCTCCAACGTATCTATGATTTTTTATTGTTCCACGCTATTATAGTATCAATCTTGGATGTTTTATCTGCAATTATATATCATTTTTTGGGACTAACCTATTAACTTAGTGACAAGTGCCAGTTGTCGTTTTTTGCCTATTTTTGGTTTTCCAGGAAATCGGTACCAAACGAAGTCCAAATGTCACGAAACTTTTTGAAGATTTTTTTCTGGACATAAGAGACACTAGTAGCTTCAGGAGGAAGTCACAAGGCGAAGGAGGTGGCCACGAGCCACCAGGGCGCGCCCAAGGGGTAGGCACATCCTGGTGCCTCGTGGGCCCACCTTTGCTCCATTTGACCTAATTCCGCCTACATAAATTCTCTAAAATTGGGAAACCAACAGGGAGCCACCCAAAACACTTTTTCCGCCGCCGCAAGTTTCTGTCCTCGCGAGATCCCATCTGGAGGCCTTTTCCGGTACTCTGCCGGAGGGGGAATCAATCATGGAGGGCTTCTTTATCAACCTTGCTGCCCCTCCGATGATGTGTGAGTAGTTTACCACAGACCTACGGGTCCATAGCTAGTAGCTAGATGACTTCTTCTCTCTCTTTGAACTTCAATACAATGTTCTCCTCGATGTTCTTGGAGATCTATTCGATGTAAATCTTTTTGCGGTGTGTTTGTTGGGATCCGATGAATTGTGGGTTTATGATCAGATTATCCATGAATATTATTTGAGTCTTCTCCGAACTCTTTTATGCATGATTATTATAGCTTTGCATTTCTCTCCAATCTATTGATTTTGTTTGGCCAACTAGATTGATTTATCTTGCAATGGGAGAGGTGCTTTGTGATGGGTTCGATCTTGCGGTGCTCAATCCTAGTGACAGAAGGGGACATGACACGTATTTGTATCATTTCCATTAAGGATAAAATGATGGGGTTTATTCATATTGATTGGATTTACTTTGTCTACATCATGTCATCTTGATTAAGGCGTTACTCCATTATTTATGAACTTAATACTCTAGATGAATGTTGGATAGCGGTCGATGTGTGGAGTAATAGTAGTATATGCAGGCAGGAGTCGGTCTACTTGTCTCGGACGTGATGCCTATATACATGATCATTGCCTTGGATATCATCATGATTATTCACTTTTCTATCAATTGCCCAACAGTAATTTGTTTACTCACCGTATGCTATGTTCAAGAGAGAAGCCTCTAGTGGAAACTATGGCCCCCGGGTCTATCTTTATCATATATTAAAATCCAAAAATACATTGCTGCAACTTTATTTACTATATTTATTATGTGTTTTTTATCTATCACTCACTACGAGATTTGATCCTTGCAATTAACCGCCAGGGATTGACAACCCCTTGTTTGCAAGTATTTGTTATTTTGTGTGTAGGTACTGCTAACGAGGTGTTGTGTGGTTCTCCTACTAGATTGATAACCTTGGTTCTTAACTGAGGGAAATACTTATCTCTACTGTACTGCATCATCCTCTCCTCTTCGGGAAATCACAACACAGCTCACAAGTAGCAAATACAAGTATACAACCCTGGTTCATCATTCTTTATTTGGTGCTTATGTAATTCTTGAACATATGTACCTATGAATCGAATAATACATTGGCTGTTGAACCTGATGGATATGAATAAAGTTATTGCCTACTTTCAAACTTAAATTTTGTATAATTTTAAATTGCAACGATTAAATTAGGGAGAAAATACGCTCTGCAGGTTATTACACAGCGCACAGTCTGTAAAGCACAACATGTGTGATATACCTCATAATCCGACATGTTTCACAGAGAGAAAACATGTGCAGCCATGCACACAATTGCCGTTTGCAAAGCGTGTGTGATGTCAAACAATATCACAAACAGTGAGAACAAACTAAATGTTCGTGATAGTCGTCTTATCGTACACGCTTTACAATCATGAACTATTTGTGATGTCGTACGCATTGTAAATATTGCACCACAGAATAGCTTGTGCGATAGTTATCCCATCCGACACGAGTATGATAGTCGGATGTTTCGTAAACTCATCTGACACATGTACGATGATGAACTTATCTTCTTAATTATATATCTCATACGGTTCAGGAAAAGTGAATGTGTGTGATAGTCTCCTTATCATACACGCTTTACAATCTGAATTGTTTGTGATGGGACACGCATCGTAAATGTTGCACCACATAATAGCGCATGCGATGGTAATGTCAACCCACACGAGTAGCAAGGATGGAGCGTTTGGAAAATTTAATATATCACAAACAGTTGTGTGACGTCTCGCGTTTGGGATAGATGTGGGAATTGCATACGCTTAGTTCTGCAAAACGTATGCATTCCTACTCCCTATCGTCGATGGTTTTTGTGTCGTGTGGGATGGACACCCCCCCTATCGCACACATAGGCAAGGCGATGGTTTAAAACTCTATCGCGGAAAGGGGGTAAAAATTGTTTGTATAGCATGTCGTTGCACTAGTGATGTAACGAGAACCTGTATGAACACATGTTTCGGTACAGATTCCATGACTATAAAGATCCACCTCTTAGCATTTGGTTCGGTAGTTTCACTAATCACAGTCACAAGATCTTCACCCTCTAAGGCCCAAACGCACCATGATGTTGTACATTCCAAAACAGAATGCCACCACGAGTCTTCCTCCCCACACAACACACAATTGCTGCTTCTTGCCATGTTATGGTGATGTAAGAGATCTACCGATGGAAACGATGGCTGCGCCAGCCTCCAGAGAGAGATCCTTATTTTCGAAGCAACCTCAATCTTCCAACTTTTGCACCATGACCTCTACTCTCCTTTGGTATTTGACAGATCACCTCTCCCTTCTAACTGGGCCTCCCGTCGTTGCTTTGTGGATATGAGCATTCGGTAAGTGATCTAACAGTGAAAGTCCCTTTGCGGACATGTGCCCATGCGCAACAGCCATCCATCGGCCTGTTGCAAAGCAGGATGGAGAGAATCTCCTCTGCGCCAAATGAAACAAAAATATTGCGCACCAACTCCCTATTCTAGTCAATAGTGCTTTGTACAATCAGATCACTGACTTTCTGTGGCGGATCAGGAATCAAGCTCGTGATAGGTCGCATGTTAAACTCGCGAGGCAGGCAGTTGTCAGACCAAATGTGGGTGGCTACACTATTATCAATTATGCGGACCAAACCTCGAGTGAGAACATATTTCCCTTCAACAGTTGCTCGCCACACCTGGGATGGAGAACTCCCCACCTGTGCCTACAGAAACTCAGTTTGTGGGAAATACCTGACTTTGAGAATTCTTGCACTAAGAGAATTTGGCTCCTAAATAATACGCCATGCTTGCCTAGTTAGGAGAGCAAGATTGAACAATTATATGTCATGGAAACCCAGGCCACCCATATATTTTGATTTTGTCATGACATCCCAAGAAACCCAACTAGCTTTATGTTTTCCTTCCTTTATACCCCACTAGAACTTCCTAATAAGTGAGTTGATATGTAGACCTAGTCCTCTGGGAGCTTAAAGCAAGACATAGAGTAAACCAGTACAACTTGAGCAACTGACTTGATGGGAAATCTTTTCCTCCCACATTTCTCCAACCATCCCTTTGTTTTGTTCCACACCCGGTCCTTCAAATATTTGAAAGCACCATTTTTTGAGCTTCCAACATCACCAGGAAAACCTAAATATTTTTTAGGAAGGGAATCATTAGGTACCTCAAGAATTTTCTTCATTTCCTATCTCAGTGTCTCCGAGCGGTCGTAGCTGAAGAAAACTGACGACTTAGCCAAATTTATTTTTTGTCCAGAAGCTTTGCAATATATGTACAGAAAGGAAGAAAACTCTCTTGCTCCATCACCATGAGCTTTGATGAACAACATGTTATCATCTGCAAATAATAAGTGATTCACATGCGGAGCTATAGGAGCCACTTGAATACCACTGAGGTGTGATGACTGTTTGTTTTTTCAGAGGCACAAAAGGCCCTCCGCTGCCAACAAAAACAGGTAAGGGGAAATAGGGTATTAATCTCATGTTTTATTTTTTAATAATCTCCTGTTAAATAGATTTGTGTTTGCCGCATTTCAGAAGTAATTTTGAGCTTCTGTATACTGTGTTATTTGTCCAGTTTTTGTATAGTCAAAGTGGAATGTCTTCTTTGGATAAGTTGATGGTTATTTTGTTCAATGATATAATTAAATTTGATTATATTTTTCTTTCATTTCTTTTGTTACACATTACTACTACTTAATTGGATAGGGAACACTTCAATTTATTTTACTTGCAAGTTGCCTAGAAATCGGCCCAGTGGTTGTTCTGCTCTCTATTACAATTCATCTTGAACTTTGTTATGACATTTGACATTGTGATGTGCTCATGGCTGAATGGTTAGCTAAAATTCATTCATTTTGTTTGATGATATTACACTGAAACAAACAAAATTTTACTTTGTACTTCTATTTTTCTCTCCTAGCATATCAATATGGATCGACTGAAAAAATTATGATATATTGCGGCAACAAATTTTCTGATATCCCGAAGCAACCGTAGGTCATCTTCTAGTTATTTGGAATATTTATTGGCTTCTTCAATATCTTATGGTCTTAAGAAACTGTTATTCGGAATAGGTGTTGGTTGAGGCCCGGGAATAGTCCAATCATTATAAATCTTCATAATATTCCCCAATAATTCTTTGGCTTCTTCCAATGCCCTTTCCCTGAAAATATTTTCTGCACAAGTATCTAGGTATGTCCCAGACTCAGAGGTTAAAACATTGTAAAACATGTCAAGTAATTCATGTTCCTTGATAGGATGATTAGAGCTAGCCCATTGAAGTTCACAAAAACCTAAGCTTGAGGAGAGTCTCTTCCTCAAGTTGAGTGAAGTCATAAATATCCTGTAAGACTGCGGCAGGGGGGGGGACTGCTCTACTTCTGACTACTACTCCGAGCGCTTCCATTGGGTTCACCGGCAAAGCAGCGCCTCCCACGCTGCAAAGCAGTAGCAAGACGAGGGTGCTCTCTTCGCCTCGCCTATGATCGACGACTGGCCAATCGTCATCGACATGGAGGCGGCTTTGCGAGCGGTGACGGGCAAGCTGGCGGTGGCCCGGGTACTCTCACCTTACCCGGTCTACCCCCAAAACATCATCAACGAGCTGCGTGGACCATGGCGGCTGTGTGGAGAGGCGGTAGCTCAGCAAGTCACGAGCGAAGACGGGCGCTTCATCATCACCTTCTCGGAGGAGGGTGACCGGCTTCATGTGGTGCAAGTTGGGCCTTGGCACTACAGGAATGATGCGGTCCTTATCACGGAGTTCGACGGCAATGGTAACCCCGCGGATGTGCACCTGGTGTCCTTCAAAATCTGGGTGCAAATTTGCGACTTGCCGATTCCAATCAAGACCGAAGAGATGGTGGACCCTAGGAGCGAAACTTGGCACCGTTGTCGTGGTGTCACACAAGAACAAGAAGATCGTCGACAAGCACCTCCGCGTCCGAATCGAGCACAAGGTGGACGAGCCTTTGAGGAAGTACATCGACACGGCTCCTGTCGGCAGCACTAGCAAGATCCTTTTTTATGTTAAATATGAAAAGCTCCCTAACTTCTGTTTCTGCTGTGGCATTGTGGGGCATACTATGGCAAAGTTCTGTGGTATCCCTAGCGAGCAATGGAAGAAGTCCTTCTCCATCGACATCAAGGCGTCGGCGCTTTGGATGGAGGCATACACGGCGGGGTCCTCGGCCCGGCGGCTCCTCGACTTCGGAGGGGTGCCGGACATGGCGTCCAAGGCCAAGTTACCGGAAAAGGTGATCATGGCGGTGACGACGGCCGTCAAAAACCTGACGGTCGCCACGGCGCCGCTATTTGAAGATGGAGAACAAGGCCATGAAGATGCGATGCTGGGGTCAGGGGGTTCCCAGGAGGGGAGCCTCACGCTGACTAACGTCAACTCGGACCAAGGCCGGCAAGACACTGAGGCTGGAGGGGTTCAAGGGGGCGCTTTCTGCTTCAACTTGGGCGCTCCCGAACCCCTTTCAGCAGATGCTGGTGAGATGCACATGGAGGCTACGGCTGGTGCTGCCTTCAGCATGAATGGAGCTGATGATGGGATCCTTGGGGGTTCTCTCAACACCAACATGAGTGCCCCTGGGTCTAGTACTAATGGTGCAATTTGGGTGCACACACAGGCTGCACCTGTTGCTAACCACCATACTGATGACGGACAAAAGGCTGGTGATGCCCATGCGGTTAAGGAGCTTGGCCAGGGTGTCTTGCCCCTGGCTGGGCCAAAGAGGGTGCCGGCTGATTGAGGTTCAGCGAGCGGCCTAGCCGGGTGTACTGTCCTCCTGGACGTTGATGAGTCCGGTGCTGAGTCAAAATGGGGATGGTGGAAAAGAATGTATAGGGAGGAGCAAGTGGAGCGTGCTGCTGTTCATGGTGTGTGCGCCAAGCATGTCCAGTTTGGGGTCCCCACTCCCCCAAACAGTGGCAGTGAGTTATCTAGCCGCAAGGTTGCCTACGCTTCTATCCTGGAGAGTACAACGGCAATCAAGAGGCGTCGCTCTGATGATCAAGACTTAGTTTTCACCATGAATAGTAATAGCTCTGAGAGTTTAGAGTATAAGAGTGCAAATGATTCTTCTGTTACTTGTAAAACAGTTTGTAGTGAGAGGGTTCAGACTGTAGTAGGTGTAGATGGGGCTATTGTCCATGTAACAGAGGAGATGGATGGGGGAGTGGAAGAACTTCAGGATAGGAGGCGAGAGTCTGTAGGAGAGGAAAAAGAGAAAGGTGGTACACCAAAGGAAGCTACTGACCCCGGGGTTGTTGGTCAACTGACGGGCGCACTTGATGACGCCCGTCAGAAGCCATGAAAATTTTGAGTTGGAACTGTCGAGGCTTGGGGCAACCTCGTACAGTTCAAGAGCTCGTGTGGCTAACCAAGACGCACCGTCCCAATGTTATCTTTCTTTCAGAAACTAGAAAAAAAATAAAGAGTATGTTGAGCTTTTGCGTTATAGGTTGGGTATGAATAATGTGTTTACTGTTTCTGGCCATGGTAAAGGTGGAGGGCTTGCTATGTTTTGGGATGAAGCGCACTCTTTGGAGCTGAACAAATTTGGTGAACACTTTATTGATATGTACGTCGACAAAGGGGGTGGCACAAAGTGGAGGTGCACTTTCGTTTATGGACAACCTAAAGCGAGCCAAAGGTACGTTATGTGGGAACTCTTGAGGCGGATTAAACCTCTAGGTGATGGACCTTGGTTTATGGTGGGAGATTTTAATGAAGCTATGTGGCAAAATGAACATTTTTCTCGTCATAAGCGATCATCTAGACTCATGGCTAATTTTCGTGAAGTTCTGTCGGATTGCAATCTGTATTATTTGGGCTTTCAAGGTGTTCCTTGGACGTACAATAATAAGCAGGAGGGCAATAAGAATGTCAGGGTACGCCTTGATCGTGCGGTGGCTTGTCCGCTTTGGTCCTCTCTTTTCCCTCGGTGCAAGGTATCCCATATTATGACTTCCAGATCTGATCATTGCCCTATTTTTATTGGGTTGTTGGGGAAGGTGAGAGGTGGTAGGTTTGTTAAACATTTAAAATATGAATCCTATTGGGAGAGGGAAGGTGAAATTTTGGATGAACAGGTTAATGATTGCTGGAAAAGTGGGTCAAATATTCACGACCTGGAAGATGTTCCAATAATCTAGATAAGCTTATGAAATCGCTTCATGGATGGAGTCGGGTGCATATTGGGTATGTGCCAAAGAAACTTGATTGGGCTCACAAGAGACTTAACGTTTTGTTTAATAGAAATGACCATTCTGCCTTGCTGGAAAGGAAGAAAATTCTAGAGGACATGGATGAACTCCTGATAAAGGAAGAAATGTTATGGAAGCAGAGATCTCGTCTGGACAGGATGAAAGCGGGGGATGGTAATACAAAATATTTTCAGCGGAAGGCTACTTGGAGGGCAAAGAAAAAATCTATTTGTGCTCTTAGAAAGAATAATGGTTGTCTCACGGAAAATTTGGAGGAGATGAAAGGTATCACAAATTCATTCTTTAAACAACTTTATTCTTTTGATACTTCGGTTGATCCGTCACATTATTCCGCTTGTTAAACCCCTTGTGACTGATAATATGAATGAAGATCTATGCAAGCCTTTTACGGAATAGGAAATAAGTTATGCTTTCTTTTAAATGGGGCCGTTAAAAGCCCCGGGTTCGGATGGTTTTCCTGCGAGATTTTTTCAGAGGAATTGGGGTTTGATCAAAGATGATATTGTCAAGGCTGTACAATAGTTTTTTTATTTCTGGAATTATGCTGGAGGGGATTAATAATAGTACTATTGTTCTCATCCCGAAGATTAAGAATCCCCAACCACTTAAAGATTTCAGGCCGATCAGTTTATGCAATGTTATATACAAGATTATCTCCAAGTGTCTTATAAACAGGCTGCGACCTCTACTCAATGGTATGATATCCCCTACTCAAAGTGCGTTTATTCCGGGTAGGTTAATCTCTGATAATGCTCTCATAGCTTTTGAATGTATGCACTCGTTGAGTACACTCAAAGATATAAGAGGGGAATATTGTGCTTATAAGTTGGACCTTGCCAAAGCCTATGATCACGTGGATTGGCAATTTTTGCAATGTATGATGCGGGCTTTGGATTTCGCACCGCAGTGGGTTAACTGGATTATGACGTGTGTTACTTCGGTCAAATTTGCGGTGCGGTTTAATGGTCAATTGTTGGAACCATTCTCTCCTTCCCGTGGGCTCAGGCAGGGTGATCCGTTATCTGCATACTTGTTCCTTTTTGTTGCTGAGGCGTTCTCTATGCTCCTTAATGACGCATGTGCTAGGGGGGCTCTAAAAGAATTCCGTTTGAATAGGCAAGCTCCGGGCATTTCTCACTTATTATTTGCAGATGACAGTCTGTTATTTTTCAGAGGCTCGATCGACCAAGCATTAACCATTAAGAATATTCTGAGGGTGTATGAAAAGGAAACTGGGCAGTTATTAAGTCCTGATAAGTGTTCCATTATATTTGGAAAAAAGTGCAGTATGGAGAATCAAGTGGCTTATATGGTTATTTTGGAAATTACAAGGGAATGGTTCAAAGATAAGTATCTTGGATTACCGGTACCAGAGGGAAGAATGAAGGCTGGTAAGTTTCAATATACAAAAGATAAGTTTCTGAAAAGGCTTTCTGACTAGATTGAAAAATATGCATCTTGTGGGGGTGAAGGAAGACTTAATAAAATCAGTAATTCAAGTCCTGCCGGTGTATGCCATGGGAATTTTTAAATTTCCGGTTTCTCTATGTGAGGAATTATCCTAGATTATAAGGAATTTTTGGTGGAGAGATGGAGAAGATAGAAGGAAAACACATTGGCTAGCATGGGATAAATTAACAAGGCCTAAAGGTAAGGGTGGTATGGGATTTCGTGATCTCAAACTTTTTAATCAAGCTCTTTTGGCAAAACAGGCGTGGCGTTTATTGATTTATCTGGACTCGTTGTGTGCGAAGTTGATGAAGGCAAAGTATTATCCTCAGGGTCATATTTGTGATACAGTGTTTCCGCACTCTTCATCGGTAACTTGGCAAGTTATTGTGCATGGTTTGGAATTGCTGAAGAAAGGGGTCATTTGGAGGGTGTGTGATGGTTCTAGTATTAATATTTGGAGGGATAATTGGATACCCAGAAACTATGGCCTAAAAATTTCTGCAAAAAGGCATAATACTAGATTGAAGTGGGTCTCTGATTTATTCATGAGCAGGGGTAAGTGTTGGGATGAAAATTTGGTTAAGCATATTTTCTATCCACATGATGCTGAGGAGATTCTTAAGATTCGTATTCATGCCTATGGGGAGGGAGATCTTATTGCATGGCACTATGAAAAGAATGTTTTTTTTTGTTAAGAGCGCGTACAATTTAGCGCTTAAATTGAAGGACCAGGATACCCTTGGCCAATCCAGTGGTGAACCAGAGGGGGAAAGGAGGATATGGGAGTTAATCTGGAAGGCTAATATACCCCAGAAGATTAGGATTTTTGCGTGGCGTGCTGCTACCAATAGCTTGGCGGTCCAGATGAATAGAGTTAAGCACCATCAGACTAATTCAGGTATGTGCTCTATTTGTGGTGTGGAAGACGAAAGCACCTTTCATGCTCTAGCGAGGTGCTCTAAAGCTCGTGCTTTGCGGTTGGCGCTGAGACATTTGTGGGATATTCCGGACGAAGAGTTGTTCAAATGCTCGGGGCCGGACTGGCTTTTGAGTTTGCTGGACCAGTTGAACTTGCAGCAGCAGGAGCAAATCTTATTCCTCTTCTGGCGAGCTTGGCATCTGAGAAATGACTTAATTTTCGGAAACGGTAAGGAATCCATTTCTAACTCGGCAAATTTTGTGGTCAATTATTGGTCTTTTTACACGGCCAATCACGACACTATTAAGTTGGATTCTAGCAATAAAGGTAAGAAAATGGTGGGAGGTGTTATTGCGGATTATGTACCACAAAGAGAACATGTGGTGTAGAAATCTCCTCCTGATGGCTATATCAAAATCAATGTCGACGCCAGTTTTGTGGAGAGCATTAATGTAGCCAGTGTGGGGGTTGTTGCTAGAAATTCGACTGGCGAAATTACCATTTCCTCGTGGGATTTTATTGGTCAGTGTACTAGTGTCAATGAAGTTGAGCTCCGCGCCTGCCTAGCAGGCCTTTATATCGGTATTACCCTTCACCAGTATATTATTTTGGAGACTGACTGTGCTTTTGTTCATTCTTTCCTTGCAAGTGAGAAGCTTGATAGATCCTCTCTCGTTGACCTGAAGAGAGAGGCTTTGTGCATTGCCAAGTTGTTCCAAAATTTGAGCTTTTCAAAAATAAAGTGGCATGCCAATGAGGTGGCACATGAGATTGCTAAGTTTGGTTTTATTAGTAGGTCCAACGGGTTGCTTGTTAACTCTGTCCCGCCCTGCGTGGCGTATGCTGTAATGAATGATTGTAATAACCTTTTGTTTAATTAATTAATATAAGGGGTGTTTTTCAAAAAAAAAACTTGTAAGGCAGCTTGTCGCATATGCATAGGGAAATATTTTTCAAAGAGTAGATTAGTCAACATACATGGACTTCTAATGCATCCAGGCCATAAGTTGTTGCACCAAGTTTTAGCATTAAAACAACTTAAGTACATAATAATCCTGAGCTAAGTCTTCTTTAGTGAATAAGGAAGCAATTGATTTATGTTTCAAGAGATGGTCAACATTTCTTCATCCTTAGTTCCTTACTACCATGAAAAGCATCAGATTCAACCCGAATAATTATTTCAGGATCAATAGAGAAATCATAAGCATCATCTTTAATGTATATCAGAGAAGTACCAAATTCATCATAAGGAAAAATATACTTTAGAGCTTTTTCTTAAATAATCCAATCATACAATCTATCCCAACTTCAATATCATAAGCCATAAATTTTCTCTAGAGACCTCTAGCATCGTTGTAGGGCGTGTGGAGATTTGTCTTCGGCGGATCTCGTGGGATTCGCTTGGTGTTTGTCTTTGATGGATCCATGTGGATCAGGTCTTCGTTCGTCAGTGGTCGCGTGTTTACATGTTAGATCCTTTCAATCTACGCTTCTCTTGATCAATGCCAGTTGATGTTCTTGTGTGCTAGTCCTCCAAGGCCTTAGCACGACGACTTCCCGACAGTCTACTACAACAAGGTTTGTCCGCCTTCAGTGAGGGAGGGGCGATGACGGCGGCGCGCCTTTGACTCGCTCCAGTGCTTGTAGTCATAGCTAGATGGTCTACGGATCTGGATGTAATTTTTTTACTTCTGATGTTCTTTGTACTATCTTGACAGTTGACGAATAGATCGGAAGTTTTTCCCGAAAAAAATACAATAGGTGTGATAGGTAGACAAGGAAAATATCTTTTAGTAGGTGTAATAGGTGGTGTTTCAAGATTTTCAACATTCTCGTGTTCTTCAGATTTTAGCAATATGAGCATCTGAAAGATCTGCAAGTGATCGTCATAATTTTCATCAGAAGCAGAATCAACTATATGTGACATAACAGAGTGTGGGACATGTGTATGTGAAGGTGGTTGCGGTGGTGATGTCACAAGTTGATTTAAAACAGTAGTGAATCAAGAGTAACACTTACATAAGTTTGTACCTTTTCTTGTCTTAGATGGGATGATCTTTGGTTTAGTATCCTCAGCATATAAGTAAACTCCAAGTGAACTTATAAAT
The DNA here is from genome assembly GCA_011799875.1 of Thinopyrum elongatum. Classification (NCBI taxonomy): domain Eukaryota; kingdom Viridiplantae; phylum Streptophyta; class Magnoliopsida; order Poales; family Poaceae; genus Thinopyrum; species Thinopyrum elongatum. The sequence goes on along the minus strand of CM022300.1, from coordinate 359,573,865 downwards.
AGAGCCATGCTCTCCAGCAACGGCGTCAAAAAATAGTAGAGCAGATTCCACATGAGATAGCGGGCTAGTGAATTCTGTCTTAGCAGAAGCTTTAAAAATACAAACAACCTGGCAAAATACAATTTGCCAACAGTGTATCAATCACTCAAGTACATAGCGACCACACTCAAACCCCAGTTCAGCACTCGCAATGTAAAAAGTAAAAAAGGCGAGTTCACCGATCGCTGGACAAATAAGTAGATGACTTTTGCCAACGGTCGTCAGCTGCATCTTATTTCCTTTCTCCTTCCTCCGATGACATGAAGTCTCTTCTCCCAGGCACGAGCACACAACAGTTTAGCAGGTGACGAGTATTGGAGACGAACAGTTAATGCGCCTCATCTATTGCAAGAGGCACACTCTTCACCTGCATGAATAAAAGAGATGCCGATCAGAAGTGCATCTTTTTCAAACAAGTATGATTCTCTGTTCTCCCTCATCTCGAGACGAAAAAAGAACATCTCGAGAAGAGAAGAGAATAGAGAAGTGTGATTACACTATGCAAGTCAATTACTCCCTCCATTTCTAAATATAAGCCCTTTTAGAGATTTCAATACGGACTACACACGAATGTATATATAGACATATTTTAGAGTGTAGATTCACTCATTCTGTTCCGTATGTAGCCCATATTGAAATCTCTAAAAGGTCTTATATTTAGGAACGGTCATGTTTCAAACACAATTCATCTAGAAACTGCTGTATTGCTACTAGCGCCGAGGCTGAGAGGCTACTGCGTACCAGCCCACGGAGCTTCAATATGTAGAACATCTCAAGGTAACGCCTAGTCTCCCGCCTCTCGAGCTTTGAAACATACTTCCAAAAGCCATAAACCCCAGCCAGTGTCATCAACCTCTCGGAGTAAATCTTCCATGTATACCTAGACACCAAGGAGAAAACAAATATCACACAAGCAACCATGAAAAAAGACCAGGTAGGCAGGCACCTGCCCAAAAATAGGATTGGCTGGTACTAACTTCACGTAAATGCGCTGAAGGCCTCTGTCAGATATCTTAACCCAATGATTGGGGTCCTGTTTGCATTGTTCAAAGAAGTCAGCCATCAATGTGGCAGCCTGATCAGGATGGTAAGGATCAATGTGGAAACCAGAGATCCCGTGCTCTATAATCTCGGCAGGCCCTCCATGGAGTGTTGCAAAAGTAGGGAGTCCGCAGGTCATTGCTTCCACAACAGTGAGACCAAATGCTTCATACAAAGCTGGCTGTAGCAAAGATCAATTAATATAGTCAGTATGTAAAGCTACTTGGTTAGGACCCACAAAACTTTTGCCTCTAGAATCACAAGTTACAACTTTACAACCATACCTGCACAAAGGCACCATGAGTATCAGCAATGTAGCGATACAGCTCACCGTTGCGAGCCCTGTTCGTCTGGGCAGAGATCCAACGGAACTGCCCAAACAAGTTATATGTCTTAATAAGTTCATGCATCTTCTCTATCTCTGCGATCTCTTCTCTGTCCTTTGATTTCTTGACATCGTTGTAGCCAGCGACCACAACAAGGTTTACCAGCGACCTTAGCTTAGCGTTTTTACTATAAGCTTCCACTAGTCCTGTCATGTTTTTAACACGGTCAAGTCTTGCCATGGAGAAGAGAATTGGTTTTGATCGGTCATCCAGATGTCCACTGCAAAGAACAGTAATTATCATCAGAAAGACGCACGTGTCAACACTATTTGCAGGACCATAATACTAATATCACTAAAATTGTGCAGAAAGACATCATTCCATCATTGATGGTAATGCTAACTGAAATCTACAAGAAGTGCAACCATATAATCACTCGAAATACTATTGTGAACAACATCCAACAAGATGACAGAGTTCTCACATGTGTACATCATTTTGCTCTGGGTCATAAATCAAGCTCTCAATTGAACCATGAAGGGCCGTGAGCCGCTTGTCCTTTTCAGTGAATGGAAAATATATAGACATGTCTGCTCCAGGAGATACTATGTTGAACTTTGGATCAAAAACATCGATCCCATGGACAACGCGGTACAGGCCAGGAAGAGTAAAAGCAGTATGGCTCTCGTACTGTCCAACTGTGTTTTTGCTGCATACCATGGAAATGTAAGAATTAAGTACGAGGGTCTTGACAATAATACCGATGTACGATCGAAACCAATGCAAGATACTCGAAATGCAACAAGTCTAGATGTTACCCTGGTATTAAATAATTAATGAAACTGCATATAGTTTTCATGCATACTGATACTGATACTACATGTGAGCAGATTAGTTAACCAAGATGAAACGACAGAGAAAAAAAATGGTCTGACCAACAAGGCAGAATAGAAGAAACCTTCCAGCGATTTCTTGGTACGTGCTGGTGATTATGAAATCAGCATTGTTCATAGCGATTATATCAGCAGTAAACTGACAAGAGAAATGATACTTCTCATCGAATTTCTTCCAGTATATGTCTGAATCTGGATATTTGGTCTTTTCCAGTGCATGAGCAATATTGCACTGCAAAGAATATTCTGACATGATTAGTAAAGAAAAATTTTAAAACCTCGACTATAATTTAATAAGTCATACCTGAGTAATTCCCATCTTATAAGATAGCAATGATGCCACAAGATTTCCATCACTGTAGTTCCCAATTATGAAATCTGGGGTACCCTGTAATTCTGCAGCAATTTCACCAGCTGCATCCTGCATAAAAGAAACATTATATTGCCACCATTTTGCCACAAATAAAAATACCCAATTGTACAATAATAGCAAGTGTCAGATGAGACTGAACACAAATTCATACTCAGAGGAAGTGTTCATGTAGAAATTATAATGAGGAAATTTATCCTTAAAAGTTGTGTTCCTTTCCACATAAGTAACTCTGCACCTTACCGTAGTTGTCTCATGTCCAATAATATATGGCATCATTCCAAACCATACACGTTTCATGATAGATATCGTACAGATGCGATGTCTTCCTCGTGGGACTCTTTCAGGAAATAAGATAACAGTTCATGGCCATCTCAGGAATCGCTACAAGGGGAGAAGCATCACTGATACTTACCTCAGCAAATTTCTCCAGATAGGGCACACGTCAAATCTTGAAATCCATTTCCTGAGTACTCCATTTTCATTTCCAAAGGGAACACGCAATATGAAAGTGTGCTGTGTTCCACTTATTCTCTCAAGCCGCTGATTACATGATGTCCCTTTTGAATCTGGTATTAGTCGAGTAACCTAAACCACATAACAGAAACAAATGATTAGCAGTGCTTCTGTCTGCAAGAGTCAGTAGAAAGTACTTCCAAACTATATCAATCTATATACCACATAACAGAAACACATGCTGATTTTTATCAAACGTTCTGAGGTAATTAACAGTGATCTGATGGCTTTATTCGCTGATTTTCGACAGTGGACACTGCCTCTGTTTCAGCTGGATCATTACCCTCTTGCCGAAGAAACAAGATGGAAGTATAAATTCAGTAACGTCACCCTATTTTCCTCTTGAATGCCAGTTTAAAATATTCACCAAAGTGGACACTAATGGCTTCATTGCCATAGTCCATAATGTAATACGACCAACCCACACGATGATCCTGCCAGCCGACACATCCAAGAGGGACTGGTGACCTTGCATGAAACCATTCATGAGGTTCATCAGAAAGGGGTATTCTTGAAGGTGGATTTTGGGAAGGCATATCATAGTCAAATGGCCTTTCTTGAACAGACCTTCCGCATGAAGGATTCCACACCTGAGTGGCGTGGATGAATTGCTCAGTTCATTCACGGTGGGAGTGTTGGTATTGAAGTCAATGGCAACATTGACCATTAGCCCCAGAGCAGAAAGGGTATGAGGCAAGGCGATCCTATGTCTCCGATTTTTTTAATACTGCCGCTGATATCTTGCCATCCTCATAGCACGGGCTGAGGAGGACGGTCAGGTTGGCGGCCTCATCCCAAACTTCGTAGATAGTGGGGTGTCCATGTTTGGATATATGCACCATACTACCGGCGACGGAGCTATGTACGACGCTGGGGGCTGTGGGCCCCCTAGCCTTGGACCAAAGTGTGAAGAAAATTTTGAGGGGAGGGCTCAGATGAGATATTTTTTAGCATTTTGCACCCCCACGAATTTTCTACCTAGCTCTAGCTATCTTCATGGAACATGATATGGAAAAAAAAAGATCAATATGAAAGTTAGTGAACTTGTGAACTTTTTTTTTTTTTTTTGCTTTGGTCAAGCCAAAGAAGTCGAGGTTCAATATAAACAATTGTTTGGTTGTGAAGCAGGGTCCTTCTTCTTCCAATATCTTGGCATACCCATTCATTATCACAAGCTCTTGAATAAGGAATGGAAGTGAGTTTAGGGATCGATTAGCAAAATAACAGTTGTTGGAAAGGCAAGCTTCTATCCTACACTGGACGACTTTTTCCAGTCAATATTGTATTCACAAGTTTACCAATTGCTTATGGAACCTCTACTGAGTTGCCCAATTGAGTGCAGAGAAGAATGGGTTATTGCAAATCCATATTCTTCTGCGAAGTGATGAGCATAAACAGATGTATCGGTTACCAAGTGGAGTATTAATCTTAGTCCTCCCGGGTTCCTCTTGGGGCAACTCCAAAGGCGGGAATGTATCCGGTGCACTGGACGCCGTAGCGCATTTTAAAATGCTTCAAAAAATCTAAAGCATTGACACAACATCAATGTATGTTGTCAAAAAAATTCATATCAAAATTCGAAATATTGCACGAGATACAAAAATGAAAATTTTGACATCAATGTGATAATGGGCCAAATCTAAAGCCAACTGATGTTATGTACTATAAAGCCAAATCTCGGGCGACTCGGGGGCGAAACCCTACGCCGCCGCCGGTTCCCCGCCTCCCCTTCTCCTCCTCCCCCGCCGCCGCCGGCAGCCATCGTCGGGCTTGCCCGCTCGGCGGTAGGCGGCGGCGGGGGCTTCCCCGCGCACCCGCCTAGGCCTCTGGCGAGTCCCCCATCCTGCATCAGGCGCTGCCGCCCGCGTTGCCCCTGGTGGCCGCCGAGACCGGTCCTCTGCGGCGGCCGTTGCCTCCGGTGTTGTCGCCCCGCGCCTTCGCCTGGGACGGCGCCGCCCGTCAGATCCAGCCGCCTCGGCCCTGGGATCGGTGCCAGATCCTCTGATCTGGCGGCTGGTGGGCCGGGGTTCGCCGGTTCCGCACGGATCTGGCCGGCGTGGCTTCGCCTCGTCCTGCCCGGCTTGGTGTTTTCGCGGTGTGGTGAATCCTGGTGGCGGCGGTGAGGGTCTTCCTCCATGTCTCGACGGGATGTGTGCGGTGGGTGGATGCCGGGGCGGCGGCCTCGGGCGGTGTGGACGGGGGGTGAATGGACGGCGTCTTGACCGCGTGGGCGGTGAGTTGCCGGTGGATCTACTTCGCGCTGCAGGCTCTCTCCCGCTGCACTTGACGGCTTACGATCGCGGTCGTCGGCCTCGGTGCGTTCGCGGGGGCTGGTTGAGGTGACATCGGACCGGAGGAAACTCTGGGTGACTCGTTCATCCTGACGGTGGCGACGACCAGGGTCGCCGTTTTCCTCCTTGCAGGCGCCGTCGAGGTCCCTGCCCTCCACCCCGACACCATGCCCGGGTGAAAACCCATAATCTCCTGCGATTGGGCGGCGGCGGCACTGCAAGTGTCGTACCCTTCTTGGAGGCGCCGCCTGGGGCGTTTGGATGCTCGGTTAGAGGAACTGCAGGCGGAGGGGATGGGACCAGTGGCAGCAGGTGGTGTTCGCGAAGGAGGAGCGGCGTGGCATCTGGCACGTCGACAACGGCGGGTCTCAGCGGCATGGAGCAGCGCGGTCTCGCCGGTGGGCGTGTGATGATGGACGAGCGCAGGGCGGTGGAGCTGTCTGGCGCCATGGTGGCGTCGACGGCAGCGAGACCGGGCAAGGTTGATGCAGCAGTACAACGCTGAAGATGGATTGGTGGCAGGTGGCTGCGGCGGCCTCATACTCGGCAGGCGTCCTGGTTGAGGAGTGCGCCGGACTGGTGGGTGCCCCATACCCGGCAGGCGTCCTGGTTGGGACCTCAGGTCTCAGATGTTAGGTTTGGATGCGAAGTCTGTTTGGTATTAGGCCCAGACTATCAGCGCCCCTTCATCAACTGGTTAGGAGTAGCGACAGATGTTGCCTAGATGGTGGCTTTAGTCTTACTGCTGTATGACTTTGTACGGTCTTGTGTGAACAATTAATAAAGTGGCTGCATGCATCGTCCAGATGCAGAGGCCGGGGGTCCTCCTCCTTTTCTAAAAAAAAAAAGTACTATAAAGTGTTGAATTCGTTATTTTTGTAACTCGAGCAATGTTTCGAATTCTGATTTAAAATTTTGCGACAACATACACCGATGTTAAGAGATGTTATGTGAATGTGCTATTTTTTTCAAATAAAATCGAACATTTGTAAATGCGCTGGACGCCGTAGCACCACAAGCACCGGTGTGCCAGATGCATCCCCCACCGGAGGCTCCCCCAGCTGCCGCCACCACCAGATCCGTCGCCGTCGGAGGAGGAAGTCGTACAACGGCAGACGGCGGCAGAGGGGCGCTCTCCCCTTCCTCCATCCTCCCTGCCCGACATTCCATGGCTTCTCCGCTCCCTGTCACCACGTCTCTCCTCGAGGTGGCCTTAGCTGTTGGAACCGTAGCCCTCTCTGTAGCTCGCCCCAGCCTTCTCTCTCTGCTCACCCTCGCTTGTCGTGGCACGAACCAACGAAGAAGAAGGAGGAAGAGAAGAACAGAAGCACAGAGTGGACACGGTGGTGTTTTCCGGCGCACGAACACCACCGCAACAACGGACAATTTTCCGAGATCACACTCGACACCACACTGATTACAACGAACCCCACAAGGGCTTTATACCCGGGGCAGGCGCTGGACACGATCCCCACGCCTCTACCCGCCCGAGCGCTCGGTCCGGCCCGCTCTGGCCGCGCCCACCACGCGCACGTACGCGCCCGGGTCGCGGCGAGCCCACAACGGCACGACTCGGTCACCCTGACTAGTTCGCCAACAGCTTCACCAGGTCCGGCGCCACGCATGCACATACACACATGCATCCCTACCCTACTCTACGCACGCCCGCCCGCCATGCACCCGACGCATCCCCCGCGCGCGCAGACGCGCACCCGACGCGGTCGCGGTGGCTTATTGCCAACATTAGCGATGGCGGCGGACGCTTTGTGTCATGGCGTCGGGCCTCTGGCCAACTCGATCCTGAAGCCCATCCTCGGGGTCATCTGCTGGTGAGGGTTGGGGCTTGAGGTTGCTCCCTCTTGCGCCGGTGACTGGCTGAGTCCGACCAGATCTGGCAGAAGTCGGTCGAGCTTGGGCCAAGGTGGTCGGAGGGGCAGCTGCGATGCCATGGCCACTGTGGTCACGCAGGGCTGTGGAAGCCATGCCATGGACTGACAATGTACAGCTGGGTGTGCGATGATCCACAAGTTCTGCGCCGGAGGCCGTGATCCCATAATCTACAGGTTTGTGGGCGGCAGCCATCTGCCTCCCCATAAGGCGGTCCTCCGCTAGGACTCCTAGGACACACGGATGGCACCGTGGTTCTGCGCGCTGCTGGTGTGGACGGACGCAGCAAAAGCTGGTGTGTGGTGAGGCAAATGATCGTTGTGGAGGCGTGTGTGGTGAGGCAAATGATCGTTGTGGTGGCGTGTGTTTGTATCAGGTTGTTGATGATCGTTGCTTTATATATAAAGCGGGGCGAAAGCCTTTTTGGTAAGCTGGTGTGTGGTGGTGTTTGATGCAGATTTGCCACGGCCTGCCACTTGTAAGAACGGTCAGCCAAAGCATCGTGAATTAAGATTTTGGCTTTGTCATTGACCTTCCTCCTCTGCTGGGATCATGGAAAGTGGAGGCAACGAACACATTATGACTTCGATTTGGTGGTGCTTCTCAAGAGACTCCAGGGTGAAAACCCTAGGTGCAACCCTAGTGCGTTGTACCCGACGATGATGGTGTTTTTGCACCGTACCTTGCTGAATGCATTGCTTGGAGTTTGCTCGGACTTGACTTTAGGGTGAAAATTCACACTCTTGCCATCGGTGGCTAGATCCGGCAACAATGGGCGACGGCGGCGTTTATGCATTGTTTCCTTTTGGGAGGCGTTGCTGTTGGAGAACCTTTATCGTATTCCTTGTGTTGTCATGAGATGGTTGGTACCGATGGTGGTTGCCGTATTGCGTCAATCGCTCCGGGTTTTTTTCCTCCACCTACTCATAGCTTGACTTAGCTATTTGCGTCCGCGCGCGCGCGCCTGCGTTGGTTCTCATGCAGATACCGGGTGTGTGCTCATTGTGTTTTGTATCCCCTTGGTTCTACATTATGAGTCAACAAAAACACCCTTTTTATCAACAAAAAAAAGTGGAGTATTACTGTAGACCAATACAAAGGGGTTGGTAGAGGACCAAGGGGAAAACAAGTAAGTGCTTGCTAAACAAATGGTTCTTCAAATTATTAAATGGTGATGGGGTGTGGCAAGAGTTACTACACAACAAATACATGTACTCCAAAACGCTTTCGCAACATGCCATGAACCTACGGGCTCTTGTTTCTCTGAAAGGCCATATGAGGGTCAAAGAGTTCCTCAACATGGGTGTTTCCATAGTTGGTAGTGGCACCACCGTACCAACACATGGTTTTGGGAAGTCTCTTGACTACGGGATAGCCCTCTCAGTGAGAAATATCCAATAATGTACAAATTTGTCCAAAGAAAACATGTTTCAGTTGCCGATGTCATGGCCTTAGTGCCGTCAAATGTTTGTTTTGGGTGGACAGCAACTGGTGGCATTCCTGGCCCCATCTAGTTCAGCGTTTAATGTTCATCAATTTAACGATGGAGTCAAATGTTCTCCGATAGAAGATACATGCCTACTAGTCTTTTGGGGCCAAATCTATGTGCCGATATGGTAAATGAGAAACATCACTTGTAGAAAAATTATATGGAAACTCATTGTTCCCCTGAAAATCAAGATACTGTTTTGGTACGCATGCAGAGGTGTCATTTTAACGAAGGACAACCTAGCAAAATGCAATTGGAACGGCAGCACAAAGTGTTGCTATTGCGTTAAGGGTTTCACAATTCAGCACTTATTATTCCTCAAATGCTGTTCTGCATGACTTCTGTGGATGACGGTGTTTCTGGCTTTTAATCACCCCCGCCTACTAGTATTCCTCAACATGTTTGGCAATTGGTTACGTGAGGCTATTAGACAACTTAAAGCTCAAATTCAGTTAAAGTGCGTGTTTTATGTTTGGCAATATGGAATTTTCGTATTTGTTTTTAACAAAAGAAACAAGTTTCTGATTTCCTTCAGGTTATTCATATGGCTACTCATCAGATCCGTACGTGGTGCTCACTTCAGCGTGGGAAAGCGCAGACTTCTCTGGAGTCTGGGTGCAGCCACTTAAAGATGTAGCACGAGGTATGTTCAACCAGTTTAGATGGCGGTCTAGCGATAGGATACATAAGTCTGACATGTAAACCCTATTGCAGTTGCTCTGGTCTTTAAAGAAAATTGTTGTGCTTTTTGTATGGATTGATACCTTGCGATAACATGGTTGCGTGCATCAATCGATGCAGAGGCCCTGGGGCTCCCTCCTTTACCGAAAAAGGTTACCATATACAAGAGCATGTCATAATATAATGAGACAACACAATAAAGCAACCGGAGAATGTACCCAATGAAAATGATTTTTAATGGACAACAAAAATGAGAAGAGAAGAAAATTGAACTTACAATGAGAATTTTAGGGGTAACATCAAGGCCTTGTTTCTTTAACCTAAGAACCATTTCATCCTCCAATGCACGAACTTGGTCCAATATATAAACAATCTGAGTACAGCAAAGAAAGGAAAAGATGATGTATCAAAGGGATGAGCAAATAGCACATTAAAGCTGGGACGAGCTATATATCGATGGCCATGCCATTGTTTGGTACCTGCCCTCCAGTATCTGGCATGCCCAACACATTAGCTTGACCGAAGTATCCATGAGGAGAAACTATCACAACATTAAAGATCATTGGGATCCTCCCCAAGAATGTCTCTAGTGTAGATGGATCTGGTGCTTGAAGAATATCCAGAAGGAGATGTATCATCTCTAAGACATGTTCAGCTGTATCACCCCAACCTTTCTCCAAGCCCCATTCTTGAAATCTGAAGGTTACAGAAAAAACATCGCGTGTTAAAGCTACATTATTCTTGCCTGATGTGATTTATTCAAAAGCTGCACTTCGTAAATCACGAAATAATCTCAGACATACACTATGCAGCAATTACCAATGACTAGTAAATTTACGGATGCAAGACCTAGTCAAAGGCATTTCAACAAGACTAACATACTTTCTTTACCCAAGAGCTATTAAATGTCTGTATGGAAGACTTAAGCAGCTGGAATTCAACTTGAGCTTATATGTTCCAACAAAAGGTTAGAGAGGGCATCTCTTAGAAATGCTCGAAGCCTCAAAGAGTCAAGCCCCAGAACTGAATTTGGTGACATAGGACTAGCTGTAACAAAATTCGTGGTTTGTAGTCTCCCCCGCATATTTGTGCATATAGTGTGGCTAGACAAAAAATAATCAGCAACGTGTACTGTCAGCGACAGGGTGACTACCGCCTACCCAAACGGTCAGATTGGTTTTAACTTTTCGTGAAGTGTTCATTTTTTGCTAAATTTTCTGACAAGGGTCAGATTTGTCGATTTGCACTCTTAGAAATGCTCAGTCTCCAACAGCCAAACATCAGTCGTGCTTCTCCGAACAAAAAATAAACTACAAAACTGAAATGCAACTATCGAGTTTATGCACAAAAGAAAAAAACTGAGGCAGCACAATGTGATAGGGTAAACTAACTGATTGGAAAATTGTGAATATGGTGTTTCAGATGGGAGCTTCGACAGGTGCTCCTCAGCTTTGGTCAGGACAGACTGAAGCCTTCCCACGCTCTGTATCCTGTCATTTAGCATCATCACCTGCAGAACACACATACAAAGCTTCCCAAATTAACAACAAACATACACATGAACCACAAGTTTCTTGCAAAGATATCCTCGCCGGTAGCAAAACTCACATGCCCCTTGTGCCGGTGCTCGCGAAGGAAATCAAGCAGGGGCTCCAGGCAATCCCTGTTGCGGAACAAAATCGAAGACAGGTGCCTGTTGAGAAACTGCACGCCATTTCCAATGGACGACGACCGACTCGGACGCAGGATTAAGGCAGTGAATGGCTCAAAGTCAAGCTCCAGCACGTAGGGGTCGTTGTGCCTGCCAGGTCATGAGGTTAAGATTATGGTGGTAGAAACTGAAAAAATGCCACTTGTGCAGTTTAACTGCTTTTAGTTTTAGTTTTAATATCATCACTCTGCAAGAGTCGGACCAGAGCTCCAGCAGTCCAGCACAGAGCCATACTGATTCTGAAAGCTACTAAGTTGTCAATCTCTTAATGAACTCAGCCGTGCACAGATAGCTAAGCAAAGTAGCAAACGATGAACAATTCAAACCATGGTTCCGTGATGGCGGCCTCTCAAAGCCCAACATTAACCTCTCACTAAAAAAATTGACCATTGCAGAGGCAAAAGGAGCAAACGCTGGAGCTGAGATAGCAGGACGGAACAGGGGGGAGCAACACATACTGGCCATCGACGAGCTCCTCCTTGAAGCGGAGATACTCCGACACGCTGAGCTGTTCGACGTTGAGCTCGTGCACGTTGACGCGGACGTACTCCCAAACCCCTGGCCGCGGCCGCACCGCGATGGCCACGAACGGCGGCAGCACGATCGCCTCCTGCTCGAAAAATACGCGCACACGAGAGGCATAAAAAACATTCAGGGACACACGCGCGTGCACGAAACAGCCGGTGTTGCGATGTGACGGTTCACACCTGGGAGGAGCGCAGGACGTCGAGGAAGGGGCCCTCGGCGAAGGCGCTGCCGCCGGAGACCTGGACCTCGTCGAGCGTGTCGAGGATGCGGTGCGGCTGCAGGATCCCCTTCCCCTTGCTCACGTACCTACGGTACGGCCAAAGCAGGGGCAAAAAATCGTCAGCGAGGCATACGAGCGAACAATTGGGCGGGGTGGCTGATCGGCGACTCACTTGGAGAGGAGGGCGACGAGCTCGTTGCGGTGGGCGTGGAGGGTGTGCTCCACGCGTTCGCGGATGCTCGGGGTGCGGTCAAGCTTCGAGGCGGCCATGGCTGGCTGCTGTGCTGCTGACTCGTGTCAGTGTGCTCCCGTCCCGCGATGCTGCGAGCGCTGGTGGGGAAGGCGAAAGCCGAGTTGCCCAACTTTATAAGATGAGATGCAGCGCCTTGCTGACGCGTGGTGGAGAGCGTTGGGCAGTTAGCGAAAATGATTGTAGTATTCCCTCCGTCCGAAAATACTTATTGAAAAAAATGAATAAAAGTGGAAGTATCATAACTAAAATACGTCTAGATAAATCCATTTCTCCGACGAGTATTTCTGGACGGAGGGAGTACAATGTACTAAGTAGTACTCCCTCCGTCCTAAAGTAAAACTCGTGTCAGTGTCCTTCCGTCCCGCGACCCCGCGACTTTGTAGTACTAAAGTTAGAGCATCTCCAGCCGCGTCCCCAATAGGCCCCAGGGCGACTTTTTTAGCGCTGGCGCTGAAAAAACCCCAGTCGCGTCCTCAAGACGCCGAAATCCGCCGGCTCGGCCCGTTTTTGGGCCTGGCGATCCCAGGCCGAACCCAGCGCACTGGGAGGCGCTCGAGGGGTCCAGCGGAAGGGAAAAACACGCCTGGGCCACACTGTCAGGCGAAAAGTCAAGACAATCATCCAGATTCGCCCCCCACCCCCGCGCGCTCGACCGCCACCCTGCCGATCCCGGCGCTGCCCACTGCCCACCACCGCTTGATAGGTCTTCCCCGCCGGAAAAAGAGAGAAGGTTTCGCCGCGGCAACCTCTCCACCACCTTCCTGGGCGAGTTTCCCGGCGCTCCGGCCGCGTAGGGAGGGATACCGGCGGCTGTGCGCCCACCACGCCCGCCAGGTGTTCGGCGATTTGTCTGCTTGGCGAATGGACTCGGACGACGAGGAGGCGCTCACGCCGCTGCTGGAGGAGGAAGCCGATGCCGCCGTCCAGGACGAGGAGCATCTCATGGTCCTCGCCGCCCTGGCCGGCCTGCTTGCGAGCAATGAAAAGCCGCGGCGAGGTGGCTCGGCGCTGGGGCGGCTGAAAGTAAAGAACCGGCATCGTCTGGAAGGCTATTACATGCTCTACTCCGACTACTTCGCCGACGCTCCACTGCACGGCGACAAAGTATTTCGGCACCGTTATCGAATGAGCCGAAAGCTTTTCCTCAGGATTGTGAATTCCATCCGGGAGTTCGACAGCTACTTCAAGTGCAAGAAGGATTGCACCGGCAAACTTGGATTCACCTCAATCCAGAAGTGCACGACAGCGATGAGGATGCTTGCATACGGAGCTCCCGGTGATTCACTCGACGACTATGGGCGCATGGCCGAGTCCACGACCATTGAGTGTTTCTACAAGTTCTGTAGGGCAGTGGTGGCAGTGTTTGGACCGCAATACTTGCGATCACCCAATGCTGAAGACACTGCTCGGATCCTAGCACAAAATGCAGCAAGAGGATTTCCTGAAATGCTTGGAAGCATCGACTGCATGCATTGAAAATGGAAGAACTGTCAATTTGCTTGGCAGGGGATGTACAAAGGCGCCAAAGGCGGTTGCAGTGTGGTACTTGAGGCAGTGGCCACACAGGACCTCTGGATTTGGCACTCCTTCTTTGGTATGCCAGGAACTCACAATGACATCAACGTGCTGCAGTGCTCCCCTGTCTTTGCCAAGCTTGTTGAAGGTCATTCTCCTCCGGTGAACTTCGAGGTCAATGGGCGGCACTACAACAAGGGATACTACCTAGCTGATGGCATCTATCCGAGATGGTCTACATTTGTGAAGACTATCTCAAACCCTGTGCCCGGAGGCAAGAACTCCCACTTTGCGAAGGTTCAGGAGGCTTGCAGCAAGGATGTCGAGCGGGCATTTGGTGTGCTCCAATCTCGATTTGGTGTTGTCCGGTACCCCGCTCAGACCTGATCGAAAGATCAAATGTGGGAGATCATGACTTGCTGTGTCATCTTGCACAACATGATCATTGAGAGCGAGCAGGAAGAGCCAGTGTTTGACACTGAACCATATTACAGGCAGGGTCCTCTTGCGCAAGTTGATCATCAGCTACCGGCAACCTGGACTGCCTTCCTCAATATGCGTCAGGAGATCCGAGATCCACAGGTGCATCAACAACTGCAGTAGGATCTGGTGGAGCACCTATGGAGGCTCAAGGGCAACGCCTAGCTCGACGTGTGATGAAATATGAGTTTTTATTTGTTGAACTATATAATTTGTATTGAACTATTTTGTTGTTGAACTATTTGATTTCTATTGATTTTCTGTGATGAACTATGTGATAAAAAAATAATTTGCGCTGAACCACGGCGAATATGGGCCGATTTGCGGCGATAGCGGGCCGATTTTTCACCAAAAGTGGGCTGAAAAGCGGGCAAAATAACGCCTAAAATGGGCCGATATCGGCGCGTGGGGGCGACCTGGGGCGGCGGCTGGGAACCCAATCGCCCTCAGAGCCGATTTTCGCGCCGGCTCGCCCCCGAGCGGCGATTTTTAAGCCCCCTGGGGGGCCAACGGCTGGAGATGCTCTTAGTACCATTGAATATATTTATACCGTGTCATAGGCCCACCTCGTAGTTCTATGTATAGTTGAGATTGTGGCCCGTCTTGTACATCATATATACATGCCTGGTGCACCCGATCAATACATCGTGTGTTGCATAGCCAAACCCTAGTCTTCTATGTGGTATCAGTTTTCCCACAATCCTAACCCTACGCTTCCGCCTTCGGCCGCCGCCACCGTCACACCTTGCGCCGCCGCCGCCGCCACTCCTCCCAGCCGCCGCACCATCTGTCGCCGCCACCCTCCTCCTACCACCGCTGCTCCCTCTCGCAGCAGCCGTCCTTCCCACTCCCGATCGCCCCTCTCCCACTCCCAATCGCCACCCTCCCTCTCCTCCCGATCGCCACCCCACCCCTCGGTCGCCGCCTCCTCCCACCACTTTGGCCACCCCCCACCTTCCCTCGTTCGCCATGAACCCCCCCCACACCCTAGGTCATCCATCTCGACCGGCAGCAACCCCTTTGCCGGCCTGGATCCCGTGCTTGTTCGTGATCTCAACATCTATGAGCGCGTTCTGGTTGTTCTTGATCAATCCACCGCCACCTACTGTGCTTGGAAGACCTAATTCTCCTTGGTGTTTCATGAGTACCAACTTCATGGTCACGTCGACGGCACCATCGACTCCCGTCTCATGGTTAACGACAAGGAGTGGATGATCCTCGACGCCACCATCATCCGCTGGTTCTACCTCACCATCTTCAAGGACCTCTTGCACACGGTGGTGTGTGATGAGGATGATGCTCACGCCGTTTGGACCAAGCTCAACGGCCTCTTCACCGAGAACAAACTCCAGCGCAAGGTCCTCCTCCACGGTGAGTTTTATGGGTGCCAGCAGCTTGACTCGTCCATCGATGATCTTTGCATGCGCCTCAAAAAGCTTGCCGATGAGCTCCGTGATCTCGGTGAGACGGTCTCCGACGAGCTCCTCATCAGCACCCTCACCGTCGGTCTTAACGAGGACTTCGGAAACGCTGGATACAACCTCACTCTTATTCCGGACCTGATCTTCGCGAAGGTTGTGGCGTACCTGAAGCTGGAGGAGCGCCGGATGAAGATTACGAGGACCCGGGCGATGCACACGGCCCTCGCCGCCGGCACCTCTCGTGGTGGCCCCCCGCCGCCCGCCACGGTTCCATCCCAGCCGTGGCCCGCGCCGGCCTCTTACCCGCGGCCTCCACCGGGCCTCTACCAGCAGCCATCGCCGCCGGCCCCGGCTGCCTCGGACCGTCACCGTGGCGGTCGTCGCGGCCGCAAGCAGCAGCAGCCCGGCGCCCAGGGAGCCGTGTGTAACACCCCTGTGAAACTACCATTGTGATCAGCTGCTAATATTGCCAAGTCATATCATTTGCAGTGCCTAAACATAGTGGTTATCCAAAGCAAATCAACTCCAATCTGAAAATCAACTCAAATTCAAAAGTGAAATATGAAGTTGATCAAACACTGTTGGGAAAATGTTCCTTAAATGGCAAATAATCCAGGAACATTTGAAAAACCATCAACGATAAAGTTGGAGTTAGACAAATGACTCAAACAATTTGAAACAGCATCAAAACAGCAATATTAAATTCATTTAAAATCATTTCAATTTCAAATGGAACCCAATTTGGCTCAAACCAATTTTTGGTCAAGGCTAATATTGCATTGCAATATTTGGGCCAACTCTCATACTTTACAAAAATGCAAAAGTGCCCTAACTAAATCAAAACAGAAAAGAATAAAAGAAAAAGAGAAACAGAAACAGAAAAATAAAAACGAGGCACTGTGCACTCGGCCTTAGTGCACAGTGCCCCGAACCCCGGCCCAGCAGGCCCGCCTCATCTCTCTCCCTCGCGCTGTCGTCCTCCCGCTGGCCGAGCCCGCGCGCGCCGGCGGGCGCGCGACACGCCGACGCCACCGACGATACAGGAGCTAGAGAGGATAAGGAGGAGCCCGAGCAGCCCCCCTGGACCTCCTCCGTCATTCCCCTCCTTCTCCCCTCGCTCGCTCCTTCCTTCTCCCCCTCGTTTCCTTCGTCACCGAACGCCGTCACCGTCGCAACTCCGTTGTCCCTGCGGCCACCGGCGGCCCCGTGCCCGCTGAACGTATCGAGGTGCTCCACCGTCGTCTTCCTCAACCTCTGGTGCCTCTGGATGGCGCCGGGGAGCTCCACGACGAGCAGATCGGGCTGCCCCTTTTGCTGTTGCTGCCGTCAATCCTCCTCGTCTCCGGCGACGCCTCTGCGCTACTAAACCCCCAAAGGCCTCCGTGAGCCGCACTGTAAGCCGCCGCGTCGAGACCCTCTCTTTCTCCCCTCCTCCGCACTCGTAGCCGTCGATTTTCTTCATAGCCGAACCGCCGCCGCTCGAGCTCGTCGCCGGTGAGCTCCCGGTGACCATTTGGTCATACGGCCATGCCTATTGAGCTCGCCCGCGCGCATAGATGCTCTCTGGCCTGTCCATTTGACTCGAACGTGCCCGCATCTCCATTTGCCATCACGCCCGAGCGCCGTCGTCCGCCTTTGTGGTCGCCGCCGTCACTCCGGTGCGTCTCCGGCGACGTCACCACCCCACTCGACGCGGTGCACTTGACTCGTTCGAACGCAAGTAGCGGCGCTCGATTCCGAGCCCCGTAGCCATTTTCCGAAGATCTTCGGCGAGCGCGCCGCCGCGGAGAGCTCGTTGGAGCAATCCCGGCGGCCCCGCCAGTGTGGCAAGGCGTGCGGCCCGCCAACAGTCACTGCCAGTGGGCCCCAGGCCGCTGTTTGACCCAGTTGACTCTAGTCAACACGGGTTACTATTCCCCCTCTGACCATGACATGTGGGCCCAGTTGATTAATTAGCTGCTAATGAATAATTAGTTAATCCTGTTAGTTAGATGACTCACTGACAGCCCGGGCCCACTAGCTAAACCCCTCTGTTAGTTTAAATTAAATGCTGATTAACCCCCCTGAGGCTGACAGGTGGGCCCCACCTGTCAGTTTGACCAGTCAGCATCTCTGTTGACTGCTGATGTCATCACCTAGTCATGCTGACATCATAAATCAATTCTGTTAATAAAAATAATTCCAGAAAATTATTCAAACTTTGAAAATTAATAACTTTTAAACCGTAGCTCAGATCGAAAAAGTTAAAACACGAAAGTTGCTCAGAACGACGAGACGAGTCTGATCGTGCCGTCTGTTTCGATGTCGGAACCTCCTACGTAGAAGAACTCGTAACTCCGAGCTCGATTCCGGCTGATGAATAGTGCATACACACCGATTAATAATCCCCGATTAATTCTAAAAATAACCAAAATGACTTAGAATCATACTTAGGCAACCTGCACTGCATCATAGCATCACACGCACCGTGTTGCATCTGATTGCTTTATATTTACTTGTTTCCTCCCCCTCTTCTCTTTCGGTAGACCCCGACGTTGCCGTAGCTCCTGAGGCAGACGCCGCTCCGGAGTACGACTACGTCCCCGACGACCCTACCCTTGCCGTCGAGCAGACAGGCAAGCACCCCCATTTTGAGCATTCCGATATGACCTATTCTCTTCCCTCTTATGCTTGCATTAGATGTTACTGCTGCTGTTACCATCCTATATCTGTTGCATAGCCTGTTTAATTGTAGCCTACTGTTGATACCTGCCTGTTATCCTAAACTGTTTAGATAGGATGGGTAGAGCCTTATCAGAGACCCACTTGTCCCGACTGCCTCGCTGGACTCTCAGAAGACCCGAGCAACGGGATTGAAGATTAGAACCTGGCACCGCACGTCACTTCCCCTAAGATGCTCGACACTACTGGGTTACTATCGAGTGCCGAGGGTGATACCTCGTCAGCACTTCTGATGATAACCTTGTAGGTTAGTTAATCGGTCGTGGTAAGCGAGGGTGATTCCTCCTACACCACCCCCGATAACGACATCGTCGTGCAACTGTTCAAGTGTGGACCTCGAGGGTGATACCTCCTTCGTTCACCTTGACGAGAACATCAGGTGGGACTCCTTCGAGGGTGATTCCTCAGGGTTCCCCCTTGGTGTCAGACACACGGAGACTTTGGATACTATGACTGATTACTGAACTTTGATACTAAAGACGGGTCGGCCCTGAGGGCTACCCGCGCGAGCATGAATGCGAAGTGATGTGGAGTCGGGTTGACCTGAGAGGTGCCCGCGAGATAACACGAGGCGTGGCCGGGCATTCCTAGCCCTTGCCGCAAGTCCTCGAGACGGGGCGACGGGGTCACATCGATCGTGAGTCTCTGCTCGTTACCGCGCGCTCCTAGTCCACTACGGTTTGGATATATGATCCGAGGGGCCTCTGGCCCGATAGCACTAACCATCACGTGGGCATAGTATGGGCGTTCTGCGTCGTATACTTTAGCCGGAGCTTAATGGACGTCAGCGACTGAGCGGCGCGCGCTGAATTGGACTGGTAAAGCAACTTCACTTGTATAAGGGGTTGCTAGGTCTGCTTTCAGCCGCGTACGCAACGTGTAGGAGTTCCCGGGGCGAAGGCCCAAGACCCCTGGGCGCATAGGTTTAGTCCGGCGTGCTGACCTCTCTTTTAGGTATTCGGTCGGGTTGCGGCGTGTTGCTTAGCCGAGGCTGGGCATGACCCAGAAAAGTGTGTCCGGCTGGAGTTAAGCGAGCATGGTGGGTAAGTTGGTGCACCCCTACAGGGAAGAAACTTCTATCGATAGCCTGTCCTACGGTAACGGACACTCGGAGTTGTATCCCGATCGGTACAGCTAGAACATGAACTGAGATGAGAACTGGATAGTATGGCTCTGGGATTGCTTTCTCGCAGGGAGTCGAGGAAGAATCCCCGGCCAAGGTTGATGACATTACTGCTATAATTTACATAATGTTAATCTGCTCTCTTCTAATGCTGCGAGACCGTTGAAGATGCTGAAGATGCTAGTCTTCGATAGGACTAGGCTTTCCCCCTCAATTCTGGCATTTCTGCAGCCCAGTCCACATATACAGCCCCCTTTGAAAATGTTGCATATGTAGTGTAGATCCTTGCTTGCTGAGTACTTCGGATGAGTACTCACGTTTGCTTTACTTTCTTTTCCCCCATATCCACTTGATGCCACCAGACGATGGAGCCCCTGAGCCAGATGCCCCCGTCGACGACCAGTACTACTACCCGCCTGGCGAGTACTACTACTATGAGGAGCCGACTAACGACCAAGAGTAGGATCGGAGGGTCCAGGGCAGGAGGCCTACACCTTTCGATCGTAGCTTTTATTTTTACCCCGCCTCTGTGAAGGCCTATCTCTCTCTCTGTTCTGTAATATATCTGTACCCAGATATCTGACGCTTCCGCTGACACTTGTATGCCATCGAGCTATGTATTCGAGCCCTCGAGGCCCTGGCTTGTAATATTAAGCTTGTATGAATTTATTTATGTTTTAGAGTTGTGTTGTGATATCTTCAAGTGAGTCCTTAGGCTTGATCGTGTGCATTTGCGTGTATTATTAGTGCACGATTAAGCCGGGGTCGTCACAGGTTGGTATCAGAGCCGACTGCCTCTAGGAATCCCCATTTCCAACTCCTTGGCCGAAGTTGAGTCTAGACGTCAAAAACTGTTTTACTAACTTGGCTGTGTGGCTTCCGGGCCCATGTCGCCAACTGGGTGGTAATAGGATCTTTTATTCCTCGTCTTTACTCCGGGATTCTAATCTCTCATCTATTCGGGTTTAATAAAATTTACTAACACCGACACTTAGGATCTCGTAAATTCTATCCACCCGGAGAGCTGGATTCAGTGCGATTTGCCTGTCTTTGATCTGATTAGTCTGATAATCATTTCCTTTCCATTGTTTTGTTTAATCTTTCCATTCGAGATCTGTTATATTTCTCGTCGTCGAATGACAATCCTGAATCTTCTCTGTTTCAGATGGACCGTCTGTTTCCACCTCGCCCTGCGACACAGCTTATGCTTCGCACCTGTGCTCGAGACGTCCCTGGGTTTCCAGCTGTTCTGATCGCCCTCTTGATCAGGCTGGGATACCGCTGGTGCCCCGAGTACATGGTCTACGAGGTTTATCGTGAGTTCAACCAGGAGCAGTACTATGCTGATGTTCGCATCTACGATCAGCAGGATGACTCAGACACTGAGCTACACCGTTTTCACGGTATCGGCGTGACGATTGAGATGGCAGTCCATGATGCCGCCTACTCTGCTGTCGCACGTCTTTGAGGACAGTTCAGTGCTGACTTGGATGTCTCTGAGTATCGGTACATTCCGTACGCCCCTGCTGGAGATACTTCTGGATTCTACACAGCTGTTTGTGCCCCGTACGAGCCTCGTCGCTACGATCAGCGAGTTCTGATTCACTGTACTCAGGCTCTGGATCGCACGGTTCACGCTCTTGCTGTCGAGTTGTTCGCCACTCGAGCACGACTCTACGAGGCTATGACGTAGTTGTTACCAGTTGTTCGTGCAGGGATACACCCGGAGCACATTCTTTACCTGAGCAGGACCGAGATGCCATTAGGGATCGATTGGCCTGCTGTGGGAGGTCACACGCCTGCACGTGGACCTCTTCTTACAGTTCGAGACCGGGTTCTGCATCAGAGTGCACATGGAGCGCAGGATCCTTCTGCGACGAACGTCCGTCGTCCGCACTTGCAGCTACCCCGTTTCAGTGGTTTTCTCCGACGTTGGTGTAGCCTTTGCTATGTCTCGTTGTGTACTTCCTTACCGCATGCCTGCGCGCTGCCTAGCATGTCTAGCTTTTGAATTTGCGCCGTTATGCTGCCCGAATGTAACCGACGCTGTATGGATCTGTATGACTTAATGACTACTATTAAGCATCTGTTGTACCATTTAAATTCCGTCACGTTACATCATGCATGACGCTTTACACTCGCATTGGCTTCTGCTAAACTACCCCTGTCGATTTAGCAGGATGGCTGACAACAATCCACCTCCGCCGCCGCCACCTGACTATATGGCTGCGATGATGCAACCGTTCGAACTCAACCGCCAATTCATGACGGGGATTATGCAGCAATTCCCCCGTCCCAATGCCGACCAGCCGCTACCTTCCATCACCTTGCCAGAATTTATGCGACTTAACCCGTCGTTCTTTCGCAACACAGTCAATCCACTGGATGCTGATGATTGGCTGCATGACATCTCCCATGAGATGGAGTCTGCTGGTGTCGCCCAGGTCAACTATGTCACCTTTGCGACATACCTTCTGAAGGGTCCCGCATCACAGTGGTGGGCCACTCATCGACAGACTCTACCACCTGGTACCGTCGTCACCTAGGCTGAATTCAAGATTGCTTTCCGTGCCCGCTATATTCCTCAAGCTGTCATAGCTCGGAAGATGGCCGAGTTCCGTAGTCTCGTTCAGGGCAACAAATCCGTGGAAGTTTATCAGCGCGAGTTTCTGGACTTGTCTCGCTACGCTGAAAAGGACGTTCCCACTGATGAATGAAGGCAGGAGAAATTCCGCGACGGGCTGCATCATGATATTCAGTTAGCTCTGCTTGTCCAAGACTATCCTGATTTCGCCACCTTGGTGAATAAGGCTATTATGGTTGAAACTGGTCTGAAGAAACATAAAGAAGCGACCAGACGCACTCGTGAGGCGGGCTCATCTTCGGGCTCGTCTTCCCAGAAGCGCCGCATCTGGATACCTTAGAGCATGTACCGTCCAGCAACACCAGTGCACAGGCCCTCTTATGCTGCACCACGTCTGCCTCCTCCACCACCAAGACAGCCTCTGCAAGCTCCAGCACCTCGAGCTCCTGCACCACGTCCTGACAATGGACTCTGCTTCAAGTGTGGCCAGCCAGGTCACTGTGCCAGAGATTGCTCTCAGAATCAGAATCAGTTGGCTCTCCCTTCTGCTGGCCGTGGTAATGGCCGTGGGAATTCTCAGCCTCGCTACAGCAATGCCAGACCTTCTTATGGTCGTGGGCAGGTCTTCCATGTCAACATGTCTGAAGCTCCGAATCAACCAGATACCGTGATGGGTACACTTCTCGTTAATTCAGTACCAGCATCTATTTTATTTGATTCAGGAGCATCGCATTCTTTCATGTCAGAACATTTTGCACTCATGCATGACATTAAATGTGAAACGATGCACCAACCGTTAGCAGTGAACACTCCTGCGGGCCAGTGCCAAGCCACCCTATTCAGCCCCGAAGTCACAATTGAGATCGAGCGGTTGAAATTTCAGGCATTTCCCATTATTCTGAAATCTTCCAAAATTGACCTTATTCTGGGAATGGATTGGTTGAAGGCTCATTACGCCTCAATCAATTGTGCCACCAAAGTTATCCACCTCTTACACCCATCGAATGAGATAGTGAATTATCATGCTCATATCACTCAGAACGCCGAGGCTCAGATTTATGCCTTGAATGCGTTGAACGCTTCTCCACTTGAGGGGATCGAGAACATCCCAGTTATCTGTGACTTCCCGGATGTTTTTCCAGAAGAACTTCCAGTAATACCCCCTGCTAGAGCTGTCGAGTTCGTCATTGACTTGAAGCCTGGCACCACTCCTATTGCGAAGCGTCCGTACAAGATGCCTCCGCACCATCTTATCGAGCTTAAGGAAGAAATCGATAAATCCTTAAGGAAGGGTTTCATTCACCCTAGTTCCTCTGCCTGGGGAGCACCGTCTCTCTTTGTCAAGAAGAAAGATGGTACGAATAGGTTGGTCCAAGATTACCGTCCTATCAACCAGGCAACCATTCAGAATAAATATCCGCTTCCCCGGATCAATGACTTATATGATCAACTTGTTGGATCTTCGGTGTTCTCTAAACTCGACTTGAGGTTGGGTTATCACCAGATCCGTGTCCGAGAAGAGGATATTCCAAAGACCACATTCGTTACTCGATATGGCTCCTATGAGTACACCGTCATGTCATTTGGCCTAACGAATGCTCCGGCTACGTTCTCCCGCTTAATGAATTACATATTCATGGACTACCTCGACAAGTTCGTCGTGGTATATCTGGACGATATCCTAGTATATTCGAAGAATAAGGAAGAACATGCCGAGCATCTTCGCCTTGTTCTAGAGAGGCTTCGAGAGCACAAGTTATATGCCAAATACTCTAAATGTGAATTCTGGCTTTCTGAAGTGACTTACCTTGGACATGTGATTTCCAAGGACGGTATTGCCGTTAACCCGGAGCGTGTTCAGGCTATCCTTGACTGGACTCCTCCGAAGAATGCCAAGCAAGTCCGAAGCTTCCTCGGTCCAGCCAGTTATTGTTGCCGATTTGTCGAGAACTTCTCTAAGATCGCCAAGCCCCTGACTAATCTGCTCCACAAAGGCGTTAAGTTTGAGTGGAGAGACAAATGTCAGGAAAGTTTCCAGACCCTCAAGGACAAGCTTACTTCTGCTCCAGTGCTTGCTCCTCCTGATTCCCGCAAGGACTTTGTCATATACTGCGACGCCTCTCGTCAGGGATTAGGCTGTGTCCTAATGCAAGAACGAAGAGTGATTGCGTATGCTTCACGTCAATTGCGTCCGCATGAAGAAAATTATCCGGTGCATGATCTTGAACTTGCTGCAGTGATCTATGCATTAAAGTTATGGCGTCATTACCTTCTTGGTAATCGGTGTGAGATTTACACCGATCATCAAAGTCTGAAGTACTTGTTCACTCAACCGGATCTTAATCTCCGTCAGCAGCGATGGTTAGAAACAATTACGGACTATGACTGCGGTATTTCATATACCTCGGGCAAAGCTAATGTAATGGCCGATGCCCTGAGCCGCAAGTCATATTGCAACAACCTCATGGTTAGGCGAGCTCAACCTCGTCTCTATGCAGAATTAAATCAGCTGAACCTGCGTATTGTTCCCCAAGGTTCCCTTAATAACCTTGTGGTACAGCCAGATCTTCAAAAGGCTGTTAAAGAAGCGCAAGCCAAAGATGCTGAGATTGACCTAATGAAGAAAGAGCTTCATCTAGATAAGTACCGGGATTTCTCAGTTGCTGAAGATGGAACATTATATTTTCGAGACCGCATCGTAGTACCTCGCTTCGAGCTTATGACTGACAAGGTCATGAAGGAGGCCCATGATACACCGCTGTCTATCCATCCGGGTAGCACCAAGATGTATCGCGATCTCCGACAGAGGTACTGGTGGTCTAGAATGAAGCAGGATATTGCTCGATACGTTGCTGAATGTGACGTATGTTGTCACGTGAAAGCAGAACATCAGAAGCCTACTGGAATTCTGCAACCACTCCCTATCCCTCTATGGAAGTGGGATAAAGTGCAGATGGATTTCATTACTGGTCTTCCCAAGTCTCAGAAAGGTCACGACGCTATTCTTGTCATCGTCGATCAACTTTCCGAGGTTGCTCATTTCCTACCTGTCAAGGAGACTATCACTGCTAGCCAGCTAGCAGAACTGTATATCTCCAGAATCGTTTCACTCCACGGTATTCCGAAGGAGATCAGTTCGGACCGTGGCGGTCTTTTCACGTCCAAGTTCTGGGAAAGTTTTCAAGAAGCTATGGGAACTCACATTACATGGAGTTCAGCTTATCATCCCCAATCCCAAGGCCAAGTTGAGCGTGTTAATCAAGTGCTTGAAGACATGCTTCGAGCCTGTGTTATATCCTTCGGAAAGAAATGGGAGGAATCTCTCCCGTATGCCGAGTTCTCTTATAACAACAGCTATCAAGCCAGCTTGAAAATGGCCCCCTTCGAAGTGCTTTATGGACGTAAGTGTTGAACCCCTCTGAATTGGTTAGAAACTGGGGAATGACCTCTTGTTGGACCGGACATTATTCAACACGCTGAAGAACAAGTCAGAATTGTCCGAGAGAATCTCAAAGAAGCTCAAGACCGTCAGAAGAGCAACTATGATTGCAAATGATGGGGTCTGACTTATCAACCAGGTGATCATGCTTATCTCCGTGTCACTCCTATGAAGGGCACCCGTCGTTTCGGAATCAAGGGCAAGCTAGCTCCTCGCTATATTGGTCCCTTCCGCATTGTTGCCAGACGTGGACAGGTGGCTTATAAATTGGAGTTGCCACCATAATTCTCTCATATTCATGATGTCTTCCACGTGTCGCAACTTTGAAAATGCTTCAAGGAATCTTCACACCGCGCAGTGGATCACGAGATGCTTCAGTTGCAAGATGACTTATCTTATAAGGAGCATCCGATCCGCATCCTTGATGAAGCTAAACGTAGAACTCGTCAGAAGACGACCAAGTTCCTGAAAGTGCAATGGTCGAATCATACTGAAGATGAAGCCACTTGGGAACGTGAGGATCATCTTCGGGAATAATATCCCGACCTCTTTCCTTCTACCTCCTAAATTCTCGGGACGAGAATTTCTTTTAGAGGAGGAGAACTTGTAACACCCCTGTGTAACTACCACTGTGATCAGCTGCTAATATTGCCAAGTCATATCATTTGCAGTGCCTAAACATAGTGGTTATCCAAAGCAAATCAACTCCAATCTGAAAATCAACTCAAATTCAAAAGTGAAATATGAAGTTGATCAAACACTGTTGGGAAAATGTTCCTTAAATGGCAAATAATCCAGGAACATTTGAAAAACCATCAGCGATAAAGTTGGAGTTAGACAAATGACTCAAACAATTTGAAACAGCATCAAAATAGCAATATTAAATTCATTTAAAATCATTTCAATTTCAAATGGAACCCAATTTGGCTCAAACCAATTTTTGGTCAAGGCTAATATTGCATTGCAATATTTGGGCCAACTCTCATACTTTACAAAAATGCAAAAGTGCCCTAACTAAATCAAAACAGAAAAGAATAAAAGAAAAAGAGAAACAAAAATAAAAACGAGGCACTGTGCACTCGGCCTTAGTGCACAGTGCCCCGAACCCCGGCCCAGCAGGCCCGCCTCATCTCTCTCCCTCGCGCTGTCGTCCTCCCGCTGGCCGAGCCCGCGCGCGCCGGCGGGCGCGTGACACGCCGACGCCACCGACGATACAGGAGCTGGAGAGGATAAGGAGGAGCCCGAGCAGCCCCCCTGGACCTCCTCCGTCATTCCCCTCCTTCTCCCCTCGCTCGCTCCTTCCTTCTCCCCCTCGTTTCCTTCGTCACCGAACATCGTCACCGTCGCAACTCCGTCGTCCCCGCGGCCACCGGCGGCCCCGTGCCCGCTGAACGTATCGAGGTGCTCCACCGTCGTCTTCCTCAACCTCTGGTGCCTCTGGATGGCGCCGGGGAGCTCCACGACGAGCAGATCGGGCTGCCCCCTTTGCTGCTGCCGCCGTCAATCCTCCTCGTCTCCGGCGACGCCTCTGCGCTACTAAACCCCCAACGGCCTCCGTGAGCCGCACTGTAAGCCGCCGCGTCGAGCCCCTCTCTTTCTCCCCTCCTCCGCACTCGTAGCCGTCGATTTTCTTCATAGCCGAACCGCCGCCGCTCGAGCTCGTCGCCGGCAAGCTCCCGGTGACCATTTGGTTATACGGCCGTGCCCATTGAGCTCGCCCGCGCGCATAGATGCTCTCTGGCCTGTCCATTTGACTCGAACGTGCCCGCATCTCCATTTGCCATCACGCCCGAGTGCCGTCGTCCGCCTTTGTGGTCGCCGCCGTCACTCCGGTGCGTCTCCGGCGACGTCACCACCCCCACTCGACGCGGCGCACTTGACTCGTTCGAACGCAAGTAGCGGCGCTCGATTCCGAGCCCCGTAGCCATTTTCCGAAGATCTCCGGCGAGCGCGCCGCCGCGGAGAGCTCGTCGGAGCGATCCCGGCGGCCCCGCCTGCATGGCAAGGCGTGGGGCCCGCCAACAGTCACTGCCAGTGGGCCCCAGGCCGCTGTTTGACCCAGTAGACTCTAGTCAACACGGGTTACTATTCCCCCTCTGACCATGACATGTGGGCCCGGTTGATTAATTAGTTGCTAATGAATAATTAGTTAATCCTGTTAGTTAGATGACTCACTGACAGCCCGGGCCCACTAGCTAAACCCCTCTGTTAGTTTAAATTAAATGCTGATTAACCCCCCTGAGGCTGACACGTGGGCCCCACCTGTCAGTTTGACCAGTCAGCGTCTCTGTTGACTGCTGACATCATCACCTAGTCATGCTGACGTCATAAATCAATTCTGTTAATAAAAATAATTCCAGAAAATTATTAAAACTTTGAAAATTAATAACTTTTAAACCGTAGCTCAGATCGAAAAAGTTAAAACACGAAAGTTGCTTAGAACGACGAGACGAGTCTAATCGTGCCATCTATTTCGATGTCGGAACCTCCTACGTAGAAGAACTCATAACTCCGAGCTCGATTCCGGCTGATGAATAGTGCACACACACCGATTAATAATCCCTGGTTAATTTTAAAAATAACCAAAATGACTTAGAATCATACTTAGGCAACCTGCACTGCATCATAGCATCACACGCACCGTGTTGCATCTGATTGCTTTATATTTACTTGTTTCCTCCCCCTCTTCTCTTTCGGTAGACCCCGACGTTGCCGTAGCTCCTGAGGCAGACGCCGCTCCGGAGTACGACTATGTCCCCGACGACCCTACCCTTGCCGTCGAGCAGACAGGCAAGCACCCCCATTTTGAGCATTCCGATATGACCTATTCTCTTCCCTCTTATGCTTGCATTAGATGTTACTGCTGCTGTTACCATCCTATATCTGTTAAATAGCCTGTTTAATTGTAGCCTACTGTTGATACCTGCCTGTTATCCTAAACTGTTTAGATAGGATGGGTAGAGCCTTATCAGAGACCCACTTGTCCCGACTGCCCCGCTGGACTCTTAGAAGACCCGAGCAACGGGATTGAAGATTAGAACCTGGCACCGCACGTCACTTCCCCTAAGATGCTCGACACTACTGGGTTACTATCGAGTGCCGAGGGTGATACCTCATCAGCACTTCTGATGATAACCTTGTAGGTTAGTTAATCGGTCGTGGTAAGCGAGGGTGATTCCTCCTACACCACCCCCGATAACAACATCGTCGTGCAACTGTTCAAGTGTGGACCTCGAGGGTGATACCTCCTTCGTTCAACTTGACGAGAACATCAGGTGGGACTCCTTCGAGGGTGATTCCTCAGGGTTCCCCCTTGGTGTCAGACACACGGAGACTTTGGATACTATGACTGATTACTGAACTTTGATACTAAAGACGGGTCGGCCCTGAGGGCTACCCGCGCGAGCATGAATGCGAAGTGATGTGGAGTCGGGTTGACCTGAGAGGTGCCCGCGAGATAACACGAGGCGTGGCCGGGAATTCCTAGCCCTTGCCGCAAGTCCTCGAGACGGGGCGACGGGGTCACATCGATCGTGAGTCTCTGCTCGTTACCGCGCGCTCCTAGTCCACTACGGTTTGGATATTTGATCCGAGGGGCCTCTGGCCCGATAGCACTAACCATCACGTGGGCATAGTATGGGCGTTCTGCGTCGTATACTTCAACCGGAGCTTAATGGACGTCAGCGACTGAGCGGCGCGCGCTGAATTGGACTGGTAAAGCAACTGCACTTGTATAAGGGGTTGCTAGGTCTGCTTTCAGTCGCGTACGCAACGTGCAGGAGTTCCCAGGGCGAAGGCCCAAGACCCCTGGGCGCATAGGTTTAGTTCGGCGTGCTGACCTCTCTGTTAGGTATTCGGTCGGGTTGCGGCGTGTTGCTTAGCTGAGGCCGGGCATGACCCAGAAAAGTGTGTCCGGCCGGAGTTAAGCGAGCGTGGTGGGTAAGTTGGTGCACCCCTGCAGGGAAGAAACTTCTATCGATAGCCTGTCCTACGGTAACGGACACTCGGAGTTGTATCCCGATCGGTACAGCTAGAACATGACCTGATATGAGAACTGGATAGTACGGCTCTGGGATTGCTTTCTCGCAGGGAGTCGAGGAAGAATCCCCGGCCGAGGTTGATGACATTACTGCTATAATTTACATAATGTTAATCTGCTCTCTTCTAATGCTGCGAGACCATTGAAGATGCTGAAGATGCTAGTCTTCGATAGGACTAGGCTTTCCCCCTCTATTCTGGCATTTCTGCAGCCCAGTCCACATATACACCCCCCTTTGAAAATTATGCATATGTAGTGTAGATCCTTGCTTGCTGAGTACTTCGGATGAGTACTCACGTTTGCTTTACTTTCTTTTCCCCCATATCCACTTGATGCCACCAGACGATGGAGCCCCTGAGCCAGATGCCCCCGTCGACGACCAGTACTACTACCCGCCTGGCGAGTACTACTACTACGAGGAGCCGACTGATGACCAGGAGTAGGATCGGAGGGTCCAGGGCAGGAGGCCTACACCTTTCGATCGTAGCTTTTATTTTTACCCCGCCTCTATGAAGGCCTATCTCTCTCTCTGTTCTGTAATATATCTGTACCCAGATATCTGACGCTTCCGCTGACACTTGTATGCCATCGAGCTATGTATTCGAGCCCTCGAGGCCCTGGCTTGTAATATTAATCTTGTATGAATTTATTTATGTTTTAGAGTTGTGTTGTGATATCTTCAAGTGAGTCCTTAGGCTTGATCGTGTGCATTTGCGTGTATGATTAGTGCACGATTAAGCCGGGGTCGTCACACCGTGTCCTCCGCAGCAGCACCAACGGGCGCCATGGTACGCCGGGCAGAATCCATGGACCGGCGTTGTGCATGCTTACTCCATGCCGGTCCCATGTTCGCCCGTGCCTGGCATCCTCGGTCCTCGACCCGCCTCCCATCGGGCGTTCTACGCTGCGCCGCAGCCGTATGCGGTGCCATACGGAGCGCTCTCCAACGGTCAGCAGCCGACGCTGCTGCCCCTAGCGCCCCCACCGCTGCAGCCCTACATGGCGCCCACGCTTCCACCGGCACCTTGGGATCCGGCTCTTCTGGCGGCTCTTCATTCCGCTCCCACCCCGGCCAACTACAACGGTGGCTGTGACTGGTACATGGACACCGGAGCTACAGCTCACATGTCCTCCTACCCCGGTAACCTCCACACCTCCTACCCCGTCCAGACATCTACTCGTATCACCGTCGGAGACAGTTCTTCTCTTCCGATCACTCACATAGGACATGCATCTTTTCCATCATCATCTACACCATTATATTTGTCTAACATATTAGTCTCATCTGATCTTATTAAAAACCTTGTTTCTGTTCATTCTTTTACTCGTGAAAATCATGTTACCGTTGAGTTTGACGAGTGTGGTTTTTCTGTCAAGGATGCCCGTACCCGGATGGTGCTCCACCGATGTGACAGCCCCGACGAGATCTACCCGGTCCACTCCACCGCCTACACCACCACCGCCGCTCCCGTTGCTCTCGCCACCGGTGTGGACCTTTGGCACGCTCTCTTGGGTCGTCCCAACCCCGCCACTCTTCGTCATATACTTCGGAGTTTTCCGTTCACTTGTAATAAGATCGACGATCACACTTGCCATGCTTGTCGCCTCGGCAAACATGTTCGTCTTCCCTTTAGGGCTTCTTCTCATGTTGCATCGTACCCGTTTGAGTTCATTCATAGTGATGTGTGGACCTCGCCTATTGCTAGTAACACGAGCTATCTTTACTATCTTGTCATTCTTGACGATTTTTCGCATTATGTGTGGACCTTCCCGTTGCGGCGCAAATCCGATGTCATATCCACCCTCGCCGCCTTTTACTCCTACGTTTTCACGCAGTTTGGGCGCCCCATCCTTGCTTACAAACCGACAACGTGAAGGAGTTCGGCAACTTGGTTGTTCGTACCCTTCTCTCCACACATGGCACGATATTTCATCTCACTTGCCCCTACACTTCGCAGCAAAACGGGCGTGTTGAACGCGTTCTTCCCACTCTTAACGACTGCGTTCGTACGCTTCTTTTCCATGCCAACGTGCCTCCGCGCTTCTGGCCTGACGCCCTTGCCACTGCATAACTCCTCATTAACATTCGTCCATGTCGTACTCACGGGAACTTTGCACCTCATCATCTTCTTTTCGGTGCTCCTCCCTCTTATGATGGGCTACACATCTTCGGGTGTCTCTGCTACCCTAGCATCGCCTCCACCACGCCTCATAAGCTCGCACCACGCTCTCTCGCGTGCATATTTCTTGGCTACCCACCCAACACCAAAGGCTACCGTTGCTATGATCCTGTCTCACATCACGTGTTCACTTCGCGACACGTTTACTTTGATGAGAAAGTTTTTCCCTTTCAGCAGGTACCTTCGGTCGTCGCCTCGCTCTCCTCGCCACCGGCCACTGGTGGCCCCTCGGCGACATCTTCTAGAGGTCGTCCCCATGCGGCGCTTGGGCCGCCCCCTGGGTTCAGCGCCCCTCTTCGTGTTGTGGGTAGAGCTGCTGCTTCCTCTGCGCCTGCCGACTCCAGCACCGCCACATCGGTGCCCACCACGCCTGCCGGATTGGCCGCTGGTGCTGCAGCTGATTCAGCGCCCTCTGGGACCCCGGCGCCTTCTGCGTCCTCGGGCCCTGCTACGCCGGCGCCCTCGGCGTCCTCCGCAGGCACCGCCGCCGCGTCGCCGTCACCTGCCGTCTCAGCCGCGGCAGGCTTGTCCTCGCCACCTACGCCCGTAGCGGTGCCGGAGCTACCATCTCGTCCTATGACGCGATCTTGGGCCGGCATCCATTGTCCGAGTCTGTGGTATTCCAGCGATGAGTATCTTCTTGCTGCGTCTACTTCCGCGCCGTCGCCTCTTCCAGCCTCCGTCCGAGCCACCCTCCGTGATCCTCACTTGTTGGCCGCGATGCAGGAAGAGTTCGACGCTCTTCAGCGGAACCGCACCTGGCAGTTGGTTCCTCGGCCTCCTCATGTCAACGTCATCAGTGGCAAATGGGTCTTTCGCCACAAGACTTGTTCGAATGGCACCCATGAGCTCTATAAGGCTCGTTGGGTGGTTCGTGGCTTCCATCAGCGCGCTGGAGTTGACTTCACCGAGACATTCGCACCGGTGGTCAAGTCGGGCACGATTTGCACCGTTCTGCAGCTTGCGGTCTCTCGTGCCTGGCCTGTACATCAGATGGACGTCTCCAACGCATTTCTCCATGGCCACCTTGCTGAGCAGGTCTATTGTGAGCAGCCCACCGGTTTTGTCGACGCCACTCATCCCGGTCACGTCTGATTGCTGTCTCGGTCTCTCTAAGACCTCAAGCAAGCTCCCTGCACCTGGTACCAGCGCATCGCCGGCTTTTTTCAGCAGCTGGGCTTTTGCGTCACATGTTCGGATGCCTCACTGTTTGTCTACCATCATGGCGACACGATTGCATACCTGCTGCTTTATGTTGACGACAGCATCTTCCCTAGAGCTTCTTCAACAGATCACTCTCCGGTTACGTGATGAGTTTGCTATCAAGGACTTGGGTGCCATGCATTACTTCCTTGGCATTGAGGTCGTTCGGCGAGCGGATGGGTTCTTCCTTCATCAACAGAACTATGCACATGAGTTACTTGAGCACGCCGATAGACAACAGAACTATGCACCATGAGTTACTGTGACAACGTCTCCGCTGTCTATCTATCCGCCAACCCTGTTCATCATCGTCGGACAAAGCACATCGAGCTTGATATTCATTTTGTGCGCGAACAGGTAGCCCTTGGACGCATTTGGGTTCTCCATGTTCCGACAGCACAACAGTTCGCCGATGTGATGACTAAGGGACTGCCGACTTCCGTCTTCGAGGAGTTTCGGTCCAGTCTTTGTGTCTCTGGCGACGCTTCGACTGCCGCGCGGGGGGGGTGGGGGGGTTGAATATATTTGTACCGTGTCATAGGCCCACCTCCTAGTTCTTTGTATAGTTAAGGTTGTGGCCCGCCTTGTGCATCATATATACGTGTCTGGTGCACCCGATCAATACATCGTGTTTATTTTGAGACGAAGGAATATGTTGATAAGACCGTACCTCGTGGTGAGATCCGATCTGTTGTTGCGGCCCGATCTTTCACGACACTCCACCTTTAGTAGCAGCAACCTCTCGCCCGCGCACGCGATGTACACAAAGTAGAGGGTTTGAACCTTGCGGCCCAGCACGAGAAAACCAATCTCGACGAAGGTACTCACGCGCAAGACAATTTCCACGAAGAGAAATCGCAACACAGAGGTTTTCTAAAGATCCCTCCAAAACTTGATACGGGTGCCTACCCTGAAAAACACATCGTGTCTATTTCATAAAAAATAACCTGTCTTATGTGTGATGAACCTTGGCTTTATATATCAGCCGACTCCTAACAAAGTTGGAAACCAAATATATTTCTATCCTAGACTTGCACGGCCAAACAATAAAGGGAAACTTTAAACTGACTTGGACTCTACCGACCAGATGACTTGATGCAAAGCATGCAATCTTTACAGACCAATTTAAACAACATAACGTGAAATAATATGGACTGGTGCGCCGTACATCATCAAGTGCATCTCTATACACAGGTGGGCCCCATCCGACTTCTTTTAAGGTAAGCTGATCACTTATGAACAATCCATTCCAGAGACGCTCCTTCCATGGTAAGAAGAGGAATACAAAGTAATATATATATTTGATCCTCACGTAGCAACCAATCTTGGCTAGCAAGCACACAAGATCCATCGTGGACTCCTTGATGCCTCCTTGTAAACGTGGCTCACCAATATAATTGGAATATTCTTTTTCTTGTTTTCCTTCTAATGCATGAACGTCTAACGCACAAGAAATTATCATCTCAACCTGAACATGCTTCTCATCTTTCCAAATGCACATGGCCTGCAACGATTCAGCGTGCATGCATGTATCTTTTATGAGTGGTTGATCATCTTCGTAACTTAGCCGCGGGCACTTTGATATATATCCAGTGTACTTTTGCGCCATATTGTCTTCAGTCAAGACCGTAACGACCTCTGTATATAAATTACCCGGGGTTACATCATCCTCTCTCCCTTGAAACGAAACCGTCCTCGGTTTCGAGTCGTTCTCTTCAACAATAATTTTACTTGTGGATTGAACGACGGCCGTAAAATTTTCAGTAGGTTCTTCCTTCTTCTTTTTTCCTTCTGATGCAGCTTGAGCAATATCTCGCTTCTGACGATCAGCCATATACTTCTCCGATGTGTACACGTCAAGTGATACGTATTGTCCACCACGAACAAAAGAAAATTCTCCAACTGAATGATATGTCAGCTGTCTTTTATCTGTTCATGGTTTTGCTAGCAGTATCGAGCATGTATGCATGTGCATAGGAAGCACATCACACGTTACCAAATCATCATATCCGCATAAAGTGAACCGTAACTCGACGCGATGCATGATCTTGACAAATTTGTCCTTCCACCAAAGCTCGTATGGCTCTGGACGCGATGCATGATCTTGACAAATTTGTCCTTCCACCAAAGCTCGTATGGCTCTGGATGTTCAACCAAAGGCAGGTTCAAAGCATCAACCATAGTCCGACTCACCAAATTCATACTAGAATAGCAATTCATTAACGTTGCACAACTCGCCAGCCCTACGCGCACACGCGTAAAGCATTGGTACCAAGGCAAGGCACGCAATGGATCCTTCTCCACCGCCATCATCATTTGCGAACTATAATCTTTTCTCATGATAAAGAAAAATATGAATCGTAACTCGAAGAAAACAATTGTGCCGTGAACAACCTTTGCTCTGAATACCACCTGATAAGACCAAACCTCGTGGTGAGATCCGATCTGTTGTTGCGGCCCGATCTTTCACAACACTCCACCTTTAGTAGCAGCAACCTCTCACCCGCGCACGCGATGTACACAAAGTAGAGGGTTTGAACCTTGCGGCCAAGCACGAGAAAACCAATCTCGACGAAGGTACTCACGCGCAAGACAATTTCCACGAAGAGAAATCGCAACACAGAGGTTTTCTAAAAATTCCTCCAAAACTTGATACGGGTGTCTACCCTGAAAAACACATCGTGTCTATTTCATAAAAAATAACCTGTCTTACATGTGATGCACCTTGGCTTTATATATCAGCCGACTCCTAACAAAGTTGGAAACCAAATATACTAGTAGAACGCCCGTGCGTTGCCACGGGCTTTTTATAATGCATGTCAAATATCACATGTAAAAAAAAAGATAGGCATTAACAGAATAATTAAAATCGGCTTCACTTGCAATGTATCTCAATATATTACTCAAAGGCGGCAAGCCGCGAGTACAACCTCAAAGATTACATAGGCACACAGAAGCGTGAGGAGAGGAAAGACCGCCACAAGAAGATGGCGTCCTTATCACATTGCTCAAGTAAGCGACATGACCACAAATCTAAGTGTGAAACAACAAGTTTTAGAGAAAGGGAAGAGTCGGTGCCAAACTTCGAACGGTGATTCACCTTAAGTAATATAATCTCCTTTCCCGGCAAAAAAATGTAATTCGACGATGTATACTATCAGATCGGATGCACAAAATATAAAAAATGATACAAAAACAAGAACTCTTTATTATGCACTTCATTACAAATCATAGATAGCACATTGATGCCTTTTTATTATCCATTAATTAAAGATAACACAGGGAGGCTTTTGTTCCCTTGAAACAAATGTTTCAAGACGGTACAACAAGAAACTTGATTGCATTATCCTGCACGAGCGACTAGGGTTTTTGCTAGGAGAGAGGCGGACGCCCAGGCGACTAGGGTTTTGCTGGCCAACGCCGGCCGCCTCCCCGGCGGCGGCGCTGTGCCGGCAGTTTTGTCTCAGCGCGGCGATCCTACGTTGCCGCGGCTGGTTCTCTGTCTCTACTGCAGGTTTCCTTGATGGCCTTCCACCAAGAACCTAGGAGTAGATTTGTTTGCGGCTTCTTCGTCTGAGGTTGCTGAATTACGACATGCAGATTTTTGGCTGCTGATTCATGAGGTTTGTGATCTGGCCTAGGCCAGGTCTATTGCTGTGAAGATCGCCCGTCAACAATGAAACTAATAAGTTGGAACTGTCGGGGCCTGCTCGGAGCCCGGACTGTTCGTTCGCTTCTGGAGATCCAGAGACAACATGTGCCGGATGCGTTTTTTCTGTCTGAAACGCATCTGGATGAAGCAAAGGCAGAAACACTAATGAGGAAACTAGGCATGGATGAAAGGATTGTTGCACCATGTCCTGATGGGAGAACTGGTGGTCTGTTGTTAGTCTGGAAGAAGGAGGTGAGGATCTACTCCCGGACTACAACACTTGATGGCATTGATGTTGATGTTCATGAGAGCAACGGGGACGTTTGGAGGTTGACTGGCATCTATGGAGAGCCAAGCTGGGAGAATAAGGAACGGACATATCGCCACATACGAGATTTGCATGGCCAGTCCAGACTACCCTGGGTTATAATTGGAGATTTCAACGAGATCTTAGTCTCATCTGATAAGGAGGGTGGAGCCCCAAGGCAACATGCACGATTGCAAGCATTCCAAGATGCATTATCTGATTGTGCGCTTGAGGACTTGGGGTATGTTGGCGACAAATTTACCTGGTTCCGTGGCGGTCTAAAGGAGAGGTTGGATCGCGCGGTCTCAAATGCAGACTGGATGAGCATGCATCCTCATGCTGGTTTATGTAATCTAGAGATGGGAAAATCTGATCATCGGCCCATTCTCTTGGATACTGAGTACTTAAAAGGAGTAGAAGAGAGAAAACCTAAGTATAGCAGAAGGTTTGAAGCAAGATGGCTTGAGGAAGAAACGGTGGAGGAAATAGTGAAAACAGCTTGGCAGAAAGCTGTACATAGAGGGTTGTGCCCTACTGTTAAGGAGAAAGTGGATGAGGTACATCGCGATCTCCACGCTTGGGACCGACGGGTCCTGAAGGGGCCGAGGCTCAGGTTGAAGAAGGCACAGGAGGAACTGGAAACTCTGATGCGAGCTCCGTTTTCAGATGAGGGTCGAGAAAAGAGGAAAGACCTCTCAGTTCTGATTGAAAATCTGCTTGACCAAGAAGAAATTTTCTGGGCGCAGCGAGGCAGGGTGCGATGGCTACGTAGGGGAGATCGTAACACACAATATTTCAACAAGTTTGCGTCAGGTAGAAAGAGAAGAAATCTGATAAAGAAATTGAGAAATAATAACAATGAATGGGTGGAGGGGAATGATAACCTCAACCACCTAATTTCTGAGTACTTTGGTAACTTGTTTACTTCGGATGCTGTTGAGTGTGACCAAGCTCTTTTGCAGACAGTAAAACCTCGCGTGACAACAAATATGAATAGGTTTCTCATGGCGCCATACTCTCGGGAGGACGTCCGGAAAGCTCTATTCCAGATCGGTGATTTGAAGGCGCCGGGGCCGGATGGGCTTCATGCAGTGTTCTTTAAGAGGTTTTGGCATATCCTTGGGGAGGAGTTAACAGATGAGGTTTTGGCAGCGATTAATAATAGGAAAATACCGGATGGATGGAATCAAACTAATGTTGTTCTAATACCAAAAGTTGAAAGTCCAGAGGTAATTACTCAGTATAGGCCTATTAGCTTATGCAATGTGATCTATAAAATAATATCCAAAATGCTAGCTAATAGGCTCAAGGAAATTCTACCAGAGGTTATCTCGCCAACTCAGAGTGCGTTTGTTCCAGGGAGATCAATAACAGATAATGTGTTGGTAGCCTATGAATGTTTCCATGCGATAAACAAGAAGACTCACGGCTCAAATGGGTACTGTGCAGTGAAGTTGGATATGGTCAAAGCATATGATCGTGTGGAGTGGAGCTTTTTGGAGAAGATGATGTTAAAACTTGGGTTTCATCCACTTTGGGTGGAGCTGATTATAGAATGTGTGTCATCAGTAAACTATAGAGTTCGTTTTAATGGCACTGAAACAGATGAATTCTCACCCACGAGGGGGCTCAGACAGGGGGACCCCTTGTCCCCATATCTCTTTTTGTTATGTTCAGAAGGTTTATCCAGCTATTTGGCTCATGAGGAAGAAATTGGAGGGCTGGATAGGGTCTGTGTTTGCAGAAACGCCCATCAATTTCCCATCTTCTTTTTGCAGACGACTCCTTGATCCTCATGAGATCAAATATTCAGAATGCAAATACCCTGAAAAGAGTGCTGGACTCTTACTGTGCTAGCTCGGGACAACTTGTAAGTACTCCAAAATCAAGCATATTTTTTAGTCCTAATACAAATGTCAATATCAGGGAAGATGTGTGTAGGACACTTGATATTTTAACAGAGGCATTCTCAGACAAATATCTTGGTCTTCCAACTATTGTGGGTGTCGACAGGAGTGACTGCTTTCAGCACATAGTTGACAGAATTTGCCAAAGATTAAAAGGCTGGAAGGAGAAGGTACTGTCAGTACAAGGAAAAGAAATCTTGATAAAAGCAGTAGCTCAAGCAATCCCCTCATATGCCATGTCTGTCTTTAAATTGCCTAAGGGGATCTGCAAACTGATATCTGATGAGATTGCAGGGTTTTGGTGGGGAGATAGTGAAGAGAAAAAGAAAATGCATTGGTTTGCATGGTGGAAAATGTGCATCCCGAAGAAGAATGGAGGATTGGGGTTTAGAGACCTTCACAGTTTTAATCTTGCTTTATTAGCAAAATAGTGTTGGCGACTTCTCCAGAATCCAGACTCTTTGTGTGCAAGAGTTCTTAGTGCAAAGTACTATCCAGATGGAAAAATTCTTAATGCGGGTCCAAAGAAAGGATCATCCTTCACGTGGCAGAGTATTGTTTCGGGAATTCAAACTTTTAAAAGGGGACATATCTGGAGAGTGGGAACTGGCTCGCATATTGACATCTGGGATGATCCATGGATTCCAACAAGTGAAAACCGAAAGGTTATTACACCACAAGGACAAGCTATGGTAGATAAAGTTGAGGACTTGATTGATTCGATCTCTGGTCAGTGGGATGAGGACATATTACGATCTGTTCTATCACCAGTAGATGTCCACAGAATCTTGCAAATACCCCTTCGGGTTGAGGTGATGGACGATTGTGTTGCTTGGCAGCACACTCGGTCGGGCACGTTCTCGGTCAGGTCGGCATACCATGTCGAGTTTGATCATCAATTTGGGCACAATTGGAACCAACGTGGTGGACCGGGTGGTTTTCAGGTCTGCGACTCGTGGAGGAAAGTATGGGAACTCAGCTTGCCAGGGAAGATTAAACACTTTGTGTGGAAAGTGCTACGTGGGGTTCTGTCGTGCCTAGGAACACTAGCAGGGAGGCATATCCCAGCAAACCCTCAATGCCCTAGCTGCAGAATTGGATACGAAGACTCGCAGCATTGTTTGTTTACATGCAAGCGAGCTTTGGATGTTTGGTCGAATCTAGGGCTGAGAGAAGACATACAACGGGCAGTCATGGAGGATCGGTCGGGAGCGATAACCATGGATATTCTCATGAGACGCCATGAACTGGTTGGGGAGATTCCCATGACGGAATTAGTGGCAGTGGCGAGTTGGTATATTTTGTGGCAACGGCGACAGTTTGTGAAGGGGGAGATTATTAGGCCACCAGAGTGCACTGCAATGTCTATCAGAGTACTAGCAACAAACTTTGTGCGAGCAGCCAGCCCTAACCGACCGCATCAGCACCGAGATCACATGTGGAAGAAACCAGAGAGAGGGAGGGTAAAGATTAACGTTGATGCATCTTTCTGTGTAGAAAATATGAAGGGAGCTACCGGAGCAGTTTGCAGAGATGACCGGGGTGAGTTCATAGGTGCAGCGTCATGGTTCGTATCGCATGTGCAAAGTGCGGAAACAGCTGAAATCGTAGCAATCAGGAACAGGCTATACCTTGCAGCTAAACTTGGGTGTAACTCGGTGATAATTGTGTCCGACAGTCTGAATGCTATTGAAGCCTATAACCAGGATGATTACCTGGGTCCGGATGCAGCAGTTGTAGCAGAAGGTAAAACAATTGGAGAAGATCTAGCAAAATTTGACGTGGCTCACTGCTTCCGGGAGGCTAATGGTGTTGCTGATAGTATTGCAAAACATTCACTTTGTAATAGTTCAACTGAGTATTGGGAAGGCCCCATACCTGACTTTATGTCTTACTTCATGGTACACGATCTTGCTATTATATGAGAAATAAAGGTATTACCCGTCAAAAAAAAAAGAAACTTGATTGCATTATCCAATTGCCTGGCAAGCCATTAGGCATGAAATTAGGCAGCTGGAGGTTACAATTTAGAAACTATTGTAGCAAAACACACACCACATGGAAGCACACAAAAATTCTACCTTTCTCATTCTACTATTCACGCCTTAAATGATTTTGGACTGAGCCCATCTACTCTTCTTGGCTCAAATGGACTGAGGCCACTGGGAACGTATCTGGTGCACCGGACCCCGTTGCACATACAAAAATGCTCGAAAAAATCTGGAAAAAATTTAGTGCATCGACACAATATCAATGCATGTTGTCACAAAAATTCAAATCGAAATTCAAAACAATGCTCAAGATACAAAAATGACAAATTTGACGTCAATGTGCTAATGGGCCAAAACTGAAGCCCTACTTGTGTTATGTACTATTCAGTGTCAAATTTGTCATTTTTGTATCTCAAGAAATGTTTCAAATTTTGATTTGAATTTTTGTGACAATGTACATTGATGTTGTCTCAATGCATTAATTTTTTTCAGAATTTTTGAAACATTTTTAGATGTGCAACGGACGACCGGTGCACCGGTAGCACCAATTGCCCCGGTGCACCAGATACATCCCATGAGGCCACTGCCCTACACCTAGCTTCTAGGATTTTATTTTCTTTTTTTTAACTTCTAGGATATTTCTTCTTTGATGGCCATGAAAACAATGATCCAGTAAGACCGTTGGTAATTGCAAATGGCATCTATAATG
Organism: Thinopyrum elongatum; assembly: GCA_011799875.1. Lineage (NCBI taxonomy): Eukaryota > Viridiplantae > Streptophyta > Magnoliopsida > Poales > Poaceae > Thinopyrum > Thinopyrum elongatum. The sequence continues at coordinate 359,532,349 of CM022300.1, read as the reverse complement.
GTTTAGATTTTTTTTCTACAATGGTCGGTTATGGGGTCAGTCCGGGAGCCTTTGGTGCCTGCCAGCAGCGAGCCTTGGAGGCAGCCGTGGTGATCGTGGAACCCTTGAGCCGGCGCATGCGTCCGTCGAACCAGTGCACAGCTGCAGGATTTGGAGAGGAAGTGGCTGGCTAGCCAAATCGAACTTACATACTGCTTTCAATCAGACGGCCTACGATTGGTATGATAGATACAACTTACTCCCTCTGTAAACTAATAAAAGAGCATTTAGATTACTAAAATAGTGATCTATACGCTCTTATATTAGTTTACGGAGGGAGTACAATCAAGTCAACCTCACAAAGCCACATGCGGCCAATTAAAGTCAGCGGACATCTCAACAATTACATATTTACATGAAATAGTATCACTTATTTGTTTAACTTCTTAAATTGTTTGATACGCTTAGTACTAAGAAATAAGACAAAGTACGTAGACAAAAACTCATACAAATTAATAGCTAGTACCATGGATGCTCTGTAGTCTCGGCTACTTAAGATTTCACATACTTGGGATTCTAAAATTAGACAACCGACAAGCACCGACTATACAGCCTGCACCAATCCATGCATGTTTAATATTATATGTGTACATTATCGGAAAAATTATTTTATGTGTACAAAAAAGAACACAAAACCAGTTGCACCTGCCCAAGCTTATCAGGAGTTAACTCTTGGAATCTTGGAACAATGCGCCCCCCTATAAGACCGAACCTCGTGGTGAGATCCGATCTGTTGTTGCGGTCCGATCTTTCACGACACTCCACCTTTAGTAGCAGCAACCTCTCGCCCGCGCACGTGATGTACACAAAGTAGAGGGTTTGAACCTTGCGGCCCAGCACGAGAAAACCAATCTCGACGAAAGTACTCACGCGCAAGACAATTTCCACGAAGAGAAATCGCAACACAGAGATTTTCTAAAAATCCCTCCAAAACTTGATATGGGTGTCTACCCTGAAAAACACATCGTGTCTATTTCATAAAAAATAACCTGTCTTACATGTGATGCACCTTGACTTTATATATCAGCCGACTCCTAACAAAGTTGGAAACCAAATATATTTCTATCCTAGACTTGCACGGCCAAACAATAAAGGGAAACTTTAAATGACTTGGACTCTACCGACCAGATGACTTGATGCAAAGCATGCAATCTTTACAAACCAATTTAAACAACATAACGTGAAATAATATGGACTGGTGCGCCGTACATCTTCAAGTGCATCTCTATACACAGGTGGGCCCCATCCGACTTCTTTTAAGGTAAGCTGATCACTTATGAGCAATCCATTCCAGACACGCTCCTTCCATGGTAAGAAGGGGAATACAAAGTAATCTCTACTCCTAATGAAGCAGTTGGTAGTCTTTGTTTCAGGTTTTTTTTTTGTCCCACCTCCCACTTCGTCTGGTTTTTTTTCGCCCCTCCTCCCACCACCTCACCGGTTTATTTTTGTGTCACCCTCTCACATAATGAAAAAAAATCTGAACGGATCAAAACTTTTCATGCTGGCGCAAGTTATTTAGTAATGTCTTTATGTGAAAGAATCAATCACGATCAATCTCTAAAGATCACATCTAAATTAATTAACCTTACCTTAAATCGCTCAATCACATTAATTAGAAAACAAATAACCAATTTTAAGAAAATTAATGTGTAAATCATAACAAAGAAATCTCATTATTAAAGCATTTATGTACCTACTTAATTTGTAATGGAATATCTCTATTCCTAATGGAGCAGTTGGTAGCCTGGTACGGTTTATTTTCGTCCGGTTTTTCTTCGTCCCACCACCACCCCTACCATGCTGGTTTCTTATCTATCGATTTATTTCTCTCCACTCTTTTATTGCAAATCAGCAGTTTCCTAACATACAAAAGATCACGGATCTTACTTTCCTAATTTATTCAAATCAACCGATCCTTCTATTAATGCAATTTGTTTTAGGAAACAAATAACAGATTTTCAGGAAACAAATAATCTCTAAGGAAGAGTCTATAGGTCATTCGTTCGTACTCCTCCCATCGGTCGACAGGACCCCCCTCGATTGATTTTTTCCTCGTTTCATACCACACCACCGATGGAAGGAATCAATCCACCGATTTCTTTCCTATATACGCAACGCAACACGAAACCAGTGGAGAAAACCACCCAACTACGCATATCCCCCTGCCCGCAATCCCTAGCCGCCGCTGGTCTCCCCTTCTCCCCCACCTCCCCTCCTTCCCATCGGCTCTTTTCATGCCCGACGTGGATGGCGCCGCCCGCCTGGGAGGGGACCCTGATCCTGTTCCGTCGCCGCCTCAGTACCTTCTCGGCGACCCTGGCGTAGGCGATTGTCAGGCTAACAAGGTGAAGCCCCTCGAGGCGAAGAAGGACCAGGAACGCGATTTGGATGACGGCCACTAGCGGGTGGCCCTCTTCTTCGAGACGCAGACTGGCGCCAGTGGCCAGCGAGGGATTCGCCAAGGTACTTGATTTCCATGCCTGCTTGCCTCCTCATCTCGTTAGGCAGAGCTTATATGTGGACCAAAAGGAACTGATTGGTTTCACGTCCCTCTTCCATGTCCTTTCTTTCGAGGTCGTGCCGTCATGCGCTGCTGCAGTCATTCGACGGCGCTGCCATGAGCAGACAGCGTCGGCAGCCTCCAGCAGATTGGTCTTCCTTTCCTCCTCTGGCATGCGTGAGGGGTTCTCCGTTCGTGAGCCTCCCTCTCTTCCACGGGAAGCGGCAACATCAGATTAGGCCGGGAACTGAAGGAGACAACAGGTGCCCTCAGCGCCATGTGAGTCCCTAACCTCTCTGGCTGCTCACAAACCTTCGATTTCTTTTGCTTCAGATCTTATTTTTGTGCACTTCACTTTTTTGATCTTTGTGCTTGATCCGATCCTAGGTAGTGAAAAAATATTCATGGGCAAAAATGTGTGTTCATGACATATATCTGAATGTCTGCCTAACTGCTTCCTTTAATTGTTGTTCCAGGTGAGAGCTGAGACTCACGTCCTCGTGTGTCCCTACGTGATGGTTGGCAGCCGCTGCCCTGCAGTTATACTACTCCACCACCTAGGTAAGAGTAACCTGATGTATTTCCCATCTATTAACTCTAGATACTTTCTAATGGTCGTTTATGTTCTAGAATTGTCTCAGTTTCCCTGTTCCAAGTTCCAACTTGTAGAAGTAATGTTCTTTTTTTTCTGAAATTGGTCTGTATGTAAATTTTTACTATAAATGGTATGTATCATGGTAGACGTCAGGAGAAAATTCCACCGAATTACATACATTAAATTTCAGATCACTAGATTGTTTTTCAAAGGAATATAGTTGACGAGCAGTATAATTTAGATATGAGGTATGTGGTGCATATTAGTTCTTCGATCTTTTAAGGATTTTGTGTACTTAGCCTGATGTCTTCACAAGCATCCTGCAAAATGCTAGCCTTACTAGATGGGACAAAAGGAAAGCAACCGCTTGTTCCTATGCAGACTTCTTTGATGTACATGAAGAGTTTTGGATAGAGGGTTCCCGTGTTAACAGTTCCTTATTCTTATGTTGTAGGGCAAGACCAAATGGGTGTGCATTAATCCTTACACCCTTCTTAAAATGAATCAACTATGGAGATTAAAACATACCCCTTCAGCTTAGAGGGTATGATAGTCAAGTTAAAAAGTAATCGGTTTACTAATGTACGAAAAGACCAAATCCAAATTATTGCCGACTAAACATACACCTAGACGCGCAACCTCCATTACCAGCCTTAACTGTCTTTTTTTAAGTCCAGCAGGAGAGCTGCTGGTTATCTCTACTCCTAATGTCTCAGTTGGTAGAATAGTCTCCACGGTTTTTTTCCGTCTGTTTATTTTCATCTGTTTTATTTTCGTCTCACATCCCACCACCCTTCGCATTAAAAACCAAATCAATTCCCATAACCCTTCCTTTCGTTTTTCCATCTTGGCAATGGTATTTCCTCATTACGTACGATTCTTTCCTTCTTGGAATAAAGATCTCCGTCTTACTGATTTTCTAACAATCAGGCGTGGTTGTGGGCCAAGCTTCCCAAATCACAAAAAAATTATGGCAAAAATCTTAAATTTCCTTATCCCACCATATGTTTTTTACTAAAAAGTGGAAAGTAAATTACCCCACCGTAAATTATTCCATTAGTCCACCGTATCTTCTCCTGATCTCATTCTCCTCTCCTCGTCTCCTCGAATCCTTCTCCTCTGATTGCCAGCCATCTATAGATACCCCCCATAGATCACCATTCACGGTCACGAAGAAGTTAACGACTGCGACGGCAAGCGAGGTACAAGGGTTCAGCGACGACAAGGCAGGCCACACCAGGAAGGCAGGCTGGGAGCATGTACCATGGCGGAGAGCATGGCCGCATCGAGGACCAGGCTTCATTCAAGGCATGATTCTTGCTTATATTCCTGTAATATCAATACGTAGTAGTACAGATTCGTATTCATGTACTACTTTTTGAGGGATCTTATTCCTGTACTACTGTATGCAAGTACGTGGACCTATCTATGTGTGCATGTTTGGTTAATTAATCGATTACTATCATCTTCAATTAAGATTCAGGTGTTGCATGTTTGCTCGAAAGAAAATTAATTAGTGACTGGTTTGGTACCTATGATTGTGAAGACTGCTGTGGGATCACCATAATTCGAGTTTTACATTCTACGTATTTGGTTCACTTTTACTAAAATTGAATACTATTTTCTGTACAATTCTTAAACGTATTTGTTGTGTATTATGTACAGCTCACTGGCTTCTCAAGATGGAGTGCAAGGCTCAGCTGTGATAAGGAAAGATTGACTGGCTTCTCAAGATGGAGCGTCTGAATCTCAAGTCACTCCAGCATATGAATCTCAAGTCTTACTCCTAATGTTTCAGAAGCTCTCAAGTGTACGCAAGATTGGTCTCATGCGGATCTGTTAGGTACTCAATATTTGCACTTGCCTCTTATTTTTATTGTGCAAATACCTTGTTATTTATATAATAATTGTTGGTTAGACATTAGGTGATTGGAATTCCACTCGCTTTGCAGAATTTCAGAGTGTTCTAGAGAATGACGAAGAACAAATGGTAAAAAAAATTACAACCTTGTTGTTTGCACTTCAGATATTTTTCGCTTAAATTGTAAGATTCTCTGCGTAATTAATTAAATCATGTACTTTTGGTCTGTACCGCGTGTAGGACGAACCTACTTCAGTCATCACTCGACAATGAAGACTTGGAGCTACTGGTTGGCGGTTGTGTGGACAGTGCACTTGTTATTTACTAAAATCACGTTTGGAGACTTGGAGCTGTACTTTGTTTTAAATAATTTTTGGTTGCTATTTGCCCCTTGGTTACACATGTAAACGTGTTATTTACTATGGTCAGGCTACCATTTTTGCGAACATAGTCATGCTATTTATATGTGGTTGTGATTGTGAGCTTGTCAACTGTGAATTAAAATCATTGTTTTCTGCTTAATTTGCCATTGTTGATGGTATAATATCGCATATTGTCGAGTTGCCCGATACCCACCCTGTATGGGTACCCGGTGGGTTTTGGTATGGGTAGGATTTCGGGCCCGTGGGCATGGTATGGGTGAGGTTTTGTGCCCGTGAGGTACATGTGCATGGGTGAGGTTATGGTTGCCTGGCCGGGGATAGTGGATTCGGCTACAGTGAGCATGGCAGTGGCCAGATTGTCCCGACGGGCAAGTCAACGTTAGGCGGTCGGACCCCAAGATGGAGGTATGAGTGCTTGCTTGCTGATGTGTGTTTGTTTGATGTGCTTGCTGCCATGGTTGAGATCCATCTGTGTTGACATCAGCTTTCTCGCGACGGCATGGTCCACGCACTCGACCACAACGACAACTCGGTGGTGGCCACATCGAGGATGATGTACGTGCTCATGCAGGGCGGCCTCCTGCCGGTCCACGACGTTCTTCCGGGTGGTGGCGCACATGATGTCATCCACATCGTCTCGCAGAGGGCCGCATCCACCTGGACGACGGCGCTGCCGGAGCGCGGCGTCCGCCCGAACGATGACAGATAACGGAAGATAAGTAAAATGTATCTAAATTTAATGTACAGAGTCGCAAAACTAGCATAGAGAGTTGACAATTCTGTTTTCCACTACTTATGTTATTTCATTGGACCTTAAGCGGCAATCATCGGCTATTGTTGTGTGTCTGCCTGCCTGGCAAGGTTTCACCTCTATTTTTGACCTACTGGTGACTTATTTGGAACCTGAGAAAGAATTATTTTACATGTTAGATTATTCTCATATCCTCGAAGTCATAAAATGAGTTGAGATAATGAAATAATGCCATAGAAGTAATTTGATCGGAAATAAATTTTTTTACCATAAAAAAACGAAGTGGAAAACCATAGGAAGGAAACTAAAGTTCCAGAAGCAAGGATTATCCAGGTTTGAAACAAAATATATTTTTGTAGAGAAGTAATTTACACCTATGGAAGCGAAATGTATGATATCTCTACTCTTAAAAGGGACTTTGTTCCGTCGCCTCCCCTCATTCTCGGTTTTTTCGTCCCCACGATCCCCTCCCCTCTTTGGTTTCCTGTTGGTTTTTGGTATCCCCAACCGATGCGGCACAAAATAAAAACCAACATAAATATAGTAAATTGGAATAATCTAAACGAAATCGATACGTTTCCATAACCGTGTCCTGCATTAAGTCAATCATATCAAATCAATCTTACCAGAATTTTAACTGAATCAAAACTTTCCTTGCCTTCTCTTATCATAATATAATCAAATTAAATGTTATCAAAATCTAGAATATGGTGGATGTAAGGTATATGTCGGACAAGATTGATGTTGAACCAATAGAATATCTATGCCCCCGTTGCAACGCACGGGTCCAGGCATGGCACATCGCTCGCAGAGAGGAAAAAAGGTGACAGTGATATGATGTAAGGGGGGCAATGATTGGAATGACTAGGGTGCGGGCAATAGACACTGAATTCGTATTCGGATAAAATTCCTAAACATATAGTTTTTGGGTTGTTATCTTTTCCTAAACTAGGGAGTAGTCATCTTTTCCTTGTTAATTCAGGGATTCACTTCAATATACACAGGTTAGACTTATTTTTCCAAACACAACAACTTAGCTACTCCATTGAATAACATACCATGTGTTGGTATTCATCGTTATAAATAACACAAAGAAATTTTTGTTCATCAGTAATCTGTATCAATATGTGTTGTGTTCTCTCTCAGAGAAGTGAACTCTGAAAACCCTCCTCATTCTGAACAACGAAAATTCTGAGGTTGAAAGTACAAACTTGATACGAGATGAAAGACTTGGAGAAAAAATGGCTGTATTTGGAGCCGGATGGAAACATGGGCAGATTTGAAGTAGGGTAACAATGGAGCAGACTAGTGTTGCAATGACCAAAAGAGCTGAAGTGAAAGAAGAGATGTAATGACAATGATGCAACCTTGTCATGTGATTCTTGTATGTATATTTGAGGTCCATATGAAAATAAGTATTATTGAGATAAAGTGACGGAGATGCATCTTAGGTGGAGATGAAAGCAGAGCCCAGTTAAATAGAGCATTATTAGTTTGTGAATGAACATGTGGTGGAAATAATGTTTTCATGTTCATATGCCACATTTTCTTGTGATTTGTACTAAGGTGAGGTGCCTTGTATCTCATCCTTTGTTGATCATGTTCCATGTTGCACGACATACGTAGTAGAGCGAGATAACAAAGCAACGACATAGAAGCCACATGCAGAGTCAAGGGGCAATAGATTGAGAGGATGGTTGATGTATGGACAAAGAGGGCTAGGGAGAACAACTTCAACAGAAACGAGAGGCTAGAGGGGTGCATGGCGTTTGTTGGAATAGAGAGAAGATACTTGCGTTTGTGTTGTGGTTGGACATTGCGTGCAATGTCTTCATTCGGGAAGAGAAATATGAGCATTGTTTATAAATTTAATTTTTGGCCCGTGGCAACGCACGGGCAGTCTACTAGTATATATATATTTGATCCTCACGTAGCAACCAATCTTGGCTGGCAAACACACAAGATCCATCGTGGACTCCTTGATGCCTCCTTGTAAACGTGGCTCACCAATATAATTGGAATATTCTTTTTCTTATTTTCCTTCTAATGCATGAACGTCTAACGCACAAGAAATTATCATCTCAACCTGAACATGCTTCTCATCTTTCCAAATGCACATGGCCTGCAACGATTCAGCGTGCATGCATGTATCTTTTATGAGTGGTTGATCATCTTCGTAACTTAGCCGCGGGCACTTTGATATATATCCAGTGTACTTTTGCGCCATATTGTCTTCAGTCATGACCGTAACGACCTCTGTATATAAATTACCCGGGGTTACATCATCTGTCGTGAGTGAATGTGTCGGCTTAGTCTTTTGGAAGTATTGTCAGTTGTCACTATGTGCGTGCATGCATTGATAGGGGTGACCGGGTGAGTGTATGTGTGTATGTATGAGCGTCTACATATGTACTATGTTAAAAAATATAAAATACATATGGTTGGGTTGTTAGAAAGTTATTGGTGCGATCCTAAAAAAAGAAATTATTGGTGCCTTAACGCTTTGGTGTCTAAATAATACTTCCTCCTTTTTTTTTACTTCGCGTATAAAATTTGTTTAAAGTCAAACTATAAAAGTATAGGAGGCAATGTTTTCATCTATTACGATGTGTTTGCGGTGACTTGATTGCTATTTGGAGTTTTTTTTTCTTTTAGTGATTTTGTTCGTGGCTGCATTTAGACAATGAACACTTGCGTGACGTCTGGAATGAACGTACCGATAGTAGTTCGTGCGTGTCACTGCACGGACAGAAGGCGGCCTTGAGCATTTTCGCAACAGAAAAAAAGAGATGGCCTTGAGCATTGCCAACTGGAGAACGGTACCTCGAAAGCAGACCTTTAATTTTACCGGCGCTAATGACGACATTTATCTAGTTATCTTCAAGCTTACTCTCCACGGGCTTCTCGTGTTTGGGCAAACAAACGACCGAAACCACCAGATAGTTCCACGGTACTGTACACCGGTTCTGTAGCAGTGCCTGTAGCCAGGCACTGTACATGTGCGTTCTAGTTGCGCACTGTTCAGGAGATCTGTCCATTGATTCTTGATCTGACAGTGTAAAAGAATGTCATTATACTGTTCACCGGTGACTCGTCCATCGCAAGTCACCTGATCTCAATCCCCCAACAGAGAAAAGCTGCTTTTATTTTGCAGGGATTTTTGCTTCGCCTTTCTTGATAGGAGCACGACGAGTGGCCGACTAGATTGTTCTTCTCACATCTGTCGCGCCACGTGGTGTGGCAGTCGGCCGGAGCAGTGGCACCACCTATTTTGACTTGGACGGTAGTACAGTGGTCCGTGACATCACGCTAGAGTACATGTGATGAGCTTGGGAGGAGGCGAGCTCACGCTCAGATTCTGGGACATCAACCACGGGCAGCGCACGTTGCGTTCGCAAATCAGCTTTTTTTTGTTATTTTGAGCAACAGATCCACAGACTTTACAGAGCTTTGGGCGGGCTTCTTGTTTTTCTTCTTCTATACTTTTTTTTGGGGTTTTTCTTCTTCTATATATGGTTGGCATCTTAGAGCATCTACAACCGGACCAAAACATGCCCGCCCTAACGGACTGCCCGGACGCAAAAACCGCACCCAACCGTGCCGCGTAAATCCGTCCCAAACGTCCCGACTGACTGCAGTCCTCATACCCGGCCCATATCTGGGGATGCTCGGACACGCCCGTCACATAGGACTGATCGCAAGGGTTCACGCGGTCACACATAGAGACCGTCAGTCCGACGAGCGCCTCCCCCGGTCCTCGATGCACACGCATTCATGGCGTCACGTGGCACCGCTCCGGTGTGCCGCCCGAGGGAGCAAGTCCGACTATTTAAGCCGGACGACGGCAACCCAACCCTAGCCCGCCCTCATTCCTTACCTCTCCCTCCCGCCCATGCAGCCAGCTTCCATCTGTCGTTAGTCATGGCCCGACAAAGGATCACCACTGTGACGCCCCCGGCCTAATCGTGCACTAATCATTCACGCAAATGCACACGATCAAGCCTAAGGACTCACGGGAAGATATCATAACACAACTCTAAAACATAAATAAAGTCATACAAGCTTTATATTACAAGCCAGGGGCCTCGAGGGCTCGAATACATAAGCTTGCGTACAAGCGTCAACGGAAGCATCAGATATCTGAGTACAGATATTAAAAGAGAAACAGAAAGGCATTTAGAAAGGCGGGGCAAAATAAAACACTACAATCGAAAGGCGCAGGCCTCCTGCCTGGGACCCTCCGATCCTACTCCTGGTCGTCAGTCAACTCGTAGTAGCATCCATCCTCGGGGTAGTAGTAGTAGTCGATCGACGGGGCATCTGTCTCAAGGGGCTCCGTCCTCTGGTCACGACAAACTGATATGAGAAAAAAAAAAGGAAAACAAAGCAATCGTGAGTACTTAGAAGTACTCAGCAAGCAAGGAGCTACTCTACATATGCAACATTTTCAAAGGGAAGGCTGTATACGTGGACTGGGCTGCAGAAATGCTAGAATAGAGAGGAGGCCTAGTCCTATCGAAGACTAGCATCTTCATCGGTCTTGCAGCAATAGAAGAGAGCAGAACAGATCAATATAAAGTACAGTATCATTAAGTCTCAACCTCACCCAGAGATCCTTTCTCGACTCCCTGCGAGAAAGCAATCCCAGAGCCATAGTATCCAAGTATCCAGTTCTAAAATTGTATCAATCAGGATACAACTCCGAGTGTCCTTTACCGTAGGACCGGCTATCGATAGAAGTTTTCTTCCCTGCAGGGGTGCACCAACTTACCCAACACGCTCGATTAACTCCGGCCGGACACACTTTCCTAGGTCATGCCCGGCCTCGGCCAAACGACACATCGCAACCCTACCTACAGCTCAGCAGAGAGGTCCCCGCCGGTCTACATCCTAAGCGCAAGGGGGTCTTGGCCATCGCCCCTCGCCCTCCGGGTCGTTGCGCACAGGGTGGATACCAGCATCGCCTCGGGTGGCCGACACGATCCGACCGTGCCGCCATGCTGAACTGGACGTCTGACAGAGCTTTCGGCTGATGCATACGATGCAGAACGCCCATACTATGCCCACGTGATGGTTAGTGCTATCAGGCCAGAGGCCTGCTCGGATCAAATATCCAAATCGTTAGTACCTTGGGCTTGCGGAAACGAGCAGAGACTCACGAAAGATGTGACCCCGTCGCCTCGTCTCGAGGACTTGCTGCAAGGGTTAAGAATGCCCGGCCGCGCCTCGTATTCATCACTCGGGCACCGTATAGGCGCCCGTCTTCACAACACTCGCCTCTCAGGCGCACGCGGGTACCCCTCAGGGTCGACCCGCCTATCCAAGTAACAGTGTATAGTCCAAGTATCCGTGTGTCCATAACATCAGAGGAATCCGAGGTATCACCCTCGTTGAATTCCCACTCGATGTATCCGTCAAGGTGAACTCGGAGGAATCACCCTCGATGGGTTCACACTTGATGTGTTGCACGACAGCGTCGTTACCGGAAGTGGTGAAGGAGGAATCACCCTCGATGACCATGACCGAATAGCTACTCTACAGAGTTAACATCAGAAGTGCTACACGAGGTATCACCCTCGGCACTCGATATTAACGCTGCAGTGTCGTTACAACTAAGGGGGTGATGTGGGGTGCCGGGGCCTGGTCTTCAATCCCGTTGATCGGGTCTTCGGATAATCCAGCGGGGCAGTCGGGATAAGTGGGGTCACTGATAGGTCTCTACCCAGCCTATACTAAGCAGTTTAGGATATGCAGGTAATTATCAACAGCAGGTTACAATAAACAGGCTATGCATCAGAATAGGTAAAGCAGTAGCAGCAGCAATTCTAATGCAAGCATGAGAAAATAGAATGGGCGATATCGGGATGATCAAAGGGGGGGGGGCTTGCCTGGTTGCTCGGCGGCAAGGGCAAGGTCGTCAATGGTGTCTTCGGTCTCCGGAGCTGCGTCGGTCTCGGGGACGACGTCGGGGTCTAACGAGAGAGAAGAGGGGGAGGAAACAGTATAAATACACAGCGAACAAGTGCAGCACAAAGCATAACATGGCAATACGCGGTGACAGAGGTGATCTGACGCAGTGCCGGGTGATACCGGCGAAGGGGGGATTCATCCGGGAAAGTATTCCCGGTTCCGGACAAATGTCGGACAGATGACCGGAGGGGAACGGTTCCATGTTTGGGTAGCTAGGGACGTGTGACGGACGAACGGACGGCGTATTCGGATTCGTCTCGTCGTTCTGAGCAATTTTCATGTACAAATTATTTTCATACGAGTTACGGTTTATTTAATATGATTTTCTAAAGTTTTTATTAATTTCTGAAATTTATTTAATTATTTAAATTCAACATTATCCAGAATAGTGCAGGCTGACGTCATCATGACGTCAGCAGTCAACCTGACAGGTGGGGCCCACCTGTAACAGACTGATTAGTTAATTAGGGTTTTAACTAACTAATTAGTGTTTAATTAAACTAATTAACTAAATTAGATTAACCTAATCAGGATTAATTAAATTAATTAATTCACTAATTAATTAATTAATTATTAACTTTAATAATTCATTTTATTTTTATTTATTATTTTTTTAAACGTTCTGGGCGGGGGGGCCCACATGTCATAGGCACCGGGGGGGTGGGGCCCAGCTGTCTGTGGCCCAGGGGCCATTAGCGGGCGCGGGTGTTGCGGGCGCTGGGCACTCGTGCCCGAGCGAGGCCGTGGCCTCGACGAGGCCAGCGGGGACGTCGGCGCGGCGCGGAGCGGGCGAGGCCGGGAGGGCGCGGCGTAGCGGCGCAGGACGCCGAGCGGGGCGAGAGGGGTCGGGGCGCGAGGCGGGCGCCGCGGTGCGCGAGCGTGCGGCGTCGAGCGAGCGGGCGATAGAGGGGCGCGGCGAGGAGCAGGGACAGGGAGGAGCAGCGGCGGTGAGCGCGGGCACGCGGGGAAGGGTGCGCAAGCGAGCGGCGAGCGCGCGGAGCGCGGCTACGGGGAGGTGACGGGCACAGTGACCGCGGGCAGAGAGGAGGGGAGTGGAGGCCACGGGCCTCATCGGCGATGGAGGGAAGAGGCAGCGGGCTCGAGGCAGCGCCGGAGCTTGGGGCGGCGGCGAGCCGAGGCGATGCCGGCGGGATCCGGGGCGGCGAGCGCAGGGGCGCTGATGCCCCAATCCCCTTCTGGATCGAGGGGGGGGGGAAGGCGAGGGAGAGGTGGGGACGGGGCGGTCCGGAGGCAGCTTCGCGGAGGAGGACGGAGACGCGGATGGCGAGGTGGCTCGGGCGACGCGAGACGAGGGCGTCGGGGGTCGCCGGCGCGATGGCGTCGAGAGGGATCGGGAGGGAGACGTGGGGGGGGGGGGAGTGTGGGGCGAGTGGGCTAGGGTTTCGGTCGCCCAGGGGGTTGTAGGGGACTAGGTGGGCCGTAGGGAGAGATGGGCCGGCCTGGCTGGTCGCCAGGTGGGCCACTTGGCCCAGGGAAGAGGGGGTCTTTCTTTCCTTTTGTCTTGTTTTTACTTTTTATTTATTTTCTTTTTTGTTTTCTCTTTTATTCTTATTTCAAATGACTTTTGTATTTTATGAAACTTAGTCCAATAATAACAGTGCATTATATGCCACTGTTATAAAAAGGTTTCGAGTCCAAATGTTTTCTTTTGGATTTTATTTAAATAAAAAGGTATTAACCAACTCTGTTTTGTGGTTGTTAGAGTCACATAATTTATTTAGTATATATTGAATATAAATTTAGAATTGTCTCTGGATTATTTACAATATTATGAACAATTTAGTTTTCAAATTTGAACAACTTTTATTTTCACTTTACGTTTGAATTTCCAATTGAGTTTGAATTTGAAAAGGGATATGTTGCTAATGATGGTTAAGCACTGTTGATCATGATGACATGGCATAATCAAAAGGGGATTACTGTAGCTAACCACTGGGGGTGTTACAAGTCTCCTCCACTAACAAGAATTCTCGTCCCGAGAATTAAGAGGTAGAAGGAAAAAGTTCGGGGTATTTCGCACGAAGATTTTCCTCGCGTTCCCAAGTGGCTTCATCTTCAGTATGATTTGACCACTGCACTTTGAGGAACTTGGTAACCTTCTGACGGGTCCGACGTTCAGCTTCATCAAGAATGCGGATCGGATGCTCCTTATAAGATAGATCATCTTGCAATTCGAGCATCTCGTGATCCACTGCGCGGTGCGGAGATTCCTTGAAGCATTTACGAAGTTGTGACACATGGAATACGTCGTGGATATGAGAGAATTGCGGCGGCAATTCCAATTTATATGCCACCTGACCACGTCTTGCAACAATGCGGAAAGGACCAATGTAGCGCGGAGCTAGCTTGCCCTTGATTCCAAAACGGTGAGTGCCTTTCATCGGGGTGACTCGCAGATAAGCTTGATCACCAGGTTGATAAGTCAAACCCCATCGTTTCTGATCATAGTTGCTCTTCTGGCGGTCCTGAGCTGCCTTGAGATTTTCCCGGACAATACGAACTTGTTCTTCGGCGTGTTGAATAATATCCGGACCCACGAGCGGTCGTTCCCCAGTTTCTGACCAATTCAGAGGGGTTCGACACTTACGTCCATAGAGTACTTCGAAGGGGGCCATCTTCAAGCTGGCTTGATAGCTGTTGTTATAAGAGAACTCGGCATACGAAAGAGATTCTTCCCACCTTTTGCCGAATGAAATAACACAAGCCCGAAGCATGTCTTCAAGCACTTGATTGACTCGTTCGACTTGGCCTTGGGATTGGGGGTGATAAGCGGAACTCCAGGTAATATGAGTTCCCATAGCTGTTTGGAAACTTTCCCAGAATTTGGAAGTGAAAAGGCCGCCACGGTCCGAACTGATCTCCTTCGGAATACCGTGGAGTGATACAATTCTGGAGATATACAACTCTGCTAACTGGCTAGCAGTGATAGTTTCCTTGACAGGCAGAAAGTGTGCAACTTTAGAAAGTTGGTCAACGACGACAAGAATAGCATTGTGACCCTTCTGTGACCTGGGAAGTCCTGTAACGAAATCCATCTGAACCTTATCCCATTTCCATAGAGGAATAGGAAGTGGTTGCAGAATTCCAGCTGGTTTCTGATGTTCTGCTTTAACGCGACGACACACATCACATTCAGCAACATAACGAGCAATGTCCTGCTTCATTCTAGACCACCAGTACCTTTGACGGAGATCACGATACATCTTGGTGCTACTCGGATGAATAGACAGCGGGGTATCATGTGCCTCCTTCATGACCTTGTCGGTCATAAGCTCGAAGCGAGGTACGACAATGCGGTTTCTGAAATATAAGGTTCCATCTTCAGACAGCGAGAAATCCCTGTACTTTTCAAGGTGAAGATTTTTCTTCATCAGATCAACTTCAGCATCTTTAGCTTGCGCATTCTTAACAGCTTTCTCAAAATCGGGTTGTATCACAAGGTTATTAAGAGATCCCTGTAGAACAATACGCAGATTCAGCTTGCACAATTCTTCATAAAGACGAGGTTGAGCTCGCCTAACCATGAGGTTGTCGCAATAGGACTTGCGGCTTAAGGCATCAGCCATCACGTTAGCCTTGCCAGGGGTATAAGAAATACCCAAATCATAGTCCGCAATGGCCTCCATCCATCTTTGCTGACGGAGGTTTAGAGATGGCTGAGTGAACAAATACTTCAGACTTTTATGATCCGTGTATATCTCGCAACGATTACCGAGAAGGTAATGTCGCCACAACTGCAATGCATAGATCACAGCAGCTAGTTCTAGATCATGTACCGGATAATTCTCTTCATGCGGGTGCAACTGACAAGAGCCATAGGCAATCACTTTACGCTCTTGCATTAGGACACAGCCTAATCCTTCACGGGATGCGTCACAATAAATCACAAAGTCTTTGCGGGAATCTGGAGGAGATAGTACTGGGGCAGATGTCAGCTTGTCTTTGAGTGTCTGGAAACTTTCCTGACATTTTTCTGTCCATTCAAACTTAACGCCCTTGTGAAGCAGATCAGTCAAAGGCTTAGCAATCTTAGAAAAGTTCTCGACAAATCGACGGCAATAGCTTGCAAGGCCAAGAAAACTTCTCACTTGCTTGACGTTCTTCGGAGGAGTCCAGTCAACAATAGCCTGAACTCGTTCTGGGTTAACAGCAATTCCATCCTTGGAAATCACATGACCAAGATACGTTACTTCAGAAAGCCAGAATTCACATTTGGAGTATTTGGCATACAACTGGTGTTCTCGGAGCCTTTCCAGTACAAGACGGAGGTGTTCGGCATGTTCTTCCTTATTCTTCGAATATACCAGAATATCATCTAGATAAACCACGACGAACTTATCGAGGTAATCCATGAAAATATAATTCATCAGGCGGGAGAATGTGGCTGGAGCATTTGTTAAGCCAAATGACATGACAGTGTACTCGTAGGAGCCATAACGAGTAACAAATGCAGTCTTCGGAATATCCTCTTCACGAACACGGATCTGATGGTATCCCAATCTCAAATCAAGCTTAGAGAATACTGAGGAACCGGCAAGTTGATCATACAAATCATTGATCCGAGGAAGCGGATATTTGTTCTGGATTGTGGCTTGGTTAATGGGCCGATAATCCTGAACCAATCGGTTAGTTCCATCCTTCTTCTTGACGAAGAGTGAAGGCGCTCCCCAAGCAGAGGAACTGGGGCGGATGAAACCTTTCTTAAGTGACGTGTCGATTTCTTCCTTAAGCTCGAGAAGATGATGCGGAGGCATCTTATAAGGACGCTTCGCAATAGGAGTTGTGCCTGGCTTCAGGTCGATGACAAATTCGACAGCTCTAGCAGGGGGTATTCCTGGAAGTTCTTATGGAAAGACATCTTGAAATTCACGAACAACTGGAATGTTCTCGATGCCTTCAAGAGGTGAAGCGTTCAATGCATTCAGAACATATATTTGAGTCTCAGCATCCTGAGCTATTCGAGCTGAGTATTGTACTTTCTGGCCAGAAGGGTGAGTGAGCCGGACTGATTCAGTGGCACAGTCAATCAAAGCTTTATGAGGCTTCAGCCAGTCCATACCCAGAATAATGTCTATGTTGGAGGTCTTGAGAGCAATGAGGGAAACGGGGAACATCAATCCTCCGATCACAATGTGGTTACCGTGGCTTACCATGGTAGTTTGCCAATTAGCCCCAGGTGACTGGATTACTAATGGGGTGGACATCTCCTCGAAAGGTATATCATGGCTTCGCGCAAAACTTTCGGACATGAAGGAGTGCGATGCTCCAGAATCAAAGAGGACTGAAGCTGGGATTGAATTCACTAGAAGGGTGCCCATCACAATTTTGGGGTCCTGTCGAGCTTCTTCCATGTTAACTTGGTTGACATGGACCCGAACTATAGCAGACGGCCTGGCATTAGAGCTTCTGAGACGACGGTTCCGACAGCTCTTCTTGCAACCAACGGGAGGACGTGGTGCATCCTAATGAAAAGCCATAGCATCAGGCGGTCCATCATGAACCGATAGCTGTCTCGGCGGTGAAGGCAAACGAGGTGCAACATATGACGGCCTTGGTGTTGGAGCAGGTCGGTGGTAAACATTGTGTGGAATCCAGACTCGATGTTTCTGAACAGGTCGACCCGAAGACGAACCAACATCACGAGTGCGCTTGAACGACTCCTGGTATTCAGTCAGAGCTGTTTCAATTTGGAAAGATTTGCTGACAAGCGTTGCGAAGTCTGCAAAATCAAGGACAACATGTGCGAGGTTTATATCCGTACGCAGTCCTTCACGGAATTTCTCCTGCTTGCGGGCATCAGTGTCGATGTCATCTTCATCATAGCGGGATAGTTCAAGAAATTTCCTCTGATATTCATCCACAGTCATTTTGCCCTGAGAGAGTTTGCGGAACTCCTGCTTCTTCTGGTCGATCAGACCTTGAGGAATGTACCATGCACGAAAAGCTGACTGAAATTCCTGCCAAGTGGTTACAGTCTCTGCAGGCAACATAGCCTTGTGGCTTTCCCACCATTGAGCAGCTGATCCCCTCAGGTGATACGTCGCATAGGTGACATAACTGTCAGGGATAGCATTGGCCGACTTCATCTGAAAGGCAATGTCACGGAGCCAATCATCAGCATCCATTGGATCAGTCGAGCTGCGAAAAGTGGATGGATTGAGGCGCACGAATTCTGCCAGAGTTATTGGAGCATTCTGTTGCTGAGCATTCTGGTTTGGAAATTGAGCCATTAGTCCGGTCATAAATTGCTGCATCATTGCGGCAATATAGGGTGGAGGTGGAGGATCGTCAGCCATCCTGCCAAATCAACAGGGGCAGTTTAGCAAGAAAAACTGCATGTGAATGGAGTTATTCATGATGTAACACGGGAAGAATAGGATAGGCATTAGATATATAATAGTAGTCGTCAAAGACATACCAATCCATGCACAGAGTTGGATTCAAACGGATAGTATGCGCACGGGAACGCTTGCAGCTAGACAAACTAGGCGGCGCGCAGGCACGCGGTAGGGAAGTACACAACGAGACATAGCAAAGGCTACATCAACGTCGGAGAAAACTATTGGAGCGAGGAATCTGCAAGTGACAACACAGGGTGCCCTCGATAAGAGGATCCTGCAAGCAGAACCTGGCCCGCAATCTTGGAGCAAGGGGGAAATTTCAGAACACCGGGTGGAAGTGATTACGAGAACCTAATGTTGGGGTTAGTAAATTTTTTAACCCGAATAGAAGAGAGATCAGAGTCCCAGAGTAAAGGTCGAGGAGTAAAAGATACTAATACCACCCAATTGGCGACGTGGGCCCATAAGCCACACAGCCAAGTTAGCAAAACAGTTTTTGGTTACTAGACTCAACTTCGGCCAAGGAGTTGGAAAGGGGGGGGGGGGTTCCTACAGGCAGTCGGCTCTGATACCAACTTGTGACGCCGCCGGCCTAATCATGCACTAATCATTCACGCAAATGCACACGATCAAGCCTAAGGACTCACGGGAAGATATCACAACACAACTCTAAAACATAAATAAAGTCATACAAGCTTTATATTACAAGCCAGGGGCCTCGAGGGCTCGAATACATAAGCTTGCGTACAAGCGTCAGCGGAAGCATCAGATATCTGAGTACAGATAATAAAAGAGAAACAGAAAGGCCTTTAGAAAGGCGGGGCAAAATAAAACACTACAATCGAAAGGCGCAGGCCTCCTGCCTGGGACCCTCCGATCCTACTCCTGGTCGTCAGTCAACTCGTAGTAGCATCCATCCTCGGGGTAGTAGTAGTAGTCGATCGACGGGGCATCTGTCTCAAGGGGCTCCGTCCTCTGGTCACGACAAACTGATATGGGAAAAAAAAGGAAAACAAAGCAACCGTGAGTACTTAGAAGTACTCAGCAAGCAAGGAGCTACTCTACATATGCAACATTTTCAAAGGGAAGGCTGTATACGTGGACTGGGCTGCAGAAATGCTAGAATAGAGAGGAGGCCTAGTCCTATCGAAGACTAGCATCTTCATCGGTCTTGCAGCAATAGAAGAGAGCAGAACAGATCAATATAAAGTAGCAGTATCATTAAGTCTCAACCTCACCCAGAGATCCTTTCTCGACTCCCTGCGAGAAAGCAATCCCAGAGCCATAGTATCCAAGTATCCAGTTCTAAAATTGTATCAATCAGGATACAACTCCGAGTGTCCTTTACCGTAGGACCGGCTATCGATAGAAGTTTTCTTCCCTGCAGGGGTGCACCAACTTACCCAACACGCTCGATTAACTCCAGCCAGACACACTTTCCTAGGTCATGCCCAGCCTCGGCCAAACGACACATCGCAACCCTACCTACAGCTCAGCAGAGAGGTCCCCGCCGGTATACATCCTAAGCGCAAGGGGGTCTTGGCCATCGCCCCTCGCCCTCCGGGTCGTTGCGCATAGGGTGGATACCAGCATCGCCTCGGGTGGCCGACACGATCCGACCGTGCCGCCATGCTGAACTGGACATCTGACAGAGCTTTCGGCTGATGCATACGATGCAGAACGCCCATACTATGCCCACGTGATGGTTAGTGCTATCAGGCCAGAGGCCTGCTCGGATCAAATATCCAAATCGTTAGTACCTTGGGCTTGCGGAAACGAGCAGAGACTCACGAAAGATGTGACCCCGTCGCCTCGTCTCGAGGACTTGCTGCAAGGGTTAAGAATGCCCGGCCGCGCCTCGTATTCATCACTCGGGCACCGTACAGGCGCCCGTCTTCACAACACTCGCCTCTCAGGCGCACGCGGGTACCCCTCAGGGTCGACCCGCCTATTCAAGTAACAGTGTATAGTCCAAGTATCCGTGTGTCCATAACATCAGAGGAATCCGAGGTATCACCCTCGTTGAATTCCCACTCGATGTATCCGTCAAGGTGAACTCGGAGGAATCACCCTCGATGGGTTCACACTTGATGTGTTGCACGACAGCGTCGTTACCGGAAGTGGTGAAGGAGGAATCACCCTCGATGACCATGACCGAATAGCTACTCTACAGTGTTTAATTAAACTAATTAACTAAATTAGATTAACCTATCAGGATTAATTAAATTAATTAATTCACTAATTAATTAATTAATTAATTATTAATTATTAATAATTCATTTTATTTTTATTTATTATTATTATTATTTAAATGTTCTGGGCGGGGGGGCCCCACATGTCATAGGCACCGGGGGGGTGGGGCCCAGCTGTCTGTGGCCCCAGGGGCCATTAGCGGGCGCGGGCGTTGCGGGCGCTGGGCACTCGTGCCCGAGCGAGGCCGTGGCCTCGACGAGGCCAGCGGGGACGTCGACGCGGCGCGGAGCGGGCGAGGCCGGGAGGGCGCGGCGTAGCGGCGCAGGACGCCGAGCGGGGCGAGAGGGGTCGGGGCGCGAGGCGGGCGCCGCGGTGGGCGAGCGTGCGGCGTTGAGCGAGCGGGCGATAGAGGGGCGCGGCGAGGAGCAGGGACAGGGAGGAGCAGCGGCGGTGAGCGCGGGCACGCGGGGAAGGGTGCGCAAGCGAGCGGCGAGCGCGCGGAGCACGGCTACGGGAAGGTGATGGGCGCGGTGACCGCGGGCAGAGAGGAGGGGAGTGGAGGCCACGGGCCTCACCGGCGATGGAGGGAAGAGGCAGCGGGCTCGAGGCAGCGCCAGAGCTTGGGGCGGCGGCGAGCCGAGGCGACGTCGGCGGGATCCGGGGCGGCGAGCGCAGGGGCGCTGATGCCCCGATCCCCTTGCGATCGAGGGGGGGGGGAGGCGAGGGAGAGGTGGGGACGGGGCGGTCCGGCGAGGAGCTTCGCGGGGAGGACGGAGACGGCGGATGGCGAGGTGGCTCCGGGCGACGCGAGGTGTAGGGCGTCGGGGGTCGCCGCATGATGCGGTCGAGGACGGGATCGGGAGGGAGACGTGGGGGGGGGGGGGGGGAGTGTGGGGCGAGGGGGTTAGGGTTACGGGTCGGCCCAGGGGGTTGTAGGGGACTAGGTGGGCCGTAGGGAGAGATGGGCCGGCCTGGCTGGTCGCCAGGTGGGCCACTTGGCCCAGGGAAGAGGGGGTCTTTCTTTCCTTTTGTCTTGTTTTTACTTTTTATTTATTTTCTTTTCTGTTTTCTCTTTTATTCTTATTTCAAATGACTTTTGTATTTTATGAAACTTAGTCCAATAATAACAGTGCATTATATGCCACTGTTATAAAAAGGTTTCGAGTCCAAATGTTTTCTTTTGGATTTTATTTAAATAAAAAGGTATTAACCAACTCTGTTTTGTGATTGTTAGAGTCACATAATTTATTTAGTATATGTTGAATATAAATTTAGAATTGTCTCTGGATTATTTACAATATTATGAACAATTTAGTTTTCAAATTTGAACAACTTTTATTTTCACTTTATGTTTGAATTTCCAATTGAGTTTGAATTTGAAAAGGGATATGTTGCTAATGATGATTAAGCACTGTTGATCATGATGACATGGCATAATCAAAAGGGGATTACTGTAGCTAACCACTGGGGGTGTTACAACCACCTACGTCATGCTGACGCCGGAGCGCCGGCTGAAGTTGCTGGAGGAGATCCAAGCCAGGCGCGCTGCTCGTATCACTGTCGGCCTGCCTCTGGATTCGCCGGAGGACGGCGTGTTGTTCGCCGAGCTTGAGAAGGAGGACGAGCCGGGCGTGCGCCCGGCCGCCAATGACCACGAGGCCAGCGGCTCTTGCAGCAACTTCGTCGACATCTCCGATGAGGAGGACAGGTAGTTTAGTAGTTGGTAGTAGTAGTAGTTTATGTAGATCATAACTTTGCATGGGTTTTTATGAAGATGGTAATCAGAAATGCCTACTATGGTTGTTTGAGATGAAATCTGAGGTATGCCTGGTCAGTGTCAGCGGACGCGTCCGGACGTGTCCACGGATGTATAGGGGCCCAAATATTTTTGCTGAAGAAGGCTCCACGCCCCGCTTTATAAATAAAGCCCTACAAACATACAATCAACCGCAAAACGGAGGCCACAAAAGAGAGAGGCGGGTGGGGGCGAGAGAACAACATAAAGTTTGCTCGGGCAACAACAACACAAACCCGAAAAATAAAAGTAAGTCTCAAGGGGGATAGGTGATCATCATCAGTCTGGCCGCCAACTCCTTGTGCTTCCTCGTTAACTTTTCAACAGCCGTCCTATCACGCCGCTTGTTGAGAGGCCTCCTTAACTGTATGAAACTGCACAATCTATAAAATTGCATCAGAGGTTTGCGCCGGAAAAATATGCTCAATGACCATCTTATTCCTAGTGCACCACAAGGTCCATGCCATGGCCTCAAAGTTAATCTACAACAGTCTGCGGACCAGCCCTGAACAACTAGCAATATGCCCATAAAAGTCTCGGAAATTGGTTGGGCACTAACCATTACCCCAAACTTTCCTTAGGTAACCCCACAGAAATTGCGTGGCCACACAATAAAAAAGATGTGGTTGAGGTCCTCGTCAACTCCACAAAGCGGACAAATGTTGTCCCCAGGTCTGATCCTTTTGAGCACTTGGTCCCTAGAAGGGACCCGGCCCCTAATGAGCTCCCAGAGAAACACTTTGATTCGGGGAGGTAATCTAGTTTTCCACAGTTCAAAAAACTCTACAGGAACCTGGCATGTGATACGTCCCAAACGTATCTACTTTTTCAAACACTTTTACTCTTGTTTTGGATCTAATTTGCATGATTTGAATGGAACTAACCCGGACTGACGCTGTTTTCAGCAGAACTATCATGGTGTTGTTTTGTGCAGAAATAAAATTTCTCGGATTGGGCTGAAAATTTACGGAGAATATTTCTAGAATATATAAAAAATATTGGCAAAGAGGACTACTAGAGGGGGGCCACCCAGGAGCTGCGAGCTCAGGGGAGGCGCCCTATGAGCTCGTGGGCCCCTCAGGCCTCCGTTTTCCCTAAGACCAACTCTATAAGTACTATCTCGCGGAGGAAAAAAATCAGAGAGAAGGAATCATCGCGTTTTACGATACAGAGCCGCCGCCACCTCCTGTTCTTCATCGGGAGGGCTAGTCTGCAGTCCGTTCGGGGCTCTGAAGGGTGGAAATCATCGCCGTCGTCATCATCAACCCTTCTCCATCAACAATTCCATGATGCTCACCACCGGGAGTGAGTAATTCTTTTGTAGGCTTGCTGGACGGTGATAGAGTTTGATGAGATTTGTCATGTAATTGAGTCCATTTGTTAGGGCTTGATCCCTAGTATCCACTATGTTCTGAGATTGATGTTGCTATGACTTTGCCATACTTAATGCTTGTCACTACGACCTGAGTGCCATGATTTCATATCTGAACCTGATACGTCTCCAACGTATCTATAATTTTTTATTGTTCCACGTTATTATAGTATCAATCTTAGATGTTTTATATGCAATTATATGCAATATTATATTATTTTTGGGGACTAACCTATTAACTTAGTGCCAAGTGACAGCTGTTGTTTTTTGCCTGTTTTTGGTTTTCCAGGAAATCAGTATCAAACGAAGTCCAAATGCCACAAAACTTTTTGATGATTTTTTCTAGACATAAGAGACCCTAGAAGCTTCGGGAGGGGGCCAGAAGGTGAAGGAATAGGCCACAAGGCACATGGGCGTGCCCAGGGGGTAGGCGCACCCATGTACCTTGTGGGCCCCTCGTTCCTCCGTTTGACCTAATTCCAACTCTATAAATTCTCTAAAATCGAGAAACCAACAGAGAGCCACCAAAAATACTTTTTTCGCTGTCGCAAGCTTCTATTCTTGCGAGATCCCATCTGGAGACCTTTTACGGTACTCTGTCGAAGGGGGAATTGATCACGGAGGGCCTCTACATCAACCTTGTTGCCCTTTCGATGATGTGTGAGCAGTTTACCACTGACCTATGGGTCCATAGCTAGTAGCTAGATGGCTTCTTCTCTCTCTTTGGTCTTCAATACAATGTTCTCCTCGATGTTCTTGGAGATCTATTCGATGTAATCTTCTTTTGCGGTGTGTTTGTTGGGATCCGATGAATTGTGTATTTATGATCAGATTATCTATGAATATTATTTCAGTCTTCTCTGAACTCTTTTATGCATGATTATTATAGCTTTCTATTTTTGTCCGATCTATCCATTTGGTTTGGCCAACTAGATTGCTTTATCTTGCAATGGGAGAGCTGCTTTGTAATGGGTTCAATCTTGCGGTGCTCTATATCCCATTAACAGAAAGGGACAAGACACGCATTTGTATTGTTACCATTAATGATATTCATATTGATTGGATTTACTTTGTCTACATCATGTCATCTTGCTTAAGGCGTTACTCCGTTCTTTATGAACTTAATACTCTAGATGCATGTTGGATAGCGTCGATGTGTGGAGTAATAGTAGTAGATATAGGCAGGAGTTGGTCTACTTGTCTCAGACGTGATGCCTATATACATGATCATTACCTTGGATATCGTCATAACTATGTGCTTTTCTATCAATTGCCCAACAGTAATTTGTTTACCCATCGTATGCTATGTTCGAGAGAAAAGCCTCCAGTGAAAACTATGGCCCCCAAGTCTATCTTTATCATATATTAAAATCCAAAAATACTTTGCTGCAATTTATTTACCGTTATTTTATTTTGTGTTTTTGTTTATCTATCTATCACTACGAGATTTGATCATTGCAATTAACCGCCAAGGGATTGACAACCCCTTGTTTGCGTTGGGTTCAAGTATTTGTTATTTTGTGTGTAGGTGTTGTTCATGAGGTCTTGCGTGGTTCTCCTACTGGATTGATAACCTTGGTTCTTAACTGAGGGAAATACTTATCTCTACTGTATTGCATCATCCTCTCCTCTTCGGGGAAATCCCAACGCAGCTCACAAGTAGCAGGAAGAATTCCTGGCGCCGTTGCCGGGGAGACATCACCAAAACCTATCAAGTACCATCGCATAAACTTTCATCTCTGTCGGTGCAACAAACCCCAGGTGTGTTGCCCAGACTGTACATAGGCTCGAGAACAAGGTTGCAGCGTCCAAGACAAGACCAAGCAGAAGAGATCAGCTCTTTGAGAAATCAAAGGGCGGATCAAGAAGATCAAGACCAGCCAAAGGAGCAAGATACCACTAAGGAAAAACCTCCCTTGCCGGGCAGGCGAGCCTGGCGGGGACGAGGTTGCCCCGAAGACAAGTCTCCAAATTGCCCCGGCAGGCTTGCCGGGGGCGGATTACCCCGCCAAGGCTCCACCGCTCCACCTCACAGCAACGCAAGTCATCGATCTGTGCGGTGTCGAGCCCCCAACTGGCTAAGTGGCCGCTATTTGGCACGTGGCGGCCACTTCCAAAGGAAATCACCTCCAAATGACACCCGTCCAGGGATGTGTCACGCAGGCAGGCGAGAAGGTGGTCGAACGGCACGGCAAGGCTTGCCGGGCTACGCTACGATGTGACACTAAGCGGCGCATTTAATGCGCTTTGTCCTGTCAGCAGAGTTAGGTATGATAGCACTGTTTGCTATCTAATCAGTACGCAATGACCGATTTGCCATTGTGGTGACCCCTTGATCTATAAAAGGAGGGCCATGGCAACCTTAGAAAGGATTCGGACCCTTGTACACTCATACGTGCGTAGTTGCTCTCGCCCCGAGGCGACCCTGCCGGGCTAGAGCGCTGCGTCTCCACCTCGGTCCTCTCATCAATCCATCAAACCAGGAGTAGGGTTTTACACCTCGCGGCGGCCCGAACCTGGGTAAAAACTGCCCGTGTGATCGCTGTCGTGCTGCTCCGCGCCCTCCGCTCTTTGTGCAATGCGTCCTTCCCCACTGCCGAACCACAAGGGGCCGATGGCCCCATAGGTGGCCGTGTTTTCCCATGACATCTTTGGCGCGCTAGGTAGGGGGAAGCGCTTGCGCGAACCCAAGAGCGTACGCAGCGCGTCATGTTCATCATCATTCTCTTCATCGACGGCTTCATCATCCATGGCGCCCAAGAAGAAACCCGGTGCCGCAGCTCACCCGTCCACCTCGAAGGCCCCTTCGCATGCGGCCGCCAATGCCGTGGGGGCTACGGGGGCGCACGGGGACGTGGACGCTGCGGGGGACGTGGCCGGCGCAGGCAGCGTCATCACCACCTCCCCTATGGCCAAAATAGGAGCGGGAGGCACCGGAGAAGGATAGCGCCAACAATTTCCCAGCAGCCACGCTCCACAAGGTGCAGGTGGAGACATCATTCCGTCCGCGCCTCTCTGCCCCACCGAAGGACGCAGCCACAGCGGTGGCGCTCGCCCTGGGGCGAACCGCAACCCTCCGGCAGCCCCCGCTGCGGGTGCGGCCGCAGGGCACACGCCACCCCCGGAATGGGCTGGCCAAGCCGATGCGCCAAACGGAGTCGCCGATCCCCAAGCACAACCATCTCGTCACCACATCACCCTGGCGACTGGCTCACGGCGATGAGAGCACGGCGCTGCCACTATCGGCACCGTCAGAAACCAGGCGACGTTACGGTGTACATCATCATCCATGCCGAGCACTGATTCGGAGGCCATGGCGTGGGCCCAACTCCTGTTGAGATTTCCGATGGCGGCCGATTAGATGGATGAGTGGAGAGACACCATTCAGAGCCTGATTGGTTTCGCCGAGGCGGGAGGATCACAGTGAGCGGGCCCTTCACGGCCTCCGCAGGCGGCGACAACGGCCCGAGCCGCTGGCCGTACCGAAGGGGCCACCCCCACGGTGCAATCCCCTCTGCGGCAGCAAGCGCAGGGGCCGCAGCCAGAGCCATGCGACCAAGAACCCGACAGCGCATCGATGGCTTCGTCCGATCCTCGAGCACGACGAGACCAGCGGCGAGTCCTGGAAGATAGGCGGAGGGAAGACACGCGCGCCACCATCGAACGACGCCGCGAAACCCAACGCTAGTCTGATAGGCGCAATGGCCCCGACGTCAACGATCCCACGCCCGGTGAAGGTGGGTACCTACCTTTCGAGGTTGGGTGCCCCGCATTCACTCGCGAGCTGCGGCAAGTCTGTTGGCCATCTGCTCGCACATTCAAGCCAGAAATACCAGAGAAGTATGATGGAAGATTGAACCCGGCAGAGTTCTTGAGCATCTACACCATCGCCATTCAAGCTGCCGGGGGAAGAGACGAGGAGGTGTTCGCCAACTACTTCCCTTTGGCACTCAAGCCAAATGTGAGGTCTTGGCTGATGCATTTGCCAGAGAATTCCATCTCGACCTGGGCTGACCTGTGCCATGAGTTTGTTGGCGCATTCACAGGCGGCCATCAAGAACCAGGGCGTCCCAGCGACTTGCAGCTCCTTCCACAGAAAGAAGGAGAGAGTCTGCGAAAGTACATGCAGAGGTTCAGCCGGGTGCACAGGAATATTCCAGACATCCACCCGGCAGCTGTGATAGCCGCGTTCCAGTCCAACATGCGCAACCGCCGGATACGTTCTAAAATGAATGTTCGGTTGCCCAAGACTGTGAATGAGCTATACACTGGTGGATAAGTGTGCCCGAGTAGAAGAGGGGAGACGACTCCCCGGTGAAGAAGTTGGCGTCGACATCGACTCAGAGGACGACGATGACGCCACCAACCAAAAGAAGAAGAACAAGAAGCACAACAAGAAGCGCAAGGATAAAGCGGTGATGACCGTTGAAGGATCGAGTGCACCTAGTACCGGCAAGAAGGCCAAGACCAAGGTTCCCGGCAAGGAAGCTGCCACGTGCACTGATTGCCGGGAAGCCACGGCTGCCGAGAAGGCTGGGAAGAGTGATGGGCCGTACTACAAGATCCATCGGACCAAGGGCCACGATCTTCAGGAGTGTCATCGGGTTGAGCAACTCGTCAAGAAGCAGAGGGCTGAATACGAGAAGCGTGATAAGGAGAAAGACCAAGATGGCGCGGGCGGGAAGGGCCGAGGAAGCAGAACAGGTTGCCCCGGCAAGGCTCCTCAATATCAGGGGAAACCCGCCAAAGGCCATGAAAAGAAGGATTGCGAGGACGAGAGTGATGAAGGAGATGAAGAGGAAACTAGCGAGCAGGAGTTCCAGAAAGCCACTGACGCCCTATGCATTGACGGGGGTGCATCCTTACACTCCTATCACTGCCATCTCAAAAGATGGGCGCGTGAGGTCAATGCCTTGGAGCCAGCGGCAGATTCTCGGAAGCTGCTCAAGTGGCCCCGCACGCCCATCATCTTTGATGAGGAGGATCACCCCGACCGCACTACCGCGGTAGGGTGTTTGCCATTGTTGGTTTCACCAACGATCCGCAACCTCAAGGTCACAAAGATGTTGGTTGACGGTGGGGCCGGGTTGAATCTGATTTCTCCAAAGGTCATCAGAAAACTCCAGATAACAGATGAAGAGCTCAAGGTTACTGGTACGTTCCAAGGGATCAACCCCGGCAGGAGTCGTCCTAAGGGGAAGATCACACTGCCGATAACATTCGGGGGGGAGTTAAACTACCGGACTAAGAGGATCGTGTTTGATGTGGTTGACCTGCCCCTGCCGTACAATGGAATCCTTGGTCGCCCTGCCCTGGCCAAATTCATGGTGGCATCCCACTATGCCTACAACACTTTGAAGATACCAGGGCCAATGGGCGTCATTTCCATTCCATCAGACAAGAAAGATGCAATCATATGCGTGGATAAGATGTACCGGGAAGCAGTCACTGCAGAGGCCGCGGAAGCCACTGCTCCCGCCAAGGAAAGCAAGAAAAAGAAGAAAGCCAGCAAGGATGCCAGCAAGGAATCCGGGAACCGTACCTCTTCAGAGTGCGCTGCGCCTGTTGATGACTTGCCGGAGAGTTCCAATAGCAAGAGGTCCAAGGCTGCTGCACCCCCTGTGAAGAAGGTCCCGGCAGGGCTGGCTGGCGCTGACGGTACGTTTACCATCTATCGTGGATTTGTCACGACAAGATGTCCTAGTGTGAGGACTTAGTCGTGAGGCCAACGCATCCATGTAGTATCTTGAGAGGGGTTGAGTGGGACGAGAGATGCGAGGTTTTTACCCAGGTTCGGCCCCTCGCGGCAGAGGTAAAAGCCTACATCCTGCTTCATTGATATTGATGATGATGATGCTCACAATTACAAGGGTGCTCTTTCGCTACCTCTATGTCGAGAGCTATTGATTTGTCTGTCTAGACCTCTCCCTCTTGGGGTGCCCTGCCCCTCCTTATATAAGTTGGAGGGGCGGGTTACATGTGATGTCCTACTAGGATTAGGACTAGTCTATCCTCTATTACAAGCCGGATACAGGTCCGGGTCTTGCTTCCTTGTAAGGAAAATATTCCTCATGCCTTTCCTCTTAAACCGGCCCACCATAACATGAGCCGGCCTTCTCATAAACCGCCTTCTGGGCCATTGAGTCTTGGCGATCGTCTGAAACACCTGTCGGGTCACCAATGAGTCACCAGGCCCAGCCGGGTCATCAGTGAGTCGCCAGTCTTTGGGCGGTTTATTGATGAAACAACAAGTTCCAGCTGGGTCATATCTTCGGCCGGGTCATACCACGGGGTATATCCCCGACATTAGCCCCCAGTTTAATTTGGATTTATCCATGTTAAACTGATCCTGCAAAATAAACACAAGAACAAATTTGATAGGTTGTGCTCTGGGTTAAAAAAATTCTGAGCCGGCACCTGATCATCCTTAGGTCCTTGTCATTTCCTCCCTAATACATGTCCATGATCTCACAGAAAATCTCCTTTAGCAGATATGGTCAAACTTTGCCAATGCAAAAAATTCGGGCACTTCTTCTGAAAAGTCCGGGTCAATAGACCAGCTTCATAGTCAATTTGCTGACATTGGCTTCTTGCAGAAAAATATTATAAAGAATAATCCATTTGACTCGGCTTCCAATGCTCTAGCTTGACAAAAATATTGGTCTTGAAATACTCATCTGATTTTCAGCCGGCTTAAAGATGTAGAGCTTGCCGAGTTATGATTGCCAAAATTACCGGTTTGTAAATATTGATGGCACCGGGTCATAATTGTCGCTAACACCAAGCTTGAAAGTGCACCTCCCTTATATGCATATCACCTGTAGCCCCCAAGTCTTAAGAAGGAAGCGTATTAACAGCTTAAGACTTGCTTTAATATTAATGCTGCAACTTTGGAGAAATCCACGTTGTTCATCTTAACCACCAGTGATAAACTGAATATTTTGTACTTCACATGTGTAGCCCCCAAGTGCCGGGTCATTATGAAATAATGAGCAGGGACTTTGTAGATATGATCATGTAGATTTGAGCAGCAACGTGTAGCCCCCAAGGGCCAGCTCAGTAAGATAATACTGAGCTGGGACTTTACATATACTGTATTTCAAATAATATCATATGATGTAGCCCCCAAGTTTCAGGTTACCTTTGACAGGAGCAATTAGTAGCCCCCAAGGGCCGGCTCATCACCATGTGATGGGTCGGGTCTTCAATGAGGTAAGTAAAAAATGACTTTGCATTAGCCCCCAAGTGCCATGGTGCATGCTTGCAGCGACATGGGACTTGCATACTTGATGTAATCTCAATTTGAATAATGTAGCCCCCAAGTGCCGGGTCGTATGCCTGCAGCGACTCGGGACTAAATAAAACCATATCCATTGTTTGGATGATGCTGCAGAAAGCCTTTCCATAATTAAACCATGCTCTCTGCTGTGAACCGGTGCTCTTGGATGTAGAAACAATAGCAATTGCTCTGAAGCGGCTTTGAAAACCTCAACCATAATACTGGTTATTGATAACCATAATAAATATCCAGCCATGTTGGCTATTAAATATTTGAATAATATAACCCGGTATGAAAAACCTCAATCATTCAATACCATAATGAAAATCCAGCCAGGTTTGGCTATTAAAGATTTGAATACTTTATCTGTTGACAAGTAAATCCGAAGTTAAATATCCGGCGGCTCTTGGCCGATGGCGACTTAATGCGCATCCATTGTGCTCCGGGATAAAACCCGGCGGCTTATAACCTTTGCAAAAAATCAGGAATTGATAACCCCATCCATGGTGGCTCATAGTCATGTCCAGTTTTTGAAAAGATCACTTTGGCGGCTTATAGCCTCAATAAACTTAATATTGAGCAATATAACCCAGAGCTGGATAACCCGGCAATATCCTCAGATGGCCAGATGATGGGTTTAAACGCAATGATTCATATGAGCAATAGCAGTATTCTTATGTGTAAAGATCTGCATATCCTAAACAAAGTTTAAACAACATATGCCCTGGCGACTTAACGTCAAAAGCCAGGGCGGGTAACAACCCAATCATAATATAGTCTTATGCAATTATGGAAAAGACTAGAATTAAGGCCATTCAAGCCTAAACATACTGGCAACTTAAAGTCAAAAGCCATGGCGAGTTATCAAACCTCGCATATTTATATAACCATTAAACACATACCTGTAAAATTGGCTCATACTGCCAGCTTACATCGCCATATCCGGTGAGGGTAACAATCCAATGATTCATAAGCGCATGATTCCAATTGCGCAATCCAAAGTATACTGGCGACTTAATAGTCCAGAGCCAGGGCGGTTTATCAAACCCCAAATATTCATACCATTATTGAAAAAACATACCTGGAGATTGACATCATGGTGATACCTCAATAATTATAATCCGTCGCGGGTATTGACCCGTAGGCATGCAACATCATGATTTTGATTGCTCAAGGCAAAGATATCCTGGTGACTTAACGTCCGCTATCAGGGTGGTTTATCAAACCCAAAGATGCTCAATGGTGAGTCATATAATCAAAGCTACATGGCCTGTGAAATCGATTCAAACTGCCGGCTTACAACGCCATATGCAGCAAGGGTAACAGCCCAAAAGACTCAGAACTCCAAGTGTACAATCAAGGCATACTGGCGACTTATCGTCCAAAGCCAGGCCGGGTTATCAAACCTCAGATATGCTCAAATATGAGTCATAAGGATTAAGGCTACATGGCCTGAATCAATTTTAAACCATACGTCAAGATGGCACAAAAACATGAACCCAAACAAAGTTCAAAACAAATAGCAAATCAGGAAAAAACAAGGCCTTCATAAGCTGCCAAACCTCAATATCAAGTGTTGTTCAAGGGCCGCACAGCCACTGAGTTAATCCTTTATTCAAACCTGTAAGCCGGGCCTCACATGACCAATCACCGTTTTAACTTTGACAAGTTCAGGGTCTTTATAAGATTAACTTGTTAAAGTACGGCGGGTCATTCCAGGATTACCTGAGGGGAGTGGCAGACATACAAAGGCAGGATAACCCGGAGTTTTGGTGAATACACCTGGCGTCCAAGCCGATCAAAAGGGTAAATATAGCTATGTTCATTGAACAGGAAGCCCCTAAGTGACCTACAATAAGCCGTCAAGGCAGGTTACCTATGTTTGAACTGCACATTATAGCAAGTTCTCTTTGGTAACCATTCAACTTGGGCAGAAAGCCCCCAAGTCGTTTGCAATAAGGCATACAAGCCGGATCAAAGGGTAGTCATAGCTATGCTAAGTAAGCAGGAAGCCCCCATGTTATTTGTAACAAGGCGTGCAAGCCGGATCAAGAGGGTAGTCATAGCTATGCTCAGTAAGCAGGAAGCCCCTAAGTGATCAATAATATGATAAGCCAATAAGGCAGGATACCCATGTTTGAACCACGCATCATGGCAGCAAGTTCTCTTTGGCAACCTTTAATTTTTCTGAGAACTTGAACTTGCAAGAGATGAATTCTTTTTGAACCGGAATTTTAAACCGGATATTGAGAGCTTCAGAGCTTTGTGGGAGACAGATTTCCCTTGAACCGGAATCCTTCTTTTTAAGCCGGAAACTTTCTGACGGCCTTTAAATTTTCACCAATGTGGCAGTAGCCTCCGGGACCGGGTTATTTTCTCTCCAATGACCCGGGGTTCTTGAATCTGGCAAAATTTGCTTAGTCATGTCCATGTAGCCCCCGAGTCTTAAGACGACTCAAGGAGTTGGCTTGAGATTTTTCATACTTGGCCATAGCATAAGATGTATATCCTTGGCGTTGATAATGCGATGTAAATCCACAAAAGGTTAAGGTCGACTGCGGCGGGTTATAAATGATCCCGTATGAGCTGTGTCAGTAACTCGGCCAATGGTTCATCCCAGCTGGCTGTTAAAGTTTAACCAAACTGTAGTGGCGGCGACTTGTGCGCCTGCCCATCAAGCCATCCGGTGCAGACAGAGGCTGCTAATATATTATGACTTTCTTCAGAATTGTTGGAATAGACCGGGCAGCGGGAGCGGCGACTTGCGTATGCTCATTAAGCAGCTTGTGCACACAGGTGCGGCCCGGAGTGTTGATGTAGACCAGACCGCGAGAGACGGACAGTAAAAACGACCGTGGCATCAGAGGCAGCACGGACGCGGGTGAGTCGGCCACGGGCACGCACAGATGAGTCGGCCGCGGTGTTGTAAGCCGGCGTGGACGGGCGAGTCAATCGCAAGCACGGTCCCGATGAGTCGAAATAGTCCGGGCCGCAGGGGCGGCGTCTTGCGCACGTCCATTGAGCAACAATCAAGCGTGATCCCGGCAAGCTGATATAGACTGGGCCACAAGGGCGGCGTCTTGCGCACGTCCACTGAGCAACAATCAAGCGTGATCCCGGAAAGCTGATATAGACCGGGCCGCAAGGGCGGCGGCTTGCGCGTGTCCGTTCACCGTGTAATATGTCACGGACGAACGTCGGGTGGAAAGTTGCCAGCGCGTGCTCCATACCCGTGGCATAACCATGTTTGTAGTAAATATATGTCCTGTATATAAAAATATACAGACCAAAGTAATTGTTTTTTGATGAAAACAGTATGTACTAAATAAAAATATATAGAAAAGATAGCACCTGGTATTTTTTGCCTGATGAACGTGGATACTGGGATAAAAAACATATCAAATGTTTGATGTGGCCCTAGCACCGTAGCTCCTTTTTTTTATACGATAACAAATCAGCTGCAGCACACGTGCGTTCAACACTAGCAAGCCAACAGACAGCCAGGTTGACTGATCAACAGTAACCATAGTCCACAGCCGCAGTACAACTCGCCAGTACTCAACAGACCCCCTTTTTTGTAATGCTGCTGGAAAGTTTATTAAATGTGTCAGGCAAGGACTGATATTCCGTCTCCAACTTCCAACTGGAGATCTTATATGTCGATCTTTTTCTGGTACTTCTGTATTCAAAGTTTGCATGGCGCAATCCAAAACACCCAGCGTATGGGTACTTGCCAGTGGCATCAGGTTGCATCTTCTGAATTTGTGTTTTCCCGTAATCAAAGGGCAGACTGCAAGCAGCCGCAAAGAATCCAGAAATGACACTGGCTCCAATAACAGTCTGATATTCTCTCGTACCCAATTTGTCTCTGAACAGCTCAACAATTTGAGCATAGGACGCAAGCATACCCATGTTCAGTTACATAGCTCTCACCACCGTTGGGCCTGCACCCTTGGCCAGTTAACAAAAACGGGCGGCTGGAGGCGGCTTAAGGAGTCGCGAGAGGCCCTCAGGCAGAGGCGGTTTAATCACGACCGCGGCCGGCGGCAACAGCAGCTCTGCGCGGCATGAGACAGAGACGGGTTAACGCGCTGGCAGAGGCCGACCGAGGTGAAGGCTCATGGCGGCTCAATGGAATACTGGTGGTTGGCGACAGACGCCGGTAGCTCCGACGCGTGGCTCCAAGGGCGGCGGCTCAGATGAGACCGTGTGTGATGCTGGGCGAGGCCGCGTCCAACCACGCGAGGAGAGGCCTGGACGGGCGGACGGCGAGACCCGGCGCGGAGGTGGACGCGTAACACAATGCGATGGCAGAACGGTGACTCGGACCAGAGGCCAGGCGCGATGGCGGCTCGGACAAGAGGCGAGGCACGACCCGTGGTAGCAGAGGACTCCGGATCGTGGCCGTTCTGGCCAATCCATCTTTGTTGCTTTCCTTCCCTTGATTTTCTTTTTCACGGGCAGAACCACATAATAATTTTTCTTCCATATTTCTTGAATCAGTCTCCTGGTAGTTTCCTCGTGTGCACGTATCAATCAGAGCTGACCAAAGGAAAGAACTAATTTTGGCTTCAGATCACGTGCGAGTCGAAAATGCCCTACTAGTATTTGACTTAAATCCTTGGGTTTGATGCTTCATGTAATGAAACAGTACTTTTGGCTAGACTTGATTAGTCTTTACGTCAGAAAAAAGCAGCAGCAGCAATGGTTTACTCCCTTAGGGCTTGAAATCTGGAAATCGCAGACGTGGAGCAGTGTAAAATTTGGGACAACTGCTGCACCCTTGTACAACACCTCTCCGGTGGTATATGCCTTCTCCGGCGACTTGTGATTTGACGGTCCGCGAGGCCGGCTTTGAGGGTGAGGCGGCGGCTGACGGGGCGAGTGGCAGTACCTGGACAACGGCGGCTCACGCGGGGGAACGGGTCAGCGGCGGCTTGATGGTACAGCCGGCCTGGCGCAGCAGCGTCGCGAGGCGGAGGGCCAGCAAAAAACACAGCAAGGGCGGCTCGCAGGTGAAGAAGCGCGACGGTTCGGGCGGGTGCCGTAGCTCCAGGCGAATCAAGGCCGCTGGAGTGGCGGCTCGGCGCGAGGCCGACGAGGCAGGGCCTGCGGCTGTGACGACGGAGGCGGCCGGCAAATTGACGCGGGGTCCGTGGGAGGGCGGCTCGGAACGAGACCACAGCGGCAGCATCCGAATCCAACTCCCGTCCCACGTCCTTGTTCTCGTTCTGGTTGGTTTGACTTTCCATCTGACCATGTAAGAGTTTCTGGTGGTATCTTATTTGCAGGAATTTGCATTGCTTGATCTGATAGCTTCTCCCAAAACAAAAAACAAGGATATGACTTGTAGTGACTAGGCAGCCTTGGGTGAGATATTACAGCAGAAACCTTCTGTCCACCTCGGCTTCTAACGGCAACATAGTAAAAATCGATCGGGCTTCATCAGATCACCCGGCCGCGGCGGCGTGCACCATGCAACCCTAATTTCTTATCAACTCAAATGTCGTATTCCCAGATCCAAAGTGAATCCTGCGTGCCGGCTCTTCTTCATCCGATCAATCGTGTGCTTCTCAATCCCTATGAGATCTCTCCAAGAACTCAACACCACCATGCGCAAGCCCCACGGTAGGCGCCAACTGTCGTGGATTTGTCACGACAAGATGTCCTAGTGTGAGGACTTAGTCGTGAGGCCAACACATCCATGTAGTAGCTTGAGAGGGGTTGAGTGGGACGAGAGACGCGAGGTTTTTACCCAGGTTCGGCCCCTCACGGTGGAGGTAAAAGCCTACATCCTGCTTCATTGATATTGATGATGATGATGCTCACAATTACAAGGGTGCTCTTTCGCTACCTCTATGTCGAGAGCTATTGATTTGTCTGTCTAGACCTCTCCCTCTTGGGGTGCCCTGTCCCTCCTTATATAAGTTGGAGGGACGGGTTACATGTGGAGTCCTACTAGGATTAGGACTAGTCTATCCTCTATTATAAACCGGATACAGGTCCGGGTCTTGCTTCCTTGTAAGGAAAATATTCCTCATGCCTTTCCTCTTAAACCGGCCCACCATAACATGATCCAGCCTTCTCATAAACCGCCTTCTGGGCCTTTGAGTCTTGGCAATCGTCTGAAACACCTGTCGGATCACCAATGAGTCACCAGGCCCAGCCGGGTCATCAGTGAGTTGCCAGTCTTTGGGCGGTTTATTGATGAAACAACAAGTTCCAGCCGGGTCATATCTTCGGCCAAGGAAAGCAAGAAAAAGAAGAAAGCCAGCAAGGATGCCATCAAGGAATCCGGGAAGCATACCTCTTCAGAGTGCGTTGCGCCTGTTGATGACTTGCCGGAGAGTTCCAATAGCAAGAGGTCCAAGGCTGCTGCACCCGCTGTGAAGAAGGTCCCGGCAGGGCTGGCTGGCGCTGACGGTACGTTTACCATCAATGCCACCCTCGACGACAAATAGTAAAGCGCGCTCGTTGCCTTCCTGCGGGCGAATGTCGATGTGTTTGCTTGGCAACCATCTGACATCCCCGGTGTTCCCAGGGAGGTAATCGAGCACCACCTTGCTGTCTGCCCACATGCCCGGCCAGTCAAGCAGAAGATCCGGAAGCAAGCTTTGGAGCGGCAGCAGTTTATTGCCGAGGAGATCAAGAAACTTGAGGCAGCTGGTCTGGTCATAAGAGTTTTGCATCCAACATGGTTAGCAAACCCAGTGGTAGTGCGCAAGGCGAATGGGAAATGGAGGCTTTGCATAAATTTCATAGATCTGAACAAAGCATGCTCGAAGGACCCGTTCCCCATGCCGCGCATCAACTAGATTGTGGATTCCACCTCCGGGTGTGACCTGCTTTCCTTCCTGGATGCCTACTCTGGATACCACCAGATCTTCATGTCCAAGGAAGATGAAGAGAAGACCGCATTCATAACCCCATGTGGCACGTACTGTTTTGTACGAATGCCCTTCGAGTTGAAGAGCGCTGGATCCACTTTTGCAAGAGCAATACAGATTGGCTTTGAGTCCCAGCTGCACAGAAATATTGAAGCCTACATGGATGATATAGTGGTCAAAACCCAGGACAGAGTTACTTTCATTCAGGATTTGGAAGAGACCTTTGCAAATCTGCGCAGAATCAACTTGAAGTTGAACCCGAAGAAGTGTGTGTTTGGTGTTCCTTCCGGCAAGCTACTTGGCTTTTTCGTGTCCCATCGGGGGATATAGGCAAACCCCGACAAGATCAAGGCTATCGAGCAGATACAAGCACCCAAGACAGTTAAAGACGTGAGGCGTTTGACTGGATGTGCTGCCGCACTGAGCAGGTTCATTTCCAAGTCCGCCGAATGTGCCTTGCCTTTCTTCACAATCTTGAAGAAGGCAGGACCCGTGGAGTGGACCCCGGAGGCGGACGCTGTGCTACAAGATTTGAAGACCTACCTTTCCTTTGTTCCCACCTTAGTCGCTCCTAAACCACAAGAGCCGTTGCTGCTAAATTTAGCAACGACCAATCAAGTGGTTAGCGCAGCACTGGTGGCGCAGCGGGAGGTAGATGACGCAGCAGTCGCCACCGCCGTCACCTCTGGAGAGGAAAGTGAACCCGTCCCAGCAAGGTCAGATGCAGTTCAAGACAAAGAAGAGCAAGGCAGCGGAGACAGTTCCAAGATCACAGCAAGGAAGAAGGTGGTGCAGCGCCCAGTGTACTTCGTCAGCTCCCTACTGCAGTGGGCTAGGTCGAGGTACTTTGGCGTGCAAAAGTTGATTTTTGGCCTCATCATGGCCTCAAGGAAACTGCGCCACTACTTCCAAGCCCACGAGATCATGGTTGTCACCTGCTTCCCCTTGCAACG
Organism: Thinopyrum elongatum; assembly: GCA_011799875.1. Taxonomy (NCBI): domain Eukaryota; kingdom Viridiplantae; phylum Streptophyta; class Magnoliopsida; order Poales; family Poaceae; genus Thinopyrum; species Thinopyrum elongatum. The sequence continues at coordinate 359,493,406 of CM022300.1, read as the reverse complement.
CATACTCCGAAACCCCGAGGCCACTGGCAGGATTGTGGAATAGGCTTTGAAGTTATCCAGCTTTGGTTTGAAGTTTGAAAGCACGTCAACTATTCAGAGCAGAGCACTGGCAGAGTTCATTACGGAGTGGACGCCGACCCCTGATGAAGAAGTACTGGAGACAGTCATCCCCGGCAAGGAAGCGCCCCAAGAATGGATTATGTATTTTGATGGTGCCTTCTCCCTACAAGGTGCAGGAGCTGGTGTGCTTCTCGTTACTCCCACTGGGGATCACCTTAACTACGTCGTTCAAATGCATTTCCCCCGGGAGAAGGCTACCAACAATACTGCAGAGTATGAAGGGCTCCTTGCCGGGCTCAGAATTGCAACAGAACTGGGAATCAAGAAGCTGATTATCCGCGGAGATTCACAACTAGTGGTGAGACAAGTGAACAAGGATTATCAAAGCCCATTGATGGAGGCATACGTCGAGGAAGTGAGAAAGTTGGAGGAGGGCTTTGACAGATTGCAAACAGAGCACATACCGCGTGCGGAAAACAGCATTGCTGATCATCTGTCAAAGTGCGCTGCGCAAAAACTCCCTGTGGAACCAGGGACTTTTGTTCTCCATCTAACTCAACCCTCCGTATCCCCAGCAACAATGGCCAGCAAGAGGAGGAAATTGAACTCCGGCAAGCCTCTCCCGGCAGAGCTTCCCGAAGCCCCCGGCAGAGAGCTTGGCGGGAACAACTCCCCTTCGATCAGTGAGCTGCACCCTCCCGCTGAAGTACCAGTCTTTGCGGTCAAGGCATGCGCTCCCATCGACGGGGAGGTGCCGCTAGTCCTTGTTGCTAAGCCCCAGGCTCCAACTTGGGCATGGCACATTATTCATTTTCTCCAAACAGGAGAACTTCCCGAAGAGCAAGAAGAAGCTGAAAGAGTAGCCCGAAGGGCCAGTATATATCAGTTCATTGACGACACGCTATACAGAAGAAGGCCCAACGGTGTGAAATTGAAGTGCATTTGCCGGGAAGAAGGAAAGGAACTGCCGGCAGAGATACACAAGGGTATGTGTGGCTCCCACATCGGATCAAGGGCCTTGGTTGGGAAAGCTTTCCGGCAAGGCTTCTACTGGCCCACAGCCCTCCAAGATGCAATTGAGCTAGTCACCAAGTGTGAAGCCTGCCAGTTCCACTCCAAGAATATCCATCAGCCTGCTCAAGCTCTCCAAACAATCCCTTTGTCATGGCCATTTTTGGTCTGGGGGCTCGACATCTTGGGCCCCTTCCCCCGTGCTACCGGGGGCTTTGAATTTTTGTTCGTCGCAATCGACAAGTTTACAAAGTGGCCGGAAGTAGAGCCCGTGAGAAAGGTGACCGCGCAGTCAGCTATCAAGTTCTTGAAAGGATTGGTGTGCCCCTTCGGGGTACCTGCCCGAATCATCACCGACAATGACACCCAATTCACAAGCCGCGCCTTCATGCAATATGTTCATGCCCTTGGATGCAAGGTTTCATTTGCCTCTGTGGCCCATCCCAGAAGCAATGGGCAAGCTAAGAGGGCGAACGCTGAAGTGCTGCGAGGTCTTAAGACAAGAACTTTTGATCGGCTGCAGAAGTGCGGCAGGCGATGGATCGACGAGTTGCCGGTGGTTCTTTGGTCCCTCCGTACGACACCAAATCGAGCTACCGTGCAGACTCCCTTCTCCCTAGTCTATGGGGTAGAAGCAGTTATCCCCACGGAACTCATATTCGGGTCTCCTCGAGTGCTTGCCTACGATGAAGTAGTGCAGGAACAGCACCGGCGTGACGACGCTGTGCTACTTGAGGAGAACTGTCTTCGGGCTGCTACGCTTGCTGCACGCTACCAGCAAGCCCTGCGTCGCTATCACAGCCACAGGGTTCATGCCCGGAGTTTTGAGGAAGGCGACCTTGTCCTTAGGCGTGTTCAGTCCACCAAGGGTGCAAACAAGTTGACGCCGAAGTGGGAAGGCCCTTACCGGGTAGTACGAGTCACCAGACCTGGCGCAGTCTGTTTGGAGACCGGAGATGGCATTCAATTGCAAAACTCACGAAACATTGAGCATCTCCGTAAGTTCTACCCGTAAGGTGTGGCTGTCGGGCCCTGCCCGGCAGCCACCCTTTTGTACAAGCTTTGCTGAAGTTGCATGTAACCCTTTGTACAAAGCCAGGCGCAGACCCTGAGCAACAGAGAAATAAATGAAGCGCTGGGGGCCCCTCGAAACTTGCATGTATGCATAAGCATATCATGAGCATAGCATGATCATGTAGATGAGGTCGCATGTGGCATTGTTTTCATCTGGACTAAGTTGCAGGGTTCTTGCCGTGGACTTGATCCCGAAGAGAAGAAATGAAGACGAGCCTACGTGACGATCCCCGGCAGACCAAACAGATAAGTTCATTCTTATCCATACCTGTTCTGTAATTTGAAAACTTGTGCATATGAAAACCCCGCCACCTTCGAAACATAGGTGCTCCTACCCTTTGACTCGAACGCTGCTTCGGTCAGGGTGGTCGCAGTGGCCTTTGGCGGAAAAGGTTCGGCGGGGGGCTGGTCCCTTTTTAGGGTTTTTGCCCAGCAGGCCTAGCCCCGCGGCAACAAACTGAGGGAACTGGCAGGATAGTCTGCCGGGGAAACTTGTTTACTTAAATGTATATAGGCATTTCACCTCTGCATGGATATGGTACATGCACAAGTGCCCGGCAAAGCTTGTCTTTTTCATTAATATGCTGATAAGCAAGTACAGATCTTACAGAACACAAACATGGACAAAGAATTTTACATTATTTAGACTAAAGTTTGGCCGATGCCTGCACATTTTAAACTGAAAAAAGATAAGTGCCCCGTAACCTCTTTCTTGTCCCTCTCCTCCTAGGCACTACGGTGAGAAGAGAAGAGGGCAAAAGGGGTGCCTGGGCAGAAGCCCAGCCTGACCCCGTCGGGCCCCACAAGAGGGAGCCCGACAAGATTGGGAGGGCACGGGCGAAGGTGATGGTGAAGAGAGAGGCGAAAGGGTCCCCCTGGGCGAATGAAGCTGCAGCCCGAGAGGAAGCCTGCCGGGGTCCAGCTGGAAGGCTGCTGGAGGAGCCGAGGGCACCACCCCCACCTTTGCATCTAACTCCCCAGCAAATCGCCTTGCCGGGAAGGAGATGCAGGTGCAGATGATGGTGCCGCCGCCTGACGGTGATGGTGCGGATGGTGTTCAGCCGGACTTGGAGCCGTCGTCCTCCCCGTCGGCGCCGTCGTCATCGCCGTCACTATCCTCCTCGTCGCTATCGCTCGAGGAGGAGCTTTCTTCATCGGTCGAGCTCTCCACGCAGCACCCTAAGCGAGCACCCGAGCATCCGAAGACCTTGACGGAGAGCAGCTCGACGTCCATTAATTTAAAATGGAGGACGTGCCCCTCCGACAAGCTGTGGGCACGGGCAAAAGTCTTCCAGCCGCGTCGAAAGAGCATGACATGAGGGGCGGGGAAATCCACATCCACCCGCATGCTGCCATTACAACAACCCCTCATGTGCAGCTTCAGTGTGTGCGGTTGTTCAAGCTCCATCACCCTCGCAAATGGAGTACGGAGGCGGAGGCGGCCGCGCGGGGCCTTATACAACCCGATGATGAACTCCAGCAGTTGATCTCCGACGTGGCCTTCCATTGGGGGATGAGCGGCCGACGAAGGTGCAATCAGAGCACCACCCCATCCTCCTCGACCCTGGGCACCACGGCGGCCGCGACCTCGCCCCCTCCCACCTCCTCTTGTTTTCAACAGGAGGAGGGAGGCGCTGTCGAGTAGAAGCCCTCGTCACCACCGCCGGAGAATCGCCACGACCCCGGCCCCTCACCATGGTGGACGAGAACTGATAAAGAGAAGGAATGGGTGAGATGTGTGGAGAAGCACCCTGCCCTGCGTTCCTTTTTATAGGTGAACGGGGCAGGGGGCTGGCTCCTCTCCCTGAAGGCAGCCGCCCTACTCCTCCAATCTGGCTTCCCCGTGCCACCAACAACTCGTGGAATCAAGGCCAACCCTCAGCACGAATCCATGGCGTCTGGGTTTCTCCCATGGCACGCATTTCCACGCCCTCCGCGTCTGCCACCAACCCCGCTCAACGCATGCAGTACATGTGGCGGAAGCGCTGCAAGTGGGAAAGATAATGGAATGGCAGTTACCACCCCATGAATGTGGGACGTGGGTAGCCCATGCATCGTGGCTCATAATCTCCCCCACAACGTCTTGCACGACGCGCGGGAAAACCGGAAACTGACTCAAGCTCAGATTAATGAAGAAGCAAAGAAGATCTCAAAGGGTGAGCTACCGTAGCCTCCCTGCCTGTGTACTGGACAGGGCCTACCCCGACGACTCTCGACAGCGCGTTCAGGCCAGGCCTGGGGGCTCCTATCGGTGCAACAAACCCCAAGTGTGTTGCCCAGACTGTACACAGGCTCGAGAACAAGGTTGCAGCGTCCAAGACAAGACCAAGAAGAAGAGATTAGCTCTTTGAGAAATCAAAGGGCAGATCAAGAAGATCAAGACCAACCAAAGGAGCAAGATACCACTAAGGAAAAACCTCCCTTGCCGGGCAGGCGAGCCTGGCAGGGACGAGGTTGCCCCGAAGACAAGTCTCCAGATTGCCCCGGCAGGCTTGCCGGGGGTGCCGAGGGCGAATTACCCCGCGAAGGCTCCACCGCTCCACCTCACAGCAACGCAAGTCATCGATCGGTGCGGTGTCGAGCCCCCAAGTGGCTAAGTGGCCGCTATTTGGCACGTGGCGGCCACTTCCAGAGGAAATCACCTCCAAATGACACCCGTCCAGGGACGTGTCACGCAGGCAGGCGAGAAGGTGGCCGAACGGCACGACAAGGCTTGCCGGGCTACGCTACGATGTGACACTAAGCGACGCATTTAATGTGCTCTATCCTGTCTGCAGAATTAGGTATGATAACACTGTTTGCTATCTAATCAATACGCAATGACTGATTTGCCATTGTGGTGACCCCTTGATCTATAAAAGGAGGACCATGGTAACCTTAGAAAGGATTAGGACCCGTGTACACTCATACGCACGTAGTTGCTCTCGCCCCGAGGCGACCCTGCCGGGCTAGAGCGATGCGTCTCCACCTCGGTCCTCTCATCAATCCACCAAACCAGGAGTAGGGTTTTATGCCTCGCGGCGGCCCGAACCTGGGTAAAAACTGCCCGTGTGATCGCTGTCGTGCTGCTCCGCGCCCTTCGCTCTTTGTGCAATGCGTCCTTCCCCACTGCCAAACCACAAGGGGCCGATGGCCCCATAGGTGGCCGTGTTTTCCCACGACAATCTCCTTGCATTTACTTTCATTTGCCATTTGCCTCTCGTTTTCGTCTCCCCCACTTCTAAAACGTTTTCACAAAAACACAAAAATATTTTTCATTTGTCTTTTTGCTTGTTTGCTTGCCTTGTCGTGATGTCTCAAGAGAATACAAAGTTGTGTGACTTTTCCAATACTACTAATAATTATTTTATTAGTACTCTAATTGCTCCTACCACCACTAGTCCAGAGTCTTGTGATATTAATGCCGCTTTGCTAAATATTGTTATGAAAGAACAATTTTCTGGTAGTCCTAATGAAGATGCTGCATCCCATCTTAACACTTTCGTTGAATTGTGTGATATGCAAAAAAAGATGTGGATAATGATATTGTCAAATTAAAATTATTTTCGTTCTCACTACGAGATCGTGCTAAAAATTGGTTTTCATCCTTGCCATGAAATAGTATTGGTTCTTGGGATAAGTGTAAGGATGCTTTTATTGCCAAGTATTTTCCTCCCATGAAAATTATTTCTCTTAGAAATCAAATCATGAATTTTAAGCAACTTGAGCATGAAAATTTTGCCAAATCTTGGGAGAGGATGAAATTAATGATAAGAAATTGCCCTACTCATGGTTTAAGCTTATGGATGATCATACAAAAAAATTATGCGGGGTTGAACTTTGTTTCTAGAAATCTTTTAGATTCTGCCGCGGGTGGTACTTTTACGGAAATCACACTAGGAGAGCTACAAAATTGCTTGACAATATTATGGCAAATTATTCACAATGGCATACTGAAAGAACTCCTACTAATAAAAAGGTGAATTATGTTGAAGAAATTAATACTTTGAGTGATAAAGTAGACGCGCTTATGAAAATGGTTGCTAGTAAGAGTGCTCATATTGATCCTAATGATGTGCCATTGTCTACTTTGATTGAGCAAAATAATGATCCCGTAGATGCGAATTTTGTCTCTCAAAACAATTTCAATAGTAATACTTATAGAGGTAATTTTAATCCTAGGTCATTTCCTGGAAATTCCTCTAATAATTATGCACTTCCTATGGTAATAATAATAATAATAATAATAGGATGCCCTCTAATCTTAAAAGTAATATTAAAGAATTTATTAATTCTCAAAAAGTTTTCAATACTAGGATAGAAGGAAAATTGAGTAAAGTTGATGATATGTCTAGGACCATGGATAGAATTGTTCATGATGTGGAAAATCTCAAATATAAAAATTTGCCACCCAAGCTTGATATTAATGAGTCGATTAAATCTCTCTATGTCTCCATTGATGAAAGTAAAGAAAGAACCGCTAGGTTGAGGGCTAAGTGGGAATTCTTAGAAAAAGCGATTTCGCCTGATTTTTATCGTTGTAATGATGAAGATATTAAAATGATTGGTGTCTCACCCATTGAATCTTTGTTTATCAATATAAAACTTGATGAAAAGGGGACTGAAGATGAGCCAACTTTAGCTAGAAGGCATCCCCATTGTTCGGAGGGTGAAAATCTTAATGAAAATTTTGATAAAAGTGGGTTTGGAGAGGTCAAAACTTTAAATAGCGATGTGCCACTACTTTGGATTTCAAGGATTTTAATTATGATAGTTGTTCTTTAATTGATTGTATTTCCTTGTAGCAATCCATGCTAAATTCACCCAATGCTTATGAACAAAATAAGGCTTTTGCTAAACATATTGTAGAAGCTATGATGAAAGTTGTAGAAGAAAAGCTATAATTGGAGGTTTCAATACCTAGGAAATTATATGATGAGTGGGAACATACTATTAAGATAAATATAAAAAATTATGAGTGCAATGCTTTATGTGATTTGGGTGCTAGCGTTTCCACAATACCAAAATCTTTATGTGATGTGCTAGGCCTTCATGATTTGGATGAATGTTCTATTAATTTGCACTTAGCGGATTCCACTATTAAGAAACCTTTGGGTAGAATAAATGATGTTCTTATTCTTGAAAATAGGAATTATGTTCCCATTGATTTCATCGTGCTTGATATTGATTGCAATCCGTCTTCTCCCATAATACTTCGTAGGCCTTTCCTATGAACCATAGGTGTTATTATTGATATGAAAGAAGGCAATATAAGATTTCAACTTCCATTAAAGAAATGAATGGAACACTTCCCTAGAAAGAGAATTAAGCCACCATATGAATCTATTATGAGGGCTACCTATGGAATTAATTTGAAGGATGACAACACTTGAAACTATGCATTATGCCTAGCTAGGGGCGTAAAACAATAACGCTTGTTGTGAGGCAATCCAATAATTATCTTAGTTTTTTCTTGTTTCTTTTCTTTTTTTTGGTGTGCACACAATTACTACTGTTATGGTTGCATTTTTGTGTTTAAGTTAGTGTTTGTGCCAAGTAAAGCCTTTGGGATGATTTGGATGATAGTTGATTTGATTATGTGAGAAAACAGAAACTTTTGCGACCAATAGCAGAATTGTTTAGGTTCAATGGAACATGATAAATTTCTGCATTTTTTAAACATGATTGATATACAAATTTCCCACATTGTCCTAATTTTTCAAAAAAATTGAAGTTACAGAAGTATGGTCATCGTTCAGATCATTACAGACTGTTATGTTTTTGACAGATTATGTTTTCATTGCATTGTTTGCTTGTGTTAATGAATCTATGGATTGTATCAGGGGGTATAAGTCATGGTGAAGGTAGAATACAGTAGGTATTATTCAATAATACAATATGAATGGGTTTACAACAGTACCTAAAGTTATGGTTTGCTTGTTATACTAACGGATCTCACGAGTTTTCTGTTGAGTTTTGTGTGCTGAAGTTTTCAAGTTTTGAGTGATATTGCGATGGATGAAGGAATAAGGAGTGGAAAGACCCTAAGCTTGGGGATGCCCAAGGCACCCCAAGGTAATATTCAAGGACACCCAAGACTTTAAGCTTGGGTATGCCCCGGATGGCATCCCCTCTTTCTTCTACCAATCATCGGTAAATTACTTGGAGTTATAGTTTTATTCATCACATGATATGAGTTTTGCTTGGAGCGTCGTGTATTATATGAGTCTTTGATTTGTTTTATTTTTATTTTGCCACAATCATCTTTGCTGGACACACCTTTTTGAGAGGGACACACATTATTCGTGATTTGTTCGAATACTCTTTGTGCTTCACTTATATCTTTTGAGCTAGGCAGTTGCTCTAGTACTTCACTTATATCTTTTAGAGCATGGTGGTGGTTATATTTTAAAGAAATTGTTGCACTCTCATGCTTCACTTATATCATTTTGAGAGTTGATAATAGTAATGGCAATATGCACAAGTTATGAAATTGGTCCTAATATGATAGGTATTAAGTGGCATATAATCATAACTTTCATGTAGATCACTGATGATAAGTTTGATTCCTTGCAATAGTTTTGCGACATAAAGATGGTAATATGTGGGAGGTACTAGTGAATTATTGTGGTTTAGTAAGAACATTGGTGTTAAGGTTTGTGATTCTCGAAGCATGCATGTGTAGTCTCTTGTTATGCTAAGAACTTGGACCACGATTTATTATTGAGTGTCTTCCTTTGCGTGAAGGTCGGGGGCGCACGATGGTTAAATCCTACCAGCCTCCCCCTAGGAGCATGCGTAGTAGTACTTTGCTTTGATGTCTAGTAAATTTTTGCAATAAGTATGTGAGTTCTTTATGACTAATGTGAGTCCATGGATTATACGCACTCTCACCTTTCCGCCATTTGCTAGCCTCTCTGGTACCATGCATTGCCCTTTCTCACCTCAAGATGTGGTGCAAACTTTGCCGGTGCATCCAAACCCCATTATATGATACACTCTATCACACATAAACCTCCTTATATCTTTCTCAAAATAGCCACCATACCTAACTATTATGGCATTTCCATAGCCATTCCGAGATACTCCCCCCGTTCCATTATATAAGGTGTATTTGTTTTTTGATAAAATTCCAGAATGTAAGGTGCATTTCTTCTAATTCCTCATAATTCCCTTGTCAGCCCTCCAGAAAAAGGAAAGTATCTCTCTCCTGACTGTCTGTATATCTCCTTGTAGCAAAAGAAGGAAACTATCTCTCTATCGATTGAATGTATCTCTTACTTTCCTAGACTAACTGATTTACATGCCACTAACCAACAAATTTGCCAAGGGTAACTTCATCCTAACATGTCTATAATTATGTGCCTTGGTCACCGTGTCGAAAATAATACACCTTACATAAAGGAACTGAGGGGGTATATTGCCATGCAACTTCCACCGTTCCGTTATTATGACACACATCATCATTGTCATATTGATTTGCATGATCATATAGCTGACATAGCATTTGTGGCCCAGCCACCGTTCATCATTTTTTATACATTTTATGCTAGATCATTGCACATCCTGGTACACCGCCAAAGGCATTCATATAGAGTCATATTTTGTTCTAGTATCATGTTGTAAGTAAATAGAAGTGTGATGATCATCATTATTCCTTATTAGTGCATTATCCCAAGTGAGGAAATAAAAAAATAAAAAATGGAGGCCAAAAAGAGCCCATAAAAAAAGAGGCCAAAACGAGCCCAATAAAAAAGAAAAAAATAAATGAGAGAAAAAGGGAGAAGGGGCAATGTTACTATCTTTTTCCACACTTGTGCTTCAAAGTAGCACCATGTTTTCATATAGAGAGTCTCCTATGCTTTCACTTTCATATAACTAGTGGGAATTTTTTTGATTATAGAACTTGGCTTGTATATTCCAATGATGGGCTTTCTCAAATGCCCGAGGTCTTCATGAGCAAGCAAGTTGGATGCACACCCACTTAGTTTCTTTTTGAGGTTTCATACACTTATAGTTCTTAGTGCATCCGTTGCATGGCAATCCCTACTCCTTGCACTGACATCAATTGATGGGCATCTCCATAGCCCGTTGATTTGCCTTGTCGATGTGAGACTTTCTCCTTTTTTGTCTTCTCCATATCAATCTCTATCACCATACTATATTCCACCCATAGTGCTATATCCATGGCTTGCGCTCATGTATTGCGTGAGGGTTGAAAAAGCTGAAGCGCATTAAAAAGTATGAACCAATTGCTTGGCTAACACCGGGGTAGTGCATGATTTATACTTTGTGTTAAGAAGATGGAGCATGACAAGGCTATAATATTTTGTAGGGATAACGTTCTTTAGCATTGATATTTTGAAAGGCATGATTGTTTGTTGGTATGCCTGAGTATTGATGTTTTTATATCAAATTATAGACTATTGCTTTGAATCACTCAGATCTAAATATTCTTGCCATAAAAGAAAGATTACATGATGAACATGTTAGGTAGCATTCCACATCAAAAATTCTATTTTTATCATTTACCTACTCGAGGACGAGCAGGAACTAAGCTTGGGATGCTTAATACGTCTCCAATGTATATATAATTTTTTATTGTTCCATGCTATTATAGTATCAATCTTGGATGTTTTATATGCAATTATCTACAATATTATATCACATTTTGGTACTAACCTATTAACTTAGTGCCAAGTGCCAGTTGTTGTTTTTTGCCTGTTTTTTGTTTTCCAGGAAATCAGTAACAAACGAAGTCCAAATGCCACAAATTTTTTTTACAATTTTTTCTGGACATAAGAGACCCTAGAAGCTTTGGGAGGAGGCCAGAAGGCGAAGGAGTAGGCCACAAGGCACATGGGCGCGCCCATGTACCTTGTGGGTTCCTCGTTCCTTCGTTTAACCTAATTTCAACTCTATAGATTCTCTAAAATTGGGAACCTACACACAGCCACACAAAATACTTTTTCCGCCCCCGCAAGCTTCTGTTCTTGCGAGATCCCATCTGGAGGCCTTTTCCGGTACTCTGCCGGAGGAGGAATCGATCACGGAGGGCCTCTACATCAACCTTGCTACCCTTCCGATGATGTGTGAATAGTTTACCACAGACCTATGGGTCCATAGCTAGTAGCTAGATGGCTTCTTCTCTCTCTTTGATCTTCAATACAATGTTCTCCTTGATGTTCTTGGAGATCTATTCGATGTGATCTTCTTTTGCGGTGTGTTTGTTGGGATCCGATGAATTGTGTGTTTATGATCAGATGTTCTTGGAGAAGACACGTATTTGTATTGTTGCCATTAAGGATAAAAAGATGGGGCTTATTCATATTGATTGGATTTATTTTGTCTACATCATGTCATCTTTCTTAAGGCGTTACTCCGTTCTTTATGAACTTAATACTCTGGATGCATGTTGGATAGCGGTCGATGTGTGGAGTAATAGTAGTAGATGTAGGCAGGAGTCGGTCTACTTGTCTCGGACGTGATGCCTATATACATGATCATTGCCTTGGATATCGTCATAACTATGTGGTTTTTTATCAATTGCCCAATAGTAATTTGTTTACCCACCGTATGCTATGTTCGAGAGAGAAGCCTCTAGTGAAAACTATGGCCCCCGGGTCTATCTTTATCATATATTAAAATCCAAAAATACTTTGCTGCAATTTATTTACCGTTATTTTATTTTGTGTTTTTGTTTATATGTCTATCACTACGAGATTTGATTGTTGCAATTAACCACCAAGGGATTGACAACCCCTTGTTTGCGTTGGGTGCAAGTACTTGTTATTTTTTGTGTACGTGCTGTTCACGAGGTCTTGCATGGTTCTCCTACTGGATTGATAACCTTGGTTCTTAATTGAGGGAAATACTTATCTCTACTGTACTTCATCATCCTCTCTCTTCGGGGTAATCCCAACGCAGCTCACAAGTAGCAGAACCCTCTATGTTTTCATGAATATATTTGAGTTGTTGATCCTATTTGCTAGTTATATGCACTTGTTATTGTTCTGAGTAGAACCCAAAGTGACAATAGTTAGGATACTCTCCGGGGATGACTGTAATTCGAGGGGTTCATGTATTCACCATGTGTTAATGCTTTGTTCTGGTTCTCTTTTAAAAGGAGGCCTTAATATCACTTAGTTTTCTTATCGACTCCGCTACCACGGGAGGGTAGGACAAAAGATGTCAAGCAATTTCTTATTATAAGCACATATGACTATATACGGAATACATGCCTAGATTACATTCATGAATTGGACTTGTTGTGTATCGCTCTAGGTTGTGACTGCTATATGATGAGTATCATGCAACACAAATATCCATCGTCGATTCAATGCCTACGCTTTTCTCATATTGGTCTTTGCTGAGTTACTTTCGTTGTTGCTGCTATTACAGTCACTACAAAACTGCTACTGTTACTGTTGCTACGGTTACCACTTCTATCATACTACCATACTACTGTGCTACTAAACACTTTGCTACAGAAATATAATTTCCCAGGTGTGTCTGAATTGACAACTCAACTGCTAAGACTCATAAATATTCTTTGGCTCCCCTTGTGTCAAATCAATAAATTTGGGTGAAATACTACCCCCGAAGACTGTCGTGATCCCCTATACTTGTGGGTTATCAAGACCTTTTTCTGGCACCGTTGCTGGGGATCATAGCTCTATTTATTGAATTCACTTGGGATTTTACATTATGAACAATATGAAAGATGCTAAGACTAAGATCGTACCCTCTAAGACGAGGGGAGGTAAGGAACTGCCATCTAGCTCCGCACTTGATTCACCTTCTGTTTTAAGTAGGCTTGCGACACCACCACCTGCTATTCGTTCTGATATGTCGCAAGTAATTGATGATACTACTTCTGCTATAAATGAAACTTGTGATGATGCTAGTACTCTGCTTGATGAAACTGTGCCACTAGGTGAATTTCCTGATAAATAACTTGCTAAAGCAAAAGAACTTGAGAATGTTGAAACTGATGAAAATTATGATTCACCTATTATGCCTAGCTCTCCTACTAGAGTTGAAACACCTAAGATACCTGAGGGTTATGTTATAGATGGGGAGACAGCTAGAGAAATTCTTGCTTGTAATGATAGAGATGATGCTAACAAACTATTGAGTAAGCTGAAAGAAAAGTCTATGATAGCGACAATGAAATATGATCCTAAGTTTGCTACTTGTCCTATCTGTGTTAGTGATAAGGATTATGAATTTTGTGTCAATCCTAACTTAATTACTTTGATTGAATCTGATCATTTTCATGGTTATGAAACTGAATTTGTCGTGGCACACCTTACTAAATTGAATGATATAGCCACCCTATTTGCTCATGAGGAAAAAAATTGCTACTACTATATCCTTAAGTTGTTTCCTTTTTCATTAAAGGGTGATGCTAACAAATGGTTTAATGCCCTTGCTCCCGGTTGTGTGCGTAGTCCCCAGGATATGATATATTACTTCTCTGGAATTTTTTTTCTGCTCATAAGAAACAAGCTGCCTTACAATAAATATTTATTTTTTTTGCAAATTGAAGAAGAGAATCTCCCTCAAGCTTGAGGGAGGCTTCTCAAGTTACTTAATGCTTTGCCTGATCGTCCTCTTAAGAAAAATGAAATACTTGGTATCTTTAATAATGGACTAACCGATGCTTCTAGGGACTACCTAGATAGTGGTGCTGGCTGTGTTTTCATGGAACAAACTGTTGGACAGGCTGAAGAACTATTGAATAATATATTCAGAAATGTTGATGATTGGACACTTCGTGAACCACCACCAAAACCAACTCCAAAGAAGAGGGGTATTATATTTTCTCAGTTTAGAAGATATGCAAGAGGCAAAGAAATCTATGAAAGAAAAGGGTATTAAAGCTCAAGACGCTAAGAATTTACCTCCTATTGAAGAAATACATGGACTCGATACCCTGACACAGGCAGTAAAGGTAAATTCTCTTTTTAGATTCGAGGAGGGTGATATGCCCTATAATAAATATGCTAGTCAATGCCTGGATGAATTTGATAATTACATTGTTAAGCAAGAACACTTCAATATGTATGTTAAAAATCAACTGAAATGGAATGCTATCATGATTGATCACTTGAGTGATTTAATGTTTAGAATTTCTAATGATGTTAAAGGTTCAGGTAAACATGCATCCATGGTTCACACCCAGTTAGAACAAGTAGCTAAGTCACAAAATGATTTGCTTAATGAGATGAATAATAAAATGAATGATCATGTTGTTAGGGTAATGACTAGGGATGGTAAAAGGACCCTGGATCCTCTATATCCTGAAGGTCATCCTAAAAGAATTGAGTAAGATTCTCGGATAATTAATATTGATACACGTAGTTCGTCTAAGAAGAAAAAGAAAAATAAAAATGATAGAACTTTGCATGCTTCTAGTGAACCTTTGGTAGAAAAACCTTCTGAGAATAGCAATGATATTTCTATCTCTGATGCTGATACAAAATGTGGTAATGAACGTCCACCTAGTGATAATGTAATGATGATGATGTTCTTGTTGATGCTCAACCAGACAATGATAAAGAACATGATAATGATGTAGAAATAGTGTTGGAAATATGCACTAGAGGCAATAATAAATTGGTTATTATCGTATTTCCTTGTTCATGATAAATGTTTATTATTCATGCTAGAATTGTATTGACCGGAAACTTAAATACATGTGTGAATACATAGACAACAGAGTGTCCCTAGTGAGCCTCTACTAGACTAGCTCGTTGATCAAAGATGGTTAAGGTTTCCTAACCATACACATGAGTTGTCATTTGATAATGGGATCACATCATTAGGAGAATGATGTGATGGACAAGACCCAACCGTAAGCTTAGCATCAGATCGTTTAGTTTATTTGCTATAGCTTTCTTCATGTCAAGTATCTGTTCCTTAAACCATGACATCGTGTAACTCTCTGACACCGGAGGAATACTTAGTGTGTATCCAAACGTCACTTCATAACTGGGTGATCATAAAGGTGCTCTACAGGTATCTCCAAAGGTATCTGTTGGGTTGGCATGGATCAAGACTGGAATTTGTCAGTCCGTATGACGGGGAGATATCTCTGGGCCCTCTCGGTAATACAACATCTTAAAGAGCTTGCAAGCAATGTGACTAATGAGTTAGTCACGGGATCTTTAATTATGGAATGAGTAAAGAGACTTGCCGGTAACGAGATTGAACTAGGTATGGAGATACCGACGATCGAATCTCGGGCAAGTAACATATCGCCGGACAAAGGGAATTGCATACGGGATTAACCGAATCCTTGACATCGTGGTTCAACCGATAAAAGATCTTCGTGGAATATGTAGAAATCAATATGGGCATCCAAGAACCGCTATTGGTTATTGACCAGAGAGGTGTCTCGGTCATGACTACATGATTCCCGAACCCGCAGGGTCGCACGCTTAACGTTCGTTGACGCTAGAGTAGTATTGGGATATTTGATGATTGGTAACCGAATGGTGTTCGAAGTCCCGGATGAGATCCCGAACGTCATGAGGATTCTCGGAATGGTCGAGAGGTAAAGATTTATATATGAGAAGTCATATTTTGGGTTCAGAAAAAAGATGTAATTTTTTTGGTATTGTACCGTGAAGTTTCTAGAAGGTTTCGGAGGATCCCGAAGGGGTCTGGAAGTCCACAAGTGGGTCCACCATGACCCAAGGTCTGGCATGGGCTGAGGGGAGGCGCCATGGCCTTATTGGGCTAGGCGCACCAAGTCCTCAAAAGCCCATGTGGCTAGGGAAGGGAAAAAAAGAGGAGTCCTAGTAGGAATAGGATTAGACTTGGAGTCCAAGTCCTCTCCCCCTTGACTGCGCCCTAGGGCTTGGAGGGGCTATTCCCCACACCCCTCCACCTATATATAGAGGGGAGGGGTGCCCCAAGAGCACACACCAACCCCTTGGCGCCCCTCTCTTTCCCGTTACTCCGTAGTTCCTCCGTCCTCGTTCTAGTAGCGCTTGGCGAAGCCCTGCTGAACTAGCTCCACCACCACCATCACCACCATGCTATCATGCTGGTTGTGATGCCATCTACTTCTCTGCCTTCTCTTGCTGGATCAAGGAGGAGGAGACGTCATCGAGCCGCACATGTGCTAAACTCGGAGGTGTCGTCTGTTCGGCACTAGATCGGTTGGATCGTGATCGGATCGCAAAGAGTACAACTACATCAACCGCATTATATACGTTTACGCTTTTGGTCTATGAGGGTACATAGACACACTCTCCCCTCTCATTGCTATGCTTCTCCTAGATAGATCTTGGCTGTTCGTAGGAATTTTTTTGATTTTCATGCTTCGTTCCCCATAAGTGGTATCAGAGCTAGGTCTCTGCGTAGATGTATATGCACGAGTAGAACACAAAGAGTTGTGGGCATTGATGCTCAAATTGCTTACCTCTCTTGTCTTATTTGGATTCGGTGGTATTGTGGGATGAAGCGGCTCGGACCAACCTTACATGTCCTCGCACATGAGACCGGTTACACCGACTAACATGCAACTTGTTTTGCATAAGGTGGCTAGCGTGTGTGTGTCTCTCCTACTTTAGTTGAATCTAATTTGATGAAGGCGGTCCTTATAGAAGGTTAAAAGGCAACTTGATTGTCACCGTTGTGTCTTTGCGTAGGTAAGAACGGTTCTTGCTAGTTGCCCATAGCAGTCACGTAAAATTTGCAACAACAAAGTAGAGGACGTCTAACTTGTTTTTGCAGGGCATATTGTGATGTGGTATGGCCAAAACGTGACGTGATATATGTTGATGTACGAGATGATCATGTTTTGTAATAGGTTCACGACTTGCATGTCGATGAGTGCGGCAACCGGCAGGAGCCGTAGGGTTGTCTTTAATTTATTAATCGCCATGTAATTGCTTTACTTTATCGCTATGCGTTAGCAATAGTTGTAGAAGCAATAGTTGGCGGAGATGACCACATGACGACACGATGATGGAGATCATGGTGTCATGCCGATGACGATGGAGATCATGCCGGTGCTTTGGAGATGGAGATCAAAGGCACGAGCTGATAATGGCCATATCATGTCACATATTGATTGCATGTGATGTTTATCCTTTTTATGCATCTTATTTTGCTTAGAACGACGGTAGCATTATAAGATGATCCCTTCACTTAATTTCGAGAAATTGTGTTCTCCCTGTGTATGCACCATTGCAAAAGTTCGTCGTTGCGAAGCACCTCGTGATGATAGGGTGTGATAGACTCTACGTTCGCATACAATGGGTGTAAGCCAGTTTTACACATGCAGAATACTTGGGATAAACTTGACGAGCCTAGCATGTACAGACATGGCCTCGGAACACAGGAGACCGAAATGTCAAACATGAGTCATATAGTAGATATGATCAACATGAAGATGTTCACCATTGATGACTACCCCATCTCACGTGATGATCGGACATGGGTTAGTTGATTTGGATCATGTGTCACTTAGACAACTTGAGGGATGTTGATTTAAGTGGGAGTTCATTAGTAATTTCATTAACTAAACTAAATTATCATGAACTTAGTCTTAATTGTCTTTGCAAAATTCGTGCTGTAGATCAATGGCCCGCGTTGTAGTTCCCCTGAATTTTAATGCGTTCTTAGTGAAAGCTAAGTTGAAAGATGATGGAAGCAACTATGCGGACTGGTGATACGTCTCCAACGTATCTATAATTTTTTATTGTTCCATGCTATTAAAGTATCATTCTTGGATGTTTTATACTCATTTACTAGCAACTTTATATCATTTTTGGGACTAACCTATTGACATAGTGCCCAGTGCCAGTTGCAGTTTTTTACTTCACAAAAATCAATACCAAACGGAGTCCAAATGCCATGAAACTTTTTGGAGAATTTTTTTCTGCCCAGAAGACACCAGGGGAGCCCAAGAAGTGCACCAGAGGAGGCCCACGGGGCCCACTAGGCACCAGGGCGCGCCAGAGGCCCCTGGCGCACCCTGGTGGGTAGTGGGGCCTAGGGGAGGCTTCTCCACCACCTATCAGCTCTATAAATACTCTAAAATCCCAAAAACCCTAGGGGAGTCGAGAGAAAATAGTTTCCGCCGCCGCAAGTTCCAGAACCACGAGATCCAATCTAGAGGCCTTCTCCGGCACTCTGCCAGAGGGGTCAACGATCACGGAGGGGTTCTTCATCATCACCCTTGCCCCTCTGATGATGCGTGAGTAGTTCACCATAGACCTACGGGTCCGTAGGTAGCAGCTAGATGGCTTCTTCTCTCATTTTGATCTTCAATACAAAGTTCTCCTCGATGTTCTTGGAGATCTATTTGATGTAATGACTTTTTGCGGTGTGTTTGTTGGGATCCGATGAATTCTGAATTTATGATCAGTTCTATCTATGAATATTATTTGAGTCTTCTCTGAACTCTTTTATGCATGATCTTTATAGCCTCGTATTTCTTCTCCGAAACTTTGATTTGGTTTGGCCAACTAGATTGATTTTTCTTGCCATGGGAAGAGGTGCTTTGTGATGGGTTCGATCTTGCGGTGCTCAATCTCAGTGACAGAAAGAGACATGACACGCATGTATCGTTGCCATTAAGGATAAAAAGATGGGGTCTATTACTACATGAATAGATCTTGTCTACATCATGTCATCGTTCTTATTGCATTACTCCATTTTTCCATGAACTTAATACACTAGATGCATGCTGGATAACGGTCGATGTGTGGAGTAATAGTAGTACATGCAGGCAGGAGTCAGTCTACTAATCTTGGACGTGATGCCTATATACATGATCATTGTCTTGGATATCATCATGATTATTCGCTTTTCTATCAATTGCCCAACAGTAATTTGTTTACCCATCATATGCTATTTTGTCGAGAGAAGCCTCTAGTGAAATCTACGGCCCCCGTGTCTATTTCCTATCATATTATTTTTGGATCTATTAATCCAAAAATACCTTGCTGCACTTTTGCTTTATTTATTTTATTTTGTGTTTTTGCTCGATCTATTTATCCAATCTCATACAATTTAATCTATCTGAATACCGAGGAGGAATTGACAACTCCTCTTACACATTGGGTTGCATGTTTTTGTGGTTTGTGTGCAGGTGTTGTTTACATAGTGTTGCTTGGTTCTCCTACTGGATTGATAACCTTGGTTTCATAACTGAGAGAAATAGTTACCGTTGTTGTGTTGCATCATCCTCTCCTCTTCAGGGAAATACCAACGCAGATACAAGCAATCAGGAAGAATTTCTGGCGCCGTTACCGGGGAGACATCATCAACATCTATCAGGTTCCTACGCACAAACTCTCATCTCCTTGCAATTACTTTATTTGCCATTTGCCTCTCGTTTTCATCTCCCCAACTTCTAAAATGTTTTTGCAAAAAACACAAAAATGTTTGCCTTTTTATTTGCCCTCCTTTTCGTTTGCCTTTTTCTTGTTTGATCTTTTGTTTGCTTATGATCTTGTTTGCCTACTTTATCGTTGTGGCTAGTTCTTCACCTGCTACATGTACCCCTGAGAATGAAGTTCTCAATTTTAAATAGAGGGGAGGAGAGAATTTAAAATATGCTTGGTACAGAATTTGTGATGCTCATAATAGATCTATTCGGAAGCAATCCACTACTATTCTACTTCGTAATTTTTATGTGGGCATTACTACTTGGTATAGATTTGTTCTCGACACTATCACCGGAGGAAATTTCTTGATGTGTCCCCCTTTGGATGATTTTAATGCTATGGGAAATTTAGTGGGATCACCTCCTATCATTATCAATGAAACGGTTTTAACTCTTGAGCATGTTATGCAAAGACTAGATGCTATTGAAAAGAAAATGCTAACCGAAGAACATATTGAAAATTTGGATAAAAGGATTCATAATCTTGCTAATAAAATTGGGTCAAAGGTAGGAGCTACTCTTAAATTACTAAGAGAGAAATAACATGTAGTTAACGAGAGGGTAGATGAGAGCCCCGCTAGAATTGATAAGTTGGAAGAAATTTTCAGTAACTTGAGCTCAGTTTTTTCTTCCATTAAAACTATTGAAAAAACTCCTACTACTAAGAATTGCAAGTCTACACAAATTCCTAAGAACAAGGGTGCCGCTTCTAGTAGCAACAATGAAGATCTTAAAATGATTAGAGTTCACCCAAATTTCATAGATTTGATAAAGG
Source organism: Thinopyrum elongatum (assembly GCA_011799875.1). Classification (NCBI taxonomy): domain Eukaryota; kingdom Viridiplantae; phylum Streptophyta; class Magnoliopsida; order Poales; family Poaceae; genus Thinopyrum; species Thinopyrum elongatum. The sequence continues at coordinate 359,473,097 of CM022300.1, read as the reverse complement.
AACCAATCTATAAAAATACGTCTCTTGACTTCGTTCCTATGAGTGTGATTATTAAAAAATTATATACTATAACTTCTAGAGACTATGTTTGTGTGATTGAGGAGTTGGAAACTAAAGATAACAATACTTGAATCTATGCATTATGCCTAGCTAGGGGCATAAAATGATAGCGCTTGTTGGGAGGCAACCCAATGAATAAAATAATTTTCTCTCTTTTTCTTTCTGTTTTTGTGTGTTTACAAAATCATGCATCTGTTATGATTGTGTTTTTTATGTTTTAATTAGTGTTTGTGCCAAGTAATGCCTTTAGGATGGCTTGGGTGATAGTTGATTTGATCTTGTTGGAAAATAGAAACTTTTACGTCCAGTAGCAGAATTGTTAAAAATCACTGGGCAATGAAAAACTCTAATTTTTCTACACAAGATTGATATATGAATTGCCTCTGTTGTCCTAATTTTTCAGAATTTTCCGAGTTACAGAAGTATGAGTAAATTCGAGTCTTTACATTCTTTTCTTTTTTTTGACAGATTCTGTTATCGTTGCATTGTGTGCTTATTTGGATGAATCTATGGACTATACCAGGGTTTTTAGCCATGGTAAAGTTATAATACAGTAGGTATAATGCAATAACAAAATATGAATGGGTTTGCAATAGTACTTAAAGCAAAGATTGGTTTTCTTATACTAACGGATCTCACAAAGGTTTTTGTTAATTTTTGTGTGATTAAAGTTTTCAAGTTTTGGGTGAGATCACGATGGATGAAGGAATGAGGAGTGAAAAGAGCCTAATATTGGGGATGACCATGGCACCCCAAGGTAATATTCAAGGAGAACCAAGCAACTAGGCTTGAGGATGCCCCAGAAGGCATCCCCTGTTTCTTCTAACGACCATCGGTAATTTTACTTGGAGCTATATTTTTATTCGTCACGTATCATGAGTTTTGCTTGGAGCATCTTGTATTATATGAGTCATTTCTTGTTTTGATTTTTAGTTTGTCATAATCATCCTTGATGGACACACCTATTTGATATAGCCATAATTATGCCATGATTTATTAGAATTGCTCTATGTGCTTCACTTAAATTTGTTGAGCTATGGAATTGCTCTAGTGCTTCAATTATATCTTTTTTAGCACGGTGGTGCTTTAATTTTGAAGAAATATGCTCTCATGCTTCACTTAGATTATTTTGAGAGTTAGTAATTTTGAAGAAATCCTCTCATGCTTCACTTATATTATTTTGAGAGATGAAAATTTTGAAGAAATATTTATGCTCTTGTTCTTCACTTAAATTTGTTTGAGAGCTTATTATAAGCAATGGTAATATATGAAACTAGTCCCAAAGTGATAGATATTCAAGAGGGATAAACAAAACTATCATGAAGATCATTGGAAAATATAAACTTTATTCCTTGCAATAGTTTCGCGATATGGAGATAGTAATATGCGAGTCCTGTTGGTGAGTATTTATGCTTGTTGGATTCAGGGCTCCGCAGACCCGAGAAAGGTTCGAACTCTGGGGTGCGTGCGAAGAACTCAATCTCCCCAGCCTGCCGACTCGTCGATCCCACCACCTAGCTCGATGAACAGGAAAGGAAAGGGACTCACTAGTTTACCCAGGTTCAGGCCACCTTGCAGTGTAAAACCCTACTCCAGCTTTGTGGTGGATTGGCCTCGAGGTGGGATGAGGATGAACTAGTACAGAGGAAGAACAACCTCAGGAGAAGTGTTCTTGTGCTGGTGTGTGCTGGTGAGGATGATCTCCTTCCCTTTTTCTCCCTCTTCTATGGTGGTGGCCTAGCTATATTTATAGTGGCCTCGGTCCTCTTCCCCCAAAATGAAGGCGGGAAGGGATCCCACAATGGCCAAGTTTGAAGGGAGACAAGTAGTACATCTTATCCTTACAAAAGGTGGTCTACGCCTGCAAAGCTTCTGGTCGTGACGTCGTGGTGGGCTCGGCGATGACCTCCGTCCTGCCGTCCTGGTCTTGTAGCATGGGAATGAAAACCTTTGGCTGATTCCTTGGGACTCTGTGTCTGCGCTCGCTTCCTTAGCACCAAAGAGGAAACCTGCTGTACTGCGCCTGCTGGCACCCACCTAGCCTTGGTTGTCATGGCTTGCGTCATCTGAACCACACGAGGTGGGGCTTGCATGGAAATCTCCGCTCCTCAGGAGCCAGCCTGGGGAAGCCGCTCCCTCCGAAGGTCTTGGCGTCATCCGCCTCGCGAGGCTTGGCCCCTCGCGAGGGTCTTGTGTTGTTGATGCTGGAGAAGGGCCGTACCAGGCCGCTGATGAAGCCGCGCTGTGGGCCGCAGGCAAGCAAGTCTAGGTACCCGGTTCCTAGAACGCCGACAGTAGCCCCCGGGCCCAAGGCGCGCTCGGACTTGGCTTCGAGGCGAAGCCAAAGGGCAAGGGCGAATCTCCACAGGCCCCAATTGCCTGCGGGCCTAGTCGACGCGTGGCGCTTGATGGGACGTGGGCGTCTCCACTTCTCCGCGCAGCCTCGGCAACTTCCAGACTTGGCGGCTGCCTGTTGCGAGCGCAGCTCTGCCATCATTGCCCGTCGTGCTCGCCTGCAGCTTCCCCTCTTTCCTACGAACTTGCGGCTCTTCTTCCAGATTCGGCGCCGGCGACAATCCCCCTTGATGCCATGGCCTCGAGGTCGAAGAAGAAGGGGAAGGCCTGCGAGCCCACCGAATCCCAGTTGGGTCTGGAGCCCGCGCTTGATCAGTCGACGGTGATCAACCAGGAGGGGTTGGACAAGGTCCGGTCGGCCCTCGCCGCTGATTCCAACATGTGGCCTGCCTCCCGGGCCATGGCCGACATGGGGGCCACCGAGATCCCAATTCACCTTCATGCTCTCCTGGCTGGCTTGGTCCCTCCTTTCTCTGATTTCTTCAATGCCACAATCTCGCATTACCAGATCCAAGCGCTGCATCTGGACCCCGGGTCCATCATCCTCCTTGCCGCCTTCGCCTTCTTGTGTGAGGCTATGGTGGGCATTGCTCCATCTGTCGCCTTGCTCCGCCATTTCTTCTCGCTTCATCTGGTCGACGGCCGACAGCGCTCGAGATGCATGGCATTCCAGGCTGTGGCGACGACGGCTGGCTCTGGCATCGACTTCACGCTCCGCCCGGATGTGAAGGGATTCCGGAAGCAGTGGGTGTATGTGGACACCGCCACGCTCAGCCCCCTGCTCCTACTCCCGCAAGCGCCGGCGGAACCCAGCTCCGACTGGGGGCACGTGAAACTCGTCGACCGTCGGCTCGCCCGCGTCTGGTCCAGGCTGGCCAAATTGAAGAAGGCAGGGGTGACGGCATCGATGGTGGTGAGGGAGTTCATCCGGCGGCGCATCACCACGCTCCAGCGCCACTCTCGCCCAATGTGGGCCTTCACCGGCCCCAATGACCCCATGAGGCTCTAGGTGCCCTCGCTCCCTTCCAAGACGCTGCGCGCGATGCTCGAGCTCTTGACTGGCGACCCAGCGCCTGCCGCGCTTCCGAAGGAGGGATGCCTCTGGTACCACTGCTCGAACAAAGAGGACTTCGTGAAGCAAATGCCCCTCTTCGACGGGTGGGGGCTGCGCGCGGAGGGCCTTGAAGGGCCTCGCGAGAATCCCATCTTGGTGGCTCCTGTGCTCACCGATCCTGCGGCGCGCGCCCCTGATGTGGTTGCAGGGGGGCGAGCGCCGCTGGGTGCTCCCGAGGTGACTGCCGGGGGGCGGGCGCCATCCGGTGCTTCTGCGGCGGCTGCTCCCGAGATGGCTGCTCCTGGGGTAGCAACTCCTGAGGTGGCGACTCCCGAGGTGGCTACCCGCAGTCCAGTCACGAAGGGCAAGGTGCCGACCCTCGGCACACCTGGTCTGGACCTTGGGGTTCTCCGCAAGAGGAAAGGACTCTGGAGCTGTGGTGGCGATGCCCCCCGGCCCCTGAAACAGAGGGTGTGGGTGGCTGTGGATGAGTAAGTAACTTATCTTTGTGGGTCTTCTCGTGTCGCGTCGTTTTCTGACTCCAGCTCCCCAGGCCCCCTTTGGTTGCGGCGGCAAAATCTCCTGGGGCTCGATCTCCGGGGGCCCTTGGTCCGCTCGTGATTCCGAGCCCCCCACGCCATATGCCTACGCGAGGCACGGAGTCAGCCCGCGAGATGGGTGCGCCACAGGGAGGCCGCGGGCCTGCGCTCCTAGCATCCTTCCTTCATGGTCACTCCTGGGGTGCAGGAGGCGTGCGAAGGGCTCGTCCACTGGTCCTTGCCGGTGGCCAGGCGGCCCCAGCACCGGCTTCATCTTCAAGCGGCGAGGCCACGCCACCCAACGCCTCCGCCATGGCCTGGGAAATGGCTGGGGGAGTGCCGCCCGCCAGCCATTTGTCGGAGACGAGCGAGCCGCTCCGTGGTTCTGCGGCAGCCCCCGGCGCGGAGGAAGGGCTCGGCCACGCGCTGGAGCTCGCGCGCGGGCGCAGCGCTGTCCGCCATGACCTTTTCCAGGAAGCAATGGGCATGCTGAGTCGGCTTGGAGGAGAGCTTGTCGATGTCGATGCGTGCTTAGAGGTGGAAGGCCTCCGCCTGGCGCGCGAGTGGCATTAGTTGAAGGTCACCATCAACCTTGGGCATCTGCAGCATGAGCGCGCTCGTGCGGACGCCGCTGCGTCCCTCGTGGCTTCTCGTGAGGCCTGCGCCCGCGCCCTGGAGGAGGCCAGGGCTGCTGACCGCCATCGCGAGGCGGCCGAGGAGCAGGAGAAGGAGCTTCGAGCGTCGAACGCCACCCTCGAGCGGCAGGTCCAGGCGCGCATGGCCACCTTGGTGGCACCGCCGAGCGAGGCCCCCTCGGATGAGAAAGGAGGCCAGGCGCGTGAGGATGCGCTAACGCTTGAGATCTCGGAACATAACCTGGAGCTCGAGCGGCTGGAGGTGAGGAAGCTCCAAGTGGCCGCGGCTGAAGATGCTGTTGCCGCCCGGGAGGCCAAGATCCAGCAGGAGGTCGACCGAAGCTTGGCTGAGATTCGCGGGGCTCTTGTTGGCGAATACCGCCGGAAGCTGGTGCTCCAGGAGACCCGCTTCCAACAGCGGCAGGTTGAATTGCAGGGCAGGACCGACGCCCTCAGGGCGAAGCTTGCCGCGGCAGAGCAGCACGAGATGACCGCCAAGGAGGCTCGGGCCTCCACCCAAGCCGACTTGTCCTCACTTCAGCAGCAGGTCGCGGGCATCACGTCTCTTGTGGAGAAAGCTACGAACAAAGCGAACCACCGCCGGACGATGCAGCGCGAGCGTTCCTCGATGCTTGAGGACCTCAGGGTCCGGGCCAACCGGGCCTTGGATACCATCTGTGAAGAGAGCGTCTCCCGCCCGCACGAGGCTGATGACACCGGCTACCTCCACTTCTTTACCCAAGTCGTGACCCGTCTGGAAGACCGGGCCACGAGGGCGTGCCAGCTCGTCGAGGAAAGAAGCAGGGGACTCCTCGGGCGCGCGTTCTCGCGTGTCTTCATCTACCTTCTTAGCCTTGATCCTGACTTCGACTTCAACGCCGCGATAGCCCTCGTGCCCAGGGTCACGCAGGGCGGCCTGGCGAGCTGGGTGGATGACCATGTGGACGACCTGGTCGCGGAGTTCGCCCGTGAAGATGGCATGGACGTGCTCGCAGCTGAAGAGGGTGGTGCCGACGATGGTGATGATGAAGATGGCGACGCCGATGGCAGCGCGTCTTGCTAGGCTTACGTTTCCTTTCTGATCCTGACCTGCATACCACAGCTTCAAGCATGGCCCCGTGGGGTGTGGAAAGTATTTTTTGGTGGGGGTTCCCCAGCTATGCATGAAACGATGATATGCCTTCTAAACTAATTTTGAAACGAGCTGCCGAGGGCAGGAGGGCCCCCTACTAGAGTAGTTCGTTGTGACTTATCTTTGGTGCTGGCGGTCTTGGACGGGTTCCCGTGTCATGAGGGTGCTTCCTTCCCGAGGTGGGCCCCGTAGGGGCATGTGAGGGCTCAAGCCTCCTGAGGAGCCTGTAGGCCCGTCTGAGAGCGCTGCGTGAGGAGCCCACTGCCGAGTCGCGGCAGGGCGTGCGTGCAGCGGTCCTGCGACAGATGCGCCTTTGTCCCCGAGGGGCCCTCGGCACCGCTTGGGCTGGCCCAAGCACGCGCGTAGCGCGCACGCCATGCCATGCCCCCGCTCGCGGGGTGCTCACAGGAGGGGGGGCAGCAGGCATGAGCCTTGCTTTTAACGTAAACCAAAAGGCAAGAAAACACCATGAATCGAATAATCTCCCCCCCTTTTTTCTTTCGATAAGCACACGAAACTCCAAATCTCATTCCAAAAGATGGCAACTGGGTTACAGAAAGAGGGCGAAACAAACAGCCGCGCTCGGCACCTAGACTAGTCTTCTCACCAGCGCGGAGCTAAGTGCTTCCACTGGCCGTGGGCATAGTCATTGGGGGACAGTGTCGACGGCCAGCGCGAAGCATGGTGCTTCCACTTGGACGTGGGTGGGAACCCCCGTGAGGCCCGAGGGCGGCACTCAGGACACTCCGGGGCGTGTACAGCCCCAACTCATTATTACGTGAGAGTGTCACGAGCGGAGATCTTCACGGGTATCCTTGGCACCAGGCGAGGGCCCCGCCCTGCACCTCCCCCGACCACCGTTGGGGCGTCCGGAAACCAGGACAAGACCAAGGGGCAAGGGGGACGCTGGTGGTGCCCCGGCGATCGCAGGCCCCCCACCGGGGGGAAGGGCTCGCCGGCGCCTTCCCCAACAGAGGACCTACCTCCGAGCGGCATGCGCTACCGTCATGGCGGCGCCTTGCTCCATGCGGCGCGGGGAAGGCCCTGGCACCGGGCTCCCCCCGCGCAACTCCCAGTGCATTCCGTCCGCTTGTGGTGGGGCCATCGTCCCGAGGTCCATGGCCGTTGCCGTGGCTTGGTTCACCTGCAGTCCATGGTTAGTGTAATCGTGCCCCTGAGATATTGATGGTACCCGGTGGCTGTTGTCGTCGAAGACGCTGGTGAAGCTCTGAGGTGGCCTACGAAGAGCCTCGGCCTCATGTGGTCCCGACGCCCAGGCTGGCGAGGGGAACAGACTGGGGCTTCCTCTTGGTACATACAGCGAGTCCGTCGGTGGAGGCATAGGGGTGCCCGAAGCCGCCATCCCCGAGCCGTCGCCCGGCCATCCGGCGTCGTTGCTCGCCATCCTTGGCGCCAGGTCACCATGACCGCAGAGTGGCATCTCGGTGCGGGCCCAGGAGGGGCCGCCCAGCTCTGCGCGCCCGGGGGTAACGCATCCTGGGTAGGACAAACGGCGCCGCGGGGCCCTCCGGGCCCCCTGGGGGAGGGCGTGTGGTTGTAGTGAGGGCCGGCGCGCGCCCCCGGCAGCGCTCGCGGTGTAGGTAAGGTGCAGAAGGGCGCCACACCCCTGCAGGCGGCGTCTAGCAGCTCGGCGGCCCGCTCCAGCAAGGCGTCGTGGCCGCCTTCCGCCAGCCTTCATCGCAGCAGCTCCTGTGCCACGATGAGCGCGGCTCACGTGTTCGCCTGCTCCCGGCGGGTGTGCAGCACCGTTGGCGCGGCGAAGCTCGAAGATCGCGTGGTGGCCCGGTGGCGGCACAGCGCGGGAGCGGGTGGAAGTGGTCCATGTCGCCTACGGCCAACGGCGCCGGCAGGCGTGCGGGCTGCGAGGAGTGCGGGGTGGAGATCTTCTTGGGCGGAGAGCGCCGCCCGGGCAGGACGAGCGGCCCAGTGCTCAGCATGAGCTCGAGGAGCATCAGCCATGAGAACGGTGGAATGGCGGCGAATCGGCTGGCGGAAGAGAGGCTCCAACGCACCCCTACCCGGCGCGCCAAATGTCGGATTCAGGGCTCCGCAGACCCGAGAAAGGTTCGAACTCTGGGGTGCGTGCAAAGAACTCAATCTCCCCAGCCCGCCGACTCGTCGATCTCACCGCCTAGCTCGATGAACAGGAAAGGAAAGGGACTCAGCAGTTTACCCAAGTTCGGGCCACCTTGTGGCGTAAAACCCTACTCCTGCTTTGTGGTGGATTGGCCTCGAGGTGGGCTGAGGATGAACTAGTACAGAGGGAGAACAACCTCAGGAGGAGTGTTCTTGTGCTGGTGTGTGCTGGTGAGGATGATCTCCTTCCCTTTTTCTCCCTCTTCTATGGTGGTGGCCTAGCTATATTTATAGTGGCCTCGGTCCTCTTCTCCCAAAATGAAGGGGGAAGGGATCCCACAACGGCCAAGTTTGAAGGGAGACAAATAGTACATCTTATCCTGATGAAAGGTGGTCTTCGCCAGCAAAGCTTCTGGTCATGACGTCGTGGTGGGCTCGGTGATGACCTCCGTCCTGCCGTCCTGGTCTTGTAGTACGGGAATGGAAACCTTTGGCTGATTCCTTGGGACTCTGCGTCTGCGCTCGCTTCCTTAGCACCGAAGAGGAAACCTGCTGTACTGCGCCTGCTGGCACCCGCCTGGCCTTGGTCGTCATGGCTTCCGTCATCTGAACCTCACAAGGTGGGGCTTGCATGGAAATCTCCGCTCCTCAGGAGCCGGCCTGGGGAAGCCGCTCCCTCCGGAGGTCTTGGCGTCGTCCACCTCGCGAGGCTTGGCCCCTCGCGAGGGTCTTATGTTGTTGATGCTGGAGAAGGGCCGTACCAGGCCGCTGATGAAGCCGCACTGTGGGCCGTAGGCAGGCAAGTCTGGGTACCCCGGTTCCCAGAACGCCGACAATGCTTTAGTAAGAATATTGGTGTTAAGGTTTGTGATTCCCTATGCAAGCACGAAAGTCAATAGTTATGCAATGAAGTTATATCCTACTTGTGGTGCATTATTCGGTGTTAGTTATGTTTAATGCTCGTTCATGATCATTTTTGTTTTTTGGTTGGTTGCTTCTCAATCTATTTGCTAGCCTTTCCTTGTACTAAGTGGGAATACTACGTGTGCATCCAAACTCCTTATACCAAGTTGTGCCAAATGAGTCCACCATACCTACCTATATGTGGTATTTCCATGTCGTTCCAAGTAAATTTGTATGTGCCAACTCTAATTTTCAAAATGAATTTCCTTTTTGTGTGCTCGTACCGCTCATAAAGCGATAGGGGGTGGCCAATATTTTTCCATGCCAGATGTGTGATTCTCAAGATGAGTGTTTATTCACTTGTCATTGCATGAGAGTGTGGCCGGTAATAGGGATTCACAGTTTCGAATTGAAAAAGAAATTTACTTTATATTATTAATAATAAATTCCTTGGAGAGTGTTGGTATGGAAGGCACCCATGGATACGGCTAGCCATGGATTGTGAAAGAATGGTGGAAAAAGGAATAAACTTTATTTTATGTTTGGGAACCACCTATGATGTATCTAGCATGGAAAGTATTGGGAATTCTCGGTTGTTTTCATTGACGGGAAAAGCATGCCTCTCAAAACAAATTTATCTCTCAATTTAAGCTTTGAGCTCTGGCACCTCTACAAATCTCTGATTCCCTCTGCGAAGGGCCTATCTATTTACTTTTATGCAATTTTTATTTTTATTGAGTGTCCATCTTCTCTTATAAAGCGCCAACTAGGGAGCACTATTATCATGCTTGAGCATTGGATGTAGCTAATATTTGAGTGTGTTTCGTGAATGGATCAATGATTGAGCATAATGGGCTAGGGATAGCTTTCTTTAGTGTTGATATTTTGAAAGACATGGTTGCTTGTTGATATGCCTGTGTATTGAGGTCTTCATGTCAAATTATAGACTATTGCTTTGAATCATCTAAAGTCCAAATGTCCATACTACAAAAGAAAAGAATATGTGATGAATATGATGGGTAGCGTTGCACATCAAAAATTCTGTTTTTATCATTTACCTACTCAAGGACGAGCAGGAATTAAGCTTGGGGATGCTGATACGTCTCCAATGTATCTATAATTTTTTATTGTTCCATGCTATTAAAGTATCATTCTTGGATGTTTTATACTCATTTACTAGCAACTTTATATCATTTTTTGGGACTAACCTATTGACATAGTGCCCAGTGCCAGTTGCTATTTTTTGCTTTTTTTACTCCATAGAAAATCAATGCCAAACGGAATCCAAATGCCACAAAACTTTTTGGAGATTTTTTTCTGCCCAGAAGACACCAGGGGAGCCCAAGAAGTGCACCAGAAGAGGCCCGTGGGTCCTACTAGGCACCAGGGTGCGCCAGAGGCCCCTGGCACGCACTGGTGGGTAGTGTGGCCCACATGAGGCTTCTCCACCGCCTATTAGCTCTATAAATACTCTAAAATCGCAAAAACCATAGAGGAGCCGAGAGAAAATAGTTTCTGCCGCCGCAAGTTCCAGAACCACGAGATCCAATCTAGAGGCCTTCTTCGGCACTCTGCCGATGGGGTCAACGATCACGGAGGGGTTCGTCATCACCCTTGCCCCTCCGATGATGCGTGAGTAGTTCACCACAGACCTACATGTCCGTAGGTAGTAGCTAGATGGCTTCTTCTCTCTTTTTGATCTTCAATAGAAAATTCTCCTTGATGTTCTTGGAGATCTATTTGATGTAATGACTTTTTGAGGTGTGTTTGTTGGGATCCGATGAATTCTGAGTTTATGATCAGTTCTATCTATGAATATTATTTGAGTCTTCTCTGAACTCTTTTATTCATGATCTTTATAGCCTCGTATTTCTTCTCCGAAACTTTGGTTTGGTTTGGCTAACTAGATTGATTTTTCTTGCCATGGGAAGAGGTGCTTTGTGATGGGTTCGATCTTGTGGTGTGCAATCTCAGTGACAGAAGGAGACATGACACACATGTATCGTTTCCATTAAGGATAAAAAGATGGGGTCTATTCCTACATGAATAGATCTTGTCTACATCATGTCATCGTTCTTATTGCATTACTCCGTTTTTCCATGAACTTAATACACTAGATGCATGCTGGATAGCGGTCGATGTGTGGAGTAATAGTAGTAGATGCAGGCAGGAATCGGTCTACTAATCTTGGACGTGATGCCTATATACATGATCATTGCCTTGGATATTGTCATGATTATTCGCTTTTCTATCAATTGCCCAACAGTAATTTGTTTACCCACCGCATGCTATTTTCTCGAGAGAAGCCTCTAGTGAAATCTACGGCCCCCGTGTCTATTTCCTATCATATTATTTTCAGATCTATTAATCCAAAAATACCTTGCTGCACTTTTATTTATTTATTTTATTTTGTGTCTTTACTAGATCTATGTATCCAATCTCATACCATTTTATCTATCTCAATACCGAGGAGGGATTGACAACCCCTCTTACGCGTTGGCTTGCAAGTTTTTGTGGTTTGTGTGCAGGTGCTATTTACATAGTGTTGCTTGGTTCTCCTACTGGATTGATAACCTTGGTTTCATAACTGAGGGAAGTACTTACTGTTGCTGAGCTGCATCATCCTCTCCTCTTCGGGGAAATACTAATGCAGATACAAGCAATCAACTCAGTCCGTAACTTGAGGATTATCCTCATTGCTGCACAGAAGGCTTATGTCCTTGATGCACCTCTAGGTGACGCACCCCGTCTAGCGTCGTCTGTGGATGTTGTGAACATTTGGCAGGCACGTTCTGATGGCTACTCGATAGTTCAGTGCGCAATGCTTTGCGGCTTAGAACCGGGGCTCCAAAGATGTTTTGAGCACCATGGAGCATATGAGATGTTCCAGGAGATGAAATTGGTATTTCAAGCTCATGCCCTGGTCGAGAGGTATGACATCTCTGACAAGTTCTTTAGTTGTAAAATGTAGGAGAATAGTTCTGTTAGTGAGCTTATACTCAGAATGTCTGGGTTGCACAACCGCTTGACTTAGTTGGGAGGTGATCTTCCAGATGACTCGGTTATTGATAGAATTCTCCAATCACTGCCACGACGCTATAAGGGCTTTGTGATGAAATATAATATGCAAGGGATGGAGAAAACACTTCCCGAGCTCTTTGCGATGCTTAAGGCCGCGGAGATAGAAATCAAGAAGGAGCATCAAGTGTTGATGGTTAAAAAGACCACTAGTTTCAAGAAAGGCAAGGGGAAGAAAGCGAACTTCAAGAAGAATGGTAAAGCAGTCGCCGCTCCCGTGAAGAAACCCAAGGCTGGACCCAAACCTGAGACTGAGTGCTTCTACTGCAAGGGGAATGGTCATTGGAAGCGGAACTACCCCAAGTACTTGGCAGATAAGAAGGCTGGCAACGTCAACAAAGGTATATTTGATATACATGTTATTGATGTGTACCTTACTAGTGCTCGTAGTAGCGCCTGGGTATTTGATACTGGTTCGGTTGCTCATATTTGTAACTTGAAACAGGAGCTACAGAATAAACGAAGATTGGCTAAGGACGAGGTGACGATGCGCGTTGGAAATGGTTCCAAGGTTGATGTGATTGCCGTCGGCACGCTACCTCTACATCTACCTTCGGGATTAGTTTTAAACCTAAATAATTGTTATTTGGTGTCTGCGTTGAGCATGAACATTATATCTGGATCTTGTTTATTGCGAGATGGTTATTCATTTAAGTCAGAGAATAATGGTTGTTCTATTTATATGAGTAATATCTTTTATGGTCATGCACCCCTTGTGAATGGTTTATTCTTGTTGAATCTCGATCGTAGTGATACACATATTCATAATATTGAGGCCAAAAGATGCAAAGTTAATAATGATGATACCACATATTTGTGGCACTGCCACTTAGGTCATATTGGTGTAATGCGCATGAAGAAACTCCATGCTGATGGACTTTTGGAATCTCTTGATTAAGAATCATTTGAGACATGTGAACCATGCCTCATGGGCAAGATGACTAAAACTCCGTTCTCCGGAACAATGGAGCGAGCTAGTGACTTATTGGAAATAATACATACTGATGTATGCGGTCCGATGAGTGTTGAAGCACACGGTGGATATAGTTGTTTTCTTACCTTCATAGATGATTTGAGTAGATATGGGTATATTTACTTAATGAAACACAAGTCTGAAACATTTGAAAAGTTCAAGGAATTTCAGAGTGAAGTGGAAAATCATCGTAACAAGAAAATAAAGTTTCTACGATCTGATCGTGGAGGTGAATATTTGAGTTACGACACTACTGCAGGATGCTGCTAACGCGACACTACAATTAGAGACCCTTCGATGAAACTATGTGCGATGCATTGATCGCAAACGGTGATGTAAAAAACCATAAAAAAAGATACAAAACATCTGCGATGGCAGATACATCAAACACGGTTCAGATTTTAGTTGCGTGTGCGTTGCGGGGCATACGGTTCAGTTCAATGACCTATTTGTGATGAGGCAGAACAAAAGAAACGGGCAGCTAGATGGAGGCGTGTGCGGTATATGGCATACAGTTCACTCGGATAAACTATTTGTGACGAGGCGGAACAACAGAAACGGGCAGCCAGATGAAGGTGTGTGCGATATACGGCATATAGTTCACTCGGATGAACTATTTCTGATTAGGCAACACAAAAGAAACGGTTAGCCCAATGAATGTGTGTGCGATATACGGCATACAGTTCACTCGGATGAACGGAACAGTATTCTTTACTATGAATAGTGTGCTCTGTTGGGCACACAAGTATATGGATCATAGCCTTGGGCAAGCAATGTGCCCGCACGCGTTGTGCTAGCTCGATGTTCCTTCTATGCTAAGTTTCCATTAATTGATGGCGTTTTATGAACATGCCACCGTTTCCCTCCATTTCCTCACCGGTTTCCCGTCGCCACCCAGCAATATTGCGCGCGGCGCGTGACGCACGGAGGCAACAAGCGCAGCCTGTAGCACATCCACCTTTTCCAAGCATGCCAACTCACCAAAGCGCCGCCTCTGCCATCAACCTCCTCGACAAGGAAAACGAGAAGGCGCCATGGCCCGTCGAGGTCGAGGCGCTCCTCGGCAACGCGATGGACGACGCCGTGATGCGCGTCATCGCCAGGGTTGAGCAGACCCTTGGCGCATGGCGCTTCAGCGCCACGGATAAAGATAGGCATGTCAGCATCGAGAGGCTGTAGCTCGCCGCACAACATGATCGATGGCGTGCCGCAGAGCAAGCTAGGCGCGTCCGCGCCGATAGGTTGCGGCTCGCTGCACAGCGAGACCGTTGGAGCGCCGCGGAGCGAGAGGCGCGGTGCGCCGCACAGCAAGAGCGGATCCATCGGCGCTTGCCTGCGGTCGACAGGGCGTCGCAGCTGGGTACACGTCCCGTCAGTACCCCCATTCCTCACCAGGAGTGGGTAGAGGCCGTCTGCGCCATACTTGCACCAGAGGCCGGCCGCGCCGTACTTGCACCGGATACCCGCCGCGCCGTTCGCATGGGTTGCGCCGTTCGCCTTGTCTGCGGCCCGCTCGATGCCAATGCGCTGGTCGCTAGGCTCGACCGCCTCCTTGGCCCAGGTCTCCACCTGGGCACAGTAGAGGAACATGGTTGTCGCATCCTCGAGCTAGTGATCTTCGATGAAATAGCCAACTTGGAGCTCGAGATCGCGCTCCAGATGTACCGCGAGCGTGTCGACCACTTGGATGAACGCCTGCACGAGTTCAGGCAGAGCCAAGAGCTACCGTAGACAAGGGCTGCTGGTCATGGTCTCATGGATGCGTTTTATTTTGTTGAGTCATTTCGACGTGGATCGCTATGTATTCATAGCAATCATAATATTGCTCTGTTTATTGCTCTGTTTCAATGTGTGTACTTTGTTTTCCGTTCTTATATGTTCTGTTTCAATGTGTGTGTATATGCTATCCATTCTGTATATGTGGATGATAACAGCTAGATACAAATTAGTATACGAAAACAGATAGAAATGGAATTCATAATATATATTAATTGTTCATTAGTTCATCACAGAATATATATAATATCATCACATATACGTGATGATACTTAACTAGTAGGTATAATGCATAAAATTAAAAATGAACAATACTAAAACAAATAATCCCTCCTAGGGGCAGTATTCCGGCAGCCCCTCGCCAGCAGCTCCCTAGTGCGCGGCGTCTTCCCAGCGCGGAAGCAGTACTCCGCCTCCTCGGCCTCGCAGCGCTTGACGTACCGATCTACCTCTTGCTGGCGGATGAGCGCGAACGATCTTGCCATTTCGTTGGGCGCCCACAGGAGCTCCTTGTCGGTGGCACGCTGGAGCTTATCGGCCCACCTCCACACAGCGATGAGGCGCCTAGCGCCTTTGACCTTCCTCGCGAAGTACCCGTCTTCGTCCACCTCCTCCGCACGACGATGAGCCCGCCCCCAAAGCTCCACCGTCTCCTTTTTCTAGGCGGCATCACGGGCTTCACAGGCCGCCTGGTACCTGGCTTCCTCCTCTACCATCTACTTCTTGAACGCCACTTGCCTGGCTTTCTTAGCCGACGGTAATGACTTCCACAGACAAAGATTGTACTGGCCCCAAAACCACTCCAAAGTTGGGGGGTCCGGCGCAACCTCGTCCAGCGGCGCGTAGGGGTCCTCCTCGTCGCTCGTCTTCAACTGAGTGTCCTCGGGGGGCGGCCCCTCCTCGTCGGCGCGTGGGCAGATCGGCGGCACCATGGCAGAGATTTGAGAGAGAGAGATAGGGCTAGCGAGGGGAGGATGTAGATGAGAATGCAGGCGGGACGACGTGAGGAAGGTAGTATTTATTGGCGGCCGGAATCTAGATCGACGGGAACAGTACACACGCCGGTCGCCGGAATTTACGAGTACTATAGTTTGAATTACACACAATTCCCGCAGCAAAATCCGTGTGTGAACTTAATAGCTGACGGTTTCCAATACAGAACTGTGTCTGATTAATAACCCGCGCCACTCACCTTCCAAACCTCGAGGCACGAAATAGAGTGCCAATCGTGTGGGGCCCGGTTATCTTGCCAGATCTTTACATTTTCTTTTTTGAACACCAGATATTTACATCGTGAGATCATTTTTTAATTTTTTTGGAATTTAAATGCCATGGCACTCCATGCATGTGCCCAAGCCGTGACACCATTATGTTTGAAAATTCGTTCCAATTTACTGCACATGGAATTAACTCGCACACAAGTACACAAATATGATTTTTCAAACCGTTATGGTTAGCCGCTGTATGTAGATGTAGTTCAAATTTGGATTACGGTCATTAAAGGCCTAGGAAATCACTTAAATGTCTTAAAAAGGTCAAATGAACCCTGAAATTTTCCAAATTTTTAAATGACAATTGTATTACTGCATGTTAACTGTAGAATTTTTTTGAAGCCCATAAGAGGAAGCTATCGTTGATTCGTCATCAAATATGCATTGTTCCCTCTCGAAAGCACGAGCCTTCTAGTGAGTTGCTCCGGTTTGTGAGGGGTGTCTGTCCAAACTATCGTCAAACAGGCCAATTTTTTTACCACATCATCTTGGTGGCATGACATTACATCAAGCAAGGTTTCATGTGATTCTGATCATTTTTTTATTTTTTGGAATTTAAATGGCATGGCACTCCATGCATGTATCCAGGCCGTGACACCAATATGTTTGAAAATTCCTTCCAAATTACTGCACATGGAATTAACTCGCACAAGAGTACAAAAATATCATTTTTCAAACCGTTATGGTTAGCCGTTGCATGTAGATGTAGTTCAAATTTGAATTATGGTCATTAAATGGCTAGAAAATCACTTAAATGTCTTTAAAAGGTTAAATGACCCATAGAATTTTCCAATATTTCACATGACAGTTGTATTAGTGCACGTTAAATGCAGAAAAAATTTGAAGGCCGTAAGAGATAGCTATCTCCCGTTCGTCATCAAACATGCATTGTTCCCTCTCGGAACCACGAGCCTTCTAGTGAGTTGCTCCGGTTTATGAGGGGTGTGTGTCCAAACTTTCGTCAAACATGCCAAATTTTTTACCACATCATCTTGGTGGCATGACATTACATCAAGCAAGGTTTCATGTGTTTCTGATTATTTTTTAATTTTTTGAATTTAAATGCCATGGCACTCCATGCTTGTGTGTCCAGGCCATGACACCAATATGTTTGAAAATTCCTTCCAATTTACTGCACATGAATTAACTCGCACACAAGTACACAAATATAATTTTTTGAAGCGTTATGGTTAGCCGTTGCATGTAGATGTAGTTCAAATTTGAATTACACTCTTTAAATGGCTAGGAAATTACTTAAATGTCTTTAAAAGGTCAAATGACCCCTAGAATTTTCCAATTTTTCACATGACAGTTGTATTAGTGCACGTTAAATGTAGAAAAAATTTGAAGGCCGTAAGAGGAAGCTATCTCCCGTTCGTCATCAAACATGCATTGTTCCCTCTCGGAACCACGAGCCTTCTAGTGAGTTGCTCCAGTTTGTGAGGGGTGTGTGTCCAAACTTTCGTCAAACATGCCAAAAAATTTACCACATCATCTTGGTGGCATGACATTACATCAAGCTAGGTTTATGTGTTTCGATCATTTTTTAATTTTTTGGAATTTAAATGCCATGGCACTCCATGCAAGTCTCCAGGCCGTGACACCAATATGTTTGAAAATTCCATCCAATTTACTGCACATGGAATTAACTCGCGAACAAGTACACAAATACGATTTTTCAAACAGTTATGGTTAGCGGTTTCATGTAGATGTAGTTCAAATTTGAATTACGGTCATTAAATGGCTAGAAAATCACTTAAATGTCTTAAAAAGGTCAAATGACCCCTAGAATTTTCCAAATTTTTACATGACAGTTGTATTAGTGCATGTTAAATGTAGAAAAAATTTAAAGGCCGTAAGAGGAAGCTATCTCCCGTTCGTCATCAAACATGCATTGTTCCCTCTCGGAACCACGAGCCTTCTACTGAGTTGCTCCGGTTTGGGAGGGCTGTGTGTCGAAACTTTCGTCAAACATGCCAAATTTTTTACCACATCATCTTGGTGGCATGACATTACATCAAGCAAGGTTTCATGTGTTTCTGATCATTTTTTTATTTTTTGGAATTTAAATGCCATGGCACTCCATGCATGTGTCCAGGCCGTGACACCAATATGTTTGAAAATTCCTTTCAATTTACTGCACATGGAATTAACTCGCACACAAGTACACAAATATCAATTTTCAAACCGTTATGGTTAGCCGTTGCATGTAGATGTAGTTCAAATTTGAATTATGGTCATTAAATGGCTAGAAAATCACTTAAATGTCTTTAAAAGGTCAAATGACCCCTAGAATTTTACAATTTTTCACATGACAGTTGTGTTAGTGCATGTTAAATGTAGAAAAATTTGAAGGCCGTAAAAGATAGCTATCTCCCGTTCGTCATCAAACATGCATTGTTCCCTCTCAGAACCATGAGCCTTCTAGTGAGTTGCTCCGGTTTGTGAGGGGTGTGTGTCCAAACTTTCGTCAAACATGCCAAAATTTTTACCACATCATCTTGGTGGCATGACATTACATCAAGCAAGGTTTCATGTGTTTCTGATTATTTTTTAATTTTTTGGAATTTAAATGCCATGCCACTCCATGCATGTGTGTCCAGGCCGTGACACCAATATATTTGAAAATTCCTTCCAATTTGCTGCACATGAATTAACTCGCACACAAGTACACAAATATAATTTTTCAAATCATTATGGTTAACCGCTGCATGTAGATGTACTCAAATTTGAATTACACTCATTAAATGGCAAGGAAATCAATTAAATGTCTTTAAAAGGTCAAATGACCCCTAGAATTTTCCAATTTTTCACATGACAGTTGTATTTGTGCACGTTAAATGTACAAAAAAATTGAAGGCCGTAAGAGGAAGCTATCTCCCGTTCGTCATTAAACATGCATTGGTCCCTCTCAGAACCACGAGCCTTCTAGTGAGTTGCTCCAGTTTGTGAGGGGTGTGTGTCCAAACTTTCATCAAACATGCCAAAAAATTTACCACATCATCTTGGTGGCATGACATTACATCAAGCTTGGTTTCATGTGTTTCTGATCATTTTTTAATTTTTTGGAATATAAATGCCATGGTACTCCATGCAAGTGTCCTGGCCGTGACACCAATATATTTGAAAATTCCTTCCAATTTACTGCACATTGAATTAACTCGCACACAAGTACACAAATATGATTTTTCAAACAGTTATGGTTAGCCGTTTCATGCAGATGCAGTTCAAATTTGAATTAAGGTCATTAAATGGCTAGAAAATCTCTTAAATGTCTTAAAAAGGTCAAATGACCCCTAGAATTTTCCAAATTTTTACGTGATAGTTGTATTAGTGCACGTTAAATGTAGAAAAAATTTGAAGGCCGTAAGAGGAAGCTATCTCCCGTTCGTCATCAAACATGCATTGTTCCCTCTCGGAACCACGAGCCTTCTAGTGAGTTGCTCCGGTTTGCGAGGGGTGTGTGTCCAAACTTTCGTCAAACATGCCAAAAATTTTACCACATCATCTTGGTGGCATGACATTACATCAAGCAAGGTTTCATGTGTTTCTGATCATTTTTTTATTTTTTGGAATTTAAATGCCATGGCACTCCATGCTTGTGTCCAGGCCGTGACACCAATATGTTTGAAAATTCCTTCCAATTTACTGCACAAGGAATTAACTTGCACACAAGTACAAAAATATCATTTTTCCAAAAGTTATGGTTAGCCGTTGCATGTAGATGTAATTCAAATTTGAATTATGGTCATTAAATGGCTAGAAAATCACTTAAATGTCTTTAAAAGGTCAAATGACCCCTAGAATTTTCCAATTTTTCACATGACAGTTGTATTAGTGCACGTTAAATGTAGAAAAAAATTGAAGGCCGTAAGAGGAAGCTATCTCCCGTTCGTCATCAAACATGCATTGTTCCCTCTCGTAACCACGAGCCTTCTAGTGAGTTGCTCCGGTTTGTGAGGGGTGTGTGTCCAAACTTTCGTCAAATGTGCCAAAAAATTTACCACATCATCTTGGTGGCATGACATTACATCAAGCAAGGTTTCATGTGTTTTTGATCATTTTTTTATTTTTTGGAATTTAAATGCCAGGGCACTCCATGCATGTGTCCAGGCTGTGACACCAATATGTTTGAAAATTCCTTCCAATTTACTGCACATGGAATTAACTCGCACACAAGTACAAAAATATCATTTTTCAAACCGTTATGGTTAGCCGTTGCATGTAGATGTAGTTCAAATTTGAATTATGGTCATTAAATGGCTAGAAAATCCCTTAAATGTCTTTACAAGGTCAAATGACCCCTAGAATTTTCCAGTATTTCACATGACAGCTGTATTAGTGCACGTTAAATGTAGAAAAAATTTGAAGGCCGTAAGAGATAGCTATCTCCCGTTCGTGATCAAACATACATTGTTCCCTCTCGGAACCACAAGCCTTCTAGTGAGTTGCTCCGGTTTGTGAGGGGTGTGTGTCCAAACTTTCGTTAAACATGCCAAATTTTTTACCACATCATCTTGGTGGAATGACTTTACATCAAGCAAGGTTTCATGTGTTTCTGATCATTTTTTTATTTTTTGGAATTTAAATTCCATGGCACTCCATGTATGTGTCTAGGCCGTGACACCAATATGTTTGAAAATTCCTTGCAATTTACTGCACATGGAATTAACTCGCACACAAGTACAAAAATATTATTTTTCAAACCGTTATGGTTAGCCGTTGCATGTAGATGTAGTTCGAATTTGAATTATGGCCATTAAATGGCTAGAAAATCACTTAAATGTCTTTAAAAGGTCAAATGACCCCTAGAATTTTCCAATATTTCACATGACAGTTGTATTAGTGCACGTCAAATGTAGAAAAAAATTGAAGGCCGTAAGAGATAGCTATCTCCCGTTCGTCATCAAACATGCATTGTTCCCTCTCAGAACCACGAGCCTTCTAGTGAGTTGCTCTGGTTTGTGAGTGGTGTGTGTCCAAACTTTCGTCAAACATGCCAAATTTTTTACCACATCATCTTGGTGGCATGACATTACATCAAGCAATGTTTCATGTGTTTCTGATTATTTTTTAATTTTTTGGAATTTAAATGCCATGGCACTCCATGCATGTGTGTCCAGGCCATGACACCACTATGTTTGAAAATTCCTTCCAATTTACTGCACATGAATTAACTCGCACACAAGTACACAAATATAATTTTTCAAATCATTATGGTTAGCCGTTGCATGTAGATGTTGTTCAAATTTGAATTACACTCATTAAATGGCTAGGAAATCACTTAAATGTCTTTAAAAGGTCAAATAACCCCTAGAATTTTCCAATTTTTCACATGACAGTTGTATTAGTGCATGTTAAATGTAGAAAAAAATTGAAGGCCGTAAGAGGAAGCTATCTCCCGTTCGTCATCAAACATGCATTGTTCCCTCTCGGAACCATGAGCCTTCTAGTGAGTTGCTCCAGTTTGTGAGGGGTGTGTGTCCAAACTTTCATCAAACATGCCAAAAAATTATCACATCATCTTGGTGGCATGACATTACATCAAGCTAGGTTTCATGTGTTTTTGATCATTTTTTAATTTTTTGGAATTTAAATGCCATGGCACTCCATGCAAGTGTCCAGGCCGTGACACCAATATGTTTGAAAATTCCTTCCAATTTACTGCACATGGAATTAACACGCACACAAGTACACAAATATGATTTTTCAAACAGTTATGGTTAGCCGTTTCATGTAGATGTAGTTCAAATTTGAATTACGGTCATTAAATGGCTAGAAAATCACTTAAAAGTCTTATAAAGGTCAAATGACCCCTAGAATTTTCCAAATTTTTACATGACAGTTGTATTAGTGCACGTTAAATGTAGAAAAAAATTGAAGGCCGTAAGAGGAAGCTATCTCCCGTTCGTCATCAAACTTGCATTATTCCCTGTCGGAACCACAAGCCTTCTAGTGAGTTGCTCCAGTTTGCGAGGGGTGTGTGTCCAAACTTTCGTCAAACATGCCAAATTTTTTACCACATCATCTTGGTGGCATGACATTACATCAAGCAATGTTTCATGTGTTTCTGATCATTTTTTAATTTTTTCGAATTTAAATGCCATGGCACTCCATGCATGTGTGTCCAGGCCGTGACACCAATATGTTTGAAAATTCCTTCCAATTTGCTGCACATGAATTAACTCACACACAAGTACACAAATATAATTTTTCAAATCATTATGGTTAACCGCTGCATGTAGATGTAGTTCAAATTTGAATTACACTCATTAAATGGCAAGGAAATCACTTAAATGTCTTTAAAAGGTCAAATGACCCCTAGAATTTTCCAATTTTTCACATGACAGTTGTATTAGTGCACGTTAAATGTACAAAAAAATTGAAGGCCGTCAAAGGAAGCTATCTCCTGTTCGTCATCAAACATGCATTGTTCCCTCTCGGAACCACATCATCTTGGTGGCATGACATTACATCAAGCCAGGTTTCATGTGTTTCTGATCATTTTTTAATTTTTTGGAATTTAAATGCCATGGCACTCCATGCAAGTGTCCAGGCCGTGACACCAATATGTTTGAAAATTCCTTCCAATTTACTGCACATGGAATTAACTCGCACACAAGTACACAAATATGATTTTTCAAACAGTTATGGTTAGTCGTTTCATGTAGATGTAGTTCAAATTTGAATTACGGTCATTAAATGGGTAGAAAATCACTTAAATATCTTACAAAAGGTCAAATGACCCCTAGAATTTTCCAAATTTTTACATGACAGTTGTATTAGTGCACATTAAATGTAGAAAATATTTAAAGGCCGTAAGAGGAAGCTATCTCCCGTTCGTCATCAAACATGTATTGTTCTCTCTCGGAATCACTAGCCTTCTAGTGAGTTACTCCGGTTTGCGAGGGGTGTGTGTCCAAACTTTCGTCAAACATGCCAAATTTTTTACCACATCATCTTGGTGGCATGACATTACATCAAGCAAGGTTTCATGTGTTTCTGATCATTTTTTTATTTTTTGAAATTTAAATGCCATGGCACTCCATGTATGTGTCCAGGCCGTGACACCAATATGTTTGAAAATTCCTTCCAATTTACTGCACATGGAATTAACTCGCACACAAGTACAAAAATATCATTTTTCAAACCGTTATGGTTAGCCGTTGCATATAGATGTAGTTCAAATTTGAATTATGGTCATTAAATGGCTAGAAAATCACTTAAATGTCTTTAAAAGGTCAAATGACCCCTAGAATTTTCCAATATTTCACATGACCGTTGTATTAGTGCACGTTAAATGTAGAAAAAAATTGAAGGCCGTAAGAGATAGCTATCTCCCGTTCGTCATCAAACATGCATTGTTCCCTCTCGGAACCACGAGCCTTCTAGTGAGTTGCTCCGGTTTGTGAGGGGTGTGTGTCCAAACTTTCGTCAAACATGCCAAAATTTTTACCACATCATCTTGGTGGCATGACATTACATCAAGCAAGGTTTCATGTGTTTCTGATCATTTTTTTATTTTTTGGAATTTAAATGCCATGGCACTCCATGTATGTGTCCAGGCCGTGACACCAATATGTTTGAAAATTCCTTCCAATTTACTGCACATGGAATTAACTCGCACACAAGTACAAAAATATCATTTTTCAAACTGTTATGGTTAGCCGTTGCATATAGATGTAGTTCAAATTTGAATTATGGTCATTAAATGGCTAGAAAATCACTTAAATGTCTTTAAAAGGTCAAATGACCCATAGAATTTTCCAATATTTCACATGACAGTTGTATTAGTGCACGTTAAATGTAGAAAAAATTTGAAGGCCGTAAGAGATAGCTATCTCCCGTTCGTCATCAAACATGCATTGTTCCCTCTCGGAACCACGAGCCTTCTAGTGAGTTGCTCTGGTTTGTGAGGGGTGTGTGTCCAAACTTTCGTCAAACATGCCAAATTTTTTACTACATCATCTTGGTGGCATGACATTACATCAAGCAAGGTTTCATGTGTTTCTGATCATTTTTTTATTTTTTAGAATTTAAATGCCATGGCACTCCATGCATGTGTCCAGGCCGTGACACCAATATGTTTGAAAATTCCTTCCAATTTTCTGCACATGGAATTAACTTGCACACAAGTACAAAAATATCATTTTTCAAACCGTTATGGTTAGCCGTTGCATGTAGATGTAGTTCAAATTTGAATTATGGTCATTAAATGGCTAGAAAATTAATTAAATGTCTTTAAAAGGTCAAATGACCCCTAGAATTTTCAAATATTTCACATGACAGTTGTATTAGTGCATGTTAAATGTAGGAAAAATTTGAAGGCCGTAAAAGATAGCTATCTCCCGTTCGTGATCAAACATGCATTGTTCCCTCTCGGAACCACGAGCCTTCTAGTGAGTTGCTCCGGTTTGTGAGGGGTGTGTGTCCAAACTTTCGTCAAACATGCCAAATTTTTTACCACATCATCTTGTTGGCATGACATTACATCAAGCAAGGTTTCATGTGTTTCTGATAATTTTTTAATTTTTTGGAATTTAAATGCCATGGCACTCCATGCATGTGTGTCCAGGCCGTGACACCAATATGTTTGAAAATTCATTCCAATTTACTGCACATGAATTAACTCGCACACAAGTACACAAATATAATTTTTCAAATCGTTATGGTTAGCCGTTGCATGTAGATGTAGTTCAATTTTGAATTACACTCATTAAATGGCTAGGAAATCAATTAAATGTTTTTAAACGGTCAAATGACCCCTAGAATTTTCCATTTTTTCATATGACAGTTGTATTAGTGCATGTTAAATGTAGAAAAAATTTGAAGAACGTAAGAGGAAGCTATCTCCCGTTCGTCATCAAACATGCATTGTTCCCTCTCGAAACCACGAGCCTTCTAGTGAGTCGCTCCAGTTTGTGAGGGATGTGTGTCCAAACTTTCGTCAAACATGCCAAAAAATTTACCACATCATCTTGGTGGCATCACATTACATCAAGCTAGGTTTCATGTGTTTCTGATCATTTTTTAATTTTTTGGAATTTAAATGCCATTGCACTCCATGCAAGTGTCCAGGCCGTGACACCAATATGTTTGAAAATTCCTTCCAATTTACTGCACATGGAATTAACTCGCACACAAGTACACAAATATGATTTTTCAAACAGTTATGGTTAGCCGTTGCATGTAGATGTAGTTCAAATTTGAATTACGGTTATTAAATGCGTAGAAAATCACTTAAATGTCTTAAAAAGGTCAAATGACCCCTAGAATTTTCCAAATTTTCACATGACAGTTGTATTAGTGCACGTTAAATGTAGAAAAAATTTGAAGGCCGTAAGAGATAGCTATCTCCCGTTCGTCATCAAACATGCATTGTTCCCTCTCAGAACCACGAGCCTTCTAGTGAGTTGCTCCGGTTTGTGAGGGGTGTGTGTCCAAACTTTCGTCAAACATGCCAAATTTTTTACTACATCATCTTGGTGGCATGACATTACATCAAGCAAGGTTTCATGTGTTTCTGATCATTTTTTTATTTTTTAGAATTTAAATGCCATGGCACTCCATGCATGTGTCCACGCCGTGACACCAATATGTTTGAAAATTCCTTCCAATTTACTGCACATGGAATTAACTTGCACACAAGTACAAAAATATCATTTTTCAAACCGTTATGGTTAGCCGTTGCATGTAGATGTAGTTCAAATTTGAATTATGGTCATTAAATGGCTAGAAAATCAATTAAATGTCTTTAAAAGGTCAAATGACCCCTAGAATTTTCAAATATTTCACATGACAGTTGTATTAGTGCACGTTAAATGTAGAAAAAATTTGAAGGCCGTAAGAGATAGCTATCTCCCATTCGTGATCAAACATGCATTGTTCCCTCTCGGAACCACGAGCCTTCTAGTGAGTTGCTCCGGTTTGTGAGGGGTGTGTGTCCAAACTTTCGTCAAACATGCCAAATTTTTTACCACATCATCTTGGTGGCATGACATTACATCAAGCAATGTTTCATGTGTTTCTGATCATTTTTTTATTTTTTGGAATTTAAATGCCATGGCACTCCATGTATGTGTCCAGGCCGTGACACCAATATGTTTGAAAATTCCTTCCAATATACTGCACATGGAATTAACTCGCACACAAGTACAAAAATATCATTTTTCAAACCGTTATGGTTAGCCGTTGCATATAGATGTAGTTCAAATTTGAATTATGGTCATTAGCTGGCTAGAAAATCACTTAAATGTCTTTAAAATGTCAAATGACCCCTAGAATTTTCCAATATTTCACATGACAGTTGTATTAGTGCACGTTAAATGTAGAAAAAATTTGAAGGCCGTAAGAGATAGCTATCTCCCGTTCGTCATCAAACATGCATTGTTCCCTCTCGGAACCACGAGCCTTCTAGTTAGTTGCTCTGGTTTGTGAGGGGTGTGTGTCCAAACTTTCGTCAAACATGCCAAATTTTTTACTACATCATCTTGGTGGCATGACATTACATCAAGCAAGGTTTCATGTGTTTCTGATCATTTTTTTATTTTTTAGAATTTAAATGCCATGGCACTCCATGCATGTGTCCAGGCCGTGACACCAATATGTTTGAAAATTCCTTCCAATTTACTGCACATGGAATTAACTTGCACACAAGTACAAAAATATCATTTTTCAAACCGTTATGGTTAGCCGTTGCATGTAGATGTTGTTCAAATTTGAATTATGGTCATTAAATGGCTAGAAAATCAATTAAATGTCTTTAAAAGGTCAAATGACCCCTAGAATTTTCAAATATTTCACATGATAGTTGTATTAGTGCACGTTAAATGTAGAAAAAAATTGAAGGCCGTAAGAGATAGCTATCTCCCGTTCGTGATCAAACATGCAATGTTCCCTCTCGGAACCACGAGCCTTCTAGTGAGTTGCTCCGGTTTGTGAGGGGTGTGTGTCCAAACTTTTGTCAAACATGCCAAATTTTTTACCACATCATCTTGTTGGCATGACATTACATCAAGCAAGGTTTCATGTGTTTCTGATAATTTTTTAATTTTTTGGAATTTAAATGCCATGGCACTCCATGCATGTGTGTCCAGGCCGTGACACCAATATGTTTGAAAATTCATTCCAATTTACTGCACATGAATTAACTCGCACACAAGTACACAAATATAATTTTTCAAATTGTTATGGTTAGCCGTTGCATGTAGATGTAGTTCAAATTTGAATTACACTCATTAAATGGCTAGGAAATCAATTAAATGTTTTTAAACG
Organism: Thinopyrum elongatum; assembly: GCA_011799875.1. Classification (NCBI taxonomy): domain Eukaryota; kingdom Viridiplantae; phylum Streptophyta; class Magnoliopsida; order Poales; family Poaceae; genus Thinopyrum; species Thinopyrum elongatum. The sequence goes on along the minus strand of CM022300.1, from coordinate 359,445,950 downwards.
GTCAAATGACCCCTAGAATTTTCCATTTTTTCATATGACAGTTGTATTAGTGCATGTTAAATGTAGAAAAAATTTGAAGGCCGTAAGAGGAAGCTATCTCCCGTTCGTCATCAAACATGCATTGTTCCCTCTCGAAACCACGAGCCTTCTAGTGAGTCGCTCCAGTTTGTGAGGGGTGTGTGTCCAAACTTTCGTCAAACATGCCAAAAAATTTACCACATCATCTTGGTGGCATGACATTACATCAAGCTAGGTTTCATGTGTTTCTGATCATTTTTTAAATTCTGGAATTTAAATGCCATGGCACTCCATGCAAGTGTCCAGGCCGTGACATCAATATGTTTGAAAATTCCTTCCAATTTACTGCACATGGAATTAACTCGCACACAAGTATGCAAATATGATTTTTGAAACAGTTATGGTTAGCCGTTTCATGTAGATGTAGTTCAAATTTGAATTACGGTCATTAAATGGCTAGAAAATCATTTAAATGTCTTAAAAAGGTCAAATGACCCCTAGAATTTTCCAAATTTTTACATGACAGTTGTATTAGTGCACATTAAATGTAGAAAAAAATTGATGGCCGTAAGAGGAAGTTATCTCCTGTTCGTCATCAAACAAGCATTGTTCCCTCTCGGAACCACGAGCCTTCTAGTGAGTTGCTCCGGTTTGCGAGGGGTGTGTGTCTAAACTTTCATCAAACATGCCAAAAAATTTACCACATCATCTTGGTGGCATGACATTACATCGAGCAAGGTTTCATGTGTTTCTGATCATTTTTTTATGTTTTGGAATTTAAATGCCAAGGCACTCCATGCATGTGTCCAGGCCGTGACACCAATATGTTTGAAAATTCCTTCCAATTTACTGCACATGGAATTAACTCGGACACAAGTACAAAAATATCATTTTTCAAACCGTTATGATTAGCCGTTGCATGTAGATGTAGTTCAAATTTGAATTATGGTCATTAAATGGCTAGAAAATCACTTAAATGTCTTTAAAAGGACAAATGACCCCTAGAATTTTCCAATATTTCACATGACAGTTCTATTTGTGCATGTTAAATGTAGAAAAAATTTGAAGGCCGTAAGAGATAGCTATCTCCCGTTCGTGATCAAACATGCATTGTTCCCTCTCGGAACCACGAGCCTTCTAGTGAGTTGCTCCGGTTTGTGAGGGGTGTGTGTCCAAACTTTCGTCAAACATGCCAAATTTTTTACCACATCATCTTGGTGGCATAACATTACATCAAGAATTGTTTCATGTGTTTCTGATTATTTTTTAATTTTTTGGAATTTAAATGCCATGGCACTCCATGCATGTGTGTCCAGGCCGTGACACCAATATGTTTGAAAATTCCTTCCAATTTACTGCACATGAATGAACTTGCACACAAGTACACAAATATAATTTTTCAAATCATTATGGTTAGCCGTTGCATGTAGATGTAGTTCAAATTTGAATTACACTCATTAAATGGCTAGGAAATCACTTAAATGTCTTTAAAAGGTCAAATGACCCCTAGAATTTTCCAATTTTTCACATGACAGTTGTATTAGTGCATGTTAAATGTAGAAAAAAATTGAAGGCCGTAAGAGGAAGCTATCTCCCGTTCGTCATCAAACATGCATTGTTCCCTCTCGGAACCATGAGCCTTCTAGTGAGTTGCTCCAGTTTGTGAGGGGTGTGTGTCCAAACTTTCGTCAAACATGCCAAAAAATTTATCACATCATCTTGGTGGCATGACATTACATCAAGCTAGGTTTCATGTGTTTCTGATCATTTTTTAATTTTTTGGAATTTAAATGCCATGGCACTCCATGCAAGTGTCCAGGCCGTGACACCAATATGTTTGAAGATTCCTTCCAATTTACTGCACATGGAATTAACTCGCACACAAGTACACAAATATGATTTTTCAAACAGTTATGGTTAGCCGTTTCATGTACATGTAGTTCAAATTTGAATTACGGTCATTAAATGGCTAGAAAATCACTTAAATGTCTTAAAAAGGTCAAATGACCCCTAGAATTTTCCAAATTTTTACATGACAGTTGTATTAGTGCACGTTAAATGTAGAAAAAATTTGAAGGCCGTAAGGGCAAGCTATCTCCCGTTCATCATCAAACTTGCATTGTTTCCTCTCGAAACCACGAGCCTTCTAGTGAGTTGCTCCGGTTTGCGAGGGGTGAGTGTCCAAACTTTCGTCAAACATGCCAAATTTTTTACCACATCATCTTGGTGGCATGACATTACATCAAGCAATGTTTCATGTGTTTCTGATCATTTTTTTATTTTTTGGAATTTAAATGCCATGGCACTCCATGCATGTGTCCAGGCCGTGACACCAATATGTTTGAAAATTCCTTCCAATTTACTGCATATGGAATTAACTCGCACACAAGTACAAAAATATCATTTTTCAAACCGTTATGGTTAGCCGTTGCATGTAGATGTAGTTCAAATTTGAATTATGGTCATTAAATGGCTAGAAAATCACTTAAATGTCTTTAAAAGGTCAAATGACCACTAGAATTTTACAATTTTTCTCATGACAGTTGTATTAGTGCACGTTAAATGTAGAAAAAATTTGAAGGCCGTAAGAGAGAGCTATCTCCCGTTCGTGATCAAACATGCATTGTTCCCTCTCGGAACCACGAGCCTTCTAGTGGGTTGCTCCGGTTTGTGAGGGGTGTGTGTCCAAACTTTCGTCAAACATGCCAAATTTTTTACCACATCATCTTGGTGGCATGACATTACATCAAGCAAGGTTTCATGTGTTTCTGATTATTTTTTAATTTTTTGGAATTTAAATGCCATGGCACTCCATGCATGCGTGTCGTCCAGTCCGTGACACCAATATGTTTGAAAATTCCTTCCAATTTACTGCACATGAATTAACTCGCACACAAGTACACAAATATAATTTTTCAAATCGTTATGGTTAGCCGTTGCATGTAGATGTAGTTCAAATTTGAATTACAGTCATTAAATGGCTAGGAAATCACTTAAATGTCTTTAAAAGGTCAAATGACCCCTAGAATTTTCCAATTTTTCACATGACAGTTGTATTAGTGCAAGTTAAATGTAGAAAAAAATTGAAGGCCGTAAGAGGAAGCTATCTCCCGTTCGTCATTAAACATGCATTGTTCCCTCTTGGAACCACGAGCCTTCTAGTGAGTTGCTCCAGTTTGTGAGGGGTGTCTGTCCAAACTTTCTTCAAACATGCCAAAAAATTTACCACATCATCTTGGTGGCATGACATTACATCAAGCTAGGTTTCATGTGTTTCTGCTCATTTTTTTATTTTTTGGAATTTAAATGACATGGCACTCCATGGAAGTGTCCAGGCCGTGACACCGATATGTTTGAAAATTCCTTCCAATTTACTGCACATGGAATTAACTCGCACACAAGTACACAAATATGATTTTTCAAACAGTTATGGTTAGCCGTTTCATGTAGATGTAGTTCAAATTTGAATTACGGTCATTAAATGGCTAGAAAATCACTTAAATGTCTTAAAAAGGTCAAATGACCCCTAGAATTTTCCAAATTTTTACATGACAGTTGTATTAGTGCATGTTAAATGTAGAACAAATTTGAAGGCCGTAAGAGGAAGCTATCTCCCGTTCGTCATCAAACATGCATTGTTCCCTCTCGGAACCACGAGCCTTCTACTGAGTTGCTCCGATTTGCGAGGGGTGTGTGTCCAAACTTTCGTCAAACATGCCAAAATTTTTACCACATCATCTTGGTGGCATGACATTACATCAAGCAAGGTTTCATGTGTTTCTGATCATTTTTTATATTTTTTGGAATTTAAATGCCATGGCACTCCATGCATGTGTCCAGGGCGTGACACCAATATGTTTGAAAATTCCTTCCAATTTACTGCACATGGAATTAACTCACACACAAGTACACAAATATGATTTTTCAAACCGTTATGGTTAGCCGTTGCATGTAGATGTAGTTCAAATTTGAATTACGGTCATTAAATGGCTAGAAAACCACTTAAAATGTCTTAAAAGGTCAAATGACCCCTTAAATTTTACAATTTTTGATATGACAGTTGTATTAGTACTACAAATTTTCTCGTACATTTAAAACACCATCCGTTGCCACTTTACTCCAAATTCGTCTTTCATAGCTAATAAAAAATATCAACAACATCACACATAGTTTTTTTGTAGGAACCATTTGCGATGAAAATTTGTGGGTCTATTTAAGTCTTCCTCCTTAAGCTTCGCCGGCTCGTCTGCTCTAGTGCCGGCAACCCCCGAATCCACGAATCCCGATCCCCATTCCCGCAACCCCTTCTTGCAAAGATGACGCCGTGGGAACGCTTCGTGAGGGCCCGTACGGTGGCCGTGTCCTCCCCGAGCGCCGCCGCCTGCGCCGAGAGTGCCGCCGCCTACGCCGAGAGTGCCGCCGCATCCGCATTGAGCGTGGCCGCATTCACCGAGAGGGCGTCTGCGGCAACCAACAGAGCAGCTACAGCAGCCGAGACAGCTGCAGCAGCTGCTGCGACGGCGGCTGCAAACGCCGAGAGCGCTCGAGCTGCCGTCCGTGCCGCCGATGTCGCCCTGGCCCGGTTCGAGGCCATCCATGTCAAGATCGAGGATGCACACGCCAAGATATTCCAGGCCACCTCGGAATCTAGCATGCAACCCATGTCCGAAAAGGCGGCGGTGGCCATGGAGCACCTGCTTTGAGATCGCCGAGCGGGAGCTGGAGATGCAGAAGGCGGCGGAGATCAAGGAGCGCCGGGAGGAGGAGTTGCGCTTGGCCGAGGTCGAGGTAGAGAAGAGTAGGTCTGTCGAGGAATCGGCGGTGGAGTACCAACGCGAGCTCTGGCACAACCACTACTACGAGTACTACAACCTTGAGGGCGGCGCCGAGGACGAGGACGAGGACGCGATCGACTTCAGCAGGGGGCGCGGAGTCCACCAACGGCGGCATGTCGCTAGGACAAGTCATCGACGTCTCATCTCACACCGGCGATGCATAGGCCGGCGCGGCGGTGGCTTTGTTAAAATTATGCGTACTTAGGCTTTGTTCTTAATGCTGGTCTTTTGTTAGAGCAATGTTCAGGTAAACTGGCTCTGTTTAATTACTACAATTGCTCGATTCAGTAAGTGTGGTCTGTGAGCTGTACGCTCTTTTGTGTGCCCAAATTAGCAAGCGATGTTAAATTATGCAATGACGTGGATGAGGACAGTACCCAGGGAAATTTCCACCAAAATTTGAATTATCAAACTCATCCCATGCGCGTAAAGCAGAAGAATCATTTGCGATGCACACAATCGTTCAAAGTGAATGGTGTCCGGCGGCACGGCGCGCAAAGTTTCCCTCCACATTTCGAAATTTTTGGCCTACCGCCGAAATATCTACCCCCCCACCCGTTTTCTCCCCGACCACAAGTCACATTTCCCCTATTTCCTCCTTCATTCCTTCCGAAGCTATAGCTGGTTCCTCGCTTGCTTCCTCGCTCTCGCCGTCTCACATCCTACCGCCGGGGTCGCCATGGTCTTCTTCAATGACCTCTCCAGCGGTTCCTCCTCCTCCGACGAATTTTTCAGCACCCGGGTATGCCTCTCTTCTCTCTCTTGGGTTATGACTTGGAATGAAGGATTTTAACCCGACAGTCGATTTGAGTCATTTCTTCCTCTTTTAGCTCCCTAGGACCATTAGTTGCAACGAATGGAGTGGGGTGGCTGAAGATCTGCCTGCTCGATGTCACCATCAATCTCCATGCGTGAATCTAGTTGCGTTTGAATCTGTGGACAGTGGGGGGAAGTTTCTGGCACGTGGAGAGAAGGTTAGCCCCACTTTCATTGTTACAAATCATTTGTTAGATGTGATTTAGACACTGTCACTGTGCCATGTTATTCTGGATGTTAAGACAGTGTCACAGTTTGTACCTAGCATCTAAAAATGTTTCCATCTCATCAGCAGTGCCATTAGAAAATTATTTGGCACCACTTCAGCAGTTTGTGCAGCCAACTTTGGTCCACACATCCGAGCAGCCAAGTAGTAAAATACTGAATCTTTATGGCATGAAGGAACTGGGCATCGGAGCAACTAGGTGCTCCGGAGTCCGGGTCCCTGATTTTTTCCCGCTGCATCGGCTCGCCCGTGCAGGGCACCGGTGCCAAATGTAGCAACAGTTGTCTTTACACCGGTTTTGGCATACATAGTGGACAGCCTTAGTGCAATTAGTTCTATGTGAAGGAAATATGCCCTAGAGGCAATAATAAAGTTGTTATTTATATTTCCTTATATCATGATAAATGTTTATTATTCATGCTAGAATTGTATTAACCGGAAACTTGATACATGTGTGAATACATAGACAAAACACCGAGTCCCTAGTAAGCCTCTACTAGACTAGCTCATTGATCAAAGATGGTTAAGTTTCCTAACCATAGACATGTGTTGTCATTTGATGAACAGGATCACATCATTAGGAGAATGATGTGATGGACAAGACCCATCCGTTAGCTTAGCATAATGATCGTTAAGTTTTATTGCTATTGCTTTCTTCATGACTTATACATATTCCTTTGACTATGAGATTATGCAACTCCCGAATACCGGAGGAACACCTTGTGTGCTATCAAACATCACAACATAACTTGGTGATTATAAAGATGCTCTACAGGTGTCTCCGAAGGTGTTTGTTGGGTTGGCATAGATCGAGATTAGGATTTGTCACTCCGAGTATTGAAGAGGTATCTCTGGGCCCTCTCGGTAATGCACATCATGATAAGCCTTGCAAGCAATGTGACTAATGAGTTAGTTACAGGATGATGCATTACGGAACGAGTACAGAGACTTGCCGGTAACGAGATTGAACTAGGTATGGAGATACCGACGATCGAATCTCGGGCAAATAACATACCGATGACAAAGGGAATGACGTATGTTGTCATTGCGGTTTGACCGATAAACATCTTCGTAGAATATGTAGGAACCAATATGAGCATCCAGGTTCCGCTATTGGTTATTGACCGGAGATGTGTCTCGGTCATGTCTACATAGTTCTCGAACCCGTAGGGTCCGCACGCTTAATGTTCGATGACGATTTGTATTATGAGTTTTGTATTTTGGTGAAAGAAGATTGTTCGGAGTCCCGGATGAGATCATGGACATGACGAGGAGTCTCAAAATGGTCTAGAGGTAAAGATTGATATATTGGACGATAGTATTCAGACACCGGAAGTGTTTCGGAATGTATCGGGTACGTATCGGAGTACCGGGGGGGGTTACCGGAACGCCCCGGGGGAAGATATGGGCCATATGGGCCATAGGAGGGAGGCAAGCCAGACCACAAGGGATGGCGCCCCCCCCAAGGGAGGAGTCTGAATTGGACAAGGGAAGTGGGCGGCACCCCCCTTTCCTTCTCCTTCTCTCTCTCCTTCCCCCTTTCCCCTTCCGGTAAAAGGAAAGGGGGGGCTGAATTGGACTAGGAGTCCAAGTGGGACTCCTCCCACTTGGCGCGCCCTAGGCCGGCCTCCTCCCCTCTCCCTCCTTTATATACGGGGGCGGGGGGCGCCTCCAAGTACACAACAATTGTTCTTAGCCGTGTGCGGCGCCCCCTCCACCGTTTACTCCTTCGGTCATATTGTCGTAGTGCTTAGGCGAAGCCCTACGCGGATCACTTCACCATCACCGTCACCACATCGTCGTGCTGACAAAACTCTCCCTCGACACTTTGCTGGATCAAGAGTTTGAGGAACATCATCGAGCTGAACGTGTGCAGAACTCGGAGGAGCCGTATGTTCAGTGCTTAATCGGTTGAATCGAGAAGACGTTCGACTACATCAACCGCATTAAGCTAACGCTTCCGCTTTTGGTCTACAAGGGTACGTGGACACACTCTCCCCCTCTCGTTGCTATGCATCTCCTAGATAGATCTTGCGTGAGCGTAGAATTTTTTTTGAAATTGCATGCTACGTTTCCCAACAGTGGCATCCGAGCCAGGTCTATGCGTAGATGATATGCACGAGTAGAACACAAAGAGTTGTGGGAGATGATAGTCATACTGCTTACCACCAACGTCTTATTTTGATTCGGCAGTATTGTTGGATGAAGCGGCCCGGACCAACCTTACATGACCGCGTTCATGAGACCGGTTCCACCGACAGACATGCAACTTGTTGCATAAAGGTGGCTGGCGGGTGTCTGTTTCTCCAACTTTAGTTGAATCGAATTTGACTACGGCCGGTCCTTGTTGAAGGTTAAAACAGCAAACTTGACGAAACATCATTGTGGTTTTGATGCCTAGGTAAGAACGGTTCTTACTAGAAACCCGTAGCAGCCACGTAAAACTTGCAACAACAAAGTAGAGGACGTCTAACTTGTTTTTGCAGGGCATGTTGTGATGTGATATGGTCAAGACATGATGTGATATACGTTATTGTATGAGATGATCATGTTTTGTAAAAGTTATCGGCAACTGGCAGGAGCCTTATGGTTGTCGCTTTATTGTATGAAATGCAATCGCCATGTAATTGCTTTACTTTATCACTATGCGTTAGCGATAGTTGTAGAAGCAATAGTTGGTGAGACGACAACGATGCTACGATGAAGATCAAGGTGTCATGCCGATGACGATGGAGATCATGACAGTGCTTTGGAGATGGAGATCAAAGGCACAAGATGATGATGGCCATATCATGTCACATATTTTGATTGCATGTGATGTTTATCTTTTATGCATCTTATTTTTCTTAGTACGGCGGTAGCATTATAAGATGATCCCTCACTAAAATTTCAAGGTATAAGTGTTCTCCCTGAGTATGCACCGTTGCGACAGTTCGTCGTGCCGAGACACCATGTGATGATCGGGTGTGATAAGCTCTACGTTCACATACAACGGGTGCAAGACAGTTTTGCACGTGCGGAATACTCGGGTTAAACTTGACGAGCCTAGCATGTACAGACATGGCCTCGGAACACTGGAGACCGAAAGGTCGAACGTGAATCATATAGTAGATATGATCAACATAGAGATGTTCACCATTGAAAACTACTCCATCTCACGTGATGATCGGACATGGTTTAGTTGATATGGATCACATGATCATTTAGATGACTCGAGGGATGTCTATCTAAGTGGGAGTTCTTAAGTAATATGATTAATTGAACTTAATTTATCATGAACTTAGTCCTGATAGTTTTTGCATATCTATGTTGTAGATCAATGGCCCGTGCTACCGTTCCCTTGAATTTTAATGCATTCCTAGAGAAAGCTAAGTTGAAAGATGATGGTAGCAACTACACGGACTGGGTCCATAACTTGAGGATTATCCTCATTGCTGCACAGAAGAATTATGTCCTTGATGCACCGCTAGGTGAAAGGCCTGCTGGAGGAGCAGATGTTGATGTTATGAACGTCTGGCAAGCTTGATCTGATGACTACTCGATAGTTCAGTGTGCCATGCTTTATGGCTTAGAATCGGGACTTCAAAGACGTTTTGAACGTCATGGACCATATGAGATGTTCCAGGAGTTGAAGTTAATATTTCAAGCAAATGCCCGAGTTGAGAGATATGAAGTCTCCAACAAGTTCCATAGCTGCAAGATGGAGGAGAACAGTTCTGTCAGTGAACACATACTCAGAATGTCTGGATATCATAATCACTTGACTCAGCTGGGAGTTAATCTTCCGGATGATAGTGTTATTGACAGAGTTCTTCAATCACTGCCACCAAGCTACAAAGGCTTCGTGATGAACTATAACATGCAAGGGATGGATAAGACAATTCCCTAGCTCTTCGCTATGCTCAAAGCTGCGGAGGTAGAAATCAAGAAGGAGCATCAAGTGTTGATGGTTAACAAGACCACTAGTTTCAAGAAAAAGGGCAAAGGAAAGAAGGGGAACTTCAAGAAGAATGGCAAGCAAGTTGCCACTCCTGGGAAGAAGCCCAAGTCTGGACCTAAGCCTGAAACTGAGTGCTTCTACTGCAAAGGGACTGGTCACTGGAAGCGGAACTGCCCCAAGTATTTGGCGGATAAGAAGGATGGCAAAGTGAAGAAAGGTATATTTGATATACATGTTATTGATGTGTACCTTACTAATACTCGTAGTAGCGCCTGGGTATTTGATACTGGTTCTGTTGCTCATATTTGCAACTCGAAACAGGGGCTACGGATTAAACGAAGATTAGCTAAGGACGAGGCGACGATGCGCGTCGGGAATGGTTCCAAGGTCGATGTGATCGCCGTCGGCACGCTACCTCTACATCTACCTTCGGGTTTAGTTTTAGACCTGAATAATTGTTATTTGGTGCCAGCGTTGAGCATGAACATTATATCTGGATCTTGTTTGATGCGAGACGGTTATTCATTTAAATCAGAGAATAATGGTTGTTCTATTTATATGAGTAATATCTTTTATGGTCATGCACCCTTGAAGAGTGGTCAATTTTTGTTGAATCTCGATCGTGGTGATACACATATTCATAATATTGATGCCAAAAGATGCAAAGTTGATAATGATAGTGCAACATATTTGTGGCACTGCCGTTTAGGTCATATTGGTGTAAAGCGCATGAAGAAACTCCATGTGGATGGACTTTTGGAATCACTTGATTATGAATCATTTGATGCTTGCGAACCATGCCTCATGGGCAAGATGACAAAGACTCCGTTCTTCGGAACAATGGAGCGAGCCACTGACTTATTGGAAATAATACATACCGATGTATGCGGTCCGATGAGTGTTGAGGCTCGCGGCGGGTATCATTATTTTCTAACCTTCACAGATGATTTGAGCAGATATGGGTATATCTACTTAATGAAACACAAGTCTGAAACATTTGAAAAGTTCAAAGAATTTCAGAGTGAAGTGGAAAATCATCGTAAAAAGAAAATAAAGTTTCTACGATCTGATCGCGGAGGTGAATATTTGAGTTACGAGTTTGGCCTTCATTTAAAACAATGTGGAATAGTTTCACAACTCACGCCACCTGGAACACCACAGCGTAATGGTGTGTCCGAACATCGTAACCGTACTTTATTAGATATGGTGCGATCTATGATGTCTCTTACCGATTTACCACTATCCTTTTGGGGTTATGCATTAGAGACAGTTGCATTCACGTTAAATAGGGCACCATCTAAATCCGTTGAGACGACACCGTATGAGCTGTGGTTTGGCAAGAAACCTAAGTTGTCGTTTCTTAAAGTTTGGGGTTGCGATGCTTATGTGAAAAAGCTTCAGCCTGATAAGCTCGAACCCAAATCGGAGAAGTGCATCTTCATAGGATACCCAAAAGAGACTGTTGGGTACACCTTCTATCACAGATCCGAAGGCAAGATATTTGTTGCGAAGAATGGATCCTTTCTAGAGAAGGAGTTTCTCTCGAAAGAAGTGAGTGGGAGGAAAGTAGAACTTGATGAGGTAATTGTACCTCCTCTCAATTTGGAAAGTAGCTCATCAGAGAAATTTGTTCCCGTGATGCCTACACCAATTAGTGAGGAAGCTAATGATGATGATCTTGAAACTTCATATCAAGTTTCTACAGAACCTCGTAGGTCAACCAGAGTATGTTCCGCACCAGAGTGGTACGGTAATCATGTTCTGGAAGTCATGTTACTAGACCATGACGAACCTACGAACTATGAGGAAGCGATGATGAGCCCAGATTCCACGAAATGGCTTGAGGCCATGAAATCTGAGATGGGATACATGTATGAGAACAAAGTATGGACTTTGGTTGACTTGCCCGATGATCGGCAAGCCATAGAGAATAAATGGATCTTCAAGAAGAAGACTGACGCTGATGGTAATGTTGCTGTCTACAAAGCTCGACTTGTTGCAAAAGGTTTTCGACAAGTTCAAGGAGTTGACTACGTTGAGACCTTCTCACCCGTAGCGATGCTTAAGTCTGTCCGAATCATGTTAGCAATTTCCGCATTTTATGATTATGAAATCTGGCAAATGGATGTCAAAACTGCATTCCTTAATGGATTTCTTAAAGAAGAGTTGTATATGATGCAACCTGAAGGTTTTGTCGATCCTAAAGGTGCTAACAAAGTGTGCAAGCTCCAGTGATCCATTTATGGACTGGTGCAAGCATCTCGGAGTTGGAATTTACGCTTTGATGAGGTGATCAAAGCATATGGTTTTATACAGACTTTTGGAGAAGCTTGTATTTACAAGAAAGTGAGTGGGAGCTTTGTAGCATTTCTAATATTATGTGTGGATGACAAATTGTTGATTGGAAATGATATAGAATTTCTGGATAGCATAAAAGGATACTTGAATAAGAATTTTTCAATGAAAGACCTCGGTGAAGCTGCTTATATATTGGGCATCAAGATCTATAGAGATAGATCAAGACGCTTAATTGGACTTTCACAAAGCACATACCTTGATAAAGTTTTGAAGAAGTTCAAAATGGATCAGTCAAAGAAAGGGTTCTTGCCTGTGTTACAAGTGTGAAGTTGAGTCAGACTCAATGCCCGACCACTGCAGAAGATAGAGAGAAAATGAAAGTCATTCCCTATGCCTCAGCCATAGGTTCTATCATGTATGCAATGTTGTGTACCAGACCTGATGTGTGCCTTGCTATAAGTTTAGCAGGGAGGTACCAAAGTAATCCAGGAGTGGATCACTGGACAGCGGTCAAGAACTTCCTGAAATACCTAAAAGGACTAAGGATATGTTTCTCGTATATGGGGGTGACAAAGAGCTCGTCATTAATGGTTACGTTGATGCTAGTTTTGACACTGATCCGGATGACTCTAAGTCGCAAACCGGATACGTATTTATATTGAATGGTGGAGCTGTCAGTTGGTGCAGTTCCAAGCAAAGCGTCGTGGCGGGATCTACGTGTGAAGCGGAGTACATAGCTGCTTCGGAAGCAGCAAATGAAGGAGTCTGGATGAAGGAGTTCATATCCGATCTAGGTGTAATACCTAGTGCATCGGGTCCAATGAAAATCTTTTGTGACAATACTGGAGCAATTGCCTTGGCGAAGGAATCCAGATTTCACAAAAGAACCAAACACATCAAGAGACGCTTCAACTCCATCCGTGATCAAGTCAAGGAGGGAGACATAGAGATTTGCAAAATACATACGGATCTGAATGTAGCAGACCCATTGACTAAGCCTCTTCCACGAGCAAAACATGATCAGCACCAAGACTCCATGGGTGTTAGAATCATTACTATGTAATCTAGATTATTGACTCTAGTGCGAGTGGGAGACTGAAGGAAATATGCCCTAGAGGCAATAATAAAGTTGTTATTTATATTTCCTTATATCATGATAAATGTTTATTATTCATGCTAGAATTGTATTAACCGGAAACTTGATACATGTGTGAATACATAGACAAAACACCGAGTCCCTAGTAAGCCTCTACTAGACTAGCTCGTTGATCAAAGATGGTTAAGTTTCCTAACCATAGACATGTGTTGTCATTTGATGAACGTGATCACATCTTTAGGAGAATGATGTGATGGACAAGACCCATCCGTTAGCTTAGCATAATGATCGTTAAGTTTTATTGCTATTGCTTTCTTCATGACGTATACATATTCCTTTGACTATGAGATTATGCAACTCCCGAATACCGGAGGAACACCTTGTGTGCTATCAAACGTCACAACGTAATTGGGTGATTGTAAAGATGCTCTACAGGTGTCTCCGAAGGTGTTTGTTGGGTTGGCATAGATTGAGATTAGGATTTGTCACTCCGAGTATCGGAGAGGTATCTCTTGGCCCTCTCGGTAATGCACATCATGATAAGCCTTGCAAGCAATGTGACTAATGAGTTAGTTATGGGATGATGCATTATGGAATGAGTAAAGAGACTTGCCGGTAATGAGATTGAACTAGGTATGGAGATACTGACGATCGAATCTCGGGCAAGTAACATACCGATGACAAAGGGAATGACGTATGTTGTCATTGCGGTTTGACCGATAAAGATCTTCATAGAATATGTAGGAACCAATATGAGCATCCAGGTTCCGATGTTGGTTATAGACCGGAGATGTGTCTCGGTCATGTCTACATAGTTCTCGAACCCGTAGGGTCCGCACGCTTAATGTTCAATGACGATTTGTATTATGAGTTATGTGTTTTGGTGACCGAAGATTGTTCAGAGTCCCGGATGAGATCACGGACATGACGAGGAGTCTCGAAATGGTCGAGAGGTAAAGATTGATATATTGGACGATAGTATTCAGACACCGGAAGTGTTTCAGAATGTATCGGGTATGTATCGGAGTACCGGGGGGGGGGGGGTTACCCAAACCCGTCACCCCCCGGGGATATATGGGCCAGGATGGATGGTCCATAGAGGATGCAAGCAGGCCACAAGGGGTGGCGCCCCCCCCCCCCAAGGGAGGAGTCCGAATTGGACAAGGGGAGGGATCGGCGCCCCCCTTTCCTTCTCCTTCTCTCTCTCCTTCCCCCTCTCTCTCTCCTTCCCCCTTTCCCCTTCTGGTAAAAGGAAAGGGGGGGCCGAATTGGACTAGGAGTCCAAGTGGGACTCCTCCCACTTGGCGCGCCCTAGGCCGGCCTCCTCCCCTCTCCCTCCTTTATATACGGGGGCGGGGGTGCCTCCAAGTACACAACAATTGTTCTTAGCCGTGTGCGGTGCCCCCCTCCACCGTTTACTCCTCCGGTCATATTGTCGTAGTGCTTAGGCGAAGCCCTGCGCGGATCACTTCACCATCACCGTTACCACGCCGTAGTGCTGACGAAACTCTCCCTCGACACTTTGCTGGATCAAGAGTTCGAGGGACATCATCGAGCTGAACGTGTGCAGAACTCGGAGGTGCCGTACGTTCGGTGCTTGATCGGTTGAATCGAGAAGACGTTCGACTACATCAACCGCGTTAAGCTAACGCTTCTGCTTTCGGTCTATGAGGGTACGTGGACACACTCTCCCCCTCTCGTTGCTATGCGTCTCCTAGATAGATCTTGCGTGAGCGTAGATTTTTTTTCAAATTGCATGCTACGTTTCCCAACACTATGATACTAAATTTGTGCATGTACACACCTGTTAGTATCAATTTGCAGTCATCCAAACATTGTCGCTATGCTGTTGCAAGTATATTTAGCTTCCTCATAAAATGTTCAATTTGTTATTTATAGTACATGACTAAGAATTTGTAGCATTGTTGTAGTTAATTATAGCTTCTGATGTTTCAGAATTTGGTTGTTGTCTCAGTAGCAATTAATTCATTTGCGCATTGATCTTTTTGTGAAAATATGTCATAATTAACCTGTTTCTTTAGTTTTTCAAAATATGTATTTGGTGATTTTCGATGTTGCTAGAAACCCATTCCCCCTACAATTGTTACTGATATAGTATTAAATATTATAGGATGAATGGAAGTGTTCTTACCTAGAGTGGGTTGATCAAGAGTGGCCACAGTCTTTGAAGATGTGCCTAGCAAAGCTCTAGAGCATGTATGAGGAAGAGAACAGAGGTAGGCTTAGAGAAAGTGTTGTCAACGCTGAAGAATATTTGAAGATGCGGGATAAAAAGAGGAAGATGGAGAATGAGCTCAGATTTTTTTAAATTAGACTTTGCTAAGATGGTGTTGGCGAAGGAGGAGGCACTTTCCCGGTTGGCCAGTGCAAAACAGGTTCTTACTGAACTGAAAGCAGAGGTGGATAAGACGAGCCAGGATGATCTCGATTAGGGAAATGAATATATTGTTCTAATATTGTTCTTATGAAGGTGAACTAGCTATATGCTGTATTGTTCTGTTTTCAGGTAGCTATCGTACTGTGATGTTAAAATATATTTATGTGCAGGATATGAAATTGGCAAACAGCTGTTCAATATGAAATGTGAATTTGCATAATACTGGAATTAGTAATTGTAAACTAATAAACCTGCTAAATGGGTCATGGAACTTTGCAAGCAGTTCTAGCAGTAAAAGCGCTTGTGATGGATAGCCCAATGCCATACAGTTTTCTTCATCAAATCATGTGTGATGTAGTTGAATAAAAGCAAACGGTTAACCGAGGCAGAGCGTGTGTGATAGTTACACCTATCACACATGAGGCTATACATAAAATTGTATGGGATGTATATACGAATGGAAACGTTTTCCCTGGATTGACTGTGTGGGATGTACATACGAACGGAAAAGTTTTCCCTGGATTGACTGTGTGGGATGTACATAAGAGCGGAAACGTATTCCTTGGATTGACTGTGTGGAATGTACATAACAAACGGAAACATTTGTTTGGGACTGACTGTGTGGGATGTACTTATGACCAGAACTGATTGGACCTGTATAACCGTCCGGTCGCACACGACCTCATTTTGCCGAGTGTGTGTGACTGGAGGGCCTATCCCCAACAGTTTCTGGGTCGTGTGGGAAGGACCCCCTTATCGCAGTCACTCACTAGGCGACGGTTCAAAACACCATCACGGAAAGGGGTTAAAAACCATTTGTATAGCACCTTGCTGTACTAGTGCGAGTTTGGTATGATTTAAGACAATGTGGAATTGTTTCACAGCTCATGCCACCTGGAACACCAGAGCGTAATGGTGTGTCCGAACGTCGTAATCGTATTCTAATGGATATGGTGTGTTCTATGATGTCTCTTACTGATTTGCCACTTTCATTTTGGGGTTATGCATTAGAGATAGCCGCATTCACGTTAAATAGGGCACCGTCTAAATCCGTTGAGACGAAATCGTATGAGTTGTGGTTTGGCAAAAAACTAAGCTGTCATTTCTTAAAGTTTGGGGATGCAACGCTTATGTCAAGAGGCTTCAGCTTGATAAGCTCGAACCCAAAGTGGAGAAGTGCATCTTCATAGGATACCCTAAAGAGACCATTGGGTATACCTTCTACCACAGATCCGAGGGCAAGATCTTTGTTGCCAAGAATGGGTCCTTTCTAGAGAAGGAGTTTCTCTCGAAAGAAGTGAGTGGGATGAAAGTAGGACTTGATGAGGTAATTGTACCTTCTCTCGAATTGGAAAGTAGCACATCACAGAAAGCAGTTCCCGTGATGCCTACACCAACTGAAGAGGTAGCTAATGATGATGATCATGAAACTTCGGATCAAGTTACTACTAAACTTCGTAGGTCGACCAGGGTACTTTCCGCACTAGAGTGGTATGGTAATCCAGTCCTAGAGGTCAGGTTGTTAGACAACGATGAACCTACGAACTATGAAGAAGCTATGATGAGCCCGGATTCCAACAAATGGCTTGAGGCCATGAAATCCGAGATAGGATACATGTATGAGAAGAAAGTATGGACTTTGGTGGACATGCCCGATGATCGGCAAGCCATTGAGAATAAATGGATCTTTAAGAAGAAGACAGACGCTGATAGTAATGTCACCGTCTATAAACCTCGACTTGTCGCAAAAGGTTTCCGACAAGTTCAAGGGGTTAACTACGATGAGACTTTCTCACCCGTAGTGATGCTTAAGTCTGTTAGAATTATGTTACCTATTGCCGCATTTTATGATTATGAGATCTGGCAAATGGACGTCAAAACGGCATTCCTTAACGGGTTTCTTAAGGAAGAGTTGTATATGATGGAACCAGAAGGTTTTGTCGATCCTAAGGATGCTAACAAAGCATGCAAGCTCCAGCGATCCATCTATGGACTGGTGCAAGCATCTCGGAGTTGGAATATTTGCTTTGATGAAGTGATCAAAGCTTTTGGTTTTATACAAACTTACAAAGAAGCTTGTATTTACAAGAAAGTGAGTGGGAGCTCTGTAGCATTTCGAACATTATATGTGGATGACATATTGTTGATTGGAAATGATATAGAATTTCTGGAAAGCATAAAAGGATATTTGAATAAGAGTTTTTCAATGAAAGACCTCGGTGAAGCTGCTTACATATTGGGCATCAAAATCTATAGAGATAAATCAAGACGCCTAATAGGACTTTCACGAAGTACATACCTTGACAAAGTGTTGAAGAAGTTCAAAATGGATCAGTCAAAGAAAGGGTTCTTGCCTGTATCGCAAGGTGTGAAGTTGAGTAAGACTCAAAGCCCGACCACGGCAGAAGAAAGAGAAAAGATAGTCATTCCCTTTGCCTCAGCCATAGGCTCTATAATGTATGCCATTCTGTGTCGTGATGTGTGCCTTGCCATAAGTTTGGCAGGGAGGTACCAAAGTGATCCAGGAGTAGATCACTGGACAACGGTCAAGAATATCCTGAAGTACCTGAAAAGGACTAAGGACATGTTTCTCATTTATGGAGGTGACGAAGAGCTCGTCATAAAGGGTTACGTTGATGCTAGTTTCTACACAGATCCGGATGACTCTAAGTCTCAAACTGGATACGTATTTATATTAAATGGTGGAGCGGTCAGTTGGTGCAGTTCCAAGCAGAGCGTCGTGGTGGGATCTACATGTGAAGCGAAGTATATAGCTGCTTCGGAAGTAGTGCAAGAAGGAGTTTGGATGAAGGAGTTCATATCTGATCTGGGTGTAATACCTAGTGCATCGGATCCAATGACTATCTTTTGTGACAACACTTGAACTATTGCCATTGCCAAGGAGCCTAGGTTTCACAAGAGAACCAAGCACATCAAGTGCCGCTTCAACTCCATTCATAATTATGTTAAGGATGGAGACATAGAACTTTGCAAAGTACATATGGATCTGAATGTGGCAGACCCGTTGAGTAAACCTCTCCGGCGGGCAAAACATGATCAGCTCCAAGACTCCATGGGTGTTAGATTCATAACTATGTAAACTAGATTATTGACTCTAGTGCAAGTGGGAGACTGTTGGAAATATGCCCTAGAGGGAATAATAAATAGGTTATTATCATATTTCCTTGTTCATGATAAATTTTTATTATTCATGCTAGAATTGTATTGACTGGAAACTTAAATACATGTGTGAATACATAGACAACACAGTGTCCCTAGTGAGCCTCTACTAGACTAGCTCGTTGATCAAAGATGGTTAAGGTTTCCTAACCATATACATGAGTTGTCATTTGATAATGGGATCACATCATTAGGAGAATGATGTGATGGACAAGACCCAACCGTAAGCTTAGCATCAGATCGTTTAGTTTATTTGCTATAGATTTCTTCATGTCAAGTATCTGTTCCTTAAACCATGACATCGTGTAACTCTCTGACACCGGAGGAATACTTAGTGTGTATCCAAATGTCACTTCGTAACTGGGTGATCATAAAGGTGCTCTAGAGGTATCTCTGAAGGTATCTGTTGGGTTGGCATGGATCAAGACTGGGATTTGTCACTCCGTATGACGGAGAGATATCTCTGGGCCCTCTCGGTAATACAACATCTTAAAGACCTTGCAAGCAATGTGACTAATGAGTTAGTCATGGGATCTTGTATTACGGAATGAGTAAAGAGACTTGCCGGTAACGAGATTGAACTAGGTATGGAGATACCGACGATCGAATCCCGGGCAAGTAACATATCGCCGGAAAAAGGGAATTGCATACGGGATTAACCGAATCCTTGACATCGTGGTTCAATCGATAAAAGATCTTCATGGAATATGTAGGAATCAATATGGGCATCCAGGTCCCGCTATTGGTTATTGACCGGAGAGATGTCTCGGTCATGACTACATGATCCTCGAACCAGCAGGGTCACACGCTTAACGTTCGTTGATGCTAGAGTAGTATTGGGATATTTGATGATTGGTAACCGAATGTTGTTTGGAGTCCCGGTGAGATCCTGGTTGTCACGAGGAGTCTCGTAATGGTCGAGAGGTAAAGATTTATATATGGGAAGTCATATTTTGGGTTCCAAAAAAATGCAGTTTTTTTGGTATTGTACCGTGAAGCTTCTAGAAGGTTCCGGAGGATTCCGGAGGGGTCCGGAAGTCCACAAGTGGGTCCACCATGACCCAAGGGCTGGCATGGGCTGAGGGGAGGTGCCTTGGCCTTACCGGGCTAGGCGCACCAAGTCCTCAAAAGCCCATGTGGCTAGGGAAGGGACAAAAAGAGGAGTCCTAGTAGGAATAGGATTGGACTTGTAGTCCAAGTCCTCTCCCCCTTGGCTATGCCCTAGGGCTTGGAGGGGCTGTTCCCCATGCCCCTCCACCTATATATAGAGGGGAGGGGGCGCCCCAAGAGCACACACGAAGCCCTTGGCGCCCCTATTTCCCGTTACTCCGTAGTTCCTCCGTCCTTGTTCCTGTAGCGCTTGGTGAAGCCCTGCTGAACTAGCTCCACCACCACCATCACCACCACGTCGTTATGCTGGTTGTGATCCCATCTACTTGTACGCCTTCTCTTGCTAGATCAAGGAGGAGGAGACGTCATCGAGCCGCACGTGTGCTAGACTCGGAGGTGCTGTACGTTCAGCACTAGATCGGTTGGATCGTGATCGGATCGCGAAGAGTACAACTACATCAATCGTGTTATATACGCTTCCGCTTTCGGTCTATGAGGGTACATAGACACACTATCCCCTCTTGGTGCTATGCTTCTCCTAGATAGATGTTGGGTGCTTGTAGGAAATTTTTTGATTTTCATGCTTCGTTCCCCATCAAATAGAACCTGTCGTTGATCTTGATAATGCACCTCCTAAGAATAAAAGATCTGATAAAAGGGATTTCATTGCTAGAAAACATGGTAAAGAAAGGGAACTATTGGTTCAAAAACATATACCTTTTCCCACTAAGCCTTCGGAAAAATAAGGACGAGGAGGACTTTGAATGCTTTGTTGAAATGCTTAGACCTGTCTTTTTATGAACTCGTTTGATTGATATTCTGAAAATGCCTCCATATGCTAAATACATGAAAGATATTGTCACTAATAAAAGAAAGATACCTAAGGCTGAGAATTACACCATGCTTGCAAATTATTCTTTTAAGAGTGGAGTACCTAAGAAGTTAGGAGATCCCGGAATACCCACTATACCATGCTCCATTAAAAGAAGTGATTTAGGAGCCGGTGTTAGTCTTATGCCTTTCTCTTTATATAGAAGTCTTGATTTAAATAAGTTGACACCTATTGAAATCTCTTTGCAAATGGCTGATAAATCAATTGTTATACCTATCGGTATTTGTGAGGATGTACCCATTGTAGTTGCAAATGTTACTATCTTAACAGACTTTGTTATACTTGATATGCCCAAGGATGACAACATGTCGATTATCCTTGGTAGACCCTTTTTGAATACTGCAGGGGCTATTATTGATTGCAACAAAAGCAAGATCACTTTTCATGTTAATGGTAATGAGCATACGATATATTTTTTGAGGAAACAAAGTTTAGTGAATAGTATCGAAACTATTGAAAAAATTGCGACAGTTACTATTGGAGGTTTTGAATTTCCTCTTAGGACCGTCAAAAAGAAATATGAAACTCTTATTGTTGGGGAGATGCATATCCCCGTTGAGGTAACCTAGTGTTATACGAAAATTCTTCGGTTTCATGTTACTCGGAAATAGTTTGTTAATAAGACTTGACCAACCTTATTAATGGATTCTTTTTTAGGGGCATGTGGTCGATGAATTTAGTAAGCACAACCTACCGTACCTACTATTTGCTCTGTGTTATTTAAAGTTTAATAAAGTAGAATGCCATGATTTTCCTGATTTCTTAATCATTCGTGCAATAAAAAATGCCCCGAAAATAAAAGTTCTCGGAATGACCTGAAAATTTATTATGATTTTTTCTGTAATATTTAAGAATTTTTGGCACTTAACACACCCCAGGGGGTGCCCCTGTGAGCCACGAGCTCATAGGGCGCACTTACCCCCTGGGCGTGCCTAGTGAGCTCGTGGGTCCCACAGGGCCCCCTCACTTATTTCAGCCACCCATTACCTTCTCCTACCTCTAGAAAAAGTCACCCTTGCTTTCAAACCCGTGTTCTCGCTCATTCCCGTGCGATTTTGATCTCCTTGCTCGGAGCTCCATTTCCAAAACTATTTTGGGGGATTACTCCTTGGTATATGACTCCTCCAATGGTCCAATTAGTTTTTGTTCTAATGCTTTATATTTTGCAAATTTTTGCTGTTGTGGTGACCATGTATTTGAGCTTGCATGTTGAATTTCTATGGTCCAAAGTAGTTTTGATGCATGATATAGCCTCTAGGCACTTGTGGGAGTAGTTGCTATCAATTTTGTTAAGTTTTTTTCACTTTTATTTTGAGGTACTAAAATTTTAAAAAAAATCAGAAAAAGAAATTGCTTAAGTGGAGGTTGAGAGGTTCTTCGAGCCGGGGTCCCAAGGAAACCCCGAAGCCCAAGCACAATCTTCTCGTGCAGCCGAGGTGCGACCGTGTAACACGTTCTTGAGGGATGCGGGAATTTTTGATGATTTCTATTATTTGGCGAACAATGTCGGCCTCACCCCGTTCCTCGAAGATAAGTGTGACCAATATCTCCTCCTGACGAACACTTTTGTGCAAAACTTTCATTTTCATGTTAGGAGAGATATACCCACTGTGTCATTTCACCTCAATGATATTCCTAAAGAGATGACACTTGAGAGATTTTGTGAAGTTTCCATGATTCCCAATGAGGGCAGCCCCCTAGAGCAACATCCTAGTGACGTAGCGGATTCTATATCTGCAGTAACTCTGGGGGAGTCGAGAGGAGTGTCTGATGCTGGAGTTGCTATTTTACATTTTTCTTGTTTTGCACTATTACTCATTATTTGCTAGGAGGTGCTTAACTGGTAGGTGGGAGAGTGGAACGCTCAGTTCACCTGACCTTGCTATTTTGCATGATGCTCTTTATTGCGACAGAACATTTAGTTTGGGAGCTATGGTTGCTTGACGATTACACACTAACCATTCTAAGGGCGTTATTTATGGTGGTATTTATGCTTCCTGTAACACCCCTAGTGTCATGCTATAGTAATCCTAACCTAATGATGCCACGTCATCACAATTATTTTTTCTAAAAATCACTTTGATCCAAACCCAAGTCAAAATTCAAATTTAAATTTGCAAGTCAAATATTTACATCTTCAAACATGCAAGAAAAATAGTTCATAATATTACAAATATTCACTAACTATTTGTCATCCATAATCCAGCATTTTTGAATATTTAAAATGCCCTTGACCTCATTAAAACAGTTCCAACAACACCTGTTTTGCCCATTTAAATACACACATAAATTAGATGAATTCGATTTAGCCCCAAACTTTTAGAGCCAGCCCAGAATGTAGCCAAGTATTTTTGTGGTAAATATCACATCTAACAAAAATCAAATGGTGCCCAAATTAATTGCAAAGCAGAAACTATTTAAACTACAGAAAGAATAAAAAGAAAAGCACACATTGTGCACCTAAACCCTAGTGCTATAGTGTGAAGCCCAGCACCTATACTGTACAAGGCCCAGCTGTTAGGGCATATTTCTCTCTAAGTGGTTTTGGTGATTGATGACAATGCCTTTGCGGACTAATCGTGTGCATTGAGCTTTCAGATACTCCTTCAATTTGGCACGGGACGATTTCTACCCCTCGGTGCTTAGAAGAGAAGACGGTGTTCTCCTTTGTTTCATTTTCGGTGGACTTGAGTTGTAGGATGCACCGTACTATCAAGAGGGGTCCGTATCGGAGAGGTTTGGGTGGAATCAACACATACACATCTCCTTTGCACCCTCATCTCTTTCCCGCATCTTTGGA
The DNA here is from genome assembly GCA_011799875.1 of Thinopyrum elongatum. NCBI lineage: Eukaryota > Viridiplantae > Streptophyta > Magnoliopsida > Poales > Poaceae > Thinopyrum > Thinopyrum elongatum. Next base: position 359,422,341 of record CM022300.1, on the reverse strand, counting down.
GGATCCTTCGTTGTCGTGGAAGTGGCATTGGAGAGGAGCCAGCAGTAGTACCGTGGCTGGAAGCGGCAGTACCGCCGAGAGCAATAGGCGGTAGTACCGTTGTTGCAGCGGTAGTACCGCCCAGAGCAATAGGCAGTAGTTTTGCTCCAGTTCCGCTCTAGTACCGCCTCAACTCGGGACTTGCTGTTCTTGTGTTAGGTTCAGTGGCAGTAGCAGCGGCAGTAGGAGCGGTAGTACCGCTCGTAAGCGGTAGTACCGCACCTACCACCGCTGCTAGTGCCGCTCGAGGTTTTTCTGCTCTGTCCCTTCTCCCTGTGCTCGTGTAAGCTGCTGAGCGCGGTCCCAGCGGTAGTACTACTGGGCCAAGCGGTAGTACCATTGCGGCAAGCGGTAGTACCGCTCGCATGAGCGGTAGTACCGCGCGCTGCGGGCTGAGAGTGGGGATAACGGTTGGATTGTTCCCCCACTATCAAAGGGGTTCTTCTTCCTCAAGAAGATCTACCTCTTCTTCCCCCAAACTCCATTGTTGCTCCAAAGCTCATTTTCGCTTGATCTCTCTCCCTAGCCAATCAAACTTGTTGATTTTCTAGGGATTGGTTGAGAAGGCCCCGATCTACACTTCCACTAAGAGAAATTTGATTCCCCCAGCTAATCCCTTGCGGATCTTGTTACTCTTGGGTGTTTGAGCACCGTAGACAGTTGAGGTCACCTCGGAGCCACATTCCATTGTGGTGAAGCTCTGTGGTTTGTTGGGAGCCTCCAATTCGGTTGTGGAGAGAGCCCCAACCTTGTTTGTAAAGGTCCGGTTGCCGCCTTCAAGGGCACCACTAGTGGAATCACGGCATCTCGCATTGTGTGAGGGCGTGAGGAGAATACGGTGGCCCTAGTGGCTTCTTGGGGAGCATTGTGCCTCCACACCGCTCCAACTGAGACGTACTTCCCCTCAAAAGGAAGGAACTTCGGTAACACATCCTCGTCTTCACCGGCTCCACTTGTGGTTATCTCTTACCTTTACTTTGTGCAAGCTATTGTTGTGTTGTATCCTTTGCTTGCACTTGTTGTTGTTGTTAGCATCATATAGGTTGCTCACCTAGTTGCACATCTAGACAACCTTTTGTTGCTAACCCTAATTTGTTAAGAAAAGCTAAAAATTGGTAGTTGCCTATTCACCCTCTGCCCCCTCTAGTCAACCATATCGATCCTTTCACCAGCCCACATGGCTGGCCTTTTCCCCTACCTTTGGACAGGGGTAGAGACCAGGGCACCGAGCGCACTCACACGCTGGCCGTCCATGCCACGGATGGCCACGTGCCGGCCATACGGTGGTGCCCCGTGACGATAAGGGCCACGAGCACCCCCGCCAACGCTAGCTCCACTCCTTCTTCCCCCTCTCGCTCTCCTCGCCGTTTCTGTCGTCACTGATGCACACCGGAGCATGCCGCCGCAAACCACTATGGCCACCGACCACCGTTCACCGTCCTCTGGTGTCCAAGAGCTCCTTCATCCTCATCTGCGTCACCTGTGAACCCGGGAGCCACGGTGACCACGCTACATCAACGGAATAGAGCATCTTCCTCGCCTACGGCTGCTACGGCATCACCCTCGATTCGTTCACCCCCGGCCACCCCGCTGCCCCGTGACCTCGCCATCGAGCTCATAGTGAGCCAGCACTCCGTTCCCCTTTATTAACTAGCTGGATCCCGAGCTTTATGCTCGCTGCTGTGCTCCGCCGAAGCTGCCGCCGCTCACCATAGTAGTCATCGATTCTGGCCCCCCTAGCAAGTGCTGCTGCAATGGATTGACTCACCTTGCTATGCGCGTTCGAACGCCCCCACTCACGCATCTAGCCACCGCCTATAGAGAGATTTCGGCGAGCTCAGTGCCTTGGCCGCCGTTCACCACCATTGTCGTCGCTGAAATAACCCACCTCTGCTCGAGCTGCTTGGACCATCGAATGCGCGAAGATGCGCTCGTCTGAACCATGCGCTCCGCCGCTCGATTCGGTCACCAGAGACGTCGCTGGCGTCTCGCCGCCGCGCGTTGTGGTCGTCGGTGTTGAGCCACCGACGTCGAATTCCCATTAGCATTAATGGCGCTAATTAGCTTAACCAAGTGAGACTGGCAACCGGGCCTCGCCGTTAAAGAAACTCGGTTTAACTTTCTGGTTAGGATTAGTTTAACTCTCATGGCCCCATGCGTCAGCTTTGCCTCTGTTGATGTGGGCATTGACCGGGCCCAGTCGTCAGTGACTGTGGCCAGCTGACAGGTGGCCCCCACTTCACCTTTTGGCCCAGTCAACATTGACTCTGTTGACCTGCTCACTGTGCCGTTGACTGCTGGCTCCAGTCAGTGGCTAGGGCTAGCTCTGGCTGTGTATAAAAAGGATTTGCATTGTTAAATTCGAATTAAAGAATTAAAAGAAATCCAGAAATTGTCTAAAACTTTGAAAAATGATATAAAATAATCTATAACTTGGATGAAAATAATTTATATATGAAAAATGATCAGAAAAATAAGACGAGTCCGAATATGCTATCCACATACCTGTCACATGCCTCTAACACTACAAACATGGAACCTTCCCCTCCAGATTGTGTGTCCGATAAATGCCTGGAGCTAGGAAAATATTCCTGGATATTTTCTCGCTCCGTCTATAACACTTAGCACCGCGTTAGGTCACCCCTAGCATAGCATACTGTCATGTCATGCTTTTTGTTGCATTTGTATGCCTATTATCTATTGTTTCTCCCCCTCCTTCTCCGGTAGACCCCGAGACCGCTGCCGATACCCATGTGATCGACTACATCTACGACGACCCCCTCCTTTTCAGTAGAGCTTCCAGGCAAGCAAAACCCCCTTGATCATTCCTATATCGCCCGTTCTTTCTCTCTCATGCTTGCATTAGATTTTGCTACTGTTGTTCGATAGCTCCTATTCTGATGCATAGCCTATTTTTGTAACCTGCTATTGTTACTTTACCTGTTATCCTATATGCTTAGTATAGGTTGGTTAGTGATCCATCGGTGACCCCCTCACCCTTCTCCCTGTTGCCCCGCTTTATTACTAGTGACTCGATCAAGGTGATCGGTGTGCAGAGACCGACACATCACCACACACCCCCTTAGTTGTACGAATCTGCAGAGGTACTATCGAGTGCCGAGGGTGATACCTCGTAACGCACTCCTGATGATATCTCTATAGCGCAGCTAATCGGTCATGGATTACGAAGGGTGATTCCTTCTTCACCACTCCCGATAATGACTCTGTCGTGCAACACCTCAAGTGTGAACCCTTCGAGGGTGATTCCTCCAAGTTCACCTTGACGGTTACATCAAGTAAGAATCCATCGAGGGTGATTCCTCGGGTTTCCCCCTTGATGCTATGGAGACATAGTTACCTTGACTTTACCTCAGAACCTTGTTGAAGTCAGGTCGGCCCCGAGGGGTACCCGCGAGAGTTACTGAGTCGGGTTGGCCATGAGGGTACCCGCAAGATAATTACGCGGCATAGCCGGGCATTCTTGGCCCTTGCCGTAAGTCCGCGAGATGGGGCGACGGGGCCACAGATCATTGATCATTGATCACCGCGAGCTCCCAAGACACTAATGGGTTTGAATATGTGATCTGAGTAGGCCTCTGGCCTTTTCGCACTAACCACCACACGGGAATAAGTTTGGGCACTCAATGTCGTATGACTCTTCGAAAGCTCTTCGGACGTCAGCGATTGAGCGACACTCGCCCGGTTGGACGGGAACCACCTGTGCTTGTATTAGGGGGTGGGTCTGATCTAGGCCGCATACGCAACGCGCAGGAGTGCAAAGGGCGATGGGCCTAAGACCCCTGAGCGCTTAGGATGTAGACCGGCGTGCTGGCCTCTCTATTGAGCCTAGGTAGGACTATGGCGTGTTGATCAGCCAAGGCCGGGCATGACCCGGAAAAGTGTGTCCGGCCAAAGCTAATCAAGCGTGTTGGGTAAGTTGGTGCACCCCTGCAGGGAAGTTAATCTATTCGAATAGCCGTGTCCACGGTAACGGACGCTCGGAGTTGTATCCTGATCTATTACAACTAGAACTGGAAAGTGGAGACACTAAATGGATATTTTGGCTCCGAGATTGCTTTCTCGTAGGGAGTCAAGGAAGGATCCCTGGGCATTACTACACTAAACTGTTACTTTATAATGTGCTAATCTGCACTCTTCTAATGCTGCAAGATATGCAAGATGCTAGTCTTCGACAGTCTAGGTCTTCCCTTCTATTCTAGCATTGCTGCAGTCTAGTCCAAATATATAGTCCCATTCCTTTGATACCGATGCATACTTAGTATAGATCTGATGTAAGTTTTGCGAGTACTTTGGATGTGTACTCACGGTTGCTTGCTACCCTTTTCTCCTCTACCCGATTCCTGCGATCAGATAACGGAGTCCAGAAGCCAGTTGATCCCGCCGATGACTACTACTACACCGACGGAGCCTACTACTATGTGGAGACCGATTACCAGGAGTAGTTTCGGAGGCTCCCAGGCAAGAGGCCTACTCCTTTTTGATCTAGAGTCATCGTTTTGCTCAGCCTTCTTAAGGCAAACTTGTTTACTTATGTCTGTACTCAGATTTTGTTGCTTCCGCTGACTCTTGTGTATTCGAGCTTATGTATTCGAGCACTCGAGGCCCCTGGCTTGTAATATAAAGCTTGTATTATTTTAATCTGTGTCTAGAGTTGTGTTGTGATATCTTCCCGTGACTCTCTGATCTTGATCGTGCGCATTTGCATGTATTATTAGTGCACGATTAAGTCGGGGGCGTCACACTTCCCGCCTCGCTAGACATTTTGAGATTCCTATTAGTCACGACGAGGAGGAACAGAGGATTTGACCAACTAAATATCTTGATTACGACAGCATGGTTGGACATAATCTTAGTGAAAATGGTGATAAGCGATTTCGGTATAACTTGGTGTTTAGTTAGGGTACTCGTGAGATTATTACTTTACCTGCATCATCTTTGTTTGATATTTCTAAGAGCAGGTACACCATTATGCCAGAGGACATTTACGCTTATTAGGGCTTGACACTGCCCCAAGTACCAGAGCCAGAGCCAGCACCTGAGGCTGTTGATCAGTGGGGGCCTCATGAGCCCATGTATCACTAGGAGCCTCAGGAGCCTTGATAACCCACAAGTATAGGGATCAATTATAGACTTTCTCGATAAGTAAGAGTGTCGGACCCAACGAGGGGCTAAAGGTAGAATTAATATTCCCTTCAAGTTCTATTGACCACTGATACAACTCTACGCACACTTAACGTTCGCCTTACCTAGAACAAGAATAAAACTAGGAGTACTTTGTAGGTGTAAAGGGATAGGTTTGCAAGATAATAAAGAACGTGAAAATAAAAGTTAGGTGTTGTTTTACTAAAAGTACAATTAGGATAGTATAGCGAGTGAGGAAAAGTGGTAGTAGGATTTGCGGAATTATCCCTAAGCAATTGGCTAAGTTACTAGACCGATAGCAAGTTTTTATGTGGGAGAGGCCACTGCTAGCATGTCATCCCTTACTTGGAATTATATACACTTATGATTGGAACTATTAGCAAGCATCCACAACTACAAAAGTTCATTAAGGTAAAACCCAACCATAGCATTAAGATATATTGGTCCCCCTTCAATCTCGTATGAATCAATTTCTATGGTAGGAAGAAGTTTCCGTCACTCTTGCCCTCCAATGCATAGTCCTATCAACATAAAACTAACCCTATGGTGTGATCCACACGCGTGCTCATATGATGGTCACCAAAGGACAACAACATAACCACAAGCAAATTAAACCAATCATAGAAATTCACCAGTTACCCCAAAGGACAACAAAAATCTACTCAAACATCATAGGATGGCAACACATCATTGGATAATAATATGAAGCATAAAGCACCATGTTCAAGTAGGGGGTACATTGGGTTGCGGGAGAGTGGACCACTAAATAGAGATGATGGAAGGTGATGGTGGTGTTGATGAAGATGACGGAGTTGTTGGTGTGGATCGCCGTCACACGACGATTGCCTCGACGGTGTTCCGGCGCCACCCGGAGAGAGGGGGAGATAGCCCCCTCCTTCTTATTCCTTGGCCTCCCCCTAGATGGGAGGAGGGTTTACCCTCTGGTCCTTGGCCTCCATGGCTCCCGAAGGGCAGGAGCCCCTCCAAGATTGGATCTCTGTCTCTTTCTCTTCTGTTTCGTGTTCTTGTTTTCTGGCCCTTCACCATTTCTTAAATTCCCAAAGATCCGTAACTCCAATTGTGCTGAAATTTTGAGGGGTTTTTTATCCGGATATTATCTTTCTTGTGGAGAAATAAGGGCACCAACCACTTTACAAGGGCGCCACAAGCCTGCTCGGTGCCCCCAGGGTAAGAGGCACACCCTCTGGGCTTGTAGGCCCCTCGAGCATCGTCTCGCGTTGATTCTTTTTCCCAAAAATCACATATATTCCAAAATAAATCTCCGTCAATTTTTATCGCGTTTGGACTTCATTTGATATGGATATTTTACAAAACAAAAAACATGCAGCAAACAGGAACTGGCACTGGATTAATATGTTAGTCCCAAAAATAATATAAAATGTTGCCAAAAGTATGTGAAAGTTGTAGAATATTGGCATGAAACAATAAAAAATTATAGATACGACGGAGATGTATCAGCATCCCCAAGCTCAATTCCTGCTCATTCTTGCGTAGGTAAATGATAAAAAGATTTTTTTCATGTGGAATGCTACATAGCATAATCTTGATCATGTAACCTAATCGTGGCATGAATATTAAGGCACGAGTGATTCAAAGCAATAATCTATAATTTGACATAAAGACATCAAAACTCAGGCATACCAGCAAACAATCATGCCTTTCAGAATAAAAATGCTAAAGAACGCTATCCCTACAAAATCATATAGCCTTGTCATGCTCCATCTTCTTAACACAAAATATAAATCATGTACAACCCCAATGCCAGCCGAGTAATTGGTTCATACTTGTTAACGCGCGTCAGCTTTTTCAACCCCCACACAATACATGAGCGTGAGCCATGGATATAGCACTATGGGTGGAATAGAATGCGGTGGTAGAGATTAATATGGAGAAGACATAAAAGGAAGAAATCTCACATCGACGCGGCTAGTCAATGGGCTATCGAGATGCCCATCAATAATGTCAATGCGACGAGTAGGGATTGCCATGCAATGGATGCACTAAGAGCTATAAGTGTATGAAAGTTCAAACTAAAAACTAAATGGGTGTGCATCCAACTTGCTTGCTCTAGAAGACCTCGCGCATTTGAGGAAGACCATCATCGGAATATACAAGCCAAGTTCTATAATGAGAAATTCCTAGTAGTATATGAAAATTAAAACATAGGAGACTCTCTATATGAAAAACATGGTGCTACTTTGAAGCACAAGTGTGGAAAGGATAGTAACATTGCCCCTTCTCTCTTTTTTCTCTTTTTCTTTTCTCTTTTTTCTTTTCTTTTTTTTGTTGGGCTCGTTTGGCCTTTTTTTCTTCTGGAGTCGCATCCTGACTTGTGGGGGAGTCATAGTCTCCATCATCCTTTCCTCACTGGGACAATGCTCTAATAATGATGATCATCACACTTCTATTTACTTACAACTCGATATTACAACTCGATATCTAGAATAATATGACTCTATATGAATGTCTCTGGAAGTGTACCAGGATGTGAAATGATCTAGCGTAGCAAAGATATAGAAAAACAGACAAGCCATGAAAATATTATGCTAGCTATCTTACGATCATGCAAAGCAATATGACAATTAATGCTCAAGTCATGTATATGATGATGGAAGTTGCATGGCAATATATCTCGGAATGGCTATGGAAATGCCACAATAGGTAGGTATGGTGGCTGTTTTGAGGAAGATATAAGGAGACTTATGTGTGATAGAGCATATCATATCACGGTGTCGGGGTACACAAACAGGGGTGTTTATTTCCCCTGACTTGTGCAAGGACAAGGGGCCTCCCGACAACCAAGGCTTGACGAAGGAATGGCTACACCAAGCTACCAAAGCGAAACCAAGCCAAAGGAACCGCTCTTCATGAGATCAACGAGCGGATCAAGAAGACCAAGATAACAGAGCACCACCTTGGGGAGGCCTCCCTTGCCGGGCAGGAGAGCCTGGCCGGGTCGAGACCGCCCCAGGGACAAGTCCAAGATTTCCCCGGCAGGCTTACTGGGTCCGCCAAGGGCGAGGACTCCCGCCAAGGCACCACCGCTCCATCGCACCACAACGCAAATCACCTATCGATGCGGTGTCAAGCTTCCAGGTGATTAAATGGCTACCACCAAGCACGTGGCAGCCCATTAGAAGACAGATTACTCTCATGTGACACCCGTCCAGAGGCGTGTCGAACAGATAAGCAGAAGATGGTTAAGCGGCACGGCAGGCTTGCCGGGCTTCACCCTCAGCACGACACCTAGCAGTGCATTTAATGCACTTTGTCCTAACTGCCAGAGTTAGGTATGATAGCACTGTTAGCTATCTAATCACTAGATAAAGACTGTTTTGCCACTGTGGTCACCCCTTGAGCTATAAAAGGAGGTCCAAGGCTAACTAGCAAGGGATTCGAACGCTGACATACTTGTACGCGCGTAGCTGCTCTCCCCGAGGCCACCTTGCCGGGCTTGAGCGATGCGTGTTCATCGTGTTCCTCCATCCAATCCACCAAAGCAGGAGTAGGGTTTTACGCTTCCCAGCAGCCCGAACCTGGGTAAAAACCACCAGTGTCACCACCGTTGTGCTGCTTCATGGCCTCCGCTCTTTGTACAACGTGATCTTCCCCCTTGCCGAACCACAAGGGGCAGACAGTCCCATAGGTGATCGTGTCCACCCACGACATCTTTGGCGTGCCAGGTAGGGGATATCGCTTGCGCGAACCTGAGGTTGTGAACAACGCGTCGATCATCATCATCATCATCCTCGACATCGCCCTCTTTGTCAATGGCTTCTAAGAAAAAGAACAGTGCTATTCCCTAGCCTCGTCCCTTCCATACTCCATCGTTCGCCTCCGCCGCGGCCGTGGCGACGAAGAAGACGAGGGATGACGGCGCTGCGGATGCCATGATTGGCACGAATGGCATGGCCACCATGCTACCCACGGCCAAGAGAAGGAGCGAGACATGCAGTGGCACTGCCCCTTCTTGTGGCCCCCCTCGTCGAGTGTGTCCGTTCCCAAGGAGCATCATTTGGGCAACGGACAAGAAAACGGTGTGTAATTGGCTCCCCCCTCTTCCTCATCGCTCGCCAATGATTGGGCCGCGCTATGGTGATGCCGCCGACGTTGATAAGCCCACGCGGAGCTCGGTCCTGCATTTATCCCGCCAAGGGTAAATGCTGAGTTGAGCGCTGGTGCGGATCCGTTGGTTGGTACTCCTGGCAAGCAAACCCCGGCAAGGCCTTTTCGCGCCAGCGTGTCCTTCACGCCAGCCGCCAAGAGATCATTGGAAGTGAAGGAAAAGGAGGGAGGGGCCGATTCTTCCCCTTTTTCCACCGTATGTCATTAGTTTAAACGTTTTTGTTGACTCCCCTAGCTCGTGACGGGGCTGGGTGCATAACTAATGGACTACCTAGTCCCTCCCCTCTTTGTTCTTTCCTATTTTTCATCCTTGCAGAGTGAAAATGGATGTGCGAGCACGGTCTCCCAGGAGACACGCATAGGAGGGGCAACCACAGGAGGAAGAGAAGATGTTATGCGTAATCAAATGTACACCCTGGCAAGAGGGGAAGCGTCGATAAAAGCTAAATTGGCATGTTTGTTGACTTTTCTTCAGAGCTTACGCTTGCACATCCCTCGGACAACCAATGGTTTGGTATGGTAAGTCCTCTGTGCTATGGAACCCTACTATGTTTGTCTGTGCCCTCGTTTTGTTTCGAGCCTGCTCAACAAGGTGGGTGGCAGTGTCAAGGACTATTGAGGAAAAACCCACCGGCAGCATGTCCTCGCCAGTTGAATGCTAAGGACCCGTTCCTCAAAGCAATCGCGGCAGCATGCTATTAGCAGGCAACCAAAGTACGCAAAGGAAACTAACCATACGAATACCAATGGGTAAACGCGAGAGGGATAGCATGCATTAGCATAATAAACATCAGTTCGACAAAGCATTAAAGAAAGAACAGTACGAATCCTAAAAACAATATACATATTGTGTCTTATTACAGGGTAACACGGCAGCAGGAACGGTTCGAAACTAAGCCTGATGACCTCCGGGAACTCTTGGGACTGAGAGAACCTTGTCAGCAAGGGGGCGGCCTTCTCTACAGCGGCAGAAGTGTCGGCACCCCGCGGCAGCCTCTTGAAGCCGTCGGCAAGGTTGAGGTCCGGATGGTGGAAAGCAAGGTTGCTCAAGACCAGGAAGAGGGCGTCACTAGCGAGCTTCCGGGACTCATCAGCAAAGCAGGCAGCCCTGTCGTCCTATTACATCTTCAGCCCTTCGATCAGGCCTTCGAAGAAGAGCGTCAGCTTGACACTGGGGACTTCATGCTTGCCGATGAAGAAGGCCCAGCTCTTCATGGCCATTTTTGCAATCTGGGCAATGAGGCGCTCGGCGATATCAACCATGTTCTTGATCCAAAGGTCATGCTGCTTGATTTGGTTCTCCAGTTTATCCTCTGCGTCCTTTTGGAGAGTTCTTGCATTGGTCAAGTCCTTCATCAGCAACTTCTCGCGGGCACCGGCAGACTCAATTTCCCTCTCCAGGGATCCAAGCCTGGCCTTCATGTCCGAAATGGCCCCATTGGCGGTATCAAGGTCCTGGCTCTTGGAGGAAAGCTCCAATTGCGCCTCCTTCAGAATGGTCTCTGCTTTCTGCGCTTCCTCTTTGAGAGCCGCGATCTCTTTGTCACTCCCGGCAAGGTCCTCCGTCAGCTTGCTCACTTGATGATCAAGATCAGTCTTGGCGGCAGAAGCGGCAGCTAGCTCATCGGTAACCTTCTTCAGCTGGGTAGAGGATTCAAGGGTGAGCGCATCAAGCGTGGCCTTGTGCCTGTCCTCCAAATCCTTGGTACGCTACTGGACAAGAGCCTCCAGTTCCTCATCCTTTCCGTGGAGGATGGCTTCAAGATTTCCTTCCCGAGTGGAGATGTCCTTCTGCTTGGCGTCCAGAAGCGCTTCGCGCTCCGCCAGGCGGACCTCCCGGGCAGCAATATCTTCTGTGGCCATGGTCAGCACCTCCTCTTGCCGCATGATGGAGTGGGACTGCTTCTTGTACCATTCTCGCAGTTCACTGCCCTTGTCCTTCAGTTTCTTATCCATAAGAATGGTAGAGTCACGCTGCTCCTTGACTGCCTGCCATTTGAGATCGTACCTGTGCTGCGCTTCTTTGAGCCCTGCTGCCACGGATTCCAGGAAGGCTAGATCCTTGGCGCTATTAGCAAAATCGCCGGCTTCTACAACCCTCTGGGACAGTGGCGCCAGTATGCGTCCGATCTCTTCATCAATATCCGCGCCCACTGCAGCAGACGAGCCAGGAGCCATGAGCCTAGGTTGGGCAAGGACTAATGCCAACCTGCTCGAGGAAGGATGCGAAGCTACGGCCAGAGGATGCTCTTTGTAAGAGGGCACATGGATTGGAGGGGAGCTTTCTCCTCAACAACCACGCCTAGGCCAGAAATGCTACTGGGGGTTTTCTCTGTCTCTTTTTGGGACCCTTGGATATCCCCGGCAGCCTGTTCATGACCTTCCACGGCAGCAATCTTGGTTGCTTCCTCGGTAGCACTCTTCCCAATGCTGGCTACCTCTTCCAAAAGCTCGGGTTCTTCAATCAATGGAGCTGCAAGTAAAATCAACAGATGGAGTAATAAGAAACCATATAATGCTAAGTCAGAGACCAAGAAGCAAAATAATTCAAGGAAACAGAAACAAAGAAAAGTGGATTACCCAGTGGTGTTTGCTGTGGAGGAGCGTCCGCCTCCCCGGCAACGTCAGTTGCCGGTGTGCGGTCTATGTCCGCTCCCTCGGTGGCTATGGCCTCAGCACGAGCAGACCCCTTGGTGGAGGCCCTTGCCGGTGACTTCTCTGCTTGGACTTTGGTTGGAGTGGACCCCCTTGGTGGGCCCCTCCCTGCTGGATCTCACCTTCTCCTTTGGCGGGGGATGAAGCATGTTCTTCCGCGTCTCTCCAGGCGGGCGAAATCTGCCCCATGCCTTCGCGCCGGGGCTGGGCACAGGATCCCCTGTCCTATCCCCCGCCAGACCCGTGCTCGCCAAAGGACCTAACGTCGCCGTGTGCTCGGTTCATTTGGCCCGCTGGGCGAGGGGTTATTCATCCCTGCCAAGTCAACAAAGAAGATTCAATCAACAACTATCAAAAGCATAGTACCTCAGCAAGAGGCTTAGCTGTTCTCCTTACTCTGGGTCTACGAGCATGGAGCCCAGCGCGTACGCCGTAGGTGGCGGGGGCGCCCTGCCCCTCTTCAGAGTTGGAGGAGCGGAGCTTCCCGGCAGCCTTGAGCTCTTCGGCGGAGCTGAGGCCTCTGGTGGAATCGAGCTTTGCGAAGAAGCTGGGCCTGACTAGGGGCTAGGATCAACCCCAGTGACCGCACGTCGCTTGGCGGGTGGAGTCTTGGCCTCTGACAGGCGAGAGGATTGGCGGCGCACTACCTCAGGCTTGTTGACCCTAGAGGTGGTCTTCTTCACCCTCTTCGTGATCGTCGAGGAGGCAGGGGCCGCTGTTCCCCGGCTGGCCCGCTTACAAGGACGTTGATCTGGATCTGGTCCTGGGGCTTGAGGACCTGTCGCGAGCCATTCCTCCTCGGGCTGCTCTGCCTCTTCAGTTTCACCTTCTCCTTGGGCCTCTGCTGCCATGGCATGATGAATTCCCGCCCTGGCAGGATCAAGCCCGACAATCTCCTCCACGTCGTGCCCTTCGCTCCCTTCATCAGAAGAACCCTCACCTTCAACCTCCTCCTCCTCTTCCTCTCCGGGCCTCACTATTCCATCGGCCTTGAGTGCTCTATCCTCGGCAATCCGCTTTGAGATGAACGCTGCCTTTGCTGGGGAGGTGTGCTTGACAAGATCATTCTCCACCATGGAAGCCCTTTCTTCCAGACCGGAGACCCACCCTATTTCCGCATGCAATTCAGGCAGTTGCCAATCAGCCGCAACTCCGTAGGCGTTGCAATCGGGCATCCATTTCAGAATCTGGTCCCCGACAGAGTTGAGATGCAGCGGGGCAACCCTTGCCGGCAAATGGAATGGCCCAAGGCTACCTAAATAACTATTTGCATAGCCAGCCGTGGCCGTATATCGACAAGTTGTTGACGGGGCCTGGGTAAAGGCGCATCCTGTCGGCAGAATTCCCATACTCCCAGGCAAACTTGTCCCTCCTTTGCAGCGGTGCGATACGACGCTAGACGAAGTCGGCCCCCACTTGCTCGATGGTTAGCCCGGCAGCTTTGAGGCGAGCAATCCTGTTCAGCGCCGAGCGGAGCCTGTCGTCGGTAAGGCCTGGCTTGCTCCAGTCGCTGTCGCGTGTAACACATTCAGTCCGCGCCGCACAGAATTTCGGGGCATCTTTGTCCTGAATCCAGCAACACCAATCCGCTCGCCATTCCTCCCACCTGCTGCACTGCTGACCGGGGAGATAATCCCATTCATCCTTCTCGCCCCAGGGAATCCATCTTATGTTTCCCGAGCGGTGAGATTTGTCTTTAACCCGTGGGACGAAGAAGTGCCTAAACAAATCCATATTGGGGGCAACTCCAACAAAATTCTCGCACAAATGGGCGAAGATTGCCATGCACACCATTGCATTTGGCGTGAAATCCAGAAGATGGAATCCATAAACCGTCATCATCGCACAGAAGAATTCAGAGAAGGGGGAGGTGAGGACGCAGAGGAAGTATGCGCAGAAGAAGCAGTACGAATCCGATGGAACCTTGTTTCTCTCCGGCAGAACCATGGGCGCTCCATGCCCTTTTGGAACTTCCCTACCCCACATATATGCATACCTCGTGATCAAGGTTGGCCATCCAGGCTCGACGGGAAGAAGACCAGATCTTCCTGCCGCTTCCTGTCCAGCTCCTCCGCCCTTTTTTTCCTCCCCTCCGCCGCTACATCTTTTGCGGTGGCCGCCCGCTTCCCCTTCGCGCCAGCCGTCTTTCGCCCCATCTCGTGGGCTCACTAGATGGGCAAAAGATTTGGCAAAGCTTTGGGGGCAAATGTTGGTGTGGGGGCAGTAGCTTGGCTTGAGGAAGAAGATGAAGGAAGGGGAGACAGATACGAATGAGCAGCGCCCCTTCGCGTTGCCTTTTTATGGGGAACGGGCGTAGAGGCTAGCTCTTTGCTATCTCTCATCAGGAAGTTACCATTTTTACAGGCGCACTACCCATTAAATACTATAGTTCCATGGCCCCACGACCTGCGGTAATTACGCGGAGTGGACGTTGGATTGATTCGTCATCATAACAACCGCTGCATGGGCAGCATTTCTTCGACACGTGTCCATGCACTGTTTGGGGCCTAACCCAATGTGCCTGGCGACACGTATGGCTTAGGCCCGAGGGCTTCTGTCAGGGTACACAAACAGGGGTATTTATTTCCCCTGACTTGTGCACGGACAAGGAGCCTCCCGGCAACCAAGGCTTGACGAAGGAATGGCTACACCAAGCTACAAAAGCGAAACCACAAGCCAGAGGAACCGCTCTTCGTGAGATCAAGGAGCGGATCAAGAAGACCAAGACAGCAGAGCACCACCTTGGGGAGGCCTCCCTTGCCGGGCAGGAGAGCCTGGCCGGGTCGAGACCGCCCCAGGGACAAGTCCAAGATTTCTCCAGCAGGCTTGTCGGGTCCGCCAAGGGCAAGGACTCCCGCCAAGGCACCACCGCTCCACCGCACCACAACGCAAATCACCTATCGATGCGGTGTCAAGCTTCCAGGTGATTCAATGGCTACCACCAAGCACGTGGCAGCCCATTAGAAGATAGATTACTCTCATGTGACACCCGTCCAGAGGCATGTCGAACAAATAAGCAGAAGATGGTAAGCGGCACGGCAGGCTTGCCGGGCTTCACCCTGAGCACTACACCTAGCAGTGCATTTAATGCACTTTGTCCTAACTGCCAGAGTTAGGTATGATAGCACTATTAGCTATCTAATCAGTAGATAAAGACTGTTTTGCCACTGTGGTCACCCCCTGAGCTATAAAAGGAGGTCCAAGGCTAACTAGCAAGGGATTCAGACCCTGGCATACTTGTACGCGCATAGCTGCTCTCCCCGAGGCCACCTTGCCGCGCTTGAGCGCTGCGTGTTCATCGTGTTCCTCCATCCAATCCACCAAAGTAGGAGTAGGGTTTTATGCTTCCCAGCGGCCCGAACCTGGGTAAAAACCACCAGTGTCACCACCGTCATGCTGCTTCATGGCCTTCGCTCTTTGTGCAACGTGATCTTCCCCCTTGCCGAACCACAAGGGGCCGACGGCCCCATAGGTGATCGTGTCCACCCACGACACACGGGGTTTAGATGCACCCGCAAAGTTTGCGCCAACTCTTGAGGTGAGAAAGGGCAATGCACGGTACCGAAGAGGCTAGCAAATTGCGAAAAGGTGAGAGTGCGTATAATCCATGGACTCACATTAGTCATAAAGAACTCACATACTTATTGCGAAAGTCTATTAGCCCTTGAAGCAAAGCACTACTATGCATGCCCCTAGGGGGAGGTTGGTAGGAGTTAACCATCGCGCGCCCCTGACCTCCATGCAAAGGAAGACAATCAATAATAAATCATGCTCCAACTTCTTAGCATAACTAGAGACTATATGTGCATGCTTCGGCAATCACAAACCTTAACAACAATATTCTTACTAAACCACAATCATTCACTAGTACCTCCCTCATATTACCATCTCTATATCTCAAAACTATTGCAAGGAATCAAACATATCATATTCAGTGATCTGTAAGTTTTATGTAGGATTATTTGACTAACCATGTGAATGACCAATTCCCGTTGACTCTCTAAATAGATGTAAGTGAAGCATGAGAGTTTAATTCTTTCTACAAAAGACATTCCCACGCTTTAACAAATATAAGCAAATAAAAGGAGCATTCTACAAATAACGGTTTTCTATATGTAGAGAAACAGGCATCCTAACTTCAAATGATATAAGTGAAGCACATGAAGCATTCTATAAAGCCATACTCAAATGATAAAAGTGAAGTGCAAAGAGCATTCTATAAATCAACCTAGGACTATCTCATACCAGCATGGTGCATTATTAAAAGAAAAATAAAAAGCACATGACGCTCCAAGAATTTACGCATATCATGTGTACAAAACAAAAACCAAGACATACCGATAATTGTCGAAGAAAGATGGGATGCCTTCTGGGGCATCCCCAAGCTTAGACACTTGAGTCTTCTTGAATGTTTACTTGGGGTGCCTTGGGCATTCCCAACCTTGAACTCTTGCCTCTCCTTATTCTCCTCATATCGATACCTCCTCGATCTTCTAACACTACATCCACACAAAACTTAACCAAACCTTTTATTAGAGGGGTTCATACATATAACATCAAATCCCGTCATGTCCTGCTGTAACATTATTGTATAATCATAATCAAACATTACCACTGTATGATATTACAATTCTATGGCTCCCAAGTCAATGAGGCCCAACAAGATTTCAAACATAAGCAAATAACGAAACTATAACAGCAATCTGTGAAAACAGGACAGTCTGTAAAGATGCAGATGGTACAGATACTTCTGTAACTCAAAACATTCTGATAAATTAGGACAAAATAAAAATTTTGCATATCAGTACTGTGTAAAAATTTCAGAAACTTTTGATGTTCCAGTAAAAAATGTAAATTCACACACTACAGCCAAAGTTTCTGTTTTTGCACTGCACATACCAAACAAGTGATTTAAACACCCTAAAGGAAAATTTTGGCACATTGTTTTTATATTACAATGGATTTTTACAAGGGGATAATTATTTTTGCGAGAAACTTCCATGAAAAATTCTACATTGTATCCATGATCATGAACACAAGTGTTCAAGGTCGACCCTCACTTCTCCAATGCATAACCTTCCAATTGCTTCTGTTTTTTAAAAAACTTTTAGGTTCCCCTCTATATTTTTTCTTTCTAAACTTCTAAAAGTACACAATAGAAATAAATGACTCTATAAAACTTCCCGGTTGTCTCCCAGGCAGCGCATTCTTTAAAGCCATTAAGCTAGGCATATAGTGCTCAAGTAATTGATCGACCCGGATCCCAATGTATATCAAAGCCAATTTTAATCAACAATGATTTGTAATTTTGTATTGATCACAAAGAAACATATATCATGCAATGACGAAGTCTAACTCTCTTCCTATGCATTGGCATGTCATAAAAGAACAATTCATGCACATCAAGTAAAGGCCAATGCATAATATAAACAGTTTCTTGCAATTTTATCATATTGGAAACATAGAGAGGCGGAGATGTAGTTCCTCTCTCGTAATAATTGCATGTAGGAGAAGCAAGCACATGCATATTATACTCATCAAAATCATCATGTGCAATATTAAAATGCAACCCATCAATGTAATCCTTAATAAGCGCAAACTCTCCGATATAGTGTAGTTGGGAGAATTAAAAAAGATAATAGGACCATCATGTGTGGGTGCAATATCAACAATTTCATTCTTAACATAAAGAACTATAACAAGTTCATCTCCATACGCATCATTCATATTGGCATCATGGCCACAAGTATGGCAAGCATCAAGTTCATCAAAAAGGGATATTTCAAATGAATCAAAGGGATCATAGCAATTATCATAGCATTCATCCTTCGGTAAGCACGAAGGGAAATTAAACAATGTATGAGTTGAAGAGTTACTCTCATTAGAAGGTGGGAACGGGTAGCTAATCCTCTCTTCCTCCTTTTGTTCTTCGCTCTCCTCCTCATCTTTTTCATCTAATGAGCTCACAGTTTTAGCAATTTCTTCTTCCATAGATTCTTGCAAAATATTAGTCTCTGCTTTGACAGCGGAGACTTTCTCAATAAATTCATCAATATAGGCATTATATTTATATTCTCATAGAAATATTTAAGTATAGCAAAAATTTCAGATCTGTAAATAGCACCATCACAATCTTCATACTCTTCAAACAAAAACTCAATTTCATAAGCACCCTTAAAAGCAACAAATTCTTCTATTTGTTCCACATCATAGTAATCATATATACCATTAGAATAAGAAGCCAAGGTTTCATTATCATTAAATTCATAGTTAAAGGGGAGGTGTGGAGCCTCCATCTTAGAGCAACAAATACAATCATATCTTAAGCATAAATTCCAAGCATACCAACGCAACATTTTAATTTGATACCATAAGAGTTTCCCTTTTTGAGGCAAGCGATAATCCCTATAATATTCCCGGTGATCCAAAGTATCTCCCAATATCAAGTTGAATGGAGATTTATCAGTATTATCAAAGTAGTATGTAATGTTTTCCACATAACGAGCATCGAGGGTTTTAGGAGGTTCCCCATCTCCATGAGTAGCAAGTACAACTAATTTTTTGGTATTTCGTGTTCCATATCCATAATTAAAGATAGAGAACAACTTAGAATAGAAAATAAAATCTACTTAGTGGTAGAAAATAAAATCTACTTAGTGATATAGCAAACAAGCACACACGAGAATATTCACCCCATGTTATTTCTCCCCGGCAACGGTGCCAGAAAAAGGTCTTGATAACCCACAAGTATAGGGGATCAATTGTAGCCTTTCTCGATAAGTAGGAGTGTCGAACCCAATGAGGAGCTAAAGGTAGAATTAATATTCCCTTCAAGTTCTATCGACCACCGATACAACTATACGCACACTTAACGTTCGCCTTACTTAGAACAAGAATAAAACTAGAAGTACTTTGTAGGTGTAAAGGGATAGGTTTGCAAGATAATAAAGATCGTGAAAATAAAAGTTAGGTGCTGTTTTACTAAAAGTACAATTAGGTTAGTATAGTGAGTGTGGCAAAGTGGTGGTAGTTTTGTAGAATTGTCCGTAAGCAATTGGTTAAGTTACTAGACCGATAGCAAGTTTTTATGTGGGAGAGGCCACTGCTAGCATGCCATCCCTTACTTGGAATTCTATGCACTTATGATTGGAACTATTAGCAAGCATCCACAAATACTAAAGTTCATTAAGGTAAAACCCAACCATAGCATTAAGATATATCGGTCCCCCTTCAGTCCCATGTGAATCAATTTCTATGGTAGTAAGAAGTTTCCGTCACTCTTTCCCTCCAATGCATAGTCCTATCGACATACAACTAACCCTATGGCACGATCCACATGTGCGCTCATATGATGGGCACCAAAGGACAACAACATAACCACGAGCAAATTAAACTAATCATAGCAGATTACCAATTACCCCAAAGGACAACAAAATTCTACTCAAACACCATAGGATGGCAACACATCATGGGATAATAATATGAAGCATAAAGCACCATGTTCAAGTAGGGGGTACAGCAGGTTGCGGGAGAGTGGACCGCTGAATATAGATGAGCGAAGGTGATGGAGGTGTTGATGAAGATGACAGAGTTGTTGGTGTAGATCGCCGTCACACGATGATTGCCCCGACGGCATTCCGGCGCCACCGAGAGAG
Organism: Thinopyrum elongatum; assembly: GCA_011799875.1. NCBI lineage: Eukaryota > Viridiplantae > Streptophyta > Magnoliopsida > Poales > Poaceae > Thinopyrum > Thinopyrum elongatum. The sequence goes on along the minus strand of CM022300.1, from coordinate 359,402,683 downwards.
AGGGGAAGAGAGCCCCCTCCTTCTTCTTCTTCTTCTTCCTTGGCCTCCCCCCTAGATGGGAGGAGGGCTTCCCCTCTGGTCCTTGGCCTCCATGGCACCCGGAGGGCAGGAGCCCCTCCGAGATTGGATCTCTCTCTTTGTTCTCTTCTATTTCACGTTCCTGTTTTCTGGCCCTTCACCATTTCTTAAATTCCTGGAGATCCGAAACTCCGATTGGGCTGAAATTTTGAAGGGATTTTTATCCGGATATTATGTTTCTTGCGACGAAACAATGGCACCAACCACCTTACACGGGTGACACAAGCCTGCCCGGCGCGCCCAGGGTTGGGGCGGGCCCTCTGGGCTTGTGGGCCCCTCGAGCATCGTCTCGCGTTGATTCTTTTTCCCAAAAATCACATATATTCCAAAATAAATCTTCGTAAATTTTTATCATGTTTGGACTTCGTTTGATATGGATATTATATGAAACAAAAAAAATTCAACACACAGGAACTGGCACTGGGCACAGGATCAATATGTTAGTCCCAAAAATAATATAAAATGTTTTGTAGAATATTGGCATGAAACAATCAGAAATTATATATACAACAAAGATGTATCAAGCCTGAGTATTACCCAGGAGGTGGCTATTTCGACCCATGGCCATAGACCAACTTAGGACAAAAGCCTAAGCTTGGGGGAGTACGTATTTCTCACCGACGTTACATTCATGTACCACACATTCATTCTAGTTGTCGGTGTACAACCTTTTTACTTGTACATCCATGTTAGTTTTATTTCCGCTTTCTTCTTGTGTGTTTGAAAAACTTCCAAAATATTTTTGCTTCTTTTTGGTTTTTCTTTAGTTACTTCGTAGTAGAAAAAGAAAACCCAAAATGATTTCTTGTTTCTTTTTTTGTTTGTTGGGAGCTCTCCCGTGTAAATAGTTTTTCTCATTTTTGTTCGTTAGTTTGCTTTCTACAGAAAAACTAAAAGCTCCAAAAATATTTCAATGTGTTTCTCTGGAATTCTTTTCTTTTCTTTGAGTCGTCATAAGGAGAAGACCACGATGAAAATGTTGAGTGGCTCTCATATGCATTATTGTTGATCTAACAAAGAGTCAATATTACCTTGTCTTCTCCTTTGAATAAATTGGTTGCAGATTCCAGCTTAGTCCACGACACACTTGCACTATTATTATTTTCATATCATTCGGTCGTGCAAGTGAAAGGAAATAATGACAATGATTTGATGAAGTGATTGCGGTGAAGGAAAGCTGGTATGAACTCTTCTTGTTTCATTTTCGTAAATATGTTTAACTCAGTCGTTCTTGATTCAACATATTATGAGTAAACATGTTTATGATAATAATTAGAGATCATAGTTGCTCATATCGTGCTTAAATAGCTAGGAGTGGATAATGATTTATCTTGAGTGTCAACATGCATTAAAATGGTTTGATGTAGTATGTTAGTATGGTATCCTCCTCTGAATGATTTGAGTAGCTTGACTTGGCACATATTCACACATGTAGTTGATTCAAAACTAATAAAGCCTCCATGATATTTATGTTCATGGTGTTTATATCCTACTCATGCTCGTGTTCAATGTTAATTATTTGCAATGCACGATTACGACCGTTGTCGCTCTCTAGTTGGTCGCATCTCAATCTATTTGCTAGCCTTTGCCTGTACTAAGCAGGAATACTGCTTGTGCATCCAAATCCTTAAACCCAAAGTTGTTCCAGATGAGTCCACCAAACCTACCTATATGCGGTATTACTCTGCCGTTCCAAGTAAATTTGCATGTGCCACCTCTAATAATTCAAATAAGCATCTGTTTTGTGTGCCTGTACCGCTCATGGAGCGACGGGGGGCGGTCAGTATCTTCCATGCTAAGCGGGTTATTCTCATGATGGGTGTTTATTCACTTGTCATTGCATGAGAGAGGCTGGTAAATGGGATGCCCAATCCTATAATTAAAATAAAAGAAAAATATAATAAAATAAAATCCCCCAGAAAGGTGATTGTATGGAGGGCACCTGTGAATTTGGCTAGCCATGGTTTGTGTTTGTATGGTTGAGTGGAGTAAACTTTACCTTTCCGTTTGGGAACAGCGGATAAGGTGTTTAGCATGGAAGATATTGAAAATCCTTTTGTCGTGATGTTGATAGAAAAAGGACACCTATCAAAATGTATTCATCTCTGTTTTAAGCTTCGAGCTCTAGCACATCTGCAAATCTCTGCTTCCCTCTGTGAATGGCCTATCTATTTACTTTTATGTTATTTAATTTTATTGTTGAGTCATCACCTTCTCACTCAAGCACCAATTTGGAGAGCACTATTGTCATTCTTATGCATTGGGTCCAGTTATGTTGGGTGTGACATGACTGGATCTCTTCTACCATGAATTACAATGTTTAGTCGCTGCTTGAACTTTAGAGGTGCTCTGCATTTATGTTTTGCGGTCTCAGAAAGGGCTAGAGAGATACGATGTTATCATATTACAACATGATTGTTTTGACAAAGTGTTGGCACCCCAGATATCTTATTATTGCTCACTAGTTGGTTATGTTATTTTCATGAGTAAATGTGAGACCTAAGTGTTATCATTCACATGGTTAGTTCATAATCTTTGCTGAAAACTTGAACACTAGTTAAGTATATATACACCAATGAGAACAAAAGAGTTTGTAAAAGGTTTTCTTTATCACTTTCAGTGTGTCAACTGAATTGCTTGAGGACAAGCAATGAGTTAAGCTTGGGGGAGTTGATACGTCCCAAATGTATCTACTTTTCCAAACACTTTTGCTCTTGTTTTGGACTCTAGTTTGCATGATTTGAATGGAACTAACCCGGAATGGCGCTGATTTCAGCAGAACTACCATGGTGTTGTTTTTGTGAAGAAATAAAAGTTCTCGGATTGGGCTAAAAATTTACATAAAATATTTCTAGAATATATAAAAAATATTGGCGAAGAGAACTACTAGAGGGGGGCCACCCTGGAGCCACGAGCTTAGGGGGCACGCCTACCCCCTGGAGCGCCCTATGAGCTTGTGGGCCCCTCAGGCCTCTGTTTGCCTAAGACAAACTCTATAAGTACTGTCTCGTGGAGCAAAAAATCAAAGATAAGGAATCATCGCATTTTTCGATACGGAGCTACCGCCACCTCCTGCTCTTCATCGGGAGGGCTGATCTTGAGTCTGTTCGGGGCTCTGGAGGGTGGAAATCATCGCCGTCATCATCATCAACCTTTCTCCATCAACAATTCCATGATGCTTACCATTTGGAGTGAGTAATTCCTTTGTAGGCTTGCTGGACGGTGATGGAGTTGGATGAGATTTGTCATGTAATCGAGTCAGTATGTTAGGGCTTCATCCCTAGTATCCACTATATTCCGAGATTGATGTTGATATGACTTTGATATGCTTAATGCTTGTCACTAGGGCCCGAGTGCCATGATTTCATATCTGAACCCTCTATATTTTCATGAATATATTTGAGTTCTTGATCCTATCTGCTAGTTATAGGCACTTGTTATTGTTCTGATCCGTAGACCCCAAAGTGACAATAGTTGGGATACTCTCCGGGGATGACTGTAAGTCGAGGAGTTCATGTATTCACCATGTGTTAATGCTTTGTTCCGGTTCTCTATTAAAAGGAGGCCTTAATATCCCTTAGTTTCCTTATGGACCCTGCTGCGACGGGAGGGTATGACAAAAGATGTCATGCAAGTTCTTATTAAGCACATACGACTATATACATAATACATGCCTAAATTGAATTGATGAATTGGAGCAATTGTGTATCACTCTAGGTTGTGACTGTTATATGATGGATATCATCCAACACAAATATCCATCGTTGATCCAATGCCTACACTTTTCTCATATTGGCCTTTGCTAAGTTACTTTCGTTGGTGCTGCTGTTATAATCACTACAAAACTGCTACTGTTGCTGTTCATGTTACTATTGCTACTATTACCACTTCTATCAAACTACCATACTACTGTGCTATTAAACACTTTGCTACAGAAATATAATTTCCCAGGTGTGGTTGAATTGACAACTCAACTGCTGAGACTCATAAATATTCTTTGGCTCTCCTTGTGTCGAATCAATAAATTGGGTGAAATACTACCCTCGAAGACTGTCATGATCCCCTATACTTGTGGGTTATTAGCCTGCCGCCAAACAATCATAGAGGGACTTGTTCGAGAAGGAAACAAATGGGTATAACCACCAGCATGTGATGTCCAGTTCCTCAGAGATGACGATGTTCGCAATACAGGCGCTCAAGGCATTGCACTTGTTTCATCCGGGCCAAAGGATCGGCGGAATGAAATATGTGTGCCACCCTCCTCGGAGATGACGACGTTCGCAATACAGGCTCTCAAGGCATTGCACTCTTTTCACTTGTTTTGTTCGGGAGCTCCATAATAACGAAGAGCAAGGGAAACTGCTCCCTAAGAGGCATTTCGGCTGTCCAGCAGACCAACCAAGAAAGAACGTTTGTGCCCCAACCCACGATAACATGTGCCCCTAGGCGGAAGCAAGGTTTGAGTGCTTGGATTGCCTGCCAAAACTGGGAGCCTCTAGACTACGAGCACATAGCAAACAATTGGCCCCTTAGGTACTTGGCCCTGATTAGATCAAGCCAAAGGCCTCCGTCCACCCCCCCCCCCCCCCCCCCCGGAAAATCTACCAAATCCATTTGGTCACCAGGCAAATGTTCATCCTACGAGTTTAGGTGATGCCCAAACCACCTTGGTGTTTGGGCATGCAAATATATATCTTGCCACTTGACTATGTGGTACTTCTGTTTGTCAGCCTCCCATTGCCAGAAGAATATGGATTGGCATTTGCCAAATTCTGCATGCGCGCCTTCTGGGAACAAGTACAAGCCCATAGCAAACATCGGCTGGTTGGCCAAGGAGGAGATAATAAGAACGAACTTGCCCGCCTTAGACACCAATCTACCTTGCCAAGGGTCCACGTGATGAATCACCCGATCTACCACCGGCCTTGATTCCTTCAATCCGATCTAGCCATCGCTGACAGGCTGCCCCAAATAGGCAATGGGGAAAGAGCCTGGACAATAATTTAGTCGGTTGGCAATTGAACCTCTCATCATCCTCATATCCCATAACCAAGACTTCACTCTTATCAAAATTAATCGCCAGACCAGACATCTCCTGGAAGTAGAGGAGAAGGAACTTCAAATTACTAATATCTAACGAAGTTCCTTCGACCATAATGATGGTGGCGTCCGCATACTAAAGGAGCGAGACACCACCATCGCAGATAAGGTGAGGCACAACCCCATTTATGTTCCCCGGCCTCCTAGCTACATCCAGGATCGCTGCAAGGGCGTCCACTGCCAGGTTAAACAAAAACAGGGGAAATGGGTCCCCTTGCTTCACTCCACGCGTAGGCATGAAGAATGGACATGTTTCCCCATTCATGATTATAGTCGTGCGACCACTACTCACCAACTACATGACCCTCGTAATCCATTTGTCATCGAAACCTTTGCACTGAAGGGTTTCCCTAATGAAGTCCCAACTAAGTGTATCATAGGCCTTATAGAAATCAATCTTGAAGAAGACCGACTTGAGGCGCTCGTATTCACTTCATGAATGGTCCCATGGAGAGCTAGGACGCCATCATGCACTAGTCGGCCCTAGATGAAAGATGTTTGATTAGGATGGATGATCTTAGCCACCATCGGCCCCGCCCTAATGGCGTGAGCCTTGGACAAAATGGAGAAAATCTTGTTGACAACTGATGGCTCGAGAATTTGTGATGTTTTAGTAGCTATTTTTGCTAAGTTTCATTGGAATTATTATTACTCTTTGGATATTTCTAATGCTAATCCTTCGAAAAATAAGAAAATCCACTTCCTTAATGTTTGGCAGGAAATATCATCTATGGAAGGAAACCAAGGAAGATTGCTGCAAATCAAGCCAAATGGAGCAACTTTCCTAAAGAAACTGAAGCCATCTAACGAACCAGAGCAAAAGACGGTGTTCCATACGACCGCAAGCGCTCGTATGAGTTTTAATCTCTTCATTGTAGGAAACACAACCATAGTTTTAATTCATGCTATTTATTTTTATTAGCTCTTTTAGTTGTTACTACAATTCTCTTTATATTTGTCAAACTGCTTTATTCATGATCCAGGACAGTAACGATATTTGCAGAAGCTCCAGCAGTTACTTCACATGAGAACCGTGACACTTTGTGTGTGACAAAAACGCTACCTATAAATACTCTCCTTCGCTCTTCGTTGGAACGATTAAACATTGGGATACTTCTGCGAAAGTTCTACACCACCCTATTTGGCTTGCAGGCATCAAAGCATTTTCTGGCGCCGTTGTCGGGGAGCTAAGCATAGAGTATTAGTTTCATAACTGTTTTTGCAGGTATTGTTATTATAGATGCTTCCTGTAACTCACAGGGGATCTACTCACTCAGGAAAATTGTATTTACCAGATTATATCGCTCATTTTCCTCAAGAGCAACAAGCTTCATTAATAGAAAAATACAAAAATAGTGAAATGGTTGAGCTTAACACTTTGTTTGCCGAAATGTCGATTACTCCAAAGCCCAAGAAGACTATCAAGGATCATTGCACTCCAGTATTTGTTTCTAGGTCTCCTATAGTATATCCTACTAATTATGCTAAAGAGTATTCGATTGACTGTGATCTTATTGCAGAAGTTAGAAAGTATGCCTTTGCAGGAACTTGAGAAGAAGACCCTCAAGAATATCTTATGTTCTTTGACACCTTATGTGGAACTTTTAAATTGAAGATGTATCACGAGAATTTGTATTATTAGGGCTCTTCAGGTTCTCTGTGAAGGATGATGCAGAAAATGGTATAATCGATGGCCCCAGGGGAGTATAACCAGTTGGCTTATGTGTGCTGAAAAGTTTATGGCTGAATTACTTCCAAGCTTGAAGATCACTAAATTGAGATAGAATCTCACCTTATTCGTCCAAGAAGATGATGAAACATTGAGTAAAGCTTGGGAGAGCTACTCTAGATTTTGAAGCCTATGTCCTAACGATGGTTGTGCTAAATATGTTATACTTCATATGTTTTATCATGGAATTAACGAGGAATCCAAATATATTATTGATTTGAGTGAAGGAGGACAATTCATGTCATTAACTCTAGAAGAAGGGAAGGAACCTACTGAGAAAATAGCAACTGCACGGGAACAATGGAATATCGAGGAGCCAGCTAAGCCAAAAGGAAAAATTTATCACATTGAAGATATGGAAGAATTTAAGAAGGTTATTCAAGAGAAAGGTAAGCCTGTTGAACAAGTTATTAATGAGAAAGTGGATATATTCAGTATTTATTGCCAGGAGGATGAACTTTAGGAAACGATGAATAAATTTAAGTTCCACCAAGACAACTTCAACAGGGACTTTTGAAGATGTATTTATCACAACAAAAAGGTAATAACCTACCTTTCCCGAGAGGTAGAAGGACCGAGTCAAGCGGTAAAATACCTTGATGAACACTCTCGCATGATAGAAACTCAATGCTCTCAAATCTCTGAAACACAATCTTTGATTCTTGCTCAATTAGATAAAGAGAATCCTGTTTCTACTAATGAAATTTCAACTCATAGTGGTAAAAGAACACGAGATCCTAAAGGCCCGGAGTGGTATGAGAAGGAGCAAGAACAGAGAAGAAGGGAAAGTCAAAGCCAAACCTAGGAAAATAGGGAATTTCTCTTTGGTGAGGAAGAACAGGTCCACCAAGATGCTCCGGGATATGAAGCGGAAGTCGAAAAAGAAGTTGACCCTGATGCCGAAATAGCAGAAGGTGACAATAACGTAGAAGAAGAAACTTCAGAAACTGGATGGGTTGAAGAACCGAGGGTGAAAGAAACGCTCGACCTCCCGATCCCACCAAAGAAAGAAGTAATCAGGAAACAAGAGGTAAAGAGAAAGAAAAGGGTAAGACGAAGAAAACTCTACCTTACCCAAAGGCTATTAGGCCACCTTCAAATAGTGCACTTTATTCCTCCTTTTTACAAGCAATAGCTGATCTAAAAATGTCAATGCATGTGACTGATATGTTAAAGATTCCTACCTTTGCTAAATTCATGCTTGATGTTGTTAACAATAAAGGGAATATGAATCTGAAAGAACAGGTGGCTAGAATAACGGAGTATCCTTTTGAGAACAAGATACCGGAAAAATTAGGAGACCCAGGTATACCCACAGTATCTTGATCAATCGATAATCTTGATATAAATAATGCTCTTTGTGATGTAGGGGCAAGTCTTAGCGTGATGCCACTGACCCTTTATCATAAGTTAAATCTAGCTGAATGTCTGCCCACGATTATAACTTTGCAGATGGCGGATAAATACACAAAGAAGCCAGTGGGGGTAGCTAAGAATGTTCTGCTAAGATTAGATGGGCATGTTATACTTGCTGACTTTGTTATTCTTGACATGCCTGAAGATGAAAAATTATCTATTATTCTAGGTAGGACATTTTTTCATATTGCAGGTACCGCGTTGGATTGCTCTGAAGAAAAAGTTACCTTCAGAATTTGCGAAAAAGAAATAGTGAAGTACTTCCCGAAGAAGCCAGGAGCAAAAGAGAAGTACGTTCCTCCACCTAAGCGAATATGTGCGGTAAGCAAAGAGAATCTTAGGCCACCAGAGTCTTAATGTGATGATAAGGTACATGGTTGAGCTCAGCAACCTAAAAATCAGCGCTTGATGGGAGGCAACCCATCGTTTTATCAAATTTTTGTCCTTGTTGTTTTGCTTTAACAAGTAATATGATGAAAATACCTGGGAAGAATTGTTTTTGAACTTGTGTTGTAGGAGAAATAGGAAGGGGAAGGGAAGAAAAAAAGGAGAAGCAAAAGAATTGAGAAGAAGAGTGATCAGAATGAAGGACAGCGTATTAAACGAGCGCGTGCACTCGCATAGGCGGTCGTATAAGGGAATCATAGAAATGTCAAAGAAGTTCAGCACAAACGACGGTGTATCATACGACCGCCAGTGCTTGCATGAGAGGTCGCATGAAACCCTCACTGAAAACACAGAGAAGATCAGAAGAAAAGACGACATATCAAATGGGGGCGAGCGCTCGTATGGGCGGTCGTTTGAGCCCTCGATCGAACTCATCTGAAAGAGCAGGGGAAAAGATGGTCTGTCAAACAAGCGCTGGCGCTCGTTTGAGCGCCCGTTTGTGACCTTACATCGCGCTCTTCAAAGTTCAAAATGAAAGATGGCATTCCATACGGACGACTGCGTCCGTCTGAGCGTCTGTCCCATATACGCAAACCCTAGATCGGCAGGAAATAACGCTTGACGGCGTTCCATACGGGCGCTACCGCCCGTATAAGCACCCGTTTTGTCTGAAATTTCATATATGGAGGCCGTCGGTGCAAGGGGATCTTCTTCTTCCTCCCCCTAGCTCTGAAGCCTAACCTCTCTCTCTCTCTCTCTCTCAAACCCTAACAAAAAAAACCTGAATCCTTCGTTTCTTCACGGATTTTGTTCGTTTGATCCATGCATCTTCGTCCTCGGTAGTTTCTCCTCTGAACCATGGTTCATTTGCAAGTTTTGATGGTGATTTCATTCATATTGATAGTCTTGATGAGATGAAATATTTGGAATTTTCCATCCTATTCTCATGTTAGGATTCAAAGTGATAGGTTAGAATCGATCTTAGGTAGTATTAGAACTCGATCCCCACGTAAAACTTTTGTTTTTCTGTTGTTATTTTTGTTTTGTGTAGAAAATGATGAAATCAGTGATCGCCGCGGGGAAGAGGGCCATGAGCTCACGCTCGAAGCGTGCCCGGAATGAGGGGGATGACCTCCGTGTTGCTGCCAACAGGGACTACCTGCAGGTGAACAGCCGGGGGATGACCCCCACAAAGTGGAAATGTGGCGCGTTCTTGGAGTCCCAAGGGCTCCATAATGACTTCACGCGGCTCGCGAACAATGTAGGGATGGGAGTTTTCAGTAACTTCCATTGCCTGACATACCGTGGCATCACCATGGAGTTCCTCTCCCCCTTCGAGCACACTCTCGAGGATTCGAGGGTGCCGGCGAGTTGCTCCTTCACACTCGGAGGAGTTCAGCATACGATGAAGCTTGAGAAGTGGTGTGACGCCTTTGGGTTCGAGAACCAAGGGGTTCTCAACACTAGGGGTGTGCCCATTATTGATGCGTTGGGTACGTGGGAGCTCATCTCCGTCAAGTATGAGCACGACCTCTCAGGCAGGAAGGTATCGAGCATACAAAACCCCGCCATTCGCTACTTCATGATATTCCTTGCTAATACTATTTTCGGTAGGGAGAACATCAAGGGCATGTCGAGCTATGAAATGTGTGTGCTTCATGCAGCACTCCACCCCCACTACACTCCCAAGCCTAACATGGGAGCTTTTTTGATGCACCACCTCGGCCGGCAACATAAGGAGCCGAGGGGAGTTGTTGTTGTGGGAGGCATAGTGACTCGGCTTGCTGAGCACTTTGTCCTCAATGTTGATGATATGCAACACATCCCAGGTCCTACAGTGCTCAAACGTAGGATCATGACTAACATACATTTTGTTGGGCCTGTGGAAGGGAAACATTGTTACAAATGCCCCTACCTAACTCTGAGACTACTGGTGTGTGTTTGCCCTTGCTGCAAGCTTTTACTGTTTCTAAGCATGATATGTGGTTGCTCTACATTGATGAAATCAATGAGTATAGACACGCAGATGGGTTCGGGAACAATGTTCAACACGAGCCTGCTCCTGAGTGGGTTGCCACAGCAGCGAGACATGCCACGGCTGGGATGCATGGGACAATGCACCCTAGTATGCACCCAACTTTCCACCACAGCCTGCACCACAATATGCACCACAGGTTCACTTTGGGCAGTTCCAGCAGCTACAACAGCAGGTAGGAGGGATCCGTACGGACCTCCATGAGGCCAACAACAACATTAACCTGCTAAGTGGGAACATACAGTCCCTCTTTTTCTTTTTGGCAGCCACACCCTAGCACGGGAGGCCAGTCCTCTAGTGGCCCCTCTCAGATGTAGTGGCCACACTTTGGCCAGGGGGCAACGATGACAAGGACATGGACTAGAGAGTAGGCCAAGAGCCTAAGCTTGGGGGAGCTGATCCCCTAGTTATCCATGCATGTATATTTATTTTTCTTCTTTTCTTTTTTTCTTTGTTTTTAGCATGTTTAATTTCAGTTTGCATAATAAATTTGAGGAGCAAGCTTTTGTCTTGACTTGTTGGATGTCTCTTCGGTTGCATTTTGTCTCTTCAAGCCCACAGGTTTGTTCGCTGCTAGCAAGTAGGAAATGAAGAGAATGAAGTAGAAGTTTGGCTGAGGGAAGAAGTGAGCTAGTGCGAGAAGGTATAACATATGCATAATCCATTGTCTCGCATTATTATTTGAGAAAGAATTATCAGTTGACTGGTTGCACTTAAGTAAGTCCCCGCATTAGTTGAATATCATTTAGTCATAACTCCCAACTTCAGATTTTGCTAACAGAACCTTGTGGTAAAGCATGTTTTTGTTCCAATAAAATGTTAAGGAAAACTTAGGAGTTTGAATTCTCAAAGAGAACGAACACTCAAGTAGATCAACTCCATGTGCTGAATTTGATTGACTTGACTGCACCTATCAACAGAGTTACTTGGAGGAATGAATATTTAAAGTGATTTAGGTTATGCCAAAACTTATTCGCGGTACTAAAATCGTGGAGCTCCAGCCCTAGGCTGGTTTCACGCCCCATTGCTATATGTTGAGATAATTCACATAACTACGACGTCATCACAAACTTAGAGATTGAGTGGTAAATGATCGACCTTCTCCAAGAGAGTGTGTATGTGGTAAATAAGAGCACCGATCGCTGAGCTCGAAAGAGACAACCCATTCTAATCCACGGTGAACAAAATTAACCCACAGCGGAACCAATTGCATATAGTAAATTTTGGCATAACCCCATCACAAAGAATTGAAGTTCCAAAGAGTAACGATAAAGAGAAGTGTTTGAAAGCCATGACTAAGAAATATTAGTGGTGGTCAATGAAAAACTTGAGTTCTCTACTGTCTTCATATTTGAAACTCTCTAATGCTTTTGTATAATGAGTTTGAATTAAACTACCCATCTAAATTTATATGCTCTCACTTGCCTGAACACTTGGTTAGCAAAGAAAATTTGGTATGAGAAATTATAACTAGAGATAAGAGACTACACGTGGATAAGCAACGAGCTTAGGTGCAGCTATTCAATTGTGAATACTTTCTTGAATGACATTGCAGGATAAGAGAAGATGGATATGATGTATCCTCTCGAGCCGGTAAAACTTCTTTCTATTCAATCAAGCTCCCTTTCACTCTCTTGATTTCTTATTTGCTCGAGGTCGAGCAAAATCTAAGCTTGGGGGAGTTGATGGCTCGAGAATTTGTGATGTTTAGTAGTGATTTTTCTCGGTTTTATTGGAATTCTTATTACTCTTCGGATATTTCTATCGCTAATCCTTCAAAAAGAAGAAAATCCACTTCCTTAATGTTTGGCAGGAAATATCATCTATGGAAGGAAACCAAGGAAGATTGCCACAAATCAAGCCAAATGGAGCAACTTTCCTGAAGAAACTGAAGCCATCTGACGAACCAGAGCAAAAGACGGTGTACCATACGACCGCAAGCGCTCGTATGAGCGGTCATATGGACTGCCATCAGCTCCACCATGTCTATACAAGCAACTTTCATCAAGGGCCCGAGGGGAGAAGAGAACCCTAGCCGCCGCCACACCACTAGAATAGAAGTAAGAGGATGTGAAGAACCTTCAAAGATCTTCTTAGTCTTTGGTTCTTTCATCTCCATCATCATCTCATCACCCTTTGCACTATAGTAAGGGGAATTCCAATTGGAAGAACAATTGTAATATTACTCAATCTCGTTTGGAGATCAAGACTATTTGAAATATCCATTTTATCTGATTGTGGATCTTCACGGTATTATCGATATGGTTTTGATTGGATTTATCTATCTAGTGATTGATTCCCCTCTTATGGTGCATGAGTAATTCCCCCTAGGTGTGGCAGATGTAGGTGAGTGGTAAGAGTAATTTTTGCCTATTCTATATGTTGTCATTTTCATTTGTAGTACTTTGATCTATCTAGTACATTGTTATGCTGTGGTGAACTATAGGCGTGTTGTCTAATTTAAGGGCCCTAGCAACATGATCTCAAGACCTACATAGGTAACACATATTGTTTAGGAAATCTGTGACCTCTGACATGATAGGTGGAGATATCTAGGAGGACCGAAGACAATATGAGATAATGGTATTCCATTGAATTTAATGCTTGGTTCCAGTCTAAGGACCTTAATTATGGACATGACCACTCTGTGGCAACGGAGAAGCAGGATCAGAGAATGAGATGTAATCCCTAGAGGAGGAGTTTGTTATTTTATGGAGAACCATCTATAGAACCTTTATATCAAATGCTATAGATACAATACAAGGTAACTGGTATTACCGTCGCACTAGCACACTTTACAAACTCTTACCATGTGCTGAAATCTCTCCGCACCTAATCTCTTCATTGCAGGAAACACAACCGTAGTTTTAATTCATGCTATTTATTTTTATTATCTCTTTTAGTTGTTACTACAATTCTCTTTATATTTGTCAAACTGGTTTATTCATGATCTAGGACAGTAACGATATTTGCAGAAGCTTCAGCAGTTACTTCACATGAGAACTGTGAAACCTTGTGTGTGACAGAAACACTACCTATAAATACTCTCCTCCGCTCTTCGTTGGGACGATTACTCATTGGGATACTTCTGCGAAAGTGCTACACCACCCTATTTGGCTTGCAGACATCAACAACTGTGATAGGTCTAAACTGTCGGATGTCGGTTGCCCCCACTACTTTGGGGATCAATGTCAAGCCCCGGTAATTAAGATGGGATACATCAAGTATCCCAACAAAGAAATAACAAAATATGGACATCACCACCCGTTTGATAACCTTGCTAGAGGCTGCTACCAACCGAGCAGATCTTATGTGATCTGACCTGCTGGTGAGTGGATTTATTCATACTTTTTAGAGTATATTCTAGTGCAAAACCCCTCATAACATATCCATCTAGCACTTATACATGCCCCCAATGCATAGTTTTTGGTATTTACTCATTTTACCAAGTTCCCTGCACAATTCTTATTTTAATTTAGTTTGTATTAGTTTTCCTTTGTTTTGTGGTCTTTGTAGGTGTATTGGCATGTTCAAGGACTTGGCACATCAAAAGAACCAAGTTGGGAGTCAAACCGGAGAAGTTCCAGGCACCAGATGAAGGACCTATGGAGTATTTGATGATTTGACATTTATTAAAACATCCAAATTGAATATTCAAGGCCATAAATGCATTGGGCTTTTCACACTCAATGAGCCCGACCAAGAACATCAAAATTGGAGTTCGTATGAAGAAATGATGACCAAACTATGAAAGTGCTCCCAGAGTCCACACCGGATGACGACCTTCCATGCAAGCGTAGCCGCTCGCATGGGCGCGATATGATCTCGAGACGGCTTTATAAATTGGCCAGAACTTTCCCAATCTTGCTCCTATTTTGTCCCAGTTTGTTCCTACAGGATCCTTGGAAAATAAGGCATCATTTGGGTGTGTATTTTACTCCCCTAGAACCCTTGGATGAAGGGGAGGAGGCTACATCAACGGAGGAGACCCATGGAGGCCTCCTATATGAAGAGCTCCAACCCTAGCCACCGAGATCATCATCCTCATTCCACCACAAGTTCTCACAGCCACCAGGAGGCTCTACCATCTCATTTAGGGGGGGGGGGTCTCTCCCTCCATCACCATCATCACGAAGGCCACACAAGAGGAGGAGAAGGAGGCACCGCTGCCATCAACAGGCACCGACCATAGGAGGGGCGCACCGGTGCTCATCCCCATCTCCATATCCATCCTCGCACATTTGTTTTGTAAGATTGAACATGTTGATGGTAGAATAAATCATTCCTATTTGTGTGCCCATTCATGCATGTTTGAGTAATTGATCTGGTTCTAGGTTGAGGTATGATCTAGTACGCACAACTAGTCTTTGTGGTTTCACTAAGTATTTACTCTCTCGTCGTTGCATGTATAGCACTTGTACGTACACGGAGTAGATAGATGAACTTTGTGATCCTTTGGTTCTGTTGTGTATTATTGACAGCCGCGTGTGACCATGACGTGATGTTATGTCTTGTACACCTAGAAGTGAGAGACCACGGATGCAAACCATAGGAGAACGTTTAGTAGTCTAAATACTTGTATGCCACTGATATGCTCCTCTGGTACTAGTGAGACCGAAAGCCTAGATACCATCTTTTACTCTATTCAATCCTACAAGTACAACCCCTTTTACTTTGTGTTCTAGTTTAATATATTTTCTATCCAAGTTTGTAGTCTAGTGAAATCCCCCTTTTTATTATTTTACTGGTAGCAACCGATAGAATAGGCTATTTCCAAACAAAGGTTTGGGTACGAACGTAGCTACGCAGACAACGTAGTTGCGTGATTGGTAGTGTCTTCCTATTTGCTCCTTGTGGGTTCGACACTCTACTTATCACACGAAAGTGCTACAACAGCCTTGTACCCTTGCAAGACATCAAGCATTTTATGGCGCCGTTGCCGGGGAGCATAGCGCTTGACGTTACCTTCCTACTCTCACATAGTATATTTTGTTAGTTTTTATCTTACTATTTTTTTAGAAAAAAATCTACTCATCATGTCTACCAAGATGTCTATACAGGACTTTGACAGACTTGCAAGAGAGAAGACTTTAGAGAGAATGTTTAAACCATTGGGGCCAACACCCAAAGGGAGTTGGAAAATTGATCCGAGAATACTTGGTGTGCTGCACAGTAAGCAATTCACAGGTGATGAAATGGAGGATCCATATGAACATTTGCAGCAATTTGAAGAGTTATGCGAGATGTTCAAATTAAAAGCTTTTACTCATCATGAAATGAAACTGAAGATTTTTGTTCATTCAATGTCTGCTAAAGCACAAAATTGCTAGTAACTCACCCTGCAGGTACTTTTGGCACTTGGACAAATTGTCTAGTGCATTCTTGGATCGCTTCTACTCGCAATGGAAGTCTTATGGAGCGAGGCGTAAGATCGTAAACTTCAACCAAAAACCAGGTGTAAGTCTTGTTAAGGCTTATTGAAGGTACCGCTCTCTACTGGGTATTTGTCCTCATCATAATTTTCCTTCATCGCTGCTTATACATTTCTTTTATGGACGACTAGATAATGAATGTAAAGAGAGATTAGATCTTACTACCAACAGAGCTTTATGGATCAAACTGTTGAACAATGTTGGAAATTATTAGATGAAATTGATAAGAATGTTGAGCAGTGGGAATTAGATATAGGAGGCGACAGAGGACTAGAGCTTGAATATGATTGTATTAAAAGTTACTCTAAGCCTAAAGATATCAAAAACCCGAGTGAAAGATTTCATCTTGATCCTGACACAATCTTGCAGATTGTCAAAAATTATAATGAGCATTTGCAGGTACCAAAAGAAGGATGGGAGCATTACACCAAGAAAATGGAAGTACTTGTGGCATCCGTAAACACTTCTTGAGATGTACCTACAAATTGTAGACCTCCCCATGCAGGAAACAGGTTGGTGCACGACATGGTGAGAAAACTTTCTCCTAGCAGCAGACACAAGAAGAAATGTGTTGACAAAGTTCCACGTCAGAAGAAACATGGCTGCACCACTCCAACAACAGTTGATGTTTGCAAGATTAATATAGCTCCAAAGGTTGAAAGGGAGAAGGTCTACAAGGAGCACCAAATTTAACACGAACAAGCGTGTGCAAAGAAGGAAGTGTGCAACAAGGAAAAAGAGGAGGAATGGATTGATCACCAACCCTCACCTTACACCTTTGTTAGTAATTCTTCGCACACAAATAATGAGCTCGTTTATATTGACACTCATTCATGGGAAGGTCAACGTTGGGATCTTATATTTGCTGACAAAGATGTTATTTATAATAATCATGATGATTATGATTTCTCTAGTTCGGATGAATATGATGCTAATGATGTTTATGTGCAGGAATGTCACCCTCAAAATGAGTATGACGATTATTATGAGTCGCTGGATATTTTATTTAAAGAGTCTAGTTTTAGCAATCATGATGAACAAAGAGTGAAGCCTAGCACATCTCCAGTAATTCTTTGCTATGCATTTTGTCACACTAATATGGTGCGGGAAATCCTACCGGAGAAGGGTGCATTCTCAGCTTCTAAAGAATTTCATGAAGTGTTTGCCCACAACAATACCCAAGGTAAAAATTTGAAGTTTAAAAATAATCCTCTAACCCTCTTTCTTCAGAAAATTGAGGAGGCATGCTTATCTCATCCGGTGCATCAACTCTAGCTTGAGAGCTAAACTTATTCATCTACATAATGTTGATGCACCACAAGCGGGAACGACTTCGATCAAATTTGCTATGAGGTGCTCTAAAACATGGTTGGAAGAAATAAATGGACCATCAAAGCCTAGCTATGTGGCTCTAAAGAAAGTGTTGTCGGGAAGCAACCCAGAAGTAAGTAGGAGTCTTTATTAGTTGTGTGTCTTTTGAGTTTAGTTTGCATTTATATTTTTGCATTGGCACTATGCATGAATTGCTATTAAAGTTGGTTTGGTTTAAGTCTTCATTAGATTAAATTTTTTGCCTCCTCAATTTTTTTATGTGGTACCATTGCACTGTTGGATCTTCTTAATATTATCCTAGTACATGTGTTGGAACTAACCCCGCAGGATTTTTTGAAGAAAACGAAGTTCCAGACAAAATAGAGCAAAAGACGGCGTTTTATACGACCGCCCATGGTCGTATGCGTGGTCGTATTAAGAGAAGGAGGAGCCAACAAAAATGTCCAGAGGCAAGAGAGCCAAGGATGGTGTTCCATATGAGAGGGTATGCTCATATGAGCGCTCGTATGACTCTTGGGTAGAAGCGACTAGAGATACAGAGCACAAGATGGTGTTTCGTACGAACGCAAGCGCTCGTATGCGCGCTCATATGGCTGGGTATTGACACTGTGTACTACAACAGAGCAAAAGATGGCAGACCATATGACCACAGGTGGTCATGTGTGCACTCCTACCGACGCAAGAAAATGCCCAATTTGTTCATTTATTCGAGCCAAGGTTAGTGGGTTATGTTTTAACCATCCGTTTGCACTTCAATGTTTATTATTTATCTCTGAACCAATGATTCTTTGTATTTCATCATGTTTCTTTTATTTCTTTTGCCCAGTTGGGTATACGAACCATGTTCTTTTTATCTTGAGTGTTATTTTTGCAGAGGTTTGGACCTAGTGTGGTGACACATACGGTATAGTGCCAACCGTATGCAACCCAACAAGCCACTCGGTCACTTCGATTCTACAAAATGTTCAACTACAAGTGCTTGGTTCCACCGGGCCATATCAAATGAGCGTTTAATGAAGCAAAGGACCATGTCTATTAAGGGAGAGGTCATCTACACTTCAACAGTAGAAGTTTTATTAACCTTTCTTACATCTAAGCTTGGGGAGGTTACCACTTTCCATACTCGTCTTTAATAAACTGCACTTTCTCCCTTTGTTTCACAATTTTCTTGAGATTAGTTCTTGCAATGTTCTAAGCTTGGGGAAGTTATTTTTGCATGTGTAGAGTTTTCTGCAACGATCTTCATCTGATAGATACTATGCAATCATGTGTCCCGCAGTTTGACATGCTTTCTTAAGTATGATTGTTCTGCATTTGTATAAGGGAATCACTTGCACAAGTTAGGCCCCATATTGCCAAGTTAATGTTTTTATGCACTTTGTTCAAGTTTTTGCTTAGCTTGGGAACAAACTTGTGATCCTCTGAAAGACATTGCCATGATCTCTACTTTTATTAAAAAAACAAATATATGAATGATGATGATGATTGAATAAAAAGTTTGACACTTGTTAGAATTGTTCTAAAAGAATGAGTTATGGAGTAGCTCAACCTATGGTGTTTAATATAATAGACTCAGTAGCCCTTGTGGATAAAGTTTTCCAGAGGAACTTAATTGAAAGGTGAATGAGATTATGCCAAAATTTGTGTTTGCATTTTTACATGGAGCTTCAGCTTCTTGCTGGTGCTATGGCCTTGCCACTCTATGCATGTGTATGTGTGTAAATGTTTCATCACCTTTCTTGATGTTATGTTGAGAACTCTGATACGTCTCCAATATATCTATAATTTTTTATTGTTCCATGCTATTAAAGTATCATTCTTGGATGTTTTATACTGATTTACTAGCAACTTTGTATCATTTTTTGGAACTAACCTATTGACATAGTGCCTAGTGCCAGTTGATGTTTTTTGCTTGTTTCTTACTTCATAGAAAATCAATACCAAACGGATTCCAAATGCCACGAAACTTTTTGGAGAATTTTTTCTGCCCAGAAGACACCAGGAGATCCCAAGAAGCGCACCAAAGGAAGCCCATGGGGCCCACTAGGCACCAAGGCGCGCTAGAGGCCCCTAACGGGCCTTGGTGGGTAGTGGGGCCCACGGGAGGCATCTCCACCGACTATCAGCTCTATAAATACTCTAAAATCAAAAAAAACCTAGGGGAGTCGACGAAACACAGTTCCAGCCACCGCAAGTTCCAGAACCATGAGATCCAATCTAGAGGCCTTTTTCGGCACTCTGCCGGAGGGGTCAAGGATAACGGAGGGGTTCTTCATCATCACCCTTGCCCCTCCGATGATGCGTGAGTAGTTCAACACAGTCCTACGGGTCCGTAGGAAGTAGCTAGATGGCTTCTTCTCTCTTTTTGATCTTCAATACAATGTTCTCCTCGATGTTCTTGGAGATATATTTGATGTAATGACTTCTTGCGGTGTGTTTGTTGGGATCCAGTGAATTGTGAGTTTATGATCAGTTATATCTATGAATAGTATTTGAGCCTTCTCTGAACTCTTTTATGCATGATCTTTATAGCCTCGTATTTCTTCTCCGAAACTTTGGTTTGGTTTGGCCAACTAGATTGAT
This sequence comes from Thinopyrum elongatum, assembly GCA_011799875.1. Lineage (NCBI taxonomy): Eukaryota > Viridiplantae > Streptophyta > Magnoliopsida > Poales > Poaceae > Thinopyrum > Thinopyrum elongatum. Next base: position 359,382,591 of record CM022300.1, on the reverse strand, counting down.
TTTTCTTGCCATGGGAAGCGGTGCTTTGTGATGGGTTCGATCTTGTGGTGCTCAATCTCAGTGACAGAAAGAGACATGGCACGCATGTATCATTGCCATTAAGGATAGGGTCTATTCCTACATGAATAGATCTTGTCTACATCATGTCATCATTCTTATTGCATTACTCCATTTTTTCATGAACTTAATACACTAGATGCATGCAGGATTGCGGTCGATGTGTGGAGTAATAGTAGTAGATGCAGGCAGGAGTCGGTCTACTAATCTTGGACGTGATGCCTATATACATGATCATTGCCTTGGATATCATCATGATTATTCGCTTTTCTATCAATTGCCCAACAGTAATTTGTTTACCCACCGTATGCTATTTTCTCAAGAGAAGCCTCTAGTGAAATCCACGGCCCCCAGGTCTATTTCCTATCATATTATTTTCAGATCTATTAATCCAAAAATCCAAAAATACCTTGCTGCACTTTTTCTTTATTTATTTTATATTGTGTTTTTGCTAGATCTATTTATCCAATCTCATACAGTTTAATCTATCTCAATACCGAGGAGGGATTGAGAACCCCTCTCACGCATTGGGTTGCAAGTTTTTGTGGTTTGTGTGCAGGTGTTGTTTACATAGTGTTGCTTGGTTCTTCTACTGGATTGATAACCTTGGTTTCATAACTGAGGGAAATACTTACCGTTGTTGTGCTGCATCATCCTATCTCTTCGGGGAATTACCAACGCAGATACAAGCAATCAGGAAGAATTTCTGGCGCCGTTGCCGGGGAGGATCAAGTCAAGATAGTCTCCCGTCAACTTGCCAATTTCTGGCGCTGTTGCCCGGGAGACATCATCAACATCTATCAGGTTCCTACGCACAAACTCTCATCTCCTTGCAATTACTTTATTTGCCATTTCCCTCTCGTTTTCATCTCCCTCACTTCTAAAATGTTTTTTTTTGCAAAAATACAAAAATATTTTTTTCGTTTGCCTTTTTCTTGATTGATCTTTTGTTTGCGTGTGATCTTGTTTGCGTAGTCACGATGTCTCAAGAAAGTACCAAGTTGTGTGATTTTTCCAACACTAATAATAATGATTTTATTAGTACTCCGATTCCTCCTCCCGCCGCTAGTGCGGAGTCTTATGATATTAATGCCGCTTTGTGTAATCTTGTTATGAAACAGCAATTTTTTGGTAATCCTAATGAGGATGCCGCGTCCCATCTTAACACTTTCATAGAATTGTGTGATATGCAAAAGAAAAAAGATGTGGACAATGAAATTGTGAAACTAAAATTATTTCCTTTCTCTTTGCGGGATTGTGCAAAAATTTGGTTTTCATCTTTGCCTCGTAATAGTATTGATTCGTGGGATAAGTGCAAGGATGCTTTTATTACTAAGTATTTTCTGCCCGTGAAAATTATTTCCCTTAGAAATCAAATCATGAATTTTAAGCAACTTGAACATGAACAAGTTGCACAATCTTGGGAAAGAATGAAATTAATGCTCAGAAATTGTCCTACTCATGGTTTAAATATACGGATGATTATACAAAAAAATTATGCGGGATTGAACTTTGTTTCTAGAAATCTTTTAGATTCCGCCGCGGGTGGTACTTTTATGGAAATTACTTTGGGTGAAGATACTAAATTTCTAGATAATATCATGGCAAATTATTCAAAATGGCATACTGAAAGAGCTCCTACTAGTAAAAAGGTTAATTTTGTTGAAGAAATTAGTACTTTGAGTGAAAAGGTTGATGCTGTTATGAAATTGGTTGATAGTAAAAATGCTCCTAATGATCTTAATGATGTGCCTTTGTCTACTTTGATTGAGCAAAATAATGATCCCGTAGATGTGAATTTTGTCTCACGAAACAATTTTAATAACAATGCTTATAGAGGTAATTTTAATCCTAGGCCTTTTCCTAGAAATTGCTCTAATAATTATGTCAATTCCTATGGTAATTCCTCTAATAATAATAATAGGATGCCATCTGATCTTAAGAGTAGTATTAAAGAATTTATCAATGCGCAAAAAGTTTTCAAAACTACGATAGAAGAAAAATTGAATAAGATTGATGATATGTCCAGAAGCATTGATAGAATTACGCATGATGTAGAAAATCTCAAGATTAAAAATTTTCCACCCAAGGTTGATATAAATGAATCAATTAAAGCTTTATATGTTTCCATGTATGAAAGTAGGAAAAGAACCGCTATGCTTAGAGCTAAAAGAGAATTTTTAGAAAGAGCATTTTCGTCCGATTGCTTTCACCATAATAATGAAGATCTTAAAATGATTGGTGTTTCTTCTATTGATTTCTTGTTTAGTAATGTTAAAATTGATGATAAGAGGACTGAAGAAGAGTCAACTTTAGCTAGAAGGCGTCCTCAAAATTCGGTGGGTGAAAATCTTGTTGAAAAAATTGATAAAAGTGGGTTTGGAGAGGTAAAAACTTTAACTAGTGATGTGCCCACTCTTTTGGATTACAAAGACTTCAATTATGATAGTTGCTCTTTGATTGAATGTATTTCTTTGTTGCAATCCATGATAAATTCACCCAATGCTTACGAACAAAACGAACCTTTTACTAAACATATTGTAGAAGCGATGATGAAAGCTTTAGAAGAAAAGCTAGAATTAGAAATTTCAATTCCTAGAAAACTATATGATGAATGGGAACCCACCATTAAATTCAAGATTAAAAATTATGAGTGTTATGCTTTATGTGATTTGGGTTCTAGTGTTTCCACAATTCCGAAATGTCTTTGTGATGTGCTTGGTTTTACCAATATTGAAGAATGCTCTCTAAATCTGCACTTGGCGGATTCTACTATTAAAAAGTCTTTGGGAAGAATTAATTATATTCTTATTCTTGCAAACAGGAATTATATGCCCATAGATTTTATTGTGCTTGATATTAATTGCAATCCGTCTTGTCCCATAATACTTGGTTGTCGGGGACGAATCCGCGATCACCTATGGGACCCAGGGAAGGACCCCTTTACGTTCGGCAGGGAGAGACGGTCGCACGAAGAGCAAATCTAGCGAAGAACACGACAGTGCACGAGAGAGATTTACCCAGGTTCGGGCCGCACGGATGCGTAAAACCCTACTCCTGCTTTTTGGTTTTTTATCTGTATGATTGTTCTAGCTCCAGGAGCGCTACAGTACCGAGCAGCTGCGTACAATACTGGAGTTCTCCATCTCCCCGTTCCTCCTCCCCCCTCCACATTGCCTATGGGCCTCCTTTTATACGCACAAAGGGGTCACCAACAGGTGGCAAACAGTAAAGGTAGAGGTGGAAAGTTGCTACAGTAAGGCCATTATTACCAGGATGACATGTCCTACCTACCACTGACGGCAGGGGACAAGGGCATTAAATGCCCATGCCTTTGCTGTCCACATACATGTACTCGGACGTCTTGGACGTGGGAAAAGCCTATCCCACCTGCTCCTGCACCGCTAGCTACAGTGTACCGTCATCTATACAGTGCCCTGCCACACACGCTTGGAAGGACCCAGAGCGCCACGCTGGCAGAGGCACCGGAGCAGCACAGTAGCACAGTGGTACAGTAACGCTTGCCGCGGCAAGACCTTGCCGCACCTGACAGCTTGCCGCAACCCATAGTTTGCCGCGCAAGGTAACTTGCCGGGGCAAGTACCTTGCCGCAGCTGCTATCTTGCCGCAGCCAATACCTAGCCGCAGCCAATGACTTGTCGGGGCAAGTACCTTGCCGCGGCAAGTACTCTGCTACAGCAAACCTCAGGCTGGGCCTCAGCTGTCCCTCCCGGCAAGCTCCTCTTGCCGGGGCCTTAACTCTTGCTTTGTATACTTTGTTCTTGAATGGCTTCATAATCTTGAGCTTCTCTCTGGCTGTCCTCCCGCAAGCCTGGCCGCGGGATGCTACTACTGCCCGTGCACAAGTACGGGGTACTAGGGTACCCCTATTCTAGGGAACTTATCTTGTAATATAACTTGCAATATTTTGAAGTTAATGCATGTCATCTCCCTTGAGCAATTTCTTTCTTTGTGTGTACTTGCCCTACGCTTATAGGGAACTTGCCGGTGCGCGCGCCATCGCCGCGAGCGCTGGGTGCGGGACTTCAGCAGCCTGCTGGCGGTGCCGCCGCCGGCAAGCAACCTTGTCGCGCTCAGTGCAGCCACTTAGGTTGTTGAGCGGACTCGAAACAAGGTAAGGGCGCGACCGATTACGCTTAGGTTCCGTCGCGCACAGGTTTTCCATACAAAGAGTAGTATCGTTCAAGGAAAATAACCTTGAAAATAAAAAAGAATTTGATTGTTCAAACTTTGGCAAATTTGATTGTTCAAACTTTGGCACTTAGCTTTGTCGCTGATCTCTCCGCGGCAAGGTCTTGTCACTGCTTGCCGCTGCCTTCTTCCCGGCAAGGCAAAGTTTCTTTGAACGACGCCTGGTCTGCTTGCCGCTGCCTTCTTCCCGGCAAGGCAAAGTTTCTTTGAACGACGCCTGGTCCACGCCTGGTCCATATCATTATCCCATCCCCCCTGGCAAACTTGTGCGCGAGGGAAGCTTCTGTCTCTTTGAGAAAAAGAAAGAAGAGAAAATAAAGATATAGGAGCTTGGCGGCTCGTTAATGCTTACCGGGGAGGCTGTACTGCACAGTATGTCAGATAATCATGCAAAATAAAAGTAAACATGAAATCGTCAAAAACTGCGAAATACAAAAGCTTTATTTATGCACAGGGTCTGCGCCTAGCTTTGTACAAAGGATTACATGCAACAGCGGCAATACTTGTACAAAAGGTGGTTGCCGGGGAAGGGCCCGGCAACCGCGCCTTATGGAAAAAACTTACGAAGATGCTCAATGTTCCAGGAATTGATCACTGGAATGCCATCCTCGGTCTCCAGGCGGACAGTGCCAGGCCTGGTGACTCGTTTCACCCGATAAGGGCCTTCCCACTTCGGCGTCAACTTGTTTGAATTCTTGACCGACTGAACGTGTCGAAGAACAAGGTCGCCTTCCTCGAGACTTCTGGCATTAACTTTGCGGCTATGGTAGCGACGCAAAGCTTGCTGGTAGCGAGCAGCTCTCACAGCAGCCTGAAGACGATCCTCCTCGAGGAGCACAGCGTCATCTTGGCGCAGTTGCTCTTGCTCAAGCTCATCGTAAGCGAGCACTCGAGGTGACCCGTATACGAGTTCCGTGGGGAGAACTGCCTCTGCTCCATAAACTAGAGCAAAAGGCGTCTGGCCAGTAGCTCAAGCTCTCCAGACAATCCCTCTCTCCTGGCCATTTTCGGTCTGGGGGCTCGACATCCTCGGCCCTTTTCCCCGTGCCACCGGGGGCTTCGAGTACTTGTATGTGGCCATCGACAAGTTTACGAAGTGGCCGGAAGTGGAAGCAGTGAGGAAGGTGACAGCACAATCAGCCATCAAGTTCTTCAAGGGAATTGTTTGTCGCTTTGGTGTTCCTAACAGGATCATCACCGACAACGGTACCCAGTTCACGAGCCACGCCTTCATGCAGTATGTCGAAGACCTTGGCGCCAAGGTCTGTTTCGCTTCTGTTGCTCACCCCCGAAGCAACGGTCAAGCTAAAAGGGCAAATGCTGAAGTGCTGCGTGGTCTCAAGATGAGAACTTTCGACAGGCAGCGCAAGTGCGGCAAGAACTGGATCGAGGAGCTGCCAGTGGTTCTTTGGTCGATCAGGACGACGCCAAATCGAGCTACTGGCCAGACGCCTTTTGCTCTAGTTTATGGAGCAGAGGCAGTTCTCCCCACGGAACTCGTATACGGGTCACCTCGAGTGCTCGCTTACGATGAGCTTGAGCAAGAGCAACTACGGCAAGATGACGCTATGCTCCTCAAGGAGGATCGTCTTCAGGCTGCTGTGAGAGCTGCTCGCTACCAGCAAGCTTTGCGTCGCTACCATAGCCGCAAAGTTAATGCCAGAAGTCTCGAGGAAGGCGACCTTGTTCTTCGGCGCGTTCAGTCAGCCAAGAATTCAAACAAGTTGACGCCGAAGTGGGAAGGCCCTTATCGGGTGAAATGAGTCACCAGGCCCGGCGCTGTCCGCCTGGAGACCGAGGATGGCATTCCAGTGATCAATTCCTGGAACATTGAGCATCTTCGTAAGTTTTTTCCATAAGGCGTGGTTGCCGGGCCCTTCCCCGGCAACCACCTTTTGTACAAGTATTGCCGCTGTTGCATGTAATCCTTTGTACAAAGCCAGGCGCAGACCCTGTGCATAAATAAAGCTTTTGTATTTCGCAGTTTTTGATGATTTCATGTTTACTTTTATTTTGCATGATTATCTGACATACTGTGCAGTACAGCCTCCCCGGTAAGCATTAATGAGCCGCCAAGCTCCTATATCTTTATTTTCTCTTCTTTCTTTTTCTCAAAGAGACAGAAGCTTCCCTCGCGCACAAGTTTGCCGGGGGGGATGGGATAATGATATGGACCTGGCGCGCCAAAGATGTCGGGGACGAATCCGCGATCACCTATGGGACCCAGGGAAGGACCCCTTTACGTTCGGTAGGGAGAGACGGTCGCACGAAGAGCAAATCTAGCGAAGAACACGACAGTGCACGAGAGAGATTTACCCAGGTTCGGGCCGCACGGATGCATAAAACCCTACTCCTGCTTTTTGGTTTATTATCTGTATGATTGTTCTAGCTCCAGGAGCGCTACAGTACCGAACAGCTGCGTACAATACTGGAGTTCTCCATCTCCCCGTTCCTCCTCCCCCCTCCACATTGCCTATGGGCCTCCTTTTATACGCACAAAGGGGTCACCAACAGGTGGCAAACAGTAAAGGTAGAGGTGGAAAGTTGCTACAGTAAGGCCATTATTACGAGGATGACATGTCCTACCTACCACTGACGGCAGGGGACAAGGGCATTAAATGCCCACGCCTTTGCTGTCCACATACATGTACCCGGACGTCTTGGACGTGGGAAAAGCCTATCCCACCTGCTCCTGCACCGCTAGCTACAGTGTACCGCCGTCTATACAGTGCCCTGCCACACACGCTTGGAAGGACCCAGAGCGCCACGCTGGCAGAGGCACCGGAGCAGCACAGTAGCACAGTGGTACAGTAACGCTTGCCGCGGCAAGACCTTGCCGCACCTGACAGCTTGCCGCAACCCATAGTTTGCCGCGCAAGGTAACTTGCCGGGGCAAGTACCTTGCCACAGCTGCTATCTTGCCGCAGCCAATGACTTGTCGGGGCAAGTACCTTGCCGCGGCAAGTACTCTGCTACAGCAAACCTCAGGCTGGGCCTCAGCTGTCCCTCCCGGCAAGCTCCTCTTGCCGGGGCCTTAACTCTTGCTTTGTATACTTTGTTCTTGAATGGCTTCATAATCTTGAGCTTCTCTCTGGCTGTCCTCCCGCAAGCCTGGCCGCGGGATGCTACTACTGCCCGTGCACAAGTAAGTGGTACTAGGGTACCCCTATTCTAGTACACCGACAGGAGCCCCCGGGCCTGGGCCACACACGGTGCCGGGCGTTGTTGGGCCAGGCCCAAACAGTGCATGGGCACGCGTGGCTGGGATAAGCCGAAACGTCCCTATGTTGTTTAATTGCACGCTCTCACACGCGTCGCGCGTTGAATGCGAAGCGTGGGAAGCGTGCGCAGCTATCTCGAATGACGAAGGGGCGGATGGTTCCGCATCCTTCCCCATAAAAGGAGGGACCTGCAGAAGCACTCACACACCCCTCTCACCATTCTCGATCTCCAAATCTCCGCCTTCTTCTTCCTCCGCTCTAAAACAAAGCGGTTTCCCAATCCTCCGCCACCACGCGCGTCCGCATCTCCCTCGGTCCTCAGCTCCGCCTTCGCCATGCCTCCCAAAGGAGAAAAGGGGAAGACGGGGAAGTCCTCAAGGACGGAGACCCAGGCGCAATTGAAGAGGCAGAAGTACACGCTCTTCGCTCCGACGCTCACGGGGGCGGATCTGAAGGCCAAGTTCCAAGGCATGTGGGCCGCGAGGACCAAGGCGCATCCGGCCACCCGCGTTCGCCCAGCCACCGACGAGAGCGAAGTGAGCAAGTACCCCTTCTTCGCTTGCTACTTTTGGTGCGGGCTCTTCCCACCATACTCGGATTTCTTTAGCGACGTCATGTACACCTTCAATCTCCGTCTGCTGGATCTCACACCGAATGCCGTATCCACCATGGCAATATTTGCGCATCTGTGCGAGAACTTCGTCGGCGTTGCACCCAACACTGCGCTGTTCAGGCATTACTTCACTCCCCGTGCTGAAAAGGGGGAGCCTCTCACTGTTGGCGTCTCGTTCGTTTCAAGATTGGGCGCCAAGGAGCATTATCTGAAGGGGGATCTCCGCCCAAGATGGGGAGAAATCCGGTCTGAATGGTGTTGGATCATTGACGACGAGCCGCCACCATACTGTGCGCTTCGCAAGACCCCAGCAGCGCGTGGCACAGACTGGAGCGATCTGGATCCCCAGGACAAAAAGCTGGAGATTGCCGCTACCAGGATCATACGGCTCAGGGAGGCCGGGCTCACCATAGGGATGGTTGGCGTAGACTTCCTCCGCCGCCGCATTGCTCCTCTGCAGCAGAGAGGAAGGCCGGCCTCTGATTGGAAGAACCCAGCCGATATCATGCGGCTGCGCCCTAGACTGATCAACAACTTCACAGTTCTGCAGCACGACTTTTTCATGCGAGAACTGTTCAAGCAAGAGACAGATCCAGAGAAGCGCGACAAGGCGTTCACGCTGCCGAAGCACATCGTGCCCCTTTGCAACAACTCCGCATTGAGTGCAATCATCGCTATGATGCCGCTCTGCAATGCGCACAGCGTTGAAGCAACTTGGGACGTGCCGCTCGAAGAAGACGTGCGGCGATTCTTTGACTCCACGGTCGAAAAGCAGGTCCGGGAGGAGGAGTGGCTCGTCCGCAACACCACTAAGCAAGAAATAGAATTCATTGCTCGAAGAGTGGAAGAGGACAGGCTCGCCAGGGAAGCTGGCGATTTTGGTTATACTTTGGCGGAGCTCGACAAGGCACAAAAGGAGATCCTTGCCGAGCAGGGGATGCTTGCCGGGAAGGGCGAGCTCGCCGCACCCGGCAAGGATGTCGGGCCAAGCCAGCCTGCCGACGAGTCAGGCAGCTCGGAGGATGAGGGCTCCTCTTCCGAGGAGGGCACCGAAAGCCCACCGCAGTCAGAGTCCCCAGCCCCTCTGAGGAGGAAACGCCTTCGCAGGCTTGGCAAAGTGGCTGAGCGGCAAGAGGTTCAACAACCGCCGGAGCGCCGTTCGACGCGCTCGACCGCGGCAAGGGCTGGTGCTGCGGGAGCGTCTCACGCGGCCCCGGCAACTGGAGCAGGGTCATCAAAGACCGCTGCTACTACCCCCGCCAAGCGGCCAAGGAGCCCAGCTCCCCCTCCTCCCCCTCCTCACACGGAGGCGGACTTTGATTTTTCCGCTCTCAGCGAAGAGGACGACGAGGAAGAGTAAGTTCCCTTGCCGCGACCCTCAATCTTTGTAAGGTTTTGTTTCTGTCCTCACTTGTCGTGCTCCGGCCTTGCTTCCGCAGGGAGGAAACCTTGGCGGAGAGGACAAGGAAGAGAGCTAAGGTCTCGACGAGCAAGACCGTGGTGGTCGTCGAAGATGAGCCCACGGCAACCACCGGGAGAGCGTCTGAGACCATCCCGACCAGCTCGGAGCCCAGCCCTCGTCGCAGCCCCCAGCGCAGCCCCCAGCGTAAGTATTTCAACTACCTTTCGCTGGCGGCCGCTGAGGAACAAGCATTTTGTCACTGACATCTTTGGGCGTGTAGGAGAGGAGCAGCAAGTGGAGCCATCTGAAGGTGCTCCAGAAGTACCACCCCCCTCGACCACACCGCCAAGGAGGAGATCTCCGGTAAGGGCTCCCACTAGCGAGCCGAGCCACGAAGAGGAGCCGGCAAGCGCCGAAGTGCCAAGCACCAGCGCTGGCGACCCCACCCCAATGACAAACGTTGACGGGGGAGGGGAGCCCCCAGCTCCTGAGCTCAACACGGGTAAACCCACTTGCCGCAAAACTCTTTCTGCTTTCTTTCTTTTGTCTTCTTGAATTTCTTCCTGAAGCTCTTTTTGCCTTACTTCTCGGGTTGGCAGAGCCCTCCTCGGTGGAGCCAATGAACATTGACTCTTCTGCCGAGGAGAACACCACAGGGGCCGTTGACGACGAGGCCGCCAAGGCCGCCGCTGCCAAGGCCGACAAGCTGGCAGCCGACAAGCTTGCCGACGAAGAAACTGCCAGGGCTGCCGAAGAGGCCGGCAAGGCCACCGAGGATAATACCGCCAAGGCGCCCACCGATGAAGCCGCCAAGGCTGCTAAAGCTGAGGCCGCCCAGAAGGCTGCTGAGGAGGCCGGCGAGGGAGCCGGTGGTCGTACTGACGGCCCTGAGGCCACAGGAGCGCCAGGCGCTACTCCGACCACGGGTCCCTCAACCACTAATGAGGCGGCAGCGCCCAACTCGCCTCCGCCAAGCAAATACATCCTCCTCGGTTGGCGCTCTGGAGCCCACCGTCCAGGGGAGGCTGACGTAGACGATGCTCTATAGGTATCTCCGAAGGTGTCTGTTGAGTTGGCGTGAATCGAGATTGGGATTTGTCACTCCGTGTATCGGAGAGGTATCTCTGGGCCCTCTCGGTAATACACATAACAAGAAGCTTGCAAGAAAAGTGACTAAGGAGTTAGTTGCAAGATGATGTATTACGGAACGAGTAAAGAGACTTGCCGGTAACGAGATTGAACTAGGTATAGAGATACCGACGATCGAATCTCGGGCAAGTAACATACCGATAGACAAAGGGAATTACGTATGTTGTCATAAGGTTCGACCGATAAAGATCTTCGTAGAATTTGTAGGAACCAATATGGGCATCCTTCGGGGACGAATCCGCGATCACCTATGGGACCCAGGGAAGGACCCCTTTACGTTCGGCAGGGAGAGACGGTCGCACGAAGAGCAAATCTAGCGAAGAACACGACAGTGCATGAGAGAGATTTACCCAGGTTCGGGCCGCACGGATGCGTAAAACCCTACTCCTGCTTTTTGGTTTATTATCTGTATGATTGTTCTAGCTCCAGGAGCGCTACAGTATCGAGCAGCTGCGTACAATACTGGAGTTCTCCATCTCCCCGTTCCTCCTCCCCCCTCCTTGCCGCCGCTAGACATGTTAAAGAACAATCTGTTTAAGCCGCGGCAACTTATCTTGTAATATAACTTGCAATATTTTGAAGTTAATGCATGTCATCTCCCTTGAGCAATTTCTTTCTTTGTGTGTACTTGCCCTACGCTTATAGGGAACTTGCCGGTGCGCGCGCCATCGCCGCGAGCGCTGGGTGCGGGACTTCAGCAGCCTGCTGGCGGTGCCGCCGCCGGCAAGCAACCTTGTCGCGCTCAGTGCAGCCACTTAGGTTGTTGAGCGGACTCGAAACAAGGTAAGGGCGCGACCGATTACGCTTAGGTTCCGTCGCGCACAGGTTTTCCATACAAAGAGTAGTATCGTTCAAGGAAAATAACCTTGAAAATAAAAAAGAATTTGATTGTTCAAACTTTGGCAAATTTGATTGTTCAAACTTTGGCACTTAGCTTTGTCGCTGATCTCTCCGCGGCAAGGTCTTGTCACTGCTTGCCGCTGCCTTCTTCCCGGCAAGGCAAAGTTTCTTTGAACGACGCCTGGTCTGCTTGCCGCTGCCTTCTTCCCGGCAAGGCAAAGTTTCTTTGAACGACGCCTGGTCCACGCCTGGTCCATATCATTATCCCATCCCCCCTGGCAAACTTGTGCGCGAGGGAAGCTTCTGTCTCTTTGAGAAAAAGAAAGAAGAGAAAATAAAGATATAGCAGCTTGGCGGCTCGTTAATGCTTACCGGGGAGGCTGTACTGCACAGTATGTCAGATAATCATGCAAAATAAAAGTAAACATGAAATCGTCAAAAACTACGAAATACAAAAGCTTTATTTATGCACAGGGTCTGCGCCTAGCTTTGTACAAAGGATTACATGCAACAGCGGCAATACTTGTACAAAAGGTGGTTGCCGGGGAAGGGCCCGGCAACCGCGCCTTATGGAAAAAACTTACGAAGATGCTCAATGTTCCAGGAATTGATCACTGGAATGCCATCCTCGGTCTCCAGGCGGACAGTGCCAGGCCTGGTGACTCGTTTCACCCGATAAGGGCCTTCCCACTTCGGCGTCAACTTGTTTGAATTCTTGGCCGACTGAACGTGTCGAAGAACAAGGTCGCCTTCCTCGAGACTTCTGGCATTAACTTTGCGGCTATGGTAGCGACGCAAAGCTTGCTGGTAGCGAGCAGCTCTCACAGCAGCCTGAAGACGATCCTCCTCGAGGAGCACAGCGTCATCTTGGCGCAGTTGCTCTTGCTCAAGCTCATCGTAAGCGAGCACTCGAGGTGACCCGTATACGAGTTCCGTGGGGAGAACTGCCTCTGCTCCATAAACTAGAGCAAAAGGCGTCTGGCCAGTAGCTCAAGCTCTCCAGACAATCCCTCTCTCCTGGCCATTTTCGGTCTGGGGGCTCGACATCCTCGGCCCTTTTCCCCGTGCCACCGGGGGCTTCGAGTACTTGTATGTGGCCATCGACAAGTTTACGAAGTGGCCGGAAGTGGAAGCAGTGAGGAAGGTGACAGCACAATCAGCCATCAAGTTCTTCAAGGGAATTGTTTGTCGCTTTGGTGTTCCTAACAGGATCATCACCGACAACGGTACCCAGTTCACGAGCCACGCCTTCATGCAGTATGTCGAAGACCTTGGCGCCAAGGTCTGTTTCGCTTCTGTTGCTCACCCCCGAAGCAACGGTCAAGCTAAAAGGGCAAATGCTGAAGTGCTGCGTGGTCTCAAGATGAGAACTTTCGACAGGCAGCGCAAGTGCGGCAAGAACTGGATCGAGGAGCTGCCAGTGGTTCTTTGGTCGATCAGGACGACGCCAAATCGAGCTACTGGCCAGACGCCTTTTGCTCTAGTTTATGGAGCAGAGGCAGTTCTCCCCACGGAACTCGTATACGGGTCACCTCGAGTGCTCGCTTACGATGAGCTTGAGCAAGAGCAACTACGGCAAGATGACGCTATGCTCCTCAAGGAGGATCGTCTTCAGGCTGCTGTGAGAGCTGCTCGCTACCAGCAAGCTTTGCGTCGCTACCATAGCCGCAAAGTTAATGCCAGAAGTCTCGAGGAAGGCGACCTTGTTCTTCGGCGCGTTCAGTCAACCAAGAATTCAAACAAGTTGACGCCGAAGTGGGAAGGCCCTTATCGGGTGAAACGAGTCACCAGGCCCGGCGCTGTCCGCCTGGAGACCGAGGATGGCATTCCAGTGATCAATTCCTGGAACATTGAGCATCTTCGTAAGTTTTTTCCATAAGGCGTGGTTGCCGGGCCCTTCCCCGGCAACCACCTTTTGTACAAGTATTGCCGCTGTTGCATGTAATCCTTTGTACAAAGCCAGGCGCAGACCCTGTGCATAAATAAAGCTTTTGTATTTCGCAGTTTTTGACGATTTCATGTTTACTTTTATTTTGCATGATTATCTGACATACTGTGCAGTACAGCCTCCCCGGTAAGCATTAATGAGCCGCCAAGCTCCTATATCTTTATTTTCTCTTCTTTCTTTTTCTCAAAGAGACAGAAGCTTCCCTCGCGCACAAGTTTGCCGGGGGGGATGGGATAATGATATGGACCTGGCGCGCCAAAGATGTCGGGGACAAATCCGCGATCACCTATGGGACCCAGGAAGGACCCCTTTACGTTCGGTAGGGAGAGACGGTCGCACGAAGAGCAAATCTAGCGAAGAACACGACAGTGCACGAGAGAGATTTACCCAGGTTCGGGCCGCACGGATGCATAAAACCCTACTCCTGCTTTTTGGTTTATTATCTGTATGATTGTTCTAGCTCCAGGAGCGCTACAGTACCGAACAGCTGCGTACAATACTGGAGTTCTCCATCTCCCCGTTCCTCCTCCCCCCTCCACATTGCCTATGGGCCTCCTTTTATACGCACAAAGGGGTCACCAACAGGTGGCAAACAGTAAAGGTAGAGGTGGAAAGTTGCTACAGTAAGGCCATTATTACGAGGATGACATGTCCTACCTACCACTGACGGCAGGGGACAAGGGCATTAAATGCCCATGCCTTTGCTGTCCACATACATGTACCCGGACGTCTTGGACGTGGGAAAAGCCTATCCCACCTGCTCCTGCACCGCTAGCTACAGTGTACCGCCGTCTATACAGTGCCCTGCCACACACGCTTGGAAGGACCCAGAGCGCCACGCTGGCAGAGGCACCGGAGCAGCACAGTAGCACAGTGGTACAGTAACGCTTGCCGCGGCAAGACCTTGCCGCACCTGACAGCTTGCCGCAACCCATAGTTTGCCGCGCAAGGTAACTTGCCGGGGCAAGTACCTTGCCACAGCTGCTATCTTGCCGCAGCCAATACCTAGCCGCAGCCAATGACTTGTCGGGGCAAGTACCTTGCCGCGGCAAGTACTCTGCTACAGCAAACCTCAGGCTGGGCCTCAGCTGTCCCTCCCGGCAAGCTCCTCTTGCCGGGGCCTTAACTCTTGCTTTGTATACTTTGTTCTTGAATGGCTTCATAATCTTGAGCTTCTCTCTGGCTGTCCTCCCGCAAGCCTGGCCGCGGGATGCTACTACTGCCCGTGCACAAGTACGTGGTACTAGGGTACCCCTATTCTAGTACACCGACAGGAGCCCCCGGGCCTGGGCCACACACGGTGCCGGGCGTTGTTGGGCCAGGCCCAAACAGTGCATGGGCACGCGTGGCTGGGATAAGCCGAAACGTCCCTATGTTGTTTAATTGCACGCTCTCGCACGCGTCGCGCGTTGAATGCGAAGCGTGGGAAGCGTGCGCAGCTATCTCGAATGACGAAGGGGCGGATGGTTCCGCATCCTTCCCCATAAAAGGAGGGACCTGCAGAAGCACTCACACACCCCTCTCACCATTCTCGATCTCCAAATCTCCGCCTTCTTCTTCCTCCGCTCTAAAACAAAGCGGTTTCCCAATCCTCCGCCACCACGCGCGTCCGCATCTCCCTCGGTCCTCAGCTCCGCCTTCGCCATGCCTCCCAAAGGAGAAAAGGGGAAGACGGGGAAGTCCTCAAGGACGGAGACCCAGGCGCAATTGAAGAGGCAGAAGTACACGCTCTTCGCTCCGACGCTCACGGGGGCGGATCTGAAGGCCAAGTTCCAAGGCATGTGGGCCGCGAGGACCAAGGCGCATCCGGCCACCCGCGTTCGCCCAGCCACCGACGAGAGCGAAGTGAGCAAGTACCCCTTCTTCGCTTGCTACTTTTGGTGCGGGCTCTGCCCACCATACTCGGATTTCTTTAGCGACGTCATGTACACCTTCAATCTCCGTCTGCTGGATCTCACACCGAATGCCGTATCCACCATGGCAATATTTGCGCATCTGTGCGAGAACTTCGTCGGCGTTGCACCCAACACTGCGCTGTTCAGGCATTACTTCACTCCCCGTGCTGAAAAGGGGGAGCCTCTCACTGTTGGCGTCTCGTTCGTTTCAAGATTGGGCGCCAAGGAGCATTATCTGAAGGGGGATCTCCGCCCAAGATGGGGAGAAATCCGGTCTGAATGGTGTTGGATCATTGACGACGAGCCGCCACCATACTGTGCGCTTCGCAAGACCCCAGCAGCGCGTGGCACAGACTGGAGCGATCTGGATCCCCAGGACAAAAAGCTGGAGATTGCCGCTACCAGGATCATACGGCTCAGGGAGGCCGGGCTCACCATAGGGATGGTTGGCGTAGACTTCCTCCGCCGCCGCATTGCTCCTCTGCAGCAGAGAGGAAGGCCGGCCTCTGATTGGAAGAACCCAGCCGATATCATGCGGCTGCGCCCTAGACTGATCAACAACTTCACAGTTCTGCAGCACGACTTTTTCATGCGAGAACTGTTCAAGCAAGAGACAGATCCAGAGAAGCGCGACAAGGCGTTCACGCTGCCGAAGCACATCGTGCCCCTTTGCAACAACTCCGCATTGAGTGCAATCATCGCTATGATGCCGCTCTGCAATGCGCACAGCGTTGAAGCAACTTGGGACGTGCCGCTCGAAGAAGACGTGCGGCGATTCTTTGACTCCACGGTCGAAAAGCAGGTCCGGGAGGAGGAGTGGCTCGTCCGCAACACCACTAAGCAAGAAATAGAATTCATTGCTCGAAGAGTGGAAGAGGACAGGCTCGCCAGGGAAGCTGGCGATTTTGGTTATACTTTGGCGGAGCTCGACAAGGCACAAAAGGAGATCCTTGCCGAGCAGGGGATGCTTGCCGGGAAGGGCGAGCTCGCCGCACCCGGCAAGGATGTCGGGCCAAGCCAGCCTGCCGACGAGTCAGGCAGCTCGGAGGATGAGGGCTCCTCTTCCGAGGAGGGCACCGAAAGCCCACCGCAGTCAGAGTCCCCAGCCCCTCTGAGGAGGAAACGCCTTCGCAGGCTTGGCAAAGTGGCTGAGCGGCAAGAGGTTCAACAACCGCCGGAGCGCCGTTCGACGCGCTCGACCGCGGCAAGGGCTGGTGCTGCGGGAGCGTCTCACGCGGCCCCGGCAACTGGAGCAGGGTCATCAAAGACCGCTGCTACTACCCCCGCCAAGCGGCCAAGGAGCCCAGCTCCCCCTCCTCCCCCTCCTCACACGGAGGCGGACTTTGATTTTTCCGCTCTCAGCGAAGAGGACGACGAGGAAGAGTAAGTTCCCTTGCCGCGACCCTCAATCTTTGTAAGGTTTTGTTTCTGTCCTCACTTGTCGTGCTCCGGCCTTGCTTCCGCAGGGAGGAAACCTTGGCGGAGAGGACAAGGAAGAGAGCTAAGGTCTCGACGAGCAAGACCGTGGTGGTCGTCGAAGATGAGCCCACGGCAACCACCGGGAGAGCGTCTGAGACCATCCCGACCAGCTCGGAGCCCAGCCCTCGTCGCAGCCCCCAGCGCAGCCCCCAGCGTAAGTATTTCAACTACCTTTCGCTGGCGGCCGCTGAGGAACAAGCATTTTGTCACTGACATCTTTGGGCGTGTAGGAGAGGAGCATCAAGTAGAGCCATCTGAAGGTGCTCCAGAAGTACCACCCCCCTCGACCACACCGCCAAGGAGGAGATCTCCGGTAAGGGCTCCCACTAGCGAGCCGAGCCACGAAGAGGAGCCGGCAAGCGCCGAAGTGCCAAGCACCAGCGCTGGCGACCCCACCCCAATGACAAACGTTGACGGGGGAGGGGAGCCCCCAGCTCCTGAGCTCAACACGGGTAAACCCACTTGCCGCAAAACTCTTTCTGCTTTCTTTCTTTTGTCTTCTTGAATTTCTTCCTGAAGCTCTTTTTGCCTTACTTCTCGGGTTGGCAGAGCCTTCCTCGGTGGAGCCAATGAACATTGACTCTTCTACCGAGGAGAACACCACAGGGGCCGTCGACGACGAGGCCGCCAAGGCCGCCGCTGCCAAGGCCGACAAGCTGGCAGCCGACAAGCTTGCCGACGAAGAAACTGCCAGGGCTGCCGAAGAGGCCGGCAAGGCCACCGAGGATAATACCGCCAAGGCGCCCACCGATGAAGCCGCCAAGGCTGCTGAAGCTGAGGCCGCCCAGAAGGCTGCTGAGGAGGCCGGCGAGGGAGCCGGTGGTCGTACTGACGGCCCTGAGGCCACAGGAGCGCCAGGCGCTACTCCGACCACGGGTCCCTCAACCACTGACGAGGCGGCAGCGCCCAACTCGCCTCCGCCAAGCAAATACATCCGGGTCGGCGAGAACGTCTACGTCAGCCTCCCCTGGACGGTGGGCTCCAGAGCGCCAACCGAGGAGGATGTTGTGGATGAGGAGATCCTTGCCGCTGCCGGGCTCCAGCTTGTGGATGCGCCAGGTGCCAGCAGCAGCAGCACGTCTGAAGAGGAGCAACTGCTTCAAAAGCTGCTGAATCTTCATCACGCCCGACATGAGAAGCTAGCTTCCAGGGAGGCGCTCATCGAGAAGGCCGAAGCTGACATGTTGAGGCGCGCGGAGATCTTGGCGGACGTCCGCGCGCGATCTCTTAATGCGTTAGAGGTCAAGCGGGCACAGCTGGCCGAAGAACGGCAGGCCCTCCTCCTGATGAAGCAAGACATTGAACAAAAATAAGAGGAGACCACCAAGGAGTTGTCTGCTCAGGCCGGTGATCTGAACCAGCGGAAAGTGGACCTTGATGCCCACGATGAAGAACTTGCCGAGCACAAGAGGAAACTTGCCGAAACCCTCCGACAGAAAGATGAGGAGGTGGCAAGACTTGTCGCAGAGCGGACCCGGGGGCAGGCACAAAAACACCAGAAGGAAATCGAAGCCTTGGCCCAAGAGTACGCCAGCAAGTTGGTGGAGGCCACCAACGATGTCGCTGCTGCAGAAGTGAACAGGAAGGAAACGGAGGAGAAAGTGGCAAGACTAGAGGCCGCCCTTAAGGCAAACGGTGACAAGCTCTCAACGCTTGAAAGTGAAAGGGCAAAGGTGACCCACACTTTGGCGGAGATGCAAGTTACCATAGCCAAGAAGAACAATCTGCTTGCCGCCACCAACGACTCCAGAGCAGACCTGAAGCTGAAGCTGACCACGCTGAAGGAGACGCTCGACACCACCAGAAAGCGCGAAGGGCTTCTAATGACAGAGCTCCAGAAGGAAAAAGGTCTGCTTCAAGATGCTATTGCAACCCACAAGAAGTTCAGGGATAACGTGGGGATCTTCACAGACAGGCTTGCCAGCGCCGCCGAGGACATCGACAAGGAGCTGACTGCCCTGAAGGTGCCGGACTTCGGGTACTCCACCGACAAGAACACGCAAACTAGCGTCAAGCTAGTCGAGTTCTTCGACGGAGTAGTAGAAGCACTCCAACAGCTGCAAGTCAATCACAAGGCTCAACTGGCCGACGAGTCACGCAGGCTTTGCCGGGGAGTTCTCCGGAGGTTGTTGGTGAAGATAGCATACAGAAACCCGGGCGTCGACTTCAGCAACATCTTCAAAAGCTTGCCGAAGGGATACGACCCCGTGCCACTAGAGGCCCTTATCGCGCCCATCGTGGAGAGGGTGGACCAAATCCAGAGAGTCGAAGGCGAGCACCGCAATTAGAGAGCCCATTCTTCTCCCTCCTTGCCGCCGCTAGACATGTTAAAGAACAATCTGTTTAAGCCGCGGCAACTTATCTTGTAATATAACTTCAATATTTTGAAGTTAATGCATGTCATCTCCCTTGAGCAATTTCTTTCTTTGTGTGTACTTGCCCTACGCTTATAGGGAACTTGCCGGTGCGCGCACCATCGCCACGAGCGATGGGTGCGGGACTTCAGCAGCCTGCTGGCGGTGCCGCTGCCGGCAAGCAACCTTGTCGCGCTCAGTACAGCCACTTAGGTTGTTGAGCGGACTCGAAACAAGGTAAGGGCGCGACCGATTACGCTTAGGTTCCGTCGCGCACAGGTTTTCCATACAAAGAGTAGTATCGTTCAAGGAAAATAACCTTGAAAATAAAAAAGAATTTGATTGTTCAAACTTTGGCAAATTTGATTGTTCAAACTTTGGCACTTAGCTTTGTCGCTGATCTCTCCGCGGCAAGGTCTTGTCACTGCTTGCCGCTGCCTTCTTCCCGGCAAGGCAAAGTTTCTTTGAACGACGCCTGGTCTGCTTGCCGCTGCCTTCTTCCCGGCAAGGCAAAGTTTCTTTGAACGACGCCTGGTCCACGCCTGGTCCATATCATTATCCCATCCCCCCGGCAAACTTGTGCGCGAGGGAAGCTTCTGTCTCTTTGAGAAAAAGAAAGAAGAGAAAATAAAGATGTAGGAGCTTGGCGGCTCGTTAATGCTTACCGGGGAGGCTGTACTGCACAGTATGTCAGATAATCATGCAAAATAAAAGTAAACATGAAATCGTCAAAAACTGCGAAATACAAAAGCTTTATTTATGCACAGGGTCGGCGCCTGGCTTTGTACAAAGGATTACATGCAACAGCGGCAATACTTGTACAAAAGGTGGTTGCCGGGGAAGGGCCCGGCAACCGCGCCTTATGGAAAAAACTTACAAAGATGCTCAATGTTCCAGGAATTGATCACTGGAATGCCATCCTCGGTCTCCAGGCGGACAGCACCGGGCCTGGTGACTCGTTTCACCCGATAAGGGCCTTCCCACTTCGGCGTCAACTTGTTTGAATTCTTGGCCGACTGAACGCGCCGAAGAACAAGGTCGCCTTCCTCGAGACTTCTGGCATTAACTTTGCGGCTATGGTAGCGACGCAAAGCTTGCTGGTAGCGAGCAGCTCTCACAGCAGCCTGAAGACGATCCTCCTCGAGGAGCACAGCGTCATCTTGCCGCAGTTGCTCTTGCTCAAGCTCATCGTAAGCGAGCACTCGAGGTGACCCGTATACGAGTTCCGTGGGGAGAACTGCCTCTGCTCCATAAACTAGAGCAAAAGGCGTCTGGCCAGTAGCTCGATTTGACGTCGTCCTGATCGACCAAAGAACCACTGGCAGCTCCTCGATCCAGTTCTTGCCGCACTTGCGCAGCCTGTCGAAAGTTCTCGTCTTGAGCCCACGCAGCACTTTAGCATTTGCCCTTTCAGCTTGACCGTTGCTTCGGGGGTGAGCAACAGAAGCGAAACAGACCTTGGCGCCAAGGTCTTCGACATACTGCATGAAGGCGTGGCTCGTGAACTGGGTACCGTTGTCGGTGATGATACTGTTAGGAACACCAAAGCGACAAACAATTCCCTTAAAGAACTTGATGGCTGATTGTGCTGTCACCTTCCTCACTGCTTCCACTTCCGGCCACTTCGTAAACTTGTCGATGGCCACATACAAGTACTCGAAGCCCCCGGTGGCACGGGGAAAAGGGCCGAGGATGTCGAGCCCCCAGACCAAAAATGGCCAGGAGAGAGGGATTGTCTGGAGAGCTTGAGCTGGCTGATGAATCTGCTTGGAATGAAACTGGCACGCTTCACACTTGGTTACTAGTGCAGTTGCATCCTGGAGGGCGGTGGGCCAAAAGAAACCTTGCCGGAAAGCCTTTCCAGCAAGGGCTCTTGACCCTATGTGGTGACCACATATGCCTCCATGAATCTCCGCCAACAGCTCCTGTCCTTCTTCCCGGGGAATACACTTCAATTTCACACCGTTTGGTCTTTTTCTGCACAGCATGTCATCAACAAATTGATACATATTGGACCGTCGGGCTACTTTCTCCGCTTCTTCCTGCTCTTCGGGAAGTTCTCCTGTCTGAAGGAAACGGACGATCTGCTGCGCCCACGCTGGAGCCTGTGGCTCGACAACGAGGACTAAAGGCATTTCTTCTGCTGCGGGAACATCAGGCCCTACGGCAAGAGCTTGTCGCTCTACCAGAGCCGGCCGTTCCCTGACGAGCTTGGCGGGAATAGCCGCTTCAACGACAAGAGCCTGGGGCCCTGCTGGAGCGTGCTGTCCTTCAACAAGCTCGTCGGGAGCAGTTGCTTCAATGACGGAAGCCCAAGGCCTCGTCGGAGCATCTTGCTCCTCAGCGCTTCGATCAGGAGCGCCTGCTTCAACGACAAGGACCCGAAGTCTTGTCGGAGCAAGTTGCCCCTTTGCCTTTTGCCTAGGAGCACCCGCTTCAATGACAAAAGCGTGAGGCCTTGTCGGAGCAAGTTGCCCCTCTGCATCTTTGGCGCTGGCTTTGGCAGCCTTCTTGCCGGCGGCTTCGGGGCGCAGCAGATCGTCCGTTTCCTTCAGACAGGAGAACTTCCCGAAGAGCAGGAAGAAGCGGAGAAAGTAGCCCGACGGTCCAATATGTATCAATTTGTCGATGACATGCTGTGCAGAAAAAGACCAAACGGTGTGAAATTGAAGTGTATTCCCCGGGAAGAAGGACAGGAGCTGTTGGCGGAGATTCATGGAGGCATATGTGGTCACCACATAGGGTCAAGAGCCCTTGCTGGAAAGGCTTTCCGGCAAGGTTTCTTTTGGCCCACCGCCCTCCAGGATGCAACTGCACTAGTAACCAAGTGTGAAGCGTGCCAGTTTCATTCCAAGCAGATTCATCAGCCAGCTCAAGCTCTCCAGAAAATCCCTCTCTCCTGGCCATTTTCGGTCTGGGGGCTCGACATCCTCGGCCCCTTTCCCCGTGCCACCGGGGGCTTCGAGTACTTGTATGTGGCCATCGACAAGTTTACAAAGTGGCCGGAAGTGGAAGCAGTGAGGAAGGTGACAGCACAATCAGCCATCAAGTTCTTCAAGGGAATTGTTTGTCGCTTTGGTGTTCCTAACAGGATCATCACCGACAACGGTACCCAGTTCACGAGCCACGCCTTCATGCAGTATGTCGAAGACCTTGGCGCCAAGGTCTGTTTCGCTTCTGTTGCTCACCCCCGAAGCAACGGTCAAGCTGAAAGGGCAAATGCTGAAGTGCTGCGTGGGCTCAAGACGAGAACTTTCGACAGGCTGCGCAAGTGCGGCAAGAACTGGATCGAGGAGCTGCCAGTGGTTCTTTGGTCGATCAGGACGACGCCAAATCGAGCTACTGGCCAGACGCCTTTTGCTCTAGTTTATGGAGCAGAGGGAGTTCTCCCCACCGAACTCGTATACGGGTCACCTCGAGTGCTCGCTTACGATGAGCTTGAGCAAGAGCAACTGCGGCAAGATGACGCTGTGCTCCTCGAGGAGGATCGTCTTCAGGCTGCTGTGAGAGCTGCTCGCTACCAGCAAGCTTTGCGTCGCTACCATAGCCGCAAAGTTAATGCCAGAAGTCTCGAGGAAGGCGACCTTGTTCTTCGGCGCGTTCAGTCGGCCAAGAATTCAAACAAGTTGACGCCGAAGTGGGAAGGCCCTTATCGGGTGAAACGAGTCACCAGGCCCGGCGCTGTCCGCCTGGAGACCGAGGATGGCATTCCAGTGATCAATTCCTGGAACATTGAGCATCTTCGTAAGTTTTTTCCATAAGGCGCGGTTGCCGGGCCCTTCCCCGGCAACCACCTTTTGTACAAGTATTGCCGCTGTTGCATGTAATCCTTTGTACAAAGCCAGGCGCAGACCCTGTGCATAAATAAAGCTTTTGTATTTCACAGTTTTTGACGATTTCATGTTTACTTTTATTTTGCATGATTATCTGACATACTGTGCAGTACAGCCTCCCCGGTAAGCATTAACGAGCCGCCAAGCTCCTATATCTTTATTTTCTCTTCTTTCTTTTTCTCAAAGAGACAGAAGCTTCCCTCGCGCACAAGTTTGCCGGGGGGGTGGGATAATGATATGGACCAGGCATCGTTCAAAGAAACTTTGCCTTGCCGGGAAGAAGGCAGCGGCAAGCAGTGACAAGACCTTGCCGCGGAGAGATCAGCGACAAAGCTAAGTGCCAAAGTTTGAATAATCAAATTCTTTTTTATTTTCAAGGTTATTTTCCTTGAACGATACTACTCTTTGTATGGAAAACCTGTGCGCGACGGAACCTAAGCGTAATCGGTCGCGCCCTTACTTGTTTCGAGTCCGCTCAACAACCTAAGTGGCTGCACTGAGCGCGACAAGGTTGCTTGCCGGCAGCGGCACCGCCAGCAGGCTGCTGGAGTCCCGCACCCAGCGCTCGCGGCGATGGTGCGCGCACCGGCAAGTTCCCTATAAGCGTAGGGCAAGTACACACAAAGAAAGAAATTGCTCAAGGGAGATGACATGCATTAACTTCAAAATATTGCAAGTTATATTACAAGATAAGTTGCCGCGGCTTAAACAGATTGTTCTTTAACATGTCTAGCGGCGGCAAGGAGGGAGAAGAATGGGCTCTCTAATTGCGGTGCTCGCCTTCGACTCTCTGGATTTGGTCCACCCTCTCCACGATGGGCGCGACAAGGGCCTCTAGTGGCGCGGGGTCGTATCCCTTCGGCAAGCTTTTGAAGATGTTGCTGAAGTCGACGCCCGGGTTTCTGTATGCTATCTTCACCAACAACCTCCGGAGAACTCCCTGGCAAAGCCTGCGTGACTCGTCGGCCAGTTGAGCCTTGTGATTGACTTGGAGCTGTTGGAGTGCTTCTACTACTCTGTCAAAGAACTCGGCTAGCTTGACGCTAGTTTGCGTGTTCTTGTCGGTGGAGTACCCGAAGTCCGGCACCTTCAGGGCAGTCAGCTCCTTGTCGATGTCCTCGGCGGCGCTGGCAAGCCTGTCTGTGAAGATCCCCACGTTATCCCTGAAGTTCTTGTGGGTTGCAATAGCATCTTGAAGCAGACCTTTTTCCTTGTGGAGCTCTGTCATTAGAAGCCCTTCGCGCTTTCTGGTGGTGTCGAGCGTCTCCTTCAGCGTGGTCAGCTTCAGCTTCAGGTCTGCTCTGGAGTCGTTGGCGGCGGCAAGCAGATTGTTCTTCTTGGCTATGGTAACTTGCATCTCCGCCAAAGTGTGGGTCACCTTTGCCCTTTCACTTTCAAGCGTTGAGAGCTTGTCACCGTTTGCCTTAAGGGCGGCCTCTAGTCTTGCCACTTTCTCCTCCGTTTCCTTCCTGTTCACTTCTGCAGCAGCGACAGCGTTGGTGGCCTCCACCAACTTGCTGGCGTACTCTTGGGCCAAGGCTTCGATTTCCTTCTGGTGTTTTTGTGCCTGCCCCCGGGTCCGCTCTGCGACAAGTCTTGCCACCTCCTCGTCTTTCTGTCGGTGGGTTTCGGCAAGTTTCCTCTTGCGCTCGGCAAGTTCTTCTTCGTGGGCATCAAGGTCCACTTTCCGCTGGTTCAGATCACCGGCCTGAGCAGACAACTCCTTGGCGGTCTCCTCCTGTTTTTGTTCAATGTCTTGCTTCATCAGGAGGAGGGCCTGCCGTTCTTCGGCCAGCTGTGCCCGCTTGACCTCTAACGCATTAAGAGATCGCGCGCGGACGTCCGCCAAGATCTCCGCGCGCCTCAACATGTCAGCTTCGGCCTTCTCGATGAGCGCCTCCCTGGAAGCTAGCTTCTCCCGTCGGGCGCGATGAAGATTCAGCAGCTTTTGAAGCAGTTGCTCCTCTTCAGACGTGCTGCTGCTGCTGGCACCTGGCGCGCCAAAGATGTCAGGGACGAATCCGCGATCACCTATGGGACCCAGGGAAGGACCCCTTTACGTTCGGCAGGGAGAGACGGTCGCACGAAGAGCAAATCTAGCGAAGAACACGACAGTGCACGAGAGAGATTTACCCAGGTTCGGGCCGCACGGATGCGTAAAACCCTACTCCTGCTTTTTGGTTTTTTATCTGTATGATTGTTCTAGCTCCAGGAGCGCTACAGTACCGAGCAGCTGCGTACAATACTGGAGTTCTCCATCTCCCCGTTCCTCCTCCCCCCTCCACATTGCCTATGGGCCTCCTTTTATACGCACAAAGGGGTCACCAACAGGTGGCAAACAGTAAAGGTAGAGGTGGAAAGTTGCTACAGTAAGGCCATTATTACCAGGATGACATGTCCTACCTACCACTGACGGCAGGGGACAAGGGCATTAAATGCCCATGCCTTTGCTGTCCACATACATGTACCCGGACGTCTTGGACGTGGGAAAAGCCTATCCCACCTGCTCCTGCACCGCTAGCTACAGTGTACCGCCGTCTATACAGTGCCCTGCCACACACGCTTGGAAGGACCCAGAGCGCCACGCTGGCAGAGGCACCGGAGCAGCACAGTAGCACAGTGGTACAGTAACGCTTGCCGCGGCAAGACCTTGCCGCACCTGACAGCTTGCCGCAACCCATAGTTTGCCGCGCAAGGTAACTTGCCGGGGCAAGTACCTTGCCGCAGCTGCTATCTTGCCGCAGCCAATACCTAGCCGCAGCCAATGACTTGCCGGGGAAAGTACCTTGCCGCGGCAAGTACTCTGCTACAGCAAACCTCAGGCTGGGCCTCAGCTGTCCCTCCCGGCAAGCTCCTCTTGCCGGGGCCTTAACTCTTGCTTTGTATACTTTGTTCTTGAATGGCTTAATAATCTTGAGCTTCTCTCTGGCTGTCCTCCCGCAAGCCTGGCCGCGGGATGCTACTACTGCCCGTGCACAAGTACGGGGTGCTAGGGTACCCCTATTCTAGTACACCGACATTGGTAGACTGTTTTTACGAACTATAGGTGCCGTGATTGATATGAAAGAAGGGAATATTAAATTTCAGTTTCCATTAAGAAAGGGTATGGAACACTTCCCTAGAACAATAATTAAGACACCATATGAATCAATCATGAGGGCAACCTATGGATCAAAAACTAAAGATGACAATAATTGAATCTATGTATTATGCCTAGCTAGGGGCATAAAACGATAGCGCTTGTTGGAAGGCAACCCAATGAATAAAATAATGTTTTCTCTTTTTCTTTCTGTTTTTGTGTGTTTACACAATTATGCCTATGTTATGATTGTGTTTTTTATGTTTTAATTAGTTTTTTTGCCAAGTAATGCCTTTAGGATGGCTTGGGTGATAGTTGATTTGATATTGTTGGAAAACAGAAACTTTAACGTTCAATAGGAGAATTGTTAAAAATCACTGGAGCGATGAAAACTCTGATTTTTTTACACAAGATTGTTATATGAATTTCCTCTGTTGTCCTTATTTTTCAGAATTTTTGGAGTTACAGAAGTATGAGTAAAATTCGAGTCTTTACACACTGTTCTATTTTTGACAGATTCTATTTTCGTTGCATTGTGTGCTTATTTTGATGAATCTATGGACTATACCGGGGGGGTTTTAGCCATGGTAAAGTTATAGTACAGTAGGTATAATGTAGTATCAAAATATGAATCTGTTTGCAACAGTACTTAAAGCAAAGATTGGTTTTCTTATACTAACGGATCTCATGAAGGTTTTTGTTAAGTTTTGTGTGATTGAAGTTTTCAAGTTTTGGGTGACATCACGATGGATGAAGGAATTAGGAGTGAAAGGAGCCTAAGCTTGGGTATGCCCATGGCACCCCAAGGTAATATTCTAGGAGAACCAAGCAACTAAGCTTGGGGATGCCCCGGAAGGCATCCCCTCTTTCTTCTAACGACCATCGGTAGTTTTACTTGGAGCTATATTTTTATTCGTCACATATCATGAGTTTTGCTTGGAGCGTCTTGTATTATTTGAGTCTTTGCTTGTTTTGCTTTTTAGTTTGTCACTATCATCCTTGCTGGACACACCTATTTGAGAGATCCATAATTATGCTATGATTTATTAGAATTGCTCTGTGTGCTTCACTTAAATTTTTTGAGCTATGGAATTGCTCTAGTGCTTCACTTATATCATTTTGAGCATGGTGGTGTTTTAATTTTGAAGAAATATGTTCTCATGCTTCACTTAGATTATTTTTAGAGTTAGTAAAATTTTAAAGGAAAATCCTCTCATCTTCACTTATATTATTTTGAGAGATGAAAAAATTGAAGAAATATTTATGCTCTTGTTCTTCACTTAAATTTGTTTGAGAGCTTGTTATAAGCAATGGTAATATATGAAACTAGTCCCAAAGTGATAGATATCCAAGAGGGATAATAAAAACTATCATGAAGATCATTGGATATTAAAACTTGATTCCTTGCAACTGTTTTGCGATATGGAGATAGTAATATGTGAGTCATGTTGGTGAGTAATTATGCTTTAGTAAGAATATTGGTGTCATGGTTTGTGATTCCCTATGCAAGCACGAAAGTCAATAGTTATGCAATGAAGTTATATCCTACTTATGGTGCATTATTCGGTGTTAGTTATGTTTAATGCTCGTTTATGATTGTTTCTGTTTCTTGGTTGGTTGCTTCTCAATCTATTTGCTAGCCTTCCTTTGTACTAAGTGGTAATACTACTTGTGCATCCAAACTCCTTATACCAAGTTGTGCCAAATGAGTCCACCATACCTACCTATATGCGGTATTTCCATGTTGTTCCAAGTAAATTTGTATGTGCCCACTCTAATTTTCAAAATGAATTTACTTTTTGTGTGCCCGTACCGCTCATGAAGCGGCAGGGGGTGGCCAATATTTTTCCATGCTAGATGTGTTATTCTCAAGATGAGTGTTTATTCACTTGTCATTGCACGAGAGTGTGGCCGGTAATAGGGATGCCCAGTCCCGAATTGAAAAAGTAATTTACTTTATGTTGTCAATAATAAATTCCTTGGAAAGTGTTGGTATGGAAGGCACCCGTGGATACGGCTAGCCATGGATTGTGAAAGAATGGTGGAAAAAAGAATAAGCTTTATTTTATGTTTGGGAACTGTCGTGGGAACGGATCTGACAGTAGAGATGGGGGGTACGTAGGAGAGGGCAGAGTCCTAGCTACGGCGAGGTTGTACGCACAGTTTTATGAGTTTAGGCCCCTCTCGGAGGAGGTAACAGCCCTACGTCTCGGTGCCGCGGAGGCTTTGTCGATTGGAATGATGTATAGTTACAGGGGGTGTGAACCCTTGTGCAAGAGGGGAGGGGTAGCTTATATAGAGTGCGCTGACCCCTCGCTGACCTCGGTTACACAAGGGTTTAATGAGGAAATAAAGCCATGTACGTTACTGGTAACGCCTGTGTTTAATGACCTTTAAGGCGACGGAGTGAATGCCGGACCGTTGCCATACTGGGGTGGCTCTTGGTCTTCTGTCTTCCGAGTGGAATTTTGTACTCTGAGTGAATAACGTAGGTCGAGTGGAATTGGGATATCCGAGTGGGCCCTCTTGTCGAGTGAATCACACTTCGCAGGATTTCAGTCGGTATCTTCTGTTCAGCTTTGTGGCCTTGACCACCTATGCGGTGTCCTTGGGTAGGGCATACAGGTCAGGCCTATGACCCGACCCTAGGTACATGTCATCATCATTAGCCCCCGAATGGATTGAGGACCGAGTGAAGAAGGATTGAAGCTGGCTTCGACCCGACTCATTGTCTCTGGAACACCTTCTTTGAGGTTCGACAGTATGTTGGTAGTTTAATCTTTCGCCAGTCGCCTCGATCTATTCTGGCTTCTGGAATTGCCGAGTGAAATATGTAGCATGGTACTGAGCGGATTGGATTTGAGTATCCTTAGCGTGATCGACTAACCCTCTGCGCCCAGATTTCATGGGATTCGAAATTTGGAGAAGCGCGGGCCAGGGCATGGCGTGGTAAGCGGAGCAAATGGAGATGGACTCCTCGATCCTCGCACCACCTTTTTCGCAACGTATCGAGCAGCTGCCAGTTGCGGGATGCGCCGAGATTACTCGGGCCCACCAGTCAGTCACTCGGACGCGTGGATATTTATAGCGACGTAGCCGATGCGTGCAACAGTGCCCACCATTATCCCCTTTCTCCCTCGCCCTTCCACCTCGCTTTCTCCAATGTTGCGCCGCCCGGCTCGTGCCCGACGCCCATTGCAGCTATGGTGAAGGACAAGACGAAGGCCCTGGAGCGCGCGAAGAAGACGACGGCGAAGGGCAAGAAAGCGGCCAAGGGGTCGACCTCGCGATCCGGTCTGCCACGGGGCTGGATCCAAGGGGATTGGATCCGCTCGATGGTCTCAGCGGAGGATCTGGAGGGGCTCGCCGCTGACGGCCTGATAGCGCCTGGATCCTGGAGGCTGCCGGAGGGAGAGATCCAGCCTGCGCCGCGCGACGGCGAGTGGGTTCTCCTCATGACACATGTGGAAAGAGGTTTCTCCCTGCCTCCACATCCATTCTTTCGTAGGTTCTTAAATTTCTTTGGGGCTCAGATCCATCACTTTCCTCCAAACACCATCTCGTATTTTGCTGCATTTGTCTCAATGTGTGAAAACTTCCTTGGGTGCCATCCTCATTGGGGCCTATTCAAGCACATCTTCACTTGCCAATCTCAGTCGGTTAGAAAAGCCAATCCGACTGATGAGGGGACCCATGTGATCCCAATGTGTGGTGGATTGGGAATCCAAATGAGGGGTAGGAGCTCCTTTCCTCCTATGACCTTTCCTGAGTCGGTTAGGGGGTGGCAATCGACCTGGTTTTACTGCAAAGATGCCCCAACTCCAGGCCAGTCGTCTGGCCTTCTCCCCTTTTCTTTGGAGAGACCCCGCGCCCCTCGTTCATTGGTTGTAGAGGAGGAGGAGAAGGGTGAAGTGGCCATCCTGGTAGACGCAGTCGTTGCACTAGTTCGGGGGGGAGTGATGAGCATGAATTTGCTGGAAGTGTTTCTCAGTCGACGCATCCAGCCCTTGCAAGCTCGCGACCACCCTATGTGGTTGTACTTGGGCACAGAGGACACTGCCCGGACCCACCCGGAGGAGGTACGAAAGGAGACAGTTGCGCAGTGGCTTCGGAGTACTGGGAACAAGGATAATCCTCGTGGAGCAAAACGGATTTTGCCATTCGACGCCGATCACCTCCCAGGAGAGGTGAGACATAATCTTGCCGAGTGTTTTTGTCTTTGCTTTCGAAATGCATCTGTATTGCAGTCTGACAGATCTTTGCAATCTGTGTCTTGCAGGTATTCACAAAGCTGTACTCGCCTGTACCCAATGGGGAACAACTCACTGGAGAAGAGGAGAGCGAGGGGGGAGCGCCGACATCGAGTATGCGGACGATAGTGAAGGTAACAGTGACGACTCAGAAGACGACGAGGACGTCGAGTCACCACCGCGTACTGAATGCTGTACCAAGCAGACCCAAGATCCCGCAGCTAGCCAGGGTAAGGCTGGGGGGTTGAGTGCCAGTACTCTGAAGTGCGCTCGGACACCGACCCCTGACCCGACTGAGAAAATCGCCAAACAGGCAAAGGTTGCTCCACCCAAACCTCGGAAGGCTTTGCCCAGGATCAAGGTTGCTGTTCATATCGCTTCGACATAGGTGTCTTTGTTGCGAATCGTTTCACTTTCTGTATTGCGAATCATTTCACTTATGTTTTTGCTGACCGAGTGGAATTCTGAATCCCAGGGCGGCTACCTCTACGTCCCATATGGAGATCGACGACGAACATGCTGGCGCGGAGACTGCAGATGCGGCCACTTCTTGAGCAGGTATGATCAGTTCTTATTTTCTCAATTGTTCTGTCGGTCGACTGGGATCTTACTGTCAAGTGATCTTAGTGCCAGCAGACGTTATCCAACTTCCAGACGACGAGGAGGAGGAGCCTCCAAGGAGTGCAGGGGGAAAAAGTAGGGCCTCGGCCACTTCGCGGAACCTCACCTGGAGGGTGGTTTCCAGTCGGACGTCTCTTCAGCCGCCTGAACCTGCCGCTCCAGAACTTGGTAGCTCGCCTCGAGTTGGTGTCTCTTTTGCTAACCCTTTGTCGACTGTCCAGCCTCCAGTGTCGACTGCCCAAACTACAGGTCCGACTGAGCAGTCTCAAACGCTGAACCCTCCAGTTGCAACACCAACTCCTACATCGAGTGGATTTGCTCTGCATCATGTCCCGGAGGACCAGACAGGAGCTGCCAAGGAGGCCATGATCCAAGCTGGCTTGATGATGCAGCGGATGAAAGAGGTGTATGAATCTAGCAAGGCTGCTTACGGCACCAGTTCTGCCCTTCAGCACAATGTCCAAGTAAGTGCGATTGTAAGTTGATTTCCGATTGGCTCTTCAGCTTGAACCTTGCTCTGTTAGGATATGCTATCTGAAAACTGCTGCTTTATTATTCGTAAGGCGTCCGTGGATGAGCGTTTTGGAACCTTTAATGTACATCTATCATGAGTCTGTGCCTTACATCTGTACACTCACTGGGTGTTTTCTTTTCATGTGTAGTTCTTCCACTCGAGTCAGTCAAGTCATGTCGAGTGGGTACCTGGTCCAGTGGGGGCACGCTGAGTGCACCCACTGGGTGTAGTCCCCGAGACCGCCATCGGATGTTTGATTCGGCGGGGTTCTGTAGAATATGTTTGTTTGTAGCTCTTCGCTCGGGTCGGTCTGGCCGTGCCGAGTGGATACCTGATCCAGTGGGGGCACGCTGAGTGCACCCACTGGGTGTAGTCCCCGAGACCGCGGTCGACTGCGGGCAGTCGACGGGGGTCTAAGAACAAAGGATTTTTTTTCTTCTTCCACTCGGGCTGGACAGGCCGTGCCAAGTGGAAGATCGAACCAGTGGGGGCACGCTGAGTGCACCCACTGGGTGTAGTCCCCGAGACCGCTGTCGAATGTTTGATTCGGCGGTGGTCTTAGAACTCCTTTGATAATCAGCAATCTGAATTTGCTTTTTTCCACTCAGAAGTAAAGGGTCTTTCTTTTCCTCGACTGAATTGTCTTTTGGTTGACCGCAGAAATCTTGTGAACTTGGTACTCCGTATGCTGCCCTGGAGAAGGAGAAGATCCAACTCAAGCTTGACCTGGAGCTTGCCAAGAAGAATCTGAAAGATGCTCAAAATGAAGTGGCAACCATGGCAGGTAACAACTTGCTGACTGTATGCCTTGATATTTTTTCCTTTCCCTCCTTTGAACCGAGTGAATCCACTCGAACAGATGTGCGTAGTGAAAATCGTCAACTCCAAGCACGACTGAAGAATGTTATTTCTTTAGAAACCATGAAGCAGGCATTGGAAAAGAAGGACACTGATCTTGCGGGGGCACAGAAGGTGGCGCGTGAGAAGACTGAACTGGCTGAGAGAAAGTTGGCTTCAGTCAGCAAACTTGAGGATGAAAATGCCAAACTAAAGACTGCTGTCAATGATGCGAAGAAATAGGCTGCACAACTGAGGGAAGAGAAAGTGGTGCTGGCTGACAAGGTGGATGAGCTCACTCGGAAGAGAGACGAGCTAGAGGTTTACTTGGGAGGTCTCGCGAAGAAGATGTACATCATGCTTGAAGGTATATTTCTTCATCCGAGTGAATTTAGAAACTTCGACATAATGCTGCTGCTGACCCATACGTACTTTCACCGTGCAGAGTTCTGCAAAAATTTCGAGTAGGAGACCGAACAGATTAAACCAGGCTTGGACCCCACAAAGTCACTCGTCAGAGACGAAGCTGCGATGAATGTGATGCGACTTGAAGCTCGTCTCAACAGTGTCTTGGGGTACACTGCTCTATTGAAGGTCGCACTGACTCGGATAGACAAGGAGCTATGGCCAGAGGACACTCTTCAGAATGACCTCGAGTCACTGATGACTCGCCTCACTGATATCCCTGGTCGAGTGCAAGCTTGGAAGAAGTCGGCTGCTCGTTGCAGAGCTGATGTGGCCTTATCACTCGTTCGTGTCCACTGCAAGGAGGCTAGGGAGGACAAGCTGAAGGCTCTCTAGGTGGCTAACATGAAGAAACTCCAGTTTGAAGACTTTATGGAGACTTTTATTGACGCAGCCACTTGGATCGCTGACGGCATTGACTTGGACACCTTCGTTGAGCCAGCGAGTCCTCCTCCCGCCGAGTGAAAAAACTTTAATGATCCGAATTTATTTGCCTCGGGATGCCGAGTGATCTTGTAACCATTACACTTTCTCGGGCCTGATGCCTGAGTACTTTTGCTTGTGGTTCTGAAACTTGACGGTCTTGCCCGAACTTGGCGGGTTTATCCGAATATTGCTTTTCCTGCTTCCAGGATGTTTTGCGTGATCGGGTTTTTGACTTAGGCGAAGCTGGTTCGCGGTCAAGCCTCCGAGTGGGAGGATTGCTCTCCACTCGGAGCAGTTTTTAACTTAGGCGAGTACTGGGTCGCAGCTAAGTCCCCGAGTGGGAGGATCGCTCTCCACTTGGAGTAGTTTTTAACTTAGGCGAGTACGGGGTCGCAGCTAAGCCCCCGAGTGAAAGGGTTGCTCTCCACTCGGAGTAGTTTTTAACTTAGGCGAGTATGGGATCGCAGCTAAGCCCCCGAGTCGGAGGATCGCTCTCCACTCGGAGTTGTTTTTTTTAACTTAGGTGAGTACTGGGTTGCAGCTAAGTCTCCGAATGGGAGGATCGCTCTCCACTCGGAGTAATTTTTAACTTAGGCGAGTACGGGGTCGCAGCAAAGTCCCCGAGTGGGAGGATTGCTCGCCACTTAGAGCGATTTTTAAGGCGAGTACAGGGTCGCAGCTAAGCCCCCGAGTGGGAGGATTGCTCTCCACTCGGGGTAATTTTTAACTTAGGCGAGTACGGGGTCGCAGCTAAGCCCCCGAGTGGGAGGATTGCTCTCCACTCGGAGTAGTTTTTAACTTAGGCGAGTATGGGGTCGTAGCTAAACCCCCGAGTGGGAGGATTGCTCTCCACTCAGAGTAGTTTTTAACTTAGGCGAGTACGGGGTCGCAGCTAAGCCCCCGAGTGGGAGGATTGCTCTCCACTCGGAGTAGTTTTTAACTTAGGCGAAAACTGGTTCGCGACTAAGCCACCCACTGGGGGATTTGAACACATGTTTATGCGAGAACAATCATTAAGAGACTGCGGGAATCATATCTTGATAAACGACTTAACAAGTACTCTTATTACACCTTGACGATCCGACTGTCAAGTATAAAAGCGACGAAGAAGATCTGCGTTCCAGGCGCGCGGCTTGTCTTTCTTCTGAGCTAGGTTGTAAAGGTGATATGCCCCATTGTGAAGCACTTTGGTGACGACAAAAGGGCCTTCCCATGCAGGTGCGAGCTATGAGGCCGTTGCTGATCCACTCGGAGCACAAGGTCTCCTTCTTGAAATGCTCGACCTTTGATGTTTCTGGCGTGGAATCGATGAAGGTCTTGCTGATAAATGGTCAACTGGATCAAAGCCATCTCTCGCTCTTCCTCCAGAAGATCTACAGCATCTTGACGCGCTTGCTCTGCTTCAGCTTCTGAGAAAAGTTCCACTCGGGGTGCATTGTGAAGCAAGTCACTAGGAAGCACGGCTTCAGCCCCGTACACCATGAAGAAAGGGGTTCGGTTAGTGGATCGGTTGGGAGTTGTCCTCAATCCCCACAAAACAGACGGCAACTCAGTTACCCAAGCCCTAGCTGCGTGCTTAAGGTCACGCATGAGTCGAGGTTTTAAACCTTGGAGGATCAGACCATTTGCTCTTTCGGCTTGACCATTCGACTGCGGGTGCGTAACGGATGCGTAATCCACCTGAGTGCCTTGAGAATCGCGGAATGCTCTGAACTCTTTCGAGTCGAAATTTGAGCCATTGTCTGTGATGATGCTATGTGGAACTCCATATCGGAAAATCAGCTCTCTTATGAAACTGATGGCTGTGCTTGAATCTAAGTTCTTGATTGGTTTGGCTTCAATCCACTTGGTGAACTTGTCGACTGCCACAAGCAGATGAGTGAAACCACTTCTGCCGGTCTTTAGCGGCCCAATCATGTCCAATCCTCACACAGCGAATGGCCAGACGAGTGGAATAGTCTTTAAAGCAGATGCGGGCTTGTGAGACATGTTCGAGTAAAACTGGCAACCTTCACACTTCTCAACGATCTCTTTCGCAACTTCATTGGCCTGTGGCCAGTAAAATCCTGCTCGGTACGCTTTGGCCACGATGGTCCGAGAGGACGCATGGTGACCACAGGTCCCCGAGTGGATCTCATCCAATATCAGTCGACCCTCTTCTGGAGAGATACATCACTGAGCCACGCCAGTAACGCTTTCTCTGTAGAGCTGCCCGCCAATCACTGTGAAGGCCTTGGACCTGCGGACGATCTGACGTGCTTCAACTTCATCGTCTGGAAGCTCCTGCCTAAGCAGATATGCAATATACGGCACTGTCCAGTCAGGGGTGATTACCAACATCTCCATAACTAGATCGATAACTGCTGGCACCTCAACTTTAGTCGGATTGGTAGAACTTATCGGCTGGGGGGGTTCTTCAGTAAAAGGATCTTCCTGCACTGACGGGGAACGGAGATGCTCAAGGAACACATTGCTGGGGATAGGCTTTCGAGTGGAACCTATTTTTGCCAAGTCATCCGCAGCTTGATTCTTGATTCGGGGAATGTGGTGGAGCTCCAACCCTTCAAACTTCTTTTCCAACTTCCTCACTGCATTGCAATACCCGGTCATGGCAGGGTTCCTGACATCCCACTCCTTTATCACCTGATTGACCACCAAATCCGAGTCACCGTAGACCATCAGGCGACGGACGCCGAGTGATATGGCCATACGCAACCCGTAGAGGAGCGCTTCGTACTCAGCTTCATTATTGGAGGAATCGAAGTGAATCTAGAAGACATAACTGAGTTTATCACCTCTTGGGGACACCAGGACTACTCCGACACCAGAACCATTTAACATCTTGGATCCATCAAAGAACATGGTCCAGTGTTCCAAGTGAACTTGAGTCGGCTGCTGTTGCTCAATCCACTCGACCAAAAAATATGCGATTGCTTGAGACTTGATCGCCTTTTTTGCTTCGAACTTGATGTCCAGAGGAAGAAGTTCAATTGCCCACTTAGCCACTTGACCGGTTGCATCTCGATTGTTCAAAATTTCAGACAATGGAGCATCGCTGATGACTGAAACCAAGTGGTCTTGGAAATAATGTGCAACTTTCTTCGCAGTCAAGTAAATTCCATAGACAAGCTTCTGGTAATGCGGATACCTTTGCTCGGATGGAGTCAAGACTTCAGAAATGTAATATACTGGGTGTTGAACTTTATAGGCCTTGCCTTCTTCTTCCCGCTCTACCGTGAGCACTGTGCTGATAACTTGACCAGTGGCCGCAATATATAACAGTAGAGGCTCTTTGCTGATTGGGGCAGCAAGCACCGGCTGGGTGGAAAGCAGGGCTTTGAGCTCCGCAAATGCTACTTCAGCTTCAGGAGTCCACTCGAATGTATCAGACTTTTTCATCAGTTTGTAAAGAGGCAATGCCTTTTCACCGAGGCGAGAAATGAATCGACTTAACGCAGCAAGGCAACCTGTAAGCTTCTGAACATCGTGCACACGCACAGGGCGTTTCATTCGGAGAATTGCACTAATCTTTTCGGGATTTGCATCTATTCCTCGTTTGGAAACGAGAAAACCGAGCAACTTTCCTCCGGGAACTCCGAATGTGCACTTGGACGGATTCAGCTTGATGTCATATCTTCTCAGATTGGCAAATATTTCGGCGAGGTCAGACAACAGGTCAGAACTCTTGCGTGACTTAACCACGATATCGTCCATATATGCCTCCACATTCTGACTGATCTGAGTGAGCAGACACTTCTGGATCATGCGCATGAATGTGGCGCCAGCATTTTTGAGACCGAAAGGCATAGTGATATAGCAAAAACACCCGAATGGGGTGATGAAGGCCATTTTTATTTCATCTGGCCCATACAGTCGGATCTGATGGTATCCGGAATACGCATCAAGAAAAGACAAACGCTCACACCCCACAGTCAAATCGACTATCTGATCAATGCGAGGGAGCGGAAAATGATCTTTCGGGCAGGCCCGATTGATATGCTTGAAGTCAATGCACATGCGGAGTGATTTATCCTTCTTAGGTACCATGACAACATTGGCGAGCCACTCAAAGTGGTATATCTCGCGTACGAACTCAGCTGCTAAGAGCCGAGCCACTTCCTCGCCAATCGCCTTCCTCTTCTCCGCGGTGGACCGACGGAGGTGCTCCTTGACAGGTTTGGCTTTGGAGTCGACACGCAGACGGTGCTCAGCCAGTCCCCTGGGTACACCTGGCATGTCTAATGGTTTCCATGCGAAGATGTCCCAGTTCTCACGGAGGAACTGGATGAGCGCGGCTTCCTATTTGCTGTCGACTGTTGTTGAAATGTGGGTCGGAGCAGCTGTGGGATCTTCCAGGTGAATGTGAACTGGCTTCATCTCGCCAGCCGACTGAAATGCTTAGTCAGAAGCGGGTTTCTTGGACCGGAGCAAATCACCTGGGTCAGCATTCTTCTTGTACTCTTCCAGCTCCACCACCGCCATTTGCTCATCAGCTATCTTGGAACCCTTCTGGAGGCATTCCTCCGCTCTCTGTCTATTCCCAGTGACCGTGATCACACCTTTGGGTCCGGGCATCTTCAGTTTGAGATATACGTAACATGGTCGAGCCATGAACCGAGCATACACCGGCCTGCCCAGAATGGCATGATAGGCACTGTGAAAATCGACCACTTCAAATGTCAGCTTCTCTTTGCGGAAATTCTTGGAATCACCAAAAACCACATCAAGAGCAATCTGTCCGAGTGACTTTGCCTTCTTCCCTGGGATGACTCCGTGGAACTGCATATTGCTTTCGCTGAGTCGGGACATCGGAATGCCCATCCCCTGGAGGGTCTCAGCATATAAAATGTTCAGACCACTGCCTCCATCCATGAGAACTTTAGTCAGTCGGGTGCCCCCAACGACTGGGTCGACCACCAAAGCTTGCCGCCCGGGGGTAGCAACATGAGCTGGGTGGTCAGACTGGTCGAATGTAATGGGTGTGTTTGACCACTTCAGGTACGTCGTAGTAGCCGGAGCAACCATGTTCACCTCTTTGTTTATGACTTTTAGTCGACTTTTGCTCTCAACATCAGCAAAAATCACCAAGGTAGCATTGACCTTCGGGTAACCATTGTCCTTTTCCTCGTCTTCATCCTTATCAGAGTCCTTCTCACTGGGCTGACCCTCTCGGAACTGCTGAATCAGGAGTCTGCACTGTTGAGTGGTATGCTTGGGCAGAATCAAGTTACCCTCCTCATCCTTCTTCGTGTGGATGTGACACGGCAAATCCAGGACATCCTGGCCGGACTGATCCTTCAATTTCTTGGGCACCCACTGCCCCTTGGGCTTTCCTTTAAACTTTCCTTGGGTATTCACCACTGTCGCTTCAGCCTGCCCAGAGGTTTCGGCCTTGCGTTTCTGTTTCCGACTGGGGTTTCCACCCCCGGCATTGGGGTCGACTGTTTTCCCCTTGCCATTCCGGAGTCGGTCTTCTTCTTCACCATTCGCGTACCGAGTGGCTATCTCCATCATCCGATTCAGAGTCATGGGTCCGGAGCGGCCAAATTTCAGTGTGAGCTCTCTATACCGGATGCCTTCCTTAAAAGCGCAGACCGCTTGGTGCTCTGAAACATTTTCCACCAGATGGTGAAGTGTAGTCCACCGCTGGATGTAATCTCTCAAGGTTTCATTCGGTTTTTGGACACAATGCTGCAATTCAGGCAGCCTAGCGGGACACTTGAAAGTGCCCTCAAATGTCTTGATAAACACTCGGGCCAAGTCTTCCCAACAAAAAATGCTAGCAGGAGCTAACTGATTCAACCAGGCCCTGGCCGAGCCCTCGAGCATCAAGGGCAGGTGCTTCATGGCCACTTCGTCATTGCCTCCACCAATCTGCACTGCCACTCGGTAATCTTCCAACCATGTGTCTGGCTTTGACTCGCCAGTAAACTTGCTTATTCCAGCAGCCAATCTGAAGTTGGGAGGAATCTCAGCAGCTCGTATGGCTCTGCTGAAACACTCGGGCCCAGAGATGAATGCTCTGCTCCCACTCGGGCGATCTCTGTCCAGACCTTCTCTGTTAGCTCTGCCTCTGTCGACCAGGCCCTGAACAAGGACTGACCTCGCATCAAAACCGGGCTCTCGGGGGTCGACTGGAATCCTCCGCTCATCGCCGAATGGGTGCCTGTCATCATACCGCCAGGGCGCATATGAATTGCCCCTCGTAGGGGGCGTAGGCACTCGACGGCGGTCATCACGGTGGTAGCGAGGCTCAAACTGCCCGTGGTCCCGACCCAAGAACTGATCCTGGTGGAAACCACGATCTTCACGCCGCGGAGGCGATCTCGGGCTGTGTGCCGACTGAACTATGTCTGCCATGACGGACCTGCTGTGAATCCTATTGCGCGACTGGGAAACAGCTGAATTATGCTCCCAGGCCGCCCTAAGCAGTGCTCGAATCTGCTGTAAACCTCTACCAGCCTCGGAATGGGATGGTTGGATCGAATCTGCAATACGCGCAGCGGCTACAACATTTTGGATCGGGGTACGATATACCTGACACTCGTCCTGACGTCCAGTCGGGAACAGTTGCCGCTGCCGTCGACTGGAACTTGGAATGTTTCTGCGAGCGCGGTCGTCGAGTGCTTGCTGAAGATTCTCCAGGCGCGCACGCTTAGCCAGAGTGGCTACTCACGCAGCCTCCAAAGCATGAGCTTCGGGGGTCTCCCCAACGATGGGGGTCTGGAGAGCCTGATCATTCCGGCGCCGCATCTCTTCCCTCTGTTCCGCAGTGAGCGCTTGAGGGTAGTATTCACTGTCTTCGTGCACTAGACCGCCGCTACCGCCGCCGCCACGGGGAAATCCAGGCGGGCTGTGCTGAGGGCCAACCATGAGGACTTCCGCGCGCGGGGTCGTTGCTTTCGCACTCGGAGAGAGTATCCGAGTGGCCAGTCGACAGATCGAACAAGCCATACAAGGACTCATCGGGCTCAATCGCCGCGATTTGGGGCGTGACCGACTGACGGGCCACTGCGTGCTTCACCCACCGCTGGAGCCGCGAGCGACTGGATCGCTTGCGGCGACGGGTCATGGGGAGCGAAGACGCCGCGGGAGTCGACCCATAATGAATCGACGGCTGCCGCAGGAGGACGCCGCAGGCACTCGCACGAAAGTGAGCCTTGCCATGAATGGGGAGCCCCTCGACGTCGAGGGGAGCCTCCTGGAGCCAGGCTGAATCGTCAGCGATGAAGGAGAGCGCGCCGAGACGGATCTCACGGCCCAGAGACAATCCACCACCGGAAACCATGTTGATGAAGATCGAAGATTGCAACCTCACCGGAAGTCGCTTAGACGCCGCCCCACGGTGGGCGCCAACCGTCATGGGAACGGATCTGACAGTAGAGATGGGGGGTACGTAGGAGAGGGCAGGGTCCTAGCTACGGCGAGGTTGTACGCACAGTTTTACGAGTTCAGGCCCCTCTCGGAGGAGGTAACAGCCCTACGTCTTGGTGCCGCAGAGGCTTTATCGATTGGAATGATGTATAGTTACAGGGGGTGTGAACCCTTGTGCAAGAGGGGAAGGGTAGCTTATATAGAGTGCGCTGACCCCTCGCTGCCCTCGGTTACACAAGGGTTTAATGAGGAAATAAAGCCACGTACGTTACTGGTAACGCCTGTGTTTAATGACCTTCAAGGCGATAGAGTGAATGCCCGACCGTTGCCATACTGGGGTGGCTCTTGGTCTTCTGTCTTCCGAGTGGAATTTTATACTCCGAGTGAATAACGTAGGTCGAGTGGAATTGGGATATCCGAGTGGGCCCTCTTGTCGAGTGAATCACACTTCGCCAGGATTTCAGTCGGTATCTTTTGTTAAGCTTTGTGGCCTTGACCACCTGTGCGGTGTCCTTGGGTAGGGCATACAGGTCAGGCCTATGACCCTACCCTAGGTACATGTCATCATCAAGAACTACCTATGATGTATCTAGCATGGAAAGTATTGAGAATTCTCGGTCGTTTTCGTTGACGGGAAAAGCATGCCTCTCAAAACAATTTTATCTCTCAATTTAAGCTTTGAGCTCTGGCACCTCTACAAATCTCTACTTCCCTCTGCTAAGGGCCTATCTATTTACTTTTATGCAATTTTTATTTTTATTAAGTCTCCATCTTCTCTTATAAATCACCAACTAGGGAGCACTATTATCATGCTTGAGCATTGGATGTAGCTCATATTTGAGTGTGTTTCATGAACGGATCAATGATTGAGCATAATGGGCTAGGGATAACTTTCTCTAGTGTTGATATTTTGAAAGACATGGTTGCTTGTTGATATGCTTGAGTATTGAGATCTTCATGTCAAATTATAGACTATTGTTTTGAATCATCTAAAGTCTAAATGTCCATGCTAAGAAAGAAAAGAATATGTGATAAATATGATGGGTAGCATTCCACATCAAAAATTCTGTTTTTATCATTTACCTACTCGAGGACGAGCATTAATCAAGCTTGGGGATGCTGATACGTCTCCAACATATCTATAATTTTTTATTCTTCCATGCTATTAAAGTTACATTCTTTGATGTTTTATACTCATTGACTAGCAACTTTATATCATTTTTTGGGACTAACCTATTGACATAGTGCCTAGTGCGAGTTGCTGTTTTTTGCTAGTTTTTTACTTCGCAGAAAATCAATACCAAATGGAGTCCAAATGCCATGAAACTTTTTCGAGATTTTTTTCTGCCCAGAAGACACCATGGGAGCCCAAGAAGTGCACCAGAGGAGGCCCGTGGGGCCCACAAGGCACCAGGGCGCGCCAGAGGCCCCTAACACGCCCTGGTGGGTTGTGGGGCCCATGGGAGGCTTCTCCACCGACTATCGGCTCTATAAATACTCTTAAATCCCAAAACCCCCAGGGGAGTCGACGAAACACAATTCCAGCTGCCGCAAGTTCTAGAACCACGAGATCCAATCTAGAGGCCTTTTCCGGCACTTTGCCGGAGGGGTCAACGATCACGGAGGGGTTCTTCATCATCACCCTTGCCCCTCCGATGATGCGTGAGTAGTTCACCACAGACCTACGGGTCCGTAGGCAGTAGCTAGATGGCTTCTTCTCTCTTTTTGATCTTCAATACAATGTTCTCCTCGATGTTCTTGGAGATCTATTTGATGTAATGATTTTTTGCGGTGTGTTTGTTGGGATCCGATGAATTGTGAGTTTATGATCAGTTCTATCTATGAATAGTATTTGAGTCTTCTTTGAACTCTTTTATGCATGATCTTTATAGCCTTGTATTTCTTCTCCGAAACTTTGGTTTGGTTTGGCCAACTAGATTGATTTTTCTTGCCATGGGTTCGATCTTGCGGTGCTCAATCTTAGTGACAGAAAGAGACATGACACGCATGTATCATTGCCATTAAGGATAAAAAGATGGGGTCTATTCCTACATGAATAGATCTTGTCTACATCATGTCATCGTTCTTATTACATTACTCCGTTTTTCCATGAACTTAATACACTAGATGCATGCTGGATAGCGGTCGATGTGTGGAGTAATAGTAGTAGATGCAGGCAGGAGTCGGTCTACTAATCTTGGACGTGATGCCTATATACATGATCATTGCCTTGGATATCGTCATGATTATTTGCTTTTCTATCAATTGCCCAACAGTAATTTGTTTACCCACCATATGCTATTTTCTCGAGAGAAGCCTCTAGTGAAATCTACGGCCCGCGGGTCTATTTCCTATCATATTATTTTCAGATCTATTAATCCAAAAATACCTTGCTGCACTTTTTCTTTATTTATTTTATTTTGTGTTTTTGCTAGATCTATTTATCCAATCTCATACAATTTAATCTATCTCAATACCGAAGAGGGATTGACAACCCCTCTTACGCGTTGGGTTGCAAGTTTATGTGGTTTGTATGCAGGTGCTATTTACATAGTGTTGCTTGGTTCTCGTGCTGGATTGATAACCTTGGTTTCATAACTGAGGGAAATACTTACCGTTGCTGTGCTGCATCATCCTCTCCTCTTCGGGGAATTACCAACACAGATACAAGCAATCAAACTCCGATGGCCAATGAACAATCCACCAGAGTTTCAACTCGGATTTCGGCTATGAATTTGTTACCGTACGTAGTGGAAACACTACATCGAGTATTATTCAGCTTTCTCTTGAAATGGTGTGTATGTGATAAATAAAGGGTACTGGTCACAAGAGCTTGAAAGAGACAACATATTGGTCCATGGTACCCAAAATTCAGCCACTGCGAAACCATATGCATGATCTTTCTTTAGCATGATCTCGCCACTCGACAATAAAAGTTTCAGCAAACAATGATTGAAGTAAGTGCGTGAGAGCCTTGACTTGAGAACATTAGTGGGAAGTGATGAGAAACTCTATATCTCGACTTTTTAATAACTCTCTGTGTTCAAGTTTGTTTAAAAAGAAAAACAACAAAAAGAAATAAATAAGCTATTAA
Organism: Thinopyrum elongatum; assembly: GCA_011799875.1. NCBI lineage: Eukaryota > Viridiplantae > Streptophyta > Magnoliopsida > Poales > Poaceae > Thinopyrum > Thinopyrum elongatum. The sequence continues at coordinate 359,338,928 of CM022300.1, read as the reverse complement.
GTAAGAGGATCCAAGTATTTGTCTTCATGCTAGATTAAATTTGACAAGGAGAATATAATTTTTTACTGAAGCTCTCGTGGGTTGTATCAAAATGTCTATATGTTACCTAGTTGTGCATGTACTACCTTGTACAAATATGACCCATCTTGCTTATAGCTTGCACAGAAGACAAGGGTACACCTATGGGCAACAATCTTATTGATCAGCTAGATGGTTAACTTTGGTTTATCAACCTTCTTGCTCAAGGATGAGCAAGGATTAACCTTGGGGAAGTTGATGAGTGGATTTTGTGCATACTTTTTATAGTATATTCTAATGCAAAAAACCCTCATAACATATCCATCTAGCACTTATACATGTCCCCAATGCAGAATTTTCAGTATTTACTCGTTTTACCAAGTTCATTGCACAACTTTTATTTTTATTTATTTTTATTGGTTTTCCTTTGTTTTTGTGGTCTTTGTAGGTGTATTAGCATGTTCAAGGACTTGGCACATCAAAAGAACCAAGTTGGGAGCAAAACCGGAGAAGTTCCAGGCACCAGATGAAGGCCCCGTGGAGTATTTGATAATTTGACATTTATTAAAATGTCCAAATTGAATATCCAAGGCCACAAATGCATCGGGCTTTTTTCTAGCAACCCAATGAGCCGAAGAACATCAAAATCAGAGTTCGAAGAAATGGCGGCCAAAATACGAAAGTGCTCCCGTAGTCCAGACCGGATGACGGCCTTCCATGCCGCTCGTATGGGTGCCCGTATGGTCTCGAGACAGCTTCGTAAATTGGCCAGAACATTCCCGATCTTGCTCCGATTTCATCCCGGTTTGTTCCTACGGGATCCTTGGCAGATAAGGCATCATTCACTACAAAAAAAATACACTTCCGTGATGATACGTGTTTGTCACAGTAGGTCAAGTTTTCGGTCATGCATGTACATCCATGACGATTTTATGACAGAATCAAGATAGTCATACCTGTGTTGTCGTAGAAGTGTTCCATGACAATACCAAAATTATCATCATGGAAGTGTCCACTTCCATGATGATAAATGGCGTGTCATGGAAGTGTTTTCGTCAAGGGTAACCGACACGTGGCATCCACCATAACGGGTCGCCGTTAAGCTATCAGGTTCCGGTTTGGATCCGATAACCCGTTAACAGCCCCGACCAATGGGGATTTTCCATGTGTAAAATTCTCATTCGCCGGAGGATCCACGTGTCGGCTCAGCATTGGGACAGATGTCATCCACTCATTGTACGAGAGGCGCCTATGATACGTTGGCATGTGGCAAGGCCCAACAGTGGCCCATTTAGGTGAAAGAGGCCGGCCCAGCCAAAATTAGCAGGCCGGTCCATATAGGGCCTACTTGTGTCTGGTCCATCTAAGCCCACGGCCCATACGAGATGTGCCAATTTGGCCCGTCAACGGCCCGTTAACTATTTAACACCATTGCAGCCCATCATCAGTTTGGGCCCGTTAACAGCCCGCTATATATTTGGCTCAATATCGGCCCGATGTGGTTTCTGCCTGTTAATGGCCCATTCAAGGGATGGGCCAATTTTCAGGATGTACGTCTTTCGGCCTTTTAGCGACCCATTTAAGTGTTGGGCCAATTTCCAGCCCGCTGTGTCTTTCAGCCTGTTAACGGCCCATAAATGAGTTGGGCCATTTGCAGTCGGGCCTGAGTTTTGGCCTCTTAACGGCCCATGCTCTTCATGGTCCAATACCAGCCCGGTTTCTCTTTCGGCCTGCTAAAGGCCCACAACACAGTTGGGCCATATACAGTCCGACCTGACTTTCGGCCTCTTAGCGGCCCATGCTCTTCATGGTCCAGTACGAGCCTGCTGTCTCTTTCGGCCTGCTAAAGGCCCACAGTACAGTTGGGCCATATATAGCCCGACCTTAGTATCGGCCTGTTAATGGCCCGTGAAATCGAGTGGGCCCACTTATTGCCCACTTCGATGTCGGCATGTTAACGACCCGGGAGGTAACAGGGCCAAGCATTAATTGTTGGCCCGTTTCAAATATAGCGGCCCAATAGAGCTTTCGGCCTGGTTACGGCCCATCAACTTAATGGGCCCGCTAAAGTTCTAACATGTCTGTAGGCACAATTAGATAATGTCGATTCTGACCCAGCTATAATTTGAGCCCATTACGACGAGCAATTATGGACAGGACCAAAACCGATCAATCAAAGGCCTATGAGAATTTTGGCCCCTGCGAGCCCATTAGGGAAGCCCATTAAGGGTAGTGGGCCGCTATCCTTCATATAGTGCCCACGACTGTTCGTGCTAACTAATAATTTCACTGCTTGTTTGGCTTCCTAGCGACCAGTTAGCTGGAATGCGAGGCGCGCTAAGCAAACGTACGGCATACAAGGAAAAACATAGCACATCCAGCATATATTACAGGAAATTACATCCACTAGGCAATCAAAGATTGATGCCAGTGCAAATAAATGAACAGAACTTAACGATCTACAACCTCACAATCTGCAACCTCAGCGTGGATGACGCCCATAAGCATGTGAGCAAGTTCTTCCTTCTTTGCTACACTGTCTCTGAAAACATTGATCAGTTGTTGTTGCGCAAGAATGTGCACCTCTGATTCCTCCATGATTTCCATCATTGCTTCAGCCAGTAATTGGTTCACAAACATACATTTTTTCCGTTGGATTCGAGATAGAGGAAACTGAACAGATTCAGATGGCGATTTTGGCAGGCTTGTATTATTGATAGTGGAGAGTGTCTCGACCACTGCATCATAACATAAATTAGGAGGGGAACTGAACAGATTAATCAAGAGTTATTGCCATATTACCTGGCCTAGATTTATTGGAAAGAAACAATGGGGTTGCCTTGCTGTTTTCAGAGTTTGTCTTCTTATCTGCAGCAGCCTGCACCAAATTAACACACTAGCATTGCTATCATTGGCCAGGTCAGATAAATAGGAAAGCAACATTGACACAACAAACATTTGGGCAACCAGACCACACCAGCCTACACCAAATTAACACCATATGGCACAGCTATCATCAGCCAGGTAAGGTAATAGGAAAGCAACATTGACACAATGAATGATTGGGCAACCAGAATAGCACTACAATTTACTAATGTGCATGATATGAGATAGTACACTCATGCAGCTCAGTATGCAAAACTACCAGGCAGTTTTCCTTACAAAAACCAACATTGTCGCCTTTAATTTTTCATTTTGCTACAAGTAAGTTTATATCAGATAAAGGTTGGATTCACGCTGACTAACAAAATACATGGTGATGTAAAAATATAGTGATATACAACAGATACTTACATCAGCATTGGAGCATAGAGAATTCCCGCAAGATACTTTCCTCGAACACGATCCTAGTTTAGAAAGTCTTCTATCCTTTAAGTTTATTTTCTAAAAGAGAGATGGGTAAGAAACACGTAGAAAATATGATCTGAATGCTATAAAATTTCATGATGCGAGGACACACACACGCTTTTTAGAATGGAGTTGACATATTTTTGCTGGACTAGAGCGGACTAGTTCGTTGGCCACTTGAATCTGCTTATTATCAGTAGGAGTTGGGTTTCTCTGTGCTGGAGCAGTATCTATGAACACTGGAGTTGGTTTACTATCTCCTGACATTTGGATCTTTTGCAAAGACCTTGTTTGTAACCCTTCAGATTCTAACATAGTCGTCTTCCCCTTGCATGCCTTATATAGAAGAATGGTGCTTCAGTTATAAAACATGCTACGGTAGAGAGATGGAATAGGTACTGAAGAATAGAAAGGCATGACATATTGACATGTATTCCCTCCATCCGGAAATAAATGGATGTGTCTAGGCGTATTTTAGTTCTAGATACATCCATTTTTATCTATTTCAATGACATGTAATCCGGACAGAGGGAGTATGATGTAAGAGCTAGGGATACGACAGGACAACAGAGTAAAAAAACACTAGTTGAATGTAAAACTGTATGATAGCGGAATACATACAAAAAAACACTAAGGCAACATATGCATGTATGATTGGGAAACTAACACTACTGCAGGTTGGTCCAAACGCGAAAGTCCAATCAGAGACCCTTCGATGAAACTGTGTGCGATGCATTAATCACAAACGGTGATGTAATAAAACCGTCAAAAAAGATACAAAATGTTTGCGATGGCGGTGACATCAAACACGGTTCAGATTAGAGTTGCGTGTGCGATGCGTGGCATACGGTTAATCCAGCTGAACCATTTGCGATGAGGCAGAACAATAGAAACGGGCAGCCAGATGAGGGTGTGTGCGATATACGGCATACAGTTCACTAGGATGAACTGTGTGTGATTAGGCAGCACAATAGAAATAGTCAGCCAGATCAAGGTGTGTGGGATGGAGGGCATACAGTTCACTCAGATGAACTATTTGCGATGAGCCAAGACAACAGAAACAATTCGACTGAACAAGATGTGTGTGATACGCGGCAAATAGGTCCGTAATCAGAAATATGTGCGAAGACCAATAATAACACAGACGATTGCTGCTAATGAGCCGTGTGATTTGCTCTGTCTACAGAAGAATAAGAATATATATTTTTTATATATTATATATATATATTATATATATATAATATATATATCTATATATATATATATATATATATAACTGAAAATAAACATCCAATTACATAAGTGACTATACAGATCATTCGCACACACCTCAATAAACAATTGCATGCATTCTAAACTAGGAGAAACGATCGTCTAGTCATCTACTTCTTGTGACGCTCCCGCCACTGCTCTGTGGCTCGATCCCTCGTCTGGGGCAGGAAGAAGACACTTCCTCATGTCAACGATCCGCCTGTACATCTCGTAGCTTGTGTACGCGTCCTTGGCCACGTACTTGACATGTTGTCCATCCAGTCTCTGATGCCAGACACTGTGCCAGGCATTCTTGTCCTTCTTGCTCTCATCCTTCATCTTCATGTACTAGGGGTCGATGATGGCCGAGGCGAGGTCAACCAGGGAGTTCTGTTTGTTATTATCGCTGCCCCAGACCTTGTAGTGGTCCTGGATGTTGACAAGATTTTGGCATTTCAAGCCCGAAACCTTGAGCGCTTTTAGATCGTTGGTGGTGTCCACCGTAGCGAAACTGTAGTCGGAGCTGTTGATAAACCTAGAGAAACGCTCGCAAGGCCTTGTGGCCAGGTGGTAGTGGTAGACGAGGACATCATGTCGCACGCACAACTGGGCGACGGCAACCTTCTGGTCATGCCCGGCACGACCGATGGTGTACTTGAGGTCGAAGCCGACCACTTGGTACTTGTCCTCAGCAAGCAACTGCTCCATAGTTTGGATGGAGCTCTCCACTGAGACCGGCTGATTCGTGTACACCACCGAGAGGGCCTTCCCCCTCACGTGGGTGTCCACTACGTGATGCGTGGTGAACTGCCCCCCGTTGTCATCGTCGGCCGCTGGGAGCGCCATTGGAACCACTGGATGTCCTCTCTGTATGTGTCGTCGTGGGTGTGCTTATTGTGTCATGTGGCACGAGAGATGAAGGTAAATGGCCGCAGGAATAAATGGGGCCGGGCGGCCTGGATTCTCGGCGCGTCCGCATGGCAGTTTTTGCAGCGGGTAACTGCATCGTGGCGCCGCGCCCGGCGTAACCTCATACATAATGGCAGCACGAACGTGCGTGATCGTGCGCCGGCCCCAAACACTGGTAGCGCGCGTGGAGGGACAAGGGCAGAGCGCCCGGAGGGACGCGAGAGCATAGCGCACGCGGCGGGACGCGAGCAGAGCGCGCCGCAGCCGCCTCAACCGCGAGCAACCACACGCAGAGAGCAGTTGAACACGCAGGGAATGGTCGTCTACAAGCCGGCCGGCAGTTGTGACGCTGCATAGAGAGCGGCCGTGTGCTACTACCTCTGTCTTCGTCTATTAGTCCCCTTTATATTCTGTGCCATATTTTGACCTTAAATTTAACCAACAAAATGTTGATGCATGTTATAAAAATTATATAATTGGAAACTATGTTCAAATACGAATCCAACGATATAATCTTTGGCGACATGCATTCGTATTTTATTAGTTAAATGTCTAGTCAAAATTTGGCGCAAAAATACATAGACGACTTATAAACCAGGATGGGGGTAGTAGGTAATTAAATCGCAAATGTTTTTTTATTAACCGTATGTGTACGTGTCCTTTCGTCCTCCTCTCGCACGTCTTGTCACCCCGCTGCCGTAGGCGGCTTACAGCGCAAGCTTGCGCAGTGCGCGGGGGCGTTCTTTTGGCCAAACGGTGGCTCGAAGTGGCGCCAATGAATCGTCGGTGAGCCCGTTCCCACGCAACCTCGCAGGTTCCCGCGCAAGCTTCCCGCCCGACTCGGTGAAATCCCCCAAAATCCCAATGCTTACCGGCCTGCTCTATAAACCCTCATGGCCGGCGAGTCCTGCGTCGCATTTTCCCCTCCCTCCCTGTAGCTTATCTCGTCTGCTTCTCCCACAATCGCCAATGGCACCGGTCTGTCGTCGTCGCTCAGCCACTCTGTCGTCATCAAAGGACAGCTCCAGCTGGGAGGCTACACCATGGTGGCGGCGCAGTCCCCGGCGTAGTGTAGTGCGTGTGGCATCCCTATTGGGTGTTCGCGGAACACCCACCACACGCTCCGCCGCCGCTGCCCGTCGGTAGCTGTTGCCGGCCGCCGTTGCCGCCACCCCACCATCTACAGCCGTGGCCGCCACACCACCATCGAAAGCCAGGGCCATCGCCCGCTCCGCCACCGCGGCCCGAAGGCGGGAGGTGGCCGTCGTGGCCGCCACCCCACTGGCGGCCACCGTGGCCATCACCTACTCCACCACCGCGGCCCGAAGGCGGGAGGTGGTGGTCGTGGCCGCCACCCCATCGTCGGCCGCCGTGGCCGCCAGCCCACCGTCGACCGCCGTGGTCATCACCCGCTCCGCCACCGCCGCCCGAAGGCGGGAGGCGGAGGCCCGCACGTGCGACAGCGACCTTGCATGCTACATCGAGTTCCTGCGGGAGGAGGAGGAGCGCCTCGTTGAGTATGCAAAGAGCCTTACCGCCGCCGTGGCCGCAGCACATGCCACCGTAGAGGCGAGGAATCAGGAGATCTACGAGGAGAACCACCGCTTCGAGAGGGGTCGTCTGGAGCGGCAGAGGGCGTTCGAGGTGAGCGTCGCTAAAGGTGCAGCAGCGGCAGGCACCGTGTTGCAGTTGTCCAGCTCGTTGGTAGCCTCCTCCTCCTCTGCCTCTTACTGAGCGTGCTCAGCAGAGGAGAGGCTGCTGGAAGTAGTACAAAGCCCCTCCGTTGTAGTATTTAGGGGCTATTTTGTTCAGTTCATCTGACTATAGATGTGGTTGAACTGTACAACGTACTTAAAATTAGCTAGTATATATAGTTGAACTAGCTATTTCAGTACGTGGTTGGCAACAATTGGGGAAAAGTTTGGTCGGTTCAGCTGTCGAGTCGAACTGTTTGTATAAAGAACGACTGCTTAATCTATGAATGAAATCTATGCTTAATTACTAAATTTTAGTTGCAAAAATTAGATAGTGCTAGTGATTTTTAGCTGCATATTTTGACAAATAGCAGTGTTACAAGCTTGACAAATGGCAATGTTACTAGATCAACAAATGTCAATCTTTCCAGTTTGACAAATGGCAATATACCCAATATGACAGATGCAAATCTTAGCAAATTGCCCGTACGTGCTTGCACACGGGTCATCCAAAACAACCGTTTGCGTTGAAGGGATGTACAAATCCTGCTCGGCACATTTTCTCTTGGCATAGCGCCGAAGTCTGGCTTTGCATACCGTATTCAATCCGAACTGTTTGCGTTGAAGAGATGCATGAATCCTGCGCTGCGAATTTTCCCTTGTCTTACTGGGGAAGACCATAGCTCTTACTTTGCATACGGGTGTTCTACCTAAAACGTTTGCGATCAAGAGCTGCACAAATCCTGCTCGGCACATTTTCCCTTGGCTTCCTGGGGAAGCTGTCGGTTTGCATACGGGTGTTCTATCTAAAACGTTTGCGATGAGTGTTTTATATTTAAAAACCATTTACATTGTTTTTAAAGAAAATCGTTTGATAAGTCTGTACATTCAGAGAGAAAAACGCAAATTCGTTCAAACCATATCTTTCATTCAGTCACACTGCGAATTTATATTCATATGATCGAGATACACTGATACAGTATTAAACCCAAAAAAAACTAATTCCGGCGGCGGAGGCGGCGTGCCGCGCTGGCGTTGTCGTTGTCATCCTTCGGGATGCCGTTGTTGAAGTCTTCAAGGCAGCACAAAATGTTCTTCACTTGGAAATCAAACATCATGTCATCGCGTGATCGACGAGCCGGGCGCGGGAGGATGGCAACTCGCGGCGCTGCGAGGTAACAGTCGACAGCGGCGTCCCAAGCCGCTGAGGGGGGGCGCGCACGGGCACGGGCGTGGCAGGTGCAGGCAAACGCACGTGGACCGGCGCCGTGGTGGGTGCATGGGCGCGCACGGGCACAGGCACGGGCGCTGGCATGTACACGAGCTCGCGCGGGTCCACGGAGACCTTGCTGACGCCAGCGGCTTCTAGTTCTGCGATAGTGCTCGGCGACCAGCCCGTCAATGCTATGGGGATGGTCGCTGGCGCGGGCGCAGGGATGGCAGCTGGGACGGGAGCGGGGGCATCAACCGCCGCGGCCAACTCGTTCAGGGCCATGTCCATGAGGCCCCATTCCTCCTTATTTTCTATCTCCTCCGGCTCGGAGTCGACTTCACCAAACTGGAAGACTAGTGGCAGATGATCCTTCTGCGCCATTAATGGAGAGGATGCGAGTAAGGCGGGCGGCCATGGAAGTCAAAGGGCTCACTTCCTAGCGAGCCTGCGCAACATACAGCTCGCTTCCCAGTGAGCCTGCGCAACATACAGCTCACACGCTTCCCGGTGAGCCTGCGCATTGGAGGACAGCTTGCACGCCTCTTGGTCAGCCTGCGCACCGGACAGCGCCCGCACGCCTCCCGTTCAGTCAAGCAACTGTCTGCACGGCACCTCCTATAGCCATTAAAAGAGAGACACATGGCGTGACGTGAATGGTTAACAGAATGCACACGATTTAAATTATACGAATGTTTGAGATGTTAAAGTGGCAGCTATTTGTTTCAAAATGCCTTTGTTGGCTGTTATTCGAGTGCGCCTTCTCTCAAAATGGACACGAAAAATACCACAGCATGTCGGGTGCCATTCCATCATAGCATGCCAAGTTTCATGAATTTCAGACGAGTTTTGGATTTACTAGAATTTAAAAACAAAGTATCTCAACGTTTTGCCGGCAATCAACAATGCCTTGGTGTTTGAAATTCATTCCCATTTCTTGCATGGGACCTAAGCATGCACCCAACGACACACATTTGATATGTCAACCCATTTTTTTGCACTGGAGCTTGTGCATGTAGTTCAAATTTGAATTATGCACATAAAATGCCTAATTAGAATTTAAAAACAAAGTATCTCAACATTTTGTCGGCAATCAACAATGCCCTGGTGTTTGAAATTCATTCCCATTTCTTGCATGGGGCCTAAGCATGCACCCAACAACACACATTTGATATGTCAACCCATTTTTCTGCACTAGAACTTGTGCATGTAGTTCAAATTTGAATTATGCACATAAAATGCCTAGAAAACCCAGTTAATGTATAAAAATGTCCAAGCGAATCCCGAAAAATCCCAAAAATTGACACAACACTCCTGTTGTTCTATGTTGACACTAGAAAAAATTTGAAAGCAAGAAGAGGCAACGGATATCGTTTCGTCCCCAAAGGTGGCATGTTCCCTACCGAAACGATCAGGCTTGTTGTGAGAAGCTCTAGTTTGCGAGAAGCTTATACCCAAACCTGCCCCAAATGGGACAAAATTTGTACCACAGCATGTTGATGCCGCTCCATGATAGCATGTCAAGTTTCATGAACTACAGATGAGTTTTGGATTTACTAGAATTTAAAAATCATGTATCTCAATGTTTGCGGCCGAGCGACGGTGGCAAGGTGTTTGAGATTCATTCCCATTTCTTGCATGGGACCTAAGCATGCAAGCAAGGACACAGATTTGATTTTTGAACCAATTTACATGCACTGGAGCATGTGCCTGTAGTTCAAATTTGAATTATGCACATAAATGCATAGAAAATTCAGTTAATGTATAAAAATGTCCAAACGAACCCCGAAAAAAATCCTAAATTTAACACAACACTCCTGTTGTTCTATGTTGACACTAGAAAAAAATTGAAATCAAGAAGAGGCAACGGATATCGTTTCGTCCAGAAAGGTGAAACGTTCCCTACCATAACCATGAGGCTTGTTGTGAGAAGCTCTGGTTTGTGAGAAGCTTATACCCCAACCTGCCCCAAATGGGACAATATTTTTACCACGGCATGTTGATGCCGTTCCATGCTAGCCTGTCAAGTTTCATAAATTTCAGACATGTTTTTTATTTACTAGAATTTAAAAACCATGTATCTCAATGTTAGCAGCCGAGCGACGGTGGCAAGGTGTTTGACAGTCATTCTCATTTCTTGCATGGGACTTAAGCATGCAACCAAGGACACACATTTCAATTTTGAACCCATTTATATGCACTGGAGCATGTGCATGTAGTTCAAATTTGAATTATGCACATAAATGCATAGAAAACTCAGTTAATGTATAAAAATGTCCAAGCGAACCCCAAAAAATCCCAAAAATTGACACAACACTCCTGTTGTTCTATGTTGACACAAGAAAAATTTTGAAAGTAAGAAGTGGCAATGGATATCATTTCGTCCCCCAAGGTGGCACGTTCCCTACTGAAACCATCAGGCTTGTTGTGAGAAGCTCTGGTTTGCGAGAAGATTATACCCAAACCTGCCCAAAATGGGATAATATTTTTACCACGGCATGTCGATGCCGTTCCATGATATCATGTCAAGTTTCATGAATTTCAGACGAGTTTTCGATTTACTAGAATTTTAAAACCATGTATCTCAATGTTAGCGGCCAAGCGACAGTGTCAAGGTGTTTGACATTCATTCTCATTTCTTGCATGTGACCTAAGCTCACAACCAAGGACACACATTTGATTTTTCAACCCATTTTTTATGCACTGGAGCATGTGCATGTAGTTCAATTTTGAATTATGCACATAAATGCCTAGAAAACTCAGTTAACGTATAAAAATGTCCAAACGATCCCCGAAAAAATCCAAAATTTAACACGACACTCCTGTTGTTCTATGTTGACACCAGAAAAAAATTTGAAAGCAAGAAGAGGCGAGGAATATCGTTTTGTCCACAAAGGTGACACATTTCCCTAACGGAACCATGAGGCTTCTTGTGAGAAGCTCTGGTATGTGAGAAGCTTATACCATAACCTGCCCCAAATGGGACAATATTTTTTACCCCAGCATGTTGATGCCATTCCATGATAGCATGCCAAGGTTCATGAATTTCAGATGGGTTTTGGATTTACTAGAATTACAAAAACAAGTACCTCAACGTTTTCCGGAGAGCCACGGTGCCGTGGTGTTTGAAATTAATCCCCATTTCTTGCATGGGACATAAGCATAAACCCATGGACACATATATGATTTTACAACCCATTTTGGTGCATCGGAGCATGTGCATGTAGTTTAATTTTGAATTGTGCACCTGAAATGGCTAGAAAACCAAGTTAATGTATAAAAATGTCCAAATGAACCCTGAATAATTCCATTTTTTGACGACACACCTATAGTTGCATGTTCACTTCAGATAAAAGTTCTAGCAATTCAAACACCCTCCTTTACCGCTGTGACCCCATTATGTAATTCAAATCAAGATGAAAAATCAAGTAGCACACAGTTTATTATCACCAACCGTGTGAGATGTAGTACAAAATATCTTGGAGCACCGTCGGAGTATAGTACACCTATGGCTTATGCGAGAAGGTGCATCGGCTACAGTCCACAGCCGGCGTGTCAAGCACACTAGCTCGCTCCCTAAATATCATTTCACTGTTCAATCGTCGCCGGTGAAAGATGAGGACGTGGACCCGTGTCGTGAGGGCAACTTTGGCGGCCCACTCCGGCGAGAGCGCGACCGCAGCCGCCATGCACGTGCTAACAAGCTGCATGAGCACGGCCGCAATCTGCAACCAGGCGGCCAAGGCAGCCCAAACGGCCGCTGTTGCTTCTCAGGTGGCGGCACCAACATCTGCCTCGGGGATAGCAACTGGCGAGAGCGGCACATCAGCTGTCCGTTCCGCAGTGGTGGCTTTAGCCCTGATGGAGGCCGTCCACGACCATGTCGAGGCCGCCCACACCCAGCTCATGGCGGTCACCGCACAAATTGAACGAAGCTTCTCCGATAACGGTCGGCAACCCACGGCCGAAGAGTTGGCAATCGCCGAGAACGTTCGAGCAGCTGTCCGTTCCTCCACGGCATACCTTGCCACGACGGAGCCCGTCCAAGGCCAGATCGCGGCCGCCCACGCCCAGCTCGTGGCGGCCTTTTCCAAAGAGATGGCGGACACGGATGGCGAGATGCTTGCCGAGTACGGTGCGATGGATGCCATGGAGCCCCTTCCCCAGGAGATCGTCGGGCGCGAGCTGTACATGGACGAGGCGACGGAGATCGACGAGCACCAGCCGTAGTAGTACTCTTTGTTTTGTTTAATTAAGAGTGTCGGTCTTTAATTTGTTAGAGTAATGTTTAGGTAAGCTAGCTCTATTTAATTGTTGAACTTGCTCGATTAAGAAGTGTGGGTGTGCTATAGTCTCCTTTGTGTACCCAAATTATGCAATGACGTGGATGACCACTGTAACCAGGGAAATTGGAACCAAAAGTTTTGACGTTCAAACTCATCACACATGGGTTAAGCTATATGAATCGTTTGTGATGTTCACATATCGTGCACAGTGCTGAATAAGGGACCATGTCTGATGACACTTTGCGCACCAGTTTTTTTGCTGCACCGATTCAAAAAATTCGACTTCCGCGGAAATATCTACCTCCCCGCCCCCTCCCCCTTACCAAAAGCCACATTTCCCCTGTTTCCGCCTTCCTTTCCAAGTTGAAACCTTCACTCCTTGCTTGCAGTGCCGCCTCCTCGCCGGTGACCCTCCTTCACGCTGCTTGGCCTCGTTGATCCAGGCAGGTAATCCACACCCGACCCCCATCCTCCTCCTCCTTCCACATCCCACATGCCCTGACCGCCGGTGCGACACCTTCCACCCAAATCACTGACCCCTCCCCCAAATAAGCGCCGCCCTAAGCCATTGTGCACACAGTATAGCCAGGAGCTCAAGGAGCATTTGGCAGCGGAGAAGCAAATCGCGGCCGCATGCGCAGATGAGGTCGCGATGGCTGCCATTCGTGCCGACCCCCAGATCTTGGAGGAGCACCTCGCCGTCGAGGCCGCCGTCGATGCCTCGTGCGCCGACGCCGCGATGCGGTTGGCTGCTTTAAACAACAGTTCGTGGCATTTCCTCAAGACCACCGTCGGTGCCTTCGACGAAGACTACGAGGTGTTTTCTCAGCATGCCCGTGCTTACCTCAACTCGAGAGGCAGCAGGCTGGTGCCCGGAGCGGCTCAGGCAACTCACCACTACGACAAGGGTACCCATGATGTGGAGGCCTCACCCTCTTCAATGTCCAAGGAGCCAATCATCATTGATATCTCCGGCGATGAGGAGTAGCTTGTCTTATTAGCTCACTATAAGGACCCATGTTCAATTTGCTAGCTACGCCAGTTAAGCATGCTCGGTTTACCCGTTGCATGTGCTGCTCCTGCCTTTCCTTAACAAATTCTAGTGAATTATCCTATCTACTTTTACAATGCAATCTGTTGCTCTAGTGTATATGTTCTATATGTCGTGCAATGTGGTGCTCACTTATTAACTATTTGGTTAATTAGTTGTCGTTTTCAGTTAACTGTTTGGTTCAATTCTGCAAATGTGATGTTCAATTCTTCAGGGTGCAATTTTGTATTGTCTTCCATGTGAGAAATAAATCGAATTTATCTTTACAAAATACATGAGAAACAAATACAATTGCTATATTTCCAAGTTGTCAAGCATGCTTGGTTTGGTTAACTGTCTAAACTTCTAGTATGTTATACATTGTGTAATGTGGTGCTCAGTTAACGTTTGGTTCATTTGTTGTAGTGTTTAGTTAACTGTTTGGTTCAATTCTGCAATGCGATGTTCAATTGTTGTGGGTGCATTCTGTTATTGTATACCATGTGAGAAATAAATCGAATTTGGCTGTACTAAATACATGAGAAACAAACACAATTGCTATATGTCCAAGTTGTTAAGCATGCTTGGTTTGGTTAACTATCGGATCTTCTATTAGGAGTATGTTATATTGTGCAATGTGGTGCTTAGTTAATGTTTGGTTCATTTGTTGTGGTATTTAGTTAACTGCTTGGTTCAATTCTGCAATGCGATGTCCAATTGTCGTGGGTAGAATTTTGTATTGTTGTGCATCTGAGGAATAAATCAAATTTGGCTGCACTTAATACATGAGAAACATATACAATTGCTATATTTCCTAGTTCTTAATCATGCTTGGTTTGGATAAATGGGTTTTCCATGTGGCTTGAATTAATCTGATGAATCTGCAATGTGCTTATTTTTCATCAACATATTTTACTGATAGCATGCGAACTCTCACTTAACCTGATCACTAACTACCTTATATGTGTTGCAGGGAAACAATGGGAATCACTTAGGTTTACAATCGAGGTTTGCACATGCATGGTCCTTTGTCTAATAGCACATTATTGTGCAATTGCAGGAACCATTCTAATATTTAGGTTTTTAACAAGTTAGTCTTGCACATGTAGGTCCTACCGTCAGAGGTTTTGACCCACTGTTCAACCCTTTTTGCATATGGGGAAATGAGTTGTCCATGCATATCAGTCAAGTCAAGAAACTCAGAAAGATTGTTAGGATAAAGAAATTAGCGACAAAAAACAACAAGATCTTTGTCTGCACAATAAAGAAGACATCAGTTCACTACAGGATGGTACTAACTATTATACCTTGCCTTTTTTATTCCTTTGCCCCATTTCCAATATAGAGAAGATATTTATGCACATCCTTGTTTTCAGGCCTTTCCAAAGCAGTTCACTGATGATTACCTCTCAAACCACATGTATGGTCAGGAGGCGAGGAAGGTATTCATACAACACCCACGGTTCAATATTGAAGTGTTCCTGAAGAGGACGAAGGATGGACGGTCAATCACCCACAGGCACTGGCCTAAAGTTGCAAAGACCTTCAACATCAATGAAGGCTCAATCTTCGCCTTCCGCTTCAGCAGTTTTCCAGATGAGATTCATCTGTCTATGTACCATCTATGATGCTAATTTTGAAAGGTTATAGATGTTGCATGTGAAACTTGGTGCTGGTGCAGTTGTGTAATGGGGTAGCTGAGTGCTGAAGCTATATGATGTAGTACTCTGATGTATTTCAATTATGAAATCTGCTTCCTTAATATGAAAATGAAATATATTGTGTGCTTAATATGAAATGTCAATTAGATTAATAAATGGATTATTAATAATAGGATAATTAGCCTGCTAATCGCCAATTAGCAGGCTAATTGGGTTTTTCTATTGCAAACGGTTATTGAGAAAACACCGTGGGCGATGACCTCAGGGAACGCACACAGTTTCTAGGAATAAACCGTGTTGGATCAATGAACAATCACACACGACATCCTCTTGAAAACTGTTTGCGTTAGGCCACTTTGTGCAAACGTTTACCACATAAAATGCGTGTGTGATGGACAGCCTATGCCACACAGTTTCTTCTACGGACCGTGTGTGATGCATTCAATAATGCAAACGATAAAATTGTTAATATCGTGTGCAATGGCAATGCTATCACAAATGATTTAAATGCGGAAAATTGTGTGCGATGTACCTGCGAACGGAAACGTTTTTCTTGGAGTGACTGTGTGGGATGTATATACGAACGGAAACGTACTTCTTGGTTTGACTGTGTGGGATGTACATACTAACGGAAACGTATTCCTTGGATTGACTGTGTGGAATGTACATACGAACGGAAACGTTTAGCCGGGACTGACTGTGTGGGATATACTTACGACCGGAAATGATTTGGCCTGTATAATTGTATTTTTTTTAGCACAACTGTATGTATAACCGTATTTCATCGCATGCCCGTCGCACACGACCTCATTTTGCCGAGCGTGTGTGCCAGGAGGGCCTATCCACAACGGTTTCTGGGTCGTGTGGGAAGGACCCCCCGTATCGCAGTCACTCACTAGGCGACGTTTCAGAACGCCATCACAGAAAGGGGTTAAAAACCGTTTATATAGCACCTCGCTGTACCAGAGTAAGATGGCATTGCAACAGACCACTAGAACAACACTTCAATGTAAAAAAAACATGGTATGGTAGACAGATGGAGTACATACTGATGAATAACAATGCATAAGATATTCAGAAGCATGATGTCCAAACTAAGCAGATGGCATTGCGACAGAGTAGAATGACAGTACTTGAATTTGAAAACATGTTATCATGAATGGAATAGGTACTGAAAAACAGGAAGGCATGACATATTTACATGCATGATCAGCAGGCTAAGCACATGGCATTGCAACAGAGTAGATGCACTCCAGGACATTATATGCATCCTGTACCCATATCACGGGCCAAGTTAGAGCAAGGACCTTGTGGGGTGAATAGGATTCATCATCTTTCTGCAAGTCTTCTGAAGAACTGCCTTTACATGTTCCATCATATTGGGTATCATTGACATCAAGTTTGTTGGCCGTTACATTGCTCCGCGAGGTTCTTGTGGATATATCTGTGTGTGCAATTATATCTGACATGCATGGAAGACAACTAGTGGTTAGATTTATGTAATGAGTGCCTGTAGGAGACGACATAAATAGTAGGACTGGGCTTAACTAGCAGCAACATGTCTCAAAAACTAAAGGGAGAACACAGATGAAAGCTACAGAATATGTATCGTTTGTACTCTTGATTAACTAGATGGGACAAAAAAGTATTAATGAACAACATAGGTAATACTAGAAGTGGTATAATCACCAGCCTGTGGGATAGCATTGGCTGATGGATGATAACTATGGGACAGCGTTACCTAAAGAACAAGTCTCTTACCTGAACTATGGAACAGCGTTAACTCCTGAACAAGACTCTTAAGAGATCAGCATGAATATACAGTGAAATGTGATAATATATTTTCCATGCTTAGATGAATAACAAAGCCATAAATGTTGTACACAAGTAAGATGAGGGTACAACCTATCTAGCCGCCATCCATAGGAGTGAGCATCATGTGCTGACTTGTCGATGGCCCTGCAGTTGTTGTGGCTGTCCATGTCGGGCACGCACATTCGATGCAGGGAACTGTTGAGTGGGGACTAGAACTCCCTTCTGGTGTATGCTTCCCTTGTTGGAGCAGCTGTGGTGAGAAGGAAGACGGTGTGGCTGAAGATGCAGAAAACACATAATGTTAAGAATGACACATATCTCTGATCTGAAGAAATACCCTAAGAGATCAACAGTAAGGTACGAGAGTGGTCACACGTCTGTTGACTGAAAACTAAAATGGGGTCACATGATTTTATTTTATTTTGGTATTGTCCGATCTGCATCGGATGGCTTGATGGCCATCTTGTGCCTCCCGGCTAACACTATTTAGAATCTTCCCCGAAGAGCCAGCGACCACCGGCAGAGCAGCCTGCCTCCGCCGTCCCTGGCCGCGAGAGCTCCGACCAAAACCTCGCTCCACGCCCCACTGCACTGCCGTGGTTGCGTCGCCCCCGGCCAATCCACAAAGACTCGCCGTCATCCAGATCCGGCGGCGGCAGTACCTTCAACCCACGCAACTCTAAGATAGCCACCTAAGCGTTGCTTCTGCGGCGAACTTGCGCCCCCGCACCCTTACGATAGACACCAGCCAACTGGCAGCCTAGGAGCTCCGCCGCCTCGAGGGGTGTTGCTTCCCATTGGGAATCGACTGGCCCAGAATAAAAATTCAGACGACTAACGCCTAAATAAAGCGATTTAAGATGAGTGTACGACCTATCTTGCGGCTCGGTGAAGTAGGCAGCTCCAGCTGCCGAGTTGGTGAGACCGACGCGGTTGTGGTGGCTCCCGGCGGCAGGAAAGCAAATATGCCGCGACGGTCGATGGCTACGGGGAAGCAGTGCCGGGGCCCTGGACGCATCCGAAGTTGGAGCCGCTCCGGCGCCGTGCACAATGGCGCGGGTGAATCAGCTCCGGTACGGTTCACGCGGTCGTTGTCGAGGCAGCTCCGGCGGCACGGAGTAAGAGGCACATGGCCCAGTGCACGATGGCAAACGGACAACGGCTCCAACATTGGGGAGGAGGATGGCAGGGAATTTGGTGTGGTGGGGGCGCCATGGAGGAGGGGCTGAGGTTTCGCGGCTGGGGAGAAGGGACCTTCCGGGGAGAAGGTGATTTGGCGCCCACGATGTATGAATGGGGAATTGGGAGGGGGAACCATGTCTTACGGATGCATTTGTCTGAAATGTGGGGGGAAGTTACAGTTATACCCCTGCCTTTAGCCTTCTAGGCTTGGGTCTGTGTCTTGAGGGTCGGGGATAGTAGAGTAACTTTGCATGTCCCAAATAGTGGGCGCGAGCAATTTCGGGCGAGGAGGGCGTGTTTTGAAATAGTGGGCGCGCGCGATTTCGGGCGAGGAGGGCGTGTTTTGAAATAGTGGGCGCGAGCGATTTCGTCCGAGGAGAGGGTGTTTTGCTGCCCATGGTTTATGAATTATTCGGCATGAGCGATTTCGGCCGAGGAGAGGGTGTTTTGCCGCCCATGGTTCTTGAATTATTCGGCACCTGTCATTTCGGCCGAGGAGAAGGCGCGCTTGGATGAAGTTACGAACCTACCCTCGATGTACAATGGGCTAATTGATGCGTGTACCACATAGGCCAGTAATTTTGCATCTCCCATTTATTTGCTCAGGCGAATTCCACCGAGCAGAGGGTGTTTAGTGGTTTGTTCAAATTTTGGGAGAACGAGCATCCACGTCTACCTTACCAAGTCAATTCGAATCAAATTTTGAAATATTAGGTTGCCACTTCTTTTTTAGATGGTGAGATGATGCTCGGGACTAATGTGTTTTTACATGCTCATTACTAACGATTTACTATATGACAAATAGTTGACCCACTCAAAACGGGAATCAAACCCAAAATGAAATATCTCGATTCAATGAAATAGCTCGTTCACCAGGTCAAAATAGTGAACTAAATCCAAAATTGAACACCTCAATTGAGTAGCATGTTGTATTATATGACTCCATGAACATGCTGAAAGTCAAATTAATGAACTTGTTTGATACACATATCTCCGTTCATGTGTGGATTGCAGACAACATGTTCTCCAATTCAAATATTTGAATGCAAATATATATCGAAACATGGTTTATATCAGTCTTTGATGCATAAACATGACCTCCCCCTCTCCCGGACTCTTGTTCTCTCTCTCGTTGACAATCTTCATTTCTATCGCACGCATCCAAACACAAACCTTGTCGGTCCCTCTCCCTCTCCCTCTGTGTGTGTGTGTGTCGGTCTTTCCAGTTTGCATGCACACTCCATGTATAGGTCTCTCTAGCACACAATGTATGATTCTCTAGTCCAAGCTAAATATCTAGGGTGCACTCATCGTACGCACACAAATTCCCTAGCTCGTTGTCCGTAACTCTCTCACGCACCACTCTGCCGTCTCGGAGCTCTTCCCTCTCTCTCTCGAACTCTCCATCTCCCTGGGTCACACATACACATGCATATCTCACTCGCACTCGATAGACCCATCTAAAACTCTCTCTCTCCCTCATTCTCTCTGCATCTCACACGCACACACACACAATCTCACGCCTAGCTAAGTATGATTGTCTCTCACTCAATTGTAGGCACACGCAGTCCCCCCTATGTATATGACTATTTCTCAGTCTCCATCACAAACACATGCATTGTCTCTTTCCCTCACTTGATCTATCTCAATTTCTCTCGGGGCATCTTTCTATCGCACACACACCTCGTCCCTCGATCTCCCACCCATATAGTCCCCTCATGATCTCGAGGGGATCTCTCTATCACAAACACACCCTCTCTCCCTCCCCATGCGTCCATCTTCTCCATGCGTCCCTCTCGACCTCTGTCCCTTGTTGGCTAAACCTATATTGGACATGTGTTATAGGGGTGCCTCTCTCCATTGCAAACAATCACGCACTAGCTATCTTCATGTATCTCCTCACCTCGCTTTTCTATCTCGGAGATGCATGCGTGATACGTTTGCATAAGTAATGAACACTCTCTTTTTTTTATCATTTGTTGTCCTTTTCTCTTTCACACACACACTCTTTTGCACACTCACTCTTTCTCCTACACGCGCACTTGATCTCTCTCGACTTAGGTACTCTCTTCGGTCCATAGCATATAGATTTATTGAAAAGTCAAACTTCACAAAGTTTGACCGGGTACGTGGAGAAAAACATTTATATCTAGAATGGCAAACATATATCATTAGATTCATCATGAGATGTAGTTTCGTATGATGTATCTTTGGTATTGTAGATATAAATAATATTTGCGTAAACCTGGTCAAAGTTTCCAAAGTTTGACTTCTAAAAAAATTATATGCACTGCATTATCGAACGGATGGAGTATCTCTTTCCCCCTCTCAGCTATCTAACGCACCACTCAGCCGTATCGGGGCTCCTCTATCTCTCTCAAACTTTATATCTCCCTGGTTCACACATGCACATATCTCGCTCGCGCTACGTAGACCCATCTAACACTCTCCGCCCTTGTTCTCTCTCTATGTGACACGCACCCCCCCTAAGTACCATAATCTCTCACTCCATCATAGGCACATGCACTCACTCCTCCCCCCCCCACCCCCCCCCCGTAAGTATGACTATCTCTCACTATCCATCAGGAACACACGTATTGTCTCCTTCCATCCATACATCTATCTCGATATCTCTCGGGGTATCTTCTATCACGCACACACCTTGTCACTCGATCTCCCACCCATGTAGTCCCATCACGATCTCCAGGGGATCTCTCTGTCACAAACACACACTCTCTCCTCCCCATGCCTGCATTTTCTCCATACGTCTCTCTCGACCTCTCTGCCTTGTTTGTCAGACCTCTATTGGCCACGTGCTAGGGGTCTTTCTATCTCGATTGCAAACAACCACACACTATCTCCTCACCTCGTGTTGTGGGAAACCACAGCCACCTATGGGGCCATCAACCCCTTGTGGTTTGGCAGGGGGGCATGAGCACATTGCACAAAGATCAGAGGAACATAGCGCAGCACGACAGAGATCACACGGGCAGTTTTACCCAGGTTCGGGCCGCCGCGAGGTGTAAAATCCTACTTCTGCTTTGGTGGATTGATGCTGGATTGTGGTGGAAACACAACGCTCTTGCCCGGCAAGGTTACCTCGGGGCGAGCGCAGCTACGCGCGTACAAGTGTACCAGGGTCCGAATCCTTTCTATGGTTGCCATGGCCCTCCTTTTATAGATCAAGGGGTCACCACAGTGGCAAACCAGTCATTGTGTACTGATTAGATAGCGAACAGTGCTCTCATACCTAACTCTGCAGTCAGAGCAGGGCGCATTAAATGCGCCGCTTAGTGTCACATTGTGGCATGCCCGGCAAGCCTTGCCGGGCTGCTCGGCCACCTCTTCATCTATCTGCTTGACACGTCTCTGGACGGGTGTCATTTGGAGGTGATTTCCATAGGAAGTGGCTGCCACGTGCCAAATAACAGCCACTTAGTCACTTGGGGGCTTGACACAGCACCGATCGATGACTTGTGTCGCTGTGAGGTGGAGCGGTGGAGCCTTGGTAGGTTAATTTGCCCTCGTAGCGTCCGGCAGGCCTACCGGGACGGTCTTGAGGCTTGACTTCGGGGCCACCTCGTCCTTGCCAGGCTCGCCTGCCCGGCAAGGGAGGTTTCCCCTTAGTGGTGTCTTGCTCATTTAGCTTGTCTTGGTCCTCTTGATTTGCCCTTTGATTCCTCGAAGAGTTGTACTCCTTGCTTGGTCTGGACTTGGATGTTGCAAGTTGCCGGGCCGGCGATTTGCTGTCCGTGCACAAGTCAGGGGGAAACATACACCCCTGTTTGTGTACCCTGATAGAAGCCCCCAGGCCTGAGCCATACGTGTCACTGGGCACGTTGGTTTAGGCCCCAAACAGTGCACGGACACATGGCGAGAAGGTGCTGCGCATGCAATGATTTGTCATGATGACCAGTCAATCCAACGTCCACTTTGCGTAAATATCGCGGGTCGTGGGGTCATGGGACTGCAGCTCTGTTAGCCCTGCCGCGTCCTGCTGTCCCTGGTGGTGGCGACTGGTGGGCTGTCCCTGCCGCTCTCTTCACCATCACCTTCACCCGCGCCCTCCCGCTCTTGTTAGGCCCCTCGCCAAGGGGCCTGACGGGGTCAGGCTGGGCTTCTACCCAGGCGCCCCTTTTGCCTTCTTCACCTTCCGCCGTAGTGCCTGGGAGGAGAAGGGCAAGAAAGGGCATCACGGGGCACTTATCTTTTTTCAATCTAAAATGTGTAGGCACTTGCCAAACTTTAGTCTAAATAATGTAATCTTCTTTATCCATGTTGGTGTTCTGTAAGATCTATACTTGTTCATCTGCATATTAATGAAAAAGATAAGCTTTGCCGGGCACTTGTGCATGCATCATACCCATGTAGAGGTGAAATGCCTCTGTACGTTCAAGTAAACAAGTTATCTCTGGCAAGCTATCCTACCGGTACCCTCGAATTGTTGTTGTGGAGCTAAGCCTGCCAGGCACAAATCGTAAAGAGGGACCAGCCCCCCGCCAAGCCTTCTTCGTCAAAGGCCACTGCAACCATCCTAACCGAAGCAATGTTCGAGTCAAAGGATAGGAGCACCTAAGTTTCGAAGGTGACGAGGTTTTCATATGCACAAGTTTCTACTTACAGAACACGTAAGGATAAGAAGAGAAGTTATCTGTTTGGCTTGCCGAGGATCATCACGTAGGCTCGTCTTCATTTCTTCTTTTTGGGACCGAGTCCACGACAAGAACGCTGCAACTTAATGCAGATGAAAATGATGCCATGTGCGACCTCATCTACATGATCATTCTATGCTCATGATATGTTTATGCATGCATGCAAGTTTTGGGGGCCCCCAGCGCTTTGTTTATTTCTGTTGCTCAGGGTCTGCACCTGGCTTTGTACAAGGGGTTACATGCAACATCGGCAAGGCATGTACAAAAGGGTGGCTGTCGGGCAGGGCACAACAGCCGCGCCTTATGGGTAGAACTTACGGAGATGCTCAATGTTCCATGAGTTTTGCAATTGAATGCCATCTCTGATCTCTAGACGGACTGCGCCAGGTCTGGTGACTCGTACTACCCGGTAAGGGCCTTCCCACTTCAGCATCAACTTGTTTGTACCCTTGGCGGACTGAACACGCCTAAGGACAAGGTCGCCTTCCTCAAAACCCCGGGCACGAACCCTGTGGCTGTGATAGTGACGCAGGGCTTGTTGATAGCGTGCAGCACGCGTAGCGGCCCGGAGACAGTTCTCCTCAAGTAGCACAACATCGTCACGCCGGTGCCATTCCTGCGCTACTTCATCGTAGGCAGGCACTCGAGGAGATCCGAATATGAGTTCCGTGGGGATAACTGCTTCTGCCCCATAGACTAGGGAGAAGGGAGTCTGCCCGGTAGCTCGATTTGGTGTCGTTCTAAGGGACCAAAGAACCACCGGCAGCTCGTCGATCCATCGCCTGCCACACTTCTGTAGTCTATCAAAGGTTCTTGTCTTGAGACCTCACAGCACTTCAGCGTTCACCCTCTCAGCTTGTCCGTTGATTTTGGGATGGGCGACAGAGGCAAATGAGATCTTGCTTCCGAGGGCATGAACATATTGCATGAAGGTGCGGCTCGTGAATTGGGTGCCATTGTCGGTGATGATTCGGGCAGGCACCCCGAAGCAGCACACCAATCCTTTCAAGGACTTGATAGCTGACTGAGCAGTCACCTTTCTCATGGGCTCCACCTCTGGCCAGTTTGTGAACTTGTCGATAGCGACGAACAAGAACTGAAAGCCCCCGGTAGCACGGGGGAAGGGGCCCAAGATATCGAGCCCCCAGACCGAGAAGGGCCATGATAAAGGGATCGTCTGAAGAGCTTGGGCAGGCTGATGGATGTTCTTGGAATGGAACTGGCTAGCTTCACATTTGGTGATGAGCTCAACTGCATCTTGGAGGGCTGTGGGCCAATAGAAACCTTGCCGGAAGGCTTTTCCAACCAGAGCCCTTGATCCAATGTGTGAGCTGCACATACCCTTGTGTACCTCTGCCTGTAGGAGATATGCCCTAGAGGCAATAATAAATGTTATTGATTATCTCCCTGTTCATAACTAGGTTTATGTTCCATGCTATAACTGCTATGGTTTTCGAGTCTACAAATAAAACGAGGCTTGGAGGAAGACTCATATGCACGTGTGGGATAATAAACGATAAAATGTATTCCTAGTCAAGCCTCTATGACTGGCTCAAGTGTTGCATGATGGTTCTGTTTTCCTGATCATGGGCATGTCTATGCCAGCAACTTTGAGGGCACAATGTTAGAAGAACATTTGTGTTGAATCGACCCGATTGATGTTATGCTATGAGATACATTTGTCACAAGTTAATGGTTAATAACATAGAGATGGTTAATGTTTGCATGATTCCTTAGACCATGAGAGTATCGAGTTTCTTCATGCTTGCTTCATGAACTTTGGGGTTTGTTAAACGTCATCCGTAAATGGGTGGCTATTACGGCGGCTTACGGGTTCATGGAAAAGTATGTCAAGTAACTTGATAGCTCAAGATTGGGATTTGCTCCTCCGACGTTGGAGAGATATCTCTGGGCCCTCTCGGTGTTACGGTGTCCATCATCGTCTGGCCAGACACTTTGTGATTTGATCACGGGGATGCCGGAACACGGTAACGAGAAAAGAGAACAAATACCGGTAACGAGGTAACTGGCATAGTGGACAAGTTGTTGACCCACGGGGATGCCATCATGTCTCACCTCGGGTATTTGTAACATATCGTGAAGCAACAGGAATAGCACACGGCAACTGGAGGTTCACTCGAATATTCATTCGTGTGGGTATAGGGGTCAATATGGGTGTCCACGGCTCCGATGTTGATCATTGATCGGAAAGGGTTCCGTGTCATGTCTATACTTCACCGAACCTATAGGGTCACACACTTAAGGGTCATCTATTTGCTGAATACTAGACAGGGAGTCTGAGAGAAAATCACCAAAAAGTTTCGGACAGCGGAAAAGTTCCGCAGAGAGAGGTCACCGGATGAGTTCTGGTGAAACAGAAAAGTTGTTTCAGAGGATACCATAAAGTCAAATTAGTTTCGGCACATGCCCGATAATTCTTGGAGGGTGCCAGAATCATTCTGGAAACTTTTGGGAATTTTCTGGAAGAAAAACCGGAAATGTTCCGGAGCTGCCGGAACCACTTCATATGCTTTTCGCAGATGAAAATCACTAATCTAGAATTGTTCCAGAACGCATTGAAAATTATTTTAGTGGGTACTGGAAATGTTCTAAGCCCACATAAATATTTTCAGTTCGAACGGACGCTGAAAAATGTCGTCGTGAATAGTGAAAGTGCTTTTTGGGTTACTTTTTGGAAAGCCACCTTTTTGGGCTTTTGCTCCAAAATATCTTGGAGATGACATGGATGGATGTGGCTGAAATTTCAGCCCCTCCACCCCTCCTCCTATAAATAGAGGTGGAGGGGGCTGCCCAAACTCACTCCTTCTCACATACAAGTGCCATTGCAATGATCTGGCTTCTCTCTCCCTCCCAGCGAAATAGTTTCGTAGAGCCGAAAGGCTGTCTGGGTTCCGGTGGGAACTAGTTCTGGACGGCGAAGCCCTACCGGATAGATGACACCGTATGTGTGCAACCCTGTAGAGAGGTCGTAGTTTCGATCTTAGTGCCCGAGGGGCTGTTCGTGAGTGCCTCCCGAAGGGCTGTCCAAGTGACGGTCCAAGTTCTGTGAGTCCTCCCGAAGGGCTGTCCGAGTGACCGTTCGAGTTTCGAAGGTCCTCCCGAAGGGCTGTCCGAGACACCGTCCGGGGGACTGTTCGACCGCCTCCCGGAGGGCTGTCCGAAGGGAAGACGAGGGTATACATCCTCGCGGTTGGGAGGTTGTAAATCCTAGCTGCGGGGATCTGCACCGCTGATCGTCATCGACTCTACTTCCGCTACGCTACGAGTCGGTAACGAAAATGATCAAACCTTGTATGCAGTCTCCATAGTGGTCCTGGGCTGGTGCGTAGGTCGGAAAAATTTTGTTTTCTGCTGCGTTACCCTACAGTGGCATCAAGAGCCGTGCTATGCGTAGATGCAGGTTGCGATCTAGAATACATAGTGATGTATGGGTGTTGCACAATATAATTAGGTAGTAGATGAGTTCTATTACTGAAAATTATTTGTGCGGGTAGCAGATAAAATCTTTTACCCGATGTTCTTGTTGCTTCCCTGGAATTTGCATATTTCTGATCTTGATAACAGCATGGTGGAGTTTCAATGTTCTGGCAATCCGCGATCCTGATTGATCAACGAAGTGCTAACAGTTCATTGAATTCCACTGTAGTTAAAAGGAAAGATGAAATTTCACAGACGAAAGGGCAATGCAGATATGATCTGCACGGGGGTCATGCGTATGACGAAGTTTAGTATGGGGCTCGAGATTTTATTATCTCGGTTTTCATACACCCTGGAAAGTTAATCTAGCGACTTGAATTATCATACTTGATGATGGACGTTGGTAGCTTCGGTTTGTTTCGAAACCTTAGAAGCCACGTAAAACAAGTTTTTGCATGAACCGATTAGAGACGTCTAACTTGGTTTTGCAGGAGGGTTTGCATGTGCATATGATGTGGTATAGCAGTGCTCATAATAATTTGATTATGTATGAGATGACTATATGATGTAAATTAATTAACATGACCTGCGTGTCATGATTCGGCACGATGGCTGGAGCCATATGATTGCACTTTAAATGACCTGTGTGTCAACCTTGTTGTAATACATTATTTTATTAGCTATAGAGATAGCAATATTATCTGGTGCATCGACAAGGTGGTGGCAATCTTCGCGAAGGCGAACACCGACGCGAATGCCGAAGACGAAGAAATAGAAGACTTCTCCGTCGGAAAGGGCTATACCATATCATGCTATTATGAATTGCCTGAGATGTTTATCCCTTATGATGCACCCTTCTTGATTGCGCGGTAGTCGCTTTTTATTAGGGTGATCTCTCACAAAAAAATATCAAGTAGTTAGTGTTCTCCCAAGTGTAGCACCGTCACGGCACCTAACTTTTCGGGGTATCACAGGATCTCCCTGGGTACGAACGATTAGGGATGTGTGAGGCGGGTGAGTTGAGACCTCGCAGCAAGATCACTTGGTTGTCTTGACGTTCTGGAAGGATCTCCCTGAGCTCAGAACACGCCCATCGAAAGATGAACAAGAGTCACATAGAGATGTGATCGGCAAGTTTGCCTTCCGATTGAAGTTTGCGCCATCAGTGTTCATCTCGTTCAATGGCGTTGAATGGAAATGCGGATCTTGTATCACTCACAATCTATTATGAGAGATATTGATTTGAGTGGGAGCGCACTGTTGAATTAACTTGTTTAATTCTCAGTGCAATTAATTATGAACTCTGTCTAAGTGTGATTTGCATAATAGTTGTAGAATTATGGCTCGCGTTTCCACCTTCCCTATTAAAATTGAATAGCTATTAAATATCTGGTTAAAACTTTACAGTTGGTAACGTAATGTGAGGATTGTCCTCAAGAGTGCCGAGAAGGACTTTGTCCTATCGCATACTTTCGGTATTCTCTCGCTTATGCTATGGATCATGTGACTGTCGTCCTTCAATCCAAAAGCTAGAATTTTGTTTCAGTTAAGTGCAATATGTTTGCTTCCATGAGACCCGAACTTCGAAAGTTTGGATAGTTATGTGATATTCATGGAATCTGAAAATCATTTTCAGAGACAGACAAAGGCTAAAAGATATGAGATATCCAAAGCAATGTTTGTTTGCAAACTATTAGTAAAGGAGTTTTACTATGCATTAGACTGATAAGAGAGGGATCCAGGAGAACGCCTTTCATATGATGAAAGATGAATAAAAACTTAAAGAGAAAGGAAGTGTCCGAAGGGTGTAGTGAAACTTTCATGCCTAGGAAGTCCAGGGCTAACGCCACTCTTAAGTTGGGTGCTTCTTCTGGAAGTAGGAGAAATACTAAAAGTTAAACTGTTAGAAGTATAATGGAAATAAGAAAGAAGACTGGAATATCCAGCTCATGTATGAATGTCATACAGGTTTTTGATGTATAGAAGGCTGGTCAAAGATATAGTTCTTGGGAATTATGATTAAATTGTTAATCACTGATTCTTGGGTATTGTGAGTTAATCACAAAGATACCCGCTCGATTGCTTTCTATTGCAACTCGATGTAAGAACTACTATGGCCTGAAAGACTAGCCAGGAATGAGGTTTAGGTATACACAGGGAACATAGTAAATATTACTATACCTTCCATCGGTGTATTACCGTCTGTATTTATTTTCATAATTCATTTTAGAGTTTCACACTCTAGCCCTTTGCATAAGGTATCTTGCAAGAAGGTTGTTCATAAGAGAACTTTTTATGTTCGGTGTTATGAATAACATAAGGGCCATACTTTCATTATGAATAAGATGTATGTTATGAATAATGATAATAATATATTACCTCTGGATTTACATTCATAATTCATTTTAGAGTTTCATACACTCTAGCCCATTGCACAATGTTTGTTGCAAAAGAGTTGTTCATAAGAACAACAATTGTTGTTTAGTATTATGAATAAACATGAAGGGCCATACTTCCATCCAAGATGGGATGTATGTTATGAATATTCATAGTAATATGATACATCCATAACACTGACGCTAAATGTCGTAAGACTAAGA
The DNA here is from genome assembly GCA_011799875.1 of Thinopyrum elongatum. Taxonomy (NCBI): domain Eukaryota; kingdom Viridiplantae; phylum Streptophyta; class Magnoliopsida; order Poales; family Poaceae; genus Thinopyrum; species Thinopyrum elongatum. Next base: position 359,309,834 of record CM022300.1, on the reverse strand, counting down.
GAATACCACACAAGTGTGGCACTGCATTTGGTCACATTGGAGAAACCCGCATGGATAAATTCCATTATGATGGATTTTAAAGTCGTTTGATTTTGAATCATCTGACACTTCCAACTTTCCTCCGAAAAGTAAAGTGACTGAAATATCGTTCACAGGCCATAAGGAACGAGCAAAGAACTTATTGGTGATCATACATTTTGATGTATGTAGTCCGATAAATGTTATTGCAAACAGCGGATTTATCTATCTTCAGAAATGACTCAAGTAGATATATGTATATTTACTTGATGAGACGTAAGTCTAGATCTTTTGAATTCATTCAAAAGGTTTTCAAGAATGAAGTAGAAGTTATTGTAACAAGAAAATTCTGTTTCTACAATTCGATTGCAGAAAGGAATATTTGAGTTACAAGTTTAGCGAATGTCTGATGAGTTTTGAAAAGAGTTTCATAACATACACCTCCCGGAACACCACTGTGAGTGAAAAGTCCGTGAAGATGTAATCAAACCATTTATGACATGGTAAGATCAAAGATGACATAAATAAATTTGCCATTATCCCTTTTAAAAGGTGATGCTTTAGAGACTGCGGCTTTTACACTGAAAAGAGCTCCACCGGGTCTGTTGAAATGACACCATGGTATGGTACGCCCAACCATGTTATATCTTTTCTTAACATTTGGAATATGGGGCTTGTGTAAAAGGTTACAAACCTATTCCAAATCAGACAAGTGCTACTTTGTAGGTTATCCCAAGCAATTGGGTATTCCTCCCTCACTATACTGAGGCAAATAGGTTTGCCACAAAGAACGGTATGCTTTTTGAAGAAAATGGTTCTTTCAAAAAGGTGAGTGGGAGAATAATGCAACTCGACGAGATAACCAGTATCTCCGTCATCAGGTCAAAGGAAAGAGACCTTGGAAGTAATTCCAGTGTTTCCTACTGCGACTGATACGGAAGTCTCTACAATAAAATGTATGGACTTCGGTCAAACTTGCAGCTAAACCACGTAGGCAAGGCTCGTGCAAACCTCTCAGGTGCGCAGACGAGATATTGTTGTCAGACAACAGTATACCTACAATACACAAGGAAGCGTTGATGGGCCCTGACTCCGGAATTGGCTGAATGCCAATACAACCCGAGTTAGTTTCCATATAAGTGATTCAAGATTAAAACCTTGATACACCTTTCGGAAGACTTAGAGTCTAACGAATATTTATGGAACTTAAAACTGATACGGATAAAAATGTTTTATCCATAAAGCTCGACTTGTTGAAATAACAAGTTCAAGGAGTTGACTGCGATGAGGTTGTTTCACCGTAGCGATGCTTAAAGTCGGTTCGGGTTGAACTAGCAATTATACATATTTCAGTCATGAGATATGAAACATGGATGACAATATGATTTCCATATGATGGAAATGAAACCAAGGACTTGCATGTGTTACAGTCTAAGGTATTTTGTCATTCCAGAGGATGCTAGTGAGTGTGCAAACTTCAGAGTTCCAGCAATGGACAAAAGAGAGCATAATGGAGTTGGAATCTTCGTGTTTTGATGAAATGGTCAAAAGGGTTTGACTTCATCAATGGGTAACGAAGATGCTTGTGATTCAAGAAAGTAAGTGGGAGCATAAATAAATTTCTAAAAAATGTTGTGTGCTTGACACATTGTTAATTGGAAATAAATTTCTTGACACGAATTAGGACTTCATTTGAAAATAGTTTTTCGATGAAGTGCTTGGGCTAAATAGCCTTTATATTAGGCATGATGATCTATGGAGATAGATTTACCTAATGGGGCTGAGCAAAGATACATATTGACAAGATGCTAAAACCTTTTAGCATTAAAAACGTCAAGGAGTGATTCTTGCCGAAGTCACATGGAAAGAGTTTTTGCAAGACTCGGTGTCCCAAAACACTGATGAGCAAAATACATGATGAAGATTCCACACACTCTTGTGTTTGGATTAATCATGTATTCCATGGTATGTAAAAACAACCAGATATGTCCAATACTCCCAAAGTTGTTGCGAGTATAGATACCAAAGTGATCAAAAGTTCTGATCATGGGACAACAGTGAAAAAGGGTCTTTGAGTACTATAGTAGCACCGATGACATGTTTTCTCGCAAGCGGAGATCATGAAGAGTTCGTTGTAAAAGGTTACATCGATACAGTCTTCATCCATGCTCCAAGCGATTTTCGATTTAAATTGAGGGTTTTGTGTAACACACAATATGGTGGCATGGTAGTTGGAAATTGTTCCAAACAAGTTATTGTGGCGAATTTTATAACAGAGGCAAAGTATGTTGCCGCTTTTAAAAGCGACAAACAAGATGCTGAATCATATAGTTCTTTCATGAACTTAGTATGGTTCCAAGAAGGCTTTGGTCAATGGGACACTATTGCAGATAGTTTCTCCATAGCTCAGTCTGAGGAATATGGTTTCGACAAATGATTCACACATATACAAAGCCAAGTCCACACAAAATGTGAATTTTGTGAAAGCATGAAAACGCGAGGATATGCAAAGATACACACGGAGCTGAAGTCGTCAGATCCGTTGGACATTAGGCTATACCACAAGCGAAGCATATTTACACCGGTGTGCCACAGGTGTAAAGTGCATTAGCATTAACTAGATTATTGACTCTAGTGCAAGTGGGAGTCTGTAGGAGATATGCCCTAGAGGCAATAATAAATGTTATTGATTATCTCCCTGTTCATAATTAGGTTTATGTTCCATGCTATAACTGCTATGGTTTTCGAGTCTACAAATAAAACGAGGCTTGGAGGAAGACTCATATGCACGTGTGGGATAATAAACGATAAAATGTATTCCTAGTCAAGCCTCTATGACTGGCTCAAGTGTTGCATGATGGTTCTGTTTTCCTGATCATGGGCATGTCTATGCCAGCAACTTTGAGGGCACAATGTTAGAAGAACATTTGTGTTGAATCGACCCGATTGATGTTATGCTATGAGATACATTCGTCACAAGTTAATGGTTAATAACACAGAGATGGTTAATGTTTGCATGATTCCTTAGACCATGAGAGTATCGAGTTTCTTCATGCTTGCTTCATGAACTTTGGGGTTTGTTAAACGTCATCCGTAAATGGGTGGCTATTACGGCGGCTTACGGGTTCATGGAAAAGTATGTCAAGTAACTTGATAGCTCAAGATTGGGATTTGCTCCTCCGACGTTGGAGAGATATCTCTGGGCCCTCTCGGTGTTACGGTGTCCATCATCGTCTGGCCAGACAATTTGTGATTTGATCACGGGGATGCCGGAACACGGTAACGAGAAAAGAGAACAAATACCGGTAACGAGGTAACTGGCATAGTGGACAAGTTGTTGACCCACGGGGATGCCATCATGTCTCACCTCGGGTATTTGTAACATATCGCGAAGCAACAGGAATAGCACACGGCAACTGGAGGTTCACTCGAATATTCATTCATGTGGGTATAGGGGTCAATATGGGTGTCCACGGCTCCGATGTTGATCATTGATCGGAAAGGGTTCCGTGTCATGTCTATACTTCACCGAACCTATAGGGTCACACGCTTAAGGGTCATCTATTTGCTGAATACTAGACAGGGAGTCTGAGAGAAAATCACCGAAAAGTTTCGGACACCGAAAAAGTTTCGGACAGCGGAAAAGTTCCGCAGAGAGAGGTCACCGGATGAGTTCTGGTGAAACTGAAAAGTTGTTTCAGAGGATACCATAAAGTCAAATTAGTTTCGGCACATGCCCGATAATTCTTGGAGGGTGCCAGAATCATTCTGGAAACTTTTGGGAATTTTCTGGAAGAAAAACCGGAAATGTTCCGGAGCTGCCGGAACCACTTCATATGCTTTTCGCAGATGAAAATCACTAATCTGGAATTGTTCCAGAACGCGTTGAAAATTATTTTAGTGGGTACTGGAAATGTTCTAAGCCCACATAAATATTTTCAGTTCGAACGGACGCTGAAAAATGTCGTCGTGAATAGTGAAGTGCTTTTTGGGTTACTTTTTGGAAAGCCACCTTTTTGGGCTTTTGCTCCAAAATATCTTGGAGATGACATGGATGGATGTGGCTGAAATTTCAGCCCCTCCACCCCTCCTCCTATAAATAGAGGTGGAGGGGGCTGCCCAAACTCACTCCTTCTCACATACAAGTGCCATTGCAATGATCTGGCTTCTCTCTCCCTCCCAGTGAAATAGTTTCGTAGAGCCAAAAGGCTGTCTGGGTTCCGGTGGGAACTAGTTCTGGACGGCGAAGCCCTGCCGGATAGATGACACCGTATGTGTGCAACTCTGTAGAGAGGTCGTAGTTTCGATCTTAGTGCCCGAGGGGCTGTTCGTGAGTGCCTCCCGAAGGGCTGTCCAAGTGACGGTCCAAGTTCTATGAGTCCTCCCGAAGGGCTGTCCGAGTGACCGTTCGAGTTTCGAAGGTCCTCCCGAAGGGCTGTCCGAGACACCGTCCGGGGGACTGTTCGACCGCCTCCCGGAGGGCTGTCCGAAGGGAAGACGAGGGTATACATCCTCGCGGTTGGGAGGTTGTAAATCCTAGCTGCGGGGATCTGCACCGCTGATCGTCATCGACTCTACTTCCGCTACGCTACGAGTCGGTAACGAAAATGATCAAACCTTGTATGCAGTCTCCATAGTGGTCCTGGGCTGGTGCGTAGGTCGGAAAAATTTTGTTTTCTACTGCGTTACCCTACACTGCCAAGAGTTCCTTTCCTTCCTCCCAGCAAATGCACTTCAATTTCACACCGTTGGGCCTCCTTCTGTACAACGTGTTGTCCATGAACTGATACATACTGGCCCTCTGGGCTACTCTTTCAGCTTCTTCTTTCTCTTCAGGGAGTTCTCCAGTTTGGAGGAAATGGACTATGTGTCGTGCCCAGGTTGGAGCTAGGGGCTCGGCAACAAGGACCAGCAGCACCTCCTCATTCGCAGGAGCGCACTTCTCGACCGCAGGGACCGGTGGTCTGGCGGGATGGTGCAGCTCACTGATCAAGGGGAGTTGTTCCCGCCAAGCTCTCTGCCGGGAGCCTCAAGAGGCTCTGCCGGGTGAGGCTTGTCGGAGTCCAGTTTCCTCCTCTTCTGGCCATTGTTGCCGGGGATACGGAGGGCTGAGTCAGATGGAGAATAAAAGTCCCTGGTTCCACAGGGAGTTTTTACGCAGCGCACTTTGGCAGATGATTAGCAATGTTGTTTTCCGCACGGGGCACATGCTCTGTTTGCTATCCGTCAAAGCGCTCCTCCAACTTTCTCACTTCCTTGACGTATGCCTCCATCAATAGACTTTGGTAATCCTTGTTGACTTGACTCACCACGAGTTGTGTATCTCCGCGGATGATCAGCTTCTTGATTCCCAGTTCTGTTGCAATCCTGAGCCCGCCAAGGAGCCCTTCATACTCTGCCGTATTGTTGGTAGTCTTCTCCTAGAGAAAGTGCATCTGGACGACGTACTTAAGGTGCTCCCCAGTGGGGGCAACAAGAAGCACGCCAGCCCCTGCACCTTATAGGGAGAAGGCACCATCGAAATACATAATCCATTCTTGCGACACTTCCTTGCCGGGGATGATCGTCTCCAATACTTCTTCATCAGGAGTTGGCGTCCACTCTGCGATGAACTCTGCTAGTGCTCTACTCTGAATAGTTGACGTGCTTTCAAACTTCAAACCAAAGCTGGATAACTCCAAAGCCCACTCCACAATCCTGCCGGTGGCCTCGGGGTTTCGGAGTATGCGTTGCAAGGGGAAGCGGGTGACAACTGTGATCTCGTGGGCTTGGAAGTAGTGGCGCAGTTTCCTTGAGGCCATGATGAGGCCAAAAATCAAATTTTGCATGCCAGAGTACCTCGATCTAGCTCCTTGTAACAGGGAGCTCGCGAAGTACACTGGGCGCTGCACCACTTTCTTCCTTGCCGCAACCATAGAATTGCTTCCGCTGCCCTGCCTTTCTTTGGTCTGGATTGACTCTGGTCTTGCCGGGACGGGTTCGCTTTCCTCTTTAGAGGGGACAGTGGTTGTGGCTGCCACGTCATCCACTTCCCGCTGCGCCACCAGTGCCGCACTAACCACTTGATTGGTTGCCGCTAAGTATAGCAGCAACGGCTCTTGTGGTTTGGGAGCAACCAAGGTGGGCACAGAGGAAAGATAGGTCTTCAAATCTTGCAGTGCAACATCCGTCTCCGGGGTCCACTCCACGGGTCATGCCTTCTTCAAGATTTTGAAAAATGGCAGGGCACGCTCGGCAGATTTGGAAATGAACCTGCTCAGTGCAGCCACGCATCCAGTCAAATGCCTCACGTCCTTGACCATCTTGGGTGCTTGAATTTGCTCGATAGCCTTGATCTTGTCGGGGTTGGCCTCTATCCCTCGATGAGACACAAAGAAGCCAAGTAGCTTGCCAGAGGGAACTCCAAACATACACTTCTCTGGGTTCAGCTTCAAGTTGATCCTGCGCAGATTAGCAAAGGTTTCTTCCAAATCCTGGATGAGGGTTGATCTGTCCTTGGTCTTGACCACAATATCATCCATGTAAGCTTCAATGTTTCTGTGCAGCTGGGATTCAAAGCCAATCTGTACTACTCTTGCAAAAGTGGATCCGGTGCTCTTTAACCCGAAGGGCATCCATACAAAGCAGTACGTGCCACATGGGGTTATGAATGCTATCTTCTCTTCGTCTTACTTGGACATGAAGATCTGGTGGTATCCGGAGTAGGCATCCAGGAAGGAAAGCAGATCACACCTGGAAGTGGAGTCCACAATCTGGTCGATGTGCGACAAGGGGAACGGGTCCATCGGGCATGCCTTGTTTAGATCTGTGAAGTCTATGCAAAGCCTCCATTTCCCATTCGCCTTGCGCACCACCACTGGATTTGCTAACCATGTGGGATGCAACACTCCTCTGACCAAACTAGCTGCTTCAAGCTTCTTGATCTCCTCGGCAATAAACTGTTGCCGCTCCAAAGCTTGCTTCTGAACCTTCTGCTTGACGGGCCGGGCATGCGGGCAAACAGCAAGGTGGTGCTCGATTACCTTCCTGGGAACACCGGGGATATCAGATGGTTGCCAGGCAAACACATCAATATTCGCCCGCAGGAAGGCAACGAGCACGCTTTCCTATTTGTCATCAAGGGTGGCACTGATAGTGAAGGTACCATCAGCGCCAGCCAGCCCTGTCGGGACCTTCTTTACAGCAGGTGCAGCAGCTTTGGATCTCTTGCTATTGGAACTCTCTGGCAAGTCATCAACAGGCACAGCACACTCCAGAGAGGCACGCTTCCCGGATTCCTTGCTGGCATCCTTGCTAGCTCTCTTCGTTTTCTTACTTTCCTTGGCGGGAGCAATGGCTTTCGCGGCCTCTGTCGCAACTGCCTCCCGGTACATCTTGTCCACGCATATAACTGCGTCCTTCTGATCTGACGGAATGGAAATGACTCCTATCGGCCCTGGCATCTTCAAGGTGTTGTAGGCATAGTGGGATACCGCCATGAACTTGGCCAGAGCTGGGCGACCAAGGATCCCGCTGTACGGCAAGGGGAGGTCAACCACGTCAAACACGATCTTCTCAGTCCGGTAGTTTAACTCCCCTCCGAACGTCACCGGCAGCATGATCTTTCCCTTAGGACGACTCCTGCCGGGGTTGATTCCTTGGAACGTGCCAGTAACCTTGAGCTCCTCATCTGCTATCTGAAGTTTGCTGATGACCTTTGGAGATATCAGATTCAACCCAGCCCCGCCGTGAACCAACATCTTTGTGACTTTGAGGTTGCGTATTGTTGGTGAGACCAACAACGGCAAGCACCCTACCGCGGTGGTGCAGTCAGGGTGATCCTCTTCGTCAAAGATGATGGGCGTGCGGGACCACTTGAGCGGCTTCCGAGAATCTGCCGCTGGCTCCATGGCATTGACTTCACGCGCCCACTATTTAAGTTGGCGGTGAGAGGAGTGCAGAGATACACCCCCGTCAATGCACAGGGCGTGAATGGCTTTCTGGAACTCCTGCTCGTTGGTTTCCTCTTCATCTCCTTCATCGCTCTCATCATTGCAATCCTCCTTCTTATGGCCTCTGGCGGGTTTCCCTTGATTCTGAGGAGCCTTGCCGGTGTGACTTACTCCGCCGCCTCGGCCCTTCCCGCCAGCACCATCCTGGTTTTTATCCTTATCACGCTTTTCATACTCAGCCCTCTGCTTCTTGACGAGCTGCTCAACCTGATGACAGTCCTGAAGGTCATGGCCCTTGGTTCTATGGATCTTGCAGTACGGCCCATCACCCTTCCCAGCCTTCTTGGCAGCCGTGGCCGTCCGGCAGTTAGTGCACGCGGCAACCTCCTTATCGGGGGCCTCAGCCTTGGCCTTCTTGCCGGTACTAGGTGTGCTTGATCCTTCGACGGCCATCACAACTTTCTCCTTGCGCTTTTTGTTGCGCTTCTTGTTCTTCTTCTTCTGATTGGTGGCATCATCGTCATCGTTTGAATCGATGTCGATGCCATCCTCTTCACCGGGAAGTCGCCTTCCCTCCTCTATGTGAGCACACTTATCCACCAGAGTGTATAACTCATTCACAGTCTGGGGCAGCCGCACAATCATTTTGGAACATATCCTGCGGTTGCGCACGTTAGACTGGAATGCGGTTATCACAGCTGCCGGGTGGATATCAGGGATGTTCCTGTGCACTCGACTGAACCTTTGCATGTACTTCCGCAGACTTTCTCCTTCCTTCTGTGGGAGGAGCTGCAGATCGCTGGGCCGTCCTGGTTCTTGATGGCCACCCGTAAAGGCGCCAACAAACTCATGGCACAGGTCAGCCCAAGTTGAGATGGAGTTCTCCGGCAGGTGCTTTAGCCAAGACCTCACATTTGGCTTGAGTGCCAAAGGGAAGTAGTTGGCGAACACCTTCTCATCTCTTCCCCTGTCAGCCTGAACATCGATGGGGTAGATGCTCAGGAACTCTGCCGGGTTCAATCTCCCATCGTACTTTTCTGGTATCTCTGGCTTGAATGTGCGGGAAGATGGCCAATGGACTTGTCGCAACTCACGAGTGAAGGCGGGGCACCCAACCTCGAAAGGTAGGTATCCACCTTCACCGAGAGTGGGCTCGTCGACGTCGGGGCCATTGCGCCTATCAGACTGGCGGTGGGTGTCGCGGCGCCGCTCGATGGTGAAGCGTGCGCCTTCCCCTCGCCTGTCCTCCTGGGCCTGCTGCTGGTCTTGACGCGCTCGAGGGCCGGACGAAGCCATCGAGACGTCGCCGGGTTCTTGATTGCGTGGCTCCAGCCATGGCCCCTGCGCAGGCTGCCACGGAGGGGACTGCACCGTGGGGGTGGCCCCTTCGGCACGGCCAGTAGCGCGGGCCGTCGTTGTCGCCTGGAGAGGCCATGGCGGGCCAGCTCGATGTGATCCTCCTGCCTCGGTGAAACCAATCAGGCTTTGAATGGTGGCTCTCCACTCATCCATCTGATCGACTACCGGCGGAAATCTCAACAGCAGTTGGGCCCGCACCATAGCCTCCAAAGCGGTGCTTGGCATGGATGACGATGTAGACCGTAGCGTCGCCTGGCTCCTCATGGTGCCGGTAGTAGCTGCACTGTGTTCTCGTCGTCGAGAGCCCGTCGCCAGGGTGGCGAGGTGACGAGGTGGAGGTGCTTGAGGGCCAGCGGCTCCGCTTGGCGCATCGGCAGGGGTAGCTTGTTCTAGGAGTGGCGCGCACCCTGCGGCCGGAGAGTTGAAATTTGCCCCAGAGCGAGCACCACCACTGCGGCTGTGCCCTTCAGCTGGGCGGAGAGGTGCAGATGGAATGATTTCTCCACCCGTACCTTGTGGAGCGTGGCCACTGGGATATTGTCGGTGCTGTCCTTCCTCGGTGCCTTTCGCCCTCGTTTCGGCCGCATGGGAGGTGGTCACGACGCCGCCTGCGCCGGCCATGTCCCCCGCAGCGTCCATGTCTCTGTGCATCCCAGTAGCCCCCGCGGTGTCGGCGGCCGTGTGCAACGGGGCCTTCGAAGTGGACGGATGGGCTACAGCACCGGGCTTCTTCTAGGGCGCCATGGACGATGGAGCCTCGATGAAGAAGATGATGAAGTTGACACGCTGCGTATGCTTCTCGGGTTCGCGCAAGTGCTTCCCCCTACCTGGCGTGCCAAAGATGTCGTGGGAAACCACGGCCACCGATGGGGCCATCAGCCCCTTGTGGTTCGGCAGGGGGGATGAGCACATTGCACAAAGAGCGGAGGAACATAGCGCAGCATGGCAGAGATCACACGGGCAGTTTTACCCAGGTTCGGGCCGCCACGAGGCGTAAAACCCTACTCCTGCTTTGGTGGATTGATGGTGGATTGTGGTGGAAATGCAGCGCTCTTGCCCGGCAGGGTTGCCTCGGGGCGAGGGCAGCTACGCGCGTACGAGTGTACCAGGGTTCGAATCCTCTCTATGGTTGCTATGGCCCTCCTTTTATAGATCAAGGGGTCACCACAGTGGCAAATCAGTCATTATGTACTGATTAGATAGCGAACAGTGCTATCATACCTAACTCTACAGTCAGAGCAGGGCGCATTAAATGCGCCACTTAGTGTCACATCATGGCATGCCCGGCAAGCCTTGCCGGGCTGCTCAACCACCTCTTCGTTTGTCTGCTTGACATGTCTCTGGACGGGTGTCATTTGGAGGTGATTTCCATAGGAAGTGGTTGCCACGTGCCAAATAACAGCCACTTAGTCACTAGGGGGCTTGACACCGCACCGATCGATGACTTGCGTCGCTGTGAGGTGGAGCGGTGGAGCCTTGGCGGGGTAATTTGCCCTCGTAGCACCTGGCAGGCCTGCGGGACGGTCTTGAGGCTTGACTTCGGGGCCACCTCGTCCTTGCCAGGCTCGCCTGCCCGGCAAGGGAGGTTTCCCCTTAGTGGTGTGTTGCTCATTTAGCTTGTCTTGGTCCTCTTGATTTGCCCTTTGATTCCTCGAAGAGCTCTACTCCTTGCTTGGTCTGGACTTCGATGTTGCAAGTTACCGGGCCGGTGATTTGCTATCCGTGCACAAGTCAGGGGGAAACATACATCACTATTTGTGTACCCCGACACCTCACTTCCGTTGTCGAAGATGCATGTGTGATATGTTTTCATAAGACACACACGTTTTTTCTCTACTTTATCGTGTGTTGTCCATGTCTCTTTCACACACGCACACACATGTTTTTCACTCACTCTTCCTATTTCACTCTCTCTCTCTCTCTCTCGTTAGGTACTCTCTCACGTCCATAAACATATGGATGTTTTGAAAAGTCAAACCTGAGAAAAGTTTGACTAGGTATATGTGGAGAAAAACATTTACATCTGGAATGATCATTAGATTCATCACAACATGTACTTACTTCATACTATTTTATCTTTGGTATTGTAGATATAAGTAATTTCTTTATAAACTTGGTCAAAGTTTCAAAAGTTTGACTTTAAAAAAAATATAGGCACTACATTATCGAACGGAGGGAGTAGCTTTTTCTCTCTCTCTACTATCTCTCACGGGCCTCCCCTCTCACTCGATCTCTCTTTACCGAGGGATTATACGTTCATTGTGTCAGCGTATAGCTCCGTATATTGTTTAGTTAACCGGTCAACCAGTCCACATGCTACCTTGTCAGCTCGTGTTCTCTATCTTCATGTGCTGGCCAATGTGGCAGTGGGTGAAAATAAGTAAACTAGAGGCCCATCTGACATGCGGTGAAGTAAACAAAGTTGAAACCACTCGCGGTAGCACCCCGCACGCTAGTAAATCAGCGCTGCTATACACACGACCCATGCACGATTCAGACATGGCAACACCAACAGCTAGCGTGCATGCAGGAGCACTGTTGGGGAAGGAGAATCGTGCAGGCGTCGTGTGTGAAGCAATTCCGCTAGTAAATTGAGGGCACACTTCTTCCGCGTGAAGGACGCACTCGCGCACACTACACCACCGCGCGGCGGCATGCACACAAGGATGCATTCGCGCACACCCAGCACAAAATACACACCAGCACACGTGTACACCGGCGTCGCCGCCGGCTGAGATGGACGGCGAGGCAGCGAACAAGCGGAGGCGGCATGAGCCAAAACCGCATCCGACGAGCCTGGACTTCATCAGCAGCCTCCCCGATGACATGCTGCTCATCATCATCACCCTCATCCCCACCAAATCTGTCATGCGGACCACCCTGCTCTCCCAGCGGTGGCGCCCCCTCTGGCGCCGCGTTCCCCTCAACCTCACCATCGACAGCTGCCTTTGTGATAGGGATTGCAAACACATGGCCGCAGTCTCCAAGATCCTTGCATCGCACCCTGGGCCAGCGAAATGCCTTGACATCCGCATGTTCAGTACCAACTGCAAGGTCCAAGACAAGTTCGATGAGTGGTTCTTATCCCCTGCCCTAGATCAGCTCGAGGAGCTCAGGTTTGAAGCTGGACGATGTCGCTCTCTGTCGCCGTCCGCGCTCCGCCTCACGCCAACGCTGCGCCGCGCCAGCTTTAGCTCCTGCTATTTTCCCCAAATTAATGACGCGCCCACCCTTCTTCTCCCTCAACTCAAGCAGCTCGACCTCTTCGACCTTGGCATCTCGAAGAAGGCTATGGAGCAACTGCTCCGCAGCTGCACTGCGCTCGAGTACCTTCATCTTCGGCAGATCGACGGGTTCATTAGCCTCCACATCGCCTCGACGAATCTCCGATGGATTTATGTGTCTTGCTGGCCCCGCAACAAGACATCAATTGGGAAGAGATCACTCGAGCTGTTCCACGTTATGGTCATTGAGAATGCGCCTTTCCTTGAGAGATTGCTTGTATCTGATCTAGAAGGTCCAACAAAAATCAGGGTCATTGACGCGCCGAAATTGACAGCGTTGGTGTACTCGTCTGCCAAATTCTCCGAACTCTTTATTGGATCCGTAATCATTCAGGTACAACACTCATCTTCTTCTCCGTCTTCTTGAAATTCACATTTTTAAATTTCTTCTTGATGTATTTACGACTGTCATCTAGAAAATGATTCCCACAAACTTGACCCAGTCTGTGCGCACAGTGAAGATCTTGGCAATAAAATCTATCGGTCCCAATCTGGATCAAGTTGTTGGATTCCTAACATGCTTTCCATGCACGGAGAAGCTACTCATCGAGGTGAAACTTCTTTCCGATTAGTAAACGGTAATCACAACGTAGCTCAATTTTTTCGTAAATTTTCCCAAATTACGATGACAAGTGTAGTGTTCAAAACTGCATCTACGCACTACACCGAAAGAAATGTTTTTATTATTTTTTTCTCACGTGATCACCTGCATCGTTTTTTTGTTGTACTAGTAGCCTAGGCTAGTCATAGTGGCAAGTAACTTAGACTAGTAACTCTATGGTTAGCCTAAGAGCAAGTACTACCTCCGTCCTGGTTTACTCTTTGTACGTATTTTGTAGTATCAAAATTTGACCTTAGATTTAACTGACAAAATGTTAATGCATGTCACTAAAAATTATATCGTTGGATTCGTATTTGAACATAATTTCAAATGGTATAATTTTTGGTGACATGCATTGGCATTTTCTTAGGTAAATGTATGGTCAAAATTTTACACTAATTTTTACTACGGTACAATAGTGGGCTATAACGGCCCTCCACTATGTAGGCCAAAACACGTGCCAAATTCACTTCTGATGCATTTGGCATCGATGCCCTCAATTGCTCACCTGGTGCCCCAATCTGGATCACCTACTTTGCTCCGGTGCCAAATTAACTCACGCAATGAAAAAACACTTGCGTGGGAGAGGGAGAGGACTGAGGCAATAAAAAAACACTTGTTAGGGAGAGGGAGAGGCTGGTGTAGTTGATTTGATTGATTTGTTTGTACATGTGGGTCTATGTGCACAACGGTGCCAACTCTCTCACATTGCTAAAGCGGTGCCAAATTTTTTTGATTTGACATCGATGCGTATTGTATGTGGCATACTTTTGAGAAATATGGCATCGGCCACATAGTGGAAGGCAACAAATGCCCAAGCTCTTCACGTCTCCTAGGTAAATGAGAGGAAAGAGAAAGAGAGAGGGAGAGAGAGAGAGAGAGAGAGAGAGTGAAAAAATATCACTAGCCTTAGAGGCAACCCTATAGCCAACCCTATCGTATGAGCGAATGATATTGGTACCTCTTGATAACACAACAATCTTATACAGCCAGCTGCTCTAATATGTTCTCTTCTTTTGCAGATAAAAAAAGACCCAAAAGTGAAAAATGTGTTGCACTATAACAATCTCATCGAATGCCTTGATCTCTATCTTACAGAAATTGATTTGATCGACTACCGAGGCAGCACATCTGAGATTAAATTGGCCAGGTTCTTTGTTCTGAAGGCAAGTGTGCTCAAGGTAACGAGGTTTGACGTTCTCTAGCGCAACAATGAATGGCATGCTGACCACCACAAGCATCAAAGCCTAAACGACAAAGGCTCCGCAGAAGCTGAATTTGTTTTTGAAACATCAAGTCGCCAGAGACTCAAAAAATTATTTGACCATTAGTGACTTGTCAGGGCGGTGGATTTTAGTTTGTACGATAATGCTGTATCCACCTAAAGTAACGAAAGTTCTTACGTAAACTTCCTAATAATTCCCTCTTCGTAGGTGTAGCATCACTCCTAGCATTTGTAATATTAGTTTGAAACTTGTAATATTACGACTATCCAACATGAGGTACTATGTTACGATAAATGTTCGCGTGCATAGGTGCGGCAACGATATACCCATTACTCGAGTACAATATTTATTATTACTCGTGGCAACGCACAGGAAATTATGTCGAACACGGCTAGTTAAGCAGGCTAGCTCTACAGCCATGATGATAGTGACTGCACACGGTGAGGCTGACTTTGGTATGCCGAACACGGCGCCTACACTCAGGTGTCATATCCAGCGCAGGGTCTTGTCACTTCACTATGAGGAGCAACACGTAATAATTTGACCAACGGGTAGTACAGTAATACTACATTGGTAGTACTACTAGTACTAGCACCACCGTCCGGATTTAGTAGTACTACCACCTCCGTCTGGATTTAGTATTGGTAGTACTACTAGTACTAGCACCACCGTCCGGATTTAGTACTACTACCACCTCCGTCTGGATTTAGTATTTGACTAGCAAAATCTAGTAATGCATGTCACAAAAAATATACTACTCCCTCTGTAAATAAATACATGGAGTATTGTTTTATTCAGTTTTGAATGTAGTTCCCGATGATATTATACACTCTCCCTTCCGGTAGATGGCTCAAATCCGAAATCTCATCAATCAGACTACTATTGTACTCCCTCCGTACTGGTGCATTAGTCACGTTACGAAAACCAAGTAATCCCAAAACTTTTAGGCGCGGTGCATTAACTACCCACCTCGTTCCCTGTTTTTTGCCACGAAAAAAGAAATCAGCCAATAGGAGACGTGGGGTTCGTATGCATTCAATGACTTGAGACTACTTAGCACAACATGCAGTGCTCAATTCTCTGCATGCAATGACATTAATTACAAAATACTAGTACTAAACATCAAAGTTCTCTCGTTTTGCCCCAACTTGGTCTCGGTGAGATGACTACTACACTGCACCGGCACGGAGGGAGGGCCGAGGAGTAGATGGCCAACACACACGTGAATGCAACACAGTCTGCACTTCTCATATAAAGGCTCCCCGCCAGTCCAATCTATGAAATCCTACGCACCTATGCACCCTAACCAAGGGCAAGAGTGATCACTCCAATCGCAAGATTAGTTGACTAGAAGCTAGACCCATGGAGGCGATGAGCGCGAGCATGAGCCGGCTGTGCCAGATGGTCCACGACGCCGGCCTGCGGCCCGGCACCGAGGAACGTCTCCAGGTCGTGCTTGAGGCCGCCAGGGCGAGAGGCCTCTTGGACGACAGCTTCATCTCCTTGTTTGATGAGGTCCTCGTCGGCTTCCTCGACAAGTTCACCATCGTCAAGAAGCTTGTGGACGACCTTGACGTATGCCTCCAGCCCATGCGTCCAGGCTCTGCGATGCCCGCCACCCTCAACGGCCTCTATGGTGACAACCTCTTCAACGCACTGGTGGCCCTGTGACTGCCCGCTGTCGCGCCGGAGAATGTCCACCTCGAGGTCGCGCTCACCGCGTGTCGGTGCAACAAACCCTGGGTCTGTTGCCCAGACCGTGCACAGGCCCAAGATCAAGGTTGCAACGTCCAAGACAAGGCCAAGGTAAAAGAGATAAGCTCTTTGACAAATCAAAGGGCAAGCTGAGAAGACCAAGTCAAGCCAAGAAACAAGACACCACTAAGGGAAAACCTCCCTTGCCGGGCAGGAGAGCCTGGCGAGATCAAGGTTGCCCCGGAAGCAAAATCTCAAGGCCGCCCCGACAGGCCTGCAGGGGGCATACGGAGGCAAAATGCCCCTCCAAGGCTTCACCGCCCCACCTCACGACGACGCAAGTCACTGATCGGTGTGGTGTCAAGCCCCAAGATGACTAAGTGGCGGCCTTTCGCCACATGGCAGCCATTTCCTACAGGAATCACCTCCAGATGATACCCGTCTTGCGACATGTCATGCAGACAGGAGAGAAGGTGGCCAAACAGCCCGGCAAGGCGTGCCGGGCAGGCCATGATGTGACACTGAGCGGCGCATTTAATGCGTACTGCTCTGTCTGCAGAGGAGAGATGATAGCACTATTCGCTATCTAATCAGTACACAATGACTGATTTGCCACTGTGGTGACCCCTTAATCTATAAAAGGCGGCCCATGGCAACCATGGAAAGGATTCGGACCCCTGTACACCCATACGCGCGTAGCTGCTCTCGCCCCGAGGCAACCCTGCCGGGTAAGAGCGCTACATTTCCACCACCATCCACCATCAATCCACCAAAGCAGGAGTAGGGTTTTACGCCTCGCGGCGGCCCGAACCTGGGTAAAAAAAATGCCCGTGCGATCTCTGTCGTGCTACGCTGCGCTCCTCCGCTCTTTGTGCAATGCGCTCAGTCCCCCTGCCGAACCAAAAGGGGCCCTTGGCCCCATAGGTGGCCGTGGTTTTCCACAACATCTTTGGCGCGCCAGGTAGGGGGCTGCGCTTGCGCGAACCCGAGAAGTGTACGAAGCGCGTCATCTTCACCGCCATCTTCTTCGTCAGCGGCTCCATCGCCCATGGCGCCCAAGAAGAAGCCCGGCACCGCAGCCCATCCATCCACCTCGAAAGCCCCGCCACACGCGCCCGCCGATGCCACGGGGGCTACGGGGACGCCTGGAAGTGTGGACGCTGCAGGGGACGTGGTCGGCGTAGGCGCCGTCGTTACCACCTCCCCTGCGGCCAAAGCAGGAGCAGGAGGCACCGGAGAAGGATAACACCAACTACGTTCCAGCGGCCATGTCCCATGAGGTACAGGAGGAGAGATCATTCCATCTGCACCTCCTCGTCTGGCCGAAGGACACAGCTGTAGCGAGGGTACTCGCTCTGGGGGGAATCGCAACTCCCCGACCGCTCCCGCCACGGGAGCGGCCGTAGAACATGCGCCACCCCCGGAACGAGCCGACCCAGCCGCTACGCCAAACGGAGCCGCTGGCCCTCGAGCGCCCCCAACTCATCCACACGCCGTCCAGGCGGCTGGCTCATGACAACGAGAGCACGGCGCGACCGCTACCGGCATCTTCAGGAGCCGGGCGACGTTACGATCTTCATCGACATCCATGCCGAGCACCGCTTCGGAGGCCATGGCGCGAGCCCAGCTACTGTTGAAATTTCTGCCGGCAGCCGATCAGATGGATGAGTGGAGAGCCATCATTCAGAGTCTGATTGGCTTCGCCGAGGCGGGAGGATCGCAGCGGGATGGCGCGTCACGGCCTCCCCAGGCAGCGGCAATGGCCCGCGCTGCTGGCCGTGCGGATGGGGCAACTCCTATGGTGCAGTCCCGTCCACGGCAGCCGGCGCGGGAGCCGCGCAACCAAGAACCTGACGACGTCTTGATGGCTTCGTCCGACCCTCGAGCGCGTCAAAGCCCACGGCGAGTCCTAGAGAACAGGCGTAGGGAAGGCGCGCGTGTCGACACCGAGCGACACCGCGATGCCCACCGCCAGTCCGACAAGCGCGATGGCCCCAACATCGACGAGCCCGCACTCGCTGACGGTAGGTACCTGCTTTTCGAGGCTGGGTGCCCCGCCTTCACCCGCGAGCTGCAGCAAGTCTGTTGGCCATCCACTCGCACATTCAAGCCAGAGATACCAGAGAAGTATGATGGAAGACTGAACCCGGCAGAGTTTCTGAGCATCTACACCATTGTTGTTCAAGCTGTCGGGGGAAGAGATGAGAAGGTATTTGCCAACTACTTCCCTTTGGCACTCAAGCCAAATGTGAGGGCTTGGCTGATGCATCTACCGGAGAACTCCATTTTGACCTGGGCTGACCTGTGCCATGAGTTCGTTGCCGCCTTCACGGGCGGCCATCAAGAACCAGGGTGGCCCAGCGACTTGCAGCTCCTCCCGTAGAAGGAAGTCGAGAGCCTGCGGAAATACATGCAGAGATTCAGCAGAGTCCACGGGAATATTCCGGACATCCACCCGGCAGCTGTGATAGTTGCGTTCTAGTCCAACGTGCGCAATCATTGGATATGTTCCAAGATGAACGTTCGATTGCCCAAGACTGTGAAGGGGCTTTACACTCTGGTGGATAAGTGCGCTTGAATTGAGGAAGGGAGGAAGCTCCTCGGAGAGGAGGATGGTGTCGACATCGATTCAGAAGATGATGACGAGGCCACCAGTCAAAAGAAGAAGAACAAGAAGCACAACAAAAGGCGCAAGGATAAGGCAGTAATGACCGTTGAGGGATCGGGCCTGCCTAGTACCGGCAAGAAAGTCAAGGCTGAGATACCTGGCAAGGAGGTTGCTGCGTGCACTGACTGCCGGGAAGCCGCGGCTGCCGAAAAGGCCGGGAAAGGCGATGGGCCGTATTGCAAGATCCATCAGACCAAGGGCCATGATCTCCAAGAGTGTCATCAGGTTGATCAGCTTGTCAAGAAGCAGAGGGCTGAATATGAAAAGTGAGATAAATAGAAAGGTCAGAATGGCGCTGGCGGAAAGGGCCGAGGTGGCGGAGCAAGCCGCCCCGGCAAGGCTCCTCAGAATCAAGGGAAACCCACCAGAGGCCGTGAGAAGGGGGATTGCAACAATGAGAGTGATGGAGAAGATGAGGAGGAGACCAGCGAGCAGGAATTCCAGAAAGCCACTGACGCCCTGTGCATTGACGGGGGTGCATCTTTGCACTCCTCTCACTGCCAACTTAAATGGTGGGCGCGTGAAGTCAATGTCGTGGAGCCAACGGCAGAGTCTCGAAGGCCGCTCAAGTGGTCCCGCACGCCCATCATCTTCGACGAAGAGGACCACCCTGACCGCACCACTGCGGTAGGGTGCTTGCCGTTGTTGGTATCACCAACAATCCGCAACCTCAGAGTCACAAAGATGTTGGTTGACGACAGGGTCGGGTTGAATCTGATTTCTTCAAAGGTCATCAGCAAACTCCAAATAGTAGAAGAAGAGCTCAAAGTTACTGGTACGTTTCAAGGGATCAACCCCGGCAGGAGTCGTCCTAAGGGGAAAATCATGTTACGGGTAACATTTGGGGGAGAGTTGAACTACCGGACTGAGAAGATCGTGTTTGATGTGGTTGACCTCCCCCTGCCATACAATGGAATCCTTGGTCGCCCAGCTTTGGCCAAGTTCATGGCGGCATCCCACTATGCCTACAACACCTTGAAGATGCCAGGGCCGGTGGGCGTCATTTCCATTCCATCAGACGAGAAGGACGCAATTATTTGCATGGACAAGATGTATCGGGATGCAGTAGCAGCAGAGGCCACTGAAGCTGCAATCCTCGCCAAGGAAAGTAATGGAAAGAAGGAGGCTAACAGGAACACCGGCAAGGAATCCGGGAAGCGTACCTCTTCGGGGTATGCTGCTCCTGTTGATGACTCGCCGGAGAGTTCCAATAGCAAGAGATCCAAGGCCTCTACACCCGCTGTGAAACAGGTCCCGGCAGGGCTGGCTGGCGCCGGTGGTACTTTCACCATCAGCGCCACCCCCGATGACAAATAGGAAAGCGCGCTCGTTGCCTTCCTGCAGGTGAATGTTGATGTGTTTGCCTGGCAACCATCTGACATCCCCGGTGTTCCTAGGAAGGTAATCGAGCACCACCTTGCTGTCTGCCCACATGCCCGACCCGTCAAGCAGAAAGTCTGGAAGCAAGCTTTGGAGAGGCAGCAGTTTATTGCCGAGGAGATCACGAAACTTAAGGCAGCTGGTCTGGTTAGAGGAGTGTTACATCCAACGTGGTTAGCAAATCCAGTGGTGGTACGCAAAGGCTAATGGGAAGTGGAGGCTGTGCATAGATTTTACAGATCTGAACAAGGCATGCCCGAAGGACCCATTCCCCTTGCCGCGCATCGACCAGATTGTGGATTCCACCTCCAGGTGCGACCTGTTTTCCTTCCTGGATGCCTACTCTGGATATCATCAGATCTTCATGTCCAAGGAAGATGAAGAGAAGACCGCGTTCATCACCCCATGTGGCACATACTGCTTCGTGCGGATGCCTTTCGGGTTGAAGAGTGTCGGGTCTACTTTCGCAAGAGCAGTCCAGATTGGTTTGAGTCTCAGTTGCACAGGAACATTGAGGCCTACATGGATGATATTGTGGTCAAGACCAAGGACAGATCGACCCTCATCTGGGATTTGGAAGAGACATTTACTAATCTGCGCAAGATCAACTTGAAGCTAAATCCGGAGAAGTGTGTGTTTGGCATTCCTTCCGTCAAGCTACTTGGCTTCTTTGTGTCCCACCGAGGGATAGAGGCCAACCCCGACAAGATCAAGGCTATCGAGCAGATTCAAGCACCCAAGACAGTCAAGGATGTGAGGTGTTTGACTGGATGTGTTGCCGTGCTCAGCAGGTTCATTTCCAAGTCTGCCGAGCATGCCTTGCCGTTCTTCAAGGTTTTGAGAAAGGCAGGGCCCATGGAGTGGACCCCCGAAGTAGACGCCGCATTACAAGATTTGAAGGCCTACCTTTCCTCTGTGCCCACTTTGGTTGCTCCAAAACCTCAAGAGCCGTTGCTGCTATATTTGGCGGCAACTAATCAAGTGGTTAGCGCAGTGCTGGTGGCGCAGAGGGAAGTGGATGAAGCAGCAGACGCAGCAGGTGTCCCTTCCGGGGAGGAAAGCGAACACACCCCGGCGGGGTCAGGAGCAGGTCAAGGTAGAGAAGAGCAGAACAGCGGAGGTAGTTCTCTGGTCATGGCAAAGAAGAAAGTGGTGCAGCGCCCAGTATACTTCGTTAGCTCCCTGTTGCAGGGGGCTAGATCCAGAATGGACGCCAACTCCTGATGAAGAGGTATTGGAGACAGTTATCCCCGGCAAGGAAGCACCCCAAGAATGGATCATGTATTTCGATGGTGCCTTCTCCCTACAAGGTGCAGGGGCTGGCATGCTTCTCGTTGCTCCCACCGGAGAGCACCTAAAGTACGTCGTCCAGATGCATTTTGCCCGGGAGGAAGCTACCAACAATATAGCAGAGTATGAAGGGCTCCTTGCCGGGCTCAGGATTGTAACAGAACTGGGGATCAAGAAGTTGATCATCCGTGGAGATTCACAACTTGTGGTGAGACAAGTCAACAAGGATTACCAAAGTCCATTGATGGAGGCATACGTTGAGGAAGTGAGAAAGTTGGAGGAGCGCTTTGACGGATTGCAAACAGAGCACGTACCCCGTGCAGAAAACAGCATCGCTGATCATCTGTCAAAGTGCGCTGCGCAAAAGCTCCCTGTGGAACCAGGAACTTTTGTTCTCCATCTAACTCAGCCCTCCGTATCCCCGGCAACAATGGCCAGAAAGAGGAGGAAACTGGACTTCAGCAAGCCTCTCCCGGTAGAACCCCTCGAGGATCTCGGCAGAAAGCTTGTCGGGCACAACTCCCCTTCGGTTGCTGAGCTCCATCCTCCCGCCAGGCCACCGATCCCCGCGGTCGAGGATCACACTCTCGTGAATGGGGAGGTGCC
The DNA here is from genome assembly GCA_011799875.1 of Thinopyrum elongatum. Classification (NCBI taxonomy): domain Eukaryota; kingdom Viridiplantae; phylum Streptophyta; class Magnoliopsida; order Poales; family Poaceae; genus Thinopyrum; species Thinopyrum elongatum. The sequence continues at coordinate 359,287,776 of CM022300.1, read as the reverse complement.
GTTAGTCCTCGTTGCCGAGCCACAGGCTCCGCCTTGGCACGGCACATAGTCCATTTCCTCCAAACTAGAGAACTTCCCGAAGAGCAAGAAGAAGCTGAAAGAGTAGCCCGGAGGGCCAGTATGTATTAGTTCATTGATGATACACTATACAGAAGGAGGCCCAACGGTGTGAAATTGAAGTGCATTTGCCGGGAAGGAGGAAAGGAACTGCTGGCGGAGATACACAATGGTATGTTTGGCTCCCACATTGGATCAAGGGCGTTGGTTGGGAAAGTTTTCCGGCAAGGATTCTACTGGCCCACCGCCCTCCAAGATGCGGTCGAGCTTGTCACCAAGTGTGAGGCCTGCCAGTTCCATTCCAAGAACATCCACCTGCCTGCCCAAGCTCTTCAGACAATCCCTTTGTCATGGCCGTTTTTGGTCTGGGGGCTCGATATCCTCGGCCCTTTCCCCTGTGCTGCCGGGGGCTTTGAATTTTTGTTCGTTGCAATCGACAAGTTTACAAAGTGGCCGAAAGTAGAGCCCGTGAGAAAGGTGACTGCTCAGTCAGCTATCAAGTTCTTGAAAGGATTGGTGTGCCGCTTCGGAGTTCCTGCCCGGATCATCACTGACAATGGCACCTAGTTCATGAGTTGCGCCTTCATGCAATATGTTCATGCCCTCGGAAGCAAAATCTCGTTCGTCTCTGTGGCCCATCCAAGGAGCAACGGGCAAGCTGAGAGGGCGAACACTGAAGTGCTGCGAGGACTCAAGATGAGAACTTTTGATAGGCTGCAGAAGTGCGGCAGGCGATGGATCGATGAGCTGCCGGTGTTTCTTTGGTCCCTACGAATGACACCAAATCGAGCTACCGGGCAGACTCCCTTCTCCCTAGTCTATGGGGCAGAAGCAGTTATCCCCACGGAACTCATTTATGGGTCACCTCGAGTGCTTGCCTACGATGAAGTAGCGAAAGATCAGCACCGGCGTGACGACGCTATGCTACTCGAGGAGAACCGTCTCCGGGCTGCTACGCGTGTCGCACGCTATCAGCAGGCCCTGCGTCGCTATCACAGCCGCAGGGTTTGTGCCCGGTGTTTTGAGGAAGGCGACCTTGTCCTTAGGCGCGTTCAGTCCGCCAAGGGTACAAACAAGTTGACGCCGAAGTGGGAAGGCCCTTACCGGGTAGTACGAGTCACCAGACCTGACGCAGTCCGTCTGGAGACTGGAGATGGCATTCAGTTGCAAAACTCATGGAACATTGAGCATCTCCGCAAGTTCTACCCATAAGGCGCGGCTGTCGGGCCCTGCCCGGCAGCCACCCTTTTGTACAGGCCTTGCCTCTGTTGCATGTAACCCCTTGTACAAAGCCAGGCGCAGACCCTGAGCAACAGAGAAATAAATGAAGCGCTGGGGGCCCCCCGACAAATTGCATGCATGCATAAGCATATCATGAGCATTGCATGTTCATGTAGATAAGATCGCATGAGGCATCATTTTCATCTGCATCAAACTGCAGGCTCCTACTGTGGATTCGGTCCCAAAAAAGGAGAAGAGAAGACAAGCCTACATTGCGATCCCCGGCAAGCCCAAACAGATAAGTTCTCTCTCTTATCCAAACGCGTTCTGTAAGTAAAAACTTGTGCATAGTAAAACCTCGCCGCTTTCAAAACTTAGGTGCTCCCGTCCCTTGACTCGAACGTTGCTTCGGTCGAGGTGGTTGTAGTGGCCTTTGGCAAGAAAGTTGGCGGGGGGCTGGTCCCTCTTTACGATTTGTGCCCGGCAGGCCCAGCCCCACGGCAGCAAACTGAGGGTACCGGTAGGATAGCCTACTGGGGAAAAACTTGTTTACTTGAGCGTAAAGAGGCATTCTCCCTCTGCCTGGACATGTTCCATGCACAAGTGCCCGGCAAGGTTTTTCTTTTTCATTAATATGCTGATCAACAAGTGCAGACCTTACAGAACACAAACATGGATACAAGAGATTACATAATTTGAACTAAAGTTTGGCAAGTGCCTACATATTTTAGATTGAAAAAAGATAAGTGCCCTGTAATGCCCTTCCTTGGCCCTCTCCTTCTAGGCACCACCGCAAGAGGAGAAGAGGGCAAAAGGAGCGCTTGGGCAGAAGCCCAGCCTGGCCTCGTTGGGTCCCCTGACGAAGAGCCTGGCGAGAGCAGGAGGGCGCGGGCGAAGGTGATGGTGAAGAGATCGGCGGAGACGACCCGCCAACCGCCACCACCAGGACCAGCAGGACGCGGCAGGGCGAACGAAGCTGCAGCCCGCGAGGAAGCCTGTCGGGGCCCAGCTGGAAGGCTGCTGGAGGAGCCAGGAGTGCCACCCCCACCCCTGCATCCAACTCCCCGGCAAATCACCTTGCCGGGGAGGAGATGCAGGTGCAGATGACGGTGCCGCCGCCTGATGGTGACGGTGCGGCTGGTGCTCAGCCAGAGTCGGAGTCGTCGCCCTCCCAGCCGACACCGTCGTCATCGCCGTCACTGTCCTCCTCTTCACTATCGCTCGAGGAGGAGCTTTCGTCATTGGTCGAGCTCTTCGTGCAACACCCTAAACGAGCACCCGAGCTCCCGAAAACCTTGACGGAAAGGAAATCGGCCTCCATTAACTTAAATTGGAGGACGTGCCCTTCCGACAGGCTATGGGCGCGGGCGAAGGTCTTCCAGCCACGACGGAGGTACATAACATGAGGGGCGGGGAAATCCACATCCACCCGCATGCTGCCATTCCCGCAGCCCCTCATGTGTAGTCTCAACGCACGCGGCTGATCGAGCTCCATCGCCCTTGCGAATGGGGTGGGAAGACGGAGGCGGTCGCATGGAGGCTTATACAGCCTGATGATGAACTCCAAAGGCTGATCTCCAACATGGCCTTCCATCGGGGGAGTGGCGGCCGGTGGGGGCGCAATCAGAGCGCCACCCCGTCCCCCTCGGCCCCGTGCGCCACGGCGGCCTCGACCTCGTCCTCTCCCACCTCCCTCGTCATGGGCCCCGTCCCCGCATCTTCGGAGGGAGGAGGGAGACGCAGTTTAGCAGAAGTTCTCGTCGCCACTTGGGGAGGACCGGAGCCCCGACCCCTCACCATGACAGACGTGGGCAACTGCAGAAATGGAGAAGGAAGGAGGTGTGGAGGAACTTCTCGCACCACGCCCCCTTCTTATAGGCAGGCGTGGCAAGGGGCTGGATTTTCTTCGTGGAGGTGGCCGTCCCGCTCGGCCAGTTCGGCTCCTCCCGGCCCTTAACGGCACGAAGAATCAAGGCCGACCCCCTGCGCCAATCCACGACCCCTAGCTTTCTGCCATGGCACTCATTGCCACACCCTCCGCATCCGCCACCAACCTTGCGCAATGCATGCAATACACGTGGCAGAAGCACTTGGAGCAGAGAGGGATAGTGGGGTGGCAGTTACCGCCCCGTGAACAAGTGACGTGGGTAACTCCACGCATCGTGGCCCATTATCTCCATCACTGCAATTGGCGTTACGCGACGGGTGGAAGAACCGGGAACTGACCTGGGCTCAGATTAATGAAGAACCAAAGAAGATCTCAAAGGACGAGCAACTATTTTCCCCCTCGCCTGTGCACAAGTTAGGGCCTACACCGACGACGTCATGTAGCTCGTTCGGGCCAGGCCCGGGGGCTCCTGTCGGTGCAACAAACCCTGGGTTTGTTGCCCAGACCGTGCACAGGCCCAAGATCAAGGTTGCAACGTCCAAGACAAGGCCAAGGTAAAAGAGATAAGCTCTTTGACAAATCAAAGGGCAAGCTGAGAAGACCAAGTCAAGCCAAGAAACAAGACACCACTAAGGGAAAACCTCCCTTGCCGGGCAGGAGAGCCTGGCGAGATCAGGGTTGCCCCGGAAGCAAAACCTCAAGGCCGCCCCGGCAGGCCTGCCGGGGGCATACGGAGGCAAAACGCCCCGCCAAGGCTTCACCGCCCCACCTCACGATGACGCAAGTCACCGATCGGTGCGGTGTCAAACCCCGAGATGACTAAGTGGCGGCCTTTCACCACATGGCAGCCATTTCCTACAGGAATCACCTCCAGATAACACCCGTCCTGCAACATGTCATGCAGACAGGAGAGAAGGTGGCCAAACGGCCTGGCAAGGCGTGCCGAGCAGGCCATGATGTGACACTGAGCGGCGCATTTAATGCGTACTGCTCTGTCTTCAGAGGAGAGATGATAGCATTGTTCGCTATCTAATCAGTACACAATGACTGATTTGCCACTATGGTGACCCCTTAATCTATAAAAGGAGGCCCATGGCAACCATAGAAAGGATTCGGACCCCTGTACACTCATACGCGCGTAGCTGCTCTCGCCCCGAGGCAACCCTGCCGGGCAAGAGCGTTGCGTTTTCACCACCATCCACCATCAATCCACCAAAGCAGGAGTAGGGTTTTACGCCTCGCGGCGGCCCGAACGTGAGTAAAAACTGCCCGTGCGATCTCTGCCGTGCTACGCTGCGCTCCTCCGCTCTTTGTGCATTGCGCTCAGCCCCCCTGCCGAACCAAAAGGGGCCCTTGGCCCCATAAGTGGCCGTGGTTTCCCACGACACCGCACAGCGCCTGGCGCAGCAAGACACCATCGACATAATCACCCACGTCTACGATCAAATCGTCCACAAGGACTACTACGTGCAAGAAGAGGACGATAGGACGCTGGCCTTCTTGGACCGCAGGGCAACCTTGGACGGCATTGCTCAGAAGCACGTTGAGGTCGCCGCCAACGCAGCTGCTCCTCACACGTCGGTTGGTGACCCGGCGCACTAGGGCGTGAGGATGTCGTTGATGGATCCGTATTTAGATACATTAAAACTGAGCACCCTCCCAGCCCTCTCAGGCCATCAACATTTCAGCCGTTAGATCTTGAGTCAAAATCGTTTCTGGCCGTTGGATGGTTGTTTTATCCCACGTTCTCTCGCTAAGTGGGCTAAATGTCAGCTACTCCGGTGGCAATTTCTGAGCACTCTGGTTGATTGGGCCTAGCTGCCCCACAAAGCCCACGAAGAAATTTACACATCGGAGAAAAGGGCGAGCGACTACTGTCGAGAAACCTAGGTACGCCGCCGCCGCCGCCGCTATCATCCACGCTATCCCTCCCGTCACGCGCCCTCACGCCACCTCGCCGCCGGCCTCCGCCCCTCCTATCCTCTCCCCCAAAGCTGCCGACCTCGTCTCCCACCCTCTCCTCCTCACCTCATCAGAAGAGAAGAGAAGAGAAGAGAAGAGAAGAGGGAGATCGACCAGGTCAGGCGCAGGCCATGGCGGCGGCCAGATCCGCCACGGCCGCAACGACCTCGCCAAGGATCAGGATATTTGCCGCCACGGAGATCACGACCAACGACCAATCTGTCCTGCGTCACCTTCACCGACGTCGCGGCTCATCGGCGACGCGACAATGAACCAGGCCGCCACGAACCCCGTCAACACTGTCTTCTGTGAGAACTGCCAACTGACTGTCACCTGCTAATTTTCCTTTTTTTGTTTAGGGGCAGTCTTTTTTTTGCATGGTAAGGGCAGGCCTTCTGTTAGTTAATCAAGTTTCTCAGGTTCATGGGTTTGTGTTACGGCGTTTTGTGCTTGTGTTGCATATATATTTATCACAGTAGTATCGACAATATAGACATGCCCAGAGCCTTACATCCCTGCCATCTCTTACATTCTTCAGTTGTCAAATGCCCAACCAGCTATTCAGATTCCTGCATCTTTTTTTCCAGTTTTTTTTTTCATATTGATCTATGTATTATGGTGAATCCTTCAATCCAAGATTCCATAAGACGATATAGAATTTTGGGATTAATTGAAGTACAAATATGTACGAGTTGTTGGATGGAGGGTTGGCCAGAATTCCTCTAGCAGTCAGCACAGGAGAGCCAGGACGGTGGCGGTGGAGCCTCCGGCGTCAGGGCACCGCTGCCGTCGTTCCCGCTCCATAGACCACCAACTGGATTCATTGACTGCTGCCTGGATGAAAGCAAGGGAACCCATCCAGATTCGTCTGATGTGTTCAAGAAATCATCAGTGTTGTCATACATGACAGGCTGATTAACAGGGTCAGTGGATACACACCCATCTTGTTAAAAGTAAAATAATATTCTGCTGGTACATGTTTGTGTATATGATTAGAGATAAAAAATCTGAGTTGTGATGCCTGTGCATTAGTATGGTTCAGGAGTTTTAGCTGGTGGTTTTCAAGATCAATAAGACGGAGTGTTTGTTCGCCGATCCAGTAAGTCCACAATGCACGTGTGTGCAAGAATTTTCTGTCTGTATTATTGTACAATGAAAATGTCTTTCTGTTTTTTTTCATTCTAATGTAATTACTATGTAGTCACTCCCACTCTTGTTTTTGGCATATTACTGGGACCCTGGAGATATAAAACACACTGTTTACCATTCTGTAGGAACCATAAGCAATATATGGCAAAGACATCTTCCTAATTGTAGAATCGTGCACGCTTTTTGGGCACACACGTACATATATCATAATATGTAACACTAACAAACAGATGATTTAACAAGCCAGATCTACTTGAGCAAATGTACCCGCCACTTTCTTGGGACATTTAATTGCGCATAGAATCGCCCCAGCTTTGATAGCTGGGACTGGAAGGACATTATCTGTCTTGTTAAAAGTCTTGATCGTATATACTAAGAGCATAGGACTCCACATGCTAACGATTTCTTATGAAAAACAATCTTCACAAAAACTGATCCCTACCTACGTCGACTCACATAAAAACCATTGGCATTCAGTTACCTCTTATATACAACCTCCACCTGGGCCTAGGACTGATTACTTAGACCAGTATTATTTATCCTTTTATTAGATAAATAAATATGTGTGGTGTGCATAGGTGAATCATTGATGTGGGAATGATGTTGATACTTGGTACACAATATGATCTCTCTTAATACGATAGTGCATTTCCCTCGACATTTTCCCTGTTTTTACTGGTCTTTGATCTTTTTTTACACAAAACAGAATGAAATTCTTGGATTTGAAGAAATTTCCCTTGCGCCTCCTGGCAAGAAAATTGACTGTACGTTCAGAAAAGAATCATGGCATTTGCATGGATAGTTTAACTTTAAATATGGCAGTAGATTAAAAAAATCTACTATAAAAATGACACAAAATAGAAAAGTCTGCACCATACAGTGGCACTTAAAGCCTGCATCTCCCATATGATAATTTGTAGTATGAATTTATGCTTAGAGTGATTAGATGGACCTAGAAGAAATGTACAGCCACTGGCACATTTTTGTAGAAGGTTATAAAATTGGAAACAAACTGTAGCGCCTGCTTTACTGTTATCTTCCATTTAAATTATAGCTTTTTGATCTTGTCATCTTTACATGTTGTTTAACATCCTATGCAACTTGACTTTGATTCAAAGTGCACGAACCTGAATGCAGGCATCATTTTGACTGGAAGGCCTTTCTTTTTTCATTCTTTGGGATCAGTAAACATCATCATGTAATTCAATGCCTGGATGGTTTTGGGCAGCTTTATAATTTAGTAAACAATATTAGCACCACACTTAATTGAAATATTTTGTGTGTTTCTTGTGCTCACCTTGCAAGCCCTTAAAAACAAGATGACAAAGAATTTGGTATACATTTCGTAATTAAATTTCTGTCTTATATTGCAGTTTATATTATCATCAATGATTGTTTGATGAATAAAATTTCTGTCTTATATTATCAATGATTGTTTGATGAATTTATATTACCTTTTCTAACATAGTAAAGCTATGTTTAGAAGTATCCACTAATTAACTTGTGAGGAGATAAAAAATACGCTTACTCAATGTCATAAATAATGAATGAACCTGTACAATAATCAGTTGGGTACCTTCTTTTAGTTTGAGGGGGTTCATAATTTGGTACAGTGTTTTATTTTTCAGTGAACTAATGTATTTGTATGCAGTGTTGTCCCACCCTATGTTAATTGACAATATTTGACAATAATTGTTATGTATTTTTCATTGTGTATATGTCCAGTTTGGATATTGTACCATTTAATTTATATATATAATTTTAATAGAGTTTTCTTACAAATATTTATATTATTCTTTTATCAAAATGGATTAGTGTGCAAATAGATTCTATGACTGAACTTGCATCTATAGATATATGTGTCACTATGTCGTCCTCCTACTTTGTTTATCATGAAAGTACTACTCTCTATGATCCATATTAATTGACGCAGGTTTAAATATATTTTAAACCAATGTCAATTAATTTGGATAGGAGGGAGTATCAAGTTTTGTTGAACCGTATATATTATTAAAATCCAAATCATTCTATTGATAAAATGGACGGGCGCAGCAACGCGCGCCATCGATGCTCTAGTGTATTTTTATCTTTCCATCAATTTCATGTAGTAGTATATTGTACTAGTAATTATCTTACCTTTCACATCAACTTTATAATTTTCGTATGTACTGTACCATGCATGAACCGTGTCAGAACCAAACTTCTCATTACTCTAGGGAAAATCATTATTTCTATCTATCGGTCGCGCCAAGGAGCAGAACCAAATTTTACAAGTTACAAGAGGCCTCCTTTGATTCAAAGGAATTCTATAGGATTTTTGGAGGATTGAAATCCTTTGGAATTTTTCCTACATTTGTCCTTTGATTCATAGGATTGAATCCCATAGGAATTTTTCCAATGGAATCTTTTGTACTACATTTCATAGGAAATCTAACATCCACTCCAACCTATTTTTACAATTCTTTGCTTTTCCCGTGAAATCAAACACTCCTTGCTAATCCTATAGGATTCAAGTGGGCATGACACTCCAATCCTATACTTTTTCTATTCCCGCATTTTCAAAATCGTGTGAATCAAAGAGGCCCTCAAAGGAAAAGCCTACCGTGTTCGCGTCGCACCCCCACACGGCTGGCCCGGCATGCCGCTCAAGGGGGAATGTGTGCTGTGTTGCATTTTCACTTACAAGTGGGACCGCAGTTGAGCAAACCGACTATCGGTAAACCCCCACCCTGCCCACCGCGCGATGGCTGAGTTAGAGAAAACAGGAGGGAGAAGAGATAGCTGTAGCACGGACTCCAAAAAAATTGGTGTCAGATGGGACTCGTGTGGGTGGCGTGTGCCGTACTGGAAGACGTGAATGCTAGTTATGGCCCATGCCACCCCACTATATCGAGGTGCTGGTTACGTAGAGCGAACACATTATCTCTCCAGGAGTACGGTACACCACTAGTACTACTCACATTGTCGCGAAATTTCCTGGAGTCCGTGCTCAGCCCTCCTCTCTCTCTCTTTTCTTGAAAGGATCGAGAAGAGGTGTCTAGAGGGGGATGATTAGACCCTCAACAAGCAAAAGTGGCAATTTTTAAGTTCTTCAAGTTGAGGTGGAGTTTTAGCACAAGATTAAGCATTCACAATACATTTCAAGCAAGCATGGCAAGAGTATGAGCAGCGGAAAGAGTAAAGCATGCTAATTGCAAGAAAGTAAAGGGATGGGATTGGAGTGTGCAAACGCAATGTAGACACAGATATTTTTGGCGTGGTTCCGATAGGTGGTGCTATCGTACATCCACGTTGATGGAGACTTCAACCCACGAAGGGTAACGGTTGCGCGAGTCCACGGAGGGCTCCACCCACGAAGGGTCCACAAAGAAGCAACCTTGTCTATCCCACCATGGCCATCGCCCACGAAGGACTTGCCTCACTCGGGTAGATCTTCACGAAGTAGGCGATCTCCTTGCCCTTACAAACTTCTTGGTTCAACTCCACAATCTTGTCGGAGGCTCCCAAGCGACACCTAACCAATCTAGGAGACACCACTCTCCAAAAGGTAATAGGCGGTGTGTTGATGATGAACTCCTTGCTCTTGTGCTTCAAATGATAGTATCCCCAACACTCAACTCTCTCTCACAGATTTGGATATGGTGGAAAGATGATTTGAGTGGAAAGCAACTTGGGGAAGGCTAGAGATCAAGATTCTTGTGGTAGGATTGGAATGTCTTGGTCTCAACACATGAGTAGGTGGTTCTCTCTCAAAAAATATGTAGTGGAAGTGTAGGCACGTTCTGATGGCTCTCTCTCAAATGGAGAAGGGGGTGGAGGGGTATATATAGCCTCCACACAAAATCCAACCGTTACACATATTTGACCCAACTCGGTCAGACCGAATAGAGGAACTCGGTGAGACCGATTTAGTTCAAAATGTGAACGTTAGGAATCTCGGTGGGACCGACTGGAACAATTCGGTGGGACCGATGTGCTAGGGCTAGGGCAAAACCTCATCTCGGTGTGACCGATTGCTTGAACTCGGTGAGACCGATTTCAGCAATGAGCAAACAGAGAGTTGGTCAAGCAAACTCGGTGGGACCAATTGCTTATTTCGGTGAGACCGAAATGTTACAAAGGGAAACAGAGAGTTTGCACAGCCATCTTGGTGAGACCAAGATCCGTATCGGTGTGACCGAATTGTCTAGGGTTTCTGGTAGTGGCTATGTCAACTGAACTCGGTGGCGCCGGATAGATTAAATCGGTGGGGCCGAGTTTGACTTTAGGTTTTGGACATATGTGGAAATGAGAAAGTGGCTGAGAGTTTTGGAGCAATATCACTAAGCATTTTGAGCAAGTAGACCATTAAGCAACAACTCATCCCCTTTTAATAGTATTGGCTTTCTTATGGACTCAATGTGATCTTGGATCACTCAAATAGAAATGAAGAGTCTTAGCTTTTGCCAATCTTTGTCCTTAGCATTTTGAAGAGGTTCCACATCCTCTTGTCCTTGCCATGCCATTGTTGAACTGATCTGAAATACACTAGGTAAAGGTATTAGTCCAACAAGAGATATGTTGACATTAATTACCAAAATCACCCAGGGAGCACTTGTGCTTTCAATCTCCCCCTTTTTGGTAATTGATGACAACATACATCAAAGCTTTAGATAAAATATATGAAGAGTAATAAGTAAAGCTTTGAAAAGACATGTAACATTCATAGGCTCCCCCTACATGTATGCAATCATGTAAGAATGGAATATAATAACACGTGAATGCATAAGTATGTCAGAGCAAGCAATGAGTTACATGTATCTTGGCTATATGCATCAGAGCAAATGATGTAGATAAAGAGAAGTGTACCTTCATGTTCATGAATCCTTCTTGCAAACAATATGTTCATCAGCAAGAGATCATCATGCATATGAGTGTGATGCATATACTTACCTTGTGGTTTTGAGCTGGCTTTGGAATAGGTGAACCTAAGAAAACAGGGTTAGATAACATAAGAACACTCTAAACAAAGCAATTTCAGGAAACCACAGTCTGGGATGAGATGTAATGGGTGAGTACTTAGTACTTCATTTGGATATAGACATGTCCCCAAAGATTAAAGATGTGCAATGAATTCCAAAGATTTTCTTCCCTAGATATGGACTCTTTCTCCCCCTGAATCTGATATTGGATAATGGGAGAAGATAGGGTAAGAGAAAATCAGAGCAAGAAAAAATCAGAGCAGGAAATGGTGCAATCAACCATATATTGACATGTCTTTCCCCTCTTAAAGACATGTAGCTTCTCTCCTCTTTTGTAAACAAGCATCTGGAAGAGCTTAGATGTGATGTGCTCTCTCTCCTATGTGATAAGCTTTGATGTGTTCTCTCTCCCCCTTTGACATCAATTTCCAAGAAGGGAACTTCTGGAGCATGAGTCAAATAGGTTTGGTCCTCGAGACACACTATAAAGCGGCATGTAGATTAAGATGCTGGTAGAGGATAAGAATCATCGAGTGGAGCTGGAGAAGCAATGAAATATGCAGTGGCAAAAAGTTTTCTCAGCAGTGAAATCGGTAACGCCGACCTGTTTCCATCGGTGACACCGAATTTGGCAGTGTCATGGATGATGCATCTCGGTCAGACCGGGTTAGTCCTCGTCGGTTGTACTGATGAACTATCTACATGATATTCTTGTAGTTTGGTCTAGCCGATAGGCTTGGATCGGTGCGTCCGAGTTTAAGGCAGAGGAGAAATTTTGTCAACCCAGCTCACTAGGCAAATTAAATCTCACAAGGATTTGCAATGAATTATCTGAAAGATTTGCAAGGAATTTGATACAGAAAGAAAAAACAGAAAAGAGATCTAGATGAAGTTTTTTTTTGATAAGGGGAACATGATAGCAAGAAATATATGCAAGAACACAAAGCAAGTGAACAAAGAAACACTAGAGAACTTCATCTAGAAGGGGTCGGCGACAAAGTCACCTATGTTAGAGTATATTGACCTAGGAATCAAGTGAGATCACTTGATCATAGGTCATACTCATCGTTTAAGCTCAGAATGGGGTTGCCATTTTTCGTTTAAGCATTTTGATGTATTCTCATCTTATTGAGTTGCTTTGTCCCATGACTTGGAGCAAAGCTTCTCTAAGATGGAATGACATACCTTCGGTGGTGTTGATTTTGATCATGTAGTCGAACTTGTGTTGGATGCTCAAGGTTGATGTAGTCCATCAAGAGTTGGGAGCACCACTTGTGGTTTGAGTTCATCTTCCTACATGGGTTAGTTTTGCAAGGAAAAGCACTTGTGTATCCAAAATGACAATCATGAGACTTAATACCAAATGAAATTTGATACGTAGAAATTGTCAAAGGATATGTTGAGTGAGTTCATACTTCCTTGTATTCAACATCCATATAGTAGGAACTTGGTGATGTAGAGAATGCTCAAAATGTGAGTGGCTTGCAATCTCATAGATTTGTGCTCATCCAAGTACCTACAAGGGTTAGCTAACATGCAAGGGTACAAGTATAGATCCAAGACATATGATCATAAGAGAAATATCAAGGATTAGTAAGTAAAAGGCTCATGCCTTACATGTGTCCAAATGGAGTTTCTACTCCAAGTTTGAGGCATTAATTATGTTCAATTCTGTGACGACCCCGGCTTAATCGTGCACTAATCATACACGCAAATGCACACGATCAAGCCTAAGGACTCACTTGAAGATATCATAACACAACTCTAAAACATAAACAAAATCATACAAGCATTTATTACAAGCCAGGGCCTCGAAGGCTCGAATACAAAGCTTGATGACAACAAGCATTAGCGGAAGCGTTAGATATCTGTGTACAGATATAAAACAGAAAACAGAGAAGCCTTTAGAAAGGCGGGACAAAAATAAAACACTACGATCGAAAGGCGCAGGCCTCCTGCCTGGGACCCTCCGTTCCTACTCCTGGACGTCGGCCAACTTGTAGAAGGATCCACTCTCGGGGAAGTAGTGGAAGTCGTCGGCGGGGCAGCTATCTCAGGGGCTCCGTCAGCTGGTTGCATCAAATGAAAAAGGGGAAAAAAAGTAAAGCAACCATGAGTACTCATCCGAAGTACTCAGCAAGCCAAGGATCTACACTACATATGCAACATTATCAAAGGGGGGCTGTATATGTGGACTGGGCTGCAGAAATGCCAGAATAGAGGGGGAAAACCTAGTCCTAGCGAAGACTAGCATCTTCAAGCATCTTCGAGCGTCTTGCAGCATGTAGAGGAGTACAGAATAGCATAATGTAAGTAGTAGTAGAATTAGGTAACAGTCTCGCCCAGAGTTCCTTCCTCGACTCCCTGCGAGAAAGCGATCCCAGAGCCACATATCCAGGTATCATCTCAAGTTCTAGCTGTATCGATCGGGATACAACTCCGAGTGTCCTTTACCGTAGGACCGGTTATCGATAGATGTGTTCTTCCCTGCAGGGGTGCACCAACTTACCCACCATGCTCGATTAACTCCGGCCGGACACACTTTCCTGGGTCATGCCCGGCCTCGGCCAAACGATACACCGCAACCCTACCTACAGCTCAGCAGAGAGGTCCCTGCCGATCTACCTCCTAAGCGCAAGGGGGTCTTGGGCCATCGCCCCTCGCCCTCCGGGTCATTGTGTGCAGGGTGGATACCAGCACCGCCTCGAAAGGCCGGTATGATCCGACCGTGCCACAATGCTGAACTGGACGTCTGACAAAGCTTTCGGCTGATGTTACGATGTAGAACGCCCATACTATGCCCACGTGATGGTTAGTGCTATTAGGCCAGAGGCCTGCTCGGATCAAATATCCAAATTGTTAGGACTAGGGGCTTGCGGAAACGAGCAGAGACTCACGAAAGATGTGACCCCGTCGCCCCGTCTCGAGGACTTGCTGCAAGGGCTAAGAATGCCCGGCCGCGCCTCGTAGAATAACTCACGGGTATCTATCCATCATTCGCGGGTACCCCTCAGGGTCGACCCGCCTTTCCAAGCATCAGTGTCAACAGTAATGTAAGGCATCCGTGTGGTCACCATATCAAGGGGAATCCGAGGCATCACCCTCGTTGGACTCCCACCTAATGTATCATCTAGATGGACGTAGGAGGCATCACCCTCGAGGTCCACACGTGGGGTGTTGCGCGGCTTTGTCAGTATCGGGGGTGGTGTAGGAGGTATCACCCTCGCTTACCACGACCGATCAACTAACCTACAAGGTTATCATCAGAAGTGCTGACGAGGTATCACCCTCGGCACTCGATAGTAACCCAGTAGTGTCGAGCAACTAAGGGGAAAGTGAGGTGCGGTGCCGGGGTCTGGTCTTCGATCCCGTTGATCGGGTCTTCTGAGAATCCAGCAGGGCAGTCAGGACAAGTGGGGGTCTCAGATGGGTCTCTACCCAGTCTTTTCTAAACAGTTTAGGATAACAGTAAGGTATCAACAGCAGGTTACAACAAACAGGCTATGCAACAGAAATAGGTAAAACAGTAATAGTAGCAAAATCTAATGCAAGCAGGGGATATTAGAATGGGTGATATCGAGATGATCAAAGGGGGGGGGGGCTTGCCTGGTTGCTCGGCGGCAAGGGCAAGGTCGTCGGTGGTGTAGCCAATCACCGGAGCTGCGTCGGTCTCGGAGGCTACGTCAGTACCGGGATCTAACGAGAGAGAAGAGGGGGAGGAAACAGTATAAATACAAGGCAGACAAAGCAACACAGAGCAGACTACGCTAACGTGCGGTGCCGGGCTGCCTAAAAGCATGTCTAAGGCATATTAGTTATGTTAGGATTTAATTTGGATTTATTAACCGGTGTAAGTGCACTATTCATCTACCGGATACGGCCTCGAAGTTGCGGGTTCACCTCCGTAGAGGGTCCCAACACGGAAACAGATGGCACGGTTAGCTTCGTCTCGTCGTTCTGAGCAAATTTCATGTATAAAGTTTTTCGATCCGAGCTACGGATTATTTTCTATGAATTTATAAAGATTTAAACACATTTCTGGAATTGTTTTTATTAACAGAAATTGCCAAATCAGGAATATGACATCATGCTGATGTCAGCCCTGCATCATCAGTCAACTGGGGCTTGACCAAGTCAACTTGGGGCCCACTGGACCCACCAGTCAGTGACTGGACTGGTCCAATCAGCTGGTTGACCAGTCAACTGGGTCCAGTGGGACCAAGTGGTCAGCCTCTGATTATAATATCAGTATTTAGGTTAATCTAATTAGGCTAATTAAGATGGTGGGCCAGGTCTGTCAGTGGCACTGTTAGCCAGCGGGTTAATTAGTAGTTAAGTTAAACGCTACAGTAGTCGGGCCCACTAGTCAGCTGCTATTAGAGCGGGGGTTAACCGCTAATGACCTGGGCCCTCATGGCAGTGGCCCAGGGGGGTGGCGCGCCGGCGGCAGCCCTCCGACGACCTCGGACATAGCGGAGGGGCTCGGGCATCGCCGGAAAATGCCCACAGCGGCCCAAATCGAGCGCGGAGAGGCGCGTTCGAACGGCGACAAGGCGACTCGTCAAAAGGAGGCAGTGGCTCGACCAGACGTGCCTGGTAGCGGCGTCGGCGGTGAGCCGAGGCGGCGGCCGGAGTCGGGCGAGCACGGGCGTGGTGATGCGGGGCTCTATCGATCAAACTAAGCGGCTAGGCCGCAACGAAGAAGCACCAGGAGCACTACGGCGTCACTAGCGCGAGCAGAGAAGCACGGGAGCACTAGGCTGGCCGGCCATGGCGGTGGTCGGAGCTCGGCTACGGCGGAGCAGCTAGCTAGAGGTCATGGGAATAGAGAGAAGAGGTCACAGGGGACTGGGAGCTCACAGTGGAGTTTGGAGAAGGGCTCGGGGAAGTCGGGCTGGTCGGGGTGGCGCGCACCGGCGTCGTGCAGCGGTGGGGATCCGTCGGAGAAGACGGGCCGATGGCGGGGCTCGGAGGCGTCCGGCTCGCTCTGCTGCCCGCGATCGAAGGAGTCGATGTCGGCGGTCCTTACGGGCAATAGCAGGAGGTGCGGGGCGGCCGGTGGACACACGAACTGCGACGGCGCGGCGAGAGTAGCGCTCGGATCAGAGGGGAAGAACGAGGGCGAGCGCGTCCGTGGGAGAGGAGAGGGGAGAATGGAGGGAGTGACCAGGGGAGATGAACGGGGAGGGGAAGCTTATCCCCTCGCCTGGCCGCTGCGTCGCGGTGTCGAGCGGCGAACGGCCGAGGTGCGAGCGGCCATGGCGATGCCGACACGGCGACAGGGAGCAAGTGAGGGAGTGGGTTGGCTGGGCCGGCGCCAGGTAAGTGGCTTCGGCCTTTTTCTTCTGTTTTACTTTTATTTAATTAACAGGGAAGGTAAAAGATTTATGTAGGCATCCAAATGACTTTTGAAAAAAATATGGGTCTAGGTCCCATAAATCCAATACACTTTTAGGCTCTGGCACAAAAAGTTCCAAGGCAGAGGGAAGTGACTAGGTATTTTTAGAAATTGAATAGGGCAATTTAGATGCTGCTGGACCTCAAAAATAAAATCCAGGGCATTTTGGGAATTTTGGTAAGGTTGGTTACAATTTTACAATTGCCTTGAGATTATTTTCTAGCTAATGAACATTTTAGTTTTCAATTTAGAGCAACTTTTATTTTCATTTTGAATTTGAATTTATTTCAGAGAGGAGTTTGAAATGAAGTGTCTAACCACTGTGATCTAGCATTGCAAATGGGTATGACTTGGCATGATTATCATTATGTCACAGTGCTTATTACACAGGGGTGTTACAAATTCACCTCTCAAACGGCAAAATACTTTCTCATCAAGCGGTTTTGTGAATATATCCGCCAATTGCTTATCGGTACGAACATGCTTAAGATTGATGTCACCTTTAGCAACATGATCTCGAATGAAATGATGACGAACTTCAATATGCTTAGTTCGAGAATGTTGCACGTGATTATGAGCAATCTTAATAGCACTCTCATTATCACAAAGCAATGGAACATGTTTCACATGTATCCCATAATCCTTAAGGGTTTGGGTCATCCAAAGTAATTGAGCACAACATGATCCGGCGGCAATGTATTCCGCTTCGGCGGTGGATAAGGATACCGAGTTTTGTTTCTTGGAGGACCAAGACACAAGAGATCTACCAAGAAATTGACAAGTACCCGAAGTGGACTTTCTATCAACCTTGTCACCGGCATAGTCCGAATCGGAGTAGCCAACAAGATCAAAAGAAGACCTCTTAGGATACCAAATGCCAAAATTTGGTGTATGAATTAAGTATCTCACTATCCTTTTCACAGCCTTAAGATGACATTCTTTAGGGGCCGCTTGATATCGTGCACACATGCACACACTTAGCATAATATCGGGACGGGAGGCACATAGATATAACAATGAACCAATCATAGAGCGGTAAACCTTTTGGTCAACCGGTTTGCCATCCTTAGTCAAGTCAAGATGTCCACTAGTAGGCATGGGTGTTTTCATACCTTTGCTTTCTTGCATGTTGAACTTCTTGAGTAATTCCTTGGTATACTTTGTTTGAGAAACAAAGGTACCTTAGTTTTCTTGATTTGCAAACCAAGAAAGAATTTGAGTTCACTCATCATAGACATCTCAAACTTCTCCGACATTAGCCTTCCAAACTTTTCACTAAAGTGAGGGTTAGTCGAACCAAATATGATATCATCCACATAAATTTGGCTCATAAATAATTCACCATTAACTCTTTTAGTAAAAAGTGTAGAATCAATCTTCCCAATTTCAAAGCCTTTTTCAATAAGAAACTTGGTCAAGCATTTATACCATGCTCTAGGAGCTTGTTTAAGACCATAAAGAGCTTTGTGAAGTTTGTAAACATGATCGGGTTTCTTGGGATTAACAAAGCCGGGAGGTTGTTTAACATAGACTTCCTCCTCAATTTCACCATTTAGAAAAGCACTTTTAATGTCCATTTGGTATAAGGTGATATCATGGTGATTGGCATAAGCAAGTGAGATGCGTATGGACTCAAGTCTAGCAACGGGGGCATAAGTCTCACCATAGTCCATACCTTCGATTTGAATGTAGCCTTGAGCGACGAGACGGGCCTTGTTGCGTACAGCTTGTCCATCCTCATCTTGCTTATTCCGAAACACCCATTTGGTTCCAATGACATTGTGCTTCTCATCGGGCTTTTCAACCAACGTCCATACTTGATTCCTCTCGAAGTTGTGTAGCTCTTCATGCATAGCGTTCACCCAATCCGGATCATCAAGAGCTTCTTCAACGTTCATAGGTTCAATACTAGAAATGAATGAGTAGTGTTCACAAAAGTTAGCCAAATGAGTTTTAGAGCGAGTAATTCTCCCGGTTTGAATATCATCAAAGATTTGTTCGATGGGATGATCTCTTGAGACTCTTGCTCTAACTCGTGAGAGCTTTTGTTTGGGTCGGGGTGGAACATCCTCTTCATTGTCTCCTTCTTCTTCTTGTCCTTCTTCATTATTGTTGGCGTTGTTGTTCTCTTGTGGAGGTGGAGGAGGAGGTCGATGAGGTTCATCTTGTTGTACCTCCTCGTTTCCTTCATCTTGGCGTGTTCTACTTGTGGATGCCTCCAAGTCAACTTGTCGTTCACCTTGTCGTGAAGTTGAGGCTTCCACTTGAATGGACGAAGTACTCTCCTTTACCTCCGTTGGGCGAATCTTGCCAATAGACAAGTCTTGAATTGCTTCCGAAGGATCTTTGTCTCCTACATCAATTGGCAATTGCTCTATTTGCGAGCCGTTAGATTCATCAAACTTCACATCTACCGTCTCTTCAACCTTTCGGGTGAAATTGTTGTAGACACGGTAAGTGTGAGAGTTTGAGCCATAACCGAGTAGGAA
Source organism: Thinopyrum elongatum (assembly GCA_011799875.1). NCBI lineage: Eukaryota > Viridiplantae > Streptophyta > Magnoliopsida > Poales > Poaceae > Thinopyrum > Thinopyrum elongatum. The sequence goes on along the minus strand of CM022300.1, from coordinate 359,268,651 downwards.
ACCTTCATGAGATTTAGGGGCAAATTTCGAACGACGATGCTTATCAAGAATGTAACATTTTGAGCCAAATACTCGAAAGTATCCAACTTTGGGTTTGTTACTGGTGAGAAGCTCGTATGCCATCTTGTCGAGAAGCTTGTGAAGATATAGTCGTTTGTAGCATGACAAGCTGTCTCAACCGCTTCCGCCCGAAAGTGTCTTGGCGTCTTGTATTCGTCAAGCATCGTTCTTGCCATCTCAATAAGTGTCCGGTTCTTCCTCTCAACAACTCCATTTTGTTGAGGTGTGTACGTAGCCGAGAACTCATGTGAAATCCCTTCTTCGTCAAGAAAGGTATCCACATTGGCGTTCTTGAACTCCGTTCCATTGTCGCTCTGAACCTTCTTGATCTTCACTTCAAATTGATTTTGGGCCTTCCTAGCGAAGTTCTTGAAGATCTTTTGGACCTGCGATTTATCATCAAGAAAGAACACACACGTAAATCTTGAAAAGTCGTCAACAATGACCAGACCGTACGAGTTACCACCGAGACTCTTGTAGGCGTTGGGACCAAAAAGATCCATATGGAGTAGCTCAAGCAGTCTCCTCGTGGTCATGATGTTCTTTACGGGATGACTTCATCCAACCTATTTTCCTGCTTGGCAAGCACTGCAAAGTCCATCCTTGTCAAATATGACATCTTTAACACCAAGGATATGATCACCTTTAATAAGCTTATCAAGATTTCGCATGCCCACGTGACCTAACCTTCTATGCCACAACCAACCTTTTGAAGATTTAGCAATTAAGCAAGTACGAGGTTGAGCTCTTTTAGTGAAATCAACAATGTATAGATCACCTCTACGTATACCGGTAAAGACCATATTATAATTATCTCTACGAAACACTTGGCAATCTACTTCAGTGAATAGAACATTGAATCCGAAATCGGCTAGTCTAGATACGGAAAGTAAATTATAACCAAGAGATTCAACGAGCATAACATTTTGGATAGAGTTGTCATGTGAGATGGCCACCTTACCCTTTGAGTTATCACCAAAAGTGACATACTTTCGGGGACCGTCATTTTCAGCGAGCTCTCGAAACATGTCCTTGTCTCCGGTCATGTGATCGGTACATCCACTATCAAGAACCCATTCCTTTCCTCCGGCCATGTAACCGCGAAGGTTAGCCATAAGACCAAAGTGTCTCATTGACTCATCAAGATCAAAGTCACTATCATCATCCTCATCATAATATCCATGTTCAACATCATCATGTGATTGATCATTACCTAGAGAGAGTGATTCATTAGATTTATGACCATGACAATGTGCATCTTTATGAATTCTAATGACTTGTGAGATGATGCTACTAATGACTCCAACATCTCCTTTGGCACGCATAAGGTCACGAAGCTCAAATAGACAATCATCAAATTTAGGATCACTAGGATGCATTTTATGAAAAGCAATGGACTTTTGAAGAATCTCATATAGATTTTTCAAGGAATAGTTTGGAAAGCGTTCCTCAAGATATCTCCATATAGTATAAGCACATTCAAATGTAGGCAAGCATACAAGCAAATTTCTAGGCAATCCTCTTATGATAAGATTAATAGTTCTAAGATTGCGGGTCATGTCAAGATACTCATTGGGGGTAGGATGCAAGGGATCAATAGGAGGCGTACAAGGGCTAGTAATATACTTGTTCAAATTATATTAATTTAAAATCTCAAGCATCTCATTTTTCCAAGCACTATAGAACTCTCCATTAAGCATAGGCACTCTACGTCTAATACTCCCAATCGTAGACTCATCCATCTTCCTCCAATGGTGATTAAACCAAAGCAATGGAGACCAATGCTCTGATACCAATTGAAAGGATCGAGAAGAGGTGTCTAGAGGGGGGTGATTAGACCCTCAACAAGCAAAAGTGGCAATTTTTAAGTTCTTCAAGTTGAGGTGGAGTTTTAGCACAAAATGAAGCATTCACAATACATTTCAAGCAAGCATGGCAAGAGTATGAGCAGCGGAAAGAGTAAAGCATGCTAATTGCAAGAAAGTAAAGGGATGGGATTGGAGTGTGCAAACGCAATGTAGACACGGAGATTTTTGCGTGGTTCCGATAGGTGGTGCTATCGTACATCCACATTGATGGAGACTTCAACCCACGAAGGGCAACGGTTGCGAGAGTCCACCGAGGGCTCCACCCACGAAGGGTCCATGAAGAAGCAACCTTGTCTATCCCACCATGGCCATTGCCCACGAAGGACTTGCCTCACTCAGGTAGATCTTCACGAAGTAGGCAATCTCCTTGCCCTTACAAACTTCTTGGTTCAACTCCACAATCTTGTCGGAGGCTCCCAAGCGACACCTAACCAATCTAGGAGACACCACTCTCCAAAAGGTAATAGACGGTGTGTTGATGATGAACTCCTTGCTCTTATGCTTCAAATGATAGTCTCCCCAACACTCAACTCTCTCTCACAGATTTGGATATGGTGGAAAGATGATTTGAGTGGAAAGAAACTTGGGGAAGGCTAGAGATCAAGATTCTTGTGGTAGGATTGGAATGTCTTGGTCTCAACACATGAGTAGGTGGTTCTCTCTCAGAAAATGTGTAGTGGAAGTGTAGGCATGTTCTGATGGCTCTCTCTCAAATGGAGAAGGGGGTGGAGGGGTATATATAGCCTCCACACAAAATCCAACCGTTACACACATTTGACCCAACTCGGTCAGACCGAATAGAGGAACTCGGTGAGACCGATTTAGTTCAAAATGTGAACGTTAGGAATCTCGGTGGGACCGACTGGAACAACTCAGTGGGACCGATGTGCTAGGTGACGAAGACATGTACCTAGGGTAGGGTAATAGGCCTGACCTAGACACCCTTACCCGAGGACACTGCCCTAAGGCCAAGGACATTCAAAGGATAGCACCATCTACCGACTGAAATCGCCACAGGGTGCAACCCACTCGACCAACAGTTCACTCGGATAACCCAATTCCATTCGACCAGGGTGTACTCACTCGACCGCACCAGAAACCACTCGGAAGACAGAAGATCTAAGGTCACTCAGGATGGCAAGGGTCAGGCGTTCACTCCGTAGTCTTAATGATCATTTATTTGCCTTTATTGCTGGCGTTATCAGTAACGTCCTGTCTTTATAGACATTGAAACCCTTGTAACGTGGGACGGTTGGGGCCTTGGCGCACTCTATATAAGCCACCCCCCTCCTCAGGCACAAGGGTTCGCACCCCCTGTAACTTCACGCATAAGTCAATCGACCGAGCCTCCGGGCACCGAGACATAGGGATGTTACTTCCTCCGAGAAGGGCCTGAACTCGTAAATCTTGCATGCACAACCTCACCGTAACTAGGATCTTGCCTCCTCATACCTACCCCCCATTCTACTGTCAGACTTAGAACCACGACAGTTGGCGCCCACCGTGTTACGTGTACCTCAAGCTGAAGATGCCTGGCCCCAAGGGCGCGATCATGGTCACTGGCAATCGGCAACGAGCAGAAGAGTGCCTCCAGAAGGGCTCTAAGATTGCCGATGAACAGATGGCAGCGATTGAAATGGAAGAGTATAAGAAGACTGCGGACCCGAGTGATTTGTTGCGCACTAAGAAGCCTGCTTCCGAGTCTGCATTTCAGTCATCCGGTGAAACAAAGCCTGTTCACATTCACCCGACCGATCCCAGTGCTGCACCGACTCATATCTCAACAACACTCGACAGCAAATAGGAAGAAGCGCTCATCCAGTTCCTCCGTGAGAACTGGGACATCTTCGCATGGAAGCTATCTGACATGCCGGGTGTACCCAGGGGGCTGGCTGAGCACCGTTTGCGAGTCGATCCAAAGGCAAAACCCGTGAAAGAGCACCTCCGTCGGTCCGCTGCGGAGAAGAGAAAGGCAATCGGCGAGGAGGTGGCTCGGCTTTTGCCAGCTGAGTTCATCCGCGAGATTTACCACTCCGAGTGGCTCGCCAATGTTGTCATGGTTCCCAAGAAGGACGATTCACTCCGTATGTGCATTGATTTCAAGCATATCAACCGGGCCTACCCGAAAGACCATTTTCCTCTCCCCCTCATCGATCAGATAGTCGACTCGACTGCGGGATGTGAGCGATTGTCCTTCCTGGATGCATATTCCGGTACCATCAGATCCGACTGTATGGACCTGATGAAATAAAAATTGCTTTTATCACCCCATTCGGGTGCTTTTGTTATGTCACCATGCCCTTTGGTCTCAAGAATGCTGGTGCCACATTCATGCGCATGATACAGAAGTGCCTGCTAACTCAAATCAGTCAGAATGTGGAAGCATACATGGATGACATCGTGGTTAAGTCGCGCAAAGGTTCCGACCTGCTGACTGACCTTGCTGAAACCTTTGCCAATTTGAGAAGATATGATATCAAGCTTAATCCGTCGAAGTGTACATTTGGAGTTCCAGGTGGAAAGTTACTCGGTTTCCTTGTTTCCGAACGTGGGATCGATGCAAACCCAGAGAAAGTTGGTGCAATCCTCCGAATGAAACGCCCTGTGCATGTACACGACGTTCAGAAGCTTACTGGTTGTTTGGCCGCTTTGAGTCAATTCATCTCTCGCCTCGGTGAAAAGGCATTGCCTCTTTACCGACTGATGAAGAAATCTGATAAGTTCGAGTGGACTCCTGAAGCTAACACAGCATTTGCAGAGCTCAAAGCCCTGCTTTCCACCCAGCCGGTGCTTGCTGCTCCAATCAGCAAAGAGCCTTTACTGCTTTATATAGCAGCCACTGGACAGGTTGTCAGTACAGTACTCACGGTCGAGCGGGAAGAAGAAGGCAAAACTTACAAGGTTCAACGCCCAGTATACTATATTTCTGAAGTCTTAACTCCATCCAAGCAGAGATATCCACATTATCAGAAGCTTGTCTATGGAATCTACTTGACCACGAAGAAGGTTGCACATTACTTCTCAGATCATTCGATTACAGTCATCAGTGACGCTCTGTTGTCAGAAATTCTAAACAACAGAGATGCAACTGGCCGAGTGGCAAAGTGGGCGATTGAACTCCTTCCGCTGGATACCAAGTTCGAGGCAAAGAAAGCGATCAAGTCTCAAGCGATAGCAGATTTCCTCGTCGAGTGGATTGAACAACAGTTACCGACCCGGATACAGTCGGAACATTGGACTATGTTCTTCGACGGGTCCAAGATGTTGAATGGTTCAGGCGCTGGAGTGGTCCTGGTATCTCCACGAGGCGACAACCTCAGATATGTTCTCCAGATTCACTTTGATTCCTCCAACAATGAAGCTGAATATGAGGCACTCTTGTATGGGTTGCGTATGGCCATTTCACTTGGCGTCCGCCGCCTAATGGTTTACGATGACTCAGATTTAGTGGTTAATCAAGTGATGAAGGAGTGGGACGTCAGGAGCCAAGCTATGACTGGTTATTGCAATGCGGTGAGAAAGTTAGAAAAGAAGTTTGAGGGGCTAGAGCTCCACCATATACCCCGACTGAAGAATCAAGCAGCTGATGACTTGGCGAAGATAGGATCCAAGCGGGAGCCTATTCCCAGCAATGTGTTTTTGGAGCATATTCACGCACCGTCAGTTCAAGAAGATCCCTTCACAGAAGAGCCCCCACAGCCTAAAAGTTCCACTGATCCGACTGAAGTTGAAATCCCAGCTGTGGTCGACTTGATCATGGAAGTTTTGATTGTTATTCCAGATTGGACAGTGCCGTACATTGCATATATTCTCAGGAAAGAGCTTCCAGAGGATGAAGAAGAGGCTCGCCAGATTGTCCGTCGATCCAAAGCCTTCACAGTAATGGGGGAGCAACTCTATAGAGAAAGTGTCACTGGGGTCATTCAGAAATGCATCACTCCGGAAGAAGGCCGAATGATCCTCGATGATATTCACTCGGGAACCTGCGGTCACCATGCGTCTTCTCGGGCCATCGTGGCCAAGGCGTATCGAGCAGGGTTTTATTGGCCACGGGCAAATGAGATGGCAAAGGAGATAATTGACAAATGTGAAGGCTGTCAGTTCTACTCCAACATGTCCCACAAACCCGCTTCAGCCCTGAAGACCATTCCACTCGTCTGGCCATTCGCTGTTTGGGGTTTGGATATGGTGGGACCTCTGAAGACTGGCAGGAGTGGTTTCACCCATGTGCTTGTAGCAGTCGACAAGTTCACCAAGTGGATCGAAGCTAAACCTGTCAAAAACCTGGATGCAAGTACTATGGTCAGCTTCATTAGAGGGTTAACATTTAGATATGGAGTCCCACACAGCATCATCACAGATAATGGGTCGAACTTTGATTCTGATGAGTTTCGAGCTTTCTGTGCATCCCAAGGTACTCGGGTCGACTATGCTTCAGTCGCCCACCCTCAGTCGAATGGACAGGCAGAAAGAGCGAACGGTTTGATTCTCAAAGGTCTGAAACCTCGATTGATGCGCGACCTCAAACATGCGGCCGGCGCTTGGGTAGATGAGCTACCATCAGTCCTTTGGGGATTAAGAACAACACCAAATCGGTCGACTGGTCGAACCCCCTTCTTCATGGTCTATGGGGCTGAGGCTGTGCTGCCGAGTGACTTGCTTCACAATGCACCCCGAGTAGAACTTTTTTCAGAAGCTGAAGCAGAACGAGCTCGAGAAGATGCTGTTGATCTTCTGGAAGAAGAAAGAGAGATGGCCTTGATCCGATCGACCATTTATCAACAAGACCTTCGTCGGTTATATGCCAGAAATGTGAAGGGTCGAGCATTTCAGGAAGGGGACCTTGTGCTCCGAGTGGACCAGCAACGGCCTCACAAACTTGCCCCCGCTTGGGAAGGTCCCTTCATTGTCATCAAGGTGCTCCACAACGGAGCGTATCACCTCTACAATGTGGAGCATAATAAAGACGAGCCACACGCTTGGAATGCGGAGCTACTCCGCCGTTTTTATACTTAAGTGTTCAGACTGATGAGATGTAATAAAGAGTACCTTTCAGTTCGTGTATCAAAGACATGGTTTTACAGTCTCCTAAATGATTGTTGTTACTAATTCATGTGTCCAAAATCCCCCAGTGGGTGGCTTAGCTGCAGTCCTGTACTCGCCTAAGTTTAAAGAAAATCCTACCGAGTGATGAGCAACCCTCTCACTCGGGGGCTTAGCTGCAGTCCTGCACTCGCCTAAGTTTAAGAAAATCCTACCGAGTGATGAGCAACCCTCTCACTCGGGGGCTTAGCTGCAGTCCTGTACTCGCCTAAGTTTAAAAAAAAATCCTACCGAGTGACAAGCAACCCTCTCACTCGGAGGCTTAGCTGCAGTCCTGTACTCGCCTAAGTTTAAAAAATCCTACCGAGTGATGAGCAACCCTCTCACTCGGAGGCTTAGCTGCAGTCCTGTACTCGCCTAAGTGTAAAACATGCTCCATCCTGATCTGCAAGGACGACGAGGTGCAGGTCGTCCGCGATCCTATCCTCAGAACTGCGTCTGTTCCGAGTGAAGATACAAGTTCCACTCGGAAATAAAAACAAGCATATTTAAGGGCAAACAAAGTTCGGACGAAGGAGCTTAAAATTACTCAGGCATCAGGCCCGAGGAAGTTTTACGGTTACAAAATCACTCGGCATACCGAGGCAAATTGAACCGGATCATAAAAGTTCAGACGAAGGAGCTCAAAGTACTCGGGCATCAGGCCCGAAGGGAGTTTTACGGTTACAGAATTACTCGGCATACCGAGGCAAATTGAATCAGATCATAAAAGTTTCATTCACTCCGCAGAGGGGCTGGCAGGCTCGACAAACTCGTCCAGGTCAATTCCATCTGCGATTCGAGTAGCAGCAGCAATGAAGGTCTCCATGAAAGACTGGAAGTCGAGTTTCTTGGTGTTGGCGACCTTGATTGCCGCTAGCTTCTCTTCTCTGGCTTCCCTGCAGTGGACGCGAACCAGGGATAAAGCTACGTCAGCACCGCATCGAGCAGCGGACTTCTTCCACTCCTGCACTCGACCAGGAATCTCGTTAAGTCGAGTCATCAGAGACTCGAGGTCATTTCGGAGCGTGTCCCCTAGCCAGAGCGCTGTGTCGATCCACGAAACTGCAACCTTGAGTCGAGCAAGATATTCCAAGGCACTGGCGAGGCGAGACTCCAGTCGGAGCACATTCATGGCTGCTTCATCTTTGATAGGGGAGTTGATAGGGTCCAAGTTCGTCTCGACTCGCCCAGTTTCTTCCTCGAAGTCTTAACAGAATTCTGCACTCGCAGAGAAATAATGAGTCGACAGTGGTATGATGAGTCGACGAAAGCAAACCAATCGCACAGAGAAAAGTACCTTCAAGCATGAGGAATAATTTTTTTGCGTGTCCTCCCAGGTAGTTCTCCAGCTCGTCCCTCCTGCGGGTGATGTCTTCTACTTTGTCGGTCAGGGTTCGCTTGTCCTTCTTCAGACGAGTCACTTCTTTGTTGGCTTCGTCAAGAGCAGCCTTTAGCTTGGCATTCTCTCCCTCCAGCTATCCGACTGAGGCCATCTTTTGGTCGGCAAGCGCCGCTTTGTCTTCGGCGGTTTTCTTCGCAACCGCAAGGTCAAGGTCCTTCTTCTCCAAAGCTTGTCTCATTGTTTCTAGAAAGAATAACATTCGAATCAGAAAAAGGAGGAGAAAAGGTGGCAAGAGAACCGGTCGACAAGCTTTCCTTACCAGCAGCGTCATCCTTAGCCTTCTGCAAGTTGTTTCGAGCCAACTCCAGGTCAAGATTGAGCTGGGTTTGCTTCTTCTCCAAGTCGGCAAACCGGGCTCCAAGATCACAAGATTTCTGTGTTCAGAAGATAGTCAGTCGGCAGACACAAAGACTACTGCCGAATCAAACATTCGCCAATAGTCTCGGGGACTACACCCAGTGGGTGCACTCAGCGTGCCCCCACTGGTCCGACTCTTTCAATCGACTTGGTCCGTCCAGTAAAAAAAAAACTCAGACCATAGCCGACTGCCCGCAGTCGACTACGGTCTCGGGGACTACACCCAGTGGGTGCACTCAGCGTGCCCCCACTGGTAAAGGTTCCACTCGGTATGATCTGCCCAGCCCGAGTGGAAAAGATCTGTTAAAAGACCCCCGCCGAATCAAACATTCGACGACGGTCTCGGGGACTACACCCAGTGGGTGCACTCAGCGTGCCCCCACTGGTTCAGAGATTCGATCAGCACAACCTAGTCGACTCAAGTGGAAAAACTACTCAACAGAAATTAAAACACCCACTGGGTGTGCAAACTGACAATAGGTGGGCAATTAAGGTTCCAAAACGCTCATCCACGGACGTCTTGCGGATAAAGCAGCAGTTTCTAAATATCATATCCCAACAGAACAAGCGTCAAGATGGAGTTCAGTCGGAAGTAAGCTAACCTGGACATTGGCCTGAAGTGCTGAGCTGGCATCATAGGCAGCTTGACTGGCCTCGTGCACCACCTTCATCTGCTCCATCAAAACGCCAGCCTGGCGTATAGCCTCCTTGGTAGCACTCACTTGGTCTTCTGGGACTTGATGGGCGGTGGGAGGTGCAGTCGGTGTATCAGTTGCAGTAGCTTGAGATCTTGAGGCATGAAGTTGGACAGACGGAGGAAGGGCCCGCATAGTCGACGACGAAGGACGAACACTCGACAAGGGAATCGCAAAAGTAACGGAGGCACGGTTGAAGTCCCCGGATTGCTGGATAGCTGGTTCCGTCGCCGGCGTCGACTGGGGCGTCTTGCTAGCTGGTACCTTCTTGACTGAGGCCCTGCTCCTCCTACCCATGAGTTCTTGTGGCTCATTTTCATCATCGTCTTGAAGTTCAATAACATCTCGCGGAGCTGCAAAAGAATCGACCACAAGAGTTCAGTCGACTGAAGAATTGGCTAGCAAAGAAAAGATGAGATAACAGGGGTCATACTCGCTTTGGAGGTGACCGCGTCCTCCATCTCCTCGTCACCATCATCTTGGTAAGCAGAAGTCCCAGAGGTAGCAGCACTGCAAATCTCAAGGTTCACTCAGTCAAGCAAGTGAATGGGTCGACTACTGATATAAGATTCTTCAAACAAAGGGCGAAAACGAAACGCTTACGCAGAGGCGACGGGAACATCAACCTTGATCTTGGGCAAAGCCTTCCGTGGCTTTGATGGTGCGGCCTTGAGCTGCTTCGAAGCCTTCTCAGTCGGCACCGGAGAGGATGTCCGAGTGCGCTTCGAAGTCTGTCCAGTCGGTGCTGCCACCTTGCCCCGGATACTTGCTGGGTCATGCTTGTGCTTGGAACGCTTTTCCGTGCGAGGTGGAGAATCGACCTCCTCGTCGCTGCTCGAGTCTTCGTGGTCTTCATCACTCTCCCCATCAGAGTTCCAGTCGCCACTGTCGCCTCCGCTCTCTTCGCCTTCCTGGATCTGCTCCCCGTTGGGCATCGAGTACATCTCAGTATATATCTGCAAAGCAAAGAATCAAACAAGCATCAGTCGGTTCCAAAGACAGTTTACAAATTAGAGTGAAGGTCACTCGACATCGAAGGTCTGACCTTGTCTGGTTCGTTATCAGCGCCGAGTGGCAGAATTCTCCTAGACCCCCTAGGGTTGTCTTTGTTGCCGGTAATGCTCTGTAGCCACCGCGCCACCGTCTCCTCGGCAACTTCCTCCGAGTGGATCCGAGCAGAATCATCGGCGCCCGAATACATCCACATAGGATGATCGCGGGCCTGGAGCGGCTGGATGCGGCGAGTGAGAAACACCTCTAGCAAATCCATGCCGGTCACGCCATCGCGGACGAGTTGGATTACGCGGTCAACCAACATGTTCACCTCCGCCTTTTCTTCTGGAGTCACTTTCAAGGAAGATGGCTTTTCAATTCGCCCCATGGTAAAGGGAGGAAGGCCAGTCGACTGACCAGGAGTTGGTTTGTCCTTACAATAAAACCAGGTCGACTGCCACCCTCTGACCGAATCGGGAAGAGTCATAGGTGGAAAAGTGCTTTTGCCTCTCATCTGGATCCCTAGACCTCCGCACATCTGAATCACGTGCGTCCTCTCATCACTTGGATTGGCCTTTTTCACAGACTGTGAGCGATAGGTGAAGATGTGTTTGAAGAGACCCCAATGCGGTCGACAAGCCAAGAAATTCTCACACATGGAGACAAATGCAGCAAGGTATGTGATGGTGTTCGGAGAAAAGTGATGAAGTTGGGCCCCGAAAAATTTCAGACAACCTCGGAAAAAAGGATGAGGGGGCAGAGAAAAACCACGGTCGACGTGGGTCGCGAGGAGGACGCACTCACCCTCCTGCGGCTGCGGCTCGGTCTCATCACCTGGCAGCCTCCAGGACCCATGGTCGATCAAGCCCCCCTCGACCAGATCCTCCATATCTTCTTGCTGAATCGTGGAGCGAATCCAATCGCCCTGGATCCAGCCAGGCGGCAAGGCGGATCTCGACGACGAGCCACCCCGACTCGTCTTCTTGCCCTTCGCTGCCGCCGTCGCTTTCTTCGCACGCTCCAAGGCCGCCGTCTTCTCCTTCCCCATCGCGGCATGCTGCGCTCGGGCGGGGCGGCGGCGTCGAAGGTGGCGGCAAATGTGGTGGTGAAACAGGAGGGGAGGAAGGAGATGGGGAGCACAGTACCGGGCTCATCGACCCCGACTCCTTATATGGACCTGCTCCCGAGTGGCTGACTAGTGGGCCTAGGCAATCCAGTCAAATCTCGCAACAGTCACGCGCTGGATACGTGGCGAAAAAGGTGGCGCGAGAATCGAGGCGTCCCTGCCTAACCCGCTCCGTCTACTGCGGCGCTCTCCGTCCCGCGCGCTTCTCCAAATTTCGAATCCCGTGAGATCCGGAAAGCAGCAGCGTGACCAATCGCGCCGAGGATCTTATACCATACCAACACTCAGAGCTTATCAGCAAAAATCACTCGAGGACCTCTGAATGGACCCAGGCGACTGAAAGTGAAGTTGAAGTTTTTACAAAGATCGCCGGCCCGGTTAGGATGCCTCTGAAGCATATAAATCAGGTCGGAACCATCTTCAACCCCTTCTCCACTCGGACCCAGATCCATTCGGGGGCTAATGACGAAGACATGTACCTAGGGTAGGGTAATAGGCCTGACCTAGACACCCTTACCCGAGGACACTGCCCTAAGGCCAAGGACATTCAAAGGATAGCACCATCTACCGACTGAAATCGCCACAGGGTGCAACCCACTCGACCAACAGTTCACTCGGATAACCCAATTCCATTCAACCGGGGTGTACTCACTCGACTGCACCAGAAACCACTCGGAAGACAGAAGATCTAAGGTCACTCAGGATGGCAAGGGTCAGGTGTTCACTCCATAGTCTTAATGATCATTTATTTGCCTTTATTGCTGGCGTTATCAGTAACGTCCTGTCTTTATAGACATTGAAACCCTTGTAACGTGGGACGGTTGGGGTCTTGGCGCACTCTATATAAGCCACCCCCCTCCTCAGGCACAAGGGTTCGCACCCCTGTAACTTCACGCATAAGTCAATCGACCGAGCCTCCGGGCACCGAGACGTAGGGCTGTTACTTCCTCCGAGAAGGGCCTGAACTCGTAAATCTTGCGTGCACAACCTCACCGTAGCTAGGATCTTGCCTCCTCATACCTACCCCCATTCTACTGTCAGACTTAGAACCACGACACTAGGGCTATGGCAAAACCTCATCTCGGTGTGACCGATTGCTTGAACTCGGTGAGACCGATTTCAACAATGAGCAAACAGAGAGTTGGTCAAGTAAACTCGATGGGACCGATTGCTCATTTCAGTGAGACCGAAATGTTACAAAGGGAAACAGAGAGTTTGCAGGGCCATGTTGGTGAGACCGAGATCCGTATCGGTGTGACCGAATTGTCTAGGGTTTCTGGCAGTGGTTATGTCAACTGAACTCTGTGGCGCCGGATAGATCAAATCGGTGGGGCCAAGTTTGACTTTAGGTTTTGGACATATGTGGAAATGAGAAAGTGGCTGAGGGTTTTGGAGCAATATCACTAAGCATTTTGAGCAAGTAGACCATTAAGCAACACCTCATCCCCTTTTAATAGTATTGGCTTTCCTTTGGACTCAATGTGATCTTGGATCACTCAAATAGAAATGAAGAGTCTTAGCTTTTGCCAATCTTTGTCCTTAGCATTTTGAAGAGGTTCCACATCCTCTTATCCTTGCCATGCCATTGTTGAACTGATCTGAAATACACTAGGTAAAGGTATTAGTCCAACAAGAGATATGTTGACATTAATTACCAAAATCACCCAGGGAGCACTTGTGCTTTCACTTCTCAGCCAGCCAGCAGACGCGCGGAATGTGCCCATCATCTGTTTGCTCACATGCGGTCCCACATGTCAGTGAAAACGACAGACGACCCACTGAACCTGCACAACTTTCACCTTGACGTGCCGGTGATGAAAAACAAATCCAATAAAGATCTTCGGTGGCCGCTTTTGGAGTTACTCAAGAGTAAGATTCTATTTATAGTTTAACCCAAGATGCACATCACTTGGCTTCAACTAGCACTCCATTGTCTTGCATGACATGACCTGGATGCTGGATGCCCCACGCGTCGGCAAAAGGAGGAAGAACTCGACCAAATCTTCTCCACATTTAGATCGGAGGAGTAGGAAACACGGCAAGCCCTGTGCCTACATCATACGTACAAGCCCACCTCATGCTATCACCATATTTCTCGGCCTCCGTGCGACACCTAGCTCTAGTTGATGGTATACTACTACTAGGACTAACTATTGTACTAGCATACTATTAGGTTGGCTCTATGTGATGTGGCAACTTCATATAACCGGATGTTGGCTATACTACTATGGTACTCACACTCCAAGAAGTGACTCGAAAACCATTCATAAATTGAGTTTATCACATGCATATGCAAATGTACCATTCATTACATACAACAAGTCATCAACACACAACGACAACAAGGATACATGTTGGATTATAGATTATTTCCAACAAAACATTCTAGTAAATACTAAAGTTTTTATCACACAACAAATAACAAGCAATGAAATGAACTTCAGCTCAACCAATCCTCGGCGTTGAAAACACTTGATTTGAACCATAAGTAAGCCTCTGGCAAGGGCCAACTATTGTCAATATCGAGACCAACGCAGGACTCATCATCCAGGCTGAAGCGGCCTATATCAGGACGCATATTGTCATAGCCAGGGTAGGGAACCATAGCAATGTCCGAGGTATAGATACAGTTGCTTCTCATAAATGGTAGTAACATTGTGCCAACAGCAGCTGGATCACCTTTCACCATCATTGGATAGTTTTGTCCAAGGAAGAGCGAGTTTTCTCCAAGACTATCAATACGGAACCAGGCAGAAGGTGCTGGCGCTAGCACACTAGTATCCATCCCGAATACCCTGCAACGGATGTTGGAAGAGGTCCGGAGAGTGCGTCCATGGGAGACAACACCTGCTTCCTTAGTAACATCAGCAGTGCCTTGTATACATACAAGAAAAGGTGATCCATCGGAATAAGTTGCCAGGCGCCACTGAGTATGTAGGTCCTGCTCATCCTCATGCTCGTGATCATCACCATCGTCATCTCCCCCTTGGTTTTTTTCAAGTGTAGGTGGTGGAATGTTCACAGGACCTTGGAAACACAAGAAGGTTAATTAGTACGGGGATACTAACTCGCATGCACGTGGATGAAACAATTCTAATTACGGTGGAAGACAAACATACCGAAACAATAAGGATTCCATGCAAAAACAGTGCCACGAGTGGTGGCAGCAAACACAAGACACTTGTATTGAATTGCATCACAGTACACATCCGTGTACAGAAATTGATTTTTGAGCAATATCCATTGAGGCGTGGAAGTAAGGACGGTAACAAGCTTGTCGAAGATAGCAACAACATGATAGTTCGTGTAATCCCAAGAGCGGTTGGGAACTCGACAAATTGCTATCTTCTTTAGACGTCAGTCACCATGATCGTATTTGAACATACGTAGATCATCTGTGTGCTCAACCTCAGGGCACTCTGAGATTTTTGGAAGTGGAACCCGGTGACGAGTGTACACTTTCACAAGTTCCCACTCGCAGTTGTACCCAATATAAACAACCCAATCTCCATTTGCGCCTGCCCAGGCCTTACCCTTAAGCGATGGCATCTTAACATCACATGTATCATTATCAAGCGGCATCAACTTGCACAAGGCAAGGCTTCCGTCGTCCCCGCGCCAGTGAGCATGGTCATGGCGAAGAAGATAGGGGAGATCAAACCGCTCCTGAACCCTTGGGTTCTTTGTAATGATGTTATTTGTTGAGTCGAGAATGGTCTTGAACGAACCTGCCATGCTAGCCAAGGTGATGATGTCGCACCGATCAATGAGTTCCTCCACCACGTCATCTTTCAGATCGGGGCAAGAATAACGGGGTCGTTTTCGGCCTGTTCCCTCCATGGAGAAGACGATCGAACAATGGCAGAAGGAACGGTGAAGGCAAATGGTGGGAGGAAGAGCGTGCGACAGCAGTTCCAAATCGAGAGGGAAAGGCGAAGAGGCGGTGGATGGTTGCCACGGTACAGGAAGAGGTGCCCCGGCCTACATAGACGTCCGTTCGGAAATTGTACAAAAGGACTTGCTGTCGTCTCACTGACATGTTGGAACGGGACCACATGTCAATGAAACATGGTGTGTCATTTCTCGTGCAAAATGCGATCTGGCCGTGTTGGCCCGAGGTGCCGCATTATTTCTCGACTTTATTTTTTTAATGGCGTGCCTTCAGTTTTGAAGCACAACTAATTGGTACTATATGCAGAGAAAATATAAACTACTCTACCACTACTCCACCTCTAGTACTAGTATAAAAAAAGATACTATATAGGCTAGAGCTTCAACGCTTGCTTGCTAAGGGCTGCCCACTTGCTTCTCACACTATCACACTCTCTCCAGATCTAAAAAGACGGTGGTGGCCCCTCTCTCCCTCCTCTCCGGTGGCCACAGATCTGCTAGGATCCCGTCCGCCGAGGAAGAAAAGGACGTGCAGCGTTGACGCACTCGTCATCGGCGAGCGAGGTCACACACTGACGACAAGGCCATCCTCTCAGACCTAGCGCCCGCGCGGGGTGGCCTCCGTCCCCAAGCTCGCTGCCGTAGTGTGTGCGGAGGACGACGACCACGAGCGAAGCCACTTCCGGCCGACCCTCAGGTATGCTACCTCTTTTCGAACCATACCCTTGTTCTATTGCCCCATCTGCCACGTCGCTGCATGTGGATCTTTCTCCACTCCACCATCTCCCCAATTTGATATCCTCTGCTCCGCTAGTCACGCAGACGAAAACCTTAATTTGCACCATTAAAGGAAACCCTACTTCATGCAGACTAATCCATATCTGGGTTGAGTAAGGAAAGGAAGGGAGAAAGTACTGTCGAAGAGACTAGGTATCGAACCCACATCTAGGTTGAAAAGGGGAAAATCAGTAGCTAAGGAATGAGTCTCGTGTCTCTTGGTTGAAACAAGGTAGAAAGGCATGACAACGCAATAGAGAATGACCAGGTCGATCGGTTTGTTGTCCTCACATAGGAAAAAGGTGGCTAAAGAGAACAAAAATGGGACATAATCCACATATGCTACCTGGATATTTGTTGCTCTGGGCAACCATACCTCCCTCACCACTCTATGCGTCCGTGGAGGTACATCGTACTGGTGCGCCCACTGTCCGAATGGGCCTCCCATGCTCTTATTGCCACTTTTTTGCTGTTAGTATAACGCCACCGGTAAAGTCAAGCAATGCTACTGCTAAAGTGATGCCACATTTAACTAATGCCGCACTCAGTCTAATGCCACCGATAAATTTAAGCAATGCCATTTAATGTCACTAGATTATTTTAGGGTTAGTTGTTGATTGTGGATGTATTAAAGATTTTTCAGCTAAGGCATTCTAATGCTGTTGCACAGCCAGTATACCAACGATGAAACTTGTTACTACCTTCAGATTTTTGCACTGTTAATGCTTATAGATTACATGCCTCACTTTCATGAGATAAGTCAATTTTTCTTATATAGTGTCACCAAAATGCCAAGGCGCTGATGTCATTTTATTTTGGTTAAACTGCACAAAAAATTATGAAGAGAAGAGGAAAGGTCAAGAGTGGTCACCTCCTCCTCCGGCTGTTTCTTGATTCGTTTGATCAAGTTTTTATGTTTAATCGATTATCAAGATTGGGATAGCAAATTTTAGGTCCCCTTTAGTTCGAAATTATATTTACCTTGAAGGTACATGGTTTGCAAATTTTTTATACTGTCATTAGTTAATAATGCTAGTTACCTTCAGACTTTTGTATTTGGTTTAATGCTGTTGCACAGCTAGTATACCAATGCTGAAACTTGTTACCTTTACATTTTGTATAGTTAATGCTTATAGAAATCTTCCAGTGCTAGCTTATGGAAATCTGTTCAGTAAAACCATTGTACTGTACCCCGTAATAAAAAAACTACTCTATTGTTGCACTAGCCACTGGATTAGTGTATATTTGTACTATTTGAATGGTGTTGCATTAGTATATGGACATATATAAGGTGTGGCAAGCTTTCCTAGATATGTGCTCAAGAAAACTACTGCCTGTTTTTCTAAATACTAGATGTTTGAGTACTTTAAATTGAACTGCGAAAACGTCTTATATTAAGGAACAGAGGGTGTAGAGTTCACTCAAATTATTCCGGTAAAGCTAGTCACACCTTTGTTAAAATTAATGTTCATTATGTTATCGGAGGAGGTCTGCATGTTTGTCTCTAATGCCTGTCGATTACATACCTGACATCATGATGTAATGGTAAGTCATTTCTTTTTGTACAGTGTCACTGAATTGTCAAGGCGGTGATAGCATTTTATTTTAGTTAAACTGCACAAAATATGCTTAAAAAAAGAGGAAAGGTCAGGAATGGCTCAATCTTTCAGAAAATACTGTGTATGCCTTCCTGACATCAGCCGCTGTTACCCTATTTATTCCTTCAAATAGGTGGTTAGAAATAGTCTTGCTACCTTTTCCCATTAAGAAATTAGAATGCTTATATTTGTGAGTCTATGCTTCAACTAGTGCCACTTTTATAGTAATCACACTTTCAATATCTGTGTAAACAGGGATGCTCGATTTTAGTGGAACTGAACAAAAAGTCCAAATGGTTCAACATTATGAGCATGTTTTCTTCCAAACCGTTATATCCAATTGGTGGCACTATGAGCTGTTCATTACGAAGGTACATGGTTTGCTACTCTTTTTTACTGTCATTAGATAGTAATATTAGTGGTTTGCATGTGAATTTATTGGCAGGGTGGACCTACATTGGAGGTGCAGGACATGATTCAATGATTGGATGCTCAATTTCGGTTGTATCGATTTCACCTCTTCCATCACTGCGAACATGGATATCCTTGGTCTGATGAAGAATAGGCGCTATATTTCTGCTCTGTACCAGCAAATCAATTCAGTACAAAATTGTCCAGGGCAAAACATGACAGTATCAAATTGTCCAGTGCAAAACATGACAGATGCTAAGCGGAAACGACTAGCAGAGACGTGTTTAAACCGAAAATACAAGGTGGGGTATATGTTTACTAGCTACTTGATATTTGTGCAAACAGATGTCTGCCCATTGCTATTTGGCAAACAAATAAAGTGTCCTCAATTTTGGTGGAACTGCACAAGAGAATAGTATAGTCACTGCATGCAGTGCCATTTGAAAATAGACACAGAAAGATTGGATAGTCGCTTCATGGACTGGACAAAAGTAGTACTGTACTATTTATTGGCCAACACTAGATGCTTCATTGCTTTGGTCTGATTATACAATGGGCATCATTTTGCCTAAGTTAAAGTTTGTATTCCGAAAATAGTCTCGCCGTGTGATCGAGAGAAGACCAAATCATATTGCAGTGGATGTTCCTCCATCATGTGTGGTTCATTCTCATGGTTCCAGCTGTCGGTGAAACCACTTACGTTTGCAAGAGGAAATGTAGACTTCACAAACAAATTTGTCTTTCACTCTATACTGAATGTTGGCCCAAAGAAGCATCCATGTTAGTAGCAAGAACAGATGTTTTTTTCTAGATCTTTGCTTTTGGTGCTACATATTTGTATATGATCTGTGAATCATTGAGATGCATTAACATGTTGATCTTATGTATGGGAATTGTACTAGTTGGTTGTGAATTTAAGCTACTAATGTGAACATATTACAATGCCAGGCCTGTGAGTCTCGTGTGAACATTTTGAACGGATCGGCTCTTACTACTGTGCACAGCATGATCCTTATTTCTGTGTGCTCAATGTTTACAAGTTACTAGCAGTTCCCTAGTTCTGTTTGCTCAGTGTTTACAAGTTACTAATCGATCACTAGCTAGCCTACTAATACGCTCCTGGCAGTTCTAGTTGGGACGCAAGATCCGAAGGTGGCAGTTTTTTGAATAAAAATGCCTACCTCTGAAGAAACTGACATGCTGTTCTGAAGAAAATGCCATGCGAATTTGAAGAAACTGCCAGCAAAAACGTTCGCAAATGCCTTATCTCCCAGCGAATGTTCATCAGCTATTGCGATCCTACACCTACACTATCCGACCGACTCGATCCTACGCGAATAACCAGTGGATCACGCATGTACCTCATCTGGACGAATCGAGCACACTCGTTTGACCGTCATGCCGATGTGCGACCCAGCACGGACGGGACGCACCACTGACGGGACGGGATGGGATGACACAGTCATAATTTCAGTTTTTCTAGTTTTCCACGGCAAGCTGGCGCGCTAAGCCATGCCTGCTTATGCATTGAATTCTGATGACCGCGATGATCGTCGCGTTTCCCGTGACACGCTGGTTCACCTACCTTTCGCCTATAATTACTGGTTCCTGGCGTTCTCCGGTAGCACCATCACCCAATTCGCTCTATCCTCATAAGCCCCCACCGGCCCGACGGTGCTCGCCACTTGCCCTCGCTCTCGCCACGTCCGCCATGCCCCCGCCCGTCCGCAATAGGCGACGCCGGAGGCAGTCACCGCCGGAACTAGTGTTCGGTTTTTCACCGGAAGGCAGACGGAGGGAGGAGGCATTCTATCGGTCTTTAGATGGCAATGCGGAGTATGAGGACTTGTTGGAGCGCGACCGCCTAGCGGAGGAGCAGCGTATCGCTGATTTGCGCTGCCAGTGGGGCATGGAGCAGCAGCGCACCGACGCTCTGAGTCGCGAGCAGAGCGCCCGCAACTGGGCCGACTACATGGAGGCTGGCGCCCAGCAAATAGCCCTGGAGGCTGTCGAGCACGCATGCGTTCGGGACGCCAAATTTTACTACCAGCTCGTCAAGTGGGTTTCCCGCTTAGAAGCCGAAGCTTTGGTGGACCACGCTGGCATGTAAAGGGCCAACGCATGCGAGCAACGCGCCCTATCGTACCTCTGGCAAGTCCGAGGCGAGGAGGACGTCGGTGCCGACATGTAGCATGTACCGCAGATGGCGGCCGGCATCATCTAGTTACCTAAGAGTAAGTTAGTACTTGTACACTACTAGAGTATTAGTGGGATTGGATAGTTAACTTGGCTATGATTGTTGTCAACGTGGAAGTTCAGTACTCTATATATATCTGGATCAGACCTGAATGTTGAACTTTTCGTTTGAACGTATGGAATGGGCTGTTATTTTTTTAAATGGGTTGTATTTGTCCGCCATGGGTTTAGAAGCTGACTTGTGGGCCTACTAGGTTGATGCGTACACAATCAGGAGATGATTGTACGTGGAGAGGATGATAGCAGGGACCCACCAGGGTCATGGCAGTACGCAAGCAAGTGCCTCCTTATAATAAGCCAAAAAAATGGTTCCTCCTAATGGATTTCTGACATCTGGGTCCCATGCCATTGTCAACGTAGTCAATAAACGAGAGAATTGCACAACGAGCGGCTGACACCAGGGACCCAGCAGCTCGCCCAGTTCTTTTTATTTTTGAGACGGAAGCAGGGTATCAACTGGGCTGTGCGGGGCACTCTGGCCTGTCTAGCCAGCCTTTTATTTTATGTTTACCACAAGACCAGCCCATTAGTTTTTTTTCTTTCTGAAAATGGCTAGCCCAGTTTTTTTGTTCTTTTGCAGAATACCCAACCGAGGCCTACTTGCTTTTGTCAGCCCTGCTGGGCTGCAAATCTTTCAAGACGAGAAGAGTTTCATTCGGCTTGCCCAAAAAATGGGCTATCAGTAATGAGAAGTGAGATGTACATTTTTAAAACACATCAAACCGGCAATTAGTTTCAATTTTTTTTTCATTTCGAGATTTTAAATTCCATTGATTTTTATGCGTGGACAATTATTTGGATTTTATATTGATATAAATTTATTTTTCAAATTAGTTTGAATGTGACTCGAAATTTCGGGATTAAAAACAGTTCGGACCGCACCGAAATATGCAAAATTTCGTAGAATTTTTTAACCGTGGCCACAATATGGGCTCTAATACTAACAAAAAGAATATGGGCTCCAAAAAAATCCTTAAGAATTAGCAAATGGGCTGTAAATTATTAGAAATAATGGCAGATGGGCTGTAAGCTGTTTTGCACATATTTGAGGCTGACTTGTGCGCCTACTATAGGTTGACGCGTACGCTTTCCTAAAAAAAAGGTTGACGCGTACGCTTTCCTAAAAAAAGGTTAACGCGCACGCAAGGCCGTGTCAACTTAGTCAACACACGAGAGCAGTGACTGTTGGATGTACATCCAATGGCTGTCGTGCTTCTTCAATCTCTGCTCTTCCTGCTCCAGCCGCTCAAACCAGCACCGGCGGGACTGCCTGCTCCCTCCTTCCGTGGACGGCTTTGCTGCCGCGCAGGCCTCACCGGCCCACCCTACTCCCACCGCTGGCTAGGCCATCCCTGTACCCACCCGCACCTCCTGTTATTTTCCGGCGATGACAGCCTCACCCCGCAACCGACCAGTCAGCCCTGGTACTCCCCTCAGCGTGGACATCCACTGTTGTGGCTTTGCCGGCTCCGGGTCATTCCCTTACTGGGCCTCGCCGTCGTCCACCGCATTGGTGCTCTCGGCGCGGCATGGTCAACATGGTCAACAAACGACAGCCATCGAAAGAGGGATGTAAGTGGAGAGGCTGACAGTAGGGACCCACACAAGCAAGTGCCTCCTTATTACGCTGACTTGTGGGCCTACTAAGCTGACGCATACGCCGGGCTTTGTCAACTTAGTCAACAAATGATTCTAGTAGCTGGACCGTTGGATGTTAATCCAACAGCCGTGTTGCTTCTTCAACCTCTGATCTTCTTGGTCCAGCCATCCAAACTAGCGCCGGCGGGACCGCCTGCTCCTGCCTCCCGTGGGCGGCAGTGCTGCCACGCAGGCCTCACTGCCCCACCCTAATCCCACTGCCGGCCAGGCCTTCCCTCTACTCACCCACACCCCATGTTATTCTCTGGCGACGGTAACCTCACACCACAGCAGAACTAGTGAACCCTCGTACTCCCCTCCGCGTGGGCATCCACTGCCTCGTCTTCCTCGGCTCCGCATCGTTCCCTTACCAGGCCTCGCCGTCATCCACCGCCTTGGTGCTCTCTGCGCGGTGTGGTCAACGTTGTCAACGAACGACAGCCATCGGAAGACGACTGTACACGGTGAGGCTGACAGCTGGACCCACCAGCTACATCTTCGCACATAAGGAAGTGCCTCCTTATTACACGCAAAAAAAAAGATTCCTCCCCCTGACAGCTGGGACCCACCACATATATCTTCGCACGTAAGGGAGTGCCTCCTTATCCTCCCTGGCGGCTGGGACCTACCCGGTCGAAGCGTACTTAGCGTTGTCTATCTGGTCGCGAACGTGTACGTATATACTGGTCGATCGGTCTCTCTGCAACGATGAACCGTGGCCGAGCAAGCAGCGGCACGTGTAGTAGTAGAGCCCCCGACGTAGCAGTTTAGGCAGTCCCTTCTAAACCATGCACACGTACGTACAACCACATGCTAAAAAATATGGCCACATACGTACATACGGGCGGGGTCTCGAACACCTACTCGCGCATACGTACGGCTAGGGCTGGTGTACATGGAGAGGCAACGAACGGCAGCAACGGCGTCTTGTTCATCGGTAGTCAACCGGCTGGGTCAGAACAGAGAAACTGCGTCGTGTTCATCGGGAGGCAACGAAATGCGTCATGTTCATCGGGAGCCTACCGGCTTGGACGAAACAGTCGAAACAAGGTCTGGCGAATCGCAGAACGGAGGAAACGGCCTTCTGTTCGATCGCGTACGGTCGAAACAGGGTCCTATTCATCGGGAAGGGTCTGGCGTACCGCAGAACGGAGGAAACGGACTTGTGTTCGAGCTCATACGGTTGAAACGGGGTGATGTTGATCGGGAGGGGTGTGGCGTGCCGCAAAACGGAGGAAACTGACTTGTGTTGGAGCTCCTACAGTCGAACCGGGGTGATGTTGATCGGGAGGGGTGTGGCGTACCGCAAAACGAAGGAAACCGACTTGTGTTGGAGCGCCTACGGTCAAAACGGGGTCCTGTTCATCGGGAGGGGTGTGGCGTACCGCAAAACGGGACTCCACGGGCTACTATTCATCCACCGTCCACTGCCTCGCTCCAGCCTCCATGGGCTACTGTTCATCCACCGTCGACTTCCTCCAGCCCCCACCTGCTACTGTTCATCCACCGCATCTTCCTCCTGTCTCCACCTGGTAATGTTCATCCACGGGCTAATGTTCATCCGGCCTCCACCGGCTACTGTTCAACCAGCCCTCCACGGGGTTCTGTTCATCCACCCCCAACCGGCTCGGGTGTGGCGGCCTCCTCGATCGGGGTCCTGTTCATCCAGCGGCAACAGCCTCTACTACCATGGGGTCCTGTTCATCCAACCCCCAACAACGGTCACTGTTCATCAACAAGCAGCAGCATGGTTCGATCGGCTTTAGTTAGCAGCAGTAGCAAAGGAATCGCTCGGGTTCAGTTGACAGCCAAGGGATCGATCGCTCGGGTTCAGTAACGTAGCTAGTGCAATCGCCCGGATTCAGTAAGCGAACGCCTCGCTCGGGTTTAGTTAGAGCCCAACTCCTTGCACACACGCGCGTACGTGTATGAGAGAAACGCGTAAACCTCCGTGCATCGCTCGGCCCCGACCACCCACCGTAACTGGGAACTCCCCGAAATTTTCCTCGCCCTCACTTCTACCACGATTTTTTCCGTCATGGACGGCCCAAACAATGTCACGCAGGTGCGTGCCCGGCCCACCCAGGATGAAAAGTCCATTTTCTGTCATGATTTTTTGTTATAGAAGTAGGAGCCCACCACATCTATGATGATACATGGTTTTGTCACAATTATCGTCATAGAAGTGTCATAAGCATGACAATTTTTTTTCGTTCGGGCCAAAATGTCACGGATGTGTCTTTTTTTTGTAGTGATTTGGGTGTGTATTTGACTCCCCTAGAGTCCTTGGATGAAGGGGCGGAGGCTACATCAACGGAGGAGACCCGAGGAGGCCTCCTATATGAAGAGCTCCACCCCTAGCTGCCGGGATCATCATACTCATTCCACCACAAGTTATCGCAGCCGCCTGAAGGCTCTCCCATCTCATCTAGGGGGAGGTCTCTCCCTCCATCACCATCACCACGCCACATGAGAGGAGGGGAAGGAGGCACTGCCGCCATCACCAGGTGTCGGCCATAGGCCGGGCGCACTGGTGCTCATCCCCATCTCCATCTCCGCCCTCGCAAATGTATTTTGTAAGATTGAACATGTTGATGGCAGCAATAAATCATTCCACTTTGTGTGTCCATTCATCCATGTTTGAGTAATTGACCCGGCTCTAGGTTGAGGTATGATCTATTACGCACAAGTAGTCTTTGTGGCTTCATTTAGTATTTACTCTCTCGCGCATTGCATATATAGGACTTGTACGTACACAGAGTAGATAGATGAACTTTGTGATCCTTTGGTTTCGTTGTGTATTATTGACAGCCGCGTGTGACCATGACGTGATGTTATGTCTAGTACACCTAGGAGTGAGAGACCACGGATGCAAACCATAGGAGAATGTTTAGTAGTCTATAATACTTGTATGCCACTGAGATGCACCTCTAGTACTAGTGAGACCGAAAACCCTAGATATTGTCTTTTACTCTATTCTATCCTACAAGTACAACCCCTTTTACTTTGTGTTCTAGTTTAATATATTTTCTGTCCAAGTTTGTAGTCTAGTTAAATCCCCCTTTTATTATTTTATTGACAGCAACCGATAGAATAGGCTATTTTCGAACTACGGTTTGGGTGCGACGTAGCTACGCATACAAGGTAGTTGCGGGGTTGGTAGAATCTTTCTATTTGCTCCATGTGGGTTCGACACTCTACTTATCACACGAAATTTCTACAACAACCCTGTGCCCTTGCAGGACATCACCTGTGACCAAGCCGACTTGAACCTAAGGGATCGCGCCCTTAAGGGAAGGAACCTGTGAGGCTAGATCCAACTCCACCAGTCAGATGTGATCCTACTCGGACTCTGATCTAGGCTGAACAGACTTTGGGCTTTAGGATCCATGCAAGGCCCAAGTGTTTAGCCCGCGACGGATGCCTATATATAGTGGAGGTGCGGCATACCATTTCAGTTGATCGCTTTGACGCCATCATTAGGGCTTGCATGTGTTGCAACTAGCCACCTCCACACACTGCCGGTTGTGTGATTGGACCTAGCAGTCTACTGGACGATGTTCTCCTGCACGCGTGGATGCCATTAGAGGCGGTGTGCTTGCGCCGCTCTGGCGAACCTGTTCGTGGGATCCGATGTGCTACGTGGGAGATCGACGAGGAGGAGACGACTCCGGACGTGCTGCCCCAACTCTACATTGATCTATTTTGATCAGATTATTCATTGATCTATTTTGATTCTCTTGAAGTTTCTCTCTTGTGTAATTTTATAGCTATGTATGCTTTCCCATCTATGAGTCTTCTTTGACCAATTAGATGAGTAGATCTTCAGAGGGAGTGGTGCATAGTAGTGGGTTCAACCTTGCGGTGATCTTGCCCTATACATGATGGGCGAACAAACATATTGTGTTGTTGCCACCAAGGTTAAAACGATGGGGTTTGGTCATATTGATTGATCATTTTTTGTCTACATTATGTCATCATGCTTATTACGTTACTCTGTTCATCGTGAACTTAATAATTTGAGATGCATGTTGGATAGCGGTCTTGGGGTGGAGTAATAGTAGTAGATGCAGTTGGATTAACGGTCTACTTGTGATAGACATAATGCCTATGTGAGACTATGCCATGAATGATAATAATTATAACTATGCTCAATTATGTAAATTGCCTGACAATAATTTGTCTACCACACCGTTGCTATGCTTTCGAGAGAGATGCCACAAGTGAACCTATGGCCACCGGGTCTAGTTTCCATCAATACAAAAGCCTTTACTATTGTTTTTATTTGTTCTTTACCTTTTTGCTGCTTTGCCTATCACTATCTGCTTTTAATCTTGTGGCTAGCAAGAACAAGGGGAGTGATGCCCCCCTTATATTTGTTGGGTGCAAGCAATTGTTTTGTTTGTGTGCAGGTACTGCTGATGTTGTTAGTGTGGTGCCTCCTATTGGTTCAATAAACCTTGGTTCTTAACCGAGGGACATACTTTCTGCTGATGTGCTACATCTCCTTTCCTCTTCGGGGAATCCAACAAGTCTTACGGGAGTAGCACCCCCCTGATACCTGGAAATGCTCCTCATTGAACATACTTGCCTTGAATAACCCCCTGACATGGGCTTGTGGTATTTATAGCTACCGAAAATATAGTCATTCCTCACATAGATCCCAATTTCTCTGTGAGGGGACATTGATGTATGCTACGGCTGTGATACCGGTATGTAGCAAAATTATTGCTTATGGGTAATACTTTTGATTTGCACATACTAATTTTAGAGGGGAGGTACTATGATATGTAGTATGTTGCAATTTAATTCGGTCATCAGCGTGTAAGAATGCATGACTCCAACTTGAAACTGGGAAGTTGCAATTCTGGTGGATTGGAGGCCAAAACTATAGGTGGATCAAGGCCCAATCCTGGTAGAGTTGAGTACGACGACGAGGAAGGTTACGAGCTCGTCGATGAGCGGGGGTTTGCCCAGTCCCCGCGCAGCTATCGGACGGGGCGGAGCACCGACAAGGTGAAGCAGAGGTCGTAGATGGGCAGCTCAAGAACTTGTACCAGGGAGGGAGCTGTGGTGGCGAGGGGCATGGCGAGCTCGGCGCTGCATTTGGGAGAGTCGTTTGGTTGATTAAGTTAGGAGAGATAATAAGGAGGTGGGCCAAAAAATTGGGTGGTTAGTATCGGGCTTCTGGCGCATGATTTGAGTTCATCTCTCAGCCTTGAGATCAAATACAAGTTGACAAACCGGCTAGGGAGCCCTGAGGGAAAGACTCCTCCTCCCGCGACGCTCCCGCGAGCGTCCGGGAGGCCAACCCTAGCACCACCGCCGGGCCCCCCTCCTCCACTCCCTCCTTCCTCGCCGCCGCTAGGGGGCGTGAGTGGGCGAAGCCCGTTTGTTGCCGGCAGGAGTGGGGCTCCTCGTCTCCGCGCTCGGGGGAGGCGGCGCGGGCCGGATGCGGCGCTCGGTGCTAGGCGCGGCAGCTCGTCGGTGCTCCTGAGTGGGCCTGCGACGGCGGCGTGGCGGCGATGCAACGAGCGGCGCGGAGGTGGAGCGGGATTGGAGGCAGGTGGTGGCGACGGTTGTGTCATGGCGCGCCCATATCTGCCTTCAGCACCGCGGGTCACGGTCGGCCCCCTTGCCATGGCTCATGGGCAGCGGAGGGGGGGGGGGGCTAGTGGTTGCGTTCACCGCTGGCCGGTCGGGCCCTTGCGGCTGGTCGTTGATGCATGGCGCGGGAGACCCCCCTAGTGGCCATCCATGGCGGTGGTGGCGATGGCTCTTCTCCCCACCTCTCCGTCGACGGGCTGTTGCGTGTGGTCTCGCGCTGGTCCCGACCAGCGGCCACGATGGGGCGAAACATGGGTTTCGAGGGGGGGGCTGGTTGGAGGGACGGGGGCTCTATGGTCGAGCTGCTTGTCATCGGCACAGGTTATCGTCGTTCTTGGCTGTGGGCCGCTCCGCCCCCTTCCCCCTTCCCCATCCTAGTTTCTTTGTTCTTGGTTTCGGCGTTGCTCGAGGCGGGGTGGTTTCCCGGCGGTGGTGGGGGTGCGGATCTACTCAAAGTCGTGGCCTTTGGTGGTTCTCGGGGCGGTGTGGATGCGGAGCGGCGGCTCTGGCAGGGGAAGGCGCGTTGGTCGTGGGCTGACGACGCGGCTCGGGTGCGGGCGGGCAACCATGGTCGCTTGGGCAGCATGGCTGCGGGTGGTTGGCGGAGCGGGGATGCGATGGAGGGGTAGGAGCACCGGGGTACACCACTTGCCCAGTCCCTGCACTGGCCGACGGAGGCGGCGTCCGTGGACGTCGTTCTCCTCCTTGCAGGCTCCGTCGTGGTGCTCCAACTCCTTTCGTGCCACTCCGGGGTGAAAACTTGATCTTCGGGATGAGACGGTGGCGGCTACCTGTAGTCGTATCCTTCCCGAAGGCATCGTCTTGGAGTCCTCGCTCCGGCCGTGTCTGTCTCACCGCTCCTCGGTGGATTGCTCATCTTCGTGGTGATCTCCGTCGGCCCAAGCGGTTCTTCTTTGCTTATCATTAGCTTACTTGGTCGTCGTTGGGGTGGTGTTTCGGTGCTCGGCACCTTTGTATCTCGCGTTGTGTGTGTGCGTTGAGTGTGGTGGTGGAGTGTGTTTGTATCTTCATCTCGAATGTTGTGGTGATGGTTGCTTTATATATAAAGCGAAGGAAAACCCTTTTTCGTAATACAAGTTGACGGCATACAACGGGTCTCATGAATACTTCGCACCAGACGTGTGTAAGGAAGTGTTTTCCATAGGATTTTTTTTTTCTTATTTGTATTTATCTCTGTATCCCCACTAGTTACACTAAATGTTTTGGTTTAAGTCTTGACACCTCCCTAGGAAAACTAGAAAAGTACGGATGTGTTGTAAGAAATATTATGATGTACCATAAACTTTACCAGATTTATCTTTGCGGTATTTGACAGCTCTTTAGCTTCAAATCCAATTTTTGCACTCAAATCCGGGTTTGAACGGTAGGTAAGTGAAAAATAATTCCAAGGTTCATGCAAAAATTATTGAAGGTTATAGGTAATATATTATCCCTAGATATGATTTTTCATGGATTTCATAAGGGGATCGTCACCAAAATTATATATTACAGTTCAACCAACTTTGAATTTGAACAAATAACACTTGCTTCAAATACCAAAACTGGCCTGTGAAAGTTTGAGATGACCAAGATGGGTTATTTATGACATGTAGGGCCCAAGAAAAAATATGTCATTTTTCGGGTGAAATTTGCTTCACAACATTTGTTTAAGAGCAGGTTTAAGTAGTTTGCTAAGTTTTTTTTACTTAAAGAGGCTTTAAACATGCAGCTGTATGATGAAGTCATGACATAAGATCAATTATGTTACATGATGATCACACGACACTAATAACATGGTTTAACAAGTCGGGTCATTACCTAACACCAAAAAGGGAAATGGTGAAATATTCCTTATTAAATAAAATAGCAAAATTAAATTAGGTTTGGAGTAATTCAACCTTTTGGGTTTAAATACACTTAATTCAAGTTTAATGCATGATGATATGATGGCATGATGTCATGATAATGCAAAAAATAAAATAACAAGCAACAACTTTTTTTTTAGAGGAACAAGCAACAACTTAATAGGGTATTACTCTGGGCTGTTGCAACCTCTCTTGAGACTCCTCCTGCTTATCTTTATTCGACCATCTCCTACACACGCCACAACCCAAAGTCTTGCTATATGCCTTTTCTTGCCATTGACTGATTCATGCAAGGTTGAATGATAACATGAGCGCATACAAGGCGACACAGACTGCGCCGCACAGGGAAAGCACCAGAGTGGATATGTTCACTCTCTTTTCTTGACAAAGATCTTCTATCTTTATTGGAACACGATAATAATTACATCATTTAACCAGAGAGGAATAAGTTCAAGTTTTTTTTAAGGGGTAGGAGTAAGTCAAGTGGTTTTAAAAAAATATAAGAGAAAAAAGGGTGAAAATTAGTAGCAGCAACGGCCCAGCCCGGGTGCCGGCCACCCTGGTTCACGCGCTTTAACTACCTACCTACCATAAGATAAAGCGAGGCCCAACCAGGCCCGACGACGCACTTCCTGGCACTATAATGCTCCCACCGCAGCTTCCACCGAAACAACGAAGCACCAGAAAAGAACAAAAATAAAAAAAATAAGACGAGAGAGCCACCCCCATCGCCTCGTCTCTCCTCTCCTCGCAGATCTTTCCCGTCTCCGGCCACCATGAACTCCTACTCCGGCGACCGGTCCTCCTCCCGTCCCACCACAACCTCCTTCGACTCCTACCAGTTTGACTTCGGGGCCAACGCCTCCCGCTCCTCCACCTCCCGCCCCCTCCGCGACCAGAGGCCAGGCGGCGCCACCAATCCTTCACCGAGGCCAACCACCACAAACACATGGTCACACCAGCCGGTGAAGACGTACTGGACTCATCAGCCATCCCCGTCCGCCGCCGCGGCTCTCGGATCCGGGCCTGTGTCCATGGTCGGCGACATCTCCGGCCGGAGCTGGTCCGCCACTGCGCCCTCCTCCGGCATCGGCCTCCCTCAGTCCAACAACCCCAACCTCTTCAGCGACCTCCTCGGGCCCGCGCTTGGATCGACCCGAGCCCAGTCCAACGCGCCGCTCAGATCAGCAGCGGCCCAGCCCTCCAAGCCGTCAAGCGCTAACCCTAGGACCAACAGCTCTTCCTTCTCGATGGGCGGCATGGCGAGCACGCTCCCGAAAACCACCGGGGCACCGATAGCTTCTGGTAGTTATGGGGTTGGTGGCCGGCCAATGAAGCCGGTGGGCATGGCGCCGGCGACCGCGTCACAGCCCATGGCGCAGAAGAAGGATCCGTTCGGCTCCATAGATCCCTTCGCAGCGAAGCCTGGGTCTATGAATGCTGCAAAGCAGGCAGGTTCGGCCAAATCGGATCAGGGATTTGGCGTGTTTCAGGGCGTGAGCTCGGGCGCCAACGCTGGATTCAGTAGTTTCCAGAAAGCCGGCGCTGGATCCAGTGGCTTCCAGAGTTCTGGTGCCACGAAGCCTTCCAATGTTACGCCTCCGCCTGCACCCGCTCCAGCGCCTGTTTCTGCAGCGGTGAACTCTGGCGTGGATCATTTTGACACGCTGTTTCCTTCATCCGCATCTGCACCAACTGCTTCTGCGGCTAGTAATGGTGGTGGTGACATGTTTGGTGAGATGGATGGTTGGGTGGACGTGGAGTCGGAGTATGTTGGTGGTGGTGACAGCAGTGGCACAACCACAGAGCTGGAGGGATTACCGCCACCACCGTCTGGGTTGACGGCATCTGCTGCTAAGGCAAAAGGAATGGATAATTACAAGGGTGGGCAGTATGCTGATGCTATCAAATGGTTGTCTTGGGCTGTTCTGCTCATCGAGAAGACTGGGAAAAATGCTGGTCTTGCAGAGGTGTTGTCATCAAGGGCCTCGTCCTACAAGGAGGTCGGCGAGTACAAGAAGGCTATTGCCGACTGTTCGAAGGTATTACAATGGCAACTCTACCTATTAGTAGATCTCCCCACTTTTAGTTATACTGGGTTTGTACTGTGCAGGTGCTCGAGCAAGATAAGGACAATGTGTCGGTGCTAGTGCAACGTGCTTTCTTATATGAGAGCAGTGAGAAATATAGGCTTGGGGCTGAGGACCTGCGTTTGGTTCTGAAGATTGACCCTGGGAATCGTCTTGCCAGGAGTATGATTCATCGATTGAACAAAATGGCTGACTAGGGATGTTTGTCAAGTTCCCTTATGTACCACCATTGTAATCATCCTTGACACGGAAACTGTGAGTTATTTCAAATTGTTTTACTATACTAGTGGCTTTGGGGGTAATAATTTACAACTTTGGTGTTATGAAGCACATCATTGCATCTTCATACACAGTATATTCTTTGATATGTATTGTATATCATATATTGTATTGAACTTTAATAGTTCACTTTGTGGTTTGAAACCTTCACTGTGTTTGTAACATCATGATATTGCTATGACCTTAAGATAAAATAATATATCCAAGACACAGATCTTTTGCATAGATGGTGATGCTATTTCGCACTTTGACGTAATGTTCATTAGTATTTATAGTGTTCGTTGAACATCTCTTGCGTGCCTTGTCTTAATTTTATGCTTAATCACAACATAGATTCTGGGAACATCGTATTTTTGGCCTCTGCTTTATGCTTGAAGATGTCAGTACTGTCTAATTGCCTTTGTAGAAGTGTACCTGGCAGTTGTAATGTTGCAAATTTCTAACGCTAATGTGGTTGTGCAGTATAACGAGTTAATTTTGCCTGTATGATCGAATCTCTTCAGAGACCATATGCATGTTTGAGAAATGCAAATTGCCCCACAATGTGAAATTTTGATTTTGACCAAAATAATCATGTTATAACAAAAGGATCAAATTAGCTTTCATATAGGTAGATGTCGATAGCAAATATTGTCAGGTGTCTTGAAGTGGTTGCTTTGCAGTCCACGAACATTGTTGTTGTTTACCGTGTCATCTTCTTCATGGGCTAGGGAAAGCTCCTTTTTCTAATTTCAGATCAGATTCAATTTTGCGAACCAGGAACTTACAAATTTCAGGCTATGCAAATTATTGGTTGCCCAAGAGTTTGTTAGGATGGAGGCTGTCCACAGGTTTACTATACTGAGTTACTAGATCATTGATGGCGTGTGTTGATGTACCCATCCATTTTCAGAATAAAATGATAGGAATGTACAAGTTACATGTATATGTTTACTTTCTTAGTAATGGAATAGTTGAATATTCATTAGAAAGACGCAATATCATGTAGTTGAGAAAGCTTATAGTTTGACGTTTGATGTCCTTAACTGGAACTCACAAGTTCTTGATGTGCTGAACACACACCAGCAATGTAACATTGCTTTGTCAGTGTCACTGCCTTGTGGATATACAAATCTGAAGGTTGCAACATTCATTGATATCAGTGTCGCTATGACCTCAAGTCCCAAGCCCAAACCAGATATAATGGATGATGTGGTGGGAAAGTTTCCGTTTCAACTTTGCTTCTTGTAAGCTTGGTATAAATAAGCTTGGTATAAATAGCTCACTTGCGGGATCTAATCTCATTCTATGGGAACAACTTTCATTTCTATCTTTTGGCTTAAAGTGGTGAACAAATCCTTTCTCTTCACTTTTTGTGCTCTTTGTATATACATAATTAGGAGACCTCTCACGAACTTGTTAAAGAAAGGAGTACCATTGTAACACCCCCAGTGGTTAGCTACAGTGACCACTTGCTAATGTGCCATGTCATCATGATCGTTTTAATTAAATTGCATTTAGGAATTAATCCAACAGTCAAATTCAAATTCAAACTGCAAGTTAGATAATTAATTATTAAAGCAGAGAAACAAAAATGTTCGAGATGTTGAAAATAATCCCTAAGTAATTGTCATAAAGAAATCAACTCAAATTGGATTTTAGTTTGCCCGTAGCAATATTTTAGTGGACCAACAACATTTAATTTGGTCGTTTAAATTCCAACAGATATTCTTACATTTCCCAAACCACATGAAAAGTTGTGTGTGGCCCTATGATAATGCAGTGGATTTATGTGCCAAGTTTCATAATAAACAAAATTCATTAGCAGGAAAATAAATTTCAAAACAGTAGAGAAAATAAAATAGGAGAAAAAAAGAAAGAAAGAGAAAGGCCCATGTGGACTGGGAAAGCCTCGGCCCACACACCCACTCGTCTCCCACTTCGCTACAGGAGGTAGGGGGATCGTGGCAGGCATCTGGCCGCACCTTGGCCACGTGTCGGCCATCCCCCCCTGTTGGATAAAACCGTCGCCCGCGACCCCCTGGCAAACCCTAGCTACTTTCCACATTCCCCTTGCTCGTATCTCCTCTCCAAATCACGTGCTCGAGACGTGGACGCCGCGCCCTCATCGATCCCGCAACCACCGTGCTCCCCGAGTCCCGCAAGGATGTCCACAAGCTCTGCCATGGACGTCTACGTCGATTAGGCCAACGAGTTCGAGCCGGGAAGCCACCACATCGCCGGATTCATGTCGTCTTCAGGCTTCGGCCATCGATATCCGCCGCGTCGATTCGTCGTCGTCTGCTGCTACTAAACCCCCCAGCGAGCCCTCGTGTGCTCCTCGGTGAGCACCCTACCTTCCCCTCTGTTTCCCGCCTCGATCCGTCGCCGTGACCGCCGCCCCTGCGCCCGAGCTCTCGACGAGCTCGCGGTCGCCGCCGGTGCCCTGCCTTGCCCATGCCGCGCCTTGCACGCTCCGGGCCGCACACTCACGCGCCCGCGCCCGCGCGTGGCCCTGCCGTCGCTCGCCGTTGCCCGCGCGCTGCTGCTGCTTGCTACTGCATCTGCTTTGCTGCTGCTGCCGCTACTACACGTGCCCACGCTCACCCCCCTGGTCATGCCCATGCCATGCCCGGCTTGGCCCTCGCTTCGCCCGCTGCCGCCGCTGTCCACGCCCTCGCTACGTCTGCTGTCTTGGCCGCCCGCGCCCCGCGCGCCCTGGCCTCGCCCACCGCCGTGCTCTGCTGCTGCTAGGCTGCTACCTGCTGCTCCTTCTGCTACTATCGCTGCTGCCCCGCACCCGCCTTCGCTAGCCGGCGTCCTTCACGCGCGCGCCTCGCCTCGCCCGACCGATCCCGCCGCTGCTCGCTGCCCCCTGCGCCGCGCCTCCCCTGGCCATGGCCATCGTGGCCTTGGGCTCGTGCGAGCCTGGCTAGCCTGGTGGCTGGCTAGAGCCACAGCGAGTGGGGCCCAACCCTTTTAATTAGGGGCTAATCCCCTTTTGGACTAACCCCTGTTAACTAATTTAACTAAACCCATGTTAGTTAACGAGTCAATGACAGTGGGGCCCACTGCTACTTAAACTAAACTAAATAATCCGATAACCCATGTGTCTATGACATACTTGCCCCACCTGTCATTTGACCAATCAACAGTCAATTCCATTGACTGCTGACTCTATTGTTGACTGGGTCAACTGGGCCCTCTGGACCCCACTTGTCATCCACTAGGCTAGCTCCTAATGGGTAAAAAAGTATTCTGACTATTTAGTAATTAAAAAAATAGATAGAAGAAATTCAAGAATACTATTAAAACTTTGGAAATTCATAGAAAAATAACCATATCTCGGATGAAAATAATTTATATATGAAAAACGATCAGAAAAATAAGAAGAATCCGAATACGCCATCCACATACCTGCCACATGCCACCAACACAGCAAACATGGAACCTTCCCCTCCGGATCGTTTGACCGATAAATGCCTGGAGTCGGGAAAATATTCCCGGATATTTCCTCGCTGCGTCTATAACACTTAGCACTGTATTAGGTCACCCCTAGCATAGCATACCACCATGTCATGCATTGTGTTGCATCTGTGTGCTTTATATTTACTGTTTCTTCCCCCTCTTCTCTCCGGTAGACCCCGAGACCGACGCTGACACCGCTGGTTACGACTACACCGCAGACGACTAGCCCCTTTCGACAGAGCTTCCAGGCAAGAAAAACCCCCTTGATCATTCCTATATCGCCCATTCTTTCTCTCTCATGCTTTCTTTAGATTTTGCTACTGTTGTTCGATAGCTCCTATTCTGATGCATAGCCTAATTTTGTAACCCGCTGTTGATAATTTACCTGTTGTCCTATATGCTTAGTATAGGCTAGTTAGCGATCCATCAGTTGCCCCACACACTTGTCCTTGTTGCCATGCTTTACTATCGGATGTCTCGATCAATGTGATCGATGTATGGAGACCAAACACACCACCAACACCCCCCCTTAGTTGTATGACTCTGCGGAGCTACTATCGAGTGCCGAGGGTGATGCCTCGTATCTCACTTCCGATGATATCTCTGTAGTGTAGCACATAGAGTGTGGTTAACCGAGGGTGATTCCTCACTCACCACTGCCGATATGACTCTCTCGTGCAGCACCTCAAGCGTGAACCCATCGACCACCTTGACATTTTACATCGAATGAGAATCTAGCGAGGGTGATTTCTCAGATTCCCTTGATGTTATGGATACACTGTTACTTTGAATATTACTACGGTCCTTCGCAGAAGTCGGGTCGACCCCTAGGGTACCCGCGAGAGTTATTGCAGTCCTAGGATGAAGACGGGTTGCCCCTAATGGTACCTGCGAGAGTTAGTGACGCGGCACGACCGGGCAGGCAGAGACCGCCCTAGAGAGGGATGGGCCTGGCCCTTGTCGTAAGACCGCGAGACGGGGCGACATGATCGCTGATCGTTTCGGCGAGCTCCCAATACACTAACGGGTTTGGATATGTGATCTGAGTAGGCCTCTGGCCTTTTCGCACTAACCACCACGCGGGAATAAGTATGGACACTCAGCATCGTACGATTCTCCCGAAAGCTCTCAGACGTCAGCAGTTGAGTGGCGCGCGCCCGGGTGAACTGGAACGCCTGCGTGTGTATACAGGGGCTAGGTTTGGTCTCGGCCGTGTTCGCAACGCGCAGGAGTGCCAAGGACGATTGGCCAATGACCCCTTCGCACTTAGGATTTAGACCGGCGTGTTGGCCTCTTTGTTGAGCCTAGGTAGGACTACGACGTGTCGATGAGCCGAGGCCGGGCATGACCAGGAATAGTGTGTCCGGCCGGAGTTAATCAAGCGTGTTGGGTAAGTTGGTGCGCCCCTGTAGGGAAGTAATCTATTCGAATATCCGTGTCCACGGTAACAGACGCTCAGAGTTGTATCCCGATCTACTGCAACTAGAACTGGATACTTGCTACACTAAACTGATATGATGGCTCCGGGATCGCTTCCTCGCAGGGTAGACGAGGAAGGATCTCTGGGCGTTGCTATTATATACTTGT
The DNA here is from genome assembly GCA_011799875.1 of Thinopyrum elongatum. Lineage (NCBI taxonomy): Eukaryota > Viridiplantae > Streptophyta > Magnoliopsida > Poales > Poaceae > Thinopyrum > Thinopyrum elongatum. Next base: position 359,231,619 of record CM022300.1, on the reverse strand, counting down.
TACTATATGATATGTTACTCTACTCTCTTCTGTTGCTGCAAGACGCTGCAAGAGGCTAATCTTCGTTAGGCTAGGTCTTCCCTTCTATTCTGGCATTTCTGCAGTATAGTCCTCAGACACACCCTTCCCTTGATACTGATGCATACTTAGCACAGATCTGATGTAAGTCTTGCGAGTACTTTGGATGAGTACTCACGGTTGCTTTGCTACCTTTTTCCACTCTACCCGGTTGCTGCGATCAGATGACGGAGCCCAGAGCCGGCTGATCCCGTTGATGGCTACTACTACCCCAATGGAGCCTATTACTACGTGGAGACCGACGACCAGGAGTAGATAGGAGGCCCCAGGCAGGAGGCCTGCGCCTTTTTGATCTAGTTGTCATTGTTTTGCTTAGCCTTCGTGGTCCTCGTGGCCCTGGCTTTTAATTTAAAGCTTTATGTTTGAATTTGTGTCTAGAGTTGTGTTGTGATATCTTCCCGTGAGTCTCTGGCCTTGATCGTGCATGTTTGCGTGCATGATTAGTGCACGGTCGAGGCGGGGGCATCACAACCATTTGTGTGGACAAGCCAAAGCAATCCTTTGATGTTCTCAAGCAAGCTTTAATTGAAGCCCCTGTGTTGGTTCTCCCTGATTTCAGTAAAAGATTTGTGCTAGAGACAGATGCCTTTGGGCATTGGAGCTGTGATAAGGGGTAGAAGTATTCGTGTGGGGTGGGTTTCGAAGGGAAGGTTGCACAATAGATCGGAGATCCTTTGAGGAAGACTGAAATGACTATACTTATAGAATGGTCCATATTGAACAGATACGATACTGGTTTACACAGAGAATATCGCCTAGCTCTAAAACGGCAGCACCTGAGTGCAACTTCGAGTAACAAAAAATGACCTTCTGCTACCTTTTTACCGGGCCATTGTTTTAACAAGTTTAGCTTATTGATCTACAAATGGAGGGATTCAAGCTTATTTTTGTTAACCGAGATGCAAACGACGAACAAACTCGATTCGAAGCCACCTATCATAATAGTACCCACGGGTTCTTTCTGTGGAGCCTTCAAATGAAATAGCTAGCTGCCCAACGGCCAATTTTGAAGCCACCTATCGTAATAGTACATGCGGGTTCTTTCTGTGGAGCCTTCAAATGCAATAGCTAGCTGCCCAACGGCCAATGCCACATGCAAATCTCCATTTTCCAACTTATACAACTCTTTGGGGGGGAGGGGGGGCAAAGATACTCGCCATTGCAACTTAATAAATAGGACCGGTGGGATCGCCTTCAATAGATATATCGGTTTCACTGCTTTTGTACCCTTTGTTTTGGTCATGTGGATGACCCGCAGACTGTAGGTTAAGATGGATACCCACGTACTTCCTTCAATGAAGAGAAGTTTACCAAGGACCCTTAGACAGATAGGAGGGTCAGACAAGAGGTATGCAACCTGCTAAATATTGTCACTGAATCGCTCACTGACAAATACTTGGGGCTCCCCTCCCTGGTAGGAGTGGATAGGAGCGATTGCTTCCAACACTTAATTGAGAGAGTTTGCACTAGGATTAATGGCTGCAAAGAGGAAGGGCTAATTGGCTCCGCCATGGAGATCGAAATACAAGCTTCTTTCATCACATCATTTTGCAACAGAGGAAAAAGAAGAACATAATAAAGTTTCTGAATGACTCAAACGGCAACAGGATCGAAAGTAATGACCAGTTAGCATCTCTGATACAGGGTTACTTTGAGGGACTGTTCACCTCAGAAGTCCTAGCTCCTGACCCTAGGCTACTTGGGAAAGTAAACAGGCGAGTAACTGAAGAAATGAACGCAAGCCTCTTGGCTCTGTTCACAACAGATGAAGTAAAGGCATCACTCTGAATTCAATCGAGAGTTAGGTACAATAATCTTCAGATATGACAATACCTCCCCCAAACCATTGTCAAGTGTTGGAATTAGGGCACCAACCATGAATAAGAGCTGTGTAGAACTCTGAAAAGAGACCTTTGATGAAGTTGGCATCCTCCCAAGTGGCATGTGCTTGATCCAAACTAGCCCACTTCCTTGGTTGATGAAAAACCATGCAAGCAAGTAATTTTCCACACACTGACTCACACGTTCTGTCTGGCCATATCCAGTTTCTATCAGAGACTATTGACTTTGGCAATCCATTCCACTTAAAAACATTATCCATGAAAGCATGAGAGACTAATTGTACTGTATAAGGGTGAGCAAGGGGAATGAAATCAAAATATTTAGTGAACCTGTCCACCACCAACGATATGACTTCTTTGCCCAATGATTTGGGAAAACCCTCAGGGAGATGTCAGTCCAAGCAGAAGTAGGTAATGGTAGTGGATCTAGGAGACCAGGGTAGTGGCAATGCTCTCCCTTGACTCTTTGGCAAACTACACACTCATGTAGAAAAGTTTCAATCTCCTGGCCTCGCGCCAATAAAATAGCTTTTTTACCCTTTGATAAGTAGCCACAATGCCTGAATGGCCTCCTATGGGAGAGTTGTGAAGTGAATCAATGATTTGGTGTTTAAGAACAACATCTGATCCCAGATATATTCTTCCTTTATATCTCAAAATGCCAGAATGAAGAGTATAAGGGGGTGCTGCATTGGCTGATACAGTGAGCTTCTCAAGAGAGATTTGCAGTGATCATCATTAGTATAGCTGGTCTCTACAGTTGAAGCCCAAGCAGGAGTAACTGCAGTGAAGGCCATCATAAGAGAATCTCTTCTGCTCAAAGCATCTGCAACATTGTTTTTTTATTCAATCTTGTAATTGAATTCAACCAATTTTAACATAAGCTTGTGCTGGGCTCCCTCAGATACTTTTTGTTCTGTGATGTATTTAAGGCTCTGTTGATCAGTTTTGATCAATAAAAGAATTGGGAACCAAGAAAGTAGTGGCCCCATCTCTTCAAGGATTCAAAAATAGCTGAAGCTTCTCCTTATCATAAGTTGACATAGTTGCATTTCTGGGTCCAAGGGTTTTACTGAAATAAGCAATTGGTCTGCCTTGTTGCATGAGGACAAAACCAATACCTTGACCTGATGCATCCTTTTAGAAAGTAAATGGTAGGGTCAAATCAGGCAAAGCCATAGCAGGAGCAGTGACCGGATAATTCTTCAATGTTGTGAAGGCCTCAATTTGAGCGTCTGACCACTGGAATGAATCTTTTTTTAGTCAGCCATGAAGTAAAAAAATTGATCCCATAATTCTTGACAAATCTTCTTTTTCTGCAGCCATACCAAGAAAACTCCTCAACTGAGTGATAGTCTTAGGTGATGGCCATTCTTTGATGGCAACTATTTTCTGGGGGTCTGTAGATAGACCCTATCCTTAGATAACTTGCCCTAAATACTCCACTTGAGGGACATGAAAACTACATTTGCTAATCTTAGCATATAGTTTGTATGACCTTAGAATGTCCACGACTAACTTGAGATGCTTGAGATGAGCTTGTTTGGTCTTCCTGTATATTAGAATACCATCAAAGAATACCAAAAGGTATTTCCGGAGCAAAAACATGATTCATTAAAGATTGGAAGGTAGAAGGTGCATTACTGAGTCCAAATGGCATCACTAAGTATTCGTAATGACAAAAATATGTCCTAAAAGCTGTTTTATGAATGTCTTCTCTTCTCATTCTTATATGATGATAACCTGATCTCAAATCAAGTTTGGAAAATAGTTGTGCACCATGTAGCTCATCTAATAGATCCTCAATGATAAGAAAATTGAATTGATTTTCTGCATTTAACCCGAAAGCAAGTTTGAAAACATGACCTGCTCTGTGAAGTGATGGAAGTAGTCAAGGTTTAGGCTTCGGATCTGTGAAGTTCAGGTTTTGGAGCAGAGGTCAGAGGCTAGTGCGGGTAGCCCTGTCGGAAACTAGAAAGAAGTGGTTGATGCACCTGCCCCGCGGTGGATGGGTTCAACTCGATCAACTGGGATAGGAGTTTTTTTCTCTATCTTGCTCCATGGTGTTTAAGCAGTGCGTCCAGAAAGCTGTGGTTCATGGGAGGGAGTAGCTTAAATAGCTTTGGCTGTGAAAACTCTTGGTCTTGGAGCATCGGTGTCATCAGTTCACCCAAGATCAGCAGGACAAATAACTACTAGGTTTGTGCCAGAAAAGCATCTTGCCTGACGGGGAAAGAGTGGAAAATGAAAGAGATTCATCGGCTATGGAATCTGACAGGTATCAATATTGAATAGAGGGGGCTGTTCATGAAGCATCCCATGGAATGGTAATGGTGCTTCCCCAGCTACTGTTCCTACTCCTTTGGCTGGTGCTAAATCAGGTGACTTTGAAGTTGAAGCTTGCCCGCAGAACGATGTAACCATGTTGGTAGTACTATGATTGCTGTAGTGCACAGATGTCTCTGTCCCTAGGAACGTGATGCTTAGGTATGAGGTGAAACACGAGCATGAGATCGAGAAAATAAATCATACGGATTGTAACCTACAGATGAAGAATCTGCTTCATTGTTCCCACCATCTGTATCAGATGTTTAATAAGAATAGGAATCGAATAAGCTGCTGATTGACCAAGGAAGCATTTGAAAAGAAAGGAAGGGTGATGCTTGTTAAACAAAATTGCGTGTGGGCCCGCCACATATAGCTGTAGTTTCTGCTCTAGCATCAGTTATTTCCGTTATTGCTATAGTAGCATCGGTTATTGGTCAGGTTACGAATGACCCAATCTACGCACCTAGAAAAGACGGACGAAAGAGAACCTGCCCTTCTGACTTCTCTTGTCTGTCCTTTACACAAAGCGATCTATGGTCTCAACAAGCCCCAATAGCATCGGGTTTTGAAGTTCAGCACAGTGGTTATGTTATCCAGGCAGGGTTTGCTTGGATTGATCATGATTCGGCCATGGTCGTACAGTTTATCTCCGAGGACGTGCTAATCTGTTGTTGTATGTTGATGATATCAAACTGACTGGTGATTACTCCATTACCATATTGCTCATCAAGTGTCGCCTTCATCAATTATTTGCTATGAAGGCGCTGACGCGCCCTAAGCCTTTTCTTGTCCTGGAGGTCGCACATTCTCCTCACGGATATTTTGGTATCACTGATCAAATAACATCATGACGTGATCACTCGAGCTCAAATCAATGATGAGAAGACTGTTGACACTCCCTTGGAGCTTTACGTTAAACTCCGTCCGACTGATGGCTCACCATTATCTGATCCAACGCAGTACAGGCAGTAGGTCGGCAGTTTGGTTTATCTAACGATCTCTTGCCCAGATGGCTTTTCCTTAGAAAGTCAGCCTTTCATGGCTGCCCCCGGTCAGTTCACTTTGCAACAGTTCATCGAATTCTTAGATATATTCGAGGTACCTTTTCTCGAGCCGTCCTTTTTTCCGTCATCATCTTCTTTAGAGTTGCGTGCAACTACTAATGCCGAGTGGGCCTTCAGATAGGTGCTCAACTATAGGGTTATCTATTTTATGGGGAGACGAGACACTATCTTGGATGAGATAAAAGCAATAGACAGTTGCTCCTTCCACTTTCGAAGCGGAGTGCCTTGCCATGGCACACGACTAGATAGATTGTATGGCTCCATTGGTGACTTTCTAATCACGGGTTTCATTTGAAGAACCCCAACGTCATTCATCTTGCGTCAAATCCGGTCTTTCATGCAAGAGTTTCATTTTTGGTCGCTATTACGTGCGTCGAAAACTTCTTGATGGCCCATCATCTCATTACCTTATTTTTCCCCTTCGACTTCGGCTAGGACCAATGCCCCACCTAGCTGAATAGCCATAACAAAGCTACCTGAAAAAGGCAAGGTGCTCCTTAGATTGAAATCGACAAATTGCATTTTGCCAGATGGATACTTTAGAAAGATGCCCGGATAAACTTCAGTATAATATTTAGTTAGAATCTAAATACGGTGCATACGTGGGCGGGCAGGGGCCCCCACTGCTTCATTCAGGGGGGGTCTAGCCTCATGACTTCCCACTGGGCGAGGGGTGCACCTAACCCACCTACTCACTCATCAATTACGATGTTCAGCTGACTTGCACAGAAAGACCCCTATTGTTTACTAATTTGGCACCCCATCTTTTGATTGACTGTTGTCAACGAATCTTTTCAATGTTCAATTCTACTCTATGTTAGAACATTTGTGTGAATGCTATTTCAATCTAAGTGGTCCTATTCTCTGTCCCGTGCTGGGAAGCAGCGCTCCTCTTTTCATTCCAAATCCTTCAATAAGACCGATATGACTGATTGGTCTGTGCGTTTCTCTTATTACTTTTTTGTATCCCCCTGTTCCTCGGATACAATTCGATCCTTCTACGGCCAAATCTCAATTTGTGGAAAGCCTTCGAGGACTTCCTTATGAAAACATCCATTTGTATATGGTTATAGACTGTCTTTCATTATTCTTCATGATATTGACCACATTTCTGATCTCTACTTGCATTTTAGTGGGTTGGTCTGGTATGAGAAGTTTTGGGAAAGAGTATATTACAACATTTCTAATTCATGATTTTCTAATGATCGTCGTGTCCTGCATGCTGGATCCTCTACTATTCTATATTATTTCTGAAAGTGTGCCAATCCCTATGTTGTGCGGAGCTGAGCATCTTCTATTCGCCGGGATCAAGCTTTTCCTCTGTAGGGGCCTTGTGCAGTAAACCCCCTATGGGTGGTCCTGTTGTCGTAAAGTAGTAAAGGTCCCCGCAAAGCATTTGGGAAGAGGGGTAGTCTTGTGTGTAAGCATAACATTTCTGGTCGAGCCACCAAACCACACATCTTTTTTTGGTGGGAGGGTACTCCGAGTAGTGGGTCCCTCATAGGACCTCGACCCGCCTACTCAGGGTCTTGTATGGATATGCAGGAAGGGATGCCCCTAGGTGTGTGCAGGGGGTGTGTTTGTTCGCGAGAATGGATTCCTCGTCAAGTCAGGGGGTGTGGACACACTTGCGCGAATTCGGGTAACGGCTAAAAGGAATAAAAATAAAGGAAACTGTACCCGACCAGGGATGGACGTAAAATCGTAAGCTACTGAGGGTAGGGATAATCGTCCAGGTCTTATTTAAAAAAAGTTGCCCCGGCACTTCAGGCAGGTTAGTTCCTCTGTCGTTGCTGGAGAGTTCTTGGCGAAGAGACCTTAGGATAAGTTGCTAAAAAAATGGAGGGGAGGATCAACCCGTCCAGTAGAATTTTGAAGAAAGGCTGTTGGCAGCAGGTGGAGTCATTTCTTTGGCCCCCTTCCAAATAAATGCGGGCAGGGTAGAGCTCGGCAGAGGGTTTTAGAATATAGTAGGTTTTTATACGGTCAGGTCCCCTACCACTAGTCCGGCTAGCCTTCTTTCGGGTAGGAAGCAGGCCTAAACGACGGGTGGGCATCTCCTGCTACGCAAGCAGCATTGTTTTGCCACCACCTGAGAAGCAAAAGGTTCGAGAGTCAAGGCCGAAAAGACAAGCATAGTGGTGTATTGATAAGGCCGACGACGGAAGCTCGGGACGGAGCCGTATGATGCGGAGATCTCACGTACGTTTCCCTAAGAAGGGAGTGGCTACCCACTGGAGCTTCGACCAACTACCACCGGTCAATTCCGCTTTGGGGACATCCCCGACTCTACCATCATTATAGGGGTATGGGGTTCGAGACAAAGAAAGATCAAGGCATCATATCGGTTTTTCCTATATACTTTACTTGGATCCATTTTTATGCTATTAGCTATTCTGTTGATTCTTCTCCAAACAGGAACCACCGATTTACAAATTTTATTAACCACTGAATTTAGTGAGCGGCGCCAAATCCTTCTATGGATTTCTTTTTTCGCCTCTTTTGCCGTCAAAGTGCCTATGGTACCAGTTCATATTTGGTTACTCGAAGCCCATGTAGAGGCACGTATGGCTGGATCCATCATCTTGGCTGGAATTCTTTTAAAATTGGTAACCTACAGGTTTTTAAGATTTTCATTACCCATGTTTCCCGAAGCGACACTTTGCTTCACTCCTTTCATTTATACTCTAAGCAGGATTGCTATAATATATACTTCCTTGACCACTTTAAGACAGATCAATCTTAAGAAGATCATTACCTACGCCTCAGTAGCCCATATTAATTTGGTGACTATTGGTATGTTTAGTCAGGCGGCGGCCGTTAGGTCACCTATTTTTAGTTATGGACACACAAGCAAGGCCAAAACATGTGTGTCGGGCGTGCGAACCATCAACCTACTAGCAATAGGGGAGAAAACTTAGCATGTCGCAAGAAAAGCGTCGATTCGAGGTGTCAGCAAACACCGCCGTCTGTTCCTAAAACAAAACCCCTTAGCGCCCCAGGGCGGGAGTGGGCGACGACCCTACACAGACAATTGCAGCACCGGCTGTACGAATTCCGAATCAAATCTTTCGGTTGGCTTCCCCATGAATAAGAATTGTTGGGCGTGGCAAAGCGAGTGCTTCTAGCTGTTTCGCGTGCTTCTTTCTTATTGTGGCGGCTATTATGGCGTGGCTGGAATGAATGAAAAGTGAGATGATTCCAATCGATTGATTGATGGCCTGATCTGTTCTGATAGATCGAAAGGTTTTCTATCAATAATAAGGGTTGACCTCTTTCTATCTATTGATGATACAAGATATCTATCTATTCTGGATCTGTCAGAAATAAATTGATATGTATCTGATTTTTTCTACATCGTATGTAGAGCGCCCAAGTGTTTGGCCAGCTTAGTTCTATTATCCATCGGTCCAATGCATTGGCTCATCTCATGGAGCAAAAATGCAAATGTAGTTAGTTGTCTTGTTGTTGTTCACCGCCTCGACACATTCCCGGCATCGTCCCACACAGAAAGAAAGAGTGTGGAGCCCTGACTCGACCTATAAGTCCGCTAACGTAAAGTGAGGAGTTGAGCCTAAACTGACGAACCGAAGTCACTTTCGTGATCATACTTCCTACAGCTAACACGTGTCCAGTCCAGTGGGAACGCAAAGGTGCATACGAACCTGAGCTGCTATACTGAATCTACCACTAGCCATCGAGGATCTAGTGGTAAGGCCATGATCCGCGGGGGAAGGGATCTCTCATTCTTCTATTGGGGATAGGTGCACGAACGACAACTCCAAACGTCAGACATCCGCCACCTATACCTACCGAAGTCACTTTCGTAACCATACTTCCTACAACTAACATGTGTCCAGTCCAGCGGGAACGCGAAACCGCAAATGAACCTGAGCTGCTATACCAAATCCCCTGCTGGCCATCGGGGACCTAGTTGTAAGGACATGATCCACAGGGGAAGGGATCACTCATTCTTCTATTGGGGACAGCTACACAAACGACAACTCCAAACGTCAGACATCCACCGCTTGTACCTACCGTTTAGGTGGCACCAGCTAGATCCAACTAAGGTAAGGAACTTCGTTTCACGGCTGCTCCACTCTGCCGCGGTCTTTTGAACTGAACTTCGTTGCCTTCCAGCGCCGAAACAAATGGGCACTATGTCGTGGGTCAGTTTTGGGGCGGGGGGCAGAGAAAGACCAGAAGAATGATTCATTCGGATCGACGAGCCATTTCGCGAATCAATAGAATGTCTCTCTATCCATATCAATTCTATCTTTATATGACGGGCCATAAAAAGAAGTATTTTTTATGGCATGCGGGATGATCGCGCCTAGTAGCTACATATGAGTTGCTCAATATGCGGGATTTCCATTGGATCAGATATTTCGCTTTGAAGAATTTGGACCTAGCGAAAAGGACTCTAAGCCTTCACGCAAACAAGCAAAGTAGAAGCACGAGGAAGCAGAACTGTCATAGAAGTAGTAGCTTCCCCTGACAATATACAATACAACAGTAGTGACCATGAATAAAAAAGCCCCTAGTTTAACGAGTTCGCTGCTTTTCCCAGGTCAGAGAAGGGCAACTACTTATTGATTGATCGCCTTTCTTTGATATGTGTTCAATTTAGTACAATACGAACTACAACTAGATCAAAGTGGAAGGGCCACTCACTATAGAAAAGCCCTAGCCAATAGTCTAGTTTAGAAGTCGCCCAAACCCCCATGCTAACGACATGTTCTTGATATTGATTGAGTTGGAGGGAGTCAGAGACTACCACAGAATCCTTCCATAGTCACCCGATGACCTTCGACACCAAAGCGTCATGACAGTTTCCAAGACCCCTCATATAATCTCCAGCGGGAATCAGTCGGAGCACGTAGGAATGCGACCACACTACATAAGCCGCCGGCAGAGAAAGCTCGAAGAGCTTCCCTTCATTCGCTTTGTGGGAGTCGCACACAACACATAGCTGGAAGCTAGAGGGCCCGTACTACCTGCCTAACCCTTCACTCCGAGGGACCGTAGAATGGAAAGCGCCTTCTAAACAACTCGGCAGAAGGGAAGGGGCCTATGTATTTGCATGACCCCTACAGATTTGACCCTATATACACCCGGAGCCAATCCCTTAGCGGTCCTGCCACCATGCCGCAGAACAGGAGCTCGTGTAGAACCTTGGATTTCTGGCATAACAGCTGTGGAAAGTATCAAAATATTATGGCCGCATAACATAGTATATACGCTAAGGTCGGCCAAAATATGGACACCCGAAGGGCCCGACGCGCACAATCCTATCCTATCCGAGCCCGTCATTGCAGGCACTTCGGACAGCCGTCCGTAGCATCATAAGGAGCACCTCCCTTTTGAGGTACCCAAATGGAATGGTATTTATTTGTGTTGTTGGTTGGTCTTTCTCAACGTGATCTATAGCATGAAAAACCATTCTTTACAAGTTAGGGTCATTCACATGAAAGAAAATACAAAATCCATTCTTCATGGTCGGGCGCATTTCTCCAAATCCTCTAGGATCACAAGTGGAACGCAAAGCAAGGGTGGGGAGGCTGCGAGCTCCGTCGAACAGAAAGAAGCAAGCAAGGGGTGTTGTCATAGTGTGCTGGAGAGCAAGCGTAGGCAACCAAACTAAATAAGGCTACAAAAGTATCTAGCTAGCGTTTTTAAGCTGGCTGCCTTTTCTAGCGCGCATACTCTTCTGTGGAGGCGCACGGAATGAGCCTTGTCTTCCCTCCAAAGAGTAGCTCCCTTTTCTTGTTCCGATCACCCTTCTCTTGCCGTGGAAGGACTTTTTCCTGTGGCGTGGTCCAACCCGTGGGCGGAGTCGCCCTCATCCCCTCATTGCTCAGTGCTCCCTGCAGCTTCGCTAGGCTTTACCCGCGTGGACGCGGGCTTCTATAAGAGAATGAAAAGCTCTCTCTTTACAATAAAACATGAACTGCACAGAGCCCACCCTTTTTTGTTTTCTGCCGCCGCTGGGTGGCCGTAGGGGAAACACAGCCCGGCCGCCTCTCGGGAAGGGGGTGGGGGGTGGGCCTACCTATCCCGAGGGAGCAGCTGAGAGGATCTATATGCTGAGCCGAAGGGCAGAACTTTAGTGCGTGATCGTAGTATGTCACCTCGTCTCATCCTCGCAGCATCGAAGAGTACCTATGCACTATGTTTCGGTTCACTCATAAGGAAGATAGAGTTGGGGTGGGGGTCTACAATGTGATACTATAGTATGCCTCAGGGAGAAAGATGCGCAACTCTAAACAGAAGTAGGAAGTGTGGTGTAAAAAATGTCGGAGGTTACCACATCTCTGTGACTACCATCGATCGGATAGAGCAGAATGACCAGAAAAATAAGTGGAGTTATAAAGCCGTATGATAGGTGGTAACTATCTTGTACGGTTCGGGGGGGGGGGGGGGGGGGGGGTTAAGTGACGTACTCTGGGGGAATATTAGGCTCTATCGAACATACATGGAATTGGGGGTAGCATTTTACTTTTGTTAAGTCATGGACTGGTTTCTTCAACCCTTTTTCTATGTGTTGGTGTTTTATATGACTGACATAAGACTTGACTTGTTAGATATTAGGGAGGTTTAGTGAGCACCATGCCAAATTTCTCTACCATTTTCTTCTTTTTCACTTTAGCCAATATGAGTTTACCCGACACTAGCAGCTTTATCGGGGAATTTCTAATCTTAGTTGGAGCTTTCCAAAGAAATAGCTTAGTAGCCACATTAATTGCGCTTGGGATGATTTTAGGCGCGGCGTATTCCCTTTGGCTATATAATCATGTGGTTTCTGGTAATTTAAAACCCAATTTCCTCTATAAATTCCCCGATCTAAAAGGCAGAGAAGTTTCCATATTTCTACCTTTTCTTGTTGGAGGGGCGACCGTTCATTGAACTACCAAAAAAGGGTAAACCAATGTGATCTTGACATTGTAGGTGCTTGCGATGGGATGGATGCGACTTCCCTCATAAGTAATGGGTGGCATAGCCCATATCAGAAGTCCCCTTTTTTACCCATTTTCTTTATTACCCCAGAGGGCCCCACCCTGGTGGGACCGAGAGAAAGAAACGATGAGGGGGAGGGGGGCGACCATGCATGGCACTTCTCGACCGTTTCTCTGAGGGACAGTTGAACGAGTGACTCATGAATGTTGACGGGTCGGACAAGCCAATAACTCGAACGTGTACAGTCATCTTTTTGAGCAAGAATCACAATGTTACCTTACCTTCACCATGATACGGACTCCAAGTTCTTATGGCAGAGCACGAGGAGTTTCCTTCAATATGACGATGAGAATGGAAACCATAAGCATGACTGGGTCTTCATAGTCCAAGATCATACTTATATATCAGTCACAGTAACGTAAGCATGAGACTTTTTGGTAGTACCGGTGAACCAGATGGCCACGGTGAGGGAATCTGGGATGGAGGACTCATAATATATCTATAGATCTAGCAAAGTTGAAAGACCCCTAACGTCAAGGGCTGACCACCGAGTTCACTTAGGCCTCGCTGGGTGGGTCAGAGTGGGTGCGAGCTGGAATTGCCATAGCTTATGGCTAGAGCAATAGGAAAGGGCCCAACAGAGAGAACAGTCAGGATAACGAGCGCAGAGCCCACTTGGCAGGCGGCAGGAGTAGTGGGCAAGTTCTTGCGTGGTAGGCCAATAGCCCTGTGAACAGGGCGGGGCACTCGACGAAAGGGGGCACATTGAGCAAGTACGCAAAATTGGCCCCGCGGAGCTTTCAAAAAGAAAAGCAAGGGCCACTATAGGAGGTCGAACCATGGACCGGAGGTAGTAGAACGTGATCCGCACCAGTCAATATTGGATCAAACAATAGGGGACCGTAGCACTGACCTTTTTTTTAAGACAATAGGTATTGTTCCCTACCAAGACAAGGGACACTCTCAATGGATCCTCCACGCGCTGGGCATACCATAGTTCTTTCGTGTGTCTTTATCGTGGCGGAAATAGAACAAGAGGGAAAGACTCAGCCGACTCGCCCAGGGCTCGAGGGTGAGCCATACGAGAGTGAGTCAAATTCTTTTTATGTTCTCGGCTTGGGTTCGGGCCCTTCTTGATCTTTTGCATATAAGGGAAGGGGAAGGAGTCTAAATCTATGGACATTAATGAACCACCATTGATGGACGTTGCACATGACATGAGAAATGTGATTCGATGGTCTGGTGCTAATAGAAGTCGCTTACTCTCCGTCTAGCGAAGGTGCTAGATCCTTAAAGTAAAGTATCTACTAGCCTATTGTACCAACCACGTGGTACGACGAGCACTCAAAGACCTGGAGAATGAGGGCCCACCCCACCCAAGAGCGCTTATGTCATATGGGAACTCTCGGATGGAAACAATCCTTATGATTTTTATATCTGGTTAGAATAATAAGAAAGAATTAAAGTCCAGGTTGGTTGGTGAGTCTAGTGATAGGAGACTATCTAGCTTGGTTCGGAGAGCACTTGTTGGGTTTAAGATTCATTTTTTGCTAAATGTTATGGTCTAAATGATGAACTACTGACCCTACTTGTTTAGATGGGTGTTCACCCAAAGTGTTCCCGGACTGCATGCATACATCTGTAAGTAACTTAGTGTAACATGGCAAATTTCATTGAGGGGAATCAGCAAAGAAAAGAAATCTTGTCCGGGTGATCAAGTTCCTTTTTTGATCTGGGCCACGTCTTTACTTTCTTAAGAGGCCCATTTTCCCAGGCATCAGTGAGTGGAATACTTAACAATGGTTACATTCTTATGTAGATTCCATTGCTCGAATGGGACTTGTTTGTTGGCACCGACTTCGATAAGAAGCAAGGGAGTGGTGCCGAAGCGAATGAAGCTGCAGAGCCATTTGTTTACCAATCCGCCAACTTAAGCTAGGAAAAGTGTAAGAGACTGTGCATCTTCATGTAAATAAAGGTAAATAATCTCATAAACAATCAAGAAACCAGGATTTTTTTTATTCCATTTCTTAGCCAGGGCAAGCCCTACTGACCTACGACTGGAGAAGATGTTGTATTTTTCATATCACTTGCTAGAGATAGAGAAGTTAGAAGAGGAACTGCCTGGGAGGGTTCAAATAATGAGGTTTTTACCTTTGAGTTGGATCTCATCTCATTCTAGCACATACTACAAGCGATTGACTTAAAGAATACAACAAATGATTGTGGGGTTATCTTTGTACCCTGTGCCTACAACCACAAGGCCAGAATGAAGCGAAACGGCTGAGGCACAAGCCCTTTTCTTGCCACTACTCTGTGTACCCAAAGTCAGCAACCTTTTTGGCACACTGGCTAGCAAGTTCATTACTTCAATGACATGAATTCAATCAAGTGGACAAATCCTATCCTGGAAAATATGGGTGATAACCCACAAGTATAGGGGTTCAATTTTAGCCTCTTTCGATAAGTAAGAGTGTCAAACCCAACGAGGAGCTAAAGGTAGAATTAATATTCCCTCGAGTTCTATCAACCACCGATACAACTGTACGCACACTTTAACGTTCGCTTTACCTAGAACAAGAATAAAACTACTATGTAGGTGTAATAGGATAAGTTTGCAGGGATAAAACTAGAAGTATTTAGCGGGAATAAAACTACGGGTAATTTGCAAGATAATACAAGTTAGTTGTTTACTAGAAAGCTTTTTGTAACACAAAATAAGGATTTGTCCCTAGGCAATCGATAACTAGACCGGTAATCATTATTGCAATTTTATATGAGGGAGAGGCATGAGCTAACACACTTTCCGTACTTGGATCATATGCACTTATGATTGGAACTCTGACAAGCATCCGCAACTACTAAAGATCATTAAGGTAAAACCCAACCATAGCATTAAGTAACAAGTCCTCTTTACTCCCATACACAGCAGCCCCCTTACTCGGGTTTGTGTTTCCATCACTCATGCAACCCGCTATAAGTGAATTATGAACATAGTGCAACACCCTACAACGGTAGTCCCACACGCTTGTGCGACACGGAGGGCACCATAGGATAGCACCAAAATAAAACATACAACTCAAACAAATCACGATCATCAATTAACTCATAGGACAAAACGAACCTACTCAAACATCATAGGATGGCAACACATCATTGGATAATAATATAAAGCATTAAGCACCATGTTTAAGTAGAGATTACAGCAGGGAGAAGAGGTGTTACACCGCTGCATAGAGGGGGACAGATTTGGTGTTGACGGCGGCGAAGTTGTTGGTGTAGATCGCCATCATGATGATTACCCCGGCGGCATTCCAGCGCCATCGGGAGAGAGGGGGAGAGAGCCCCCTCCTCCTCCTTCTTCTTCTTCTTCTTCCTTGGCCTCGCCCTAGATGGGAGTAGAGCTTCCCATCTGGTCCATGGCTGCCATGGCTCTCGGAGGGCAGGAGCCCCTTCGAGATTGGATCTCTCTCTATTTCTCTTCTGTTTCGTGTTCCTATTTTCTGGCCGAAAATCGTTTCTTAAATTCCCGGAGATCCATAACTCCAATTGGGCTGAAATTTTAACACATTTTTTTTCTTGATATAAGCTTCCTTGCGGCCGAAGAAGGACGCCAACCGACTTATGAGGTGCCCACAAGGCAACCCCGCGCGGCCAGGGGGTGGTGGCGCCCTCATGCCTTGTGAAGGCTGTGGGCCTCCGTTTGCGTTGATTCCACCTCCCAAAAATCATATATATTCCAAAATAAATCTTAGTATTGCGTTTGGACTTTGTTTGATATGGACTTTCTGCGAAACAAAAAACATGCAAAAAACAGGAACTAACACTAGGCACTGGATCAATATGTTAGTCCCGAAAATAATATAAATTGTTGCCAAAAGTATATGAAAGTTGTAGAATATTGGCATGAAACAATCAAAAATTATAGATACGATGGATACGTATCAAAGGCCAATCAGCTGGAAACTCAATAGTCTTATGTGGAAAGCACTCAACCGGTCTCCCTCTTCTGAATTATATGAATGACAGAAATCAGTCCTCACTTGTATTAACTTCATGAGTGAAGAGATAGACACGGTGGTGAAAAGCATGAAACCAAATACTGCTCCAAGTCTAGATGGCTTCTCTGTTAGCTTTTTAGAGATTTTTGGCCCCAGTTGAGAGATATACTAATATAAATGCTTCAGGAGATGTATCATGGCAGGTTGAACTTGTCCAGACTAAACTATGGTGTCATTTCTCTACTGCCAAAGATTACGGATGCTAATAGTATCCTTATAGACCCATATGTGTTCTAAATGTTATGTTTAAAGCTATTACCAAAGCTCTGATACTTAGATTTACTCCTCTGGCTCGACAAGTAATCAACTCTATTCAGACTAGATTTATTCTTGGGAGGTACATTTTGGATGGGTGTGTAATTCTTCATGAAGTTTTGCATGAGTTGAAAACCTCTCACCCTGAAGGAATTTTGCTTCAATTGGACTGTGAAAAAGGTTATGATAGAGTTCAGTGGCCTTTCTTGGTAGAGGTAATGCATAGGAAAAACTTCCCTGACAGGTGGATAGATTGGATTAGACAAGCAGTGGAAGGAGGCAAAGTGTGTCTGAATATGAATGGAGATTGGCGAGAATATTTCTCTACTTTCAGAGGTTTGAGGCAAGGAGATCCTCTTTCTCCTTTGCTCTTTCACCTAGTAGGTGATTGATGACCCACAAGTATAGGGGATCAATCATAGTCCTTTCGATAAGTAAGAGTGTCGAACCCAACGAGGAGCAGAAGGAAATGACAAGCGGTTTTCAGCAAGGTATTTTCTGCAAGTGTTGTAAGTAATAGTGATAGATAGTTTTGTAGCAAGGTATTTCATAACGGTAACAAGTAACAACAGTAGCAAGAGTGCAGAAAGGTGGCCCGATCCATTTTATAGCAAAGGATAGGCCGTAACATTCTCTTATAATAAGCAAAGCGTTCTTGAGGACACATGGGAATTATCATCTAGTCACTTTCATCATGTTTGTTTGATTCGCGTTCGCTACTTTGATAATTTGATATGTGGGTGGACCGGTGATTGGGTGCTGTTCTTACTTGAACAAGCCTCCCACTTATGATTACCCCCTCTTGCAAGCATCCGCAACTATGAAAGAGGAATTAAGATAAATCTAACCATAGCATGAAACATATGGATCCAAATCAGCCCCTTACGGAATAACACATAAACTAGGGTTTAAGCTTCTGTCACTCTAGCAACCCATCATCTAATTATTACTCCACAATGCCTTCCTTTAGGCCCAAGTATGGTGAAGTGTCATGTAGTTAATGTTCACATGACACCACTAAAGGAAGCAACAACATACATATCATCAAAATATCGAACGAATACCAAATTCACATGATTACTTATAACCAGACTTCTCCCATGTACTCAAGAACAAAAGTAACTACTCACAAATCATATTCATGTTCAAGATCAGAGGGGTATTAAATATCATTAAGGATCTGAACATATAATCTTCCACCAAATAAACCAACTAGCATCAACTACAAGATGTAATCAACACTACTAGCAACCCACAGGTACCAATCTGAGGTTTTGAGACAAAGGCTGAATACAAGAGATGAACTAGGGTTTGAGATGAGATGGTGCCGGTGAAGATTAGTCCTCCCAAGACGAGAGGATCATTGGTGATGTCGATGGCTTCGATTTCCCCCCTCCCGGAGGGAAGTGTCCCCGGCGAAATTGCTCCGCTGAAGAGCAAAAGTGCTCCTGCCCAGGTTTCGCCTCGAGACGGTGGCGCTTCATCCTGAAAGTATTCCTCTGATTTTTCTAGGGAAAATGGCATCATATAGAAGAAGATGGGCCTCGGAGGCCTGCCAGGGGCCCCACAAGCTCGGGGCGCGCACCCAGGCGGGTAGGGCACGCCCCCCAGGCTTGTGGCTTCTTGGTGGGTCCCCCTCTGGCAATTCTTTCTCCAATATTATTTACATTTCCAAAATAATTCTCCGTAAATTTTCAGGACATTTGGAGTTGTGCAGAATAGCTATCTCTGCTGTAGCCCTTTACGGTCCAGATTTCCAACTGCTGGCAATCTCCCTCTTCATGTGAAACTTGCAAAATTAGAAAAAAAGGCATAAGAATTGCATCATAAAGTGAAATAACAATCCAAAATACAATAAATAACAGTAGAAAAACATGATTCAAAATGGAAATATCAACTCCCCCAAGCTTAGACCTCGCTTTTCCTCAAGCGGAAGCCGAAATCGATAATCATGATCACATGTTTAGAGAGAGAGAGAGGTCGATAAAAATAAAATACGGACATGAAAGCATCATGGTCATTATCATAGCAGCAATATATCATCATAAAACATCTCATGCTGAAGTAACAATTTGTTCACAAACTAAAGTATGAAACATAAACTTCATTGGAAACTAACAAACTATGATTTCAGTCATTGAAATAACCACAATCCTTCATATTTTTAGAAGGAGTCTATGTAAGATCTTGGTTTAGCAAGTTCACATACTCAACTATCATTTAGTCTTCTATGACTGCTGAGACTCAAGGCATATTTATAGAGCAAAAGTTTCAGTTAGACACATAGAGAGATAGGGGCTTATAGTTTCGCCTCCAAACTTGTTTACCTCAAGGATAATGTCAACAATAATAACTCATGATCACCTCATTCAATGGGATATATATATATATATATGGATCTAACCCCACCACATGATGCTTGCCACTAAAGAGTACATAGAGCGGAATAGGGATGAACATTATTGACTCTTGCATAGAAATAAATACATAAAAGTAAAAGATAGGCCCTTCACAGAGGGAAGCAGAGGTTGTCATGCGCTTTTTGTTTTTGGATGTGCAAGCTCTTAATGTAAAGGAACATCACTTTATAATGCCCCTTACGATAGCAACCTTTATTATGCAATCCATCACTTTTATTTCTTTGCCATCACAAGATCGTACAAAGCTTATTTTCCCTTACAATATGTAGGTGCAACAAACCCTGGGTCTATTGCCCAGACCGTGCACAGGCCTAAAAGAGCAAAGTTACAGCATCCAAGACCAGATCAAGCTAGGAGAGATGGCTCTTTGAGGAATCAAAGGGCAGGGTAAGAATACCAAGACACTGCTAAGGAAAAACCTCCCTTGCCGGGTAGGCGAGCCTGGCGAGGAGGAGGTGGCCCCAAAGACAAGCCTCAAGACAGTCCTGGCAGGCCTGCCGGGCACTACCAAAGCAAACTACCCCGCCAAGGCTTCACCGCTCCACCTCACAGCGATGCAAGTCATCGATCGGTGCAGTGTCAAGCCCCCAAGTGACTAAGTGGCAGTTATTCGACACATGGCAGCCATTTCCAGAGGAAACCATCTCCAAATGACACCCGTCCAGAGACGTGTCAAGCAGACAGGCGAAAAGGTGGCCGAGCAGCCCGGCAAGGCTTGCCGGGGAGGCTATGACGTGACACTAAGCGGCACATTTAATGCACCCTTCTCTGCCTGCAGAGTTAGGTATGATAGCACTATTCACTACCTAATCAGTACACAATGACTGATTTGCCACTGTGGTAACCCCTTGATCTATAAAAGGAGGGCCATGGCAACCAGAGAAGGGGTTCGGAACTTTGTACACTCATACGTGCGTAGCTGCTCTCGCCCCAAGGCAGCCCTGCCGGGCAAGAGCGCTGCATTTCCGCCCCAATCCACCATCAATCCACGAAAGCAGGAGTAGGGTTTTACGCCTCGCGGTGGCCCGAACCTGGGTAAAATTGCCCATGTGATCTCTGCCGTGCTGCGCTATGGCCCTCTACTATTTGTGCAATGTGCTCAACCCCCCTTCAGAACCAAAAGGGGCCGATGGCCCCATAGGTGGCCGTGATTTCCCATGACATCTTTGGCGCGCCAGGTAGGGGGCAGCACTTGCGCGAACCCGAGAAGCGTACGCAACGCGTCATCTTCATCGACGGCTCCATCGTTCATGGCGCCCAAGAAGAAGCCCGGTGCTGCGGCCCACCCGTCCACTTTGAAGGCCCCGCTGCACGCGGCCGCCGACGCCGCGGAGGCCACGAGGACGCACGGAGGCACGGACGCTGCGGGGGACGTGGCCGACACAGGCGGTGTCGGCACCACGTGCCCTGCGGTGGAAGTAAGAGCTGAAGGCACCGGGGATGTACAGCACCAACAGCGCCCCGACGCCACGCTCCACAAGATACGGGTGGAGAAATCATTCTGTCCGCACCTCTCCGCCCGGCCGAAAGGCACAGCCGCAGCGGCAGCTCTCGCTCTTGGGCAAATCGCAACTCTCCGGTCGCTCCCGCTATGGGCGCGGCCACAGGGCGTGCGTCACCCGCGGAGCGATCTGACCCAGTCGATGCGCCAAATGGAGTCACTGGCCCTCAAGCGCCTCCGCCTTGTTACCACGTCACCGTGGCCACGGGCTCACGACAGCGAGAACACGACGCAACTACTACTGGCAGCGTAAGGAGCCAGGCGACGCAACGATCTACATCATCATCCATGCCAAGCACTGCTTCAGAGGCTATGGCGCGGGCCCAGCTGCTGTTGAGATTTTTGCCGGCAGCCGATCAGATGGATGAGTGGAGAGCTACCATTCAAAGCCTGATTGGTTTCGCCGAAGCGGGAGGATCACAGCGAGCTGGCCCGCCACGGCCTCCCAATGCGACGATGACGGCCCGCGCATCTGGCCATGCCGAGGGGGGCACCCCCATGGTGCAGTCCCCTCCACGGCAGCCTGCACAAATGCCGCGACCAAAGCCACGCGATCAAGAACCCGATGACGTCTCGATGGCTTCGTCCGGTCCTCGAGCGCGTCGGGACCAGCGGCAAGCCCAGGAAGGCAGGCGAGGGGAAGGCACGCGCGTCACCGTCGAGCAATGCCACGACACCCGCTGCCAGTCTGGTCCGTGCAACGGCCCCGACGTTGACGAGCCTGCGCTCGGTGAGGGTGGGTGCCTGATGTCTACTACGCAACTTTATTCTTGTAGACTCGTGTTGGGCCTCCAAGCGCAGAGTTTTGTAGGACAGTAGCAATTTTCCCTCAAGTGGATGACCTAAGGTTTATCAATCCGTGGGAGGTGTAGGATGAAGATGGTCTCTCTCAAAAAACCCTGCAACCAAATACAAGAAATCTCTTGTGTCCCCAACACACCCAATACAATGGCAAATTGTATAGGTGCACTAGTTCGGCGAAGAGATGGTGATAAAAGTGTAATATGGATGGTATAAATATATTTTTATAATCTGAATAAATAAAAACAGCAAGGTAGCAAGTGACAAAAGTGAGCACAAACGGTATTGCAATGCTTGAAAACAAGGCCTAGGGTCCGTACTTTCGCTAGTGCAATCTCTCAACAATGCTAATATAATTGGATCATATAACCAACCCTCAACGTGTGATGAAGAATCACTCCAAAGTTCCTATCTAGTGGAGAACATAAGAAGAAATTATTTGTAGGGTACAAAACCACCTCGAAGCTATTCTTTCCGATCGATCTATCCAAGAGTTTGTACTAAAATAACACCAAATAATTTCAGATTCGTAATACTCAATCCAACACAAAGAACCTCAAAGAGTGCCCCAAGATTTCTACCGGAGAAACAAAGACAAGAACGTGCATCAACCCCTATGCATAGATTACCCCAATGTCACCTCGGGAATCCGCGAGTTGAGTGCCAAAACATATATCAAGTGAATCAAAATAATACCGCATTGTCACCACGGGTATTCATATGCAAGACATATATCAAGTGCTATCAAATCCATAAAAGTATTCAATCCGATAAAATGAAATCTCAAAGTGAAAACTCAATTCATCACAACAAGATAGAGAGGGGAAAACACCATATGATCCAACTATATTAACAAAGCCCGCGCTACATCAAGATCGTGACATCTCAAGAACACGAGAGAGAGAGATTAAACACATAGCTACTGGTACAAACCCTCAGCCCCGAGGGTGGACTACTCCCTCCTCATCGTGGTGGCCGCCGGGATGATGAAGATGGCCACCGGTGATGATCTCCCCCTCCGGCAGGGTGCCAGAACGGGGTCTAGATTGGATCTTGTGGATACAGAGGTCTTGCGGTGGCGGAACTTCTGATCTAGGGTTACCCCCAGGGTTTTTGGAATATTTGGTGATTTATAGGGCAAAGAGGGGGTGCGGGAGGCCACCGAGGTGGGCACAACCCACCTAGGAGCGCCTGGGCCCTCAGGCGCGCCCTGGTGGGTTGTGCCCCCCTCGGGGTACCCCCCAGGTGCTTCTCTGGCCCACTGGATGTCTTCTGGTCCATAAAAAAATCCACAAAAAGTTTCGCGGTGTTTGGACTCCGTTTGATTTTGATTTCCTGCGATGTAAAAAACAAGCAAAAACAGCAACTGGCACTGGGCACTGGGTCAATAGGTTAGTGCCAAAAAAATGATATAAAGTTGCTATAAAATGATTGTAAAACATCCAAGAATGATAATATAACAGCATGAATACTTCATAAATTATAGATACGTTGGAGACGTATCAGCATCCCCAAGCTTAATTCCTACTCGTCCTCGGGTAGGTAAATGATAGAAGAAATAATTTATGAAGTGTGAATGCTAGCAAAGTGCACAAGTTTGATCAATGACAATTTCAATCACTTTTCCTAGTATCATAACAGCAATTCTTTCTTATAAAACTTCTCATGTTAAAGTAGCAACCAATTCACATGTTAAGGTTCAAACAATGAATTCTCTTGAAACTCAACAACCTATGTTCTCAGTCACCAAACAATTGCAATTCAACTTATTCAATAGAGTCTAAGTAAGAGCTCCACATACTCAACCATTATATAGTCTTCTATGATTGCTAACACTCACCGCATACACATGAGCAAAATGTTTCAACCGGACACATAGAAAGATAGGGGCTTATAATTTCGCCTCCCAACGTATTCACCTCAAAGGTGACGTCAACATCCAACTGGACATATGTGCCTAGATCTTTCCTCATGACATGATGCTTGCCAAAGGAGAAAAATAAAAAAGGAATAGAGAGAAAAACTTTGACTCTTGCATAAAAGTAAATACATAAAAGTAAAAGATAGGCCCTTCGCAGAGGGAAGCAGAGGTTGCCATGCGCTTATTTGTTTGTATGCTCAAGCCCTTAGTGCAAAAGAACGTCACGTTATATTGCCCCTTGTGATGGCAACCTTTATTATGCAGTCTGTCACTTTTATTTCTTTACCATCACAAGTTCGTACAACGCTCAATTTTCTCTTACACTAAATGATCTTACACTTTTAGAAGCAATTTTTATTGCCTTATTGCACCGATGACAACTTACTTGAAGGATCTTACTCAATCCATAGGTAGGTATGGTGGGCTCTTGAAAATAAGATTTGGGTTTAAGGGTTTTTGGATGCACAAGTAGTATCTCTACTTAGTGCGGAATTTTTGGCTAGCAAAGATGGGGGGCAAGTACCACATGTTGAAGGATCTATGACAATATAACTTCTATGTGAATATGAACAAACATAAATCATTACATTGTCTTCCTTGTCCAATGTCAACAATTTTGGCATATAATATTTTGATGGGGGCTCACAATCACAAAAGATTTCCAAGATAGTGTATTTGCATGTGAAAGTTCTCTTCCGTCTACTAATCATTCATGAATTGCTTGTATGACCAATATTGCGATTGTCAAGCCTCAAAAGATTTCACTATCTAAACCCAATGTGAAGCTACCACTAGGCATGATATGAACATATAATTTCAACTTCATGATATTCAATTCATTCAACAATTTACTCATAGGATCTAAGTGAAGCACAAGAGTGAATGACAAACTACTCCAAAAAGATATAAGTGAAGATCAAGCGAGTAGTTAAGTAAAGGGGTAACTAATTGATGACTCTCTCTTATTTAAAAAAATTCAGATCTAAGTATTTTATTAAAACAGCAAGTAAAACAAAACAAAATGACATTCCTAGAATAGCACAACTCAAGTGAAGAAGCAAAAACTTAGGCTCAACCGATACTAACCGATAATTGTTGATGAAGAAAGGTGGGATGCCTACCGGGGCATCCCCAAGCTTAGATGCTTGAGACTTCTTGAAATATTATCTTGGGATGCCTTGGGCATCCCCAAGCTTGAGCTTTTGTGTTTCCTTAATTCCTTTTATATCACGGTTTCCCTAAATCTTAAAAACTTCATACACACAAAACTCAACAAGAACTCGTGAGATAAGTTAGTATAAACCAATGCAAAAACCTTATCATTCTCTACTGTAGCAAATCACAAAAATTATTATTCAACATTGCATACTAAATGCCTCTGCATATTTAATACTCCTATCCTCAAATAGAATCATTAAACAAGCAAACATATGCAAACATAACAGCAATCTGCCAAAACAGTACAGTCTGTAAAGAATGCAAGAGTATCAATACTTCTTTAACTCCAAAAATTATGAAAATTTACCACACTGTATAAAATTTATCAGATCTTATTGTGAAAAAAGTTTCAACATTTTAACACATTCTGACTTTTCTCGGGAATTTTTGCAACATCGATAAACTTTCTGTTTTGAAACAGCAACTCATATACTTGCAAAATAAGCATGGTAAAGGCCATCCTTGACATTTTTATTGAAAAGAAAGATGCAAAACATTATTCTAAATAACAGAAAACAAATCCTAGAAAAATAAAATGACGCTCAAAGCAAAACACATATCATGTGACAAATGAAAATATAGCTCCAAGTGAGGTTACCGATAATGTTGGAGACGAAAGAGGGGATGCCTTCTGGGGCATCCCCAAGCTTAGTTGCTTGGATATTCCTTGAATATTACCTTGGGGTGCCTTGGGCATACCCAAGCTTAGGGTCTTGCCACTCCTTATTCTACTCATATCGACATCTCACCCAAAACTTGAAAACTTATATCACACAAGACTTAACGGAACTTCGTGAGATAGGTTAGTATGATAAAGAGCAAACCATTTCACTTTGGTACTGTCAAAGACAAGATTCATAATTGTTTCCACACAATGCCTACTGTATCATATCATTTCCACAATTTATATTGAGCAATATAAGCCATAGAAACTAGAAAACAAGCAAACTATGCATTGAAAACAGAATCTGTTAAAAACAGAACAGTCTGTAATAATCTGTAATCCAACCATACTTCTGCTACTCCAAAACTTCTGAAAAATTAGGAAAACGTAGAGAATTTGTATATCTATCACCTGTAAAAAATTTATATCAAAATCACATTCCAGCGAATTTTCAAAATTCCTGGACTGAGCGCAAAAGTTTCTGTTTTTGCACAGATTCGAGTCAACTATCATCCACACTATCCCAAAGGCTTTACTTGGCACTTTATTGAAACAAAAGCAATAAAACATGATTGCTACAGTAGCTTAATCATATTAACACATAAAAACAATAGGTAAAAGTGTTGGGTTGCCTCCTAACAAGCGCTTTTCTTTAATGCCTTTTAGCTAGGCATGATGAGTTCAATGATGCTCGCATAAAAGATAAGGATTGAAACATAACAAGAGCATCATGAATCATAAGTTCCTCTCTCATAATAATTTTGAGTAGTATCATGAATAGATTCATCAATATAACCATCACATAAAGCATTCTTTTCATGATCCAAAAGCATAGAAAATCTATTACTCTCTATATAAGCAATTTTATTCTCATTCACAATAGTGGGAGTATCATATGAAACTTGAATGCTAATAATTGTTTCCACATTAAAAGAGTAATGTTCAGAAAAAGGATATTCAAAATTATGACCATAATTATCACTACTTTTTATAACATAAGTATCATCACAATAATCATCATAAGTAGCAACTTTGTTCTCATCATAGATAGGAGGCATGCAATCATCATAGCAAATTTGATCATTCAAAGTAGGGGGGCTAAAAAGATCATCTTCATTAAGCATAGCATCCCCAAGCTTGGGACAAACATTAATTGCAGCAAATAATTCTCAAACATGTCATTCTCATCAAACATAGCATCCCCAAGCTTGTGGCTTGGCATATCATAAGCATAATCACTCTCATCATTAATAGTATGAATAGCACCAACGGTATAACAATTGCTATCATCATAATTTCCCAAGTTGGTGCCAAAAAGATTTCCAAGATTATAAGAAGTATCATTATCTTCCCAATCATAATCATCACAACAAGCAATAGGCATCACAAAATCATAATCAATAGTGCTCTCGGACATTGTGACATAAGACATAGAAGCAATATCATCATCAAGTGCATCATCTTCCACAATTATTTTTGATTCATTTTCATGAGGCACAACAATAATAGGAGCAACATTATTTGGGAGAGATACCTTTTTACCTCTATTCTTTCTTCTTTTCTTTCTCTTCTTCACCACCTCACGTATGGGTTTAATCAATTTTTTCAAGCTTCTTGTTGAAGAGATTGATTGGATAGGAAGCTCCTCCGCGTTACCTGATTCATCATAATAAACACTAGGAGAGTATTGGGAAATATTTTCCCTTTCATTAGTACTTTCTTCATATTCTATTTCTTTTCTTGTCTTTAGATAGTTGGCAATATAAGGATTCTCAATGCAATTTACCACACAAAACATAAAAATTTCCTCTAGATCAAAATCAAGAAATCTCTCGAGATTAAATTTTGGAATACCCTTAGTTATACAATTCATTTCTTCATACCCCAAAAGAAGACTAAGCTCTTTATGATGCTCAAGGGTAATCAAGTTATCACAATTTTTGGACACGATTTGATCATGAAAGAATTTGCATCGGAGATTTAAATGACCATGTTCATTGCAAAGTTCACAAGGATGGTGAAAAAAATTAAATCTTTCAGCATAATCATCTAGCCTCTCTTGCAACTTTTTCGTTTCTAAATATTTATGCCTCTTACAAAATCTATCTTCCCTTTTTGGTGTGCAATTGCACTCCCAATTGCACTCCGCAAAAATTGACATTCTTATAGGAGACATTTTTCTCATGACTAGTGCAACAATCATTAGCATTTTGGATATTCAAGGAATTCATACTAACAACATTGCAATCATGCTCATCATTCAAATATTTTATGCCAAACATTTTATTGACTTCTTCTTCTAGCAATTGAGCACAATTTTCCGATCCATCATTTTCAAGAAAGATATTATAAAGATGATCAATAATATGATGCAACCTCAATTCCATTTTTTTATGTAGTTTTCTTTTATAAACCAAACTAGTGATAAAACAAGAAACTAAAAGATTCGATTGCAAGATCTAAAGATATACCTTCAAGCACTCACCTCCCCGGCAATGGCGCCAGAAAAGAGCTTCGTTGATGGGGTGTGAGTGCCGCTTACCTAACCTCCCCGGCAACGGCGCGAGAAAAGAGCTTGATGTCTACTACGCAACTTTATTTTTGTAGACTCGTGTTGGGCCTCCAAGCACAGAGTTTTATAGGACAGTAGCAATTTTCCCTCAAGTGGATGACCTAAGGTTTATCAATCCGTGGGAGGCGTAGGATGAAGATGGTCTCTCTCAAACAACCCTGCAACCAAATACAAGAAATCTCTTGTGTCCCCAACACACCCAATACAATGGCAAATTGTATAGGTGCACTAGTTCGGCGAAGAGATGGTGATAAAAGTGTAATATGGATGGTAGAAATATATTTTTATAATCTGAATAAATAAAAACAGCAAGGTAGCAAGTGACA
This sequence comes from Thinopyrum elongatum, assembly GCA_011799875.1. Lineage (NCBI taxonomy): Eukaryota > Viridiplantae > Streptophyta > Magnoliopsida > Poales > Poaceae > Thinopyrum > Thinopyrum elongatum. The sequence goes on along the minus strand of CM022300.1, from coordinate 359,203,612 downwards.
AAAGTGAGCACAAACGGTATTGCAATGCTTGAAAACAAGGCCTAGGGTCCGTACTTTCGCTAGTGCAATCTCTCAACAATGCTAATATAATTGGATCATATAACCAACCCTCAACGTGCGATGAAGAATCACTCCAAAGTTCCTATCTAGCGGAGAACATAAGAAGAAATTATTTGTAGGGTACGAAACCACCTCGAAGCTATTCTTTCCGATCGATCTATCCAAGAGTTCGTACTAAAATAACACCAAATAATTTCAGATTCATAATACTCAATCCAACACAAAGAACCTCAAAGAGTGCCCCAAGATTTCTACCGGAGAAACAAAGACAAGAACGTGCATCAACCCCTATGCATAGATTACCCCAAAGTCACCTCGGGAATCCGTGAGTTGAGTGCCAAAACATATATCAAGTGAATCAAAATAATACCCCATTGTCACCACGGGTATTCATATGCAAGACATATATCAAGTGCTCTCAAGTCCATAAAAGTATTCAATCTGATAAAACGAAATCTCAAAGGGAAAACTCAATTCATCACAACGAGATAGAGAGGGGAAAACACCATATGATCCAACTATATTAACAAAGCCAGCGCTACATCAAGATCGTGACATCTCAAGAACACGAGAGAGAGAGATTAAACACATAGCTACTGGGACAAACCCTCAGCCCTGAGGGTGGACTACTCCCTCCTCATCGTGGTGGCCGCTGGGATGATGAAGATGGCCACCGGTGATGATCTCCCCCTCCGGCAGGGTGCCGGAACAGGGTCTAGATTGGATCTCATGGATACAGAGGCCTTGCGGCGGCAGAACTTTTGATCTAGGGTTACCCCCAGGGTTTTTGGAATATTTGGTGATTTATAGGGCAAAGAGGGGGTGCAGGAGGCCACCGAGGTGGGCACAACCCACCTGGGCGCGCTTGGGCCCCCAGGCACGACCTGGTGGGTTGTGCCCCCCTCGGGGCACCCCCAGGTGCTTCTCTGGCCCACTGGATGTCTTCTGGTCCATAAAAAAATCCACAAAAAGTTTTGCGGTGTTTGGACTCCGTTTGATATTGATTTCCTGCGATGTAAAAAACAAGCAAAAACAACAACTGGCACTGGGCACTGGGTCAATAGGTTAGTCCCAAAAAATGATATAAAGTTGCTATAAAATGATTGTTAAACATCCAAGAATGATAATATAATAGCATGAATACTTCATAAATTATAGATACGTTGCAGACGTATCAGTGCCTACCTTTCGAGGTTGGGGTGCCCCGCCTTCACTCGCGAGCTACGGCAAGTCCGTTGGCCGTCTTCCCGCACATTCAAGCCGGAGATACCAGAGAAGTACGATGGAAGATTGAACCCGACAGAGTTCCTGAGCATCTACACCATCGCTGTTCAGGCTGCCGGGGGAAGAGACGAGAAGGTGTTCGCCAACTACTTCCCTTTGGCACTCAAGCCAAACGTGAGGTCTTGGCTATTGCACCTACCGGAGAACTCCATTTCAACTTGGGCCGACCTGTGCCATGAGTTTATTGGCGCCTTCATGGGTGGCCATCAAGAACCAGGGCGACCCAGCAATCTGCAACTCCTCCTGCAGAAGGAAGGGGAGACCCTGTGGAAGTACATGCAAAGGTTCAGCCGAGTGCACAGGAACATCCTAGACATCCACCCGGCAGCCGTGATAGCTGCATTCCAGTCCAACGTGCGCAACCGCCGGGTACGTTCCAAAATGAACGTGCGGCTGCCCCAGACTGTGAATGAGTTATACACATTGGTGGATAAGTGTGCTCGCATAGAGGAGGGAAGGCGACTTCCCGACGAAGAGGACGGTGTCGACATCGATTCAGATGATGACGATGACGCCACCAGCCAGAAGAAGAACAAGAAACGCAATAAGAAGCGCAAGGAGAAAGTTGTGATGGCAGTCGAAGTATCAAGCACACCTAGTACCGGCAAGAAGGCCAAAGCCGAAGCACCCGGCAAGGAGGTTGCCGCGTGCACTGACTGCCGGGTGGCTGCAGCTGCCAAGAAGGCCGGGAAGGGTGAGGGGCCATATTGCGAGATCCATAGGACCAAGGGCCACGACCTTCAATAGTGCCATCAGGTTGAGCAGCTCGTCAAGAAGCAGAGGGCTGAGTACGAGAAGCGTGATAAGGAGAAGAATCAGGATGGTGCTGGCGGGAAGGGCCATGGAAAGGCTCCTCAGAATCAAGGGAAACCCGCCCCGGCAAGGCTCCTCAGAATCAAGGGAAACCCGCCAGAGGCTGTGAGAAGAAGGATTGCAGTGATGAGACTGATGAGGGAGATGAAGAGGAAACCGGCGAGCAGGAGTTCCAGAAAGCCACTGACGCCTTGTGCGTGGTGCATCTCTGCACTCCTCTCACCGCAAACTTAAACAGTGGGTGCGTGAAGTCAACGCCATGGAGCCAGCGGCAGATTCTCAGAAGCCGCTCAAATGGTCCCGCACGCCCATCATCTTTGACGAAGAGGATCACCATGATCGCACCACTGCGATAGGGTGCTTGCCATTGTTGGTCTCACCAACAATACGCAACCTCAAAGTCACAAAGATCTTGGTTGACGGTGGGGCTGGGTTGAATCTGATATCTCCAAAGGTCCTCAGCAAACTTCAGATAGCGGATGAGGAGCTCAAGGTTACTGGTACGTTCCAAGGAATCAACCCCGATAGGAGTCGTCCTAAAGGAAAGATCACGCCGCCGGTGACGTTCGGGGGGGGGGGGGGGGGGGGGGAGTTAAACTACCGGACTGAGAAGATCGTGTTTGACGTGGTCGACCTCCCCTTGCCGTACATTGGAATCTTTGGTCGCCCAACTCTAGCCAAGTTCATGGCGGCATCCCACTATGCCTACAACACCTTGAAGATGCCAGGGCCGATAGGAGTCATTTCCATTCCGTCAGATCAGAAAGATGCAGTCATATGCATGGACAAGATGTATCGGGAAGCAGTCGCGGCAGAGGCCACGGACGCTAGTGTTCCCGCTAAGGAGAGTAAGAAAATGAAGAGAGCTAGCAAGGATGCCAGCAAGGAATCCGGGAAGCGTGCCTCTCAGGAGTGCGCTGCGCCTGTCGATGACTTGCCAGAGAGTTCTAATAGCAAGAGATCCAAAGCTGTTGCGTCTGCTGTGAAGAAGGTCCCGGCAGGGCTGGCTGGCACTGATGGTACCTTCACTATCAGTGCCACCCTCGATGACAAATAGGAAAGCGCGCTTGTTGCCTTCCTGCGGGAAAATGTCGATGTGTTTGCCTGGCAACCATCTGACATCCCCGGTGTTCCCAGGGAGGTAATCGAGCACCACCTTGCTGTCTGCCCGCATGCCCGACCCATCAAGCAGAAGGTCCGGAAGCAAGCTTTGGAGCGGCAACAGTTTATTGCTGATGAGATCAAGAAACTTGAAGCAGCTGGTTTGGTCAGGGGAGTATTGCACCCCACGTGGTTGGCAAATCCAGTGGTGGTGCACAAGGCGAATGGGAAATGGAGGCTTTGCATAGATTTTACGGATCTGAACAAGGCATGCCCGAAGGACCCGTTCCCCTTGCGGCACATCGACCAGATTGTGGATTCCACTTCCGGGTGAGACCTGCTTTCCTTTCTGGATGCCTACTCCGGATACCACCAGATCTTCATGTCCAAGGAAGACGAGGAGAAAACCACGTTCATAACCCCGTGTGGCACGTACTGCTTTGTACGGATGCCCTTCGGGCTGAAGAGCGCCGGATCCACGTTTGCAAGTGCAGTACAGATTGGCTTTGAGTCCCAGCTACACAGAAACATTGAGGCTTACATGGATGATATTGTGGTCTACACCAAGGACAGATCAACCCTCATCCATGATTTGGAAGAAACCTTTGCTAATCTGCGTAAAATCAACTTGAAGCTGAACCCGGAGAAGTGTCTGTTTGGCGTCCCTCCGGTAAGCTACTTGGTTTCTTTGTGTCTCATCGAGGGATAGAGGCCAACCCCGACAAGATCAAGGCTATCAAGCATATTCAAGCACCCAAGACAGTCAAGGATGTGAGGCGTTTGACAGGATGCGTGGCTGCACTGAGCGGGTTCATTTCCAAGTCTGTCGAGCGCGCCGTGCCATTTTTCAAAATCTTGAAGAAGGCAGGGCCCGTGGAGTGGACCCTGGAGGCAGATGTTGCACTCCAAGATTTGAAGACCTATCTTTCCTCTGTGCCCATCTTGGTCGCTCCCAAACCACAAGAGCTGTTGCTGCTATACTTGGCGGCAACCAATCAAGTGGTTAGCGCAGCACTGGTGGCACAGCGGGAAGTGGATGACGCGGCAACCACAACCACTGTTACCTCTCAAGATGAAAGTGGACCTATCCCGACAAGGCCAGAGTCAAACCAGAGCGAAGAAAGACATATCAATGGAACCAGTTCTCTGGTCACGGCAAAGAAGAAAGTGGTGCAGCGCTCAGTGTACTTCGTCAGCTCCCTGTTGCAGGGGGCTAGGTCGAGGTACTTTGGCGTGCAAAAGCTGATTTTTGGCCTCATCATGGCCTCAAGGAAACTGCGCCACTACTTCCAAGCCCACGAGATCACAGTTGTCACCCGCTTCCCCTTGCAACGCATACTCCGGAACCCTGAGGGCACCGACATGATTGTGGAATGGGCTTTGGAGTTGTCCAGCTTTGGTTTGAAGTTTGAAAGCACGTCAACCATTCAGAGCAGAGCACTAGTAGAATTCATCGCATAGTGGACACCAACTCCTCATGAAGAAGTATTGGAGACAGTTATTCCCGGCAAGGAAACGCCCCAAGATTGGATCATGTATTTCGATGGTGCCTTCTCCCTAGAAGGTGCAGGGGCTGGCGTGCTTCTTGTTGCTCCCACTGGGGAGCATCTTAAGTACGTCGTCCAGATGCACATTCCCCGGGAGAAAGCTACCAACAATACTGCAGAGTATGAAGGGCTCCTTGCCGGCCTCAGAATTGCAACAGAACTGGGAATCAAGAAACTGATCATCCATGGAGATTCACAGCTTGTGGTGAGACAAGTCAACAAGGATTACCAAGCTCCATTGATGGAGGCGTGCATTGAGGAAGTGAGAAAGTTGGAGGAGCGCTTTGACGGATTGCAAACAGAGCACGTACCCCGTGCGGAAAACAGCATCGCTGATAATCTGTCAAAGTGCGCTGGGCAAAAGCTTCCTGTGGAACCAGGGACTTTTGTTCTCCATCTGACTCAACCCTCCGTATGTCCGGAAACAATGGCCAGAAAGAGGAGGAAACTAGACTCCGGCAAGCCTCACCTGGCAGGACCTCCCGAGGCCCCCGACAGAGAGCTTGGCGGGAACAACTCCCCTTCGATCAGCGAGCTGCACCATTCCGCCAGACCACCGGTCCCTGCGGTCGAGAAGTGCACTCCTGCGAATGAGGAGGTGCCGTTAGTCCTTGTTGCTGAGCCTCTGGCCCCAACTTGGGCATGGCACATAGTCCATTTCCTCCAAACTGGAGAACTCCCCGAAGAGCAAGAAGAAGTTGAAAGAGTAGCCCAGAGGGCCAGTATGTATCAGTTTGTCGACGACACACTATACAGAAGGAGGCCCAATGGTGTGAAATTGAAGTGCATTTGCCGGGAGGAAGGAAAGGAACTGTTGGCAGAGATACACAAAGGTATGTGCGGCTCACACATTGGATCAAGGGCCTCGGTTGGAAAAGCCTTCCGGCAAGGTTTCTATTGGCCCACGGCCCTCCAAGATGCAGTTGAGCTCATCACCAAATGTGAAGCCTGCCAGTTCCACTCCAAGAACATTCATCAGTCTGCCCAAGCTCTTCAGATGATCCCTTTATCATGGCCCTTCTCGGTCTGGGGGCTCGATATCTTGGGCCCCTTCCCCCGTGCTACCGGGGGCTTTGAGTTCTTGTTCGTCGCTATCGACAAGTTCACAAAGTGGCAGAGTTGGAGCCCGTGAGAAAGGTGACCGCTCAGTCAGCTATCAAGTTCTGGAAAGGATTGGTGTGCCACTTCGGAGTTCATGCCCGGATCACCACTGATAATGGCAGCCAATTCATGAGCCGCGCCTTCATGCAATATGTTCATGCCCTCGGAAGCAAGATCTCGTTTGCCTCTGTCGCCCATCCCAGAAGCAACGGACAAGCTGAGAGGGCGAACACTGAAGTGTTGCGGGGCCTCAAGACAAGAACTTTTGATAGACTGCAGAAGTGTGGCAGGCGATGGATCGATGAGCTGCCGGTGGTTCTTTGGTCCCTCAGAATGACACCAAATCGAGCTATCGGGCAGACTCCCTTCTCCCTAGTCTATGGGGCAGAAGCAGTTATCCCCACGGAACTCATATTCGGGTCTCCTCGAGTGCTTTCCTATGATGAAGTAGCGCAGGAATGAAACCGACGTGACGACGCTGTGCTACTTGAGGAGAACCGTCTCAGGGCCGCTACGCGTGCTGCACGCTACCAGCATTCCCTGCGTCGCTATCACAGCCGCAGGGTTCGTGCCCGGGGTTTTGAGGAAGACGACCTTGTCCTTAGGTGTGTTCAGTCCGCCAAGGGTACAAACAAGTTGACGCCAAACTGGGAAGGCCCTTACCGGGTAGTACGAGTCACCAGACCTAGCGCAGTCCGTCTGGAGACCGGAGATGGCATTCAATTGCAAAACTCATGGAACATTGAGCATCTCCGTAAGTTCTACCCGTAAGGCGCGGCTGTCGGGCCCTGCTCGGTAGCCACCCTTTTGTACAGGCGTTGCCGTTGTTGCATGTAACCCCTTGTACAAAGCCAAGAACAGACCCTGAGCAACAGAAATAAATGAAGCGCTGGGGGCCCCCCAAAAGTTGCATGCATGCATAAGCATATCATGAGCATAACATGATCATGTAGATGAGGTCGCACGAGGCATTGTTTTCATCTGCATTAAGTAGCTGGGTTCTTGCCGTGGACTCGGTCCCAAGAGAGAAGAAATGAAGACAAGCCTACGTGACGATCCTCGGCAAGCCAAACAGATAATTTCTCTTCTTATCCTTACATGTTTTGTAAGCAGAAACTTGTGCATATGAAAACCTCGCCTCCTTCGAAACTTAGGTGCTCCCATCCTTTGACTTGAACGTTGCTTCGGTCAGGATGGTCGCAGTAGCCTTTGACAGAGAAGGCTTGGCGGGGGGCTGGTCCCTCTTTACGATTTGTGCCCGGCAGGCTTACCTCCACGGCAACAATTCAAGGGTACCGGCAGGATAGCTTGCCGGAGATAACTTGTTTACTTGAACGTATAGAGTCATTTCACCTCTGCATGAGTATGACGCATGCACAAGTGCCCGGCAAAGCTTGTCTTTTTCATTAATATGCAGATGAACAAGTACAGATCTTACATAACACCAACAAGGATAAAGAAGATTACATTATTTAGACTAAAGTTTGGCAAGTGCCTACATGTTTTAGATTGAAAAAAGATAAATGCCCGTGATGCCTCTGCTTTTTCTCCTATTCTCCTTGGAACTGTAGGGGAAGGCGAAGATGGCGGAGGGAAGGCCTGGCTGGGATTCGGCGCCTCCCCAGGTTCAGGATGGCGCCGTTCCTGGACTGGGAGGAAGAAACTGGAGGGCAGGCGCAAATGGTGGCGCTGCCGAAGCCCGGTCGAAGACGATGGTGCCGCCAGGCAATCACGCCACGTCGGAGCGGTCATCCCCGCTCTTGACGCGTCGTGGGTTGCCGCCACCCTCCTCATTGCTGTCGCTCGAAGAGGCGCATCTGCCACCGCTCAAGCCACCACCACCGCAGCTTGGACGGGCACCGGGGTCTTCGGAAGACACCACAGAGAGCATGGTCGTCTCCCTCAACCCGAAGTTAGAAGGACACCATATTTTGAAGAAGCATACACGGGCACGAGGGACCTGCCTATACGCCAGGCTGGCAGAACCCCGAAGGAAGCGATTGGCCGTTACCAATGGCGAACCACTCCCGCGGTCTCCTCTTGGCCTCACCGGAGAAAAAGGGATAGGCCGAGAGTGACTACCACGCTCTGTGGACTCCGGTGTGGTGTCGCTCACATGACCCTTTACTGGAAGTAGAGCCCCGGGCGGCCCGGCAACAAGCGCGCCAGAGTCGCTACCTCCGGCGCTACCGCCGCACCACCCACACACCCTCCTGAAGCCCGTACAAAGACATGAGAGAGGTATTATCCCAGCAAAGGCATGACCACGCCCTTCTTCTCCCCAGGCTCCTTCACAAGCTTCCGGCGTCATCGACCTCAAGCTCGAGCCCGGGGCTTGGCCCCGGTCTCTCTCTCTCAACATTGCAAGAAAGGAGAAGGAAAAGGCGAGAAGAGGAGCGTGGATTAGGATTTCCACTTCCCCCTACCCCCTTTTATATGTGGGCTGGGGGCTGAGCCATCGATGGGTGACCACTGTCCCTCTCCGCCAACCCGAGAAGACCGGACCCCCGCTTTCGCACTCTCCCGCACCACGCGCCTCCGTTACCTACCTCACTCAATGCATGCAGCATATGTGGTCGGGGATAAGGGCGTGGTGGGAAGAGTGAATTGGCAGTTACTCGCCCATGCGTTAAAGTCATTCACGGGCCATTACAACAATGGCCCCACCACAATTGGCGTTACGCGACGTGCGGAAGAACCGGAAACCGACCTGGGCTCAGGTTAATGAAGAAGCAAAGAAGATCTCAAAGGACGAAGCAACTGCTACCCTCTTGCTTGTGCACTGGATAGGGCCTACCCCGACGACGCCCGGCGGCGCGTTCGGGCCAGGCCCAGGGGCTCCTGTCGGTGCAACAAACCCTGGGTCTGTTGCCCAGACCGTGCACATGCCTAAAAGAGCAAAGTTGCAGCATCCAAGACCAGATCAAGCTAGGAGAGATGGCTCTTTGAGGAATCAAAGGGCAGGGCAAGAAGACCAAGACACTGCTAAGAAAAAACCTCCCTTGCCGGGCAGGCAAGCCTGGCGAGGACGAGGTGGCCCCGAAGACAAGCCTCAAGACCGTCCCGGCAGGCCTGCCGGGCACTACCAAAGCAAACTACCCCGCCAAGGCTTCACCGCTCCACCTCACAGCGACGCAAGTCATCGATCGGTGCGGTGTCAAGCCCCCAAGTGACTAAGTGGCAGTTATTCGACACATGGCAGCCATTTCCAGCGGAAACCATCTCCAAATGACACCCGTCCAGAGACGTGTCAAGCAGACATGCGAAAAGGTGGCCGAGCAGCCCGGCAAGGCTTGCCGGGGAAGCTATGATGTGACACTGAGCAGCGCATTTAATGCGTCCTGCTCTGCCTGCAGAGTTAGGTATGATAGCACTGTTCGCTATCTAATCAGTACACAATGACTGATTTGCCACTGTGGTAACTCCTTGATCTATAAAAGGAGGGCCATGGCAACCAGAGAAGGGGTTCGGAACTTTGTACACTCATACGCGCGTAGCTGCTCTCGCCCCAAGGCAGCCCTGCTGGGCAAGAGCGCTGCGTTTCCGCCCCAATCCACCATCAATCCACCAAAGCAGGAGTAGGGTTTTACGCCTCGCGGCGGCCCGAACCTGGGTAAAACTGCCCGTGTGATCTCTGCCGTGCTGCGCTATGGTCCTCCGCTCTTTGTGCAATGTGCTCAGCCCCTCTGCCAAACCAAAAGGGGGCGATGGCCCCATAGGTGGCCGTGATTTCCCACGACACGATAAAAGATCATACATATTTAGGAGTAATATTTATTGCTTTATGCACCAATGACAACTTACTTGAAGGATCTTATTCAATCCATAGGTAGATATGGTGGACACTCATGGCAAGAGACTGGGTTTAAGGGTTTTGGACGCACAAGTAGTATCTCTAGTTAGTGCGAATTTGGGCTAGGAAAATATCCTAGACAAGCACCCATATTAGAGGATCCATGACAATATAACTTCTGTGTGAATATAAGCAATCATAACTCATTACATTGTCTTCCTTGTCCAACGTCAACTAATTGATATAGAATATTTGATGGGGGCTCACAATCATAAAAGGTGTCCAAGATAGTATATTTTTATGTGAGACCTCTCTTCCTTTATTACTTTTTCATGGATTGCACCAATGACCAGTGCTATGTTTGTCAACTTCCAACAAATTTTATTCACTATACATCTTTTACGTGAAGTCATTACTCCCCATGGGATTAGCATATGGTATTTTCATCTTTTATTATTTTTCTTTCATTGCTAAGATTGAAACAAGAAAGCGAAGCAAAACTCAAAACTACTCTTTGTTATGTAACTCTCACACGATTACATAGATATATAGATCACGAAACAAGCACTCGAAACTAGATCGTACAGAAACTTCATTCTTCTAAATCATGAAATAACTAAAGATCGAACTAAGATAGATAATGATGATAATAGTGATGGTGATACAATACCGGGGCACCTCCCCCAAGCTTGGAACAAGCCAAGGGTGGTGTCCATACCCATGTACTCAAGTCTCCTTCTTTGGTGATGGTGGTGGTGAGAAAGTGGTAGGCTTGTCCTACCACTTGAGGACATGATTTTCCTCTTTCAGCTTGTAGACTTCCTGCTCAAGTTCCCAGATTTTGCGACGCAACTTGTCCTCTTCTCCCTACACACGACGAAAAGGAGTGAACTGGAACTTAGAATCTTTTACTGTGTTTGGGAAACTTGATTTCTTGAACTCCACATGCATGTCCCCTGGTTGAGGTAGGGGGACATCTTCTTCTTCTTCGCTTGAGCAATCCGTCTGGTTCAAATCCGTCTCTTCTTCTTCATATGTGGGCCACTCATATGGATCAGCATCCACTGGTACAGCTAGCTACTATACAAACGGTTTTTAACCCCTTTCCGTGACGGTGTTTTAAATCATCGCCTTGCCTGTGTGTGTGATAGGGGGTCCTTACCACACGACCTAGAAACCGTCGGGGATAGGGAGTAGGAATGCATATGTTTTCCAGAAGTAAGCGTATGCGATGCCCGCATCTATCCCAAACGTGATTCGTCACACAACTGTTTGTGATATATCGAATATACCAAATGCTCCATCCTTCCTACTCGTGTGTGCTGGCATTACCATTGCACACGCTATTTTGTGGTGCAGCGTTTATGATGCGCACACCATCACAAACGGTTTACGATTGTAAAGCATGTATGATAATGAGACTATCACACACATTCACTTCTCCCGAACCGTATGTGATATATAATTAAGAAAATTAGCTAATAATTGTATGAGTGTCAGATAGGATTACGTAACGTTAGACCATCGTACCAGTGTCATATAGGATACCTATCGCACATGCTATTTTGTGGTGCAACGTTTATGATGCGTACGACATCAGAAACAGTTCATGATTGGTAAGTGTGTACAATAAGGCGACTATCACGAACATTTAGTTTGCTAGCACCGTTTGTGATATTGTCTGACATCACACACACTTTGCAAACGGCAACTGTGTGCATGGTCGCACACGTTTCCTCTCTGTGAACAGTGTCGGATTATGATGTATATCACACACGTTTGTGCTTTATAGACCATGTGCGCCGTAACAACTTGTAAAGCGTATTTTCACCCTAATTTAATCATTGCTATTTAAAATTGTACCAAATTTGAATTTGAAAGTAGGCTATAACTTTATTCATATCCATCAGGTTCAACAACAAATGCATTATTCGACTCACAGGTACATATGTTCGAGAATTACATAAGCACCAAATAAAGAATGATGAACCAGGGTTGTATACTTGTACTATTAAAGACAGTAAAGAAAGAGGCGAAAGACATTCTAGTTGTTGAACAAGGTGAAGCGGAATGCCCGTATTGTGCTCTCCTCCATGCAAAAGGCACGCATGACTCTAGTCCAACCCCTTGTGATGGCCGACCGCCCATCCTTCATTGTCTTCATGAGGACATCTAGATAGTCATTGTGTTCTGGTAGAAATTTTTTAACCTTTGCATGCCCACCAATCATGTAGTTTGAGAGGTAATCTTGAGTAAATTGCCTTGGGAACCACTACAAAGGAAAAAGATTCAGACATTGTCATCTAACACAACTCATTATGGGCAGTAAAAAGAAGGCTGTAGAGTTCTTACTTACCATCCTGCAGTTCACTGTTGTCTTGGATAAAGTGTAGACAAATAGTTTAATTTCCATATTTTGACCCATTTTACTAACAATCTTTATCAGTTTCCTCACTTGATGCTAGTTCGTCAATATCTCATTACCCCATACGCAGAAAGGGTCGGAGCGTGGATCTTTACCAATGACATATGTACCTAAAAGCACCAAGTTAATATTAGAAGCTAAACAACAATTGCACAATGATGTAGTACAACACTCCCTCTGTCCCATTATATAGGATCTTATAACATCAAATATACTCACATATTGGATGAATTAACATCCTATATTATGGGGCGGAGGGAGTTTATTACATTGTTACAAATATGGACCGATATTAACTACAGTTGCTGTTCTTCTATGTATATCTAGACACCATCAGAACATTAAGGTAACACTCTTCCTTGTTTATATGTAGCCTAGGATTGCATATTTAGTCATGAAGTACAATACATGTTGCTATGTAGCCTCAGATATATTAGATATGGCCCTAGTTAACCTACCAATAAAAGGGTTATAGATATATCCAGTTAAATGTCTGATTCGATGATTAATCCCTTATCAGCCCCCGACCTATATGGTACCAGCTACCGATATCCTGAACAGTGAGTATATATAAGCCATGGGATGAAACTAACCTCAATGGAAAACATCAGTTGTTCCCAATATTGTCCTGTGTAAGTACATCTAAAGGCATGTTAAGCACAACAGGCTAAACATCAACCAAATATATCCATGGTAGACAACATAATCTCCAAATGATAGCTTCGGTGTGCAGGTTTATGCACGCTAGTTAAGCAAAACAAGAAGTGAAAAGGTGTGTTAACTGCAACAGGCCTAACATTTAAAAACAAGCAAACATAGTCATTCAAACTGGTATTGTGCAGGTCTAAGTACACTAGTTATTGTTAATTCAAAATGGAAAGGCGTGTTAACTACAACATGCTTAACAGCAACCAAATATCATCATTCATAGTGGTATTGTTGAAACTAGTATTGATGAAATTGAACTGCACAGTTCAAACTTGCACATATAGAACATCACATTGTGAATAACTGAAATAAACAAGGCATACTACGAACAACCAAAGAGAGCAATTAAAACTGGACATATGCTAACTACAAACAATCGAACAACCAAAACCATTAAAAAGAGGCATATGCTAGCTATAATAGGCTTAACATCAAGCAAATATAGTCATTCATAGTGGTATTGTTGAAATTGCATAGAACGTAAATTGTGCTTAAACATCAAATTGTATACTTGAACATCACAATGTGAAAAAAGAGGGGGCGTATTACCAACACCAGGCTTAACAGGAAACAAATATGGTCGTTGAACTTGTATTGATGTAATTGTACTGCACAACAAATAGTTGGACACATAGAGCACCACATTGTGAATAACTGTAAAAAACAAGGCATAATGGAAACAACCAAATATAACAATAAACACTGGACATATTCTCACTACCAAAGGGGTTCGAGAAAACAAATCATGGGATTCCCCCTGTGAAGAGGCATGACAAAACAAATCATGGGTTTCCTCACTTGTCACAGATGGGCTCCTCCTCGTGGTTGCCGTCGATGAAGTCTGACTTGGCAGATGAGGATCCCAAGCCAGTGTTGCTGAACGTGTCCTTCAGAAATGACAAAAGAGGCTCCATGGCGATGAAGGATGGCAAATTATTAACAACGAGCCAGAGGAGATCAACGGTGGTCGAACCCGAGGGGTTGGGGGTGGGCAACTTAACCTGTGACATAGCCCGCGTCAAGCCGTCGAAGTCGACGACCTCGATGTCGTAGCCGGCATCCATGACATACAAGAATACTCTAGCCTGCTAATTGAAAGGATGGGGCCAGTCATTGTCGTCAGCTTCCTAGGCGGCCACCTCGCCGACGTTGGGCGAAGATGCCGTGGTAAACCTCTTTTGGGCCATTCGCTCCTCGAGCTCCTTGGGAAGCGTAGCCGGGATTAGGCTGTGATGCTCTGGAGTGGGGGAGGGGGCTCTGTGGGAAAGGGGGCATTTCACAGGCATCATCTAAGAAACTCAGGGCGACGAGGGTATGTAGATCGATGGGTAACCTGCACGAGCAGACAGGCAGAGGTTGATGACGGAGGCGGCGCGGTGGCGGTGACCTAGCTAGGGTTTGAGCGAGAGAGGGGTGGTGTGTGTGTGAGAGAGGAGGTTTTGGGGTGTGTGTGTGTGTGGAGGGGGGCCAAGATGGTGTTTGAGGAAATGTCGCGGCTACTGAAATTTACTAGGCAGGAGTAAAATGTCGGGGCTACTGACAATTTGGATCAAAGGATTGAAGCAGAGCGGGAGTAACAAACATCGCAGACGGTCAAAACATAATAATCGTGTGCTATCAAACAGAAAAACCCTCCAGGCGAGCAGATATTTTTGAGATTTGAGGGATGTAGGCGGGAGTAAAATGCCGGGGCTACTGAAAATTTGGATCAAGGGATTGAAGCAGAGCGGGAGTAATAGTCATCGCACACGGTCCACATATAATAATCGTGTGCTATCAAACAGAAAAACCCTCCAGGTGGGTATATATTTTTGAGATTGCGAGGGAAGGATGCGGGAGCAACAAACATCGCACACGGTCAAAACATAATAATCGTGTGCTATCAAATAGAAAAACCCTCCAGGCGGGTAGATATTTTTGAGAGCAGGAGGGAAGCCTTGTGGAGCCCAATCTACTGTGCTGATGTGAGTGACAGGGGCACAGGCACGGCACATGGGTATTTTGAGGGAACCTCGTCCGTTGCATCCACAATTGTAGACAGTTGCTGCATCTGACTCGTCTGCTGTTTATAAATTTGTCAAAAAAGATGGGAAAGGGTTAGAACACAAACACATTTGCATGTGGACCAAATATATATATGAAAAGGGTGGTTTGATGTTCAAATATCCATTGCACAACTTTGATGTGGCACCTGTCGCACAAAGCGCGCATTATTGCTAGTCCGCCACCTCCTACCCCCACTTTGTGTCGGTGGTAGGGGAATCCTAGCTATGAACGCATGCCCCCTAATAGCTAGGTTTGACATCTCACCCTACCGTAACACAAAACCTATAGGAGTCCATCATGGTCAAACCCCCCTTTTGCTTCCGGTCAAAGGTGGACCGTGTGCGGGCCCACAAATGTGTGCTTGTGGAGCGAGATGGATGAGAACACATACGAACCACCTACGGGTGGCCCTACTATATGTATGAAAAGGGTGTGGTGTGATATTTAAATACCCAATTCACAATTTTGATGTAACACATGTGCCTCGCAAATTAATCGGATATCCCCGACCCCACGGAGGTTCTAGGAAGTGCGAAGTAGTGCCCCCCCCCCCACACACACTTTGAGTCGATGGGATAGGGCCTCTCACCAAGACGTACTGTAACATGGACCAAGAAGAATCCACCTTGGTCGTATAACCTCTCTCGTTGTTGGTCAAAGTGATGGACGTCCACGCGGCCCCACAAATGGGCTAGTTTATCGCCAGTAACCACGCGAGGAAGTGCCCGAAGACAAAACCACTGCATGCATGTGTCCCAAACATATGTATGGAAGTGGTGTGTGGTGTTTGAATACCCAATGCACAACTTTGATGTGGCACCGTGCTTTGGAACTGGAAAGTCCCCACACCGAGCGAGTGTTCACGACGCGTAGCATATATATATGTATGTAGGTCACCCCACTTCGAGCCGGTTAGAGGGATTCATGCGTACGCATGCGCTCAAACTTAGGTCTGGAATCTCACCATGATCGACCTACTATATGGTAACACAAACCAAAGAAGAAGAATTCACCCTGGTAACCTCTCTCGTTGTCGATCGAAATGATGGACGTCCACGCGGGCCCACGAATATATAGGCTTGCCGCCGATAACCAAGCGAGGGAGAGTGTCCGAAGACAACCACTGCATGCATGTGTCCCAAACATATTTATGGAGGTGTGTGATGCATGGATATGTTTGAATACCAAATGCACAATATTGATGTGGTGCATGCGTTGAAAATCGCATAGTCCCACACAGAGCGAGGTTCATGAAGCGTCGTGTGCTCGTCCCCCCCCCCCCCCTCACTTTGATCTGGCAGGATGGATTCATTCGTACACATGCGCTCAAAGTATATTATGTAATCTCACAGCATGACCTATACCGTAAGACAAACCAAAAATTAATCCCCTCCT
The DNA here is from genome assembly GCA_011799875.1 of Thinopyrum elongatum. Lineage (NCBI taxonomy): Eukaryota > Viridiplantae > Streptophyta > Magnoliopsida > Poales > Poaceae > Thinopyrum > Thinopyrum elongatum. The sequence goes on along the minus strand of CM022300.1, from coordinate 359,187,339 downwards.
ATGTCAAATTAACCTCTCTCGCTATCGGTCAAAGTGATGGACCAAGCGGGCCCACAGATGGAAGCATCGCTGATAACTGTGTGAGTGAGTGCCAGAGGACAACCACCATTGCTTGCATGTGGGCCAAACATATGTATGGAGGTGTGTGGTTGTGATGTTTGAATACCTAATGCACAACTTTGATGTGGCATCTGCCTCGGAATCCATAAAGTCCCCACACAGAGTGAGGTTCATGACATGTAGTATATGCTGGTCCCACCCCCCTATTCGACACGTACTATATACTCCTACCGTAACACAATCCGAAAAGAATCCTCCTTCGTCAAACTAACCTCTCTCGTTGGGTCAAAGTGATGGACGATGACCTCGCGGGCCCATGGAGGGAAGCATCGCATGTGAGTGAGTGTCCTATAGGACAACCACCGTCTGCATGTGGCCCAAAGAGGTGCTTGTGTGATGTTTGAATACCCAATGCACAACTTTGATGTGGCATGTGCCTCGGAAACCGAAAAGTCCCCACACGGAGCGTGGTTCATGACGCGTGGTATGTGCTGGCCCCCCCCCTCTTCAACGCCTACTATATACTCCTACTGTAACACAAACCAAAAAGAATCCTCCTTGATGGTCAAATTACCTCTCTCATTGGGTCAAAGTGATGGAGGACGACCTCACGAGACCATGGATGGAAGCGGCGCACGCGAGTGAGTGTCCTACAGGGCAACCACCGCTTGCATGTGGCCCAATAAGGTGTTGTGTGATGTTTGAATACCCAATGCACAATTTGATGTGGCACCTACCTCGGAAACTAGAAAGTTCCCACATGGAGTGAGGTTCATGAAGTGTTGTATATGTTGCCCCCTCTTTGACGCATACTATATACTCCTACCGTACATATGTAACACAAATAAAAAAAGAATCATCCTTGTTGGTCAAATTAACCTCTCTCTCGCTGTAGGTTCAAAGTGATGGATGATGACCTCGCGGGCCCACAGAGAGCGTCACACGTGAGTGAGTGTCATAGGAGGTGTTGTGTGATGTTTGAATACCCAATGCACAACTTTTATGTGGCACATGCTTCGCAAACCGGAAACGCACTACACAGAGGTTCATGGAGCGTAGTCCCCATCACTTCGAGATGGTGGGAGGGACTCATGTGTACGCATGTGCCCGAACTTTAATCTGCAATCTCACCATGATCCACACTGTAACACAGGCCAAGATGAATCCACCCTTGGTCAAATGCCTCCCGGTGTCGGTGAAAACTGATAAGCTTCGCGGGCTAATGAATGGGCACATCGCTGATAACCGCACGAGGGAGTGTCCGAGGACCACCAATGCATGCATGTGGCCCGAACATGTATGTACGAAAGGGCTGTGTAATGTTTTAAATAACCAATTCACAACTTTGATGTGGCACCCGCCTCACAAAGCGGCCAATCCCACACGGAGGCTCAAGACTTGTAGTGTACTGCCGGAATCCCTCGCCCCCACACACACACCGCACCACCACCGCCACTTCGAGGCATGTCAAACTTTTTCTGCGGTGAACATGTGACCAAAGTATTGTCGTGTTAAAATTTGAAAGAAAATCAGAGATCATTTGGCCATTTTTATACATAGATTGATTTCCTAGGAATTTAGTGTGCAAAAATCAAATTTGAGCTACATGTGCACCAAAATGGATTGCAAAATCATATGTATGTCCCTGGGTGCATGTTTCCCCATGCAAGAAATTTCAAAACATTGAGAATCTTGATTTTTAAAATCCAATAAATCCAAAACTTAGTTGAAATTCATGAAACTTATTGTGGTGTCATATGGACACTAATAGACTGTGATATTGTATTTTTTGTCAAATTTGAGACAAGTTTTGATATAATCTTCTTACAAATGGGAGATTATTAATAATTGGCAACCAATATCACAAACGGATTATTTATTCAAACTATGGGCGTTAGACCAACAATGTATGTGCCATGCTTCGGTTAAGCAATAAAGTGACATAATTAATCATCAAAAATGAAAACAATATATGTGCCGCCACATGTCTTGTGTGCCGTGCGAGCAGGCGTGAGTTGATGGGACGCATGCGACCAGTCCTTTGTGCAGGCAGACCGGGAGGCATGCATGCAGGTGTGTGAATTGACAAGAGGCGTGTTCGCTGCGCAGTGTCTCCAAGAGGCGTGCGAGTAGCTCTGTGAAATGACGGTAGGCATGCCAGCAGTCCGCTACGCAGGCTCACCAGTAGGCGAGCCAGCCCTTTGACCGCTGCCCGCCTCGTTCCCACTACTCCATATTAATGGCACGCCTGCTGCTGGTCATAATAGGCAGCCGCACCCCCCGTCCACAGTGGTCACCGCCGTCTAGAGTGTATGACGATGCCGCCAAAGCGCACCATCAGAGGGAGTGGCGACGGCGGGGCTGGTGAAGCACCCGTGCAACGCATGAAGCTGGGCACAGAGGTTGCCATTGCCTTCGACAAGGTCTCGCGCAGGCAGTAGTGCGACCTTGATGTTGCCGCCACCGTCGTGCCTCCCCAGCCAGACCCGGAGGTCCAGAGAAACTCCGGCAATGACTCCGACTCCAACGGAAAACCGTTAGTCATCTATACCCATTTTTGCGGCAAATATATCATGTGTTTTCTCTGGTTACTCCTGTCCCCCTCCCCCCTTCATTTTTTGGAATAGAAATCCTATGATTATGTTCTCTCAGTCCATGAAATCAGAGTAAGGTTCGTTAGATCTATGTAGTGTACTGATTGTTTTAATGGTATCTGTCTAGGGTTAGTGATTAATTGTTTGTTCTCTACAAGTGATTTTTGCTAATAATCCGACTAGGGTTAGCATTTGTGCTAATAATTCGTAGCCAGATCTTGAGAATTGATTTTGAATGTCCTACATATATGTTTGTGCCATTTTTTTCTTCCAGATTTGGAGAATTGATTTTGAATGTCCTACATGTGCCAATTTTCCCCTAGATTGGTATGTACACTAATGAGGCTCCGGCGAGTAGTGCCGCCGGTTGTAGATCCTGCACCTGGCAGCACGGGCAGAAGCGACCACAGTCCCTTGGATCTGAGGAACCTGTGGAATCTCGGGCGGACCTCATCAGTGAACTCCCGGACGCCATCCTTGGGGAGATCATCTCCCTTCTCCCCACCAAGAATGGCTCCCACACACAGGTCCTTGCATCTCGGTAGCGCCCTCTATGGTGCGCCGTGCCTCTTAATCTCGACTGTCGTCAGCTATTCATTGTTCATGATTTTCAACTCCACGGAGCCATCATCTCCTCCCACCAGGGCTCCATTCAATGCCTCTGCATCCCGGCATGCTTCCTGCTCCACATACACTGCATGGTGGACGCCTGGCTGACATCCCGTGAATTCAAAAAACTCCAGCAGCTTGAGTTCTACCATTTCTACGAAAATACCTTACCACCAACCAATGTATCTGTGCCCTCACCACCGATGTCCATCTCATGGTTTTCCTCCTCTCTCCACACCGCCACCTTGTCCCGGTGCCATCTAGAAGACAATCTGGTACAAATGCTTCGACTCCCACTGCTAATAATACTTGCGCTTGTGGTGGTTGATCTGTCGGAGGCCTCACTGCACAACATCATCCACTCCAGCTGCCCTGCCCTAGAGCTGCTTGTTTTTGGAAAAGAATTCCATATCCGTTGTCTCCAAATAAAGTCGCCTCACCTTGTAACCATTGGAATTTGTTTTAAAGGACAAGAGCTCATCATCGAAGATGCCCCTTCACTTCAAAGGTTCCTCCTTGATTATTGTTATGCACCTTCGCAAATAACTGTGGTCTATACTCCTAAACTGGAGACCTTGGGTGTAATTCATGATCCATTTAATGGTTACAAGATGGTGGTTGGCTCCACACTTATTCAGGTACTGTAGATTATCATCAACACTTCTGTAATCATAAGCTGCATTTTTCATTTGTGCTCATTAGTTTTATATCATCTTGGAGTACACTTTTGGTACTAATATTATGTTCTATGCTCAATGAAGAGTTTGTCCATGGATAGCCTATCCAATGGTGCTGGATTCTGTCAAGACCTTACATATCGATATGTGGTATTTTGATCTGAACACGGTTATTGGTTTGTTGCGATGCTTTCCATGTTTGGAGAATATGTATATAGAGGTGATGATTTCATGCGCATTGAAAGCCCATATATAATGTACTAGAATTAACCCATGCAGAAATGTGAATGAATTACAAACATTTGGGCGTCGTGGCACGGCCAAAAACATTGAGAAACTTTGTTTTTAAATTCCTGTAAATCTAAAACTCGCCTGAAAATCATTAGACTTGGCATGGTGTCTTGACATGTCACCAGCATGCTATGGTTAAAAATTTGTCCGATTTTGGGACAGGTGTTGGTATAAACTTCTTGCAAACCGGTGCTTCTCTCAATAAGCCTCATGATTCCGATAGGGAATGTGCACCTTTGTGGCAAAACAACATATGCTGCCTCTTCATGCCTTGATTTTTTACAGAGGCAACATAGAACAATAGGAGTGTCGTGCTAAAATTTGGAATTATTCCGGGTTCGTTTGGCCTTTTTATACATTAATTGAGTTTTCTAGGCATTTAATGTGCATAATTCAAATTTGAACTACATGCACATGATCCAGTGCACCAAAATGGGTTAAAAATCATAAATGTGTCCTTGGGTGAATGTTTAGGTCCCATGCAAGAAATGGGAATGAATTTGAAACATATGGGCATCGTGGCTCGGCCAAAAACATTGAGAAACTTGGTTTTTAAATTCCTGTAAATCCAAAACTCGCGTGCAAATCATGGAACTTGGCATGTTGCCTTGACATGGAACCAACATGCTGTGGTAAATTTTTTGTCCGATTTGCAAAGGCGCACACATTAACAACCAACAAAGTCTCCCTAAAAAAACAACCAACAAAGTCATTTTGGAACAAAGAGTTGCCACGTTACAATCGGAAACACAAGTATTATTGAAACCGTGGGTGTTCTACGAACCATCTACGTGCCGCCATGCGCCCCCATTTATACTGGCTAGCTAGGAGGCGCCGTGCGGGGTAGGTATTTGAGTAGACAGGAGGGGTGCGATCAGACTGTTGCACATGCTCACCGGGAGGCGAGCCCTTTTACCACCATCCGCCGCCCACCTCGCTCCAAACTTCTCCATTGTTGGGGCCCGAGCCCCTGTTTTAATGGCGTGGCTAGGCCTTAGTCGACTGAGACTTAAGAGAGAGAAAAGAAAATCTAAAAAGAAAATTTTGCACGGATCTTGATGAAAGATCTGACGGACTTAGCATCGGTTAAGACTTAGCAAGACTGATACAAATATAATGATGATGGCAATGGACAATAATTGTCTTACATATTTAGGAACATAATTAAAAATGCCACATGCGGCAATGCCCGAAAGACACAAGGGGGAAAGAAGAAGGAAGACGCAGACAACAATCTGGGTCGTTCCTCTCTACTTTCTTGCATGCGTTGGTGCAGAGCGCGGAGTTCCTCCAACACCTTTCTTCATCGCCTTCATGACTAGTTCGCGCGGCGAGCAGTGATGATCTCTTTCAAGTCCTCAATACACTTCTTGGAAGCAGCCAAGGATTCCTCCACCAGCCTTTCGCACTCGATGCGGAGCATGGCATTCTTGTCCATAAGTTTCTTAACGATGACGCCCGTCTTCTTCAACAATGCAGTGGTCTTCTCGTGCTGCTTCGCCCTTCCGGCGATCTTCGCCCTCAGTAGGTCATGCTCGATGCGGAGCTTTGCCTTGTCATCCCTTAGTCTCCGGATGATGCATGTGGCATCATTAAATGAGGCATTGATGTCCTCCTACAGCTTCGCCCAGTTAGAGATCCGACCCGTCAGGTTATTGAGCATAGCGTGCATGCGCAATACTCGCCTACCCGCAAGAGATCTTTCCAGGCCGTCGCGGCACAGGAGGACCTCTCTGCTGCATCCGCGGTGCGGCGGGACATTTGTGCTGCTTCTGTGGTGCGGCCGGACTAGTCTGCTGCTTCGGTGGTGCGGCCGGACTAGTCTGCTGCTTCGGTGGTGCGGCGGGACCTCTGTGCTGCTTTAGCGGCACAATGGGGCATCTCGGCTGCTTTCGCGGCGAGGCGGGACATCTCTCATGCTTTTGCTTCCATGCTCGCCTCTCCCTGGTAATTTCTCGACCCAGAACTCCTACGGGCCATGGAAAACGGAAGGAACGATGAAGAAAGACTTGTTTGTTTGTTGATGAGGAATTGAGGAGGAATGTGCGGTCATCTTGGAGTATAGGTAGTATTTATAACTTAGTAGTAATACGCTGCTAAGTGGGAAATCATTTAGGTTTTGATCGGTGTAAACAGGTTTGCACTTAAATATAGCATGGTAATTTGGAATGTGACGGGAAGCAAGCTCAAAATTTATTGACGGTTCTAATTTCGGAGTGCGACACGATTACCAGATGGTGTCATGTAGGCACGCGTTCTCGGATGCGTACATGGCGTTTGCACCATAGGATGCACTGCAATTGGCGATGTCAGCACATGACTTGTTCCATCAACCGTGCGCACTTGTTATTATCATCGTGCGTGCTTATTTTAATTAGAATGTTTGCCCGTGTACCGCACACATGCATATATAACGCGATTAATTTCTGCATTGTGCGTCTGTTTTTTAACACAGTACCGACGCAAATATATGCATCCGCTGGCTTGTGGACGGCTGTTCCCTGCTATATATGTTCAACTGCTATATGCAGTAAATTATGCATATGCTTGCTCACCGTTGAGGCGGCCACCGCACGCTCTGCTCACGTCCCTCCGCGCGCTCTGCTCGCTGTTGAGGCGCTGTGGCTCGCTCGAGTCATGTCCCTTCACGCGCGCTCTGCCAGCGGTTGGTGCCGGCGCACGATCATGTTGGGGCCCCCATGTGCACGCTGTTGCACCGTGCATGTCGCCATGATGCAGTTACGTGCGACACGATGGAGTTACGCGCTGCAAAAACTACCATCTGGACGTGCTGATATTCCAGTCCGTCCGGCTTCCCCATTTATTCTCGTGGCCATTATAACCTTAGTCTCTTCAACCTTTCAATCGCGCCCCACAACACAAGCAAGCACACCCACGGCAAAACATACAGAGAGGATATATAGCGCCGCTCCAATGGAGTTCGGTGTGCATCAAGTGGAGATCCACGTGAGGGAGAAGGAACTCTCGGTGGTGTACACCATCGACCCAGCTGTGGTGGAGGACTACATCAACACCGTGGAGCACTTGCTTGCTCAGGACAGGTACAAAGTGGTCGGCATCGACCTCAAGTACACAGGCAGTCATGCCGGGATAGATCAGAAGGTTTCTGTCGCCCAGTTGTGCGTGCGCCATCACGTCCTCATCTACCACTACTGCCTAGCCACAAAGCCTTGCAAGCATTTCGCTAGGTTTGCCAATAGCCCCAACTACAAGTTTGCTATGGTGGACACCGCCGACGATGTAAAAGTGCTCGAGGTTTCGGGCTTGGCCTGCCAGAAGCTTGTCGAAATCTGTGGCCATCATCGACCCCTACTACGAAAAGATGAAGGATGATGCCAAGAAAAATCCTGCATCCTGGCACGGGGCCTGGATGCGCAGACTAGATGAAGCTCACCTCAAGTTCACGGCCAAGAACATGTACACATGCTACAAGATGCACAGGCGGACTGTTGACATGAGGGAGTGCCTGTCGGTGTTCTGGGATCGGGGGTACCTAGATCTGCCTGCCTGCGGCCAAGTGCGTGGGCCCATCGATGGCCCTGTACGGCCTAGCTACAACGACTCCAAGGCAAGACCCTCGCAAGGCGAACGACACCAAGACCTCCAGAGGATCGGCCTCCCTAGGCTGCCTCCCGAGGGGCAGAGACTTCTATGCATGTACCCAGCCTCACGAGGCTACGATGACGTGAGCCGTGACGACCAAGGCCAGGTGGGCGCCAGCGGGCGCAGAAGAGATAGTTTCCCCTTTGGTGCCAAGGGAGCAAGGACAGACGCGGGTTCCCAAGGAATCTCCCAAAGCTTTCCATTCAGGTGCAACAAGACCAAGACCACAAGCTCGGCAGGACGGATGTCATCGCCGAGCCCACCTCTGCGTCACGACCAGAAGCTTTGCAGGCGAAGACTACCTTTCGTCAGGATTAGATGTACTTCTTGTCCCCTTTCAAATTGGCCGTTGTGGGATCCCTTCCCACCTAAGTTTTGAGGGAAGAGGACCAAGGCCACTATAAGTATAGGCTAGCCACCACCGTAGAAAGGGATCCCGGGATCGGACCCTTGACCATTCCACCCGCACCACTTGAGCCCTCGCGAGGCTGCTCATCCACTGTACTAGTTCATCCTCAGCCTCCTCGTGAGGCCAATCCACCACAAAGCGGGAGTAGGGTTTTACACCGCAAGGTTGCCCAAACCTGGGTAAACTGCTGTGTCCATCTTCTTCCTTGCTCGCACGAACTCGACGAGGCTAGGCTGTGAGGTGTGAGCTTGAGACTTGAGCTGGTTGAGATCTTCGCAAACGCCCCAGAGTTTGAACTTTCTTGGGTCTGCGGAGCCATGAATCCAACATTTGTCACTCCAGGTAGGGGCGTGTCGAAATCATCCTTCCAGTTTTGCTTCGTCTCCGCTTCGTCGCTCCCATGGCTGACGCACGCCAAGTCCGCGCCGAGCGCCGGGCTGCACGCGTTGCCCAGATGGCGCCCATGGTCCATGGTGTCCCTTGCCGCTTCGCTTCTCCCATAGCTAACGCTGCCACTGACCCTGCTGCTCATGAGCAGTAGGATTCATCGCTGCCACCCTCTGTGCGCCGTGATGGCCGCACCGCCGGTCCGTCGCTCACTCCCGCCATGGCGTCCTCCTCCCATGTCCGTCCAAGGCCGGCGAATGTATAGGCTGCGCTGCTCATGGCGTGCGAGCTGCTGCGCTACTGCCCCGCCAACGACTGGCTTGGCCGCATTGCTGAGCTTGTCAACGCCGCCGGCAAGGTCCCTGCGCCGTCCCGTTCGCTCCGTCCCCCACCATCCCAGGCGGGCAACTTAGCCCATTGCGTGCCTCCCCCTCCTCCTCTGCGCGGCGCCGACCCAGAGCCCAGGCAAGACCCGCTGCATGGAGCGCCGGCGCGCGATGAGGCAAGCTGTCAGGTGGTGCAGCGACCACATGGTGACGCACGTGCGCTCCCAGCGCCACCGCGCCTGCATCATGACCATGCGCCGCTGGAGGCTGCAGTGCACGGAAGTCAAGACCGAGCTCCCCCCGCGCGCGTGGTGGCTCTGCCCGTGAGCGCAGCGGGCTGCCGTGCCTTCACCCCGGAGCTGCACCGCGTCGCATAGCCCGGCAAGTTCAAGCCAGACCTGCCTCCGGGCTACAATGGCACCCCCGACCCTGCAGAGTTCCTCCAGCTCTACTTGCTGAGCATCAAGGCGGCGAATGGTGATGACAAGGTCATGGCGAACTGGTTCCCCATGGCTCTCAAAGATGGTGCGCGCTCCTGGCTCCTTCACCTCCCGGAGGGGTCGATTTCTTCCTGGGATGAGCTTCGCGAGCGCTTCATCGCCAACTTCCAGGGCACCTGTGACCGTGCCCCTGCGGTGGGCGACCTGCGGCATATGAAGCAGCAGCCGGGCGAGACCCTGCACAAGTACATACAACGCTTCATGAATGTTTGCCTCAAGATCCCGAAGGCGTCGGACAAGGCCATCATCTTGACGTTCACTGATGGCGTCCGGGACGTCAAGATGAAAGAAGAGCTCGCCATCCACGAGGACTTGTGCTCGGCCCTGGAGATGTTCAACCTAGCGAACAAGTGCGCAAGGGCCGAGGAAGGCCGCCTCTCCCTCCTCGAGCTTTCGGAGGCCGACCATGTAGATAAGAAGGCCAAGGCTAAGGAGGCAAAGCGCAAGGGCCCCGCCGTGCTGGCAGCAGAGCCCGAGATGAAGCGTGGCCGCAACCACGATGAGCCCCCCAGGGGCAACCGCCCGTTCTGCATCTTCCACCACGTTCACAGCCACAACACCAACGACTGCCAGGAGCTCAGGGCACTCCGCGATGGGCGCCTTGGCCGCCGCCCCGAGCGCGGTGACCGTGGCTATGGCCGTGGGGGAGGCCGTGGCGGAGGCCGCTGGGACAACCGCGACCCTTGTCAGGACTGGCGCGACCAGCCTCGCGAGGACCGCTGGCGGGATCAGCCCCACGACGGCCCCTGGCGTGATCAGCCTCGTGAGGATCGTCCTTAGGGCAATGTCGGCCTCCCTCCACTGCCGCCACCGCCAAGGAGAAATGACGACAACTGACAGGATGATGGGGCTGGGGCTTCCAAGAACCCCGAGCGATCGCTTGCATCCCAGGAGGTGCCCAGGCCCCTGCTTCAAACCACATCTTCAAGCAGTTCTCTTGCGAGGTGAACGCGGCCCTCCCGAAGATCGAGGCCGCGCGTCCCCTTAGGTGGTCGCAGTACGCGATTACCTTTGACTCCAAGGACCACCTGAAGTGCTCGGCAGCCGCAGGTGCACTCCCTGTGCTCTGCACGCCCACCATCAGCAATGTCCTCGTCACCAAGACCCTCATCGAAGGTGGCGCTGGGCTCAATGTTCTCTCTGTGGAAACGTTCGAGATGCTCCAAGTGCCTTATGACCTGCTCCTGCCCACCACGCCCTTCTCAGGAGTGACCGACGGCTCCACCACACCCATAGGGCAGGTGCGCCTTCCCGTTACCTTCGGCAAGCGCGACAACTACCATACCGAGCTCATTGACTTCGACGTCGCCCACATCAGCCTCCCATACAACGCCATCCTCAGGTACCCAGCTCTCGCCAAGTTCATGGTGGCAACCCACCATGGTTACAACGTCCTCAAGATGCCAGGGTGCAGCGGCATCATCACGGTCGCCTGCGATGAGAAGGATGCCGTTTGTTCCCTTTAGCGTGCCTACCGTGCTGCTGCGGTCGAGAACTCTGATGATGAGGGTGGCGTCCTGCCTCCCGAGGCCACCCCTGCGAAGAAGCAGCTCCTCCCCAAGGGTTCTCCGGAGCCCAAGAAGCCCTTTGGCAGCGCCTCAAGCACCGCGCGTGCTGCCGGGGCACCTCTACCTCCCGCATAGGAAGCCGCACCCGGCGCCTCCCTCAGGACGGGCTTGGGGGCTTCCATCTGGAGAGCTTCCGACCTGACTAGTGCGACGAGAGAGGTGCTCGGGCACCACTTGGAGGCGTGCCTCGATGCGCGCCCCCACAAGCAAGGAGCGAGGCGCGAGGCGCCAGGGACGCGGGAATTCATCACCAAGGCGATCGAGGAGCTTCAGGAGGTGCAGGCCATGCGTGGCGAGCCTCGCCCCGCACCACCCCGTGCAGCTGCCGCCCCCGACGTGGTTGGCGAGCTGCGCATCTGCGTCAACATCCCGGGCCTCAACAGGGCCGATTCACAGGATCTCTTCTGGCTGTCATGTGTTCGCCAGAGTGGGGGCTACCCTTGCAACTACGTCAGCATGTCGTTCGTCCTGCTAAACGTGGGCGCTTCGTACTAGTGCGTAGCATAGCATGTTATGGCGTCTCACGAGGCCAGGCGCTTGGTGGTGACGTCTCAGGAGGTACTGGATCCTCGTGGGCCCCCCGGGCCTCGTGAGCCTCCTCGGCCTCGGGCGCCGCCCAGCTCATGAGGAACTATCTTCACGGCACGCATCCTCAGCTACCTTGACGCTTCTACAACACTGGTGCCAGGTGACTTTTTAGTTTGTTCAGTTGAGGGCATCCCTCGGGTTGCATTATCCTCAAGCTGTCAGGGCCCGCCCCTGCAGCTGTATCGTTTTGCGCATGTACCTTGAACTGCTTGTGCTCCCGTGAGCCGCTCTGGCTGTTAACCTTACGCATGATGATGTATCGCTGCTGGAGTCACCTTCACGGGCTTCGCGCGTCGCCAGTTCTCCTTCTGAGCGTCCCATGAGAGGGGGCAACCGGCACGGCGCCTGTGCTTGGGTCCATCCCTGCAGCGTCGATAAATCTAAGAGACTGAGCTCTGACTCTCGGACCGGCCCCGTACATGTCACCTCACCAGGTCCTTAGTGCCTTCGTCTTCTCACAGAATGATCATGAGCAGACCAGCAAACGCGCGACGCCTCTCGTACTATGTAATTGCCAAATTCGTAGGAACCTCAAGAGACGGGCGTTCAAGCAATGTGGCCGACACCCTGCTACCTCAGAAGGGCCAGCTCCCGCAGGGCAGCGGTCCAACTCACAAAGGCTAAGTAAACCAGTCCGCCCGTCTTGGCTGCTAGTCGAGGCCCTCTTTCCCAGCTACCCCCGCAAGGCGGGACCGCTCCTTTTGCAAGGCAGACCGCTTGCACGTCGAAGGGGAGCTCCTGAGCATCGCGCCTCAGGGGCTCCTACTAGCTCTCGGGCCCTCACCCCTGGCCTTGACCATGGCATCGCGACCTGGCATACTAGTGACGGCTGAGCTCCGCTCGAGGGCAGGGTCCTGAGGACGTAGAGCACCAAGCTCGGCAAAGAGAGGGGGCGGCGCGCCTCGCGAGGGAGTATGGGGAGAAGAGTGTGGCCCAATGGCACATGCATTCTTTCAAAATATAATGGATGTCAATTCCTTCACACACCCCTAGTGGGACTTGTGATATTTCTTTTCAGAACAGGAGGCACGCGCAGGATCAAAAGCTCCAGGAAAACACGCCCTCACAACAAAAGAGCCACCACAGACCGCAAGCTCACCAAGCTAAGTGATCCCACACACGCCAACATGAGCCTTACCACTGACGCTTTATTTTCTCGCGACCTCGCTCGGGCAAGGAATCCCCCCTCTTAATCTTCCGGGAGCCACTTGTGCGCCAAAGGGGACCTCCTGAGCATCGCGTTTCAGGGGCTCTTACCAGACCTCGGGTCACTCACCTCCTGGCCTTGACCACGGCATCGCGACCTGGCATACCAGCGACGGCTGAAGCTCGCCTGGGGACTGGGTCCTGTTGATGTAGAGCACTGAGCTATCGCAAGAACAAAAAGGGGACCCGTGCCCAAGAGAGAAACGCGAACACAGCGTGAGCTAGAAACATTAACATAAAGGCGCAAGCGCCACGGTTCTTACATGACCCCACGGGGCCCCTCATGATTTTGATGCAGGAAATAAAACAAAAGAAAAGGCCTCCCGAGAGCCGCAGCTCAGGAGGCGCTAGCTCTGGCATCACGGCACCTAGTCAGTGTCCCCCTCCTCCTTGACCTGGGCGCAGTGGCGTGATGGCTCGTTGTAGTCGTCGTTGCTCGAGCTCCCCTCGGAGAAGGTGCCGCCGCTGTTGGAGGCCTCGCGACCAAGGGCAAGTTCACGGCCGAGGCCGTCGCCGCCCTATCGGTCGTCGCCATTGGAGGGGCGATCGCCGCCACTGCTATCACCCTCCGGGCAGCACTCCAGGTGCCTGCCGTCTTCCATGAAGACCTTGAAGAAGAGCGCCGCCGCCCCGTCGTACTTGAAGTGGAGGGCGTGCCTCCCCTTCGAGCCGCAGGCGCTGGCGATCGCTCCCCATCCCCGAGTCATGAAGACATCGCCGGAGAAGGTGGCCACGACCTCCGCCTGTGAGGGCTGGTTGCAGCAGCCGTCGTGATGCAGCCACAGCTCGACGGGCCCCCTCACTAGAAGCTCCTCCGCCAAGAGGCACGGGAGCCGGATCCAGATGCGCGATGGCATCGCCACCCACACCACAAACTCTCAGGTCGTGTCGTCAGAGTGGGCCCACGGGTAAAGTGGATGGGCGGCTGCCGTGCGCCCTTCCCTTCGGCCTCCGCAGCTTTCGCGGCCGCGGCCGTGCCCGTGGAAAAAATTCCCCTGTTGGCTGCCAGAGCCGATGCGGACCCCCGGCGATGCGCAACATCGTCCACGGGGGATTGCTGCGGGCGTCGCCGTGAACTTGCGAGGGCGGCCGCGCCCCCTCTTGAGTGGCGGCGCCTCTGGCCCCTCCTTGGGGGCTTTGCCCTTCTCTTCAGCGGTGAACCTCCTCAATGGCGCCATGGTTGCTTCGGCAAGACGGTGGCTACGACGGAGATAGGAGAAGAGAGGGCGATAAGACAAAGATGGGACGGGGCACTGCCCCCTCGCCCTCTTATAGGCGATCGTGGGCCAACCGGCGTCCCTCCACCTTCGCGCAATGATGGTCTTGCAGCATGCACGTCCAAGATAGTCGGGGCAGTTGCCGAGGCGACGTGGGGAAGCGGAGGCGTCCGTATCCCGTCGTGCACCACGCGTCGAGCCTTGCCCGCAGGCGATTGGGGGCCCGCGGCGCTTTGCCCTTCTCCCCTCGCCTTCGCCTCAAAGCCAGCCCGAGCACGCCTTGGGCCTGGGGGCTACTGTCGGTGTTCTGGGATTGGAGGTACCCAAATCTGCCTGCCTGCGGCCCAGCGCGTGGGCCCATCGATGGCCCTGTACGGCTTAGCTACAATGACTCCAAGGCAAGACCCTCACAAGGGCCCTAGCCTCGCGAGGCGAACGACACCAAGACCTCCACAGGAGCGGCCTCCCCAGGCTGCCTCCCGAGGGGAGGTGACTTCTATGCAGGTACCCAGCCTCACGAGGCTGCGATGACGTGAGCCATGACGACCAAGGCCAGGCGGGCGCCAGCGGGCGTAGAGGAGACAGTGTCCCCTTTGGTGCCAAGGGAGCAAGGACAGACGTGGGTTCCCAAGGAATTCCCCAAAGCTTTCCATTCAGGTGCAACAAGACCAAGACCACAAGCTCGGTAGGACGGATGTCATCGCCGAGCCCACCTCTGCGTCACGACCAGAAGCTTTGCAGGCGAAGACTACCTTTCGTCAGGATTATATGTACTTCTTGTCCCCTTTCAAATTGGCCGTTGTGGGATCCCTTCCCGCCTAAGTTTTGAGGGAAGAGGAACAAGGCCACTATAAGTATAGGCTAGCCACCACCGTAGAAAGGGATCCTGAGATCGGACCTTTGACCATTCCACCCGCACCACTTGAGCCCTCGTGAGGCTGCTCATCCACTGTACTAGTTCATCCTCAGCCTCCTCGTGAGGCCAATCCACCACAAAGCAGGAGTAGGGTTTTACACCGCAAGGTGGCCCGAACCTGGGTAAACTGCTGCGTCCATGTTCTTCCTTGCTCGCGTGAACTCGACGAGGCTAGGCTGTGGGGTGGTGATCTTGAGACTTGAGCTGGTTGAGATCTTCGCACACACCCCAGAGTTCGAACCTTCTTGGGTCTACGGAGCCCTAAATCCGACAGTGCCTCCTTCCTGTAATCGATGAGGGATGGAGCTACCGGCAGAGCAGTGGCGGCAAGCGTCAAAAGAATAAGTAGATCATGATTAGATGATCGTTTTATCCTAGTTAACTATGCTTGTAATTGTTTACTTTGGTGCGCGCAAATGTCATGTGTGCACTAGCCACCTATGTAATTGCACTGGTACAACGAGGTGCTATACAAATGGTTTTTAACCCCTTTCCGCGACGGCATTTGGAACCGTCGCCAAGTTAGTGACTGCGATAGAGGCGTCCTTCCCACATGACCCAGAAACCATCGGGGATAGGGAGCCTTGGTGCATACAGTTGTTCCTATAAAACTGTTTCTGATATCTCGAATATCGGAAATGCTCCATCCTTGCAACACGTTTGTGCTTGCATTGCCATCGCAGTCGGTATTTTGTGGTGCTACATTTACGATGCGCGACCCATCACAAACAGTTCACGATTATAGAACCAGACAATCACACACATTTACTTTTCCTCGACTGTATGCGATTCGATGTAAGAGTGCACACAGTTGTCGCTTTAAAACCATATGTGAAGCTTGAATACATCCCACTCGATTCATCCGTCGTACCCGTGTCGGATGAAGACCTATCGCACACGTTCTTCTATGACCAAACATTTGCGATGCACAGAACATCATAAATAGTCCATAATTGCGAAGCGTGTGTGATAAGGTGACTATCACAAACATTTAATAAGAAAGAACTATGTGCGATGCTGTTGTTAATCGCACACGTTATTTCTTGGCTGATCGTGTGTGCAGTAGAGATTGATCGCACACGTAGTGGATCCTAGAAACGTGTCTGATCTCCACGTCTATCGCAGACATTTCACTTTCGCAAACCGTGTGCAGTGTAATCCCTAATTAATCCCTAATTTAAAAATCACATGTTTTGAATTTGAAAGTAGGCAATCACTTATTTCATATCCAACCATGTTTATTACAAATATAGGTTCAACCATGAATGCATAATTCAATGCACAGGTACATATTGAAGAACTACAGAAGCACCAAGTAAAGAATGATGAACCATAGTTGTACTAAAGACTATAAAGAGAGAGGCAAAAGACGTTCTGGGTTCTGGAGAAGGTGAAGCGGAATGCCCACATTGTGCCCTCCTCCATGCGTAATGCGCGCATGACTCTACGCCAACCCCTTGTGATGGCTGCCCATCCATCCTTCACTGTCTTCATTAGGACTTCTCGATGCTCATTGTAGTCTGGATGAAATACTTTAACCTTCATTGTGTGTCCACCAATCATGTACTTTGCAAGGTAATCTTGAGTGAACTGCATCAGGAACCACTGCGAACGAAAAATATTCAGACATTGTTGTCTAACAACTCATTATGGACAGTAAAAAGAGAAGGCTGCAGAGTTTGTAGTTACCATCCTACAGCTCACTGTTGTGTTGGATAGAGCATAAACAAATAATTTGCTTGCCACCGTTCGTATCTTTTTGCTAATAATCCTTATCAGTTTCCTCACCTGATGCTTGTTCATGAATATCTCATTGCCCCATACGCAAAAACGGTCGATGCGTGGATCCTTGCCAAGGGCATATGTACCTACAAGCAACAAGTCATGATTAGAAGCTAACAAGTGTCCATGCCTGGATCTATATGCACTACATTATGGAACGATGGGGGGAGTACAAGCCAAGGGATGAAACTAACCTCGGCGGAAAATGGTGGCCACTCCCGTTGTTGTCCTGCATAAGTAGTGGAAAGGCATGATAAGTACAGCAACCTTAACATCAAACAAATATAGCAAAGGTAAACAACATCATCTCCAAATGATAGATTGAATGTGTTGGTTTCAGCATGCTGTTAAAGCAGATATAAAATGGAAGGCAATGTTACCTACTACAGGCTTAATAGCCATCAAATATTGCAATTCAAATTGGTATTGTTGAAAATGAATAGAATGTAGGTAATGCTTAAACATCACACTGGATAAATGTGTCAAACTGAAATAAAGGGCATGTGTTAACTAGACCAGGCATAACTGGAACCAAATATAGCCGTTTGTCGATGCAACAAACCCTGGGTCTATTGCCCAGACCGTGCACAGGCCCGAGATCAAGATTGCAACATCCAAGACAAGGCCAAGGTGAAGAGATAGGTTCTTTGAGGAATCAAAGGGCAGGTTGGGAAGACCAAGTCAAGCCAAGGAGCAAGACACCGCTAAGGGAAAACCTCCCTTACCGGGCAGGAGAGCCTGGCGAGGTCAAGGTTGCCCCAGAAGCAAGCCTCAAGACCGCCCCGGCAGGCCTGCCGGGTCCTGCGAAGGAAAAAACACCCCGCCAAGGCTTCACCGCCCCACCTTGCAGCGACGCAAGTCATCGATCGGTGCGGTGTCAAGCCCCAAGGTGACTAAGTGGCTGTCTTTTGCCACATGGCAGCCATTTCCTACAGGAATCACCTCCGAATGACACCCGTCCAGCGACGTGTCATGCAGATAGGAGAGAAGGTGGCCAAACAGCCCGACAAGGCGTGCCGGGCAGGCCATGATGTGACGCTAAGCGGCGCATTTAATGCGTTCTGCTCTGTCTGCAGAGTAGATATGATAGCACCGTTTGCTATCTAATTAGTACACAATGATTGATTTGCCACTGTGGTGACCCCTTGATCTATAAAAGGAGGCCCATGGCAACCATAGAAAGGATTCGGACCCTTGTACACTCGTACGCGTGTAGCTGCTCTCACCCCGAGGCAACCCTGCCGGGCAAGAGCGCTGCATTTCCACCACCATCCACCATCAATCCACCAAAGCAGGAGTAGGGTTTTACGCCTCGCGGTGGCCCGAACCTGGGTAAAACTGCCCGTGCGATCTCTGCCGCGCTGCGCTGCGCTCCTCCGCTCTTTGTGCAACATGCTCAGTCCCCCTGCCGAACCAAAAGGGGCTCGTGGCCCCATAGGTGGCCGTGGTTTCCCACGACATCCTTTGGTGCGCCAGGTAGGGGGAAGCGCTTCATCACCATCTTCACCACCATCTTCTTCATCAACAGCTCCATCGTCCATGGTGCCCAAGAAGAAGCCCGGCGCCGCAGCTCATCCATCCACCTCGAAGGCCCCGCCGCACGCGACTGCTGACGCCACGGGGGCTACGGGGACACCTGGGGGTGTGGACGCTGCGGGGGACATGGTCGGCGCAGGCGGTGTTGTTACCACCTCCCCTGCGGCCGAAGCAGGAGCAGGAGGCACCGGAGAAGGACAACACCAACAACATCCCAGCGGCCACGCCCCACGAGGTACGGGAGGAGAGATCATTCCATCTACACCTCCCCATCCGGCTGAGGGGCACAGCCGCAGTGGGGGTACTCACTCTGGGGGGAATCGCAACTCCCCGACCGTTCGCGCCGCGGGTGTCAGGACCCCGATTCTAAGTCACACCGATCTAGCCTGTAACACCTCATATCACTTTGCGGCCTCACGCATGGTATTCCCACGGGTGTCGCCTTACCATGGCCTGGGACCGTTTGCGCCTTTTGGCTCACGTATATGATAGTGTTGCTAGCATCCATATGACAGAGAACCCGGGCCGACATGGCTAGTCATGAACCCAAAGCGGCGCTAACTTACGGGGACAGGCATACATGAATCAACATCGAGCATGTCGGTCAGCAGCGTGTGAATCCGGGCTGTAGCACTGGGCTATCAGGACTCCGGGAACCCGGGCTGTAGCAGGCTAGGCAGGACTCCGGATATCACCGCATGACATTTCCCCGAAGGGACAGACACAGGAACGAAGTGAAACACATGCCGGCCAGTCTAAGTGTTCTGGAGCAGTAGTGCTGGGTTATCAGGACTCCGGTAAACCGGGCTGTAGCGGACTACCAAGGCTCAGTGGAGACACCAGACTACATTTCCCCATAAGAGAGGCTGCCAAGGATAAACAACTAGATAGTCGGATCCCACACATACCAAGCATTTCAATCATGCACACAATATGCTCGATATGTGTAAATACAACATGGCATCACAACAAAACTCTACAACTCAAAGTACTTTATTTAAAGGCTCCGGGGAGCCATACATAACATGTTCATACAGATAGGGGTCACACGACCCGACACTCAAGTCATACAAACATACAAGCACATGCGGAAGCAACTAGTCTGAGTACAGACACTAGAAAGAAAGAAGGCTTGACGAAGCCTGTCTATCTACATAGGCCCTTCACAAGCTCAGGTCACCACCTGGGTGGCAAGTCACTCGTCAACGTCGAGATCTACATAGAACCCATCGGAGGGGGCGGTGTTCTCGTCTGCAACAATTATTAAAGCAACATGAGTACAAAGGTACTCAGCAAGTCTTACAACAGATCCTAATATACATGCACATTCTCAAGAAGGGTGGTGGAGTTATTGCAGCAAGCCAGCTTTGACTCTTGGCTACGCTATCCTACGAGACATCACTTGTGAAATTAGTTTTCGCACACGAGTCCACTAAACACCATCACAATACTCCACCGTGGATCCTCCCTCGTAATCCTACGAGAGGGCCATCCGCGGTACTCACACTTATCTTGAGTCTTTTAGTAGTAACCATTAACTTGTCTATGAACTACATAAGTGACCAAGTAGTCCTTTACCGTGGACGCGGCTATTCGAATAGTTTTATACCCTGCAGGGGTGTACTTCGTCACACATGTTTCCACCACATAGCGTCTGCACATGACAAGTGCTTGGCAGACTTCAAGCGAAAGCCGACGTGGGTGTAGACCACGACCTGACTAACCACACAAGTCTCTAGTCCAGGTTTATCGCCTATTCGGGTTCCATTCACAAGGAAATCCGGCCGGGGTGTCCTCAACGGCCCCAAACGATGTGTGCAGGGTTCCCGAGACACCAAACGGGCGACCCGGTACACCGTGCCACGTGCCTACCACATCACAGCCCACCCCTAAGGTCAGCGCTGCGCACGGCCTCCAGCATACTACAAACACCAGAAACTACTTGCAACTCCTGGACAGAGGACGAGAGGGGTCAGTAAGTCGAGCGGAGTCATATTTCAGGGCCCAATGTGTGGTAGTAGCTGAATCTTAAATCACGCATACAGATCTCAGTTCTTAAGGACGGCCTCAATGAAACAACCCACCATGTACTCCTACATGGCCTCCCATCGATACCTTTACCAAAACATGTTCAACACTTCACTCTCATTACCGACACAACCATTCACTCTAGCTCATCACCCTGATGAGCCAGACCTGACACAACTCTAAGCATAGCAGACATAGCATGGTAGGAAACACAGACATGGCTCAATCAACTCCTACACATGCTAGTGGGTTTCATCTAGTTACTGTGGCAATGACAGGTCATGCAGAGGATATGGGTTCAAATACCACAACACACAGCAGTTTGAAACGCGTTGTCTTAATGCAATAAACAAGAGCAGAAGCGAGAAGATGGGTTTGTATCGAAATGATCAATGGGGTTGCTTGCCTGACAGAGTGGTAGTGGAATACTGCCCTTCAGTTAGATACTCATGAATATCCTCGGAGGCAGAACCTACCACGAAGAACACATCGAAACACAATCATTACATGGCAATATGCAACAATATGATGCATGCTATGACATGGCAAAATGAGTGTGTTTTGGCTAGTGCAACTTAGAACAGATTGGGTTGAGTTCATTTGAATCAAGGATTCAATTGCAAACCCAAAATAAGAGGTTATATTAGTGCATTAGCTTGTTTCATCTAATCAGCAAGGTTAAAGTGTTCTGACATGCATGAAACTAGTACAGATGGAAAGATTGGATTTTTCTGATCCAAATTCATATATAATTTGTTTGATTTGGAGTTACGGTTGAATTACTATGAATTTTTGAAGTTTGTAGTATTTTCTGGAATTTCCTGTATAAAAATAAATCCAGAAAAATACTTATTACGTCAGCATTGCGTCAGGGTGACGTCAGCAGTCAACGGGGCCGGTCCAGGTCAAACCTGGCCAGTGGGTCCCGTGTGTCAGTGTCATTAGTCTAACTAATTTTTAGTTAGTCCTAATCCTAAGTTAATTAGCAAGCGGGTCCCACCTGTCATAGACCCAGGGGGGTCAAACTGGGTCAGTGGGGTCAAACCCGCCGGCGTTTAGCCACCGGCGAGGCCATACGTGGCGGGGCAGTGCGGGATTCGTCCTCCGACGACCAAAACGACGGTGGAGCACATCTACGTGATGCGGGGAGTGAGCCGCGTCGAGTGGTGGCAGTGGGTGGAGCTGGGGTGGCCGAAAACGACGCCGGCGATGAGCTGTGCGGCAGCCGGAGTTCGGGCGAGCTCGGGCTCATCGCTAGGGGGCACGGCGAGGTGCGTGGAGTGGTTCTGCGGGCTCCTGGGGATGCGGAGAAGACGATGGCGTGCTCGGAATCGAGCCAACGTGGCTGTGGCCACGACGGCGACGTGCAGAGGCGGCAGCGGGTGCGGCCGAGCTCGGTGCAGTCGATGCAGGGCTCGAGAGCGAGAACGGGAAAGATGGGGAGGTAGCTGAGCTCACGGCGGTCACGACGGAGCAGTCGGCGAGGTCGGGGGCGAGCCGGAGCAAGCGGGGCGGCGAGATGGATCTCCGACGACGGGCGTTGAAGACGAGGTCGGTGCGGTGGCTTCAGGGCGAACGAGCGCTCGGGGCTCATTCTGCTCGACGGAGAGGACGGTGGCGGAGCTGCTGGACAGGGTGGCGCGACGAGGAGGCGACGGTGGCCGCGGTTACGTCGGCGGTGCGGCTACGGCTGCGTCGGCCATGGTGGGGAGAGAGTGAGAGAGAGGCGCAGGGGGGAGAATGAGGTGTCCAGGGGGTCGAGGCGACGACGTGGAGGACGTCCAGGCGTCCAGCGGCTCGAGCGGCAAGCAGCTGGCGCCGTGGCGGGCTCGCGCACGCCGGCGTCACCTCCCTGCCTGCCTGGCGGGGACGAAGCAGCTGGCTAGCATGGGCCAGCACAGTGCTGGGCCGCCAGGTGGGCTGGCTGGTGGCTTGCCAGGTAAGTTTGTTTCTCTTTTATTTTTTGTTTTCTATATTTCTGCAAGTTTGTGGCTTTTCTAAAAATACCTAGGCACTTTCAAAAACCACCAAACTGCTCATGCCCACTGTATAGAGTATATCCAACATGGAACATTTTAGTTTGGGATTATTTGGACATTTAAAATATTTACTAGCATTTAAATGCCCAAATGCAAGTTACATATGATTTAATTCAATGACCTTATGATGACCTAGAAAAATGTGAACCAGTTTTGGCAGAGGTTCTAACCCAAGACAAAAATGACGGACATTTTAGAAGGGCATTTCAGGTTCATTGAAAAATATTTTAGTAAACCCTAGTTGTTTCCAGGGGGGGTGCTGGGGTTCTATCATCCCCATTTCAAGTTTCTGGAAAAGTTTAAACATGATGCAACACTCTAATGCATGAACTAGCTAGGGTGTGACAACTCACCCCCACTCAAAAGAATCTCATCCCGAGATTTAGGATCCTCCGGGAAGAAGGTGGGGTACTCAAGTCGAAGACGATCCTCCCTTTCCCAAGTAGCTTCTTTCTCGGAATGGTGTGACCATTGAACCTTGAGAAACTTGATATTCTGGCGTCGAGTGGTATGTTCGGCTTGGTCAAGGATACGAACGGGATATTCTCGATATGTGAGATTATCTTGGAGATCAAGCGTTTCGTGGTCCACTTCACGGATAGGATCCGAGAAGCAACGCCTGAGTTGAGAAACGTGGAAGACATCATGAACTCTGGAGAGATGCAGAGGTAGTTCCAATTGGTAGGCAACTTCTCCTCGTTTGGCAAGAATGCGAAAGGGTCCAATATAACGAGGAGCCAATTTACCCTTGATACCAAATCGATGGGTTCCCTTCAAAGGAGTAACCCGAAGGTAAGCCTTCTCGCAAACTTCATAAGTCATGAGCTTATTTTTGCGGTCATATTGGCTCTTTTGACGAGATTGGGCTGTTTTCAATTTCTCACGAATAATGCGAACCTGCTCTTCTGCTTCCTGAATCATATCCGGGCCAAAGAGTTGTCTTTCCCCGGTTTCTGACCAGTTAAGAGGCGTTCGGCATTTTCGTCCATAGAGAACTTCGAAAGGGGCTTTGCCCAAGCTAGCTTGATAACTATTGTTATAAGCAAATTCAGCGAATGGAAGACATTTCTCCCAACCCATACCGAAAGAGATGACAGAAGCTCGGAGCATATCTTCCAGAATTTGATTGACTCGTTCTACTTGACCACTTGATTGAGGGTGGAAGGCGGTGCTAAAGGAGAGACGAGTTCCCATAGCATTTTGGAAACTTTCCCAAAATCGAGAGGTGAAAAGACTTCCACGGTCTGAGTTAATCTCCAATGGAACACCATGAAGAGACACTATTCGGGAGATGTACAAGTCAGCTAGCTGGCTAGCGGTTATACTCTCACGAACAGGTAGGAAGTGGGCTACTTTGGAAAGACGATCGACAACGACGAAGATAGCATTATTCCCTCTCTTGGTCCTGGGAAACCCGGTAATGAAATCCATACCGATTTTATCCCATTTCCATTCAGGAATAGCCAAAGGTTGAAGGGTGCCAGCAGGCCGTTGATGCTCTGCTTTAACACGACGACAGACGTCGCAATTAGCAATGTATTGAGCGATTTCTCTCTTCATCCTAGTCCACCAAAACCTCTGGCGTAGGTCTTGATACATTTTGGTACTACCGGGATGAATGGTGAGAGGGGATTCATGAGCTTCCTTAAGGATCAATTGCCGTAGCTGTTGTTTCTTGGGAACCACTAGACGGTTCTCGAAGAAGACAACACCTCGCTCATCCATGGAGAAACACTTAGCAGCTCCGCTAGCAATGTTCTCCTGGATGCGGAATATGCCCTTATCACGCTTCTGGGCAGCTATGATTTGATCCGTAAGGTTAGGTTTTGCCACCAGGGTGGATAGGAATCCTCGAGGAACAATGTGAAGGTTAAGCTTACGAAATTCCTCGTGGAGAAGTGGTTGACTTTGTTGTAACATCAAGTTGTTACAATAAGATTTACGACTTAGCGCATCAGCCATGACATTGGCTTTGCCCGGGGTGTAAGTTATTCCTAAGTCATAATCCGTAATCAACTCGACCCAACGTCTTTGCCTGAGATTCAAATCCGGTTGGGTGAAGATGTATTTCAGACTTTGGTGATCGGTGTAAATTTTGCAACGATTACCAAGAAGGTAATGTCGCCATGTTTTGAGTGCATGGACCACAGCTGCAAGCTCTAGATCATGTGTGGGATAATTATCCTCATGTGGACGCAACTATCGAGAAGCGTAGGCAATCACATGACGATCTTGCATGAGTATGCAACCTAGTCCTTGTCGCGAGGCGTCGCAATAGATAACAAAGTCCTTAGAAAAATCTGGTGGCATAAGTACGGGAGCAGATGTCAGGCGTCTTTTCAGTTCCTGAAAGCTGAACTCGCACTGTGGGGTCCACTCGAACTTTTTATCTTTCTTGAGAAGTTCAGTTAGAGGTTTAGCAACCTTGGAGAAATTCTCGACGAAGCGGCGACAGTAGCTCGCTAAGCCAAGGAAACTCCGAACTTGCTTGACCGTTTCAGGTGGAGTCCAATCAAGGACGGCTTGAACTTGCTCGGGATTGACAGCAATACCCTTCCCAGAGATTACGTGGCCTAGATAGGTCACTTCTGGCAACCAAAATTCACACTTGGAGAATTTGGCATAAAGGCGATGCTCTCGAAGTTTCATCAATACCAGCCTTAGATGCTCGGCATGTTCTTCCTCATTCTTGGAGTAGATGAGTATATCATCGAGGTATACCACGACGAATTTATCCAAATACTCCATGAAGATCGAGTTCATTAACCGAGAGAAAGTGGCTGGAGCATTGGTTAAACCGAAGGACATGACGGTGTACTCGTATTGGCCATAACGAGTAACAAAAGCCGTTTTAGGAATGTCCCCGTTCTTGATTTTGATTTGATGGTAGCCCAACCTCAAATCCATTTTGGAAGATCCTGGGGAGCGGATACTTGTTCTTGATAGTGACCAAATTGACACGTCGGTAATCTACAACCATCCGATCCGTTCTATCCTTCTTCTTGACGAAGAGGACGGGGCAAGCCCATGGAGATGAACTAGGACGGATGAAACCCTTTTTCAAGGACTCATCGAGTTGTTTCTTAAGCTCGGCTAGTTCTAGGGGTGCCATCTTATAGGGTCTTCTAGAGATTGGGACGGTTCCTGGAACAAGGTCTATCAGGAACTCGACATCTCTGTCAGGTGGAACACCTGGCAGTTCTTCTGGAAAGACATCCGGGAAGTCACAGACTACCGGAATGTCTTCAAGGTCTGGAAGAGGGTTGGCATTTAGGGAGTAGAGCTGATGCTTAGACACTCGGGTCAAAACATTGACTGTCTTGCCCGATGGATGCGTGAGTTGAACAGTTCTAGTAAAGCAATCAATCTTAGCGTAATGGGCTGACATCCAGTCCATACCCAAGATGATGTTTATGTCCGAGGACTTGAGAGCTATCAGTGATGCAAGGAAGACCAATCTATCGACAAGAATTTCATTTCCATGGCTTACCTGAGAGGTTTGCCATTTAGAACCAGGGGTTTGAATTACCATGGAGGTGGGCATGTCACAAAATGTGGTGTTGTGCAATCGAGCATAGCTCTCAGAGATAAAAGAATGAGATGCTCCAGTATCAAAAAGAACAGTTGCCGGATGGCAGTTAACAAGGAGCGTACCAAGGACGACGTTGGGATCCTCATGAGTTTCTTCAGCTGAGACATAGTTGACATGGACACGTGCAGTGGTGGCTGGCTTAGCGTAATATGTCTTTCCCGCTGGCTTGTCATGACCAACGGACTTTCCGGGCTGATTGGGGTGGTTGTTCTGGGGACACTCGCGTATGTAGTGACCCGTCTCTCCACACTTGAAGCATGTCACAACATTGGGGCGTGGAGCAGCATTAGCAGCGGGGCCACCATAGGCCTTGGGTGGTGCAAACTGCTGATTGGGGCGAGGCGCCTCAAAAGATGGCCTCGGAGTGAACCTGGGTGGCAGGGCTGTGTTTGGAATCCACACCCGGCACTTCTGATGTCCAGAACCGGATGAAGAACCAAAGTCACGGGAGTGCTTGCGTGAGGCGTCATAGTCAGTCTGACCTGTCTCAGCACTGATGGCCTTATTCACTAACTTCTGGAAAGAGGTGCACTCATGTAGACGAAGATCACGGCGAAGCTCGGGGCTAAGTCCCTTGCGGAACCTTGCCTGCTTCTTGGCGTCGGTGGATACCTCTTCAGGAGCATAACGTGCTAGATTTCCAAACTCACGGCTGTATGCATCCACGGTCAGTCTACCTTGGGTGAAATTGCAGAACTCTTCCCTCTTACGATCCATGAGACCTTCCGGGATGTGATGCTCACGGAAAGCCTCACTGAAATCAGCCCAAGTGGTAATCTGGCCAGCCGGGCGCATAGCCTCATAGTTTTCCCACCAAAGGCTAGCAGGGCCTTCGAGGTGATAGGCAGCATAAATAACCTTATCAGCTTCGGCTACGTTGGCAGAACGTAGCTTATTGGTGATGCTGTGAAGCCAATCATCCGCATCGAGGGGCTCGACAGAATGATGGAATGTCGGTGGGTACAACTTGATAAAGTCATTGATTGACACCAATTCGTTCCTCTGATGACGTGCAGTATTCTCCTCAATGCGTGCTAGCAAGCGGTTGGTCTCACGCTTGTTTCTTTCTGCCTCCAGCATAACTTCGGCCAGAGAAGGCGGTTGAGGTAGATTCCCATCCCTAGCTGCACTGGCTTCACCCTGCTCCGGGGCAGCAGGGTTGTTGCGGGTATTAACTATCCTAGGAGAGACAAGACAACGGCTTAGACAAGGATGGCAAAATGCTGGCAAGGAAGCGCAGAATGTAATGGACGACATGAAATGCTGAGATGTTCATTTGCACGACATGGTAATATAGAAACTGCCATATATATACCATCGGTCATACACACCGTACATAGTTTAGTACAAGCCCAGGCTAAAGTACAACTACGGTGAAACACGTTACATCTCATCGGAGGCATTCCAAGCTCCTATACATTATTTTTCTACACCTCCAGAATGTGATACACACCAAGTCGTATCCCACGAGTCACGCAGGACTGTGGAGAATACAACTGTTACAATACTAGTGAAGCTACTACCAACTCAGACGTCTCCGTAGTAATCTTCATAGAGATTACCACCATGTCCTGGGAGCTGAACATGATCATCTGGAAACAGTCGGTCCTGTGGAGCTTGCGGTCCAAAAGGACTCAGATGTGGCCTTGGTCCAACAAACGGTGGCAGACGGGGACCACGGGGAGGAGTGATGCCTTCTACATCACGCCAGTCCATACAATCTGGCAGACCAGACCACACGGGGTACAAGTCCCTCATGTCCATATACCCAGCCTGCATGGCAGGTGCAAACCGTGTCAGAGTGGCCCAGTGATCAGAACGAGTGTTGAAGAGCTCCATTCGCAAGTCACGAATCTCACGGTCCTTGTCCTCAAGCAACTCGGTGGTGGTGCGGAGTAGTGAATCCTCATGGGTAGAGTCAGTGTAAAGGGCCTGATAGTACCCTTGTGCCCCAGGGAGTGATGCTGGCATATAGCGGAAATCAGTGTTCCGAAGCAAGGCAAGTCTGGCTCGCATGACAGTCATCATGGAATAAGCAGCATCCTGCACGGACATCTCGATGGTAACCCCAAGTCCATATGAGCAATGGAGGGGTTCAGTAGCTCCAGGATAGGAAGGGTATATCCTGACTGTGCAAAGGTATTGACTTTGATTAAAGTCTCGAAACTGCTCCTCGACGGTATACTCAGGATACCACCGATAGCCTGTCTCGATCATCACTCGGACCAGCATGGCCGTGTGACCAGGTACATCGAGGCACCGAGTCAGACGAACCACTTGATTCTGGGTGCGAGTGGCCATCTGAAAGCACAAAATAATGCAAAGGCATTAGAATTTTCTAGGGAAAATCGGACAGCATAACGGCTGTAAATGCTCAGGAAAAGAATTTGAGACATTCACAACAGTTTGCAAAGCCACTCAACAACATCATATCAAGGTTCCGGTTCAACTGACAACATACTAATAGTAGTAGAAACTAAACTGAGGCTTGTAACCAACAATCCTATAAGTTACTATGGATTAGTAACACGGGAACCTGATAAAGAGAAGAGAGCCTAGTCCTTAACCCACGTAGAAGGAGAAGAGGATGACTCAGATCAGAGGGCATAAGGTAAAGGAGTAAAAAGAGCCTTACGTCCCTCCCACAATCAATTCCCCTACATATAACTAAAGCATTTCTAGACTCGACATCGACCAGTTTGGCTTAACAAACCTACAGGCAGTCCGGCTCTGATACCAACGCTGTCAGGACCCCGATTCTAAGTCACACCGATCTAGCCTGTAACACCTCATATCACTTTGCGGCCTCACGCACGGTATTCCCACGGGTGTCGCCTTACCATGGCCCGGGACCGTTTGCACCTTTTGGCTCACGTATATGATAGTGTTGCTAGCATCCATATGACAGAGAACCCGGGCCGACATGGCTAGTCGTGAACCCAAAGCGGCGCTAACTTACGGAGACAGGCATACATGAATCAACATCGAGCATGTCGGTCAGCAGCGTGTGAATCCGGGCTGTAGCACTGGGCTATCAGGACTCCGGGAACTCGGGCTGTAGCAGGCTAGGTAGGACTCCGGATATCACCGCGTGACATTTCCTCAAAGGGACAGACACAGGAACGAAGTGAAACACATGCCGGCCAGTCTAAGTGTTCCGGAGCAGTAGTGCTGGGCTAGCAGGACTCCGGTAAACCAGGCTGTAGCGGACTACCAAGGCTCAGTGGAGACACCAGACTACATTTCCCCATAAGAGAGGCTGCCAAGGATAAACAACTAGATAGTCGGATCCCACACATACCAAGCATTTCAATCATGCACACAATATGCTCGATATGTGTAAATACAACATGGCATCACAACAAAACTCTACAACTCAAAGTACTTTATTTAAAGGCTCCGGCGAGCCATACATAACATGTTCATACAGATAGGGGTCACACGACCCGACACTCAAGTCATACAAACATACAAGCACATGCGGAAGCAACTAGTCTGAGTACAGACACTAGAAAGAAAGAAGGCTTGACGAAGCCTGTCTATCTACATAGGCCCTTCACAAGCTCAGGTCACCACCTGGGTGGCAAGTCACTCGTCAACGTCGAGATCTACATAGAACCCATCGGAGGGGGCGGTGTTCTCGTCTGCAACAATTATTAAAGCAACATGAGTACAAAGGTACTCAGCAAGTCTTACAACAGATCCTAATATACATGCACATTCTCAAGAAGGGTGGTGGAGTTATTGCAGCAAGCCAGCTTTGACTCTTGGCTACGCTATCCTACGAGACATCACTTGTGAAATTAGTTTTCGCACACGAGTCCACTAAACACCATCACAATACTCCACCGTGGATCCTCCCTCGTAATCCTACGAGAGGGCCATCCGCGGTACTCACACTTATCTTGAGTCTTTTAGTAGTAACCATTAACTTGTCTATGAACTGCATAAGTGACCAAGTAGTCCTTTACCGTGGACGCGGCTATTCGAATAGTTTTATACCCTGCAGGGGTGTACTTCGTCACACATGTTTCCACCACTTAGCGTCTGCACACGACATGTGCTTGGCAGACTTCAAGCGAAAGCCGACGTGGGTGTAGACCACGACCTGACTAACCACACAAGTCTCTAGTCCAGGTTTATCGCCTATTCGGGTTCCATCCGCAAGGAAATCCGGCCGGGGTGTCCTCAACGGCCCCAAACGATGTGTGCAGGGTTCCCGAGACACCAAACGGGTGACCCGGTACACCGTGCCACGTGCCTACCGTATCACTGCCCACCCCTAAGGTCAGCGCTGCGCACAGCCTCCAGCATACTACAAACACCAGAAACTACTTGCAACTCCTGGACAGAGGACGAGAGGGGTCAGTAAGTCGAGCGGGGTCATATTTCAGGGCCCAATGTGTGGTAGTAGCTGAATCTTAAATCATGCATACAGATCTCAGTTCTTAAGGACGGCCTCAATGAAACAACCCACCATGTACTCCTACAAGGCCTCCCATCGATACCTTTACCAAAACATGTTCAACACTTCACTCTCATTACTGACACAACCATTCACTCTAGCTCATCACCCTGATGAGCCAGACCTGACACAACTCTAAGCATAGCAGGCATAGCATGGTAGGAAACCCAGACATGGCTCAATCAACTCCTACACATGCTAGTGGGTTTCATCTAGTTACTGTGGCAATGACAGGTCATGCAGAGGATATGGGTTCAACTACCGCAACACACAGCAGTTTGAAACGCGTTGTCTTAGTGCAATAAACAAGAGCAGAAGTGAGAAGATGGGTTTGTATCGAAATGATCAATGGGGTTGCTTGCCTAACAGAGTGGTAGTGGAATACTGCCCTTCAGTTGGATACTCGTGAATATCCTCGGAGGCAGAACCTACCACGAAGAACACATCGAAACACAATCATTACATGGCAATATGCAACAATATGATGCATGCTATGACATGGCAAAATGAGTGTGTTTTGGCTAGTGCAACTTAGGACAGATTGGTTTGAGTTCATTTGAATCAAGGATTCAAGTGCAAACCCAAAATAAGAGGTTATATTAGTGCATTAGCTTGTTTCATCTAATCAGTAAGGTTAAAGTGTTCTGACATGCATGAAACCAGTAGAGATGGAAAGATTGGATTTTTCTGATCCAAATTCATATATAATTTGTTTGATTTGGAGTTACGGTTGAATTACTATGAATTTTTGAAGTTTGTAGTATTTTCTGGAATTTCCTGTATAAAAATAAATCCAGAAAAATACTTATTACGTCAGCATTGCGTCAGGGTGATGTCAGCAGTCAACGGGGCCGGTCCAGGTCAAACCTGGCCAGTGGGTCCCGCGTGTCAGTGTCATTAGTCTAACTAATTTTTAGTTAGTCCTAATCCTAAGTTAATTAGCAAGCGGGTCCCACCTGTCATAGACCCAGGGGGGTCAAACTGGGTCAGTCGGGTCAAACCCGCCGGCGTTTAGCCGCCGGCGAGGCCAGACGCGGCGGGGCAGTGCAGGATTCGTCCTCCGACGACCAAAACGACGGCGGAGCACATCTACGTGATGCGGGGAGTGAGCCGCGTCGAGTGGTGGCAGTGGGTGGAGCTGGGGTGGCCGGAAACGACGCCGGCGGCGAGCTGTGCGGCTGCCAGAGTTTGGGCGAGCTCGGGCTCATCGCTAGGGGGCACGGCGAGGTGCGTGGAGTGGTTCTGCGGGCTCCTGGGGATGCGGTGAAGATGATGGGGTGCTCGGAATCGAGCCAACGTGGCTGTGGCCACGACGGCGACGTGCAGAGGCGGCGACGGGTGCGGCCGAGCTCGGTGCAGTCGATGCAGGGCTCGAGAGCGAGAACGGGAAAGATGGGGAGGTAGCTGAGCTCACGGCGGTCACGACGGAGCAGTCGGCGAGGTCGGGGGCGAGCCGGAGCAAGCGGGGCGGCGAGATGGATCTCCGACGATGGGCGTTGAAGACGAGGTCGGTGCGGTGGCTTCAGGGCAAACGAGCACTCGGGGCTCGGTCTGCTCGACGGAGAGGACGGTGGCGGAGCTGCTGGACAGGGTGGGGCGACGAGGAGGCGACGGTGGCCGCGGTTACGTCGGCGGTGCGGCTACGGCTGCATCGGCCATGGTTAGGAGAGAGTGAGAGAGAGGCGCAGGGGGGAGAATGAGGTGTCCAGGGGGTCGAGGCGACGACGTGGAGGACGTCCAGGCGTCCAGCGGCTCGAGCGGCAAGCAGCTGGCGCCGTCGCGGGCTCGCGCACGCCGGCGTCACCTCCCTGCCTGCCTGGCGGGGACGAAGCAGCTGGCTGGCACGGGCCAGCACAGTGCTGGGCCGCCAGGTGGGCCGGCTGGTGGCTTGCCAGGTAAGTTTGTTTCTCTTTTATTTTCTGTTTTCTATATTTCTGCAAGTTTGTGGCTTTTCTAAAAATACCTAGGCACTTTCAAAAATCACCAAACTGCTCATGCCCACTGTATAGAGTATATCCAACATGGAACATTTCAGTTTGGGATTATTTGGACATTTAAAATATTCACTAGCATTTAAATGCCCAAATGCAAGTTACATATGATTTAATTCAATGACCTTATGATGACCTAGAAAAATGTGAACCAGTTTTGGCAGAGGTTCTAACCCAAGACAAAAATGATGGACATTTTAGAAGGGCATTTCAGGTTCATTGAAAAAGATTTTAGTAAACCCTAGTTGTTTCCAGGGGGGTGCTGGGGTTCTATCATCCCCATTTCAAGTTTCTGGAAAAGTTTAAACATGATGCAACACTCTAATGCATGAACTAGCTAGGGTGTGACAGCGGGTGCGACCGCAGAGCATGCGCCACCCCCGGAACGAGCCGACCCAGCCGCTACGCCAAACGGAGCCGCTGGCCCTCAAGCGCCTCCACCTCGTCACCACGCCATCCAGGAGGCTGGCTCATGACGACGAGAGCATGACGTGACCGCTACCAGCACCGTCAGGAGCCGGGCGACGTTACGGTCTTCATCGACATCCATGCCAAGCACCGCTTCGGAGGCCATGGCGTGGGCCCAGCTGCTGTTGAGATTTTCGCCGGCAGCCGATCAGATGGATGAGTGGAGAGCCACCATTCAGAGTCTGATTGGCTCCGTCGAGGCGGGAGGATCGCAGCGGGCTGGCCCGCCACGACCTCCCCAAGCAACGACAATGGCCCACACTGCTGGCCGTGCGGAAGGGGCCACTCCTACGGTGCAGTCCCCTCCACGGCAGCCAGCCTGGGAGCCGCGCAACCAAGAGCACGACGACGTCTCGATGGCTTCGTCCGACCCTCTAGCGCGTCAAGGCCAATGGTGAGTCCTGGAGGACAGGCAGAGGGAAGGTGTGCGTGTCACCATCGAGCGACACTGTGACGCCCGCCGCCAGTCCGACAGGCGCGATGGCCCCGACGTCGACGAGCCCACACTCGCTGAAAGTGGGTACCTGCCTTTCGAGGCTGGGTGCCCTGCCTTCACCCGCGAGCTGCGGCAAGTCCGTTGGCCATCCACTCGCACGTTCAAGCCGGAGATACCAGAGAAGTATGATGGGAGACTGAACCCGGCAGAGTTCTTGAGCATCTACACCATCGCTGTTCAAGCTTCCGGGGGAAGAGATGAGAAGGTATTCGCCAACTACTTCCCTTTGGCACTCAAGCCAAATGTGAGGTCTTGGCTGATGCACCTAACGGAGAACTCCATTTCGACCTGGGCTGACCTGTGCCATGAGTTCATTGGCGCCTTCACGGGCGGCCATCAAGAACCAGGGCGGCCCAGCGACTTGCAGCTTCTCCAGCCGAGTCCATAGGAATATTCCAGACATCCACCCGGCAGCTGTGATAGCTGCGTTCCAGTCCAACGTGATCAATCGTCGGATACATTCCAAGATGAATGTTTGATTGCCCAAGACTGTGAAGGAGCTTTACACTTTGGTGGATAAGTGTGCTCGAATAGAGGAGGGGAGGAAGCTCCCCGGAGAAGAGGATGGCATCAACATCGATTCAGAGGACGATGATAAGGCCACCAGTCAAAAGAAGAAGAACAAGAAGCGCAACAAAAGGCGCAAGGATAAAGCAGTGATGACCGTTGAGGGATCAGGCATGCCTAGTACCGGCAAGAAAGCCAAGGCTAAGATACCCGGCAAGGAAGTTGCCGCGTGCACTGATTGCCGGGAAGCCGCGGCTGCCGAGAAGGCTGGGAAAGGCGATGGCCCGTACTTCAAGATCCATCGGACCAAGGGCCACGATCTCCAGGAGTGTCATCAGGTTGAGCAGCTTGTCAAGAAGCAGAGGGCTGCATATGAGAAGCAAGATAAAGAGAAAGGTCAGAATGGCGCTGGCGGAAACGGCCGGGGTGGCGGAGCAAGCCGCCCCGACAAGGCTCCTCAGAATCATGGGAAACCCGCCAGAGGCCGTGAGAAGGAGGATTGCAACGATGAGAGTGATGGAGGAGATGAAGAGGAAACCAACGAGCAGGAATTCCGGAAAGCCACTGACGCCGTGTGCATTGACGGGGGTGCACCTTTGCACTCCTCCCACTGCCAACTTAAACGGTGGGCGCGTGAAGTCAATGCCGTGGAGTCAGCGGCAGACTCTCGGAGGCCGCTCAAGTGGTCCCACATGCCCATCATCTTCGACGAAGAGGACCACCCTGACCGCACCACCGCGGTAGGGTGCTTGCCGTTGTTGGTATCACCAACAATCCGCAACCTCAAAGTCGCAAAGATGTTGGTTGATGGCAGGGCCGGGTTGAATCTGATTTCTTCAAAGGTCATCAGCAAACTCCAGATAGCAGAAGAGGAGCTCAAGGTTACTGGTACGTTTCAAGGAATCAACCCCGGCAGGAGTCGTCCTAAGGGAAAATCATGTTGCCGGTGACATTTGCGGGAGAATTGAATTACCAGACTGAGAAGATCATGTTTGATGTGGTTGACCTCCCCCTGCCATACAATGGAATCCTTGGTCGCCCAGCTCTGGCCGAGTTCATGGCGGCATCCCACTATGCCTACAACACCTTGAAGATGCCAGGGCCGATGGGCGTCATTTCCATTCCATCAGACGAGAAGGACGCAATTATTTGCGTGGACAAGATGTACTGGGAAGCAGTCGCGGCAGAGGCCACTGAAGCTGCAATCCCCGCCAAGGAAAGTAATGGAAAGAAGGAGGCTAATAGGGACGCCGGCAAGGAATCCGGGAAGTGTACCTCTTCGGGGTATACTGCGCCTTTTGATGACTTGCCGGAGAGTTCCAATAGCAAGAGATCCAAGGCTTTTGCACCCGCTATGAAAAAGGTCCCGGCAGGGCTGGCTGGCGCTGATGGTACTTTCACTATCAGTGCCACCCTCGATGACAAATAGGAAAGTGCGCTCGTTGCCTTCCTGCGGGCGAATGTCGATGTGTTTGCCTGGCAACCATCTGACATCCCCGGTGTTCCCAGGGAGGTAATCGAGCACCACCTTGCTGTTTGCCCACATGCCCGACCCGTCAAGCAGAAGGTCCGAAAGCAAGCTTTGGAGCGGCAACAGTTTATTGCCGAGGAGATCAAGAAACTTGAGGCAGCTGGTCTGGTTAGAGGAGTGTAGCATCCAACATGGTTAGCAAATCCTGTGGTGGTACGCAAAGCTAATGGGAAGTGGAGGCTGTGCATAGATTTTACGGATCTGAACAAGGCATGCCCGAAGGACCCATTTCCCTTGCTGCGCATCGACCAGATTGTGGATTCCACCTCCGGGTGTGACCTGCTTTCCTTCCTGGATGCCTACTCTGGATATCATCAGATCTTCATGTCCAAGGAAGACGAAGAGAAGACCGCGTTCATCACCCCATGTGGCACATACTGCTTCGTGCGGATGCCTTTCGGGTTGAAGAACACCGGGTCCACTTTCACAAGAGCAGTCCAGATTGGTTTTGAGTCACAGTTACACAGAAACATTGAGGCTTATATGGATGATATTGTGGTCAAGACCAAGGACAAATCAACCCTTATTCATGATTTAGAAGAGACGTTTGCTAATCTGCGCAAGATCAACTTGAAGCTAAACCCGGAGAGGTGTGTGTTTGGTGTTCCTTTTGGCAAGCTACTTGGCTTCTTTGTGTCCCACCGGGGGATAGAGGCCAACCCCGACAAGATCAAGGCTATCGAGCAGATTCAAGCACCCAAGACAGTCAAGGACGTGAGGCATTTGACTGGGTGTGTTGCCGCGCTTAGCAGATTCATTTCCAAGTCTGCCGAGCGTGCCTTGCCGTTCTTCAAGATTTTGAAAAAGGCAGGACCCATGGAGTGGACCCCAGAGGCAGACGCTGCACTACAAGATTTGAAGGCCTACCTTTCCTCTGTGCCCACTTTGGTCGCTCCAAAACCTCAAGAGCCATTGCTGCTATACTTGGCAGCAACTATTCAAGTGGTTAGCGCAGCACTGGTAGCGCAGCGGGAAGTGGATGAAGTAGCAGACATAGTTGGTGTCCCTCCCGGGGAGGAAAGTGAGCACACCTCGGCAAGGTCAGATGCAGATCAAGATGGAGAAGAGCAAAGCAGCGGAAGCAGTTCTCTGGTCACGGCAAAGAAGAAAGTGGTGCAGTGCCAAGTATACTTCGTCAGCTCCCTGTTGCAGGGGGCTAGATCCAGGTACTCTGGCATGCAAAAATTGATTTTTGGCCTTGTCATGGCCTCAAGGAAACTGCACCACTACTTCCAAGCCCACAAGATCACAGTTGTCACCCGTTTCCCTTTGCAACGGATACTCTGAAACCCTGAGGCTATCGGCAAGATAGTGGAGTGGGCTTTGGAGTTATCCAGCTTTGGTTTGAAGTTTGAGAGCACATCAAGTATTCAGAGTAGAGCGTTGGCATAGTTTATTGCAGAATGGAAGCCAACTCCTGACGAAGAGGTGTTGGAGACAGTTATTCCCGGCAAGGAAGCGCCCCAAGAATGGATCATGTATTTTGATGGTGCCTTCTCCCTACAAGGTGTAGGGGCTGGCCTGCTTCTCGTTGCTCCCACTGGAGAGCACCTGAAGTACGTCGTCCAGATGCATTTTCCTCGGGAGGAGGCTACCAACAATACAACAGAGTATGAAGGGCTCCTTGCCGGGCTCAGAGTTGCAACAGAACTGGGGATCAAGAAGCTGATCATCCACGGAGACTCACAACTTGTGGTGAGACAAGCCAACAAGGATTACCAAAGTCCATTAATGGAGGCATACATTGAGGAAGTGAGAACGTTGGAGGAGCGCTTTGACGGATTGCAAAGAG
Source organism: Thinopyrum elongatum (assembly GCA_011799875.1). Taxonomy (NCBI): domain Eukaryota; kingdom Viridiplantae; phylum Streptophyta; class Magnoliopsida; order Poales; family Poaceae; genus Thinopyrum; species Thinopyrum elongatum. The sequence goes on along the minus strand of CM022300.1, from coordinate 359,150,140 downwards.
AGCACGTACCCCATGTGGAAAACAGCATTGCTGATCATCTGTCAAAGTGCACTGCACAAAAGCTCCCTGTGGAACTAGGAAATTTTGTTCTCCATCTAACTCAGCCCTCCGTATCCCCGGCAACAATGGCCAGAAAGAGGACGAAACTGGACTCCAGCAAGCCTCTCCCGATAGAACCTTTCGAGGATCCCGGCAGAAAGCTTGTCGGGCGCAACTCCCCTCCGGTCGCTGAGCTGCATCCTCCCGCAAGGCCAGCGTTCCCCGCGGTCGAGGATCGCACTCTCACGAATGAGGAGGTGCCGTTAGTCCTCGTTGCCGAAGCCACAGGCTCCATCTTGGGCACGACACATAGTCCATTTCCTCCAAACTGGAGAACCTCCTGAAGAGCAAGAAGAAGCTCAAAGAGTAACCCGGAGGGCCAGTATGTATCGGTTCGTTGACGACACGCTGTACAGAAGGAGGCCCAACGGTGTGAAATTGAAGTGCATTTGCCAGGAAGGAGGAAAGGAACTGCTGGCGGAGATACACAAGGGTATGTGCGGCTCCCACATTGGATCAAGGGCATTGGTTGGGAAAGTTTTCCGGCAAGGATTCTACTGGCCCACAACCCTCCAAGATGCGGTCGAGCTTGTCACCAAGTGTGAAGCCTGCCAGTTCCATTCCAAGAATATCCACCTGCCTGCCCAAGCTCTTTAGACAATCCCTTTGTCATGGTCGTTTTCGGTCTGGGGGCTCGATATCCTCGGCCCTTTCCCCCGTGCTGCCGGGGGCTTTGAATTCTTGTTCGTTGCAATCGACAAGTTTACAAAGTGGCCGGAAGTAGAGCTCGTGAGAAAGGTGACTGCTCAGTCAGCTATCAAGTTCTTGAAAGGATTGGTGTGCCTCTTCGGAGTTCCTGCCTGGATCATCACTGACAACAGCACCCAGTTCACGAGTCGCGCCTTCATGCAATACGTTCATGCCCTCGGGAGCAAAATCTCGTTCGCCTCTGTGCTCATCCAAGGAGCAACGGGCAAGCTGAGAGGGCGAACGCTGAAGTGTTGCGAGGACTCAAGACGAGAACATTTGATAGGCTGCAGAAGTGTGGCAGGCTGTGGATCGATGAGCTGCCAGTGGTTCTTTGGTCCCTCAGAATGACACCAAATCGAGCTACCAGGCAGACTCCCTTCTCCCTAGTCTATGGGGCAGAAGTAGTTATCCCCACGGAACTCATTTACGGGTCACCTCGAGTGCTTGCCTATGATGAAGTAGCGCAAGATCAGCACCGGCGTGACGACGCTGCGCTACTCGAGGAGAACTGTCTCCAGGCTGCTACGCGTGCCGCACGCTATCAGCAAGCCATGCGTCGCTATCACAGCCGCAGGGTTCATGCCCGGTGTTGTGAGGAAGGCGACCTTGTCCTTAGGCACGTTCAGTCTGCCAAGGGTGCAAACAAGTTGACGCCGAAGTGGGAAGGCCCTTACCAGGTAGTACGAGTCACCAGACCTGGCGCAGTACGTCTGGAGACCGGAGATGGCATTCAGTTGCAAAACTCATGGAACATTGAGCATCTCCGCAAGTTCTACCCGTAAGGCGCGGCTGTCGGGCAGGGCCCGACAGCCACCCTTTTGTACAGGCCTTGCCTTTGTTGCATGTAACCCCTTGTACAAAGCCAGGCGCAGACCCTGAGCAACAGAGAAATAATGAAGCGCTGGGCCCCCCCCCCCCGACAAATTGCATGCATGCGTAAGCATATCATGAGCATTGCATGTTCATGTAGATAAGATCGCATGAGGCATCATTTTCATCTGCATCAAACTGCAGGCTCCTACCGTGGATTCGGTCCTGAAAAAGGAGAAGAGAAGACAAGCCTACAGTGCAATCTCTAGCAAGCCCAAACAGATAAGTTCTCTCTCTTATCCATACGCGTTCTATAAGTAAAAACTTGTGCATAGGAAAACCTCGCCGCTTTCAAAACTTAGGTGCTCCCGTCCCTTGACTCGAACGTTGCTTCGGTCGGGGTGGTTGTAGTGGCCTTTGGCGAGAAAGTTGGTGGGGGGCTGGTCCCTCTTTACGATTTGTGCCCGGCAGGCCCAGCCCGGTGGCAGCAAACTGAGGGTACCGGTAGGATAGCCTACCGGGGAAAAACTTGTTTACTTGAGCGTATAGAGACATTCTCCCTCTCCATTGACATGTTAGATGCACAAGTGCCCGGCAAGGTTTTTCTTTTTCATTAATATGCTGATCAACAAGTACAGACCTTACAGAACACAAACATGGATAAAAGAGATTACATAATTTGAGCTAAAAGTTTGGCAAGTGCCTACATGTTTTAGATTGAAAAAAGATAAGTGCCTGTAATCCCTTTCTTGTCCATATCCTCCTAGGCACTGCGGTGGAAGAGAAGGAGGGCAAAAGGGGTGCCTGAGCAAGATGCCCCACTCGACTCCGTCAAGACCTGCCGAGCGCAGCCTGACAAGATCGAGAGTGGCGAGGCTGCGAAGGAGAGGGACGGAAGGAGCAACTCTACGGTGCCTCGGCCACCACCTCCAGGGCCAACCAGAAGCTCCAGCAAAAAGCATCGGCGGGGAGAACCACCGAGGCTCAGCTAGAAGACTGCTGGAGGAGGCGAAGGCACCAAGAGAGTGGCCCTATCCCCAGCAACCAAGAGGTCGGTGATGATGGTGCCGGGAAGGGAGGGGAAGAGCGGAAAGACGAGGCAACAAGTCGGCAATACGAGACGAAGGCATCGGTGCCATCGTACTCTGACCTGACGCCCTGCCACCCACCCTCTCCGTCTTCCCTCGATCTTTCTCCATCACCACCGCTCCAGGGGACGCCGGCTCCATGAGTCGTTGCCTCCCCCGGAGAAGCTGCGGGCGGCGGTGGCGTCTGAGGCGCGCGAGGGGCGTCGCTCCCCGCCTTGGCGGGCAGGAAGATGCCACCGTCTTCAACATTTGCCCTGACTTCACCAAAGGGGGCGATACTGAGATTACCAAGGGACCCGAGCGCTGCACCCCTGGCGGACGCCGGAGCCACCAAGAGCTTCAGCACCTGGGAGGATGGGACAAACACGCCCCCGCGAAAGAAGGGCTTGGCGCCTCCCGCGCTGTGGATGGCATGTTCGCCGCGGCCCTTTTTACTCTGGACCAGGCCCACTCCCCAAGCTCCTTCACAAGCTTCCGGTGTCGCCAACCTCAAGCTCGAGCCTGGGGCTTGGCCCTGGTCTCTTTCTCTCAACATTGCAAGAAAAGAGAAGAAAAAGGCGAGAGGAGGAGCGTGGATGAGCACTTCCGCTTCCCCCTGCCCCCCTTTTATAGGCAGGCTGGGGGCTGATCCATCGATGGGTAACTACCGTCCCTCTCCGCCAACTCGAGAAGACCGGGCCCCTGCTTTGGCACTCTCCCACACCACGCGCCTCCGTTACCTACCACGCTCAATGCATGCAGCATACGTGGCCGGGGATAAGGGCGTGGTGGGAAGAGTGAATTGGAGTTACTCGCCCGTGCGTTAGAGTCATTCACGGGCCATTACAAGAATGGCCCCACCACAATTGGCGTTACACGACGGGCAGAAGAACCGAAAACCGACTTGGGCTTAGATTAATGAAGAAGCAAAGAAGATCTCAAAGGACAAGCAGCTATTTCCCCCTCGCCTGTGCACAAGTTAGGGGCCTACCCCGACGACGCCCAGCAGCGCGTTCGGGCCAGGCCCGGGGGCTCCTGTCGGTGCAACAAACCCTGGGTCTGTTGCCCAGACCGTGCATAGGCCTGAGATCAAGATTGCAACATCCAAGACAAGGCCAAGGTGAAGAGATAGGCTCTTTGAGGAATCAAAGGGCAGGTTGGGAAGACCAAGTCAAGCCAAGGAGCAAGACACCGCTAAGGGAAAACCTCCCTTGCTGGGCAGGAGAGCCTGGCGAGGTTAAGGTTGCCCCGAAAGCAAGCCTCAAGACCGCCCCGGCAGGCCTGCCGGGTTCTGCGAAGGCAAAACACCCCGCCAAGGCTTCACCGCCCCACCTTGCAGCAACGCAAGTCATCGATCGGTGCGGTGTCAAGCCCCAAGGTGACTAAGTGGCTGTCTTTTGCCACATGGCAGCCATTTCCTACAGGAATCGCCTCCGAATGACACCCGTCCAGCGACGTGTCATGCAGGCATGAGAGAAGGTGGCCAAACAGCCCGGCAAGGCGTGCCGGGCAGGCCATGATGTGATGCTAAGCGGCGCATTTAATGCATTCTGCTCTGTCTGTAGAGTAGATATGATAGCACTGTTTGCTATCTAATCAGTACACAATGACTGATTTGCCACTATGGTGACCCCTTGATCTATAAAAGGAGGCCCATGGCAACCATAGAAAGGATTCGGACCCTTGTACACTCATACGCGCGTAGCTGCTCTCGCCCCGAGGCAACCCTGCCAGGCAAGAGCGCTGCGTTTCCACCACCATCCACCATCAATCCACCAAAGCAGGAGTAGGGTTTTACGCCTTGCGGTGGCTCGAACCTGGGTAAAACTGCCCGTGCGATCTCTGCCGCGCTGCGCTGCGCTCCTCCGCTATTTGTGCAACGTGCTCAGTTCCCCTGCCGAACCAAAAGGGGCTCATGGCCTCATAGGTGGCCGTGGTTTCCCATGACACCGTTCAAATTGGTATTGATGCAATCGAGCGGCACAGTTCCGACTTGCACATAATGAACATCACATTGTGAATTACTGAAATAAACAAGGCATAAATGATCTGTATAACAACCAATTATAGCCATTGAAAATTGGACAGAGTCTCACTGCAACCAACCTAACAAGCAAATACAGATAAACAGGGCATATGCTTGAAAACTGGACAATTGCTCACTGCAACCAACCTAACAAGCAAATACAGATAAACAAGGCATCCGCTTGAAAACTGGACAAATGCTCACTGCAACCAACCTAACAACCAAATACTGATAAACAAGGCATCTGCTTGATAACCGGACAAATGCTCACTGCAACCAACCTAAGAACCAAATACATATAAACAAGGCATCTGCTCGATAACTGAAAAAATGCTCACTACAACCAACCTAACAACCAAATACAGATAAACAAGGCATCTACTCACTATAAACAACTATATATAGCCATTCGTGAAACTGAAGTGGACAATTCATACTTAAACATCACATAGCCCTATTGAACAATACATTTTTGCATAACTGAAATAATTAAACATGGCACAGTTAAAACACCGCATGGAAAATGCTACTACAACAAAGGGTACGGGTTGGCAAGCTAGAAAAGGTAAGATTTGCTGATAGGATGTTGCCTCACATGTCATGGACGGAATCCTTCTAGTTGGAAGAGCACAGACCCATGGTGCACTCTCTGATGTCACAAATGGGATGTTTCACCTTGGAAGAACCATTGTGGGTGCCCTCCTCATGGTCATGGTCGATGAGATCTGACTTGGCAAATGAGGATCCCAAGCCGCCGCCATAGAACGTGTCCTTCAGAATTGACAAAATGGGCTCGATGGCATACAAGGCTCGCAAATCCTTGACCGCGTGGTGGAAGAGATCAACGGCAGGGCCATCGAAGAGATCGACGGCAGTTGAACCAGAGGGGTTGTGGATGGACCACTTAACCTGTGACATGGCCTGCGTGAAGCCGTCATTGTCGACGAGCTTGATGTTGTAGCCAGCTTTCCCGAGATACAGTAATACGCTAGCCCGTTGATGTGAAGCCTTCGGCATGGCAACGTACTCAACGTCTTCGCCAGCTTCCGCGGCGAGGTGTTGCTCTCGGATCGACAAGTCGGGGCGAACGGCGGCCACCTCGCCAACGTCCGACAGAGAGGCCATGATAAACCTCTTCTTGGCCGAACGCTCATCGGGTTCCCCGGGATACGTGGTCGAGCTTAGGCTGCGACATTCTGGAGCAGGGGATGCGGATCTGGCGGGGAGGGACACCGCAGGCCTCATCTAGAAACTCAGGGGAGTGGGGCGACGGTATGGGAATCGCTGGGTAACCTGAACTTTATTATTATCTAAGCTAGGAGGAACATGCAGACCGGCGGGGGTTGGTGGTGGCGGCGAGCTAGGGTTCGAGGGGGGGAGGGGGCTGGGTGGGGGAGACTGTGGAGCGGGGGGGGGGGGTGTTTGAGGATACGCTACGGCTACTGAAATTTTTAGTAATGGTGGGTGGAGATGGTGGTGAACAAGGGAGGGCGACGGTTCAAATGCCTCAGCTACTGCAATTTTACTATAAGGTCGGTGCTGGAGGAGTATGGGCGACGGTTGAAGTACGGCGGCTACTAAAATTTGGGTAAAGGAATTGATGCGGGGCGGGAGTATCCAAGATCGTGCACGGTCCAATAAGAATATGCGTGTATGATAATAAGGAAAAGTGGCGGAACCGCCGATTTTTGCAACGCTCAAGGCGGGTAGTTTGTTTTTAGATTTCTAGCTAGCTGGTCTATCGCACACGGTTCGTCCTAATTTTCAGACGCAGACGTGGAATTCAATCTAAATAAACTACCCGCCTTTAGCTTGCGCAGGTGGTGATTTTACAGCGCACTTGCATCGCACACGGTTAAGCCAGTACCTCCACCTTTGCTTGCGCTTGCGCAGTCATGGTGATTCACAGCGCACTTGCATCACACACGGTTAAGACATTATACCCGTGTCCGTTGAGCGTCATCAGAGTCTTTGCAGCAAAAAAAACTTTAGAGAGGGTCAGAAGACAGCCACACCAGCATGTGGCCCAAATATATATTAGTGAAAAGGGTGGTCTGTGATGTTCAAAATTCCAATGCACAACTTTGACCGCGCGGGCCCATGGTTCGGCGCATCATTGAAGATCAATGAGAGGGGCCAGAAGTCAAGAACCACGTGGAAGTGGCCAAATATATGTAGGAATATAGGGTGTGATGTTTTAAACTTTGAATACACAATGCACAACTTTGTTGGCACCTGCCTCGCAAACCCGAAAGCACCCTTGGATATATATATAATGACATAATGTCGTAGCTAGCTAGGGTGCTTGACCCACCTCCCACATCTTGTCGGCGGGGCGGATGCACGTAATGATACTTTGGTCATACATGCATGTCGCCATGACCTACCATACGACGGACCAGTGAATCTATCGTTTGGTCAAACGACAACTGTTGTTGTCGATAAAACGCTTGGGCCAATAGATTGAACCATCATAAAAAATCACACGAGAGGGACCACAAAACCAGCACCGATTGCGTGCGGCCCAAAATGATGTATGTTGGAAGGGGTGATGTGTGTTTTCAATATAGAATAATGTACAATTTATATGTGGCGCCTACCTCTCGATACAGACAACAACCATGAAAGCTAGGTAGTTAAGGACGAGATACGCAGGGTACGGTGTCGGTCGAACCCAACAATCCGAGCATGTGGGAGGGAATCCTGACAACGCATGAGCTCGGGCTTTGGTTGAACGACATGTGACGGTGACCGGCCCAAACACGAACTAGGAGGAATCCATTCATGGCCACACAGATATGCGTGTCATCACAAAAAACCGCACAAGGGAGACGTGGTCGATCAGAAGACCGCGTATACACTGCATGCGGCCCAAAAATATGTATGGGTCCAGTGGTGTGTGATGTGTTTAAATCTCGAATGCACAACTTCAATGGGCCACCAACTACATTACAAACCGAACACCGTACCCGACCCTAAGCCAGGTCCAATACGTACGATGTCGGTTTCCCAACTTCGAGGCGGCGTTGGCGGGGGGGGGGGGTGTCGTCCAACGCATGCGCTCAAATATTATTTTGTCTAACATGGCACACATAGCAATAGGAAACCATCATGGTCAAACCCTTCTTGTATGTTGGGTCAAAGGGATAGATTGTGTGGGCCCGCCTTGTTATCGGTCAAGGATAATATATATACCTCGGGGAGCCCACAGATATGTGCGGCGTCTATAAACCGAACAAGGGAGACATGCTCGGTCAGAACACCCGCCCCCCTATACCATGCATGCGACTCGAAAAAATGTATGGGTCTGGTGTGTGATTTGTTCAAATCCCGAAAGCACAAGTTCGATGGGGCACCAACTACATCAGTAACATTACAAACTGAACATCGTACCCCCGTGGCCAGGTTAAAGACGTACGATGTCGGGAACGCAACTTCGAGGTGGGGGGGGTAGGGGCCGGGTGCCATCGACGCATGTGCTGAAACTTGATTTGCTCTAACATAGCACACGGAGCAAAGAGTAAACCCTTCTCGTGCGTCGAGTCAAAGGGATAATTTGTGTGGGCCTACAGATGTCGATCATTCTTTGATTTTTGAGAACAAAAAATAACCAATAAAAACATAGTCTACAAATTAGCAAAACAAGGATCCCAAGGTTTATATAATCGCCATGACAGGTCACTATAGAGTCGATCATTCTTTGATTTTTTAGAACAAAAAATAACCAATAAAAAACATAGTCTACAAATTAGCAAAACAAGGATCCCAAGTTTTATATAATCGCCATGATAGGTCAATATAGAGACATTTATCTCTATAATGACCATATCATAGCATTTAAATGAAGCTAGAGATATGCAACTTCCCATCGGGTCACCCATCCTTAGACTACTCCAGCCCAAGCACACTTAACTTCTGCATTCTATTCGGCTAGGCTAGCGGATGGGAAGCCGCCCCTTGCTGATAGGAATTGCCTCCTTGCCTTTAAGGCATTTCACGCTGGTCACCCTATGGGACCTACTCCCTACTATCACACACATTTGTGCATTTAGAAACTGTGTGTGATATTTATATGGCCGGTGTGCCGCCGCCTAGCCTTCAATGAGCACTGACACTGGCAGCGGGAAAATGATGGGAGAAGAGGCGGGAAACCAATGGGAGGAGTGGCGGGAAACGGTAGCGTGTTTGGATAAATAACAATTATTATAGAAAACTTAGTAGAGAAGGAAGCATGAGCTAGCACGACCCATGCGCACAGTGCTTACCCATATAAATAAAATCACAACCGGAACTGCATGTGCTGTCGAAAGGGATGAGGATTGCCGTTCGAACTGGGAGCATCCAATGGTGCAGACGTACGATCCGTGGGGTTTGGGTTCTGGCCAATCAGAACGCACGACTCAGATCGCGTGCCCAACAGGGTGGGGGGCATCAGCCATGGTTTGGTAGGCACACGGCTTTCGTGAGCGAACCATGTGCTATTTGAAAACATTTCGTGAGAAGAATCTCGGTTTTTAAATCCCCATAAATCAAAAACTCACCCGAAAATTGTGAAACTTGGCATGGTGTCACGACATGGCACATATATGTCGAGGAATTTTTTTTGTCCATTTTGGCGCAAGTTTTATTACAAGCCTCTTACAAACTGAGCTTCTCTCAAGAAGCCTCGTGGTTCCGATAGGGAAACGTGTCCCCCTTGTGGGCGAAACGATAATCACTGCCTCTTTTTGCCTTGTATTTTCTTCTACAGGCAACATGGAACGACAGGATATCCGTGCTGAAATTTAAAATTATTCTCGGTTCGTTTGGCCTTTTTATACACTAATTGAGTTTCCTAGGCATTTAATGTCCGTAATTCAAATCTGAACTACAAATACATGCTCCAGTTCACCAAACTGGCCAGAAAAATTATACACGTGTCCTTGGGTGCATGTTTAGGTCCCATGCAAGGAATGGGAATGAATTACAACCGTACTGGCGTCCTGGCTCGTCCTCAAACATTTGGAATCTCGGTTTTTAAATCCCCGTAAATCCAAAACTCACCAGAAAGTCATGAAAGTTGGCATGGTGTCACGTCATGGCACATATATGTCATGGTAAAAACATTGTCAAATTTGGGCCAAGCTTTATTACAAACCTCTTACAAACCGGAGCCTGTCGCAAGAACCCTCGTGGTTTCGATAGGGAAACGTGTCCCCTTGTGGGCGAAACGATAATCGCTCCCTCTTCTAGCCTTGTATTCTCTTCTACATGCAACATGGAGCAACGGGAGATTCACGCTGAACTTTGAAATTATTCAGGGTTTGTTTGACCTTTTTTATTCATTAATTGAGTTTTCTAGGCATTTAATGTCCATAATTCAAATCCGAACTACAAATACATGCTCCAGTGCACCAAAATGGCTAGAAAAAATGTACATGTGTCCTTGGGGTGTATGTTTAGGTCCCATGGAAGGAATGGGAATGAATTCAACCGTCTCGATGTCCTGGCTCGGCCACAAACATTGCGAATCTCGGTTTTTAAATCTCCGTAAATCCAAAACTCACCAGAAAATCATGAAACTTGGCATGGTGTCACTACATGGCACATATATGTCGTGGTAAAATAATTGTCCAATTTGGGCCAAGCTATATTACAAGCCTCTTATAAACCAAAGCTTCTCGCAACCCTCATGGTTCTGGTAGGGAAACATGCCCCTCTTGTGGGCGAAACGATAATCGCTGCCTCTTCCCGCCTTGGACTTTGTTTTCTATAGGCAACATTGAATAACAGGAGTGTTGTGCTAAAATTTGAAACTGTTCAGGGTTTGTTTGGCCATTTTATATATTAATTGAGTTTTCTAGGCATTTAATGTAGTCCATAATTCAAATTTGAACTACAAGAACATGCTCCAGTGAAGCAAAATGGGTGGAAAATCGTACATGTGTCATTGGGTGCATGTTTAGGTCTCATTGAAGGAATGGGAATGAATTACAAACTTCTCGTCGTCCTGAAACATTGAGAATCTTAGTTTATAAATCCCAGTAAATCGAAAACTCACCCAAAAAACATGAAACTTGGCATGGTTTCATGACATGGCACATATATGTCGTGGTAAAAAAATCGTCCAGTTTGAGATAAGGCGCACACATTAATAGCCAATGAAGTCCTTTTGAAACAAATAGCTGACATGTTAATATTGCAAACGGTTGTATTATATGAACAGTGTGTTCCCGTAACCATTTAAGTGCGGCCACGCGTCCCTCTTTTCTTATGGGATAGTACTACCTCCGTCCTCGTTCATTGGTCATCTTTGTATTTTGTGCCAAAATTTAACCATACTCAGTGGCGTGCGTGCAGCTATTTGATTAGACGGGACGAGCGCAAGAAGTCCACCGTGCAGGCTCGACAGTACGCGTGCATCCTGTCCACCTCGCAGGTTCGACGGGACACGTGCGAGTAGCAAGGCCGCCCATGCTCACCGGGAAGCGAGCTCTTTGACCTCCATCCACCAGCCGCCCGCCTCGCTCACAACTTCTCCATTAATGGCGGCCTGGCCACTGTTTAACACGCAGTTAATTAAAGCACCTGGACGGAGGGTGTTTGCTTGTGATCCCATGGCCCCGCTTAATGTTAGCACTTGATTTGTTCGTGTTTTCAACTCGTATTCCGGCCTAATTTAAAATGCCACATAGGGCAACGGATAATACGATGACAAATAAAATGGCAACGAATAATACGATGACAAATTTACAATGGCACGGATAATAATTGTCTTACATATTCCGGATAATTTAAAATGCTACATGCGGCAAAGCCCGGAAACACGGGGGGCAAGAGAAGAAGGAAATCGTAGACAACGATCTAGGTCGCTACTGTCTCTACTCCTCGATGGATCGCCGGGCGACGACATCCTCTAGCTCCTTCTTCAATTCCTCATGACTTTGCTTGAAAGCAGCCACGGATTCCTCCACCTCCTGCTCGCGCTCGATCCGGAGCTTCCTCAAGTCACCCATCAGTTCCTCGACGACCGCTGTCAGCGTCATCCCCGAGGCACTGCTCAGCTCATGCAACATCTTCCAGCCGGCGGCCTCCTCCTTCTCGATGAGCGCCTTGAGGAGCTTCGCATTGTCACCCATGAGTTGCTCGACGAGGCCGGTCGCCTTCTCAACCGAGGCATTGCTCATCTCGAGCAGCTTCATCAAGCCGTCAACCAGCTCCTGCTGATTAATGAGGCTAGCGAGAATGTCGTCATCGCCGGCCAAGGACTTCAGCAATGCTAGCTCGTCGCGATCGCCGACGCGGTGAGTGCGCTTGTGAGAGCCCTCGCGTGCCGGTGAGAGCTCGTTCGAGGGCTCCGCGGTGCGCCGGGACATCTCTACTGCGGCTGCCGCGTGGCGACGGGACCTCTCTAGTGCTTCCGCGGCCTTGGTCTTTGCTCCCTGGTTATATTTCCACCCGAAACTCCTCCTACCGGTCATGGCGGAACGACTTGACAGGAAAGACCAGTTTTGTGGGTGATGAGGAGAGGAACTGTGAAGTAATTTTTGAGTGGGTAGTTTTTATAGCCCGGTGCTAAGTGTGAACACATATTGGTTTGATCCGTGTGAACAGATTTGCAATTACTTATTGCATTATAATCTGAATGTGACGAGAAACAAGGTCAAAATTTATTGATGGTTCTGGGCCTACAAAGCCCGTTTCTGTTGTTCTGGCTCATCACAAATAGTTCTTATGGGTCAACCGTATGCCACGCATTGGAAGGCTGAAACATGGGCCCACGTTCTCAGATATACGCGTACGTGTCTGCCCACTATCACACATGGTCAAGATATCACCATCGTGTCCGATGGATGCGCTGTCGCGCCTCCCACGGGGTGCCCGAAGGTTGACCACGTGGTTTCTCGCCGTTGAGGTGGCTGTGGCGCGCTCTGCTCGCGTCCGTCCGCGTGTTTTGCTCGCCATTGAGGTGGCCGCGGCGCGCTCCGCTCTGGCGTCCCTGCGCGCGCTCTGCTTGCCGTTGAGGCAAATTTACAATGGCAATTGTTAATAATAGTCTTACATATTCAGGATAATTTAAAATGCCACATGTGGCAATGCCCAAAACACTCACGACCTACGTATGCATACAATTATAATAAAATGTAGGCTAAAAGGCTGAGCTGGCGGCCTTCCGACGACGGTCTTCTTGGACTCCATGATCAGCATAGCACCCTTGCAGCCATTCATTCCAAGTGTCCTGACCCGCCTCCGCCTACGGAGCTGCTGGCACTGGGAGGCTCTTGGGGCTACTGGACCTCTTCCAGAATAGCTTGACAGCGTGCAATCGCGCGCATGATATCTCCGTGGAACCGCTCCATTTCCATGTCTCTGGCCTGGTAGCAAATTCTGTCCATCACCTGCATCATCAAGATATCACGTTGGCGATGTTCTACTTCATCGGGGACGTCAACTCCGCCCAGGATGTGCTTGAGCCTGGCCACCACATCGTCGGGATCGAGGTTGACACGGCCGCCGCCGGCAATGATGAAGTCGCAGGCTGGCTGTGTCTTAACTGAATCGCAGAGGTCCTCTACCCATTCCTTGTGGGGCATCAGGCTCTCGATGAGCACGGGTGACGGCGGCTCTTCGGGTGGGTCGTCGATCATGCCGCCGAGCAGCTCTGGATCTTTTGCATGGTGGATGGCAAACTGCTCATCACACTTCCTCTGCAATATGTCGATTGTGCGCCCAAGGACTGTCACACCGATATCGCTGCCGATGGGCCATGGTGCCTGCATCGGCCGATGAAGTTCTTGCTCCCCGACATGCTTCGGCTCGTTCTCCTCGCCGAAGATGTAACGCAGGTAGGGGTCGACATCGAAGCTTTGGTTGTTACCTGGCATGCTTGGAATAACTAATGGTAGATGGGTGAGGACTAGATCTACGCAGAGTGTCACGACGGTGCGTTGCCGCTTGGGTTATATGCAGCAAGCCATTAGCTGGTTGCGGGAAACCGATGAGGCAAGAGGCATGGATTTTACAATTGACCCATGTGGAGCGCGGGAAGCATTCGTTGGAGTGCGGGAAGACTAAGTGGAGCACACACACAACCCGAATACCGTATGTGGTGCCACGTGTTATTTATCACACACGTGTTAACATAAGGAAACATATGTGTAACTTACTAATCAACGCACACAAGTACTCGCAGACGCATCATGTGCGATACTCCTAGCCACCGCAAGCAACGAGTTTGCATTTTGCAAAGTTTTTTGTACAAACAGAATCGCACACGAACTAACTATAGTAACCGTCTGTGTTATAATTTCTCATCACAAACAGTTCATTCGAGTGGGCTGTTTTTTGCGTATCACACACATCTTGTTTACACGAAATGTTTGTGTTCTTTTGGCTCATCGCAAATAGTTCATCTATGTGAACTGTGTGCCGCATATCACGCACATCTTGTTAAGTTGAACCGTTTCTATTCTCTTCCCTAATCGAAAACAGTTCGTCCGAGTGAACCGTATGCCGTATATCACACACACCTTGATCTGGCTAACCGTTTCTGTTGCATTCCCTAATAGCAAACAGTTCATCGGAGCAAACTGTATGCCGTATATCGCACACACATTGATATGGTTGCCCGTTTCTGTTCTCCTGTCTAATCGCAAACAGTTCGTATGGATCAACCGTATGCCCCGCATCGCACACGTAACTAAAATCTGAACCGTGTTTGATGTCTCCGCCATTGCAAATGTTTTGCATCTTTTTTGATGGTTTTTTACATCCCCGTTTGCGATTAATGCATCACACACAGTTTCGTCAAAAGGGTCTCTGATCGTAGTGTCGCGTTAGCAGCATCCTGCAGTAGTGTTGGTTGTTTAATTTGGTTATGCAATCATGTCCTATTATAAGTATATATGTTGTTCTTCTATCGACAGAGCATAGATGTTCTGTAGGTAGAGCATATCCCATCGCACATGGGCTAAACTAGGGAACCCGTCGGTGATGATTTCATCAATCGCTGCCAATTGTATACCAGCAAGCATTTGCCCACAACACATACAATTTATTAGCAGCAATCGTCTCTGCTATTATCGGTCTTCGCATACATTTCTAATTACAGACCTGTTTGCCACGGGTCACTCACATCTTGTTAAGTTGAACTATTTTTGTTGTCTTGGCTCATCGCAAACAGTTCATCCCAGTGAACTATATACCGTCTATCGCACAGACCTTGATCTAGCTGACCATTTCTGTTGTGTTTCCTAATCACAAATAGTTCATCCGAGCGAACTTTATGCCGTATATCCCACACACCTTCATTTGCTGACCATTTCTGTTGTTATGCTCATCGCAAACAATTCGTATGGATCAACTATATGCCACGTATCACACACGCAACTCTAATCTGAATTATGTTTGATGTCTCCACCATCGCAAATAGTTTGTATCATTTTTGATGGTCTTCTTACACCACCGTTTGCGATTAATGCATCGCACACAGTTTCGTCGAAGGGTATCTGATTGTAGTGTCATGTTAGCAGCATCCTGCAGTAGTGATCACTATAAATCCTCAGATTGGCAACATAATGAGAAACATAGCTCTCTCCATCTGAGTCTTGGGACAATATGCTGTCAGATCTCTCAGGAAAATAGCCTGAAACAAGAACAGAGAAAAAACTTGCGATACGGTGGTCAAAATATCCGAGAGTATATAATGAATTTTTCCCATGTAGGACAAGTAATATGGAAGAAAAACGGAGTCTGGAAAGTCCACGAGGGAGCCACAAGCTCGGGAGGCGCGCCCCCAGGCTTGTCGCTTCCTGGTGCACTTTCCTGATTGTTTATAATTTTCCTAATTTTTTAATATATTCCAAAACAAACAAAAAGTACTTTTATGAAACCTTTGGAGTCGGTTTACTTACCGTACCACGTACCTACTCCTTTTCAGGGTTCTAGAGCATTCCGGAAGGTCTCTTCTATGTGCTCCTCCAGCGTCATTACTTGAATAATATTAGTTTCAACATTAATGAGCATACCTGAGATATAATGTTTAATTCTTTGCCCATTAACCACTCTAGGATTAGAGCCCTCGACATTGTTGATCTTAATAGCTCCGGAGTGATAAACTTCTTCGACGATATATGGCCCTTCCCATTTGGAGAGAAGTTTTCCTGCAAAGAATCTGAAACGAGAGTTGTACAAAAGAACTTGATCACCTACTTTAAATTCCCCTTTTTGGATTCTCTTGTCATGCCATCTTTTAACTTCTTCTTTAAACAACTTGGCATTTTCATAGGCCTTTGTCCACCATTCATCTAATGAGCCAATATAAAAAAACCTCTTTTCACCAGCAAGTCTGAAATCATAATTAAGTTCTTTAATTGCCCAATAAGCTTTAGATTCCAACTCAAGAGGTAAATGGCATGCTTTTCCATAGACCATTTTATATGGAGACATTCCCATGGGGTTTTTGTAAGCAGTTCTATAAGCCCATAGTGCATCATCAAGTTTCTTAAACCAAATCTTTCTGGATCTCTTAACAGTCTTTTGCAAGATTAATTTTATTTCTCTATTGCTCAATTCAACTTGACCACTAGACAGAGGATGATAAGGTGATGCAATTATATGGTTAACATCATATTTAGCAAGAAGTTTACATAATGCACCATGAATAAAGTGTGAACCACCATCAGTCATTAAATATCTAGGGACTCCAAACCTTGGGAAAGTAACTTCTTGAAGGATTTTAATAGAAGTGTTATGATTGGCACTACTAGTTGGAATAGGTTCTACCCACTTAGTAACGTAATCAACAACAACTAAAATATGAGTATATCCGTTAGAGGAAGGAAAAGGTCCTATATAATCAAAACCCCATATATCAAATGGTTCAATAACAAGTGAATAATTCATAGGCATTTCCTGACGTTTACCAATATTACCAACTCTTTTACATTCATCACAAGATAAGACAAACTTACCTGCATACTTGAAGAGAGTAGGCCAATAAAACCAGATTGTAATACCTTATGTGCGGTTCTATCTCCAGCATGGTATCCTCCGTATGCCTCGGAGTGACACTTCCGTAGGATTTGCTCCTGTTCATGCTCAGGTACACAACATCTAATAACACCATCTACTCCTTCTTTATATAGATGTGGATCATCCCAAAAGTAATGTATTAAATCAAAGAAGAAATTTTTCTTTTGTTGGTATGTGAAACTAGGTGGCATATATTTAGCAACAATGTAATTAGGATGGTCTGCATACCAAGGACTATTACGAGAAGCATTTATAATAGCTAGTTGCTCATCAGGAAAACTATCATCAATAGGCAGTTGGTCATCATGAACATTTTCCATTCTAGACAAGTTATCTGCTACAGGATTCTCAGCTCCCTTTCTATCAATAATGTGCATGTCATATTCTTGTAATAGTAAAACCCACCTAATTAGTCTAGGTTTTGGATCTTTCTTTTCCATAAGATATTTAATAGCAGCATGATCAGTGTGAATAGTAACTTTGGAATCAACAATATAAGGTCGAAACTTATCACATGCAAACACAACTGCTAAAAATTCTTTCTCAGTAGTAGCATAGTTTCTTTGAGCGTTGTCTAGAGTCTTACTAGCATAATGAATAACATTTAGTTTCTTATCAACTCTTTGTCCTAGAATAGCATCAATAGCATAATCACTAGCATCACACATAATTTCAAATCATAAGTTCCAATCAGGTGGTTGAACAATTCCTAAAATGATGATCTCATTATTAACTATTCTCGCAAAACCGCTCCACAGAACCGCTGTAAACCATTGGTTGTTGAGGAGGCGTATTCTCAAAGGACCCATATCTACTGCTGTGTTAATGGGGGCGTGGTTTGGTAATACGCCAATTTGGCCACTATTAGTGGATAAAATGATTTCCTTCACTTCACAATCCCAAATAATTCGCTTAGGAGTCAGTACATAAAGATTTAATTTCATTTCTGCGATTTGTTCTCCTCTTCTAAGGTTATAGCTTTCGTGTGCAGAAATCAAGGCTTTCTTAAGTAATTCAAAGGCTTCTACACAATCATGATAAAAAACAAATGGAACATCCTTTTGAAGGAGATTAGTTAGCGGCCTAGAAATATTAGATAAATCTTTAATGAATCTTCTATAGAAAACATCATGACCAAGGAAAGTTCTTATACCTTTAATATATTTTGGACATGGCATTTTCTCAATTGCATCATGCTACTTGTGAGCTGCGTTGGGACTTCCCTAAAAGGAGAGGATGATGCAGTACAGTAGAAATAAGTATTTCCCTCAGTTAAGAACCAAGGTTACCAATCCAGTAGGAGAACCACGCAACACCTCATTAGCAGTACCTACACACAAAGTAACAAATACTTGCACCCAACACAAACAAGGGGTTGTCAATCCCTTGGTGGTTAATTGCAAGGATCAAATCTCGTAGTGATAGATAGATAAACGAAAACACAAAATAAAATAAAGTAAATAAAATTGCAGCAAGGTATTTTTGGATTTAATATATTATAAAGATAAGACCCGAGGGCCATAGTTTTCACTAGAGGCTTCTCTCTTGAACATAGCATACGGTGGGTAAACAAATTACTGTTGGGCAATTGATAGAAAAGCGAATAATTATGAAAATATCCAAGGCAATGATCATGTATATAGGCATCATGCCCGAGACAAGTAGACCGACTCCTACCTACATCTACTACCATTACTCCACACATAGATGCTATCCACCATGCATATAGAGTATTAAGTTCATAAAGAACAGAGTAACGCCTTAAGCAAGATGACATGATGTAGACAGAGTAAACTCAATCAATATGAATAAACCCCATCGTTTTATCCTTAATGGCAACAATACAAATATGTGTATTGTCCCCTTCTGTCACTTGGATATAGATCACCGCAAGATTGAACCTACCACAAAGAACTTCTCCCATTGCAAGATAAATCAATCTAGTTGGCCAAACCAAACAGATAGATCAGAGAGAAATACAAAGCTATAACAATCATGCATAAAAGAGTACAGAGAAGGCTCAAATAATATTCATGGATATTTTGATCATAGACCCACAATTCATCGGATCCCAACAAACACACCGCAAAAAAGGATTGCATCAAATATATCTCCAAGAACATCAAGGAGAACCTTGTATTGAAGATCAAAGAGAGAGAAGAAGCCATATAGCTAATAGCTATGGACCCGTAGGTCTGTGGTAAACTACTCGCACATCATCGGAGGGGCAACAAGGTTGATGTAGAAGCCCTCCGTGATCGATTCCCCCTTCGGCAGAGTGTCGGAAAAGGCTCCCAGATGTGATCTCGCGAGAACAGAAGCTTGCGACGGTGGAAAAAGTGTTTTTGGGTGGCTCCCTGTTGGTTTTCCGATTTTAGAGAATCTATAGAGGCGGAATTAGGTCAAACGGAGCAACAAAGGGCCCACGAGGCACCAAGGCGCGCCGTGGTGGCTCGTGGCCACCCCCTTCATCTTCTGACTTCCTCCCAAAGCTTCTAGTGTCTCCTATGTCCAGAAAAAAATTGTCAAAAAGTTTTGTGGCATTTGGACTTTGTTTGGTACTGATTTCCTGGAAAACCAAAAACAGGCAAAAAACAGCAAGTGGGTGTGCATCCAACTTGCTTGCTCATGTAGACTTCAGGCATTTGAGGACGCCCATCATTGGAATATACAAGCAAAGTTCTATAGTAAAAAAATTGCACTAGTTATATGAAAATGAAAGCATAGGAGACTCTCTATATGAAAAACATGGTGCTACTTTGAAGACAAGTGTGGAAAGGATAGTAACATTGCCCCTTCTCTCTTTCTCTCTCATTTTTTTCTCTTTTTTTTGTTGGGCTCTTTTTGGCCTCTTTTTTCTCTTTGGCTCTTTTTTGCCTCTTTTTTTCGTCCGGTTCCTCATCTCGACTTGTGGGGGAATCATAGTCTCTATCATCCTTTCCTCACTTGGGACAATGCTCTAATAATGAATATGATGATCATCACACTTCTATTTACTTACAAATCAAAAAATTACAACTCAATACTAGAAAAAAATATGACTATATGAATGCCTCTGGCGGTGTACCAGGATGTGCAATGATCTAGGGTGACATGTATAAAAATTGATGGATGGTGGCTGAGCCACAAATACTATGTTAGCTATATGATCATGCAAAGCAATATTGTTGGGGATATTTCCCTGACATCTTAACCCGGCAGGAGAACTGACCTGGCCAAGAGCACACCGGCTCATGGGTCACTTCATCCTGGCGGTTTGTTGATGAAGGCCTAGAAGAGTAAGGTGAGGGCTGGCTTGACGAGGCTCAATGATGAAGATTTACTTGGAGGATAAGTAGAATAGGACACAGATCATAGTACGACCCAGACTCTGTTGTGACCTCAGGGCCTCGACCTGTATATAAAGGGGTGCCCCTGAGGCAGAAAGATCAGGTTACAATCATCGAGAGCTAGGTTAGCGAATCCGCATCCTTGTAATCGAGATCTCAAACAATATCAATCGAGCAGGAAGTAGGTCTTTACCTCCACCGTGAGGGCCCGAACCTGGGTAAACCTCGTGTCCTTTGTTTCCCAACCAACCCCTCTCAAGCTACCTCCTAGTTGCGATGGCTCCCAGACTTAGTCCTTTTTCGAGGACATCTGCTGTGACAAAACCACGAGAGTTGACGCCCACTGTGGGGCTTGCGCACGGTGGTGTTGAGTTCTTGGAGGGAGCCCTTCCTGTGATCGAGGGATACGCAATAGGCTGGATGACGAAGAGTCGTCGCGGCAAGCTCTACATCGACGACTGAGGCTAGGGCCCCGAGGCTGACTCAATTGAGTACGGGTACCGCGTCCCCTTCGGCAAGATCCATGTCTTCATCGGCGTAATCGGCTAACCAGGCCCCGAGCCGGACATCTGCTCTTACATCGTCGAGCTGGCTCGTCATGCCAAATCAAGCTGGGTTCAAGCCGGCCAGAAAAACGTCTTCGTTGGCTTCACTCAGGGAGTCAATCTCGCAGACAACTCCGCGTCTGACGGAGACACCCTTGTCTACTCTGATGGTGAATCCTTGGTCCGCGACACCGAGTCAATCATCCCGCTCTTTTATTGTAAGCTCGGAGGCTACTCTGATGATGAGACAGCTATGGACGCCTTCGAGCCGCCTCGTCGGGCAGCCATGTACATGGCAGGGACTGTGTCGGCTCATAAATCCACAGCGGTAGGTGCTGTAACAGGGACCGGCTTATGCTCGCTTCATGGTGCGACCCTGTTATGTTTGTCTCAAGCTCAAGATGCCTAGACCAGAGGGTACCATCACGGTCAATGGTGATAGGAAAATCACACTTGAGTGTGAGGAAGGAGATGCAGCTTGTGCCGAGTCAGTTTGCGCAGCAGAAGAGCTGAAGTTTATACAACCAACATTGACCCGGCCGATATGATGTCTCTGAAAAACTCAACCACTTAGGCAGATCCTTTACTCAAGTTCAAGTCGGCTGAGGATACAAAGAGGGTTGACTTCACCCCTGGTGATTCGTCCCTGCAGCTCACTATTGGGACTGGCATGAATTTCAAATAGGAAAGCATGCTCATCGAGTTCATCCATGAGAATCGGGACATCTTCGCATGGAAACCTTCTGACATGCCTGGTGTACCGAGAGAACTCGCTGAGCACCACCTTAATGTGGATCCTAAGATGAAACCTATTAGACAATACCTCCGTCGTTTTAAGAGGAGAGACACAAGCTATTGGTGAAGAAGTTGCTCATCTCCTGGCAGCCGGCTTCATCATTGAAGTTTTTCACCCTGAGTGGTTGGCTAATTCAGTGCTTGTTCTGAAGAAAAACAGGACTTGGCGCATGTGTGTTGATTACACAGATCTTAATAAGGCTTGTCCCAAGGATCCGTTTGCTATTCCTCGCATTGACCAGATCATTGACTCTACTGCCGGTTGTGAGTGCTTATGTTCCCTGGATGCTTACTCTGGATATCATCAAATCAAGATGGCTGTCGAGGATCAGGAAAAAACGGCCTTTATCACACCTTTTGGGGCTTTCTGCTATGTCTCTATGCCTTTTGGACTAAAGAGTGCAGGGAGCTACTTATCAGTGTTGCATACAGAACTGTTTTCACAAGCAGATCGGGTGCAATGTTCATGCCTATGTTGATGATATCGTGGTTAAGTCACAGAAGAAAGAAACTTTGCTGACTGACCTGAAGGAAACTTTTGATAACCTCTGAGTCTACCAGATGAAGCTCAACCCAGCCAAGTGCGTATTCGGCGTCCCTGTAGGAAAACTGCTGGGTTTCCTTGTGTCAGAGCGTGGCATCGAAGCCAACCCGGGCGAGATTAAGGCCGTTACAACACTTGCCAAGCCGGCCAACATCAACGACGTCTAGCGCGTGGCAGGACAAATTGCGGTCTTGAGTAGGTTCATAAGCCGGCTCGGCGAAAAAGCGATTCCCCTTTACTAGTTGCTGAAGAAGACATACAACTTTGTCTAGAATGATGCTGCAGATAAGGCTTTTGAAGCTCTCAAACAACAATTGTCTACGATAGCAATCCTTGTTGCTCCAATCAACAAAGAGCCTATGCTCCTGTACATTGCCACTAACAATAAAGTGGCGAGTGCTACAATTGTCGTATTACGCAAGGAGGCAGGGAAAGAACATCTAGTCCAGAGGCCAGTCTATTATGTCAGCAAGGTGCTGACCGAATCCAAGCAGCGCTATCCACATTGGTAGAAACTGGTATTTGGTGTTTTCATGGCCAGCCGCAAACTGAAGCACTATTTCCAGGAATACGCGATCACTGTGTTCAGCTCGTCTCCTTTAGGAGACATTATCTAGAACTCGGAAGCCACAGGCCGGGTTGCTAAGTGGGCAATCGAGCTTGGTCCACATCATCTTAAGTATGTGCCTCGAACGAATATCAAATCTCAAGCACTGGTGGATTTCATCAATGACTAGACTAAACTTCAAGTCCCTGAGGAGAAGCCGGACAATACATATTGGGCGATACATTTTGATGGATCCAGACAATTGGAGGGCTCGGGGGCTGGAGTCATCATATCTTCCCCACGAGGTGATAATTTTTGTTATGTTCTAATGCTCATGTTTCCCTGTACTAATAATGCAGCTGAGTATGAAGCTCCTCTCCATGGTCTCCGTATGGCTAAGGAGATGAATCTCATCCGGGTCAGGTGTCTGGGCGACTCAGATTTGTTCGCACAACAGGTCTCTGGAACTTGGGATTCGAAAGACCCCCTCATGGCAGCTTATTGGTGCGCGGTGACTGTTATTGCAGGACATTTCAAGGGTTAACAGGTCGATGACATTGATCGTCTGCTTAACGAGTTCGCCGATGCATTATCGCAATTGGGTTCTCAGCATAAGCTGGTCCCTCCCAATGTGTTCCTTGATGTTCTCCATAATCCTTCTGTCAAGTTGCCCTCAGAGGAAGATATTGCTATTCCTGACCCTTAAGCATAGTTGGTTGCTGCTCTTCCTGCTATACCAGATTGGACGGTCCCTTATCTGGCTTATCTTACTCGAGGTGAGCTTCCTGAAGATGAACTCATTGCTCTTCAGATTGTCAGGTGGTCCAAGTCAATGACTATTGTCAATGGTGAGCTACACATGAGAAGCATTACAGGTGTTTTTCAGCGTTGTGTTTCCCTTAAGGAGGGATGACAAATTCTCGATGAGATTCACTCTGGTGATTTTGGACATCATTCTGGATCAAGATCCTTAGTGGCGAAGGCTTTTCGACATGGTTTTTGCTGGCTCACGGCTCACGCAGACGCTGAGGATATCGTACACAAGTGTGATGGTTGCCAGAAATTTGCACGTCAGGCTCACATACCGGCTCAAGAGCTCCAGATGATTCCAATCATTTGGCCATTTGCAGTCTGGGGGCTTGATATGGTCGGTTCATTCAAGCCATCTAAGGACAAGAAGACCCACCAATTAGTCACTGTTGATAAATTCACCAAGTGGGTTCAAGCAGAACCAATGAACAATTGTGATGTGGCGACGGTGGTCAAGTTTCTGAAAAAGTTAATTTTTCGTTTCAGTTACCCACACAAAATCATCACAGATAATGGCACCAACTTGTCCAAGGGAGCTGTGAAACAATTTTGCCAAAGTGAGCACATCCAGCTTGACGTGGCCTCAGTGGAACACCCTCAGTCCAATGGTCAAGCATAACGTGCTAACCAAGAAATATTGCGGGGGATCAAGCTAAGACTCATGGTTCCTCTTGAGCGCACTCCGGGTTGTTGGGTTGAGGAACTCCCTTCCGTCCTTTGGAGTATATGGACTATCCCCAACAGATCAACATGCTACACACTATTTTTTATGGTGTATGGAGCAGAAGCTGTGTTACCCAGCGATATCCGTCATGAGTCCCCCAGAGTTGCAGCATATGTCAAAGCAGATAATGAACAAGCTCATCAAGACTCTTTGGATGAACTAGAATAGGAATGCGATTTCGCTGCAGCACGATTTGCGATATATCATCAAGACCTACGTCGTTATCATAGCCATAGAGTTCGCAGTCGTACTTTCCAGGAGGGTGATTTAGTGCTTCGTCTGATACAAGAACAGACAGGTATGCATAAGCTTTCAATCCCATGGGAAGGACCTTTTGTCATCAGCAAGAACCTTAACAATGGGTCATACTATCTCATTGACACACGTGAACACATCAAGTCACGTACCTCTGAAGAAGAGACCCCCAGGCCTTGGAATATTGCACACCTTCGGCCATATTTTAATTAGAACCATTGGCTCCAGTTCATTGTACATACTAATGGGGAACGAAGCATGAAAATCAAAAAAAATCCTACGAACACCCAAGATCTATCTAGGAGAAGCATAGCAACGAGACAGGAGAGTGTGTCTACGTACCCTCGTAGACCGAAAGCAGAAGCGTATATAACGCGGTTGATGTAGTTGTACTCTTCGCGATCCGATCACGATCAACCCGATCTAGTGACGAACGGACGACACCTCCGAGTTTTGCACACGTGCGGCTCGATGACGTCTCCTCCTCCTTGATCCATAAAGAGAAGGCGGAGAAGTAGACGGGATCACAACCAGCACGACGGCATGGTGCTGGAGCTAGTTCAACAGGGATTCACCAAGCGCTACTAGAACGATGATAGAGAAACTACAAAGTAACGGGAGAGAGGGGCGCCAAGGGCTTAGTGTGTGCACTTGGGGCGCCCCTCCCCTTTATATATAGGTGTAGGGCCATGGGGAACAGCCCCTCCAAGCCCTAGGGCGCAGCCAAGGGGGAGAGGACTTGGACTCCAAGTCCAATCCTATTCCTACTAGGACTCCCCTTTTTTTTTCCCTAGCCACATGGGCTTTTGAGGACTTGGTGCGCCTAGCCCAATAAGGACACGACGCCTCCCCTCAGCCCATGCCAGCCCTTGAGTCATGGTGGACCCACTTGTGGACTTCCGGACCCCTCCGGAATCCTCTGGAACCTTCTAGAAGCTTCACGGTACAATACCGAAAAAACTGCACCTTTTTCTAGACCCCAAAATATGACTTCCCATATATAAATCTTTACCTCTCGACCATTTAGAAACTCCTCATGACGTCCAAGATCTCATCTGGGACTCCGAACAACATTTGGTTACCAATCATCAAATATCCCAATACTACTCTAGCGTCAACGAACATTAAGCGTGCGACCTGCGGGTTCGGGAATCAAGTAGTCATGACCGAGACACCTCTCCTGGCAATAACCAATAGTGGGACCTGGACCCATATTGATTCCTACATATTCCATGAAGATCTTTTATCGGTTGAACCACAATGTCAAGGATTCGTTTAATCCCGTATGCAATTCCCTTTGTCCGGCGATATGTTACTTGCCTGAGACTCGATCGTCGGTATCTCAATGCCTAGTTCAATCTCGTTACCGGCAAGTCTCTTTACTCGTTTCGTAATACAAGATCCCATGACTAACTCATTATTCACATTGCTTGCAAGCTCTTTAAGATGTTGTATTACCGAGAGGGCCCAGAGATATCTCTCCGTCATACGGAGTGACAAATCCCAGTCTCGATCCATGCCAACCCAACAGACACCTTCGGAGATACCGGTAGAGCACCTTTATGATCACCCAGTTACGAAGTGATGTTTGGATACACACTAAGTATTCCTCCGGTGTCAGGGAGTTACATGATCTCATGGTCCAAGGAACAGATACTTGACATGAAGAAAGCTACATCAAATAAACTAAACGATCTGATGCTAAGCTTACGGTTGGGTGTTGTCCATCACATCATTCTCCTAATGATGTGATCCAGTTATCAAATGACAACTCATGTCTATGGTTAGGAAACCTTAACCATCTTTGATCAATGAGCTAGTCTAGTAGAGGCTTACTAGGGACACTGTGTTGTCTATGTATTCACACATGTATTTAAGTTTCCGGTCAATACAATTCTAGCATAATAAACATTTATCATGAACAAGGAAATATGATAATAACCAATATATTGTGAATGAGTCTTTATTCTTTGATCATAGGTCACTTGGGGGCTTCCAACTCATTGAGTTTACCTATTAACATCCCTCTTGACCCGGCATATGCCATCATGAATCTTGGTTAAACCTGCCTATTTGCTTGACGCTACTCCGCAAAGGTGACCCGGTGTACTCTTGATAAGTCAATCAACTTTGATCTGGAACTTGTCAAGGTTAAAACACCGCCTTAAGTCACGTGAGAGCCGGCTTACAGAAAGCTAGGATAAACCATGGGCTATCACGCCAACTTCATTGAAGCAAGACACGAGCCTTGAAAGCCGATCTCTATGTCGTGCCTCGAAAGTCGGCTTATTACATTTATTTATGTTATTTAACTTCCCTTTTTGCATATCTATGTTATCTTTTGTAGATTTTTCTATTATATATACATTTGGGTTATACATAACACCGACTGATTCATATTGCCGGGTCATCCAAGTTGACCCGGCCCTGGAATCATTCCAGTACTTGTGGCATCAATTCCACTAGGTTTCCCTGAACTACTCAGGTATTCAAATGCAGTTTGCCTCATGAAGATGTTGGCGCCTTAGCTAAAGAAATGAGTACAAGCCATCTCAAACATTTGTGCTTGATCAAAAGCAATACAGTGCACGATGGCACTACACATCACAAAGTATTTTCCAAGTTATATTACAAGCCACCATCGGGCCACAATATCAAGCATAGTTTTTTTGAAGTTATTAAGCACCAGCATTGGAGCTCTCCAGGTTGATGTGGCAAACTTCAGGGCGAGTAGTTGCAGGGTCATCCTTTGCCGGCTCTTCTTGACTTTTTCGGGATTCCTCGCCATCCTCGGCCAGCCACTGAATTTCATCCAAAGCCTCAAAAACTGACTCTTGATGCATCACAGTGGAAGAATTGATGCCAGGTGTGAAGTCTTGCTTAATTGGAAGATTAAGTGCAACAGGCTGCGGTGTTGGAGGAATCACACGCTTGCCGACTTCCATATAGGCGGCTTGAAATTCAGTCAGCCTTGCCTCTTCTGCTAGCTGAGTAGCCGCCACACGGTTCTCCCTGAAGCAATGTAGAAAGCCTTTTTGCTCAAAAGGCATCCTGTCTACATTAATTTCCGGAAAGCCGCCCACAATTTGAGCCGGCACCAGCTCTCAGAAGTATGCTTTAGCATGCGGTAGTGCAGTCAGCGCTCCTTGGCGGCAAGCCGACTTTGATAGTTCCTTTATCCATTTGTTAACCATCGACAATTCATTCAGCATTTCCCTGATATAAAGGGGTGGCGCCTTGGTATTCTTCATGGCCATCACACAGTACGAGCCGCCCACGTAAAGTTGCTCAAGGAATTTGTATAAAGCCTTCAATTTTATCAGCGGCTGTTCCACGAGATTGTGATTACTTTTACCTATCAAAGCATACATCAAACGAGTATTAGTAACCCGGCAACAGTATTCGACCAGTTTAACTATGACGGCTTAAACAAAGTATACTTACCAAAGGCGGCCACGCACATCTCATTGATGTGGCTTTTCAAAGTTGTCAACTCTTGGTTCACCGGCTCAAGTTGAGCCTGAGCTTCTTCGGCTCTTTTCATTAAGTCAGCCTTTTCTTTTTCAAACGTGGCCTTGGCGTCCTGGAGAGCGTCCACAGTTTGGGCCCTGGATATCAGAAGACCAACAGATAAGCTTTCTGCCTCCTTCCTCAATTTCTTTCCTTTATTGAGCTCTTTCTTCAAGCCGACTGCAGACGACTCGGTGTAGTCCAGCATTTCTTGTTTCCACGGATGCAAAGTCAGTATCATTCCAAAGTCCCAAGCCTCCGCAGAGCATCGACCCGACACTTGGGGTCTACAACAGGCCTTTTTCTCTACAATATTTTAAAGTCCCATGCACATGCAAGCACTCTACATGGCACTTGGGGGCTAATGCTTCCTCAAGTTTTTCTCAAATATCATACTACAAGACCCGGCTCAACACAAGCTGGTGAGCGGCCCTTGGGGGCTGCTAGTCAATCAAATTTTGCAAGATACAGACAATTCCCAGCTCAATATGATATATTGAGCCGACACTTGGGGGCTATACAATTATGCAGCTATTATTGGCAAATCACGATTTAGGAAAGTTTTAAGTATTGTTATCATTTGTAATTCTGAAAACTTGGGGGCTATATAAAGGCCTATAAAGAGAGAGGAAGCAAGGAGTATACCTCATATTTTCTCTTCATAGTACCCACCATGATAGCTTAAGTTTCCCAGCTCTCAGACAGCCGGGTCAAAAATGCCTGATGGTGGAGGTACCCTACATCTAAACTCTCCAAAGATGGAAGCTAAAGTTTGGCCTTGCCTTTCTCTGCCATAGGCGACTCTTTTTTGTTGACAATTTTGGCCAATGCATTTGAAGTTTCTAGCACTTTAAGCACTTCTCCGGTAATGGTAACTTCATTCTGAGCCACCTTCAGATGCGGCCCGCTTGTCAGATTCTCCATCACTATAGGACAGGCCGCCCTGGCAAGACTTGGAGGGACATCATCATGGGCTAGTTCATTTTCATTGGCTAGGTCTGCTTCACCACCTTGTGCTCTATCCGTCGGCTCATCCTGGAGGTTCGGGTCACCCTTCGAAAGAGAAGGACCAGACTCTGGAGTGGCGGCACTTGAGCCATCTCCCCTTATTGTGGCTTTAGCTCTACAAATTGGAAAACTAAGTAAGCAGCAGAAACACAAGGATAAAAAGGAAAAATGTACTATCATACACTTACCCATGATTGACAA
Organism: Thinopyrum elongatum; assembly: GCA_011799875.1. NCBI lineage: Eukaryota > Viridiplantae > Streptophyta > Magnoliopsida > Poales > Poaceae > Thinopyrum > Thinopyrum elongatum. The sequence continues at coordinate 359,121,168 of CM022300.1, read as the reverse complement.
CAAATTTTGGCAACTAAGTGGTGCTCGATTCATCGGAGGATGGCAAGCTCAGATGGTACTCTGGGTTAGATGGATGGAGAGGTTCCTTAATCTGACCGGCTTGGGGACGCGAGTTGGTTGGGCCGTGAGGTATTTCAATACACGCCCTATGATAGACCAGTGAGTACGACAAGCCGTCTCTAAGGTTGCTCGAGCTGTCCCGGGTCTTCCGCTTTGAAGTGCCAGCACACTGAGTTTTCTTCAAAAGAAATTGTGGATCTAGGTGAGCATCTGGATGTGAAAAAGGTGCCTTTCTGATGGCTTGTCTTTTTCCTCTTCGGGATAAATGGCTCTAAGTTGGAATAAGAGGGGTTTATCTCCGTGACGCTAGCTTGGCTGGTCTCGACGTTCTCCTGTGAAGTGCTTGCGTCAGCGAGTTGGTTAAATAGGCGACCGAGGGAGTCATGCTCTGTTACCTCAATTTCTTCATCGCCATCGAGAGTCGGCTCCTCAATATTAGCGTCCTTTGGAGGAATAGGGACTTGCTGAGTGTTCCACCACAGGGAGTCCTCCTGCACACATAAAAGGCCAAATGGTAAGTAAAATGGTAATTACAACAGATTAAATAGAAATGAAATAAAGAAACACGACTCACTGGAGGTGTTAGGTTACCGGTGCTGAAAGGGGTGAGTCCCATTGTCGAAATGGTATCCCGGGTCTCACCAAGTTGCTTCTTGGTGGCTGATAATAATTCACCAGCTGTTAAGTTAAACCGGCTGAAGTGAAGGGAGTCATTAGGGTGGCCGGAGTAAGTGTTCATAAGCCGGCTCAAGCTAAGAGGTTGAATTCGCCAGTTCATCCAACACCGGGTTAGATCAACCCTGGTAAGGCCATGAGCTGTCAAGGCATTAATCCCTGAATATAGAGATTTGAATTGTTCCCTTTCAGAAGGGGAGGCAAATCCATGAAAGGCAATTGAAGCATGAAGCCAGTCATGCCTATAACCCGACAAACGATTCTCAGTAGCAGGTGAAGTATCCTTGCAGTAGAACCATGTCTTGTGCCACTGTTTATGATGGCTCATCGGCTTAACTGATGGGAAAGCAGTATTTTGCCTATTTTGAATTGTGAAACCCCCGAGTACTAAGCTCGGGCCATCTTTGTGCTCTGTCTGATGGTTGATGTAGAAGAACTCTTGGAAGAAACTGACAGACGGCTCAATCTGCAAATACACTTCGCAGAAGACTTGAAATTGACTCAGGTTCAGAATGGAGTTAGGAGGCAGATCTTGGGGCATGATATTGTAGTGATGCAGCACATCTCGGAAGAACTTTGAGCTGGGAGGTCGAAACCCTTGCTCCAGATGACCAGTAAAAACAATGACTTTGCCCTGTTCTGGTTGGGGAGATATTTCTCCTTCAAGGGCGCGCCATTGGATGTCGGCTTGAGGTGGCAATAGACCCGAATTCACCAATGATTGCAGTTTCAGCTCTGTGGAAGTGGACTTTGTCCAGTTGACTATTTTGTTGGTCTTGGGAGGCATGTTGTTTTTGGCAAAGACTAATATTATAACAAGTATAAAACATATATGAGCCGGCAGGTTAAGGGATGTTATAAGACAACAATGGACAATGCAGTTATTGGAATTAAGCCAACATATGGCAGTCTACAAGCTTCGACTAGTGGTCATCATATGATCTATGAGCTGGCCAAAGAGTAAGCGGCACATGGTGATCTACAAGTTTTCAACTAGTGGTTTACAGTGAATCTGCGAACCGGCCAAGGATTGAGCCGGCATGAGATACTAACTAGGTTTACAAGTTTGGTAAAAGGTGATAGCAGATTCTACAAAGTGAGTCACAACCAAAATTGTGATATTCAGTTATCAAAACAGATCTAGAAATTATCGGAAAAAGGAAATAAAAAAGAGGGTCCAGCTAAAGTAGAAATGATGAACGCTATAGAAGCTAATGGGATCTGCTAGATGTTGAAAAGGGATCTACATTGGTGAAATGCTATGGCTGGATTCTAAAGTGCGCCATTGGGACAAGCATGGATCTATGGAGAAAAAAACTGGGAACTACGAAGAACTGCGAAGAATGTCCTGTGAAGGCCATGGCGAGACAAGGGTGAAGGAAGCTTACAGATATGTGAAGATTCGAATGTTGAGGAAGACTGGCGGTGTGATTGCGGCTCCTCCGGTGGAAACCCCAGTGTTTTCCCCTCACTGGTGTAGGCGACAAATGAGCAGGGTGGTGAGTACAAAACAGCATGAAGCTTCGGCGGTGAGAGGAAGAAGACGAGGGTTTGAGGAGAGAGTAAAAGAAGACCAGGGGAGCTCCTCGAATATTTATAGGAGGTGAAAACCCGAAGCGGCAGGCGTGAGGTCCCAGGAGGCACATTGAATATTGGCACAAAGGGCTCCTCTATTTTCGTGCCTGATGGGACAGAACATATCCCTTTAAAAGATTCATTGTGATGTTATCTGTTGAATACGAGAAAATGGTCAAGTGACGTCATGGTGAGATTTTCCATTAAGGATAAAAATACCAAGTGTGAGGAATCTTTTACAAGCCAGCTAAGATAATCAACCCGCAAGAGCATATGGACAAGAGCAGTTTCGCCTTCTTAACAACATAAGATCTGTGTTCATTTCTGGTGATATTTTCTTATTTTTGTTTTCCCAGAAGCAATTTAGCATGGATAAATCCAAGCTAAATTAGGGGCTAATGTTGGGGATATTTCCCTGACATCTTAACCCGACAGGAGAACTGACCCGACCCAGAGCACACCGGCTCGTGCGTCACTTCATCCTGGCAGTTTGCTGATGAAGGCCCAGAAGAGTAAGGTGAGGGCTGACTTATCGCATAGATTGACGCCCGGCTCGATGAGGGTCAATGATGAAGACTTTACTTGGAGGATAAGTAGAATAGGACACGGATCATAGTACAACCCGGACTTTGTTGTGACCTCAGGGCCTTGACTTGTATATAAAGGGGAGGCCCTGAGGCAGAAAGATCAAGTTACAATCATCGAGAGCTAGGTTAGCGAATCCGCATCCTTGTAATCAAGATCACAAACAATATCAATCAAGCAGGAAGTAGGTCTTTACCTCCACCGTGAGGGGCCGAACCTAGGTAAACCTCGTGTCCTTTGTTTCCCAACCAACCCCTCTCAAGCTACCTCCTAGTTGCGATGGCTCCCATACTTAGTCCTTTTTCGAGGACATCTGCCATGACAAAACCACGACAAATATGATAATGATGATGTGTGTCATAAAAATGGAACGGTGGAAGTTGCATGGCAATATATCTCGGAATGGCTATGGAAATGCCATAATAGGTAGGTATGGTGGTTGTTTTGAGGAAGATATAAGGAGGCTTATGTGTGTTAGAGTGTATCATATCACGGGGTTTGGATGCACCGGCAAAGATTGCACCACATCTCAAGGTGGGAAAGGGCAATGCACAGTACCGAAGAGGCTAGCAAATTGCAGAAAGGTGAGAGTGCGTATAATCCATGGACTCACATTAGTCATAAAGAACTCATATACTTATTGCAAAAGTTTATTAGCCCTCGAAGCAAAGTACTACTACGCATGCCCCTAGGGGGATAGATTGGTAGGAAAATACCATTGCTCCTCCCCGACTGCCACTCATCAAGAAGACAATAAATAATAATAAATCATGCTCCAACTTCATAGCATAACGAGAGACTATACGTGCATGCTTCTGGAATCACAAACCTTAACATGCATATTCTTACTAAACCACAATTACTCACTACCATAACCCACATATTACCATCTTTATATCGCAAAACTATTGCAAGGGATCAAACTAATGATATTTAGTGATCTACCTGAATGTTTTTATTATATCCCTCTTGAATACTGCTACTTGTGAGCTGCATTGGGATTTCCCCGAAGAGGAGAGGATGATGCAGTACAGCAGAGATAAGTATTTCTCTTAGTTAAAAACCAACATTATTAATCCAGTAGGAGAACCACGCAACACCTCGTTAGCAGTACCTACACACAAAATAACAAATACTTGCACCCAACACAAACAAGGGGTTGTCATTTCCTTGGTGGTTAATTTCCAGGATCAAATCACGTAGTGACAGATAGATAAACAAAAACACAAAATAAAATAAAGTAAATAAAATTGCAGCAAGGTATTTTTGGATTTTAATATATGATAAAGATAAGACCCGGGGGCCATAGTTTTCACTAGAGGCTTCTCTCTTGAACATAGCATACGGTGGGTAAACAAATTACTGTTGGGCAATTGATAGAAAAGTGAATAATTATGATGATATCCAAGGCACTGATCATGTATATAGGCATCACGTCCGACACAAGTTGTCGCGGGAAACCACGGCCACCAATGGGACCAGGAGGCCCCTTGCTGGTGTAGCAGGGGGGCGTCGTGTTGCACAAGGAGCAGACGAGCGTGTGGCAGCACGGCAGAGATCACACAGGCATTTTTACCAAGGTTCGGGCCGCCGTGAGGCGTAAAACCCTACTCCTGCTTTGGTGGATTGATGGTGGAAAGGTGGTGGTGGAGCGTAGTACACTTGCCCGGCAAGGGTTGCCTCGGGGCGGCCGTGGCACGCGCGTATGGGGGTCTGAGTTATCCAACCTTCTAACCCTCTCTACGGTCGCCATGGGCCTCCTTTTATAGATTAAGGGGTCACCACAATGGCAAAACAGTCATTATGCACTGATAAGATAGCAAACAGTGCTATCATACCTAACTCTCCCGGCTGACAGGGCGCATTAAATGCACTGCTCAACGTCACATCGTTGGTTGCCCGGCAAGGCTTGCTAGGCTATCTCGCCAGCTCCACGCCTGCTTGCTTGACACGTCGCAGGACGGGTGTCATCTGCAGGTGTTTCCTGTAGGGAGAGGCTGCCATGTGGTGAATGGCTGCCACTTACTCACTCCGCGGTTTGACACCACACTAATTGACGACGTGGGTCATGGTGGAGTAGTTGGTGAGGTGGTTTTGCCTCCGTGTGCCCCGGCAGGCCCTGCCGGGACGTCTTGGACGTCATCTTCCAGGGGTGGCCTCGCCCATTGCCGAGCTCACCTGCCCGGCAAAGGAGGCCCTTCTCCTGATGGTGCCTTGCTTCTTTGGCTTGATCTTGGTCCCTCTGATCTGCATGCTAGTCCTTTGAACCTCTTAGTCCCTTGTATTCTGACTTAGGTTGGTGCTTCAATATCATCCCCGTGCCTGTGCACAGTCTGGGCAACAGACCCAGGGTTTGTTGCACCGACAGAAGCCCCCGGGCCTGCCCCGAACGCGCTATCGAGCATCGTCGGGGTAGGGCCTAATAAGTGCACATGCGGGGTCACTGAAGAGGCTGGTCTCTTGAGGTCTTCTTTGCTTCTTCATTAGCCTTGATTCCGGGCCAGTTTCTGGTTTCTCCGCATGTCATGTAAGGCCAATGGTGGTGGGGCCGCTCCAGTGATGGCCCGTGAATGACTTTAACGCACGGGGGAGAAATCGCCAATTCACTCTTCCCACCACGCCCTTTATCTTAGCCACGTATGCTGCATGCATCGTGTGGGGTAGGTAACGGAAGCGCGTGGTGTGGGAGAGCATCAAGGCGAGGGCCCGGTCGTCTTGAGTTGGTGGAGGAGGACGGTGGCCGCCTGTTGAGGGAGCGGCTCCCCTCCCCGATCCGCCTATAAAATGGAGGGGTGGAGGAGGGCGGAGTCACCCACCCTCACATTCTTCTTCTCGTCTGCTTTCTGCCTCTGCTGGTTATGCTGAAGAGGAGAGCCTGGGGCCAGCCCCCGGGCTCTTGGTTGGGGCTAGTGTTGCCAAATGCCGGTGCTGGCGCTCGGGGAGTGATCCTGGTCCTTGCTGTGGCGAGCCTCTTGGTTCCTTCGAGGCTCGGCCGGGAGGCAGGGCTGGAGACCATTGGTAATCCCAGCACCGCCCCTCCCGGAGGTCTTGGGGCTGATGTTGATGAGAGGCACGCCTTCCTGCCCGCCAAGGCAGGGAGCGGTGCGCCTCAAGCCCCCTGGCTGCTCGCCGTCTCCCCGGGGAAGGCGCCGGGCTGGAGTCCCGGCCTTCCCCCGGAACGGTGTTGATGAAGACGAAGCCAGGGAGAAGGAGAAGACGGGAGGCAGGCCGTCCAGTATGAGCACGACTGCTTCGACGCGTTTGTCTCGTACTGGTGATCTGCTGCCCGTCTGTCTTGCTCTTCCCCCTTTCCCCGGCGCCGTCATCACCATTTTCCCGGGCCGCCAGGGAAAGGCTTGCCCCTCTGGCGCTTCCGCTTCCTCCGAGGGTCTTCTGGCTGGGCCCCGGCGTCCTCCCCTACCGATGCCTGTGCTGGAGCCCCCTGCTCGGTCCTGGAAGCGGTGATCCTGGGGCCACCAGGGCGCTCCGCACGTCTTCCTCCTTCGCAGCCTCGCCACTCCAGATCTTGTCAGGCTGTGTCCGACAGCTCCTGACGGGTATCGGGGTGGCGTTGTGCCGGCGCGTCTCCCACCCTCTTCTCTTCCCACCACACTCCCTGGGATAAGAGGGACATGGAGAGGAGTTTACGGAGCACCTATCTTTTTTTAATCTTAAACTGCAGGCACTTGCCAAATTTTAATTCAAATAATGTAATCTCTCGAGTCCATGTTTGTGTTCTGTAATGCTTGTACTTGTATCAGCATATTAATGAAAAAGATGAACCTTGCCGGGAACCCCTGCATGTGTATGTCCATGCAGAGGCGAGATGCCTCTTTAGTGTAAATAAACGAGTTTTCCCTGGCAGGCTATCCTGCCGGCACCTTTTCTGTCTGCCGGAGAGCTGTGTCTACCGGGCAACAGGCAAAGGGGCCAGTCCCCCGCCAACTTCTTTTTACCAAGGGCCACTATGACCATCCTGTCTGAAGCAACGTTTGAGTCAGGGATGGGAGCACCTAAGTCTCAAAAGAGTGGCGGGGTTTTCTTATGCACAAGTTATAACTTACAGAACACTAAAGGACAGGAGGTAGAACTTATCTATTTGGCTTGCCGGGGATCGCAGTGCCGGGCAATCTTCTCAACTTCTCGTCAAAGCCAAGTTCACGGCAGGAACCTGCAGCTTCATGCAGATGAGAATGAATGCAGGATGCGAACCTATCTATATGCATATGCAAATGCTCATGAAATGCTTATGCAGTGATCTTGGAATGCTCATGCATGCATGCAATCTTGGTCGGGGGCCCCCCACAGCGCTTCTTTATTTTCTCTTGCACAGGGTCATCGCCCTGGCTTTGAACAAGGGGTTACATGCAGCTGAGGCAAGGCCTGTACAAAAGGGTGGCTGCCGGGCAGGGCCCGACAGCCGTGCCTTACGGGTAGAACTTGCGGAGATGCTCAATATTCCATGAGTTTTGCAACTGAATGCCATCTCCGGTCTCCAGATGGATTGCTCCAGGTCTGGTTACTCGTACTACCCGGTAAGGGCCTTCCCACTTTGGTGACAACTTGTTTGTACCCTTGGCGGACTGAACGCGCCTAAGGATAAGGTCACCTTCCTCAAAACACCAGGCATGAACCCTGCGGCTATGATAGCGACGCAGGGCTTGCTGATAGCGTGCAACATGCGTAGCAGCCCGGAGACGGTTCTCCTCGAGTAGCACAGCATCGTCACGCTGGTGCTGATCTTGCGCTACTTCATCGTAGGCAAGCACTCGAGGCGACCCATAAATGAGCTCCGTGGGGATAACTGCTTCTGCCCCGTAGACCATTGAGAAGGGAGTCTGCCCGGTAGCTTGGTTTGGTGTCGTTCTGAGGGACCAGAGAACTACCGGCAGCTCCTTGATCCACCGCCTGCCGTGCTTCTGCAGCGTATCAAAGGTTCTCGTCTTGAGTCCACGCAACACGTCAGCGTTCGCCCTCTCAGCTTGCCCATTGCTCCGGGGGTGTGCCACAGAGGCAAATGAGATCTTGCATCCGAGGGCATGAACATATTGCATGAAGGCGCGGCTCATGAACTGGGTGCCGTTGTCGGTAATGATCCTTGCCAAAACTCCAAAACGACACACCAATTCTTTCAAGAACTTGATAGCTGACTGAGTAGTCACCTTTCTCATGGCAGTCACTTTCGGCCACTTTGTAAACTTGTCGATAGCAACGAACAAGAATTCAAAGCCCCCGATTGCTCGGGGGAAGGGGTAGAGGATATCGAGCCCCCAGACCGAAAATGGCCATGACAGAGGGATTGTTTGAAGAGCTTGGGCAGGCAGGTGGGTTTTCTTGGAATGGAACTGGCAGGCTTCACATTTGGTGACTAGCTCGACCACATCTTGGAGGGCTGTGGGCCAATAGAATCCTTGCCGAAATGCTTTCCAAACTAGTGCCCTTGATCCAATGTGGGAGCCGCACATGCCTTTGTGTATCTCAGCCAGCAGTTCCTTTCCTTCTTCCCGGCAGACACACTTTAATTTCACACCGTTGGGCCTCCTTCTGTACAGAGTGTCATCGACAAACTGATACATACTGGCCTTCCGGGCTACTTTTTCAGCTTCGTCTTGGTTGCCGGGAAGCTCTCCGGTTTGGAGGAAGTGGATAATGTGCCTTGCCCAAGTTGGATCCTGGGGCTCGGCAACGAGGACTAGCGGCATCTCCTCTGCTGCGGGAGCACATGCCTCGTTCGCGGGGTCCATGGGCCCGGCTGGAGGGTGTGGTCCGGCAGACTGCGAGGAGTTGTTTCCGGAAGGGTCTCTGCCAGGAGCGAACGGCTCTACCGGGAGAGGCTTACCGGAGTCCAACTTTCTCCTTTTCCAGGCCATTGTTGCTGGGGATACGGAGGGCTGAGTGAGATGGAGAACAAAAGTCCCTGGTTCCACAGGGAGCTTCTGCGTAGCACACTTTGACAGATGATCAGCTATGCTATTTTCCGCACAGGGTACGTGCTCTGTTTGCAATCCGTCAAAGTGCTCCTCCAATCTCCTCACTTCCTCGACGTATGCCTCCATCAATGGACTTTGGTAATCCTTGTTAACTTGTCTCACCACAAGCTGTGAATCTCCTCGAATGATCAGCTTCTTAATTCCCAATTCAGCTGCAATCCTGAGCCCGACAAGGAGCCCTTCATATTCTACTGTGTTGTTGGTTGCTTCTTCCCGGGCAAAATGCATTTGGACGACGTACCTCAAGTGCTCCCCGGAGGGGGCAACAAGAAGCACGCCAGCTCCTGCACCTTGTAGGGAAAAAGCACCATCAAAGTACATAATCCATTCTTGGGGCGATTCCTTGCCGGGGATAGCTGTCTCCGTCACTTCCTCATCAGGGGTTGGCGTCCATTCTGCAATAAACTCTGCTAATGCCCTGCTCTGAATAGTTGACGTGCTTTCAAACTTCAAACCAAAACTGGATAACTCCAAAGCCCACTCCACTATTCTGCCGGTAGCCTCAGGGTTTCGGAGTATCCGTTGCAACGGGAAACGAGTGACAACCGTGATCTCATGGGCTTGGAAGTAGTGGCGCAGTTTCCTTGAGGCCATGATGAGACCAAAAATCAACTTTTGCGCACCAGAGTACCTCAATCTAGCCCCCTGTAATAAGGAGCTGATGAAGTACACTGGGCACTGCACCACTTTCTTCCTTGCCGCATCCTTGGGGTTGCTCTCGTTGCCGTGCTCATTGCTGTCCTGATCCTTCTCTGACTCTACCGGTCTCTGCTCACTGTCTGCCTCATCCACTTTTCACTGTGCTACCAAAGCTGCACTGACTACTTGGTTGGTTGCCGCTAGGTACAGCAGCAACGGCTCCTGGGGTTTGGGAGCGACCAAGGTAGGCACGAAGGACAAGTAGGCCTTCAACTATTGCAAAGCTGTATCTGCTTCCGGGGTCCACTTCATGGGTCCTGCCTTCTTCAAAATTTTGAAGAACGGCAGGGCGCGCTCGGCAGACTTGGAGATGAATTTGCTTAGCGCGGCAACGCATCCTGTCAGATGCCTCACATCCTTAACTGTCCTTGGTGCTTGGATCTGCTCGATAGCCTTGATCTTGTCGGGATTGGCTTCGATACCACGATGGGATACAAAGAACCCAAGCAACTTCCCGGAGGGAACACCAAATACATACTTCTCCGGGTTGAGCTTCAAATTGATTTTGCGCAGATTAGCAAACGTCTCCTCCAAATCTTGAATAAGGGTGGCCCTATCCTTGGTCTTGACCACAATATTATTCATATAGGGTTCTATGTTTCTGTGCAACTGTGGCTCAAAACCAATCTGGACTGCCCTTGCAAAAGTAGACCCGGCACTCTTTAATCCGAATGGCATGCGGACAAAACTGTACGTACCACATGGAGTGATGAACGACGTCTTCTCTTCATCTTCCTTGGACATGAAGATCTGGTGATACCCAGAATACGCATCCAGAAAGGAGAGAAAATCACAACCTGAAGTGGAATCCACAATCTGATCGATACGCGGCAAGGGAAACGGGTCCTTCGGGCAAGCCTTGTTGAGATCTGTGAAATCTATGCAAAGCCTCCACTTCCTGTTAGCCTTCCGTACTACCACTGGGTTTGCCAACCACATGGGATGCAGTACTCCTCTGACCAATCCAGCTGCCTCTAGTCTCTTGATCTCTTCTGCAATGAACTGCTGCCTCTCCATGGCCTGCTTCCGGACTTTTTGCTTGACAGGTCGGGCATGTGGGCAGACAGCAAGGTGGTGCTCGATTACCTCCCTGGGAACACCGGGGATATCAGATGGTTGCCAGGCAAACACATCGATATTCGCCCGCAGGAAGGCAGCGAGTGCGCTTTCCTATTTATCATCGAGGGTGGCGCTGATAGTGAAAGTACCATCAATGCCAGCCAGCCCTGCCGGGACCTTCTTCACTTGGGGTGCAGCGACCTTGGATCTCTTGCCATTGGAACACCCCAGCACATCGTCAACGGGTGCCGTGCACTCGGTGGGGGCACGCTTCCCGGACTCTTTGCCGGAGTCCCTGCAATCCCTCTTCTTTCCTTTGCTTTCCTTAGCGGGAGCTACTGCTGCCGCTACCTCTGCTGCCACCGCATCCCGATACATCTTGTCCACACAAATGATTGCATCCTTCTCATTTGATGGGATGGTGATGACTGCCAGTGGCCCAGGCATCTTCAAGGTGTTGTAGGCATAGTGAGATGCTGCCATGAACTTAGCCAGGGCCGGGCATCCAAGAATCCCATTGTATGGCAGGGGGAGATCAACCACATCAAACACAATCCTCTTAGTCCGGTAGTTCAGTTCTCCCACAAACGTTACCGGCAATGTGATATTTCCCTTAGGACGGCTCCTGCCGGGATTAACTCCTTGAAATGTGCCGGTAACCTCCAGCTCTTCCTCTGCTATCTGAAGCTTGCTGATAACTGCTGGGGAAATCAGATTCAACCCGGCCCCGCCGTCCACCAACATCTTCGTGACCTTGAGGTTGCGGATTGTTGCGGAGACCAACAATGGCAAACACCCTACCGCAGTGGTACGGCTAGGATGATCCTCCTCGTCAAAGATGATGGGCGTACGGGACCACTTGAGCGGCTTCCGGGCCTCGGGCGCTGGCTCCACAGCATTGACTTCTCGCGCCCACCGCTTGAGTTGGCGGTGAGAGGTGTGCAGAGATGCACCCCCATCAATGCACAGGGCATCGGTGGCCTTCTGAAACTCTTGCTCACTGGTTTCCTCTTCATCCCCTCCATCACTCTCATCACCACAGGCTTCCTTCTCTTGACCTCTGGTGGGTTTTCCTTGGTTCCGAAAGGGTTTGCCGGGGCGATTTACTTTACCACCTCGGCCCTTGCCGCCAGCAACATTCTAACCCTTTTCCTTGTCACGCTTCTCATACTCTACTTTCTGTCTTTTGACAAGCTGCTCAACCTGATAACACTCTTGAAGGTCGTGGCCCTTGGTCCGATGAATCTTGCAATATGGCCCATCACCTTTCCCGGCTTTCTCGGCAGCAGCGGCTTCCCGGCAGTTAGCGCACACGACAGCTTCCTTGCCGGGGGCCTCAGCTTTGGCCTTCTTGCCGGTACTAGGCATACCCGATCATTCAACAGTCATTACTGCATTATCCCTTCGCTTCTTACTGCACTTCTTGCTCTTCTTCTGACTGGTTGATTCATCCTCATCCTCTGACTCAATATTGGTGCAATCTTCCTCTACGGGCAACTTTCTTCCCTCCTCCATCCGAGCACACTTATCCACCAACGTGTAGAGCTCCTTCACAGTCTTGGGCAACCGTACGTTCATCTTGGAACGAATCCGGCGGTTGTGCACATTGGACTGGATGGCGGCTATCAAGGCTGCCGGATGGATATTTGGGTTATTTCAATGAACTTTGCTGAATCTCTATAAATACTTACGGAGGGTCTCTCCTTCCTTTTGTTGGAGAAGCTGCAAGTTGCTGGGTCGGCCCGGCTCTTGGTGGCCACCGGTGAAGGCACCGATGAACTCATGGCACAGGTCTGCCCATGACGAAATGGAGTTCTCCGGCAGGTGCATCAGCCAAGACCTCACATTGGACTTGAGGGCCAAAGGAAAGTAGTTGGCTAACACCTTCTCATCTCTTCCCTCGGCAGCCTGAACAGCGATGGTGTAGATGCTCAGGAACTCTGCCGGGTTTAGCCTCCCATCGTACTTCTCAGGTATCTCTGGCTTGAACATGCGAACGGATGGCCAACGGACTTGCCGTAGCTCACGGGTAAAGGCAGGGCAGCCAACCTCGAAAGGTAGGCACCCGCCAATACTAAGCGCGGGCTCGTCGACGCTGCGGCCGTCGCACCCATCGGTCCAGCGGAGGTCGTCGCGGCGTTGCTTGACAACGACGCGCGTGTCTCCTCTCCGCCTATCCTCCGGGGCTCGTCGTTGGCTTGGACGCGCTCAAGGGTCAGAAGAGGCCATCGAGACGTCATCGGGGTCTGGATTCTGTTGCGCTCGCGCTGGCTGCTGTGGCGGGGACTGCACCATGGGGATGGCCCCTTCTGCACGGTCAGCAGCATGAGCCGTTGCTGTCGCTTGGGGCGGCTGTGGTGGGCCAGCTCGCCGTGAGCCCCCAGCTTCGGCAAAACCGAGTAGACTCTGGATGGTGGCACGCCATTCATCCATTTGCTCGGCCGCTGGCGGAAACCTCAACAGCAGCTGAGCCCGCGCCATGGCCTCCGAGGCTGTACTTGGCATGGGTGATGATGAAGTCAATCGCACCGTCGCTCGGCTCCTGACGGTGCCAGTGGTAGCAGCACTGCGCCCCCGCTGCTGCGGGGCGACCACCTGGATGGCAGGGTGGTGCGGCGAAGACGCTCGAGGGCTAGTGGCTTCTTCGGGCGCAGTGGCTTGGTCGACCTGTCCCGGGGGAAGTGCACGCGCTGCGACCGCACCCGTGGTGGGAGTGGTCGGAGGACGGCGATTCGCCCCGGCCCGAGCGCCGTTGCTGCGGCTGTGCCCGTCGGCGGGCGGAAGGGGCGCAGATGGAGTAACCCCTTCACTCGGACCTTGTGGAGCGGCCGTCGGGATGTTGCTGATGCTGCTCTCCTCCGATGTCTCCTGCTCCTACGTCGGCCGCGGGGGAAGTGGTGATGGCACCACCTGCTCCGACCACATCCCCAGCAGCGTCCGCGTCCTCGCGTGTCTCCGCACCCCCCCGCAGTGTTAGAGGCCGTGGGCGGCGGAGCCTTCGAGGTGGAAGGACGAGCCGAAGAACCGGGTTTCTTCTTGGGCGCCATGGTAGATGGCGTCATCGATGATGATGATGGTGATGAAGGTGACGCGCTACACACGCCTTCAGGTTCGCGCAGGCGGTCCCCCTACCTGGTGTGCCAAAGATGTTGCGGGAAACCACGGCCACCTATGGGACCAGGAGGCCCCTTGCTGGTTCGGCAGGGGGCGTCGCATTGCACAAAGAGCAGACGAGCGTGTGGCAGCACGGCAGAGATCACACATGCATTTTTACCCAGGTTCGGGCCGCCGTGAGGCATAAAACCCTACTCCTGCTTTGGTGGATTGATGGTGGAAAGGTGGTGGTGGAGCGTAGTACACTTGCCCGGCAAGGGTTGCCTCGGGGCGGCCGTGGCACGCGCGTATGGGGGTCTGAGTTATCCAACCTTCTAACCCTCTCTACAGTCGCCATGGGCCTCCTTTTATAGATTAAGGGGTCACCACAATGGCAAAACAGTCATTATGCACTGATAAGATAGCAAACAGTGCTATCATACCTAACTCTGCGGGCTGACAGGGCGCATTAAATGCACCGCTCAACGTCACATCGTTGGTTGCCCGGCAAGGCTTGCTGGGTTATCTCGCCAGCTCCACGCCTGCTCGCTTGACACGTCGCAGGACGGGTGTCATCTGCAGGTGTTTCCTGTAGGGAGAGGCTGCCATGTGGTGAATGGCTGCCACTTAGTCACTCTGCGGTTTGACACCGCACTGATTGACGACGTGGGTCGTGGTGGAGTAGTTGGTGAGGTGGTTTTGCCTCTGTGTTCCCCGGTAGTCCCTGCCGGGACGTCTTGGACGTCGTCTTCCGGGGGTGGCCTCGCCCCTTGCCGAGCTCGCCTGCCCGGCAAAGGAGGCCCTTCTCCCGATGGTGCCTTGCTTCTTTGGCTTGATCTTGGTCCCTCTGATCTGCATGTTAGTCCTTTGAACCTCTTAGTCCCTTGTATTCTGACTTGGGTTGGTGCTTCAATCTCATCCCGGTGCATGTGCACAGTCTGGGCAACAGACCTAGGGTTTGTTGCACTGACACAAGTAGACCGACTACTGCCTGCATTTACTACTATTTCTCCACACATCGACCACTATCCAGCATGCATCTAGAGTATTAACTTCATAAAGAACGGAGTAACGCCTTAAGCAATATGACATGATGTAGACAAAGTAAACTCAATCAATATGAATAAACCCCATCATTTTATCCTTAATGGAAACAATCCAAATACGTGTCTTGTCCCCTTCTGTCACTGGGATATAGATCACTGCAAGATTGAACACATAAAAAATCACCTCTCCTATTGCAAGATAAATCAATCTAGTTGGCCAGACCAAACAGATAGATCGGAGAGAAATACAAAGCTATAATAATCATGCATAAAAGAGTTCAGAGAAGACTCAAATAATATTCATAGATAATCTGATCATGAACCCACAATTCATCGGATCCCAACAAACACACCGCAAAAAAAGATTGCATCGAATAGATCTCCAAGAACATCAAGGAGAACATTGTATTGAAGATCAAAGAGAGAGAAGAAGCCATCTAGCTACTAGCTATGGACCTGTAGGTCTGTGGTAAAATACTCACACATCATCGGAGGGGCAGCAAGGTTGATATAGAAGCCCTCCGTGATCGATTTCCCCTCTGACAGAGTGCCGGAAAAGTCCTCCAGATGGGATCATGCAAGAACAGAAGCTTGCGGCGGCAGAAAAAGTGTTTTGGGTGGCTCCCTGTTGGTTTCCCAATTTTAGAGAATTTATAGAGGTGGAATTAGGTCAAACAGAGCAACAAGGGGCCCACGAGATACCAGGGCGTGCCTACCCCCTGGGTGTGCCCTGGTGGCTCGTGGCCACCCCCTTTGTCTTCTGACTTCCTCCCGAAGCTTCTAGTGTCTCTTATGCCTAGAAAAAAATCATCAAAAAGTTTCGTGGCATTTGGACTTCGTCTGGTACTGATTTCCTGGAAAACCAAAAATAGGCAAAAAAACAGCAACTGGCACTTGACACTAAGTTCATAGGTTAGTCCCAAAAAATGATATATAATTGCATATAAAACATCCAAGATTGATACTATAATAGCATGGAACAATAAAAGATTATATATACGTTGAAGACATATCAAGCATCCCCAAGCTTAATTCCTGCTAGTCCTCGAGTAGGTAAATGATAAAAATAGAATTTTTGATATGGAATACTACCTAACATGTTCATCATGTAATGTCTCTTTTGTGGCATTGTCGGCGTTCCGGGAACCAGGGTACCTAGACCTGCCTGCCTGCGGCCCATGGCGTGGCTCCTTTGACGCCCTGGTACGGCCCATCTGCAAGACTACCAAGACAAGACCCTCGCGAGGGCCCCCTGGCCTCGCGAGGCAGACAACACCAAGACCTCCAGAGGAGCGGCCTCCCCAGGTTGCCTCCCGAGGAGCGGAGTTTCCTATGCAAGTGCCCAGCCTCACGAGGCTGCGATGACGTGAGCCATGACGACCAAGGCCAGGCGGGTGCCAGTGGGCGCAGAGGAGACAGTTTCCCTTTCGGTGCTAAGGGAGCAAGGACAGACGTGGGTTCCCAAGGAGCCATCCAAAGGTTTCCATTCCGATGCCACAAGACCAAGACCATGAGCTCGGCGGGACGGATTTCATCGCCGAGCCCACTGCCGCATCATGACCAGAAGCTTTGCAGGAGAAGACCACCTTTTGTCAGGATAGGGTGTACCTCTTGTCCCCTTTCAAATTGGCCGTTGTGGTATCTCTTCCCACCTAAGTTTCCAGGGAAGAGGACCGAGGCCACTATAAATACAGGTTAGCCACCACCATAGAAGACGTCGACTCATTCTCACCCCTGAGCCCTCGCGAGGCAGCTCATCCACTGTACTAGTTCATCCTCAACCTCCTCGTGAGGTCAATCCACCACAAAGCAGGAGTAGGGTTTTACACCGCACGGTGGCCCGAACCTGGGTAAACTGTCGTGTTCATCTTCTTCCCCGCTCACGCGAATCCGGCTAGGCTAGGTTGTAGGGCGGCGAGCTCGAGGCTTGAGAGGTTGAGATCTTCACACATGCCCCAGAGTTCGAACCTTCTAGGGTCTGCGGAGCCCTGAATCCGACATTTGGTGCGCCAGGTAGGGGCGTGTGGAAGTCCTTCTTCCACCTTCGCTTCGCCTTCGCTCCATCGCTCCCATGGCCGATGCACGCCGTGTCCGCGCCGAACGCTGGGCCACTCGTGTCACCCAGATGACACCTGTTGGCAATGATGCTCCTCGCTGCTCTGCGTCCCCCGTGGCTAACGCTGCCACTGACCCCGCTGCTCGCGAGTAGTAGGATTCGTCGTTGCCACCCTTCATGCGGCGTGACGGCCGTACAGCTACTCTGTCGCCTAGTCCAGCCATGGCATCGTCCTCCCACGCTCGCCGTGGGCCAGCAAACGCGCAGGCTGCGCTACTCATGGTGCGCGAGCTCCTGCGTTAACGCCCCGACAACGACCTCTATGACGACTGGCTTGGCCGCATCGCCGAGCTCGTCAACGCCGCCGGCGAGGCCCCTACACCATCTCGCTGGCTCCCTCCCCCGCCATCTCAGGCAGGTGACGTGGCTCATGGTGTGCCTCCTCCTCCTCCACTGGGCGGCGCCGACCCCGAGCCAAGGCGTGATGCGCCCCGGCATGACCCGCCGCGCGGAGCGCCGGTGCGAGATGAAGCAAGCTGACAGGTGGTCCAGCGGCCGCAAGCCGATGCGCACGCGCTTCCAGCGCCGCTGCGCCAGCACCAAGACCATGCGCCGCCCGAAGCTGTGGTGCGCGGACGTCAAGGTCGGGCTCCCCTCGCGCACATGGCGCCCGTGAGTGCGGTGGGTTGCCGGGCCTTCTCCCCGAAGATGCGCCGTGTCGTCTGGCCCGGTAAGTTCAAGCCGGATGTGCCTCCGCGCTACGATGCACCCCCGACCCCACGGAATTCCTCCAGCTCTACGCGCTGAGCATCGAAGCGGCAAACGGAGATGACAAGGTCATGGAGAACTGGTTCCCCATGGCCCTCAAGGATGGCGCGCGCTCTTGGCTCCTGAACCTTCCGAAGGGGTCGATCTCCTCCTGGGAGGAGCTCCGCGAGCGCTTCATCACCAACTTCTAGGGCACACGGGACTGCGCTTCTACAGTGGGTGACCTGCGGCGCGTGAAGCAGCAGCCAGGCGAAACCTTGCACAAGTACATACAACGCTTCACGAATGTCCGCCTCAAGATCCTGAAGGCGTCGAACGAGGCCATCATCTCAGCGTTCTCTGATGGTGTTCGAGATGTCAAGATGAAGGAGGAGCTCACCATCCACGAGGACCTGTGCTCGGCCCTGGAGATGTTCAACATGGCGAACAAGTGCGCAAGGGTCGAGGAAGGCCGCCTCTCCCTCCTTGAGCTTCTGGAGGCCGATCCTGAAGACAAGAAGGCCAAGGCTAAGGAGGCAAAGTGCAAAGGCCCTGCTGTGCTTGTGGCTGAACCTGAGATGAAGCTTGGTCGCGACCACGATGAACCTCCCCGGGGCAACTGCCCATTCTGCATCTTCCACAACATCCACAGCCACAACACCAACGACTGCTAGGAGCTCAGGAACTTCCGCGAGGGGCGCCTTGGCCGTCGCCTCGAGTGGTCTGACTATGGCTATGGCCGTGGTGGAGGCCACGGCAGAGGCCGCTGGGACAAGCGCGATCCTCGCCAGGACTGGCGCGACCAGCCTCGTGAGATCCGCTAGCTTGATGAGCCTCGCAACGGGCCCTGGCGTGACCAGCCTCGTGAGGTCCGTCCTCAGGGCAATGCCGGCCTCCCTCCGCTGCCGCTGCCGCCAAGGAGAAACGACGACAACCGGCAAGATGATGGGGCTGGAGGCTTCCAGGAGCCTCGCGCTATCGCCTGCATCTTGGGCGGTGCTCAGGCCCCAGCCGCACATCGCATCTTCAAGCATTTCGCTCGTGAGGTGAACGCGGCCCTCCCCAGGCTTGAGGCGACACGTCCCCTCAGGTGGTCGAAGCATGCCATCACTTTTGACTCCATGGACCAGCTCAAGTGCTCGGCCGCCGCTGGCGCCCTTCCCATGCTCTGCACTCCCACCATCAGCAACGTCCTCATCACCAAGACCCTCATCGACAGCGGCGCTAGGCCCAATGTCCTCTGTGTCGAGACATTCGAGACGCTCCAAGTGCCTTATGATCAGCTTCTGCCAACCAAGCCCTTCTCAGGAGTGACCGATGGCTCCACTATCCCCCTGGGGCAGATACGCCTCCCAGTCACCTTCGGCAAGCGCGACAACTACCACACCGAGCTCATTGACTTTGACGTCGCCCACATCGGCCTCCCATACAAAGCCATCCTTGGGTATCCGGCCCTCGCCAAGTTCATGGCAGCAACTCACCATGGTTACAACGTCCTCAAGATGCCAGGGAGTGGCGGCATCATCACGGTCGCCTGCGATGAGAAGGATTCGGTGTGCTCCCTCGAGCGCGCCTACCAAGCCACAGCGGCTGACAGCCCGGACGACGAGGGCGTTGTCCCACCTTCACAAACCACCCCCAAGAAGAAGAAGCAGCTCCTTCCCAAGGGCCGTTAGGAGCCCAGAGCGCCCGCTGGTGGTGCCTCAGGCCCCGCGCCCACTGCTGGGGCGCCCTTTCCTCTCGCATAGGAAGGCGCGCCTGGCACCCCCCTCAGGATGGGCTCGAGTGCTCTCGTCTGGCGGGCCTCTGACCTGACCGGTGCGACGAGGGAGGTGTTCGGGCACCACCTGGAGGCGTGCTTTGATGCACGTCCCCACGAGCAAGACGCATGGCGCGAGGCTCCATGTGCGCGAGAGTTCATCACCAAGGCGATCCAGGAGCTTCAGGAGGCAAGGGCCATGCGCTGCGAGCACCACCCCGCACGGCCTCCCAGTGCAGCTGCGGCCCCTGACGTGGGCAGCGAGTTGCACGTCTGTGTCAACATCCCAGGCTTCAATAGGGCCGCTTCGCATGACCTCTTCTGGCCATCCCATGTCGGCCGGAGTGGGGGCTACCCCTGCAACTACGTCCGCATGCCATTCGGCCTGCTGAACATGGGCGCCACGTACCAGCGCTTCACGCAGCATGCTCTGGCGGCTCACAAGGCCAGGCGCCAGGCGGTCATGTCGGAGGTGGTTCCGGACCCTCGCGAGCCCGGCGGGCCTCTGGAGCCGCCCAGCTCATGAGGAGCAACTTCCGCAGCACGCGTCTCCAGCTACCTCGACGTTCCTACAACACTGGTGCCAGGTGACTTTTTGGTTTGCTCAGTTGAGGGCGTCCCTCGGGCCGTATTGTCCTCGATCTGTCAGGGACCACTTCCCCCGGTTATATTTTCTCAATTCATGTACCCTGAATCGGTTATGTTTCGCGAGCTACTTTCGTTGTTAACCTTGCGTCTGGATATGCTCTCACTCACATCTTGAGAAATCTCTACATCATCAAGTATCTATGCTTTGGTTGTTGAAATCAAGGAAGCATGAACACACTCAACATATCCTTTGATAGTATTTATATGATGAATTTCACTCTTGTCAATTTGGATACAAAAGAGTTATGCCTTGCAAGACTAACCCATGTAGGAAGATTAGCTTCAAAATCAAAAAGATGCTCCCAACTCTTGATGGACCACATCAACCTTGAGCATCCACCACAAGTTCAACTACATGATCAAGTTCAACACCATAACCCAAGGTATGTATTTTCCATCTTAGAGAAGCTTTGCTCAAAGTCATGAGACAAAGCAACTCAACAAGATGTGAATACATTAAGACGCTTAAATGAAAAATGGCAACCCCATTTTGATCTTAACGATGAGTATGATCAATGATCAAGTGATCTCACTTGACTCCTATGTCAATGTACTCTAACATTGATGACTATGTCGCCGACCATCTCTAGATGAAGTTCTCTATTGTTTCCTTTTGTTAGCTGCATTTATTTTGCATTTCTTCATGATATTGTGTTTCCCTTCCAAAAACAAAAAGCTTCATCTAGCTTCTCTTTATTTCATTTCTTTTCTCTATCTTTCAATAAATTCATTGCAAACTCTATCAAATTCCTTGAAAATCTATGTAAAATTTCAATTGCAAGTGAGCTGAGTTGACAAAATCTTTCCTCTGCATTGAACACGGTTCCACCGATCTGTCACACCCTGATTTTTTGCCCTTTCTTTTTCTTTTGATTTTTCTTTGGATGTTGATTTGGATTGCTTTTCTGTGGCTATGTGGTCTTGAAACCTGGAGAGATCACCCTTGATTCCTCTCCCAGGTGGCTTGTCATCCTCAAAACCCTTCCTAGACCTTGTCATTTTCATCTTAGCCCAATCCCAATATTCTTTCTATTGGGAATATTCCTTTTTCTATTAAAGGAATAATCCTTTTTGCCCTAGGTTGTGAAACAACCTATATTTCTGTCACTCCCAAAATTCCCAAATAATTCTCATAAATTGTTGGGACATTTACATTTATGCCCCTAACTCGAACCCACTACTCAGTTTTGCCCCTATTTTTCGGGTATGCTCAGTTTTGCCCCTCTGCCGTCAAGTCACCTTATAGAAATGCCCTTCCGTGCCTTTACCGTCCGGTCAAAGGGCTTTGACCGTCTGGTGAACAGTATCAAAAAAATCTGAAATTTTGTGGGATCGAAGATACTCAGGTGCGCAAGGTGCGTGCAAATTTTCGTGCTGTTTGGACATTCCAGGAGCTCGTGGCAAAGGAAAAACAGTAAATCTATACGCCTGTGAACAATAAATTAAAAAAAAATAGCAAGCAAATTCAAAAAAATATGAAAAAATTTGGCATCAAAGAGGCTTGGGTGTGCAAGGTGCTTGCAAGTTTTTGTGATCAAATGACATGCGAGGAGCTCTAGCAAAAAAACAAAATAGTGCATTTTTTCAAAGTTTTTTTCTGAGCCAAATTTTGTTTTTTTCTCCATGAGCTCCTACAAAGTTTAAACACAACAAAAATTTGCACACACCTTGCGCACCCGAGCATCTTGGATGCCAAAAAAATTCATATTTTTTTGAATTTTCTTGCTATTTTTTTCGAATTTAGTGTTCATAGGCATACAGATTTACTATTTTCCTTTGCCACGAGCTCCTTGAATGTCCAAATAGCACGAAAATTTGCACGCACCTTGCGCACCTGAGTATCTTCGATCCCACAAAATTTCGGATTTTTTTGATACTGTTCACCAGATGGTCAAAACCCTTTGATCGGACGGTAAAGGCACGGAAGGGCATTTCTATAAGGTGACTTGACAGCAGAGGGGCAAAACTGAGCATACTCGAAAACTAGGGGCAAAACTGAGTAGTGGGTTCGAGTTAGGGGCAGAACTGGAATTGCCCCTAAATTGTTTGGGTCATATCTTCCACAGATATGTCAAAACCCTTCCTTGGCATCATCAAAGATAATTCACAAATATTCCTTTTCTCACTCTGCCTTAAGTGGCTTTTTGAGAAGGAAGTGTCATTTATCTTTGCTTGATTGACCCCAAACTTTTTGGACACCTTTTCCTGCCCATATTATGGCCACATGACAAAATTAAACTCAATTTTGCTTAGTGAACCTTCCTCAGCAAATTTCCAAAGTTCCTGTTTAAGGGAAGCCTTTGTGAAGAAAGTCCTAACTAGGGTAATCCAAATGAGTTGAAATTTTGCAAGGTCCTTCATATGATCAAATCTTCACTGTCCTCAAGATTTGGGATCATGTCATCACTCTATGTGAGCTCAGCATCAAATCTTGGTTTCTGGTTAGATTTTCAGGTTGTGAAGCAACTATATTTTTTTATTACTTCATTTTGGCTGAAAATTTACCAGGGCATGCTCCCACCCATATAAACTCTCTCCACCAAATTTGGGCTCAATTCATCTATGCATTTTCCCTCAGCAATTTTTCCAAAATTATGTGCAGAGAGGTGCATTATGAAGCAAATACCACTTTGGCTTGTCCAAATGGTATGAAAATTTTATGGCACCCTCATATGCCTAAATCATCATGCCATGACCATTTTCAGCTTAATTCAAGCAAGTATGAGAGTGCTACTTCATATCGTGCAATTCTGACCAGTGGGGCCCTTTCTACAGCAAGTACCCTCTAGACTCCTCCGTTTGGGCTGATATTTTGCCAACACAGTCACCTTGGCATGTGATCAAGCCATGCCAAAGCTCAGCCTCTGCCTCCTCCTGGTTCTGTCTCCCTTCAGCACAAACACCTTCCTGTTGCTCTGCTATGGCTCCACCTGCTAATCTCTTCTTTGCCCCTGCTCTTGTTTCTTTCTTCATTGGCGCTAAGGGTAGTATGGTCTATCTCCCGGACATGATATGGCTGGACAGAGTGCACTGCGTGCGCCAGTGCATGCGGTGACTAAGCGGTCTGGCATGCAAACAGCGTGCTCTGGCACGGTTTGGCCACTATTCCTGGCTGGTTCCTTAGCTCGACCCTTGTCGCCGCCAGGCTGCCGGCAAACCCCACCACATTTCGCCACTTCCGCTTGCCAACCCAGCTCCGCCCGGTTGGGGAATCCGCCATATTGAGGGTTTTTCTCATGGACAACAAGGTAACTAATTTAATGAGATATTATCTCATCTCTTATCCCAGTTCATCTGCCTCCTTTAATCACCCGGCCGAAATCTCCCTAAATTCATTTTTATTCGAGCTGATTTGAGGATTTTCTTTCATTCATAGAGTGTACAGTGCACGGACACATCAAGACTTTGCGGCCTCGGCCATACATCCATGGAGTTCCATCTCACCGTACCAGATGACTTGAGGATGTGCGCGGTATGTTTAATCTCACCCTAAATCGGTTAGCATAGCCTACTTTCCTGAACATATACTATATATTGCTGCATTTGGATAAAAGGTGCCACATGCAGCATATACATCAAAGGGGATTTTTTTCCTCTTCTTTCTATATTAGCCAAATTAATGATGTATTGTTCTTTCGATTACTCTCATATTTCCATGACATCATGGTTACCCTATCTGTTTAATTATAGATTTTTGTCCTTTGATTTCAACTGATGTACAGTTCTTTCAATTTCGCCCATATTTGCATGTTACCATATTCTTTAACAATCCTACCATTTTCTGCAGCGCGTCCCTTGCTATGCAACAGAACCTGTAGTACACAATCTTTCCCTTTACATAAATCAAGACTGCAGGGATGTCATACTGAACACAAACCATGGATTTACAATCGTCGCTTCTGTAAGACTTGATGAATGTGGTCACTCCTATTTTGCCAAGGGCCTTTGGACAGAAATTTCTAAGTTTTATGTACTGAAAGCTGGCACTAAAATTGCACTGCACATAAAGGAGCCTGGTCATGAGATATATGCTAACTTCCCCGACGATATCATCCGTCTAGACTTTATTCGAAGTAAGTGTTCTTTTCAAGTATTTGCATGTTGATTTACCCAGCAATATCAAAGGAATTGTGTAGTATTTAAGCAACCAATTATTATTCCATTTTCTTACTCTATTCCTACCTACTAACTTCTAGTTACCAATACACTTTTCAATTGCCCTGTTTTAACTAAATATTCCCTGTACTCCCACTTCTATGAGTAAGTGCCGCTGATGAGGATACTCCGGAGGTGGAGAACGGGGCTGCCAACAAGCGGAGGCGGGTCAAGCAAGAACCGCAAGCGACTCCAGCAGGCCTAGACTTCATCAGCAGCCTCCCCGGTGATATGTTGACAGTCATCATCTCCCTCCTCCCAATCAAATATGGGGTGCGGACAACCATCCTTTCCCGGCGGTGGCGCCCCCTATGGAACTCCACCCCTCTTGACCTCATCGACACCCACGAGCTCTGCCATGGCTATCGCAAAAGCTTGGATGCGTTCTCCCAGATCCTCGGCAGTCATCCTGGCCCAACCAGAGGCCTTAGCATGGGCAAGTTCTGTTCCAACGGCAAGGACCGAGCCAAGCTTGACGACTGGTTCCATTCCCCCGCCCTAGATCAGCTCGAGGAGCTCACTTTTGATGATGGGCATATGCGCTCGCTGCCAACGTCTGCGCTCCGCCTCGCGCCCATGCTGCGCGTCGCCAAGTTCAGGAACTGCCATTCCCTCCCCCCCCTTAATGACGCGCCCGCTCTTATTCTACCATGACTGAAGCACCTCGAGCTCGTCGCCGTCTGCCTCCCAAACGGTGACATGGAGCGCTTGCACCATGGCTGTACTGCACTTGAGTACCTTCGTCTTCAGGCGATCAATGGGTTCAGTAGCTTCCACATCACCTCCATGACTATCCGAACTATTTATATGTGTTGCTGGTGCTGCAACAAGACATCACAAGATGTGTACCACGGTATGGTCATTGAGGACACACCTTCACTTGAGAGATTACTTGTAGTTGATCAAGAAGGTCCAACAAGAATCAATGTCATTTCTGCGCCGAAATTGATAGTGGTGGGCTACTCGTCTGACAAATACTCCGAACTTGTTATTGGATCCACACCCGTTCAGGTACAACAACCGCCTTCTACCTCTCCTTCTAGAAATTAACATTATTTCTAATTTTCAAGATGTATGTTCGTCTGTCATCCAGAAAATGATTCCGACAAACTTGACCCCGAAACTGCGCACACTGAATGTTTGGCACTAGAATCTATTAGCCCAAACCTGGACCAAGTTGTCAGTTTCCTGAGATGCTTTCCGTGCCTGGAGAAGCTATATATCGAGGTGATGTTCCTTTCCTATTAAATGTTAACCATAAGGGAGTTCAATTTGTGACACCTTTTTCCAAGTTTACAATGACAATGTACTACGATTTCTGAAGGATTTTTGGAGGATTTTAGTACATACATGTTCCCCCCCCCCCCATATTGGTTGCTTGATCCATATGGTTACAATCCATAAGCATTTCTCCTTTGGATTCATCTGTTCTAGTTTTGTTAGGGAACTTTTCATCCACTCCAACCTCTTGTGAAGAAGGCTACATTTTTTAAGATTGTAATCAAATGCCCATGATAATCATGTCGGATCGAAGATGGCACGTTAGTGCATTTTACAAATCCTGCAAACCAAATAGGCCTGTAGTAGTGTTCAAAACTTATTGTAGGCACTAACATGTTTTCTTCTTTTGCAGATAAGATTAGGCCCGGTGGTGGATAATGTGATACAATATAACAATCACATCTAATGCCTAGATCTGCATCTCTCAGAAATTACTTTGAACTCCTACCGAGGGACCTTACCGGAGAATATATTCGCCAGGTTCTTTGTTGTCAGAGCAAGGGTGCTAAAGGTAATGAGGTTTGCCCTACATTTATTTCACAAAAATGAATGGTTTGTTGATCAGCACCGCCAACTGTGGTAGAATGGAATAGGCTCCGAAAATGCTGAATTTCATTTTGGAACTTCAGATGAGAGAGTAATCGGAAGTCATCGTGTCAACCCCATACATGACTTCTCAGTGGCTGAGCCATTTGCAAAAATTATGAGGTTTCGAAACCAGCCTTACAAGTGGTAATATTAGTTTGAACCTCTCTTATATCCATGTTCAGCGGATCAGCGCGAGCATTTGCAGCCGATGAGCTGAATTTCATTTCTAATATCAGTTTGAACCTTGTAATCTTCGAATTTGAGCCATGTAACTCTGGAATTTGAACCTTGTAATATTTCAAGCTTTTGTAGTACAATCATTGAAATGGCATCGTATGAGACTTGTACATTGGTAGCACTATTTTGACCTTAATATGCAATGTACTTAGATTTTATTAACCATTCTCGAACGTGTTTACCTTGTCGATCTCATAGCACACGATCTGTATAGCTAACTCGACTGCGATCTTCGACATTATTGCACATAGTTGGTTTCTCCAACCGTGTGCCCTGTAGAGCACAGAATTAATTATTGCACTCGAGTGTCCATCATCACCCTTCTGTGTAACTTTGACTTCATCACCCACGGGTAAACTTATGACCGAAGTCATTACACACACTTTGTTTTTACAAAGCTTTTTGCTAATAAATGCCCATGATTTGTGCCTCTTCTAGCCGACGAGTGGCCAGACTAGCCGGGCGGGAAGCTTGCGCGGTAAACTGCACGGTAGCACGGGAACAGGCTCACCGACGATACATTTGGCGCCTCTTCGAGCCCACGCGTGGTCAAACGTAACACGTGCGGTGTTGTCAAGCGTGCACTGGAATCCTCCGCTATGAACGCGGTGACAAGACGTGACGATTATAGGCCGGCCGCCCCCCACTTATTACAGCGGCCATTTAACCCTTGTGTCTCTTCAACCTTTCGATCGTGCCCCACCATTGCAAGAAGCACACCCACCACGACAAATTCTTAGATGGTATCCTGCGCGGCTCCTATGGCGCTTTGAGTGGCTGCCGACGATGAGCGACAGTTCACCATGCATGCCATGGTGGACACCCACAGAAGGTTCACGGAGCTCTTGGTGGTGTACACCAACAACCCGGTCTGGGTGGAGCACTCCATCCACATCATGGAGCTGTTGCTTGCTGAGGAGAAGTACAAGGTGGTCGCGTTCGACCTCGAGTACACCCACGCTCGTGCCGGGTCTCATCCCAAGGTCGCCGTCGCCCAGATGTGCATGCGCAATCACGTCCTCGTCTACCACTACTACCTTGCCACAAGGCCTTGCGAGTGTTTTGCCAGGTTTGTCAACAGCCCCCACTACATGTTCGCTGCGATGGACATCAGCAACGATGTAAAGGTGCTCAAGAATTCGGGCATCGCCTACCAGAATCTTGTCGACATCCAGGGCCAATACAAGATCTGGGGCAGCAATGAGCATGAGAAGGACTCACTAGTTCACCTCGTCGAGGCCATCATTGATCCCTACTACAGAGACATGAAGGATTCCTGCAACAAGGACAAGCGTGCCTGGCACTCGGCCTAGATGGAGAAACTCAACAAAGCTCATGTCGTGTACACGGCCAAGGAGGCGTACACGAGCTACGAGATGTATAGGCGGATCATTGACATGAGGAAGTGCCTCCTTTCCCAAAACTGCCAGGGATCCAGCCGGAAGCAGAGCAATGGCAAGCGTCATCGCTATAAGAAGTAGATGATTAGATCCTTGTTTCTCCTAGTTTAGTATGCATGTAATTGCTTACTTTCGTGTTGGAAATGTTATGTGTGTAGTCACTTGTGTAATTGTATGCATAATTTGGTTATGCAATACTATCTTTTTAAGTATATATGTTGATGCTCTGTAGACAGAGCGTAGATGTTCTGCGAACAGAGCAAATCACATCACACACAGACTAAACAATGGAACCCGTCGGTGATGATTTCATCAATCACTGACAATTGTATACCAGCAATCGTTTGCTCACAACACACACGGCTTGTTAACAGGAATCGTCTGTGTTGTTATCGGTCTTCCCACACATTTCCGATTATAGACCTGTTTGCCGCGTATCACGCACATGTTGTTAAGTTGAACCATTTCTGTTCTCTTAGCTCAACGCAAACAATTCATTTGAGTGAACTGTATGTTGTATATCGCACACACCTTCACCTGGCTGACTGTTTCTTTTGTGTTGCCTAATCACAAACAGTTCATCCGAGTGAACTGTGTGACGTATATCGCACACACCTTCATCTGGCTGCCCGTTTCTGTTCTTCTACCTCATCGCAAACAGTTTATTGGACTGAACCGTATACCCAGCATTGCACACGCAACTAAAATCTGAACCGTGTTTGATGTATCCCCCATCGCAAATGTTCTGCAACTTTTTTGACAGTTTTTTTACATCACCGTTTGTGATTAATGCATTGCACACAGTTTCGTCAAAGGGTCTCTGATCGTAGTGTCGCGTTAGCAGCATCTTGCAGTAGTGCTACTCCGCTCCACGGGGGAGGGGGGCGACAAACACATGTGTAGACATTGGCCCTCTCAAGCACTAGGCGCATTGATACCATCACGCTCGATGGCGCGTGACCGTTCTTGCTCTCCTGCCTGCTCCGGCTTGTTCTATTCGTCGAGGAGGTTTATGATGATGGCAGCGCTTCACCGGATTGTCATGCTTGGAATGGTATACTGTGGCATGGCCGGTGTGTCGCCGCCTAGCCTTTTATGCCCACTAACACTGGCAGCGAAAAACCGATGGGAGGAGTGGCGGGAACCGATTAGGGGAGTGGCGGAAAATTGTAGCGTGTTTGGATATATAACATCATTAATATGGAAAACTTAGGAAAGAAGGAAGCGCGAGCTAGCACGACGTGTGCGCACAGTGCTTACCCACAGGTGCCAGACCAGAATTACTTTAAATATTGAGGGTTACTTTGGCCTTTTATACATTATAATTGAGTTTTCTAGGCATTAATTTAATGTGCATAATTCAAATTTGAACTACAAATACATGCTCCAGTGCACCAAAATGGTGAGAAAAGTCATCCATGTGTCCTTGGATGCATCTTTAGGTCCCATGCAAGGAATGTGAATGAATCTCGGTTCTTAAATCCTCGTAAATCCAAACTCACCCAAAATCATGAAACTTGGCATGGTGTCATGACATGGCACATATATGTCGTGGTAAAAAAATTGTCCAATTTGGGGCAAGCTTTATTACAAGCCTCTTACAAACCGGAGCTTCTCTCAAGAAGACTCGCGGTTCCGATAGTGAACGTGCCCCCCTTGTGGACGAAACGATAATCGCTGCCACTTCTTGCCTTGTATTTTTTTCTACACGCAACATGGAACAACAGGAGACTCGTGCTGAAATTTGAAACTATTTAGGGTTCGTTTGGCCTTTTTTATACATTAATTGATTTTTCTAGGCATTTAATGTCCATAATTATAATCTGAACTACAAATACATGCTCTAGTGCACCAAAATAGCTAGAAAAATCATATATGTGTCCTTGGCTGCATGTTTAGGTCCCATGCAAGGAATGGAAATGAATTACAACCATCTCAGCGTCTTGGCTCGGCCTCAAACATTGGGAATCTCAGTTTTTAAATCCCCGTAAATCCAAAACTCACCAGAAAATCATGAAACTTGGCATGGTGTCACGACATGGCACATATATGTTGCGGAAAAAAATGTCCAATTTGGGCCAAGCTTTATTACAAGCCTCTTACAAACCGGAGCTTCTCGCAAGAAGCCTCGTGGTTCCAATAGGGAACATGTCCCCCTTGTGGGCGAAATGATAATCGCTGCCTCTTCTCGCCTTGCATTTTTTTCTACAAGAAATATAGAATAACAGGAGATTCATGCTAAAATTTAAAAGTATTCAGGGTTCGTTTGGCCTTTTTATACATTAGTTGAGTTTCCTAGGCATTTAATGTCCACAATTCAAATCTGAACTACAAGCACATGCTCTAGTGCACCAAAATGGGTTAAAAAATCATACATGTGTCCTTGGGTGCATGTTTAGGTCCCATGCAAGGAATGGTAATGAATTACAAACATCTTGGCGTGCTGGCGCGACCTCAAACATTGAGAATCTTTGTTTTTAAATCTGCGTAAATCCAAAAATCACCCAAAATTCATGAAACTTGGCATGGTGTCCTGACATGGCACATATATGCCGTGGTAAAAACAATCTCCAATTTGGGGCATGTTTTGGTACAAGCCTCTTACAAATCGGAGCTTCTCGCAGGAGCCCTCGTCGTTCCGATAGGGAACGTGTCCCCCTTCTGGGCGAAACGACAATCGCTGCCTCTTCTCGCCTTGTATTTTTTCTACAAGCAAAATAGACCAACAAGAGGTTAGTGTTGAAATATGAAATTGTTCAGGGCTCGTTTGGCCTTTTTTATACATTAATTAAGTTTTCTTGGTATTTAACATCCATAATTCAAATTTTAACTACAAGCACATGCTCCAGTGCACCAAAATGGGTTGAAAAATCATACATATGTCCGTGGGTGCATGTTTAGGTCCCATTCAAGGAAGGGGAATTAATTACAAATGTCTCGGCGTCCTGGCTCGGCCTAAAACATTGAGAATCTTGGTTTTTAAATCCCAGTAAATCAAAACTCACCCGAAAATCACAAAATTTGGCATGGTTTCATGACATGGCACATATATCCCGTGGTAAAAAATCGTACAATTTGAGACAAGGCGCACACATTAAATAGCCAACATAGGCCTTTTGGAACAAATAGCTGACACGTTACTATCGCAAACTGTTGTATTTTTTGAACTGTGGGTGTTCCTGTAACCATTTAATTGTGGCCACGCATCCCTCTTTTTTATTGGAGAGTATTACCTCGGTCCTCGTTTATTGGTCCTCTTTGTATTTTTTGCCAAAATTTAACCATAGTCGGTGGCGTGTGTGCAACTGTTTGATTAGACGGGACGAGCACGAGAAGTCCACCATGGAGGCTCGACAGGACGCGTGCGAGTAGTCCGCCGTGGAGGCTCGACAGGACGCGTGCGAGCAGTCCGCCGCGCAAGCTCGACGAGACGTGATACGTCTCCAACGTATCTATAATTTATGAAGTATTAATGCCATGTTTACAACAATTTTATATGGTTTTGGTATGATTTTATTAGAACTAACGCTGTTTTCAGCAGAACTACCGTGGTGTCATTTTTTGTGCAGAAATAAAAGTTCTCGGAATGAGCTGAAAATTTACAGAGAATATTTTTGGAAAATATGAAAAAATACTGGAGCAAAAAGATACCAGAGAGGAGTACCGAGGCAACCACAAGGGTGGGGGGCGCCCCCCTAGGGCGCGCCCCCTGCCTTGTCATCGCCTCGTGGACCCCCTTGACTTGTCCCCGACGCCAAAACCTCCTATAAATAGAGAAAACTCCAAAAATAAACCTAGATCGGAAGTTCCCCCGCCGTAAGCCTCTGTAGCCATGAAAACCCAATCGGGAGCCCGTTCCGGCACCCTGCCAGAGGGGGAAACTATCACCGGTGGCCATCTTCATCATCCCGGCGGTCTCCATGATGAGGAGGGAGTAGTTCACCCTCAGGGCTAAGGGTATGTACGAGTAGCTATGTGTTTGACCTCTCTCTCTCGTGTTCTTGATTTGGCACGATCTTGATGTACCGTGAGCTTTGTTATTATAGTTGGATCATATGGTGTTTCTTCCCTCTCTATCTCTTGTTGTGATGAATT
This sequence comes from Thinopyrum elongatum, assembly GCA_011799875.1. Taxonomy (NCBI): domain Eukaryota; kingdom Viridiplantae; phylum Streptophyta; class Magnoliopsida; order Poales; family Poaceae; genus Thinopyrum; species Thinopyrum elongatum. Next base: position 359,089,420 of record CM022300.1, on the reverse strand, counting down.
GAGTCTTGCTCTTTGAGGTTTCATTATGTTGGATTGAGTATTGGATTTGAGAACACTTGATGTATGTCTTGCGATGGGATATCTGTGGTGACAATGGGATGTTCTATTGATTCACTTGATGTATGTTTTGGCACTGAACTCACGGATTCCCGAGGTGACATTGGGGTAATCTATGCATAGGGGTTGATGCACGTTTTCGTCCTACGTTCTTCGATAGAAACATTGGAGTGATTCTTTGTTGCACGTTGAGGGATTGTTATGTGATCAAATTATGTTATCATTGTTGAGAGAATTTGTACTAGTGAAAGTATGAACCCTAGGCCTTGTTTCCAAGCATTGCAATACCCTTTTTGCTCACTTTAGTTACTTGCTACCTTGCTGTTTTTATATTTTCAGATTACAAAAACCTATATCTACTATCCATATTACACTCGTATCACCATCTCTTCGCCGAATTAGTGCACCTATACAATTTACCATTGTATTGGGTGTGTTGGGTACACAAGAGACTCTTTGTTATTTGGTTGCAGGGTTGTTTGAGAGAGACCATCTTCATCCTACGCCTCCCACGGATTGATAAACCTTAGGTCATCCACGTGAGGTAAATTTGCTACTGTCCTACAAAACTCTGCGCTTGGAGGCCCAACACGAGTCTACAAGAAGAAGGTTGCATAGTAGACATCAAGCTCTTTTCTGGCGCCGTTGCCGGGGTGGCTAGGTAAGCGGCACTCACATCCCGTCAACGAAGCTCTTTTCTGGCGCCGTTGCCGGGGAGGTGAGTGCTTGAAGGTATATCTTTAGATCTTGCAATTGAATATTTTAGTTTCTTGCTTTATCACTAATTTAGTTTACAAAAGAAAACTACAAAAAATGGAATTGAGATTGCCACATATAATTCATCTTTATAATGTCTTTCTTGAAAATGATGGAAAGGAAAATTGTGCCAAAGTGTTAGAGGAAGAAGTCAATAAAATGTTTGGCACTAAATCTTTGAATGATGCGCATGATTGCAATGTTGTTAGTATTAATTCTTTGAATATCCATGTTGCTAATGATATGCAAAGCCATAAGCTTGGGGATGCTATGTTTGATGAAGATGATATTTTTAGTCCCCCAAGTTTTGATAAGAAAATTTATTATGATGAAAGCATGCCTCCTATTTATGATGATTACATTGATGAAAGTGGGTGTGGAAAAGTGTCAACTCTAGGTACTAATGATCCCACTATTTTGGAGGGTGCTGAATCTTATTATAATGATAAAAGTGGATTTGGAGAGGTCATGACTTTATTTAGTGATGAATCCACTATTTTGGGAGAGGTTCCAATTGATTATGAGAACAAAGTTGCTATCTATGATGATTATTGTGATGACATTATGCTATAAAGAATAATGATAACCATGAAACTTCTCATCATGATTTTAATTTTCAATTGGATTATGCCTCACGTGATAGTTATTTTGTTGAGTTTGCTCCCACTACTATTCATGAGAATAAATTTGCTTATGTGGAGAGTAGTAAAAATTCTATGCTTGTAGATGATGAAAAGAATGATTTGTGTGATAGATATATTATTGAATTCATTCAGGATGCCACTGAAAATTATTATGAGGGAGGAACATATGCTTCTACATATTGCAATAATATCAAGTTTCCTCTCTATGTGCTTATGGTTTTGAAGTTATGCTTGCTTTGCCTTCCTATGCTAGTTGATGCTTGTTCCCATAAATTGTTCGATCAAAAAATCTCTATGCATAGGAAGAGGGTTAGAATTAAATGTGCTAGTCATATGCTTCATTATGCTCCCATTATGTTTCAATTCTTTACTTTTATGTGAGCATCATTGAAATAATCATGCCTAGCTAAAAAGGCATTAACGAAAAGCGCTTGTTGGGAGACAACCCAACATTTACCCCTACTGTTTTTGTGTGTTCACATGATTAGGCTACTGTAGTAATCATGCTTTATAGCTTTTGTTTGAATAAAGTGCCAAGTAAAGCCTTTGGGATAGTGTGGTTGATAGTTGATTTGATTTTGTGCAAAAACAGAAACTTTTGCGTCCAGTACAAAAATTCCTATATTTTACCGGTACGTGGAAAATTATGATTTTTTTACAGTTGATTGGTATAGAAATTGTCTACGTTTTCCTAATATTTCATAATATTTGGAGTTACGGAAGTATGAGTTTAATTCAGATCTTTACAGACTGTTCTGTTTTTGACAGATTCTGTTTTTGATGCATAGTTTGCTTGTTTTCTAGTTTCTATGGCTTATATTGCTCAATATAAGTTGTAGAAATGATAGGGTACATTAGGCATCATGTGAGAAATTTTTTGAATCTTGTCTTGACAGTACCTAAAAGTGAATGATTTGTTTTATCATACTAACCCATCTCACGAAGTTCCGTTAAGTTTTGTGTGATTGAAGTTTTAAAGTTTTGGATGAGATATCGATATGAGGAGAATAAGGAGTGACAAGACCCTAAGCTTGGGGATGCTCAAGGCACCCCAAGGTAATATTCAAGAAAGATCCAAGCAACTAAGCTTGGGGATGCCCCGGAAGGCATCCCCTCTTTCGTCTCCAACATTATCGGTAACCTTAGGGCTATATTTTTATTCGTCACATGATATGAGTTTTGCTTGGAGCATCATTTTATTTTATTAGTATTTTCTTTCTGTTATTTATATTAATGTTTTTCATGTTTTATTTCAATAAAAGTGTCAAGTATAGCCTTTACCATGCTTATTTTGCAAGTCTATATGTTGCTGTTTTGAAAACAGAAAGTTTTCTATCATTGTCGGAATTCTTATGGAAAGTAAGAACGTGATAAAATTTTGAACTTTTTACACAATGAGTAACAACAAATTTTCTACAGTGTGGTAATTTTTCATAATTTTTGGAGTTAGGGAAGTATGCGTAAAATTGCACTCTTTACAGACAGTCCTGTTTTTACAGATTGCTGTTATGTTTGCATTGTTTGCATATGTTTGCTTGTTTAATGATTCTATTTGAAGATAGGAGTATTAAATATGCAGAGGAATTTATTATGCAATGTTAAATTATAATTTTAGTGATTTGCTACAGTAGAGAATGATAAGGTTTTGCATTTGATTTATACTAACTTATCTCACGAGTTCTTGTTGAGTTTTGTGTGGATGAAGTTTTTAAGAATTAGGGAAACCGCGATATGAGAGGAATTAAGGAGACACAAGAGCTCAAGCTTGGGGATGCCCAAGGCATCCCTAGTTAATATTTCAATAAGTCTCAAGCATCTAAGCTTGGGGATGCCCCGGTTGGCATCCCACCTTTCTTCTTCAACAATGATCGGTCAGTTTTGGTTGAGCCTAAGTTTTTGCTTCTTCACATGATATGTGCTATCCTTCGAATTTCATTTTATTAGGTTTTTCTTGCTGTTTGAATAAGATACTTAAGATCGGAAATTCTTAAATTAGAGAGAGTCTTCACATAGCTACCTAATTATTTGACTACTCATTGATGTTCACTTATATCCTTTTTGAGTAGTTTGTCATTTACTCGTGTGCTCCACTTATATCCTATGAGTAAATGGTTGAATTAATTGAATATTATAAATCTGAAATTATACATGTTTCATATGCTTATCCCATGGGGAGTAATGACTTCACATATAAGAAGTATAGGTGGTAAATTTATTGAAAGTTAGCAAACATAGTATTGGTCACTTGAACAATTCATGAAAGAATATTGAAGGAAGAGAGATTTCACATATAAATATACTATCTTGGACATCTTCTATGATTGTGAGCCCCATTAATTATTTTCAACTTGAGCAAATTAGTTGAAGTTGGACAAGGAAGACAACGTAATGAGTTATGCTTGGGTATATTTGTATAGAAGTTATATTGTTATGGATCCTCCAACATGTGGTGCTTGCTTTTTAGAATCTTTTGCTAGCCAAAATTTCTGTACTAAGCGGGAATACTGCTTGTGCATCCAAAATCCTTGAACCAAGTTTCTTCCCTGAGTGTCCACCATATCTACCTTTATGCGGTATTTACCTGCCGTTCCAAGTAAATTTGCATGTGCCAAACTCTAAACCTTCAAATAATAATCTGTTTTGTATGCCCGAATCGCTCATGTAGCGACTAGGGGCTGTCAGTATCTTCCATGCTAGGTGGGTTATTCTCACGATGAGTGTCTATTCACTTGTCATTCATGAGAGAGTGGCTGGTATTTGGGATGCCCAGTCCTATGATCAAAAGATCAAAAACAAAATTGCAGTTAATTAAACAAAACTCCCCCAGGAAAGTTGTTGGTATGGACGACACCCCTGAATTCGGCTAGCCGTAGAGTGTGATTGTTGGTGGAGGGGGAGTAAAGACTTTACCATTCTGTTTGGGAACCGCCTATAATGTGTCTAGCATGGAAGATAGTGAGAACTCTTGGTTGTTATGTTGAAAATGAAAGCATACCTCTCAAAATTATGTTCATCTCTGTTTTAAAAACTTCGAGCTCTGGCACCTTTGCAAATCCCTGCTTCCCTCTGCGAAGGGCCTATCTTTTACTTTTATTTTTGTTGAGTCAATTTCTTGTTCCAACCTATTCTTTAGTTGGCAAGCATCATGTGGTGGGGAAAGATCTAAGCATATATGGCCATTCAAATATATTTGATCATGAATTATTATTGTTGATAATTATCTATATGATAAATAAGTTGGGAGGCGAAACACTAAGCCCCTATCTTTCTCTGTGTTCGATGGATCCTATTTGTTTTAAAAATATGCTTTGAGTGGTAGCAATCATGGAAGACTATATGATAGTTGAGTATGTGGAATTTGCTAAATCAAAGCTCTTACATAGACCCTTCCTGAAAATAAGATGAATTGCAATTGTTTGATGACTGAGAACATAGTTTGTTAGTTTTCAAGAAAGTTTATGGTCTATGCTTCAACATGTGAATAGCTTGCTACTTGATCATGAGAAGTTTTATGATATGAGCTACTGTTTATGATATATAATGATGTTAGAAAAGGTGATTGAAATTATCATTGATCAAACTTGTGCACTTGCTAGCATTCACACTTCATAAATTATTTCTTTTATCATTTACCTACTCGAGGACGAGCAGCAATTAAGCTTGGGGATGCTGATACGTCTCCAACGTATCTATAATTTATGAAGTATTCATGCCATATTTACAACAATTTTATATCGTTTTGGTATGATTTTATTAGAACTAACCCGGACTGACGCTGTTTTCAGCAGAACTATCGTGGTGTCATTTTTTGTGCAGAAATAAAAGTTCTCGGAATGAGCTAGAAATTTACGGAGAATGTTTTTGGAAAATATAAAAAAATACTGGAGCAAAAAGATATCAGAGAGGAGTCCTGAGGCAACCACAAGGGTGGGGGGTGCGCCCCCCCCCCCCTAGGGCGCGCCCCCTGCCTTGCTGTCACCTCGTGGACCCCCTTGACTTGTCCCCGACGCCAAAACCTCCAATAAATAGAGAAAACTCCAAAAATAAACCTAGATCGGAAGTTCCGCCGCCGTAAGCCTCTGTAGCCACAAAAAACCAATCGGGAGCCCGTTCCGGCACCCTGCCAGAGGGGGAAACCATCACCGGTGGCCATCTTCATCATCCCGGCAGTCTCCATGACGAGGAGGGAGTAGTTCACCCTCGGGGCTGAGGGTATGTACCAGTAGCTATGTGTTTGACCTCCCTCTCTCTCATGTTCTTGATTTGGCACGATCTTGATGTACCGCGAGCTTTGTTATTATAGTTGGATCATATGGTGTTTCTTCCCTCTCTATCTCTTGTTGTGATGAATTGAGTCTTGCTCTTTGAGGTTTCATTATGTTGGATTGAGTATTGGATTTGAGAACACTTGATGTATGTCTTGCGATGGGATATCTGTGGTGACAATGGGATGTTCTATTGATTCACTTGATGTATGTTTTGGCACTGAACTCGCGGATTCCCGAGGTGACATTGGGGTAATCTATGCATAGGGGTTGATGCACGTTTTCATTCTACGTTCTCCGATAGAAACTTTGGAGTGATTCTTTGTTGCACGTTTATCGATTGTTATGTGATCCAATTATGTTATCATTGTTGAGAGAATTTGCACTAGTGAAAGTATGAACCCTAGGCCTTGTTTCCAAGCATTGCAATACCATTTTTGCTCACTTTTGTTACTTGCTACCTTGCTGTTTTTATATTTTCAGATTACAAAAACCTATATCTACTATCCATATTACACTTGTATCACCATCTCTTCGCCGAACTAGTGCACCTATACAATTTACCATTGTATTGGGTGTGTTGGGGACACAAGAGACTCTTTGTTATTTGGTTGCAGGGTTATTTGAGAGAGACCATCTTCATCCTACGCCTCCCACGATTGATAAACCTGAGGTCATCCACTTGAGGGAAATTTGCTACTGTCCTACAAAACTCTGCGCTTGGAGGCCCAACACGAGTCTACAAGAAGAAGGTTGCGTAGTAGACATTAAGACGCGTGCGACCAGTCAAACACGCAGGGTCGATGGGACGCGTGCGAGCTGTCCGCCGCGCAGGCTCGACGGGACACGTGCGAGTAGTCCGCCTCGCATGCTCACCGGAAGCGAGATCTTTGACCTCCATCCACCCGCCACCCGCCTCGCTCACAAATTCTCTGTTAATGGCGGCCCAGGTGTTGTTTAACATGCAGTTAAAGCACATGGATAGAGGGTGTTTGCTTGTGATCCCATGGCGCCGCTCAACATTAGCATTTGCTTTGTTCGTGCCTCACTGAGAACGTGATTTTAGCCTATTTTCAACTTGTATTCCGAATAATTTAAAATGCCACATGCTGCAATGGATAATACGATGACAAATTTACAATGGCAATGGATAATACGATGACAAATTTGCAATGGCACGGATAATAATTGTATTACATATTCCAAATAATTTAAAATGCCACATGCGGCAACGCCCAAAAGATACAGGGGCAAGAGAAGAAGGAAATCGCAGACAACAATCTGGGTCGCTACTGTGTCTACTCCTCGATGGATCACTGGCCGAGTAGTTCCTCCAGCTCCTTGTTCACATCCTTATGACTTTGCTTGACTGTAGCCATGGATTCCTCCACCTGCATCTCGCGATCGATGCAGAGCTTCTTCAAGTCATCCATAAGTTCCTCGATGACGGCTTTCAGCGTCATCCCCGAGGCACTGCTATTCTCATGAAGCTTCTTCTAGCCGGCGACCTCCTCCTCCTTCTTGATGAGCTCCTTGTGGAGCTTTGCATTGTCGCCCTTGAGTCGCACGATGAGGCCGGTGGCCTTCTCAACCAAGGCCTCGCTAATCTCGAGCAGCTTCACCAAGCTGTCGACCAGCTCTTGCTGCTTAATGAGGCCAGCAAGAATATCATCGTCACTGACCAAGGACTTCAACACTGCCGGCTCATCGCGTTCGCTGATTTGGTGAGTGTGCTTGTGAGAGCCCTTGCCTGCCCATGAGAACTCGTTCGAGGGTTCCGCGGCGCGCCAGGACATATCTCCTACGGCTGCCGCGTAGCGGCGGGACCTCTCTAGTGCTTCCGCGGCCTTGGTCTTTCCTCCCTAGTTATATGTCGACCTAGAACTCCTCCTACCAGTCATGGCAGAACGACTTGACAGGAAAGACCTGTTTTTTTGGTGATGAGGAGAGGAATGTGCAATAATTTTCGAGTGGGTAGTTTTTATAGCCCAGTGCTAAGTGGGAACATGTGTAGGTTTGATCAGTGTGAACAGATTTACAATTACTTACTGTGTGGTAATCTGGAATGTGAAGGGAAACAAGCTCAAAATTTATTGATGGTTTTGGGCTCAAAGCCTGAAACAGTTCCCGGATGGCGTACATGGGCCTGTGTTCTCGAATGTGTACGTGTCTGCCCACTATCACATGTAGTCCAGATATCACCATCATGTTCGATGGATGGGCCATCGTGCGTCCCACAGGGTGCTAGAAGGTTGACCAGAATTGCAATATGCAGGTGTGGTTGCTAGCCGTTTAGGCGGCTGCGGCGCGCTCTACTTGCGCCCCCCGTGCGCTCTACTCATCGTTGAGGCGGCCGCGGTGTGCTCTGCTCACTTCTGTCCATGCACTTTGCTCGCCATTGAGGTGGCTGCGGTGCGCTCTGCTCTGGCGTCCCAGTGCGCACTCTGCTCGCCGTTGAGGCAAATTTACAATGGCAACGGTTAATAATTGTCTTACATATTCAGGATAATTGAAAATGTGACATGCGGCAATGCCCAAAACATACACGACATACATATGATTAGTGACTTAAAATGTCGATATGCGAAATTTCCAAACAATTATAATAAAATATAGGCTAAAAGGCTGAGCTGGCGGCCTTCTGACTACGGTCTTCTCGGACTCCATGATCAGCATAACAGCCTTGCGCTCGTTCAGTCCGAGTGTCAGGACCCGTGGCCATGGTACCAGTCTCTGCCTGCGAAGCTGCTGGCACTGGGAGGCTCTTCGGGCTATTGGGCCTCTTCCAGTAGAGTTTGATAGCGTGCAATCGTGCGCATGACACCCCCGTGAAACTGCTCCATCTCCATGTCTCTACACTGGTAGAAAATTCCGTCCATCGCCTGCATCCTCAAGATATCACGTTAGCGATGTTCTACTTCGTTGGGTACCTCAACTCCGCCAAGGATGTGCTCGAGCCTAGCCACCACATCGTCGGGATCAAGCTTGACATGGCTGCCGGCGGCAATGATGAGGCCGCAGATAGGCTGTCTCATAACTAAGTCGCAGAGGACCTCTGCCCCTTCCTGGCGGGGCATCAAGCTCTCGATGAGCACCGGTGACGGCGGCTCTTTGGGTGGGTCGTTGATCATGCCGCCTAGTAGTTCTGGATCTTTTGCATGGTGGATGGCAAACTGCTCATCACACTTCCTCTACAATACGTCCATTGTCCGCCCAAGGAACAACATGGCGATATCGCTACCGATGGGCCATGGCACCTGCACCGGCCCATCAAGCTCATCCTCTTTGACCTGCTCCAGCTCGTTCTCCTCAATGAAGATGTAATGCAGGAAGGGGTCAACGTCGAAGCTTTGGTTGCGTGACATGCTTGGAATAACTAATGGTAGATGGGTGTGGAATAGATCTGTGCACAATGTCGCTACGGTGCATTGCCCCTGGGTCATATGGAGCTAGCCAGTAGCTGGTGGCGGGAAACCGATGAGGGAAGAGGCGGGAAGCATTGGCGTGGATTGCGGGGCACGTGTATAACGCCATTAATTTCTGCACTTGGTGTCTATGTTGGTAGGTACTACCTCCGTCATGGTTTATTGGTCCACTTCGTTTTTTGTGCCAAATTTTGACCTTAGATTTAACAAAGAAAATATTAATGAATGTCATCGAAAATAATATTGTTGGAAACTATGTTCAAATACGAATCCAACATTATATTTTTTGGTTACATGCATTAATACTTTCTTAGTTAAATCTGTTGTCATAGTTTAGCACAAAATACAAAGAGAACCAATAAACCAGGACATAGCACGAGCTGGTATATATATATGCATCCGCCGGCTTGTGGACGGCTATTCCCTGCTATGCTCAACTGTTATATGAAATAATTATGCATGTGCTTGCTTTCCGTTGAGGCGGCCGTGGCGCGCTCTGCTCGCATCCCTCTGTGCACTCTGCCCACATCCCTCCGCACAGTCTGCTCGCCTCCCTCCCTGCGCTTTGCTTGCCGTTTAGGCGCCGAGGCACACTCGGGCGCGTCCCTCCGCGTGCACTGCTCTCGCATCCCTCTGCATGCACTCTGTCAGTGGTTGGGCCGGCGCACAATCATGTTGGGGAAGCTTTAGTTATTAGATCTCAGCCGAACACAGGGAATGGGCGATGGAGATCATAGATTAGGTTAATTAATTATACCTACAGAGCTGGATGATCACCACATGCTCATTTGGCTCTACAGGTATAATTAATTAACCTGAACTATGATATCCGGAGCCCGTTCCCGTCACGCAACTCCATCCTATCGTCGGCCAATGGGGGTATGCCGGTATGTGTGGGTAACAAGCTAGCAAGTGGATCAATAGCGAGTCACCGCTGCCAGCCATTGTTGTGTTTATTTATAGCTAGCAGCTGGCTAGGGGATTGCGGATTTTACAATTCATCCCTGTGGAGCGCGGGAAGACTAAGTGGAGCACACAACCGTATGCGGTGTCATGTGTTATCACACACGTGTTAACATAAGGAAAAATATGTGTAACTTAGTAATCATCGCACACGACTACTCGCACCATGCATCACGTGCGATACTCCTAGCCATTGCAAGAAAATCGTTTGCATTTTCAAAGTTTTTTCCACACACATAATCGCACGAAATAACTATATTAACCATTTGTGTTATATTTTCCCATCACAAACAATTCATCCGAGTGGCCTGTTTGCCGCGTATCACAAACATATTGTTTACACGAATCGTTTGTGTTCTTTTGGATCATCACAAACTGTTCATCTATGTGAACTGTATGCCGTCTCTCGCACACACCTTGATCAGGCTGACCATTTCTCCTGTTTTAGATCATCGCATACAGTTCATCCGAGTGAACTGTATGCCATCTATCGGATACTGTTTCTGCTACGTTCCCTAACCGCAAACAGTTCGTCCGAGTGAACTATATGCCGTATATCGCACACACCTTGATATGGCTAATCATTTCTGTTGTTTTGGCTCATCGCAAACGGTTCGTATGGATCAACTGTATGCCACGTATAGCACACGCAACTCTAATCTAAATCGTGTTTGATGACTCCACCATCGCAAACAGTTTGTATCATTTTTGACAGTTTTCTTAGACCACCGCTTGCGATTTATGCATCGCACACAGTTTTGTTGAAGGGTCTCTAATTGTAGTGTCACATTAGTAGCATCCTATAGTAGTGGGAGGAAGTCGACGGTGACGAATAGTACTTGGTGGAGTCTCGAGGAAGTCGACGATGGATGAACAGTAGCCCGTGGAGTCCCATTTTGCGGTATGCCACCCCTCTAGATGAACAGGACCCCGTTTCGACCATAGGCGGTTGGCGAGAAGTTTGTTTCCTCTATTTTGTGGTATGCCACACCCCTCCCGATAAACATAACACCATTTCGACCATAGGCAGTTGAACACAAGTCTGTTTCGTCTGTTTTGCGGTACACCACACCGCTTGCGATGAACAGGACCATGTTTCGACCGTAGGCTGTCTATCATAAGTATGTTTCATCCGTTTTGCCGTAGGCCACACCCCTCCCGATGATCAGGACCCCGTTTCGACCATATGCGGTTGAATATAATGTCGTTTCCTCCGTTTTGCGGTACACCATACCCTGTTTCGGCTGTTTTGTACAAGCCGGTTGGCTCCCAATGAACAGGACACATTCTGACCTAGTCGCTTGGCTCCCGATGAACATGACATTCTTTCCTCCATTCTAACCCAGCCGGTTGGCTGCAGATGAACAGGACGCCATTTCTGTACATGTTCAAGACCCTGCCCGTATGTACGTACATAGCCGTATTTACTTTCTTGCAGCGTGGCTCTATGTACGAGTACTTGATTTAGACGGGCCTGCCAGAATTGCTACGTCGGGGCTCTACTATGACACGTGCCGCTCCTTGCTCAGCCACTGTTCATCGTTGGAAAGAGACCGATCGACCAGTATGTATGTACATGTTGCGACCAGATAGATAACGCTACATACGCTTTGACCCGGTGGGTCCCAACTATCAGGGGGTTTAAGGAGGCACTTCCTTGCGTGCGAAGATATAGCTGGTGGGTCCCAGCTGTCAGGGGGAGGAATCATTGTTTTGCGCATAATAAGGAGGCACTTCCTTCCATGCAAAGATGTAGCTGGTGGGTCCCAGCTGTCAGGGGCAGTAAATATTTTGTCGCATGTAATAAGGAGGCAGTTGCATGCGTGTGTCCATGGACCTCGTGCGTCCCCGCTGTCAGCCTCTCCACGTACAGTCGTCTTCCTATGACTCCTGTTTGTTGACCACATTGACCACGCTGCATCGAGCGCACCAAGGCGGTGGATGATGGTGAGGCCCCAGACGCGAATGACCCGGAGATGAGGAAGACACAATAGTGGAGTTGCAGACAGAGGAGTGCGAGACTTGAGTGGTTCGAGTGCATGGTGGGGCTACACTCGATGGAGAATAATAGGAGCTGCTCAGAAGTGGAAGGATGGCCTGGCCGTCGCTGGGGTAGCATTTCACAGCAAGGCGTGTGAAGTAGTGTCGCTGGACGCGGGAGGCTGGAGCAGGTAGTTCGGGACGCAGGAGGAAAAATATGAGAGAATGAAGAAGAATGACAGTCATTGGATGTAAATCCAACGGATAACACTGTCAGAATCTTTTTTTGACTAATTTGTAAATGCCTTGCATAGGCTTCGACCTATTGGCCCACATGTCAGCCAGTCCGTTTGGTGGGTTCGGTGAAATAATAATGTAGTGTCTATGCAGCCCATTTATATATTTTGTTAGAATTTACAGCCCATTTGCAAAAAAATCAAAATACACGGATTTGCTGGCTGGGGTGAAAATATCATGTTGGGCTGGATGGAGAAATGTTATAAAAACATAAACCGGTCTTGGGCATTTTATTATAAAACAACATAATTTGCGGAGCATGAACACGTGATTGCACATCCATTACTCCATTGGTCCATAAAATCTTAGCAACCTTATGTACGCAATCACCAGGAATTAACTTGCCAACTTATTGTTAAACAATTATATATTATTATTTGGTAAAAACTTATTGATTTAGCGCATAAATATTATTTTATTTTGATGAGTTAATACGACGTGGGGTATTATTATTTTTTAGGCTACACATGGGACAATTGAGTTGGTTTTAGGGAAAACCAGTGGGAGAAAAATCAATGATAGGATTAATAAAAAAACAAAAATAAAGGAAGTGAGAAGGTCTATACAAAGATTGGACGAAGGACAGGTCAAACGGGAACCATATGTTCTTTCTAATATATATGTAATAAAACAATATATATACATAATATACTATTATAGAAGGGAAACATAAGTTGAGTTTGGCATTCTTATAGAAAAATAGAACAGAGTTGTGCGTTGTCTTAAAAAAAACATAAGTTGGGTTGCTGATGTTATAAAACAAGCTAGGCTGGGAGGCCAAGAGGCCGATTGATACCAGCTGGACCTAAAAAATAAATAAGTTGAAACCTACTGGATCAATTGTGTCCGCATGTCATGGGCTACGCATGTTAAACAACAAATCCTAGGTTGGGCAGCCACAACACAGTTGTTACTTGTTCTACCTCTTAAAAAAATGATTACTTGCTAGGTCCCTGATGACAGGCACCTAAAAAAAGGTTCATGATGACGGTCTTCCTTGTAAATTTCTCTTGTTTATTGACTTTGTTGTTAATATAGTGGGCCCCACATGTCAACATACCATAAGAAGGTAGCTTTTTTCAGAATATATAAGGGGGCACTTGCTTGCATACGGCGATGGACCTGGTGGGCCCGGACTATCAGCCTCTCCATGTACAGTCATCTCCTAATTCCTCTTCTTTGTTGACCATGTTGAGAACGATAGACAGCGGCGCCGCGGCGAGAGCACCAAGGCGGAGGATGATGTCGAGACCTCATACCGGAACAAACCAGATCCAGGGAGACGCGGGCAGAGGGGAGTATGAGGGTTGGCTGGTTCATGTGTAGGGTGGGCCGATGGAGTTGCCGCCGCCTGAGAATAAAAGGAGATGTGGGGGAGTACATGGATGGGCTGGCCAACGCCATAGGCTTGGATGGGTCATCGAGGCGTGCGCAGCAGATTTGCCAGCCGCTGTAGGAAGAGGATGAAAGATTGAACAAAATAATGAAATACAAATGGATAGGTGGTTGGTCCCAGATGACTGACACCTTGCTACTTCTTAAGCTTGTGTTGATTTTTCCCTTAAAGAGGAAAGGATGATGTAGCAAAGTAGAGATAAGTATTTCCCTCAGTTAAGAACCAAGGTATCAATCTAGTAGGAGGCACACACAAGTCCCCAATAGATGCACCTGCACAAACTAACAAATACTTGCACACAACGTGAAAAAGGGGTTGTCAATCCCTTCACGGTCACTAGCAAGAGTGAGATCTAATAGAGATTGATATAAAATATAAATAAAAGTGCTAAATAAGATAAAGATAAATAAATTGCAGTAAGGTATTTTTGTATTTTTGGTTTTATAGATCTGAAAATAATATGATGGAAAATAGACCCGGGGGCCATAGGTTTCACTACAGGATTCTCTCTTGAAAGAGCACAAACGGTGGGTAAACAAATTACTGTTGAGCAATTGATAGAAAAGTGCATAGTTATGATGATATCCAAGGCAATGATCATGAATGTAGGCATCATGTTTGTGACAAGTAGACCGACTCCTGCCTGCCTCTACTACTATTACTCCACACATCGACCGCTATCCAGCATGCATCTAGTGTATTAACTTAATAAGAACGGAGTAACGCCTTAAGCAAGATGACATGATGTAGAGGGATAGATCCAAGCAATATGGTAAAAAAACACCCATCTTTTTATCCTTAATGGCAACAATACAAATACGTGCCTCGCTACCCCTACTGTCACTAGGTGAGGACACCACAAGATTGAACCGAAAACAAAGCACCTCTCCCATTGCAAGATAGATCAATCTAGTTGGCCAAACCTAATCAATAGATCAGAGAGAAATACAAAGCTATCTTAATCATGCATAAAAGTGTTCAGAGAAGACTCAAATAATAATCATAGATAATCTGATCATAAACCCACAATTCATCGAATCTCAACAAACACACCGCAAAAGAAGATTACATCGGGTAGAACTCCAAGAACATCGAGGAGAACATTGTATTGAAGATCAAAGAGAGGGAAGAATCCATCTAGCTACTAGCTATGGACTGGTAGGTCTGTGGTAAACAACTCACACATCATCAGAAGGGCATCAAGGTTGGTGTAGAGGCCCTCCGTGATCGAATCCCCCTCCGGCAGAGTGCCGGAAAAGGCCCCAAGATGGGATCTCATGAGAATAGAAGCTTGCGGTGGCGGAAAAGTATTTTTGGTGTGCCTTCTAGTATACCGGGAATATTTGGGTATTTATGGAGCTGCAATTAGGGTTAGGGGGTCCCGAGGGGCCCACAATCCTGGTGGACGCCCCCCTGGAGCGGGCCTCTAGGGCTAGTGGCCCTCTCGTGGCTCCTCTGGCATCCTCCCGAAGCTTCGTGGTTGTCTTATGGTCCAAGAAAAATCCTCAAAAAGTTTCATTCCGTTTGGACTCCGTTTGGTATTGATTTTTTGTAAAAGACAAAAACAAGGAAAGAAACAACAACTGGCACTAGGCACTAGGTTAACAGGTTAGTCCCAAAAATGATATAAAATAACATATTAATGCATATAAAACATTCAAGATTAATAATATAATAGCATGGAATAATAAAAAAATTATAGATACGTTGAAGACATATCAAGCATCCCTAAACTTAATTCCTGCTCGTCCTCTAGTAGGTAAATTATAAAAACAGATTTTTTTTATGTGGAATGCTACCTAACATGTTTATCAAGTAATCTTTCTTATTGTGGCATGATTATTCAGATCCATAAGATTCAAAATGAAAGTTTAATGTTGACATAAAAACAATAATACTTCAAGCATACCAATAAAGCAATCATGTCTTCTCACAATATCATGGCTAAAGAAAGTTATCCCTACAAAATCAGATAATCTTGTCATGCTCTATCTTCATCACACAAAGTATTTATCATGCACAACCCCGATGACAAGCCAAGCAATTGTTTCATAGTTTTAGTGTTCTCAAGCTTTTTCAACTTTCACGCAATACATGAGCGTGAGCCATGGATATAGCACTATGGGTGGAATAGAATATGATGGTGGAGGTTGTGTGGAGAAGACAAAAAATGAGAACGTCTCACATTGACAAGGCTAATCAATGGGCTATGGAGATGCCCATCAATTGATGTCAATGCAAGGAGTAGGGATTGCCATGCAACGGATGCACTAGAGCTATAGGTGTATGAAAGGTCAAAAGAAAACTAAGTGGGTGTGCATCCAACTTCCTTGCTCACGAAGACCTAGGGCAATTTGTGGAAGCCAATCATTGGAATATACAAGCCAAGTTCTATAATGAAAAATTCCCACTAGTAATATATGGAAGTGACAAAAAAGGAGACTCTCTATATGAACAACATGGTGCTATTTTGAAGTATAAGTGTGGAAAAGGATAGTAACATTGTCCCTTCTCACTTTTTCTCTCATTCATTTTTTCTTTTCTTTTTTTCTTCTTTCTTTTTTTATTTTTGGCTCTTTGGCCTCTTTTTTTTGGCTCTTTGGCCTCTTTTTATTCTAAGTCCGGAATCTCATCCCAACTTGTGGGGGAATCATAGTCTCCATCATCCTTTCCTCACATGGTACAATGTTCTAATAATGATGATCATCACACTTTTATTTACTTACAACTCAAGAATTACAACTCGATACTAGAACAAAAATATGAATCTATATGAATGCCTCCAGCGGTGTACCGGGATGTGTAATGATCTAGCGTGACATTTATAAAAAATATGAACGGTGGACAAGCCACAAATACTATGCCTACTATACGATCATGCAAAGCAATATGACAATGATGGTGTGTGTCATAATAAATGGAACGGTGGAAGTTGCATGGCAATATATCTCGGAATGGATAATAGGTAGGCATGGTGGATGTTTTGAGGAAGATATAAGGTATCTTATGTGTGAAAGAGCGTATCATATCACCAGGTTTGGATGCACCGGTGAAGTTTGCACCAACCCTCAATGTGAGAAAGGGCCATGCATGGTACCAAAGAGGCTAGCAATGATGGAAGGGTGAGAGTGCGTATAATCCATGGACTCAACATTAGTCATAAAGAACTCACATACTTATTGCAAAAAATTATTAGCCCTCGAAACAAAGTACTAATATGCATGCTCCTAGGGGGTAGATTGGTAGGAAAAGACAATCGCTCATCCCTGACCGCCACTCATAAGGAAGACAATCAAAAATAAATCATGCTCTAACTTCATCACATAACGAGAGACCATACGTGCATGCTTCGGGAATCACAAACCTTAACACAAGTATTTTCACTAATCCACAATTACCAACTAGCATGACTCTAATAGTACCATGTTCATATCTCAAAACAAATGCAACTTCTCATATATTCAATGATCTTCATGAAAGTTTTTATTATATCCCTCTTGAATACCCATCATATTAGGACTAAATTCATAACCTAAGCAAATTGCCATACTATTTTTAAGACTCGAAATAATATAAGTGAAGCATGAGAGTTCATCAATTTCTTCAAAATAAAACCACCGCCGTGCTCTAAAAAGATATAAGTGAAGTACTAGAGCAACTACCTAGCTCGAAAGATAAAAATGAAGAACATAGAGTATTCTAATAAATTCACGATTAATGTGTGTCCCTCTCAAAAGGTGTGTACAGCAAGGATGATTGTGGAAAACTACAAAGCAAAGACTCATATACTACAAGACGCTCCAAGCAAAACACATATCATGTGGTGAAAAAAAATATAGCCTCAAGTAATTTTACCGATGGATTGAAGACAAAAGAGGGCATGCCATCCGGGGCATCCCCAAGCTTAGATGCTTGGTTGTCCTTGAATATTACCTTGGGGTGCCTTGGGCATCCTCAAGCATATGCTCTTTCCACTCCTTATTCCATAGTCCATCAAAACTTCACTCAAAACATGAAAACTTCACAACACAAAACTCAACAAAAAACTCATGAGATCCGTTAGTATGATAAAACAAATCTCCACTTTTAGGTACTCTTGTGAACTCATTCCAATTTTATATTTGAATTATATCTACTATATTCTAACTTCTCCATGGCTCATACCCCGCGATACTACCCATAGATTCATCAATGTAAGAAAACAACACATCCAAAACAGAATCTGTCAAAAACAGAACAGTCTGTAAAGACCAGAATTGTAGTCATACTTCTGTAACTCCAAAATTCTGAAAAATTAGGACAACAGAGGCAATTATATCAATCTTGTGTAAAAAATCAGAGTTGTTCCATGTTCCAGTGAATTTTCACAATTCTGCTACTGGATGAAAAAAGTTTCTGTTTTTCAGCAAAATCAAATCAATGATATACCAAAGCATCTCAAAGGTATTGCTTGGCTCAAACAATAATTAAAACACAATTATTACAGAGGTAATATTACATATTTATTTTATAACAGAAGCAAAAGCAAAAAATAAAAAATAAAATTGGGTTGCCTCCCAACAAGCGCTATTGTTTAATGCCCCAAGCTAGGCATAATGCATAGATCTAGTTATTGTCATCTTTGGTATGCAATCCATAAGTAGCCCTCATAATAGATTCATATGAAAACTTAATTTTCTTTCTTGGAAAGTGTTACATGCCCTTCCTTAACGGAAATTGAAATCTAATGTTTCCTTCTTTCATATCAATAATTGCACCAATCGTTCTAAGGAAAGGTCTACCAGGAATAATAGGGCACGTAGGGTTGCAATCTATATCAAGCACAATAAAATCTACGGGCACATAATTCTATTTGCAACAATAAGAACATCATTAATTCTTCCCATATGTTTCTTAATAGTATAATCCCCTAGATGCAAATTCAAAGAACAATCATCAAGTTTATGGAAACCTAACACATCACATAAAGTTTTTGGAATAGTTGAAACGCTAGCACCCAAATCGCACAAAGCATAGCACTCATAATCTTTAATATTAATCTTAATAGTAGGTTCCCATTCATCACAAAGCTTTCTAGGAATTGAAACTTCCAATTCAAGTTTTTCTTCAAAAGATTTCATCATAGCATCAACAATATGTTTAGTAAAAGCCTTGTTTTGATTATAAGCATGAGGTGAATTAAGCATGGTTTGTAACAAGGAAATACAATCTATGAAAGAACAATTATCATAATTAAAGTCCTTGAAATCCAAAAGAGTGGGTTCATCACTACTTAAAGTTTTAACCTCGCCAATCCCACTTTTATCAATTTTTTCATTAAGATCTTCACCCTCCAAATTATTGGTACGCCTTCTAGCTAAAGTTGACTCATCTCCAGTCCCTTCTTTATCAAGTTTTATATTAGCAAAGAAAGATTCAATAGGAGTCACACCAATCACTTTAAGATCTTCATTATTATTCAAAGATTCAGGTTTAGCAGCCATCCTATTTATTAGCGTAGTTTGTTTATCGGAGATTTAGCCTACTAAGTTTTCAATGTGAACATATTGAGATTTAAGACCAACAACTTCCTTATTAACATCATCAAGATCTTTATTGATATATTCAATCATAGTATTTTGATCTTTAAGTTCGTTCCTAAAGAAACTATTATGCTCAAATTGTAAGGACATAAAGCTTTTTGCATTATTTTCAATTTCATCCAACTTCCTACGGTAAAGATCAAGACTTTTAGATTGAGACATGATGACAAAGCAAGTAATCTAGCACACAAGCAAACAAAAAACAAACGAAAAGACGAATGGAAAGAAGGCGAATAAAAAAGGCAAATATTTTTGGGTTTTCCTGAAAACGTTTTAGAAGTGGGGGAGAGGAAAACGAGAGGCAAATGGGAAATAATGTAAGTGAAAGAGATGAGAGTTTATGATGGGTACTTGGTAGGCTTGATGTAGATCCTCCCCGGCAACATCGCCAGAAATTCTTCCTGCTACTTCTTGAGCTTGCGTTGATTTTTCCCTTGAAGAGGAATGGGTGATGCAGCAAAGTAGAGATAAGTATTTCCCTCAGTTAAGAACCAATGTATCAATCCACTAGGAGGAACACACAAGTCCCCAATAGATGCACCTGCACAAATTAACAAATACTTGCACACAACGTGAAAAAGGGGTTGTCAGTCCCTTCACGGTCACTAGCAAGAGTGAGATCTAATAGAGATTGATATAAAAGATAAATAAAAGTGCTAAATAAGATAAATATAAATAAATTGCAGCAAGGTATTTTTGTATTTTTGATTTTATAGATCTGAAAATAATATGATGGAAAATAGACCCGGGGGCCATAGGTTTCACTAGAGGCTTCTCTCTTGAAAGAACACATACGATGGGCAAACAATTTACTGGTGAGCAATTGATAGAAAAGCGCATAGTTATGACAATATCCAAGGCAATGGTCATGAATATAGGCATCACGTCCCTGACAAGTAGACCGACTCCTGCCTGCATCTACTACTATTACTCCACACATCGACCGCTATCCAGCATGCATCTAGTGTATTAAGTTAACAAGAACGGAGTAACGCCTTAAGCAAGATGACATGATGTAGAGGGATAGATCCAAGCAATATGGTAAAAACCACATCTTTTTATCCTTAATGCCAACAATACAAATACGTGCCTCGCTACCCCTACTGTCACTGGGTGAGGACACTGCAAGATTGAACCCAAAACAAAGCACCTCTCCCATTGCAAGATAGATCAACCATGTTGGCCAACCCAAATCAATAGATCGGAGAGAAATACAAAGCTATCTTAGTCATGCATAAAAGAGTTCAGAGAAGACTCAAATAATATTCATAGATAATCTGATCATAAACCCACAATTCATTGGATCTCAACAAACACACCGCAAAAGAAGATTACATCGGGTAGATCTCCAAGAACATCGAGGAGAACATTGTATTGAAGATCAAACATAGAGAAGAATCCATCTAGCTACTAGCTATGGACCCGTAGGTCTTTGGTAAACTACTCACACATCATCGGAAGGGCAACAAGGTTGGTGTAGAGGCCCTCCGTGATCGTATCCCCCTCTGGCAGAGTGTCGGAAAAGGCCACAAGATGGGATCTCACGAGAACAGAAGCGTGCAGTGGCGGA
Organism: Thinopyrum elongatum; assembly: GCA_011799875.1. Taxonomy (NCBI): domain Eukaryota; kingdom Viridiplantae; phylum Streptophyta; class Magnoliopsida; order Poales; family Poaceae; genus Thinopyrum; species Thinopyrum elongatum. The sequence continues at coordinate 359,068,485 of CM022300.1, read as the reverse complement.
AAAGTATTTTCGGTGTGCTCTCTAGTATACGGGGAATATTTGGGTATTTATGGAGTTGGAATTAGGGTTAGGGGGGTCCCGAGGGGCCCACAAGCCTGGGGGCGCCTCCCGGGGCGTGCCTCTAGGGCTTGTGGCCCTCTCGTGGCTCCTCTAGCATCCTCCCGAAGCTTCGTGGTTGTCCTCTGGTCCAAGAAAAATCTCAAAAAGTTTCATTTCGTTTGGACTCCGTTTGGTATTGATTTTCTGTAAAAGACAAAAACAAGGAAACAACAACAACTAGCACTGGGCACTAGGTTAATAGGTTAGTCCCAAAAAATTATATAAAATAGCATATTAACGCATATAAAACATCCAAGATGGATAATATAATAGCATGGAACAATAAAAAATTATAGATACGTTGGAGACGTATCACACCTGCTAGGTCCACCTGAGAAGGGAAATATGCTGGAAGGAAGGAGATTCAAAGCACACCAACCATTGGATTTCAATCTAATGGCTGCCAGAAGAACATGCACAAGAGGTATCAAACATAACTTGTTCACATCGTTCTTGATCAAAGATGACAACCCTGAGTGAAGTTCTTTGATAATCTCGGCAAGATGAATGACTGTGCAACCTATAGAAAACCGCACACAGACTTAAAAAAACCACACTCAAAAAAATAATACACCTACTGGATCCCCATAAGCATGTTATGGGCCGCGGATGTCCTAAGAAAAGAAACTTTGGCTGGGTAGCCACAGCCCAGTTGATACCTACTCGACCTCCAAAAAAAGGAAACACGAAAGGCCAGTGAACCAGTACTCTTATTACATACGTAAGCAAACAGGTTTGTAGCCACTCAAAAAAAGAAAACATGTTCATGGGATTTTAGACAAAATATTATGGATAAAATAGATAATTTCGACACATAGGCTAATGCATGAAACACTCAGATGATAAAGGTGCTTAAACAGACAAAGTAAACCATCTAGATCTTCCTGGCATGCTTGATCATGACATTGCGGCTGTCCGTGGACTCCTCAGTTACGGGAAGCAAACACACCCTCATGTCCGAGATCCGCCTGTACATGGCCGTGTAGGTGATGTGGCCTAGATTCAGAGGTACCTCCCACGTGTTTAGGTCCTTGTTTTCCACATATTCTTTCATGTTGGCATAGCAGGGGTCGGTGATGGCCACGATAAGGTCAACCACAGAGTTCTTCTCCTGCCCGTTGCCGTTGATCTTGTATTACTTCTCGATGTCGATGAGCTTGTTGCACCAGATGACTAAATCATGAAGCATAGTGGTGTTTTTCCTCCTCTCCACCATAGCGAAGGCGCAGTCGTCGGTGTTGATGAAATGGGTGAATGCTCCAGAACCCCTGATGGCCCTACAGTAGTGGTAGACGAGAACCTTGTCCCGCACGCATACCTAGGAGATGGTGATTCGCTGGTTCCTGTCAGGAGGCGGATGGATGGGCACAAGGTCTAGTTTATCGACCTTGTGCTTCTCCTCTTGTAGGTACTTCTTGAACTTGGCGAGGCAGTGCTTCGCTGGGTCCGGATCATTGGTGTACATCACATTCAGCTTGGTGCTGCCATGGGCTGAACGTCGAACTCAAAGGTGAACTCCTTGCTGAAGTCCCTATCCAACAGGCTCACCCCTCGGATCACCATTGGAGTCTCTTCTCATGCAGAGTTGATGTGGCGGTTCTCGTTTTGTGTGGATTGGGGATAGGGGAAGATGAACATCGGAGGGCTCCTTATTCACACTGGGGATCGCTGTGTAGTAGGGTACTGGGGGGCGGCAGCAATAGTTTGTTTTTCCACTCTTGGGGAACTACAATCGGTAGTGAACATAGTGGGTACAACCGACAACAGTTACTACGCCCTCCCTTCCTCACCTGCTACATGCCTGGCAGAACACGCCTCCTCGACGCATTCAAACGCCTCCATTAAACCCGCATGGAAGCTGAGAAACCTATTCTGGCCACACGTTCATTCACGATCGGGTTGACATTGGCACTGTAACAGCGAGTGTTAGTGTGGTCGCTTTACTTAAATTTTATTATTAAAACAAGCAAAGCATTGGCTCGTTCTACCAGTGCTATAAGATCAACATGCAAAACAATTAGAAATATTATTCTCAGGACGCACGCGATAAGCTCATTTGCCACACTTTCACATAGACAATACTACCAAGTTTGAACAGCTTGTTAGGGTTGTCGTCCTCTACATCATCATGCCATGTTTCAAAACTCATAAGATTCAAATAATTAGTACACCAAAGATGCCTATGCACCTCAATGAATCAAAGATCGGAGCCAATAGTTACTGTATAACTAAAACATTGTGAGAATGTGAACAAATAAATAAAAATTGATCGATGCTTCATGTAAGCAATTTGATTCAAGGATTTGCTGAAACATTGAAACTAGTCCCATTTACGGCCACGCATGTCAAACATTGGCAGATGAACATGTTCTGGATCACTGGTGGCACTACCACTTCTAATATCTGCATAAGAGGGTCACCAAGAACTTGCCAAATGCTTTGAACATCCCAACATCTGTAGCTGAGTATTCCTATTTGCACACATAATGAAAAAGCATGATTACTATAATAGTGGCACTAGTTGAAGAAACTTTATTTTCTTAATGGGAAAAGATTGTGATACAATAGCTTTATTAAAAAAATACAACATTAGCACAGTATGACAAAGCACGATCATGTGGATGAAGTACAATACTGACCTATGTGAGATGACTTTGTGAGATCAAGTTATTCATCAGGTCCCTGTATCTTGCCATGAAGGCAATTCGTTGACATCTATTAACAACTTTAGTGTGGTTGTAGAAGTAGGGGCCTTGAGTGATTCCAATCTCTTTTTTTGTGCAGTTCAACTAAAAAATTATGGCGCCCAGCATGCTGCAAGAGAGAGAGGGGGCCCGCGCCACCTCGACAGTAGGCTTGATGGACTCAACTAGTTTAGTGCATATGCTATGTGATTTATGTAGTGCAAATGGACTCAGTTCTCCCGGATACGCCTTCTGCAAGTTATCTACATTGGAAATGAAATGATAACTAAGACAGTAGCTCTATTTTAACTGTATTATTACTTCATTTTATCAGTGGCACCAGTGGGGCCAACACATTGCCTCAAATTATTAGTGGCATTAGATTAAGATGCAAAAACAATATCATTATTGCTTTCCTATAATAGTGCCAAAACAGTAGCACAAGGTCACTAGCTGAATGCAGAGTGAAAATCAACCAAAAAGGAACATACCCGGTCATGGGAACCATAACTACAATCAACACCATAGTAGACGGGTTGACACCAGCCACCAACATGGATGATTCAATTCGTGCGAGCATTTTGTGCAGTTCACCTAAAATGAAGCAATGTTTGCATCATGCAACTAGCAAGAAGTATTTCGTCCCATGAGTTGGCAGCTTGTTCTTCATTAGTTGCACTACAGTTGAGCAACATCAAGGCTGGTTGTCATGCTCATGGAAGGTGCAACTATAATTTTCTTATCCTTTTGTGCAGTTCCACTAAAATCAAGTGCCATTGTGGTGATAGTGACGGCTAATCTTGCAAAGGCTAATAAACTGTTGCATGAGATTACTGTCAGAGTTATACGAAGAAGTTAGGAACTCCAATCACCCTTTGTGTAGTTCCACTAAAATTGAGAGATGTTGCCCATGTGACATTTTAGTAGAACTGCACTAGACACTCTTTCAAGAAAAAACAAATTATTTTGTGCAGTTCACCAAAAGGTCACAATAGCAACGAGGTGAAATGGATATCCCTATCTGCACAAAAAGATAGAAAGAAAACAGTTACTGGTCAATAATAAGATATGAAACATACACGAAATGAAAATAAGCATCTTCCTTCACTTCATGGCAATCATGCAAGGATAGCAAAAAAAATTAAATGACAACATTGCTTCATATTACTGGAAGCATTATGATCAGCAATGACATCGGTCAAATATGCCATTACTTTAATGGTGGAATTGCTTCGTTTTAGCAGCTACATTTGATTAACAGCAGCTAAACAGTTGGTATAAGGGCATGGGATAGTGGGGACACCAGGACAATCACTAGCGTAAATAAGCATCTTACTTATTATAATGGGAAATATAGCAGGAGAGCCCCATTTGTAAAACAGTTTAATTTCACCATATTACTGGAGGCATTAGATTAAATAACATTGGTTAGACATGTCCTTGCTTTAACAGTGGGATTGCTTCATTTTACAAGCACAACTGCATTAACAACAGCAAAAAGTTGGTATAAGGCCATGCGTAAGTGGACGCATCAACACCATGTACCTACAAGGAGGCATAATGTGGTGAGGCCGAGTTTGTTGCCCTGAGCAACAAACATCCAATCAAGATCTGGGCTGGTGCCAAATTTAGTTCTCTTTAGCCACATTTTACAATGTGAGGACAGCAAATCTAATCCTGGACATACTCTGTTGACTTGTCCCCCAGCCGCCACTTTCTTTCCTTTTTCAAACAATAATAGATTTGTTCCTTATCCAGTTTGTACTGCATTTTCCCTTTATTTCCCTTTGCAACCAAGAGACGGGTTGGGTAGCCAGTCTCTCCTATTTTCCCCCCTTTTATTTCCTCTTTGAATCAAGTACTACATTAATGCTACAACTTTTCCCCCTTTCTTCCCTGTTTGAACCAAGTCCTAGATTCGACTGCATGAAGTAGCTTTACCTCTAATAATAGTAAAAATTCAGGTGGCCTTAGAACAGCTGATGGAAGTAGAAAAAGATCCACATGCAGCCAGGTGAGGAGCTGGGGCAGCAGAGCATAGACATTTTCGAAGGAAGTTATACACGATGGTCGTCGAGATGTGGCTAGGAGGGTGGAGGGAGGCTTGATCTAGCCACAATACGGCAGGGACGAAGACGGGGTCAGGGACCCTCCCGAGTTGGCGATGTGTCGGAGAGAACGGCACATGCAGCTGATTGGGACGCACCGAGAGCTATCAGTCTCCTCCCTCACCGCCAGGGACTATGTGAACGATGCACCTACTCCCCTACCCCGGCCGAGGGGATCCGGCCGGATCTATCACCATCGGTGTGCAAAGAAAGAATGTGGCCACCGCTATCTTGTTTTGATCTGGAGAGGGTGAGAGAGTGAAGATAGCAACCCTAGTAAAGAAAGCGCTCAAGCTCCTACTTATATATAAAGTGGAGTGATTTTCTTTTTCTCTCCACAATAATCGTTTCAATTTTTGTATGTGACATTGAAGAAAAGAAACACTCTATTCAATGTGCTACTACAGTGAAGAAAACTCCACGACGTCCAGGTCGCAATTGAGTCGGTCGCACTTTGTGCGTACTAGTAGTATTATTCACTTGTCGACCCCTACCCTCCATTCATTGAACAACCACACAGGTGAATATAGAATGAATAAGCACAAACTCCTTTGGCTTTTAGATATCGATGGTACCGTTTGACCACATTGTTGGGTTCCAAGGTAGGGTGTGTTGACTGCAAATTAAAAATTCCTACCCGCAGAACATCCAGGAACATGCTAAGGAAGATGGATCACGGATCGTTACCACTAGACGCACAGTGCCGTGCAGCAGAAGTAGAGTTGGGGCAGTGCGTTTTCGGAGTTGTCTCCTCCTCGTCCGATCACCCTCAAATACTCGATCATCGGATCCCACATACAGGTTCGCCAGAGCAGTGCAAGCGAACAACCTCTAATGGTATCCGCGCGTGCAGGAGGAACACCGTGCGACAGACTGCTAGGTCCGATCACACAGCCGACGGCGAGTGGAGGTGGCTATTCGCAACACATGCAAAACCTAGTGACAACGCCGAAGCCATCAACCGCATGAGTGTGCCGCACCTCCACTATATATAGGCATCCATCACAGGCTCAACACTTGGGCCTCACATGGATCCTAAAGCCCAAAGTCTACTCGCTCATGATCCATGTCCAGCTCAGATGACATCCGTCCAGTGTCCCTAGATCTGACCTCGTAGGTTCCTTCCCTTCAGCGCGTGACCCCTTAAGTTCTCGTTCACTTGGTCGCGAGTCAGATCACATCTGCCTCGGCTAGTCGGTAGTGGCCTCTAGCAAAGCGTGCCGACTCCAAGTGTCCGATGAAGCTCGTTAGGCGAACCTGTACATCACATTTCTGTTCCCTTTGCCACACGATATATGTTGTTGGGCTCAAGGTGAGTCTTCATCCTTGTGCTAGCCCGGCCTCTTTCTCGTTCCAGTGATGCCGACCACAAACTAAGATTATCTCATAATCCTTGTCGCATGGCCATGATTATCCTGGTCAGATCACACGAGGGGCCGAGAGTATATCTCTCCTGGTCGGAGGGGAAAATCCCATCTTGCTCGATGATGTCTCGCAGCATGGGTCTGGACAAGCCCGAAACCTACCTTTGTAACTACCTAGTCATGGAGTAGTGTTTGATCAGCCCAAAGTAGGTTTGTCACCATCCTGAGTACATGCGCCAGCTCAGGTCTTAGACATAGAACGTATGCTGTACTAGAGACTCACAGATCACATATCGTGTCGGTGTACTAAATATTGGGCCTTTAGTACCCCCATACTTGTGCACGGGCAGTTGTAGCCATACCTGCGGCAAGGCTTGTCGGGGGAACGGCTGAAGATCAATCCAAGGTTATCAAAGAGACATTCAAGCCAAGGATCAGAAGATAAGGAGAATTAGAGATTAGGGGCACGGCTCCCGGCAAGATCTTGCCGGGAGAGCCCGCCAAGCCCGGCAAGGTTCCGCCACTGTGCCACCGCTCCAGCGCAGCGACCGGCCTGGCATTCTGGTCCCACCTCTGGATGCGTGGCAAGGCACTAGTGGAGGAGAGCTTAAGCGGTGCTGATGAGATGGCCCCTTTTTCCATCCCCAAGAAAGTAGGGACACCTAAACGGACACCTCACGGTGCATTAAATGCATTTGTCCAAAACCGTCAGTGGTTAGGTATGATAACCATGTAGCTACTTTACACCTCGCATATGAACAGTTTGCCACTGTGGTGACCCCTTTGATCATATAAAAGGAGGCCCAAGGCAACTGTTACAGGAGGACGACTCTCAGCCCATTCTGCATGCGTAGCTGCTGCTTGAATGTACTGTTCATCGCAAGCGCTCCAAGAACTGGGACGAATCACTGATAATAAACTAAAGCAGGAGTAGGGTTTTATGCTGATCAGTGGCCCGAACCTGGGTAAAAATCCCCTCGTGTTGATCATCGGTTCTGCTCTTTGTGCGTACCTCTCTCCCTGCCAAACCATAAAGGGGTCCCTCGGATCCCATAGGTGTCATACGTCGACATCTTTGGCACGCCAGGTAGGGGGATCGAGGTTGCGCGAACCTGATCTGGTGATCAGCGCGTCAGTTTCTTCATCTCTTTGTCATCATGCCGCCCAAGAAGAAGGGTGCGGCAGAGGTTGTTCCGTCAATGTCCGTCTTGCTCGTGCCTACTCGGACGGGTGACGGCGTGGATGCAGAAGGTGGAGGTTTGGAGCCTCCACGGTGTTCTAGTGATCCGAGCCAGGCGAGCGGCATCGTTCACAGCGGCGATGGCAACCCGCGCGCCGCTAGATCTAGAGATGGAGCTGTGCTGCCTACAGGCGGCGCAGCGAACTCCAAAGATCGGGGGACGCCTTCTAGGGCTCCCGCGCCGGCGCAAGCGTCGCGGCCTTCCCAGGCCGCACGCGACGAGCAGCGTCGTGGCGTTGGTGGTTCTGAACGTCCCCATGGAGAGACTTCTGCGCACCGATCCCAAGGTGCGCAGGCCCAGCATGCACGCCAAACTGCCGGTGGAAGTGGCGCGTGGTCGCGTGGTCGTGACGATGCTCCTTCTAACACTGTTAGGAGTCAGAGCACCTCATGTACCTCTCACCTGTCGCCGCCGCCTATGCCAGTAGAAGCTTTGGCACGTGCGCAGCTGCTCCTTGATTTCCCTCCTGCTCCGGAGAAGATGGAGGAGTGGCGATCTACTATCCAGAGCCTCGTCGGCTTCGCCAACAAGGATAGGCCGCAGCAAGCGGGGCCCTCGTGGCAGCGATCTATCATTCCGGCGCGAGCCGATGGTGAGAAGACCGGAGGCGGTGCTACTACGATGCACTCCCCTCCACGACAACAACGGCGGTCGTCAGCCCGGCGGACCGATGGCTGTGATGACGATTCCACGGCGTCGTCCGATCCGCGGATGCGCCGCGATCAGTGTCAAGTTCTTCAGGAACGAAGCAAAGAAGACGCTCGAACTACCATCGAACGGCGACAGGAGGCACGTCATCAGTCCGATAAATGTGCAGGGCCTACTGTCGACAAGCCTACGCCAGGGGATGCAGGCGACTTGTCCTATGAGGTAGGTTGTCCAGCGTTTACCCGTGAGCTGCGGCGAGTCCAGTGGCCCAACTCCCGAACGTTCAAACCAGAGGTTCCGGAGAAATATGATGGCAAGACTCATCCCTCGGAGTTCCTGAGCATCTACACCATTGCGGTGCAGGCTGCCGGAGGCCGAGATGACAAGATACTTGCCAAATACTTCCCGTTGGTGCTCAAACCCAACGTCAGGTCGTGGTGGATGCATCTGCCGGAGAATTCCATTTCTTCTTGGTCAGATCTGTGCCATCAGTTTGTTGGCGCCTTTGTTGGAGGCCACCAAGCTCCTGGCCAAGAAAGTGATTTGCATCTCCTCCCTCAAAAGGAGGGCGAGCCCCTGCACAAGTTTATCCAGAGGTTTAGCCAGGTGCAGTACAATATTCCAGACGTTCATCCTGCCGCTGTTGTTAGCACGTTTCATCAGAACGTGCGTAACCGCAAGATGCGCGAAGAGCTGGCGATGAACAAGGTCAGGAGTATTGCCAAGCTTTACACTTTGGCCAACAAATGCGCTCGAGCTGAAGAATGGAGGAAACTCCCCGGCGAGGGTGTTGGCGCAGGGGGCGAGTCTGAAGATGAAGATGCTGCCACTCCGTCGAACAAAGGCCGGCGGCAGAACAAGAAGCGCAAAGGCAAGGCCGTGCTTGCTGTCGAGGAATCCGACAACCCCGGCACCACCAAGAAGGCCAAGGTTGTCGACCCCGGCAAGGAAGTTGCCGGGTGCGCCTCCTGTCAGGCCTTGGCGGCTGCCGACAAGCTGGAAGGCTCCGGCAAACAGTATTGCAAGATCCATTGCACCAAGGGCCACGATCTCCAAAACTACCGGCAAGTTGAGCAGCTTGTCAAGAAGCAGAGAGCTGAGTACGACAGACGAGACAAGGAGAAGGCCCAGGACGGTGCTGAGGGATCCCGCAAGAAGCATGGTGGCCGAGGAGGCCGCCGCGGCAAGGCTAAGCAACAGAAGGAGAGGCCCGCCCGAGGCCGCAACAAGGACGAGGGAGGCGATGATGATGAGGAAGACGACGAGTCCAGTGAGCACGAGTTTCAGAAAGCCACAGAGGCCATGTGTATCGACGAGGGCGCCTCGTTGCATTCTTCTCACCACCGACTTAAACAGTGGGTGCGTGAGGTTAATGCAACAGAGCCGACGTTTGATGCGCGGAAACCTTTAGAGTGGTCCCACACGCCTATCATTTTTTATGCCGAGGATCACCCTAATCGCACAACTGCGGTCGGGTGCTTGCCTTTGTTGGTCTCACCAACAATCCGCAACCTCAAGGTAACAAAAATGCTGGTTGATGGTGGGGCCGGGCAGAACTTAATCTCGCCGGACGTGCTCAAGAAGTTGCAAATTCCTGATGAAGATCTCGAGGAGACGGGCACGTTTCAAGGGATCAATCCAGGAAGGACCCAGCCGAAAGGCAAGATTACGTTACCGGTAATATTTGGTAGCGAGCTCAATTACAGGACAGAGAAGGTAGTGTTTGATGTCGCCAAGATCCCCATGTCATACAATGGGATCCTTGGCCGCCCAGCACTGGCCAAGTTCATGGCGGCATCACACTATGCGTATAATGTGTTAAAGATGCCCGGACCGATTGGTGTCATCACTGTTCACTCTGACAAGAGGGATGCACTGATCTGCACCGACCAACTCTACCGGGAGGCAGCTGCAGCACTTGCCGTCAAGGCATCTGCTCCTGCCGCTGGAACTCCCGGGGGGAAGGAGAAGAAGACCGGCAAGATCTCTGGCGCAAACTCCGGCAAGAGCACCTCTTCGAAGTGTTGCGCTTCCATTGAGGACGCACCAGAGAGTTCCACCGGCAAGAACAAGAAGTCCAAGGCTGCTCCACCAAAGACCAAGAAGGTGCCCGTCAAGCAGGATGGAACGGGAGGAACTTTCACCAAAAGTTCCACCCTAGATGACAAATAGGAAAGCGCGCTCGTTGCCTTCCTGCAGGCGAATGTCGATCTGTTTGCATGGCAACCATCTGACATCCCCGGTGTTCCCAGGAAGGTAATTGAGCACCACCTTGCTGTCTGTCCTCACGCACGGCCCGTCAAGCAGAGGATGAGAAAGCAAGCCTTGGAGCGGCAAGAATTTATTGCCGAAGAAATCAGGAAGTTGGAAGCAGCAGGTTTGGTCAGAGGAGTGCTTCACCCAACGTGGTTTGCCAATCCGGTTGTAGTGCGCAAGGCGAATGGGAAATGGAGGTTGTGTATTGATTATACAGACATCAATAAAGCCTGTCCAAAAGATCCTTTCCCCTTGCCGTGCATCGACCAGATTGTGGACTCCACTGCTGGTTGTGACCTGCTGTCGTTCCTTGATACGTATTCGGGATACCATCAGATCATCATGGCAAAAGAAGATGAAGAAAAGACCGCATTTATCACCCCATGTGGTACGTATTGTTTTATACGAATGCCTTTCAGGTTGAAGAGTGCTGGTTCTACATTTGCGAGAGCGGTTCAAATTGGTTTTGAGCTTCAGCTACATAGAAATATGGAAGCATACATGGATGACATAGTGGTCAAAACCAAGGATAAAGCGACTCTCATACAAGATTAAGAAGAAACATTTACAAATCTGCGCAAGATCAATTTAAAGCTCAATCCTGAGAAGTGTGTGGTTGGCGTCCCTTCCGGCAAGCTTCTCGGGTTCTTTGTATCACAGTGAGGGATCGAAGTGAACCCCGATAAGATCAAAGCTATCGAGCAGATCGAAGCGCCAAGACGCGTCAAGGATGTACATCGTCTTGCCGGCTGCATTGCTGCCTTAAGCAGGTTTATCTCCAAATCTGCTGAGCGTGCCCTGCCCTTTTTCAAAATTTTGAAGAAGGCAGGTCCAATGAGATGGACTTCGGAAGCGGAGGCAGCGCTGCAAGATTTGAAGAGGTACCTCTCCTCTCCGCCGACGCTAGTCACGCCTAAACCACAAGAGTCGTTGATGTTGTATCTAGCGGCAACAAATCAAGTGGTTAGTGCTGCGTTAGTAGTGCAGAGAGAAGTCGACGAGGGGGCAACGGCAGCGGCAAGACCGTCAAGTGACATGCCGGGATCTTCCCCGGTAGGGTCTGGTGCCGGCAAGACAGGATCTGCGCAGTCAGAGGAATCAGTACAAAAGAGGAAGATGGTGCAGCGTCCAGTTTATTTTGTCAGCTCCCTTTTACAGGGAGCTAGGTCAAGATACTCTGGTGTGCAGAAATTGCTTTTCGGCCTTCTCATGGCCTCAAGGAAGCTGCGCCATTATTTCCAAGCACATGAGATTACCGTCGTCACTCGCTTCCCGTTGCAGCGGATTTTGCAAAATCCAGAGGCAACCGGTAGGATTGTGGAGTGGGCGTTGGAACTGTCGAGCTTTGGTCTAGAGTTTGAAAGTACCTCAACAATTCAGAGCAGAGCTTTGGCAGAGTTCATTGTGGAATGGACCCCAACGCTAGACGAGGAGGTTCAAGAAATGACTCTTCCCGGCAAGGAAATAGATCGAGAATGGATTATGTACTTTGACGGCGCTTTCACACTGCAAGGCGCCGGTGCTGGCGTGCTGCTTGTCGCACCCACCGGAGAGCACCTCAAGTATGTGATTCAGATGCATTTTCCCCGGGAGAGCTCGACAAACAACACTGCGGAGTATGAAGGCCTGCTTGCCGGTCTCAGGATCGCGGCAGATCTTGGTATCAAGAAGCTCATCATCAGAGGCGATTCGCAGCTTGTTGCCAGGCAAGTCAACAAAGATTATCAGAGCCCATTGATGCAGGCTTATGTGGATGAAGTGAGGAAAATGGAAGAGCGTTTTGACGGTCTACATACAAAGCACATTCCTCGTTCCGAAAATAGTATTGCTGATGACCTGTCAAAGCGCGCTGCCCTCAAGTTACCTGTGGAACCAGGGACTTTTGTGCTCCATTTAACCCATCCATCTGTAGCACCATCAATGAGGCAAGAAAAGAGAAGGAAGTTTAATTCTGGTCAGTACTTTCCGGCAGAGCTCCCGGGAGCCGCCGGCAAGGAAGTCGCCGGGATCAGCGGCAAGCCTGCCGGGGAACAACAGGCTCCAGCAGGGGTGCAAGCCCTTGCCGTCGAGACAAACGTTCCCCCGGCAGAAGAGATGCCTTTAGTCCTAGTTGTCGAGCCCCAGGCTCCAGCTTGGGCACAGCCCATTGTCCATTTTCTTCAGACAGGAGAACTCCCTGAAGAGCAGGAAGAAGCGGAAAAAGTAGCCCGTCAGTCTAGCATGTACTAGTTCGTCAATAATGTTCTGTACAGGAAGAGACTGAACGGTGTGAAATTGAAGTGTATTCCTAGGGAAGATGGACTGGAGCTGTTGGCAGAGATACATGGAGGCATATGTGGCTCCCACATAGGGTCAAGAGCGCTTGTCGGAAAGGCATTCCGACAAGGTTTCTTTTGGCCCACTGCTCTCCAGGATGCAGCTGCACGAGTAACCAAGTGTGAAGCGTGCCAGTTTCATTCAAAGAAATCACATCAGCCAGCTCAAGCTCTTCAGACAATCCTTCTCTCCTGGCCATTTTCGGTCTAGGGGCTCGACATACTGGGCTCTTTCCCCCGTGCTACCGGGGGCTTTGAGTACTTGTACGTTGCAATCGACAAGTTCACAAAGTGGCCGGAAGTGGAAGCGGTGAGGAAAGTGACAGCGCAATCAGCCGTCAAGTTCTTTAAAGGAATAGTTTGCCATTTCGGTGTGCCCAACAGGATCATCACCGACAATGGCACACAGTTCACAAGTCGCACCTTCATGCAATACGTCCAAGATCTTGGCGGCAAAATTTGTTTTGCCTCTGTTGCTCACCCGAGAAGCAACGGCCAAGTGGAGAGGGCTAATGCTGAAGTGCTGCACGGTCTCAGGACCAGGACTTTCGATAGGCCGAAGAAGTGCGGAAGGCGCTGGATTGATGAGTTGCCAGCGGTTCTTTGGTCAATCAGAACGACACCAAATCGAGCCACTGGCCAAACACCCTTCGCTCTGGTTTACGAAGCAGAAGCAGTTCTCCCCACGGAACTCATATACGGGTCACCTCGAGTGCTCGCTTATGATGAGCTTGAGCGTCTTCGGGCTACTGTGCGAGCTGCACGCTACCAGCAAGCTTTGTGCCGCTACCATAGCCGCAAAGTTCATACCCAAAGCCTTGAGGAAGGCGACCTTGTTCTTCGGTGGATTTAGTCCACCAAGAATTCAAACAAGTTGACGCCAAAGTGGGAAGGCCCTTATCGGGTAGTACGAGTCACCAAGCCCGGCGCTGTCCGCCTAGAGACCGAGGACGGCGTTCCAGTGAGCAACTCCTGGAATATCGAACATCTTCGCAAGTTTTACCCATAAGGCGCGGTTGCCGGGGGCTCCCGGCAACCTCCTTTTGTACGAGTCTTGCCAGCAAGGCATGTAATCCTTTGTACAAAGCCAGGCGCAGACCCTGTGCGCAGTTGAATAAGCTTAAGTGTTGTACATTTCTTGTTGATCTCCATGTTTATATATATGCATGCTTGTCTGAGATATTGTATGACACTTGCTCCCGGTAAGACTAACGAACCGCCAAGGTTCCATATCTTTATTTTCTCTTCTTTCTTTTTCTAAGGATAGAAGGTTCCCTCTCGTGCAAGTTTGCTGGGGGGAGGAAGGAAGGAAGGTATGGATACCAATGGGCGATGTTCAGAATTGATATCTTGCCGGAAGAAGTACAGCGACAGAAAGCTAAGTTGCAAAACTTTGAGCAAGTTTTTCAATTTTTACTATCAGGTTATTTTCTTTGGACGATTTCGGCCCTTGTATGGAAAACCTACACGCGAAGGAATCCTTGTCGTAATTGGTTGCGCCCTTATTTTGTTTCGAGTCCGCTCAACAAGTCTAAGTGGCCGCACCAAGAGCGCCAAGGTGTCTTGCCGGCTGCTGCACCTCTAGCAGGCTGCTGAAGTCCCGCACCCAGTGCTCGCGGCAGGTTGCGCGCCAGCAAGTTTCCAGTAAGCGTAGGGCGTATATCATACGGAAAGAAATCCGACAGGGGAAATAGCATACATGTACTCAATCATAGCAAGTTATATTACATTGATAATTGCCGCAGTTCTAACTTAAAGACTAAATTATCTTTGGCATGGAATGGTGGCGGCAAGGAAAAGTGAGATGGCTAGTCCCTGCGCTGGCCTTCAACCCTCTTGATTGAATCTACCTTCTCGAGGATAGGCGCGACAAGCTCCTCAAGTGCCTTGAGATCTGCATCCTTCGGCAAGAGGTCGAGCACGTTGGTGAGGTCGATGCCAGGGTTCTTATGCACCACCTTGATGAGAACCTTGTGGAGGACGGCCCGGCAAAGCTTGCGGGATTCGTTGGCCAGTTGGATCGCTCGGTTGGACTGGAGTAGCTTCAGAGCATCAATGATGCTTTCGAAGAACATGGTTAGCCTGGCGCTCGGGGATATCCTTTCTTCAGAGGAATACCTGAAGTTTTGCAGGCCCTCCCGGCCCATGGTTAACAGCTGTGCAGTGAGCTTCTCCGTGGAGTCGACAAGGCGATCAGTCCAGATTTGCACACCTTTCTCATAGTCGATTTGGGTGGTGGCAGCGCTCTTGAGCAAGTTCCTCTCTTCCTGGAGATCTTTGCTCAGGGCCTTCTCGCGGGCCCTGTCGTCCTTAAGAGACTTTTCCAGCATGGTCAGCTTCAGCCTCAGATCGGCAATGGCATCGTTGGCTGAAGAGAGCTACTTGGTCTTGTCGGATATAGCAACTTGCATCTCCGCCAGACTGTGGAGAGTTTTCTCCCTGTCATCTTTGAGCGTCGAGAGCTTCTTGCTATGTTCCTCAAGACCCGCCTCCAGCTTCTTCACCTTGTCGCCTAGCTCGTTCTTGGCGGCCTCTGCGGCCTCGGTGGCATTGATAGCTTATTTGAGCTTGCTGGCGTGATCTACAGTTGTAGCTTCAAGCGCCTCCTTGTGCTTCTGCTCCAGCTCCTGGGTCCGCTGCGCGATAAGCTTTTCAATTTCTTCATCCTTGCCGCGGAGTTTGGCGGCAAGTGCTTGCTCGCGCGCGGCAAGATCTTCTTCGTGAGCGTCAAGCCCAATGTGGCGCTGCGTCAAGAGAGCTTCCTCAGTGGCAACCCTTTGCGCAGCTTCCTCTTGCGTCCTCTCCATGTCAGATTGCCTCAGGAGGAGCTCCATCCAACTTTGGCTCACTTGTTCCCGGCTGGCGGTCAACTCCTGAAGGGCCTCGGCGTACCAGATTTGCGTTTGCTCAACAAGCTTCTGGAAATCTGCCTCGGCTGCTTCGACAACTGCAGCTCTGGCATCTACCTTCTCTTTTCGAGCACGGTGGAGCGCTTGGAGCTTGCGGAAATTATCGCCCATGGCCTGGAGGAGCCGATCTTCTTCAGATTTGCCGCTGCTAGCGCTTGGTTCACCGACAACCTCGAGCTCGGCAGCGGTGATGACTTCTTCATCAAAAGTTTCCCCTTCGGTCGGCGCTCCAATGCTTGCCGTCCCTGGTAAGTTGACGAACAGGTTGTCGCCAACCTTGAGATATTTGCCCGATGAGGGAGCCTCGGATGTCGATGGTTGATCTTCGGCAATCATCTCACCGATGGCTGGGGGCTCTGTGGCCGGTGCAGAGCCTGGCGCTCCTGCGGCAGGAATGCCGTCAGTATGGTCATCAGTCTCCTCTCCGGCCCTCTCGGCAAGTTCCTTGGCGGCTTCCTCGGTAGCAGCCTTGCTGACCTCGATAGTGGCATCTTTGGCGGTCTCGCTAGCAGCAATCTTGTCAGCTTCGGCGGCAGTGTCTCTGGCGGTCTCCTCGATGACCACGTCGATGTCCATATGTTCCATCACAGGGAATTCTGAAGGATGAAGGAGGGGAACAAAATCAAATCAAGATCAAAGTTCAGAAAGATAAAGGAAAGAATAACAAGTGCTCTGAGGCAAGCAGTCACCTGCGTCGAGCTGATGAGGGTAGCTTCACCCCTCCCAGCAACATTGGTTGCCGGGGAAAGGTTGCCGGTGCCCATGTTTGCCGGCTCCTCCTCTTCCAAGGTAGGCTCGTTGGTAGGAGCTCTTGCCGGAGATGTGCTTGCGGGCGGTGTGGTTGACGGAGGTGGCACGACGGGGGCATCCTCCAATGACTCTCCCTGTTGCTATTCTTCTCCTGCAAGCCAAAAAATGTAAGCGGCAAGGATAGAAACCTCAGCGCCCGCCAGAGGAAAATGAGTAGTGAACTCACGCTGGGGGCTGCGTCGAGGGCTAAGCTCCGGGCTGATGGTGATGGTTTCTGGCACGCTTGTAGAGCTTGTCGGGGGCTCGTCGCCCGTGGAGGTCTTCGCCCTCTTTGCCATCCTTTCCACCAAGGTTTCTGCCTCACTGCAGAGACAAGACAAAGCAAGGCAATAAGATCAATTGAATTCAGAATTTGGGCGATAAAGACTATGACAGGATGCTTACCCTTCCTCTTCTTGTTCCGGGCTGAAGCCGGAGATGTCGAAGTCCACCTCTGTTGCGATGTCCGTATGGGGAGGCAGAGGAGGACTCCTGGGTTGCTTGGCTGCAGCAGGTGCAGGGGGTTGGCGGGACTCTGCCGCCTCAGCCTCCGGTGCTATTGTGTGAGATTCCCCTGCCGCACCAGTGGTTGCCGCAGGTGTGTGTCTCGTGCGCCGCACGGGTTGCTGTTGAACTCCTTGCCATGGTGCAGCCTTGCCGGCCGCCCCCTTGCTGGGAAACTTGCTGCTCGAAGAAGGTTGGCTTGCTGGGATGCCAGAGACAGCTTTCCGAAGGACACGCTTTGCCTTCTTTGGAGCTGGGGGCTCCTCCTGCGGCTGTTCTTCGGCTACGTCCTCGTCGGATGAGCTCTCGGCGCCTGCGCCGCTCTGTTCCCCGGCAGCCTTATCCTCCCCGGCAGGTTTCTCCTCCAGTACGACTTCTGCGTTGCTGGTTTCCCATTCTGTGAAGCCGACGTTGCCGGCCTCCGCGGCAAGATTCGCCTCTTCCACTCTAGTTGCAATATACGCCACTTCTTCATCAGTGGTGGCGCGGATGAGGTTTGTCTGTTCCCGGACGGCCCTCTCCAACAAGTTGTCGAAGAACTTTTGTGCCTCCTCAGCAGATGGCTCGACCCAGGTCCCGTCAAGTCCATGGGCGTTGAACATTGGCATTGCGGCAATGATTGACCCCAGGGCGGAGTTGTTGCACAGAGGAATAATTCTCGCCGGCAATTTATGCTTGTCTTCGCGCTAAAATAGCCTGTGGCGGAGGGCGCCAAGCTGCATAATTGTCAGGTTGTTGTTCAATTCGGGGCGCAGCCTCATGATATCTGCCGCGTTCCGGAACTCCCAAGCTGGTCTCCCCTTATTCTGCAGAGGGGCGATGCGGCGGCAAAGGAAGTCAGAGCCAATCATTTCTATTGTGAGCCTGGCGGCTTTCAAACGGAGGATCCTGGTCGTGGCAATTGTGAGCCTGTCATCTTGAGCATCGAGATCGCTCCAATCCTCACCATGGACCGCCTTCTGCCGTCGGGGCGAACAGAAGGGATGGGGATCTGCTTCCTTAATCCAGCACCACTCGGACAGCCATTCTTCCCACTTCTCGCGGTAAACCCCGTCTGGATATATCTCCTTATTCCATGCCCTTGGGATCCAGGCGATATAACCGGCAAGGGCTTCCCCTTTTTGGACGCGAGGAATGAAGTAATGGCGGAAGAGGGCAGTGTTGGGAACTACCCCGACAAAGTTTTCGCAAAGATGGGCGAAGATAGACATGCATGTTACGGCATTCGGCGTGAAATCCAAGAGATGGAAGCCGTATGTATACATGATGTTGTTGAAGAAATCAGAGAATGGAGGGCAGAGCCCGCAGTAAAAATAAGCGGCAAAGAAGGGATATCTATCAGGTCCGCCTTTGGAAGAAGAGCCTGGGGCCACGCGAGTCGCGGGGTGAGCCTTCGTCTCCCTCGCCCACATGCACTGGTACCGGTTCTTCAAGGTTTCCGTGTCGAGCGTCGGAGTGAAGACGACGTACTTCTTTCGCATCTTCACCAGCTCACTCTCTGGGACATCGGCTTTCGTCTCCTTGCCCTTGCTCTTGCTAGCCTTGGGCGGCATGGTGGTTGCGAAGGCGGAAGCCGAGGATGGAGCGGGTGCGGAGGCGATGAGCGGATGAGGTGAAGTTCTGCTCTGGGCTCGGGAAAGAAGAAGGGGTAAATGGGCAGCGCCTTCACAGATTCCTTTTTATGGGGAAGGAGCGAGGCTGCCTCTTTTACTGCCCAATGTGAACACGCCTATGCGAGCGCGTTGCGGCCGTGGCCGTTCGGCGCACGCTTCCCACGTCGCGCATTCAACGCGCGTAGTGGGGAAGCGCAGTATGCGGAATAATTACGAGCAGTTAACCCCTGCCACGCGTGCTCGTGCACTGTTTGGGCCTAGCCCAACAATGCCTCGCACTCGTGTGTGGCCTAGGCCCGGGGGCTCCTGTCGATGTACTAAATATTGGGCCTTTAGTACCCCATACTTGTGCACGGGCAGTTGTAGCCATACCTGCGGCAAGGCTTGTCGGGGGAACGGCGGAATATCAATCCAAGGTTATCAAAGAGACATTCAAGCCAAGGATCAGAAGATAAGGAGAACTGGAGATTAGGGGCATGGCTCCCGGCAAGATCTTGCCGGGAGAGCCCGCCAAGCCTGGCAAGATTTGCACCCGGCAAGGTTCCGCCACTGTGCCACCGCTCCAGTGCAGTGACCGGCCTGGCATTCTGGTCCCACCTCTGGATGCGTGGCAAGGCACTAGTGGAGGTGAGCTTAAGCGGTGCTGATGGGATGGCCCCTTTTTTCATCCCCAAGAAAGTAGGGACACCTAAACGGACACCTCACGGTGCATTAAATGCATTTGTCCAAAACCGTCAGTGGTTAGGTATGATAACCATGTAGCTACTTTACACCTCGCATATGAACAGTTTGCCGCTGTGGTGACCCCTTTGATCATATAAAAGGAGGCCCAAGGCAACTGTTACAGGAGGACGACTCTCAGCCCATTCTGCATGCGTAGCTGCTGCTTGAACATACTGTTCATCGCAAGCGCTCCAAGAACTGGGACGAATCACTGATAATAAACTAAAGCAGGAGTAGGGTTTTACGCTGATCAGCGGCCCGAACCTAGGTAAAAATCCCCTCATGTTGATCATCGGTTCTGCTCTTTGTGCGTACCTCTCTTCCTGCCAAACCACAAAGGGGTCCCTCGGATCCCATAGGTGTCGTACGTCGACATATCGCTGCGTCTCATAGTTGGGTCTGTCCAACTCGGACCTTATCTTGACTCGGATCCAACTTCGTTGAATCTGACCAGATCCTTCTAAGTCCATATTATCTGGCTTTCATCCAATGCTCAATGTCTAGTGAGACCGAGCCATCCACCATGTCATATGCTATTCTAGTCGGCTGCACGTCCACACAGCCCTTTCGACTAGGGACCTTTTAGGATAGTGATCATACAATGCATAGTCCCACAAACAGGTCACGAACTTGTCAATACACATCATTGATAACGTCCAAGGACTATCTTTATTCATAAACACATAGGAAATATCATCATACATGATTGCCTCTAGGGCATATCTCCAATAGTCTCCCACTTGCACTAGAGTCAATCAAATAGACATCGTATGCCCATAGCTCTAACTTGCCCCTCATGTTTGGGTTGTGGAAGCGGCTTAGTCAGCGGATCTGCAACATTTCCATCCGTGTGAATTTTGCATAACTCTACATCAGCACTCTTTATGATCTTTCGTATCAGGTGATATTTCCGATCTATGTGTCTGGTCTTGTGGTGATTCCTCAGCTCCTTGGCTTGTGCGATGGCACCAGAATTATCATAATAAAGGTCCAACGGTTTTATTGAGGTTGGGAATATACCAAGATCATCCAGAAAGTTCTGGATCCAAACACCTTCCTTTGCAGCTTCACAAGATGCAATGTATTCAGCTTCTGTGGTAGAATCGGCCACTGTATCTTGCTTGGAACTTGTCCAGCTCACTGTTCCTCATTTCATGACATACATGAATCCGGAATGTGATCAAAAATCATCTCTGTCAGTTTGAAAACTAGCATCGGTGTAACCTTTTAGGACGAGCTCTTCCTCACCTCCATAAACTAGAAACATTTCCTTAGTCCTTTTCAGGTGCTTCTGAATATTCTTCACCACTGCCCAGTGACTCTCACCAGGGTTGGCCTGGTATTTTCTTGTTAGGCTTATTGCATAAGCAACATCAGGCCTAGTACATATCATGCCATACATAATGGATCCGATTGCCCAGGCATACGGGATCCTACTCATCTTGCTTCGCTCATCAGATGTCGAAGGACTCGGAGTCTCGCTTAGACTTATACCATGTGAGAGTGGCAAGAACCCTTTCTTGGCCTCACTCATGTTGAACTGTTTCAACACTTTATCTATGTACGAGCTCTGGCTTAAGTCGAGCAACCTCCTTGATCTATCTCTATAGATCTTAATGCCCAATATGTAAACTGCTTGACCGAGGTCCTTCATTGAAAACTTCCCATTCAATGACTCCTTGACCGAGTTCAGCATCGAAACATCATTTTCGATCAGTAGTATGTCATCCACACACAAGATCAGAAACACTATCAAGCTCTCACTTAACTGCTTGTATAAACAAGCGTCCTCTTCGCTTTTGATGAAATCGAGACCAGTGACGACCTCATCAAAATGAATGTTCCAACTCCGAGAAGCTTGCCTCAACCCACAAATGGATCTCCTGAGCTTCCATTCCTTACTATTGCTAGTCGGATCGACAAAACCCTCAGGTTGTATCATATACACATCCTAGGTTAAATTTCCATGAAGGAAAGACGTTTTGACATCCATCTGCCATATCTCGTAATCAAAATATGCATCTATAGCTAGTACGATCCTCACCGACTTTTGAATCGCTACCGACGAGTAAGTCTCGTTGTAGTCAATTCCTTGAACTTGTCAATAACCTTTAGCGACAAGCCGAGCTTTGTGGATCTGAACATTTCCATCCACATTGGTTTTTTTCTTAAAGACCCATTTGCAACCAATGGCTGTGACACCAGGTGGCAGATCAACCAAGTCCTAGACTTGATTTTCATCCATGGACTTTAACTCGGATCTCATGGCCTCCAGCCATGCCTCGGAATCTAGGCTCACCATCGCCTCTGCATTATGTAGCCGGTTCATCGCTCTCTAGCAACAAAACATCGCGCACTTTGCGCAATCTTTCTGACCTCCGTGGTTCCGGTGCCACGTCCACTATGGGTTCCCTGACCAACTCCTACATGATCTCATCACCAGCCAAGTCGTCCCCGAGTGGTCCTCGAATTTCTTTGAGTCGGACCGTCCTCCCACTGGCCTCCCGACTGAGAAACTTTTTCTCAAGGAAAACCCCGTTCCGAGCAACAAACACTTTGTTCTCTTCGCGGTTGTAGAAGCTATATCCCAAAGTTTCCATCGGATATCCCACAAATATGCACTTATCTAACTTGGTTGTAAGCTTGTCCAACATAAGTCACTTGACAAATGCTTCACAACCCCAAATCTTTAGAAAAGACAAACTGGCACTCTTCCCGGTCCACATCTGGTGTGGTGTCTTGTCTACAGATTTTGATGGTACCCTATTAAATGTGAAAGCTGTAGTTTCTAGAGCGTATCCCCAGAATGACATGGGTAAATCTGATTTCCTTATCATAGACCGGACTATGTCCAATAAGGTCCTATTCCTCCATTCCGACACGATGTTTCCCTATGGCGTACCCGGAGGTGTGAGCTGAGTTACTATACCTCGGATTTTCAGATGATCATCAAACTCCTGGCTCATGTACTCACCTCCACAATCTGATCATAGAAGCTTTATAGTCTTGCTGGGCTGATTTTCAACCTCGTTCTGAAACACTCTGAAATTTTCAAAAGTTCCCTACGTGTGCCTCATCAAATAGATATATCCATATCTACTCAAGTCATTGGTAAAAGTCACGAAGTACTAATAGCCACCACTGGCAGTTGTGCTCATTGGACCACACACATCACTATGTATAAGTTCGAACCGCTCGGACGCCCTCTCGCAACTCAATGCAAAAGGATACTTGGTCATCTTGCCGAGCAAGCATGATTCGCATGTCTCCAACGACTCGAAGTCGGACGAAGTTAGGAGTCCTCTATCATGGAGCTTCTTCATGCGTTTCAGACTAATATGTCCAAGCTGGCAATGTTAGAAGTATGTCGAATTTATCTCATTAGGCTTATGCCTCTTCACATTCACGTTATAGACTGGTTCCTGTTCCAGATTCAATATAAAAAGCCCATAAACAGTGGGTGCATCGCCGTGGAACATTCCATTCAATGAAAATGAACAACCATTGTCCTTTAAATTGAATTCATAACCCTGACTCATCAAGCATGAGGCAGAAATAATTTGCCGACTAAGTGCTGGAATGTAACAACAATTATTCAATTCCAAACTAAATCCAGAAGGAAGCTGGAGCTGCATCGTTCTGACCTCCAACACAACAACTCTTGCTTTGTTGCTGACTGATACGTCTCCAACTTATCTATAATTTTTTATTGTTCCACGCTATTATATTATCTGTTTTGGATGTTTTATATGCATTAATATGCTATTTTATATTATTTTTGGGACTAACCTATTAACCTAGAGCCCAGTGCCAGTTTCTATTTTTTTCCTTGTTTTTGAGCCTCGCAGAAAAGGAATACCAAACGGAGTCCAAATGGAATAAAACTACACGATGATTTTTCTTGGACTAGAAGACACCCAAGGGACTTGGAGTCGAAGTCAGAGGAGCCACGAGGCGGCGACAAGGGTGGAGAGCGCGCCCCCCTACCTTGTGGGCCTCTCGGTGACCTCCTATATATTCACAAATATTCCAGAACCACCAGAGGCATCCACGAAAACACTTTTCCACCGCCACAACCTTCTGTTCCCGTGAGATCCCATCTTGGGACCTTTTTCGGCATCCTGCTGGAGGGGGAATCGATCACGGAGGGCTTCTACATCAACTCCATTGCCCTTCCGATGATGCGTGAGTAGTTTACCTCAGACCTACGGGTCCATAGCTAGTAGCTAGATGGCTTCTTCTCTCTCTTTGATTCTCAATACAATGTTCTCCTTGATGTTCTTGGAGATCTATCCAATTTAATCTTATTTTGCGGTGTGTTTGTCGAGATCCGATGAATTGTGGATTTATGATCAGCTTATCCATGAATATTATTTGAATCTTCTCTAAATTCTTTTATGCATGATTTAATATCTTTGTATTTCTCTTCGAATTATCGATTTGGTTTGGCCAACTAGATTGGTTTTTCTTGCAATGGGAGAGGTGCTTAGCTTTGGGTTCAATCTTGCGTGATTTCACCCAGTGACAAAGTAGTGGTAGCGAGACACGTATTGCATTGTTGCCATCGAGGATAAAAAGATGGGGTTTTCATCATATTGCTTGAGTTAATTCCTCTACATCATGTCATCTTACTTAAGGCGTTACTCCGTTTTTATGAACTTAATACTCTAGATGCATGTTGGATAGCGATCGATGTGTGGAGTAATAGTAGTAGATGCAGGCAGGAGTCGGTCTACTTGACACGGACGTGATGCCTATATGCATAATAATTGCCTTGGATATTGTCATAACTTTGCGCTTTTCTATCAATTGCTCAACAGTAATTTGTTCACCCACCGTATTATTTGCCTTCATGAGAGAAGCCTAACCTATGGCCCCCGGGTCTATTTTCCATTATATTACTTTCCGATCTACTATTTTGCAATCTTTTATTTCCAGATCTATATACCAAAAAGCCCAAAAATATTTTATCTTTTGTTTATCTATCTCTATCAGATCTCACCTTTGCAAGTGACCGTGAAGGGATTGACAACCCCTTTATCGCGTTAGGTGCAAGTGTTTGATTGTTTGTGCAGGTGTTGGTGATTTGTGCGTTGTTCTCCTACTGGATTGATACCTTGGTTCTTAACTAAGGGAAATACTTACCTCTACTAGCTGCATCACCCTTTCCTCTTCAAGGGAAAAAGCAACGCAAGCTCAAGAAGTAGCAGGAAGAATTTCTGGCACCGTTGCCGAGGAGATCTAGGTCAAGCCTACCAAGTACCCATCATAAACTCTCATCTCTTGCATTACATTATTCGCCATTTACCTCTCGTTTTCCTCTCCCCCACCGCTAAAACGATTTTCGGAAAAATACAAAAAGATTTGCCTTTTTATTCGCCCTTCTTTCTTTCGTCTTTCCCTTTGACCTTATGTCTTACTTGGTTTGTTTGCTCATTTGCTTGGCATAATTGTGTATTTTATTCCAAATCAAAAACAAAAAGTTTATGGATCCTCATCCACTTGCTAATCTTTTTAAGAGATCCAATTATGATGAACCAATTGCTAGTGAGTTGAGTGCACTAGATTATCTTTATGAAGTTTTGCTTGAAATTCGTGAATCTAAAAATTGTGATGAAGTGTTAAAAGAAGAAATTTATGAAGTGATTCATGATAGCTCCTTGGATGAAAAGCATGATTGCAATTATGTTAGTATAAATTCTATTAATGTCAATTGTGCTAATAATATGCAAAACCCTAAGCTTGGGGATGCTAATTTTTCTATGTCCACTAATTATTGCAATGATCATGATTTTCTTATGATCTTGAAAATTTATTTAAGCCTCATGATGAATATGTTTGCAATAATATTGAAATTGGGTTTGGAAGAGTGTCAACTCTAGGTAATAATGATCCCACTACTTTGGAGTATGATCAATCTTATGAAATTTTTGATAAAAGTGGGTTTGGAGAGGTCATGACTTTAGTTAATGTTAATCCCACTATCTTGGAAGAGTGTCAACTTTGCATGCATGTGGATCATCTAGAAAATATGTTATGTCATAGATATATTGTTTAATTTGAATATGATCCCACATGTAATTATTATGAGAGAGGAAAATGTGGTTGTAGTAAGTTTCATGTTACTAAATTACCTCTCGTTATGTTGAGATTGCTATTGTTTCTTTCTTCTTCCTTGCATATGCTAGTCTTTGCTTGTCTTGATAATTTGTTTGCTTATAAAATGCCTATGCATAGGAAGTATGTTAGACTTAAATATGTTTGTCACATGTTTTTTGATGCTCCTTTCATGTTTCAATTATTATCTTTTATGTGAGCATCATTGAATTATTAATGCCTAGCTAAAAGGCTTTAAAGAAAAACGCTTGTTGGGAGACAACCCAATATTTTTCCCTTTCTGTTTTTCTTGTGAATACACATTATTACCTCTGTAGTAATTGTGTTTTGGTGTTTTAATTAGTGTTTGTGCCAAGTAAGACCTTTGGGATGGCTTACGGTGATAGTTGATTTGATCTTGCTAAAAAACAGAAACTTTTGCGTCCAGTCATAGAATTTTAATATTTAACTGGAGCGTAGAAAAACCCTGAATCTTTTACACAATATTTATATACAAATTTCCTATGTTTTCCTAAATTTTCAGAATTTTTTGACTTACATAAGTATTATAACAATTTGGATCTTCGCAGACTGTTCTGTTTTTGACAGATTCTGTTTTCTATGTGTTGTTTGCATATTTTGATGAATCTATGGGTAGTATCGGGGGGTATGGACCATGGAGAAGTTGGAATACAGTAGATATTACACCAATATAAATAAAGAATGAGTTCACAACAGTACCAAAAGTGGTGATTTTATTTTCTTGTACTAACGGATCTCACGAGTTTTTTGTTGAGTTTTGTGTTGTGAAGTTTTCAAGTTTTGGGTAAAGATTTGATGGACTATGGAATAAGGATTGGCAAGAGCCTAAGCTTGGGGATTCCCAAGGCACCCCAAGGTAATATTCAAGGACAACCAAGAGCCTAAGCTTGGGGATGCCCCAGAAGGCATCCCCTCTTTCGTCATCGTCTATCGGTAAATTTACTTGAGGCTATATTTTTATTCATCACATGATATGTGTTTTGCTTGGAGCGTCTTGTATGATATGAGTCTTTGCTTTTTAGTTTGACACAATCATCCTTTCCATACACACCTTTTGAGAGGGACACGCATGAATCATGATTTATTAGAATAATCTATGTGCTTCACTTATATCTTTTGAGCTAGGCAATTTTGCTCTAGTGCTTCACTTATATCTTTTTAGAGCACGGCGGTGGTTTTATTTTATAGAAATTGTTGAACTCTCATGCTTCACTTATATTATTTTGAGAGTCTTTCTAAACAGCATGGTAATTTCCTTTGGTTATAAATTTAGTCCTAATATGATAGGCATCCAAGAGGGATATAATAAAAACTTTCATATAAAGTGCATTGAATACTATGTGAAGTTTGATTCCTTATGATTGTTTTTAGATATAAAGATGGTGATATTAGAGACATGCTAGTGAGTAATTGTGGATTTTAGAAATACTTGTGTTAAAGTTTGTGATTCCCGTAGCATGCACGTATGGTGAACCGGTATGTAACGAAGTTGGAGCATGAGGTATTTATTGATTGTCTTCCTTATGAGTGGCGGTCAGGGACGAGCGATGGTCTTTTCCTACCAATCTATCCCCATAGGAGCATGCGCGTAGTACTTCATTTCGATGACTAATATATTTTTGCAATAAGTATGTGAGTTCTTTATGGCTAATGTTGAGTCCATGGATTATACGCACTCTCACCCTTCCACCTTTGCTAGCCTCTCTAGTACCACGCAACTTTCACCGGTGCCATACACCTACCTTTTACCTTCCTCAAAACAGCCACCATACCTTCCTATTATGGCATTTCAATAGCCATTCCGAGATGTATTGCCATGCAACTTTCCACCGTTCCGTTTTATTATGACACGCTCCATCATTGTCATATTGCTTTGCATGATCATGTAGTTGACATAGTATTTGTGGCAAAGCCACCGTTCATAATTTTTATACATGTCACTCTTGAGTCCTTGCACATCCCAGTACACCATCGGAGGAATTCATATAGAGTCATATTTTGTTCTAAGTATCGAGTTGTAATTCTTGAGTTGTAAGTAAATAAAAGTGTGATGATCTTCATTATTAGAGCATTGTCCCATGTGAGGAAAAAAATAAAAGAGGCCAATGATGCTCACAAATAAAAAAAAAGGCCAAAGAAGCCCACCAAAAAAAATGAGAGAAAAGAGAGAAGGGACAATGTTACTATCCTTTTTCCACACTTGTGCTTCAAAGTAGCACCATGATCTTCATGATAGAGAG
This sequence comes from Thinopyrum elongatum, assembly GCA_011799875.1. Lineage (NCBI taxonomy): Eukaryota > Viridiplantae > Streptophyta > Magnoliopsida > Poales > Poaceae > Thinopyrum > Thinopyrum elongatum. The sequence goes on along the minus strand of CM022300.1, from coordinate 359,040,854 downwards.
TCTCCTATGTTGTCACTTTCATATACTAGTGGGAATTTTTCATTATAGAACTTGGCTTGTATATTCCAACGATGGGCTTCCTCAAATTACCCTAGGTCTTCATGAGCAAGCAAGTTGGATGCACACCCACTTAGTTTCTTTTTGAGCTTTCATAAACTTATAGCTCTAGTGCATCCGTTGCATGCCAATCCCTACTCACTCACATTGATATCTATTGATGGGCATCTCCATAGCCCGTCGATACGCCTAGTTGATGTGAGACTATCTCCTTCTTTTTGTCTTCTCCACAACCACCATATTCTATTCCACCTATAGTGCTATGTCCATGGCTCACGCTCATGTATCGCATGAAAGTTGAAAAGGTTTGAGAACATCAAAAGTATGAAACAATTGCTTGGCTTGTCATCGGGGTTGTGCATGATTTGAGTACTTTGTGTGACGAAGATGGAGCATAGCCAGACTATATGACTTTGTAGGGATAACTTTCTTTGGCCATGTTATTTTGAGAAGACATGATTGCTTTATTAGTATGCTTGAAGTATTATTGTTTTTATGTCAATATTAAACTTTTGTTTTGAATCTTATGGATCTGAACATTCATGCCACAATAAAGAAAATTACATGGATAAGTATGTTAGGTAGCATTCCACATCAAAAATTCTGTTTTTATCATTTACCTACTCGAGGACGAGCAGGAATTAAGCTTGGGGATGCTTGATACGTCTCCAACGTATCTATAATTTTTTATTGTTCAATGCTATTATATTATCTGTTTTGGATGTTTTATATGCATTAATATGCTATTTTATATTATTTTTGGTACTAACCTATTGACCTAGAGCCCAGTGCCAGTTTCTATTTTTTCCTTGTTTTTGAGCCTCGCAGAAAAGGAATACCAAACGGAATAAAACTTCACGATGATTTTCTTGGACCGGAAGACACCCAGGGGACTTGGAGTCCAAGTCAGAGGAGCCACAAGGCGGCGACAAGGGTGGAGGGCATGCCCTAAAGGGGGGCGCCCCCTACCTTGTGGGCCCCTCGGTGACCTCCTGACCTAGGTATTCCTCCTATATATTCACAAATATTCCACAACCACCAGAGGCATCCACGAAAACACTTCTCCACCTTCGCAACCTTCTGTTCCCGTGAGATCCCATCTTGGGGCCTTTTTCGGCATCCTGCCGGAGGGGGAATCGATCACGAAGGGCTTCTACATCAACTCCATTGCCCTCCCGATGATGCGTGAGTAGTTTACCTCAGACCTACGGGTCCATAGCTAGTTGCTAGATGGCTTCTTCTCTCTCTTTGATTCTCAATACAACGTTCTCCTTGATGTTCTTGGAGATCTATCCGATGTAATCTTCTTTTGCGGTGTGTTTGTCGAGATTCGATGAATTGTGGATTTATGATCAGCTTATCTATGAATATTATTTGAATCTTCTCTGAATTCTTTTATGCATGATTTAATATCTTTGTATTTCTCTTCGAATTATCGGTTTGGTTTGCCAACTAGATTGGTTTTTCTTGCAATGGGAGAGGTGCTTAGCTTTGGGTTCAATCTTACGTGATTTCACCCAGTGACAAAGTAGGGGTAGCAAGACACGTATTGCATTGTTGCCATCAAGGATAAAAAGATGGGGTTTTCATCATATTGCTTGAGTTAATTCCTCTACATCATGTCATCTTACTTAAGGTGTTACTCCGTTCTTTATGAACTTAATACTCTAGATGCATGCTGGATAGCGGTCGATGTGTGGAGTAATAGTAGTAGATGCAGGCAGGAGTCGGTCTACTTGACACGGACGTTGATGCCTATATGCATAATCATTGCCTTGGATATCGTCATAACTTTGCGCTTTTCTATCAATTGCTCTACAGTAATTTGTTCACCAACCGTATTATTTGCCTTCATGAGAGAAGCCTCTAGTGAAACCTATGGCCCTCGGGTCTATTTTCCATCATATTACTTTCCGATCTACTATTTTGCAATCCTTTATTTTCAGATCTATATACCAAAAAACCCAAAAATATTTTATCTTTTGTTTATCTATCTCTATCAGATCTCACCGTTGCAAGTGACTGTGAAGGGATTGACAACCCCTTTATCGCGTTGGGTGCAAGTGTTTGATTGTTTGTGCAGGTGTTGGTAATTTGTGCGTTCTTCTCCTACTGGATTGATACCTTGGTTCTTAACTGAGGGAAATACTTACCTCTACTGTGCTGCATCACACTTCCCTCTTCAAGGGAAAAACCAACGCAAGCTCAAGAAGTAGCACTGACCCTGATATCAATCTCCCCTTGTGCCACACGTCTAGTTCTTACCAACCCTTGCATCGAGTTGCAAATATGAACAACCGATCCGGTATCAAATATCCAAGAGCTACTAGGTATGTCAGCAAGGTAAATGTCTATAACATATGTAACACGTGTACCTTTGCCTGAAGAAGCATTTTCGGCCTTCTTGCCATGCTCAGCAAACTAGTTGCTATAGTTCCTCTTCTAGTGACCAGTTTCCTTGCAATGATAGCAAATGGTGTTCGAGTCCAGTCCTAACTTCAGCACAGCGGCAGAGGTTACCATCTTCGTGCCCTTTGCCTTAGCCTTCTTCTTGGACCAACTCTTCTTGAGCTTAGCCGAGTTCTGCACCATCAAGACTTGATGTCTTCCTTTCTTAATATCCCGCTCTGCCACCTTAACCATCCCATGCAATTCAGTGAGCTTCTTATCCATGTCGTGCATATGATAGTTCGAGATGAACGTCCCACAACTAGGTGGAAGAGAACCCATAACTGCATCTGTAGCCAGCTCATCCAAGAGCGGGAAGCCTAACCGATCCAAAGCTTGCACATATTCGATCATCTTGATCACATGTGGGCTCAGTGGATCAACTTCCTTCAACTTATAATCTATCAAGGATCGCAAGAAGTTGAACCTTTCGGTCCTAGCCTGCACCTGAAACATGCTCTTAAGACTCTCGATCATACTGAAAGCCCCAACATCTTCGAAATGCTGTTGCAAATCAGGCTCCATACAAGCCAGCATGAGGCAGCTGATCTCATTTGATTCATCAACGAGTTTCTGGTAGGCATTTGTTGTTGTGGCATTAGCATTATCAGCAGGTTCCTCTGGAAGTGGATTCTCTAGAACATGTTCCTTTTTATCGTGCTTGAGAACAATTCTCAAATTTCTATACCAGGTGGTAAAGTTTGTTCCATTAAGTTTATCCTTTTCTAGAATTGATTTCAATGCAAAGTTGGGTTGAGCAGGTCGTGCCACTGATCTACAACAGAAAATTTGCAATCACTAAGAAATGTGTTTATGTAGAGTAATTCTAGCCTTAAACAGAAATACTCCCACTCAAGTCGGCATCCCTCCGCAAACTCTCAGTGATTCAGGATCCGACTATCCGGTAAGCAACTCCTTGCTAATCGTATATCTATACGACTCCTGTTGGTCAGGTAGGTATCTGTCGGGGAAAACAAACAGGGGCATGTATTTTCGCCTGACTCATGCACGGACACGACAAGGCCGTGCTAGAATACAAGAGACCAAGATCATCAAACAGCCAAACATGTAGATCAAGAGGGACCAAGATCAAGCCGAAGAAGCAAGGCACCATCAAGAGAAGGGCCTCCTTTGCCAGGCAGGCGAGCTCGGCAAGGGGCAAGGCCACCCCCGAAAGACGACGTCCAAGACACCCCGGCAGGGCCTGCCTGGGCACACGGAGGCAAAACCACCTCACCAACTACTCCACCACGACCCACGTCGTTAATTAGTGCGGTGTCGAACCGCGGAGTGACTAAGTGGTAGCCATTCACCACATGGCGGCCTCTCCCTACAGGAAACACCAGTAGATGACACCCGTCCTGCGACGTGTCAAGCAAGCAGGAGTGGAGCTGGCAAGATAGCCCGGCAAGCCTTGCCGGGCAACCAACGATGTGACGTTGAGCGGTGCATTTAATGTGCCCTGTCATCCCGCAGAGTTAGGTATGATAGCACTGTTTGCTATCTTATCAGTGCATAATGACTGTTTTGCCATTGTGGTGACCCCTTAATCTATAAAAGGAGGCCCATGGCGACCATAGAGAGGGTTAGAAGGTTGGGTAACTCAGACCCCCATACGCGCGCAGCCACTGCCGCCCCGAGGCAACCCTTGCCGGGCAAGTGTACTACGCTCCACCACCACCTTTCCACCATCAATCCACCAAAGTAGGAGTAGGGTTTTACGCCTCACGGCGGCCCGAACCTGGGTAAAAATGCCTGTGTGATCTCTGCCGTGCTGCCACACGCTCGTCGGCTCTTTGTGCAACGCGACACCCCCTGCCGAACCAGCAAGGGGCTTCCTGGTCCCATAGGTGGCCATGGTTTCCCGCGACATCTTTGGCGCGCTAGGTAGGGGGTGACCGCTTGCGCGAACCTGAAGGCGTGTGCAGCGCGCTTTGCCCATGGTAGCCCGCTTGAAGCCTCTGGCGTTCGCGGAACCCACGAAGATATAGAAAGAAAAGCGGGGCCATCCCCGCGCCATATTGTTGGTCTCCACGCCTCGCCGTAGCCACGACTACGGCGAAGATCGCTGCTGGTGGCAATATGCCCACCTCGGCGGCCCGTATGGCGTACCCGCCATTCGGGCGCCGTTCGGAGAAAGGGCACAAGACGTGCGGGCGCGAGCTCCCACTTCCCGTCCCTTCCCTTCGTCAGCAGTTGAACTGCTTCAGCCCCGGCATCATCAACGTCGACGATTACCGCGCGACGCTCGGTTCAGTATTTCCCCTATTTTGGGCAATCTTGAGCAAAGCACCGGTATGAGTCCGTTGATTGATGCCCCGACAAGCGTACTTCGGCGAGGCTGCCTGCATCGGCATGACCCATGCAACGGCAGCCGCCGGGCTGACTCAAAAGGAATGGGGAAAAGGGGAGGGGGCCAGAGGAGCCCGGCACTATACCCCGACGCCCGCCAGCCGCATGGAGCATGTGTCGATCCCTGCCGGGAATTGAAGAGCTGCCCGATTGGCTTTCGAACCTCCGGGCATCGCACGTGCACGCCACGCACGCGCAGCCCGACAGAGGAGAAAACAAGCTTAAAATGAAAGCTAAGTACACATTATCACTTCTTGTTGACACATTCCGGACCTTTGCAGCTATTTATCCCTTGACTTTAGCGAGTGTTCATATCGTGAGAACCCTCATGTGATGGAACCTTGGTTAGTTTCTTTGATCGCACCATCGTCCTGTCCCGAACCATGCTCATAGGACGACAGGCTGCGTCGAGAGCTACCTAGGAAAAACCTGCCGGGACGCATCCACGCCAGGATGACTGTTAAGGGCCAGACCCTTACGACAATCGCGGCAATATGATACCGGCAGGCATCCAGAGCAGACACAGGGATGGATGATACGAACACAAGCATACAAGGGCTCAAAGGGATAACCACGCATTTAAAGATTTAACAGAGAATATCGGTTTCATGCAAACACTAGAGATAGAGTGACTAAACACAAAATATGCGTCATGTTTTCATTACAGGGCAACGCAGGAGCAACAGCGGCCCGATTCTTAGCCTGGTGGCTGGGCGAGGCAATTCAGACGTGGAGGACCCTGTCGGCCCGGGGGGCAGCTTTCTCCTTGGCAGCTGTGACATCGGCGCCCGCTGGCGGTTTCTTGAATCCATCGTCGAGGTCGAGGTCTGGATGGCGGCAGGCGATATTGCTCTCAAGACCATGAAGAGGGCATCGCGGGCAAGCTTCCGAGACTCGGTCGCAAAACTCCCAGCCCTCCCCTCGTCAAGCGCCTTCAACTTCTTGATCAGCTCATTGAAGAAGGGTCCCAGTTTGACGCTCGGGACCTCGTGCTTGCTGGCCGAGAAGACTGGACCATCCATGCCCATCACCGCAGCCTGGGCGCCAAGACGCTCAGCGATATCAAACAGTCTCTTGATCTAGAGGTCGACCTGCTCAGACTGATTCTTCAGCTTGTCTTCTGCATCCTGTCAGAGACGCTTGGTGGTGTCCAAGTCCTTGGACAGCAGCTGTTGGCGGGACTCAAGAGACTCTACCGAACTTTCCAACGTGTCGATCCGAGCCTTCATGTCTGTGATATCGCCGTTGGAAGTCTCAAGGCTCTAGGTTTTGGAGGAGAGCTGCCATTGCGTATTGGCCAAGAGGATTTCTACCTGCCGCGCTTCTTCCTTGAGGGCCGTCACCTCCTTGGCGCTCCTGACAAGATCCTCCATCAGCTTAGCCACCTGCTGGTCAAGGCCAGTCTTGGCAGCGGACGCGGCAGCCAGGTCGTCAATGAGTTTCTTCAGTTGGGCAGCAGAGTCAGCAGCAAGGGCATCCAGGGTGGCTCCGTGCTTGTCCTCCAGCTCCTTGGTGTGCTGGCGCACGAGGGCCTCCACATCGTCATCCTTGGCGTGGAGAGTGGCTTCAAGCTTCTCCTCCCGGAGGGAGATCTCCCGCTCCCTGGCGTCCAGGGATGCCTTGCAGTCCATCAGGCGTGCCTCGCGGGCCAAGACATCCTCCCTTGTCATCAGGAGCGTCTCCTGCTGCCTCATAAGCACCTTGAACTGCTTGTCGTGCCACTCACGCAACTCCAGGAATTTGTCCTTCAGCTTCTGGTCCACCTTGCTGGCGGACTCGCGCCGCTCCTTGAGCGCCTGCCACTTCTGGTTGTGCCGGGCCTGCATCTCCTTCACACCCGTCGCCATGGATTCCATGAAGGACAAGTCCATTGCGACGGCGGCTGAGTCATCGGCCTCCCCAGCTTCCTGGTACAGCGGCGCCAGGAGACGTTGAAGCTCTTTGTTAAGCTCCGCGCCTGTCGACAGAGATAGGCCAGGGGCTCCCATGTCAGGCGGTGACAACACCATAGCCAGTGTACTTGAGGGAGGCGGCAGAATCTCCATAACGATTCCGGAGGAGGGGAGCGGGTCCATGGTCCGAAGTGGGACCTTCATCTCAACCACCCCCTCCTCTTCTGGGATGTCTGCTGGGGAATGTTCCACCACCACCAAGGAATCCTGAACATTCCCGGCAGCCAGGACCTGCCCCTCGGCAGCAGCAATCTTGACGGCTTCGTCCGCAGCAGCCCTCCCTATGTCAGCCACCACCTGTAGCAGTTCTGGCTCTTCAGCTTGGAGATCTGTGGATAAGGAAACCAACGAACAACGAAGAAATGGAAATTCAAGCAATTGGGGAATCAAGAGAAATGGTCAGAACAAGAAAAGAAGAAAAGGAATAAGTGGAGCACCTGGGGAAGTCTGCCGGGCACGAACCTCAGTTTCCCCGGCAACGTCTGTTACCGGGCCGTGAACTTCGCCCTCTGCCATGGTAATCACGGCAGCCTTCCGCGCGACCTCATCCGCGGAAGGTTCCGTGGGGATCCCTTCGGCTCGGGCGGCAGGGGAAGTGCGCCCCTCCGGGGGGCTCGTTCTGCACCATCTCGCCTCCTCCTCCGTCTGGGGGAATTGGGAGGTCACCTCCGTCGCCTCCGGCGGGTGGTGCCAAATCCCTGCCCCTGGGCCGGGGGCTGGACTAGGGGCTCGACACGAGATCCTCTGCATCGCTCCCCGCCAAGGCCGAGCTCACCGCGCCCTGCAACAACCAGAGACGATGGAGTCTCTTTCGTGGGCAGTGGACCAGGGTCTTCGTGTCTTCTTCCACCTCCCTGCCAGCAACAGCAAAACAAAAGATCAGTCAGCGAAGGTAATCAAGCAAAAAGAGAGAGAGAGAGAGAGCTTTGGAAGGGCAGGAAAGATCTTCCTTACACTTCTACGATAAGCATGGGGTTCAAATTAAACTCCATGGGAGGCGGTGAGTCCCTTCCTCTCTTTGGAGGGTGAGGGACAGAACTCCCCGGCTGCTTCGGTGCGGTGCCCGGGGCTCCGGGGAAGATGAGCTCTGTGAGGAGCCCGAGCCAGATTGGGAGCTGGAATCCGTTTCCATGCCCGCAGATTGCTTGGCGGAGGGAACCTTGGTCCGAGCAAGGCGGGGAGACTGGCGGCATGCCACCTCAGCCTTGGTGGCCTTGGTGGAGGTCTTCTTCACCTTCTTGGAGGCTGGCGCTGGGTTGGAGACCACCGCCCCTCGGTTGCCGGTGCGCCTACTGGTGCGCTGGTCTGGGACTGGCTCGGGGGCTTGAGGCCCAGCCGCCAGCCACTCCTCCCCAAGCTCCACCACCTCGCCAACATCCTCCTCCTCCTGGAGCTTTGTTGCTGCCGCGGCTAGGGTCTCTAGCCCGGCAAGGTTATCCCCAGCAGCCCCTTCCGTGGCATGCGCCTCGCTGCCGCCATGGGAAGAACTATCATCTTTAGCTTTTCCTTTACCCTTCCCAGCCTTCGCGGCCTTCGCCATCTCCGCGAGGTCATCGTCGAGATATACGCTACCTTCGTGGAGGAGGTGCACTTGTACATCCCCGTTTCAACCCTGGTGGCCTTCTCCACCAGGGTGTTCGACAACTGGAGCTCTTCATCCAGGGTAGGTAGCTGCCAGGTACTCGCTACCCCTTCGGCATTATAGTCCGGCATCCATTTCAGTATCTGATCCCGGGCAGAGTTGATGTTCATGGGGATGATGGTTACCGGGAGTTTGAACAGCTCAAAGCGGCCGAACAGTTGGTTGCACAACCAGCCGTGGCCATAAACTGACAGGTTGTTAAGCAACCCTGGGAGCAGCCTCGTCCTGTCGGCAGCATCTCCATACAGCCAGGCGGGTCTATCCCTCTCCTGCAACGGTGAGATGCGGCGGAGGAGAAAATTTGACCCCACATGCTCAATGGTAAGCCCGGCAACCTTCAAACGGGTAATCCTGTTGATTGCCGGGCGCAGCCTATCCTCAGTGAGGCCCTTGGCGCTCCATTCCTTGCCGCGCTCAACACATTCCTTCCGTGCTTCACAAAACTCGGGGGCTTCCTTATCTTGAATCCAACACCAATCTCCCCTCCATTCGTCCCACCTCTCACGCTGCCTCCCAGGGATGTAATCCTAGAGCTTCCTCGCCACCCGTGGCATCCAGCTAATGTTTCCGGAGCGGTGGCCCTTGTTCTCCACCCGCGGAACAAAATAATGCCAGAACAGATCCACATTGGGCCTAACTCCAACGAAATTCTCGCACAAATGCGCGAAAATGGCCATGGTTGCCATTGCATTTGGCGTGAAGTCGAGGAGGTGTAATCCATAGATATTCTTGATTGCCTCAGAGAATTCGGAGAAGGGGGGACAGAGGCTGTAGATAAAGTAAGCACAGAAAAAGTGATATGAGTCCGGCGGATCTTCCTTCCCTGCCGCATAAACTACGGGCGCTCCATGCCCTTTTGGGACCGGCCTCCCCCACAGATACCCATACCTCGCTTGAAGAACTGGGCCACTCAAGGTTGACTGAATGAAGACGACAACTCCCCTCCGCTTCTTGTTCAGCTCCGCCGCCCTCTTGCCCTCCTTGGCGGCGACTTCCTTCACCGCGGCCATCTGCTTTACCTTCTCTGCGGGCTTCTTCCCCATTTCCACGGCGGCGATACGGAAGGGGAAGGGATTCAGTGAAAAGGGCGGCGGTGAACGGGAAAGAGAAAGGGGGGAACCGTCGATTGACTTGTGGAAGAAGATGGGGGAGCGAGACAAGCAACAGGTGAACCGTGTCGCTCTGCTTTTCCCTGTTTTTAAAGAGGGAAATGCGGCACAGAGGCGCGACGCTTCAGAAAGTTACCATTTTTACCTCAACTGCAACGGTCCCACGGCCCCACGACACGCAGTAATTGCGCGAAGTGGACGTTGGATTGACTAGTCACCTTGGCAAAACGGCATGCGCAGCCTGCTCCTGCCACGTGCCCGTGCAGTTTTTGGGACCTAACCCAACGTGGCACGCGACATGTATGGCTCAGGCCCAGGGGCTTATGTCGGGGAAAACAAACAGGGGCATGTATTTTCCCCTGACTCGTGCACGGACATGCCAAGGCCGTGCTAGAATACAAGAGACCAAGATCATCAAAGAGCCAAACATGCAGATCAAGAGGGACCAAGATCAAGCCAAAGAAGCAAGACACCATCAAGAGAAGGGCTCCTTTGCCGGGCAGGTGAGCTCGGCAAGGGGCAAGGCCACCCCCGGAAGACGATGTCCAAGACGTCCCGGCAGGGCCTGCCGGGGCACACGGAGGCAAAACCACCTCACCAACTACTCCACCACGACCCACGTCGTTAATCAGTGCGGTGTCGAACCGCGGAGTGACTAAGTGGCAGCCATTCACCACATGGCGGCCTCTCCCTACAGGAAACACCTGCAGATGACACCCTTCCTGCGACGTGTCAAGCAAGCAGGCGTGGAGCTGGCGAGATAGCCCGGCAAGCCTTGCCAGGCAACCAACGATGTGACGTTGAGCGGTGCATTTAATGCGCCCTGTCAGCCCGCAGAGTTAGGTATGATATCACTGTTTGCTATCTTATCAGTGCATAATGACTGTTTTGCCATTGTGGTGACCCCTTAATCTATAAAAGGAGGCCCATGGCGACCATAGAGAGGGTTAGAAGGTTGGGTAACTCAGACCCCCATACGCGCGTAGCCACTGCCGCCCCGAGGCAACCCTTGCCGGGCAAGTGTACTACGCTCCACCACCACCTTTCCACCATCAATCCACCAAAGCAGGAGTAGGGTTTTACGCCTCACGGTGGCCCGAACCTGGGTAAAAATGCCTGTGTGATCTCTGTCGTGCTGCCACATGCTCGTCTGCTCTTTGTGCAACGCGACGCCCCCCTGCCGAACCAGCAAGGGGCCTCCTGGTCCCATAGGTGGCCGTGGTTTCCCGCGATAGTATCTTATACCCCGGCTCCCAACCTTCTTTGCCACAAGGCCTAAAACCGTTTTGATAGCCTTCTCAAGTTAACCTGATGTACTGCACATCCGTGTCTGATACGAACCCATCAGTTCAAGGATACCTAGCAGCATCCCAATTTTCTGAGCCCACTACTAGACATACTTGACGTGCGAAGGTGCAACATCTAGGATGGCAATTTGCTTGATATTAACGAGGGATCTTCCCACCATTTTAACATGCATAGAAAACAAGAAGCATAATAATCACATATAAACATATATTGTGAAATTGTATGGCTCCTTCATGGACGTCCTTCCATGGTGGCTCCAACTCCGATGACCAGGTTGGCACTCCATCTTGTTCATCATGACGGGACGACAAAGCCTCAAACTTGATCTCTGTCCTCCAAGTACTACAACTAGTAATGAATTTAAAGAGAATCAAAATTCAACACATAGGTCGTTATACATTATAACGACAGCACTTTGGCTCCTGCCGGCTGACAAAACATGACACGCAGGCCATGTATAATTTACACACATGCATCACATACACATGATCCATACTATTCCCATCAAACCTGCAAAACAAAGTTATGTAGAATCGCATTCTACCAGTTTGAGTGATTGTGTATGAAATACAAGGCGCTACACACACGGCGGTCCCAATGGCGGATCCGAGCGGTAATGGTAGGTTGTGTCACGACCTCATCAATTCCGATTGACAAAAAACATAGACACATCGATCCCCATGTGCAATTGATCTCATCAACTATGCACATAGCCGATCTCATAAACGACAACAGATCTCATCTGCCACCTCCACATATCTAATATGCATACAATCTGAATCCAAATCCTATAGAAGAGGCTTTGATACCACTGTTGGGTTCCACGGTAGGGTTCGTCGCCTGCAAATTAAAAATTCCTACCCGCAGAACATCTAGGAACATGAGATGGATCACGGATTGGTACCACTAGACGCACACTGCCGTGGAGCAGAAGTAGAGTTGGGGCAGCGCGTCTTCGGAGTTGTCTCCTCCTTGTCCGATATCCCTTGAATAGTTGGTCATATGATCCCACGTATAGGTTCGCCGGAGCAGTGCAAGTGCACCGCCTCTAACGATATCCACGTGTGCAGTAGGAACACCATGCGGCGGATTGCTAGGTCCAATCACACAGTCGGCAACAAGTGTCGATGGCTATTTGCAACACATGCAAACCCTAGTGACAGCGCCGAAGCCATCAACCAAATGAGTGTGCTGCACCTCCACTATATATAGGCAGCCATCGCGGGCTCAACACTTGGGCCTCGCATAGATCCTAGAGCCCAAAGTCTTCTCGGTCATGATCCAAATCCAGCTCGGATCACATCCGTCCAAATTCCTCGGATCCGACCTTGTAGGTTCCTTCCCTTAAGCACACGAACCCTTAGGTTCTCGTTCAATTGGTCACGAGTCAGATCACATCCGGCTCGGCTAGTCGGTAGTGGCCTCTAGCAAAGCATGCCGACTCCAAGTGTCCGATGAAGCTGGTTAGGCAAACCTATACATCAGACTTCTATTCCCTTTGCCACATGATATATGTTGTCGGGCTCAAGGCAAGTCTGTCATCCTTGTGCTAGCCTGACCTCTTTCTCATTCAAGTGATGCCGACCACAAACCGGATTATCTCATAATCCTTGTCGTATGACCATGCTTAGCCTCGCCGGATCTGTAGGATCGAAAGTATGTCTAGAGGGCGGGATTATACTACTTGACCAAATAAAAATCTTTCCTTTTCCCAATTTTAGTTGTGGGGCAGATTTTAGCAATTATGACTAGTCAAGCAATCAACCTACACATGCAATTCTATGTGTATAGCAGTGGAATGTAAAACATTGCATATGAAGGTAAAGGGAAGGGTTTGGAGATGGCAAACGCAATGGAGACACGAAGATTTTTGGCGTGGTTCCGATAGGTGGTGCTATCGTACATCCACGTTGATGGAGACTTCAACCCATGAAGGGTAACGGCTGCGCGAGTCCACGAAGGGTCCACGAAGAAGCAACCTTGTCTATCCCACCATGGCCATCGCCCGCGAAGGACTTGCCTCACTCGGGTAGATCTTCACGAAGTAGGTGATCTCCTTGCCCTTAAAAACTTCTTGGTTCAACTCCACATCTTGTCGGAGGCTCCCAAGCGACACCTAACCAATCTAGGAGATGCCACTCCCCAAAGGGTAATAGATGGTGTGCTGATGATGAACTCCTTGCTCTTTGTGCTTCAAATGATAGTCTCCCCAACACTCAACTCTCCCTCACAGATTTGGCTATGGTGGAAGAAGGATTTGAGTGGAAAGCAACTTGGGGAAGGCTAGAAATCAAGGTTCAAATGGTAGGATTGGAATCTCTTGATCTCAACACATGAGTAGGTTGTTCTCTCTTAGAAAATGAATGGTGGAAGTGTACGCACATTCTGATGGCTTTCCTCAATGAGGAAGAAGGGGTGGAGGGGTATATGTCGGAGATATGCCCTAGAGGCAATAATAAATGCTATTATTTATCTCCATGTTCCTAATTATGTTTATATTCCGTGTTATAACTGCTATGGTTCTCGAGTCTGCAATAACACGAGGCTCGGAGGAAGACTCATATGCATGTGTGGAATAATAAATGGTAAAATGTATTCCTGGTCTGGCCTCTAAGACTAGCTCAAGTGTTGCATGATGGTTCTATTTTCCTAATCATGGGCATGACTATGGCATCAACTTTGAGGGCACAATGTTAGGAGAACACGTGTGTTGAATCGACCCGATTGATGTTACGCTATGAGATACATTCGTCATAAGTTAATGGTTAATAACACAGACAAAGTTAATGTTTGCATAATTCCTTAGACAATGAGAGTATCAAGTTCCTTAGTACTTGCTTCGCGAACTTTGGGGTTTGTTAAACGTCATCCATAACTGGGTGGCTATTACGGCGGCTTATGGGTTCACGGAAAAGTATGACAAGAAATGAGATAACACAAGATTGGGATTTGCTCCTCCGATGATGGAGAGATATTCTCGGGCCCTTTCGGTGTTACGGTATCCATCATCGTCTGGCCAGACATAGGGTGATTTGATCACAGGGATGCCGGAACACGGAAACGAGAAAAGAGAACAAAACTGGTAACGAGAAATAATTTACGGGTTCATGGAGAAGTGGACAAGTTGTTGATCCACGAGGATGCTAATACATCTCACCTCGGGTGTTTGTAATATATCATGAAGCAACAGGAATAGCATACGACAACTGGAGGTTCACTTGAATAATTATTCGTGTGGGTATAGGGGTCAATATGGATGTCCATGGCTCCGATGTTGACCATTGATTGGAAAGTGTTCCGTTCATGTCTATACTTCACCAAACCTGCTTAAGGGTCATCTATCTACTGAATACTAGACAGGGAGTCTGAGAGAAAGTCACCGGAAAAGTTTCGAAGACAACGGAAGAGTTCCAGGGAGCGAACACCAGAAGTGTTTCGGTAAAAGTAAAAAGTTTTTTTAGAGTATACCATTAAGTCAAATTGGTTTTGGCACACGCCTGGAAATTCTTGGAGGGTGCGTGAATTGTTCTGCGAACTTCTGGGATTTTTTCAGGGATAATACCGGAAATGTTCCGGAGCTGCCGGAACCGCTTTGGTTGCTTTTCGCTGATGAGAATCATTGATCTGAAAATGTTTCGGAATGCGTCCAGAATTATTTTAGTGGTTACTAGAATTATTCTAAGACCAACAAAAATATTTTTGGATTTAACAAACGCGAAAAATTGTCTTCATGAATAGTGAAAACGCATTCTTGTTTGCTTTTCGCTGATGAAAATCATTGATCCGGAAATGTTTCGGAATGCGTCCAGAATTGTTTTAGTGGGTACTAGAAATGTTCTGGACCTACAGAAATATTTTCGGATTTAACGGTCATGGAAAAATGTTTTCATGAATAGTGAAAAAGAACTTTATGGTTAGCTTCTTTGGGAAGCCACCTTTGAGGGCATTTTGTTATTTCCAAATGTCCTCTACCCCTTGGGCTTGGCCTATAAATAGGGGTGGTGGGGGATGCCCAAACTCACTCATTTTCTCACATACAAATGTGATGCAATGATCCAGCCTTCTCTCTCCCTCCCCGCGAAATAGTTTCGTAGAGCCGAAAGGCTGTCTGGGTTCCGGTGGGAACTTGTTCTGGACGGCGAAGCCCTGCCGGATAGCTGACACCATATGTGTGCAACCCCGTAGAGAGGTCATAGGTTTGATCTTTTGCCCGAGGGACTATTCGAGGGTCCTCCCGAAGTGTTGTCCGGGTTACCGTTTGAGTTTCGAGGGTCCTCCCGAAGGGCTATCCGTGACATCGCCCGAGGGACCATCTGACCGCCTCCCGAAGGGCTGTCCGACGAGGGAGTACATCCTCGCGGTTGGGAGGTTGTAAATCCTAGCTGCGGGGATCTGCACCGATGATCTACATCGACTCTACTTCCGCTGCGCTACGAGTCTGTAACGATCAGATAAAAAACCTTGTATGCATCTTCTTAGTGGTCCTGGGCTGGCGCGTAGGTTAAATTTTTTCTTTTCCTATGTCGTTCTCCCACAGTATATATAGACTCCACACAAAATTACACCTTTGACCCATCTCGGTGGCACCGGTCAGAAAACTCGGTGGCACCGATCTATGCAAAAATATGAACATTAGGAATCTCGGTGGGACTGACGGGAACAATTCAGTGGGACCGATGTGCTAGGGCTTAGGGCAAACTTCATCTTGGTGGCGCCGATCGCATCATCTCGGTGGGACCAAAGTGAAGCAACAAGGCAACAGAGAATCAACCAAGCCATCTCGGTGAGAACGATTGCAACATCTTAGTGGGACCAAAGTGATTGCAACAAGTCACATTGCGCTGGCAAGGCCATCTCGGTGGGACCGAGATCCGTATCGTTGGAACCAAATTGTTAGGGTTTTGGTAGTGGCTAAGTCCAGATGAACTCGGTGGCTCCGGATTGGAAATATCAGTGGGGCCGAGTTGGAATTCAGGGTTTGGACATATTTGGATAGAGAGTTGAAGGTTTTGGAGCAATATCACTAAGCACTTGAGCAAATAGATCATTAAGCAACACCTCATCCCCTTTTAATATTATTGGCTTTCCAATGGACTCAATGTGATCTTGGATCACTTAAACAAAAGCGTAGAGTCTTGAGCTTTTACCAAACCTTGTCCTTAGCATTTTGAGGGGTCCACATCTCTATTTCATGCCATGCCAATCATTGAACATCCTGAAATATTTATCTTGAATGGATATTAGTTCAATGAGATATATGTTATGAATGACGAAAACCACCCGAGGATTAGTTGCACTTTCAATCTCCCCCTTTTTGGTAATTGATGACAACATATAGATCAAATCTTTGACAAATGATAAAATGACTGAAATACCTCGTCGCTTTCAGAAGTATGTGATAAGAAAGAGTTGCCCCTAAATTTGTGCATTATTAAGAATTTGCATTAGAATGCAAATTCACAATCGATTAGGATCGTGGGTCAATCTTCCATGTCACATACAACTTGGTGGAGCGCACAAAATGATATGAGTGAAATAGTAAGCATGCATCACCAAAAACATAAGTGAATGATCATACACAAATAATGATAGAGATAAGCATTAAGCACCACATGAAGCATAGTATGATCAATCACACAAGAGAAACATAGTATCTCACACACATAACTAACAAATTATCACTAATCAAGGAGAAATAGTAGCAAGAACTCAAGGAAAAACCCATGAGCAAAAGCAAGACACTCTATCTCTCTCGAAGCCTAACAATCTATACAATTTCTCCCCCTTTGGCAACAAGTACCAAAAAGTTCGAAAAGGTATAAAGCTATGCATCTCTCTAGGCACGGTCCTCGGCAACTCCTGAAGACGACTTTTGTCTGGTGGCTCCGGTGTGCGTAGATGGCATGGAGAGAAGTGTGTCCGCAAAAGCTTCATTTGATGTCGGCTGGGCTGGTGGAGTAGAGACTAGAGGTGGCACTGTAGCAGTAGCAGCAGGTGCAAAGTGAGTGGTCCTCGTGTCTGCAACTGGCATGCCTGAAGATCTAGGTGCCCTGGGCACTGTCTGAAACATGTCAATCATCGGTCTATCATCTCCACTATCAGCACCATCTCTGAGCTTCTCCACTATAGACTGTACCTCAGTGATCTTGACATCAAGATTGTACATCTTATCCTCAATGGGCAGAGTAGATGAGTTATCACAAAAAGAAGATGATTTCCAAAAATTTGAGTTCAAATCTTAGTGTTAGGTTTTCACATAATGCATTTCGGATCTACCGAGTTGGTCATTTCGGTGATAACGAAGCACACAACAGAAAAAAAACACTCCATTTCGGTTCGGTGTCTCCGAGTTGCTAGGGTTTCACTGAAATTTTACTTTTGGTATTACCGATTAGCACTTCTCGGTGGCACCGAGATGTACTAGTGCAATGGCCAGAGCCAAATCGGTGGAACCGAAAATTCCTTATCGGTTGGTCCGAGATTCTTTCGGCGGAAACCTAAACCTAAAATCTTTGCTCGAAACTAATCTAAGGAATTTGATCATGGAATATGCATTGCAATCTCTGGCAAGAATAATGGCAGACCACCTGTGCATTGGATCGGAAGAAGGAACACGGAGGGGGTCGAATCTCACCCTAACTTGGTGAAGATTCTCTATGGCGGCAAAGGCGGGGAAGATTGCCTTTGACGGCGATGGAGTCCTGCGGTGAGGGTGCGCTGGAGACGAGGACGATGATCCGGAGACCAGGGAGATGGCAGCAATGGGGTGCGGAGTCGTGACATTTGAAGAAACATTTAACGTACGGTCGCGCTGGATATATATACCCGTGTGCTGTCGGTGGCACCGAGTGGAACAAATCGATGGCACCGAGATGTGTTATTGCAAGAAGTTACAGCATATCGGTGGCTCCAAGTTGGTCTAATTGGTAGCACCGAGATGAAAACCTAGATTAATCTAAATAATTTTAGCTTGACCGAGTTTGAGTGAGTTGGCCCAACCGAAATGCATGAAGAAGGTTTTGGAGGTCAACCCTTGTCGGATCGGTGGCTCCGAGTCCTCCTTACCCCGAGGGTCCTAAAAAGACTTGTTCAATTTTTGTGATATAGCATGAAAAGAATTTGAGACAAGAAAAGCATAGATAGCTAGAGAAGGTTCTTAGGCATTCTTGTACATCCACTTGGCCAACAAAGTCCAAGAGAAACAAAACAGCAAATGGATGTCCTCGAATGGAGAAAATATGCAACCAACATGCTCACACAGTAAAATAGCAAATGAAATATGTGTCAAACATGTGCAATCAATTCTAGCATCTATCAAACAATTGGCGATGACTAGGTCATCTATATATGAGTATATTGACTTAGGAGTCAAATGAGAACATTTGATCATAGGTCATACTCATCATTTAAGCACAAGTGCGGTTACCACTTTTACATAAAGCATTAATGTGTTCACACCATTACATTTGCTTTAGCTCAATTTTTAGAGCAAAGCTCCCCCTAGATGTGATATCCCCCAAAGAGGGATGAACTAACCTTGGGTTTTGTAGATGATGACTTCATGTAGATAGTGAAGATGTGGATGCTCAATGTTGATGTAGATCATCAAGAGTTCGGAGCAATCCTTTGGAGTTTTGCACTTTCAATACCTACATGGATTAGTCCCACAAGGAACATACAAGGATATCCATAGACATAGAGTGAATTGCACATATGATGATATCCATGAAAGCATTAGGTTACCTTGTCCCTTGTCTTACCAACAAGAGGGTTTGTGACTCCATGAACTAGCGCAAGATATGAAAGTTGATTGCACAAGTCCTTGCCAAAATGAACATGAGTGAAGTATGTTGGCGGATTCACCCTCAAGAACACTCTAGTTTTTCTTCTTTGGGACACACATCAACTTGATGGGAATCCTTGGAGTTGTAGTTGAACTTGATGAAGTAGAGCTTGACGTAGTCTTGGGAACCCACTTGACCATGGCTTTAGGAGCTTCTTCAAATGAGTCAATCTCCTCTTGAAGCTTGTCCTTGCCTTTTAGCTTGTGGTCTTGTGGTGGAAGATCATCTTGAGCCTGTGTTCCCTCAAAAGAAGTGATGTCATACTTCTCTTGTTGAAGAACAAACTTCGTCTTGTTGTATTGATCTTCGTCCCATTCAACTCCATTGGCATTGAACTTTCGTTCAAAACCAACACCTTGATTCTTTTGATGTCTCCCTTGCTTGCGTACAATTTCCTCAAATTGCTTACTATCGGAATCGAGGCTCCGCAGACCCAAAGAAAGGTTCAAACTCTGGGGTGTGCGCGGAGAACTTCACTAGGCTATGGCTCGCTGCTCACTGCCTCACGGCGATGCTCCGACGTGCTCGAGCGAGAGGGAAGAAGGAAGGACACGATGATTTACCCAGGTTCGGGCCACCTTGTAGTGTAAAACCCTACTCCTGCTTTGTGGTGGATTGCCTCGCGAGGAGGATGAGTATGAACCAGTACAAGGATGAACTGCCTCTGGAGGGCTCTAGGGATGCCAAGATTCGATCCCTCTCTACGGTGGAGACTCACCTATACTTATCCTGTCCTGGTCCTCTTCCCCCAAAGCTCTAGGCGGGAAGCGATGCCACAACAGATAATTTTGAAGGAGGACAAAAGTACACCCTATCCTGACTAAAGGTGGTCTTTGTCTGCAGAGCCTCTATCCATGACGCGCAGGTGGGCTCGATGATGACATCTGTCCTGCCGAGCCAGCGTCCTGGTCTTGTTGCACCAAAGAGGCAACCTTTGGGACTGCCTTGTGAACCCGCGTGCTGGCCTGGCTCCTTTAGCACCAAAGACGAAAGCCTCACTGTCCGCGCCCACTGGCACCGGTCCTGGCGACGCTCGTCGTGGCTCGCGTCATCCACGCGCATCGTGAGGCGGGGTGGTGAGCCTAGAAGTGTCCGCCCCGCGAGGGGCCTCGGGAGGCCGCCCCTCACGGAGCCCCTAGGGCGCCTGATGAAGCTTGTCGCTGCTTGCCTCGCGAGGCAGGGGGCCTCGCGAGGGCTTTGCTCATGGAGCCTTGACACTAGGCCACGCCGGGCCCTTTGACGATGCCACGCGATAGGCCGTAGGCAGACGGGCCTGGGTACCCCCATTCCCAGAGCTCCGACAGTAGCCCCCAGGCCCGCGGCACGCATGACCCGGCTTGGAATCGGAGGCGGAGAAGAGAGGAGGTGAAACGATGCGGGCCCCAACCGCTTGCGGGCCAGGCTCGACGCGTGGTGCACGACAGGGCACGGGACGCCCCCACTTCCCCACATCGCCTCGGCAACTGCCCAGGCTGACATAAATCCTAGCGCCTATCGCAGAGCCATCATTTCACCCTTGCCCCGCGTCTTCCTTGTCTTGCTGAGATCCCCCTTTCCCCCGCGTGAGGTTTCTCCAGATCCAAACCAAGCGTAGCTCTTCCTCCCTTCCTACCAGCGTTGGCGACTTCGGGAATGGCGCCCACCGGGAAGGCAAAGCCCACGACTCCGGCCGGTAGCTCCTCCTCCCTTTCGTCGGCGCTCCTGACCTCCTCCATCGCCGAGGAGAAGGACCTTAACCCGGTGCTTCCCCTGATAGCCGACGACCAGAACGAATGGGGCACGACCCAGATTGGGCCCGGCTCGGCGGTGCGATGCAGCTTGGGGGAGTCTGCCTACCCTTTTTTCCTCCACAGCATCTTCGTCGGGCTGGTCCCGCCCTTCTCTGAGTTCTTCTACACTATCATTGCGCATTACCAAATCCATGCCCTCCACCTTCAGCCCTACTCCATTCTCCTCCTGTCTGTCTTCACCTTCTACTGCGAGGCCTTTGTGGGCGTGAGGCCCTCGGTGGCGCTCTTCCGCCACTTCTTCAGCTTGCGGTTCACAGCCCAGGGGCCAGTGATCTGCATGCGTCTCCTTTGTCCACGTGCACAGTGGAAATTCCCTCCTGAAAGCCGGGAAGAAGGTGGAAGGCTTCCGGCTGCGCTGGGTCTTTGTGGACGCTCGCGGTTCTGACCCGCTCTTGACTATAAAACCTAGGAAGACATAATCTTCCCAAGTTTTAGAACCATATAGCCACAGAAAAACAATTCAAAACAAAAAATCCAAGAAAATCATCAGAAAAAGAAAAGGGCAAAATCTAGGGTGTTACAAACCTTTCCCCCCTTAAAGAAATCTCGTCCTCGAGATTTGGTTGCTCAGGGATAAATAAATATTCCGACTTGAAGAAACCGTTTCCAACTCGGGCTTCTCCTATTTCCTTATATTATGTTCCCACCGAATTGCATGTGACTGACTGCCTTGATCTAGGGTGGTTTGCTTCACTGTATCTGACATACTGACAGGACTTCCCTCATATGTTCCTGTTCATACTGAACCAAATTTTCATTCATATCTGCTGGCTTAGCCGAGGTCCGAAAAATTATCATTACTGACATACGTGTCCTTCTCGATATTGATCCTTTGCTGGAGATGTTATTCTCGTATCTAGTACCGAGAATATTCCATGGAGTGGGGAACACATCTTCCCGTGGAACAAGGAATCTCTTCTATCCAGGCATCGGGTTCCTCGAATATATGCATGCCTTCTGGGTTCAACACATTGATGTGAATCATACCTGTTCTTCTAATGGATTCTGACATCTTGCAGGAGTTTCTGACTTATCTTGACTGGCTTCACAGTCTTGAGTATCACTACTGGAATCAGGGTCTTTGCCATCTGCCAGCTCTTTGTCGTCTGCCAGCTGATGGCAAAGAGGCTGTTTGTCGTCTGTCTTGCCAAAGCAGACGGCAAAGAACCAGCGGATGGCAAAGAGTGTCTTTGCCATCTGCCACTTCTTTGCCGTCTGCTGGCAGACGGCAAATAGTTCTTTGCCATCTGCTAGCAGACGGCAAAGACTAAAGTGGGCCCCACGGGGTACTGCACTGCCTAGGTCACACGGGCCACTTCTTTACCGTCTGCTGGCAGACGGCAAAGATTTCTTTGCCATCTGCCAGCAGACGGCGAAGACGTAAGGGGGGCCCACAGTGTCACGGCGGGGGCGTGCTAACGGTCACCCTCTTTGCCGTCTGCCAGCAGACGGCAAAGAAAAAAAATTAAAAAAAAAAGCAGACGGCAAACGGGGGGCTTAATTTTCGCCCCCCGCCTCGCGCCTATCTCTCTCCCGCGCCCCGCGCCTCTCTCTCTCTCACATCTCTCTCTCCCTCTCTCCCCGCAGCCCGCCGCCGCCCCCTCCTCCCCGCCGCGCCCGCCCCCGGCCCCGGTCGGCCATCCCCACCTCCACCTCTCGTTTCCCCCCTCTCTCTCGCCCCAACCCACCCCACCCCGACCCAGTTGCCGCCCCGACCACCGCCGCCGCCACGCCACCGGACATGAAGAGAACAGCAGCAGAAGAGCACGAATGGAACGGTTACGGCTCGTAACCACCTCTGGCCCCGGTCGCCCACCCCCGCCTCCGGCCCCGGCGGCCCCGCGCGCGTCCGGCCTAGGCCCCAGCCGCCGTGCCCGCCCCCGGCGGCCCCGCCCGCCTCCGGCCCCCGCCGTCGAGCCCGCCCCTGACACCCGCCGTGCCTCGCCTCCGACCGACCGCCCCTGCCCGCCCGACTTCGTGTCCCCGCCGCGGCCTCCCTTCCAAGGCCGGCGAGGGCGGGCCTTGCTGCTCCGGCCCCAGCCCCGGCACCCACACCCACGACACCCCGACGGCGGCACCGGCTCCGCCCGACTCCGCCTGACGCCACAACGCCGGAGTTCGCTCTGGCCGTCTCCTCTGGTGAGCTCTCCTCTCCTCTCTGTCTTCTCTGGTGGATGGAAGAATGGATGGATGCACTGGTGAATGGATGTGCTTGTCTCTATAGAATTTGTCATGCCGTTCAATGTCTGTACATAGAAACACATAGATGTGTGGACAAGTGAATGGATCGATAGATGGATGTATTTTTCTGTACAGAGAACAATCGATCAATAGATGGATGTATTTCTCTGTACATTGTACAATGCTCTGGTAGGAGTAGTTGATTTAGGTAGATGATTTGCTAAAAAATATTTTTGGCCCTGCTATGTGCTAATCTATAAACGTTGTACATGGAGAAAGTTCAATGAACACCCAGTTTCTGTTGTATGTGATGTGATGACCTAATTGTTTTTTCACTCGGTGGAATTTACAGAATTTGTGGTGTTGCGTATCCGTGTAGTGATTATTGACATCGGAGCTGTTGGTCCTTGATCGTCCCCCTGCTGATCGACTACATCCGAGGGTGAGCTACATCATGATGCTCTTTTTTATGTCACTAGATTTAATTATCACGTCAAGTCGCGTAACCTAGGCGTCTCTCGTCCGAAAGGGTCGCATCGATAAATATGCATTCAATATAAACCCCGAGACCCCGACACCCCGACCCCGACACCCCGACACCACGACACCCCGACACCCCGACACCTAGACACGACACCCCCGACACCCCCGACACCCCGACCCCGAGCCGACACCCTGACACCACGCCACCCAGACATGACACCCCCGACACCACGCCACCCAGACACGACACCCCCGACCCCCGACACCTCTTCAGCCTCCTGTTGACCGAAAAGGTGCTCTTCGGCCTTCCAGAGGCCGACGGGGTCATATATTTGTGAATTATGAGTTAGGAAGTATATTTCTCGATTTTGTTAAGAAAAACATCATATATATTTGTGTTGATCTGGTGGATTTAAATGTGCAGTTCTTCCGTTGCTGCGAGGGTCTGGTGTTCGACGACCTCCCCGTGTGTTCGACGAGCTCCGCCCCTGCGTTCATGGGTGAGCACAAATGACATCTCCTCCTCCCCCCTTCATTTGCTCTGTTCCGGTCTTCGTGCCGATGAAACTTGCTAGCTGTAGGTGTCAATCATCAGTATGCGTGACCACTATGCGTCTCCCGTTCGAAAGGGTTACATCTATAAATATGGATGCATTTGCATATTTATAACCGTGATTCTTTCGAACTGTCCAACGTTATCCATGGACAGCCCGAGTATGTGTAGATTGGGTTCATTTTCCCATATGCTCTGCTCCGGATCCGATGCAGAATTTCGTCAGTGCCTCCCTGTTGTTCTCCGGGTACACATCCTCTCTGCTTATTGCCGAGACGTGTATCAGGAGAACAGCGGGGAGGTGCTGCCGAAATTTTGCGTCGGATCCGGAGCAGAGCATGGGAAAACGAACCCAATCTACACATACTCGGGTGGGATTAGGACCTATCTTTACCTACTAGTGTCTAGGTTGCATGGATGTAATAAAACTGACAAACTCTATTAACTGATGAATATGGTTTGCTGAATTATGTATGTATTTCTTGTGTGTCCAGTAGCTAGGCAAGATGAGTGATCGTGCGTGGATGTACACCGGTCACACTAGTCAGAAAGACATGACCCATGAATGGATGAGAAAAACCAAGGGGTTTGTGAGAGCCGCATTTGCAAATGGACAGGAAACAACCTGGTGCCCCTGTGTCCACTGCGACAACTTTCATAAGAAGTTAGAGTTAGAAATGATCAAACACCTGCAGAAGTTGGATTTCACGCCTAATTATACGGTCTGGACATTTCATGGTGAGTCTGCCCAACGTGCCAGAGCTGAGGAGGGCCGTCGTCGCATCGACGAGCATGGTACCGGGATGGAAGACATGGTGGAAGACTTTGATGATGCTCGGGATTCGGACGATGAGATGGAGGAATCTGCAAAGGCCTTCAATGATATGTTGGAGTCTTCAAAATGTCCTCTCCACGAGCACACTGAGCTTTGTCAGCTAGATGCCATCGCACAAGTAATGGCTCTGAAGGCTCAATTCAACTTGGGCAGAGAATGCTACGACGCGATGATGACACTATTTGGACGCTTTCTACCCAAAGGCCATGTAATGCCTGCAATCCTGTACCAGTCGGACAAAATCCTCCATGTACTTAAGATGCCCTATGAGAAGATAGATGCCTGTGAGAAAGGATGTGCCTTATTTAGGCTTGAGTATGCGGACTTGAAGTATTGTCCCGTTTGCCAGTCTTCCAGGTATGTTGAGGTAGACAACGGTATGGGTGAGAAGAGTCAGACAAAAATCCCAGTTAATGTTCTTCGGTATATGCCAATCATACCAAGACTTCAACGTCTTTTCATGGTCGAAGAGACGGCCAGACAGATGACATGGCACAAATTGGGCAAAAGAATCGAACTAGATGCAGATGGGGAGCCGATGTTGGTACACACATCGGACGCTTTTGCGTGGAAGCGCTTCGATGCAATACATCATGCTAAAGCGGCAGATCCAAGGCATCCTCGAATTGCCATAAGCACGGATGGGTTCAATGTGTTTGGTATGATGGCAGCCCAATACAGTTGTTGGCCTGTATTTGTCATTCCACTCAATCTCCCCCCCGGACAGATTATGCAAAGAAAGAACATTTTCCTGACGTTGATAATTCCGGGGCCCAACTATCCGGGGAAGAATATGAATGTGTACATGCAGTCGCTTAAGGATGAACTGCAAGAAGCTTGGGATAATGGGATCAAGACATACGACGCCGCTACAAAAAAAACTTCCTAATGCGTGCGTGGTACATGTACTCGATGCATGACTTGCCGGCGTATGCGCTATTCATTGGTTGGTGTGTGCATGGAAGGTTCCCGTGCCCCACATGCAAGGCAGCTCTTGAGTTTCGTCGGCTGCAGGCGGGTGGCAAGTTTTCTTGCTTCGACATGCTTAGACAGTTCCTGGATCCTCGCCATAAGTTCAGGAAAGACAAGAAGAACTTCATCAAAGGTAGAGTTGTCAAAAACTCTGCACCACCTGCGTTGACAGGCCAACAGACCCTGGATCAGTTAAACTCTCTCGAGCCGGATCCGGAGCGTCCAGGGTATTTCAAGGGGTATAATTCCGAACACGCCTGGACTCACAAGACATGCTTGTGGGATCTGCCTTACTTCAAAGACCTCCTTTGCCCACACAACATCGACGTGATGCACACTGAAAAGAATGTCGGCGAGGCCCTCTTTGGTACATTGTTCGGCATAGAGGGGAAAACAAAGGATAATCCTAAGGCTAGAGTCGATCAGCAGGCTCTATGTGATAGACCGCTACAAAACATGCGACAACCGAAAGGAAAGAAGAACTGGACGAAGCCAAAGGCATGGTTCAATCTTGGAAGGCCAGTTATGAGGGAAATACTCCTGTGGGTGAAAAAGGAGTTGATGTTCCCCGATGGGTATGCAGCGAATCTAAAGAGGGGAGCGAGCCTTGAAAAATTGAAAATATTTGGTCTCAAGAGTCATGATTGGCACATATGGCTTGAGCGGGTAATGCCGGTGATGTTGCGTGGCTTTATCCCTGAGGATGAATGGGTAGTACTGGCAGAGCTAAGCTATTTCTTCTGTGTTCTTTGTGCGAAAGAACTATCGCCTGGCTTGCTAGAAGAACTGGAAGAGTTGGCGCCGGAGTTGATCTGCAAGTTAGAGAGGATCTTTCCACCGGGCTTCTTTAATCCAATGCAGCATTTGATTTTGCATCTCCCGACCGAGGCACGATTGGGGGGGCCCATGCAGAATCGTTGGTGCTACGCAACTGAGAGGATGCAGAAGACGCTTCGAGAAAAATGTAAAAATAAACGTCGAATTGAAGCATCGATGGCCGAGGCATTCATTACTGAGGAGGTGGCAAACTTCGTGACAGCACACTACGAAGCCAAAAATCATCATTTGCATAATCCGAAGCCTCGGTACAGTGCTGGTGACCCTAAAAAGGGTGGATCCAACCTCAGCCTATTCAAAGGGAAGCTCGCACCAGCCGGTGCTTATACTCCCTTATCGTTGGATGTCGACGAATGGCGGACCATTACGTTGTATATCTTGAACAACCTAACAGAAGTGCGGCCGTACATCGAGTAAGTTCTCGGTACATTGTTTCGCAACCTCTAATTCCTTTGAACTGCTCTTATTCCCGGATATTTGATACAGTCGATACGTCACCGAATTCTCGTATGGAGCGGTGATCCAAAAGGATTCCGTTGAAGAGTATGAGCTTCTGGCAATGTATGGAGGCGGCTATCCCGGTTTCATCTCTTGGTTCAAACAAACGGTAATTTCCATTAGACCATTTCATTTCTTCTTCTAATTTTCGGCTAATGCAACAATCCTTTCGTATTAAACTTGTAGGCTAGTTCAGAGTCTATGGACGCCAAATTGAGACAAGTCGCTAGTGGTTTTGACTATAAGGTCCGTTCATTTGACAAATACGACATCAACGGGTATCGCTTTCGTAACTATGGCAAAGAGCTATTTATGGCCGACCGAAATTCTACAAATTGTTGTGTCTCTGCTATCGGCGAAGGAGATACCGAGTATTATGGAAGAGTTGAAGCAATTTATGAACTTCTAATCTATGGTGCCAACCCACCGAACGTCGTAGTCTTCAAATGTTATTGGTTCCAGCCGAAGGAGACTAGAAGGACTCATGAACATCTAGGGCTAGTCGAAATCAAACAAAGCACCCATTTGGATGTTCCCGATGTCTACATTACGGCTCAACAGGCGACCCAAGTTTTCTATCTACCGTGGGCCTACCAAAGTGATCCAAATCTGAATGGTTGGGATGTCGTTTATGATGTGCCGACACATGTTAGACCACCTCCCCCCAATGAAGAGGATTATGAACCTCACATTAACCCAGACACATATGAAGGAGAATTCTTCCAAGAAACATGTCTTTCCAAAAAACATTTCAAGAACCGCTCTACTTCACCCCAGAACATTGAAGTAGACAGCGGCAGAGAATCCGAGCCTGAGCCGGAACAAGAAGAGCCGGAACAAGAAGAGGTTACTGCTGTGGATGACCTGTCAATGCTTGACCGATTACGTACAGGAGGCCTTCCACATGTTGATGCATTTATTGATGATGATGAGCACGTCATTACTGATAGTGATGATGATGATGCATTTATTGACCCCGAAGCATATATAGACGATGATGATGATGCATTTATTAATGATGACGATGAAGATTAATATTACAGTTCATGTCAGGTATTCAATTATTATTACGTACATATATATTATTAATTAGTTCATGTTAGGTATTCAATTTTTTATTATGTTCATGATGATGATACACTAAAATTATATACATATTATTCATGTCAGGTATTCATTCTTTTTATGTTGTACTAATTTCGTTTACTCTTTGTCATTGCAGGTGTTGACAGATGGTGGGCGCGGGTCGAGAGCGCTCCGAGGCTCCTTCCTCGGCGCGTGGTGGGAGGGGTAGTTCCATTCCACCCTAGAGCCTCCGGAGAGCGCTGGATCTCGGTATGCAGACACCACCGGCGGTCGCTTCTTCTTCGGCCGGGAGAGGTCGGGGGGAAGAAGGCTTCTAGAGGTGGACGTGGCGGCGGGCGAGGTAGGAAGGCTGCTGCTACACCTTCCTCGCCGCCACCCCCATCTGATTCACCCGACCATAGGAGTGCTCTGTCTGAGATGGAGCCGCCTGAGGTGGAGCCGTCTCGGACTCCGGTCCACGAGCCTTGGGGCGACGAGCCTTTGGCAGACGTGCCTACGGCCGACGAGCCTCGGGCCGATGAGCGTCGGGCCGCCGAGCTTTCGTCCCACGAGACTCCGGAGCTCATCAGGGATCACGCTGAGTCGCAGCAGAACCCTTTGGAGGACTCGCCGGAGTCGAGTGGCCGTGTTGAGGGTGGCTATAGCTCTGACAGCTATAGCGAGGGTGAGTGGGTTGAGGGGCACAAAGTCTACCAGCGTGGTGGTACAAAGCTCCCTGACACCCCGGCGACCCCCGACCAAAGGTGGTTGATTGCGCCTAGCGGGGAGAAGTAAGTGCATTTACTCTTTTTTAACCTTTTGTCTTCACGTTTCTTCGAATATCTAATGCGTTGGCCTTGTCATACTGCAGGTCTTGGACACACGAGCCGAATGTCCGCAAGCCCAACAGTGTCCTTGGTGTGATTTGTCGCCAGAGCTTCCCGGGGTGGGTCACGTTGCCCGGTGAGGGCCGGGTTCGAGAGCTAGGAATGACCTGGGAGCACTACTTGGCTGCCCCGGCCCCGCCAGGGCATAGGATCGGCGATGTCGAGTGCCACACGGTCACCGACATTGTGATCCAGACGTTTTGGGTAATTTCTCCTTTGCCGTCTATGTTGTGTTTTCTTCTTTGATTGGCAACCCTAGTGATTGTACTAATCCGTGTTTTCTTGTTTGATTGCAGACCTTCTACAGGTGTGCTGAGGGACAGGAGGAGGCCGCGGCTCGGGTTATCGACACCGAGTGCAGGCGCCTACTTCAAAACTTTTGGCACGAGGCTCGGACGCAGGCTGTTCGAGACTACTTCGCCTCGGCTGGTATTAGGAGGAAAAAAGGGAAGTGCCGCGTCAAGTATCTGAGTAAGGAGAAGTACATGAAGGTAATTACCTATTCTTAAGGCCTTGTACTTAGTTTCCTTGATTTGATTCGTAGGCGTAGCGCTCAAATTTCTCTTGCTTAACTTAGGTGCCCCCGAGATGGTGTGCGGATAGGATGGACTGTTGGGAGGCATTGGTGGAAGAGCGGTGCACTCCCGAATGGCGCTCCGTCCATGACATTGCAAAGAACAAGCGTGCCCAAATGAAAGGTGTCCCACACCATCTAGGCAGCGTCAACCTACGTCAGTTCGGGGAAAACTAGGTATGTGGTTTGATTCATGATTCATGCAAATTCATTCTTCATGCTAGCTTGAGCCCTTAACTAATACTCTGTTCCTCTCTTTTAGGCGCGACACAACAAGGCTCCAGTGCCAGAGCTGTTCGACCTCTATGCCATGTCCAATACTGCCTCGTACAAGAAGGCCAAGGCATTCTCTGAGTCTGACCTCGATGATCTAGAGAAATTCACCAACCCCACCTCCCACCACAAGCTTGTGATGTACAGAGACCAGGGGAAGGCGAGGAAAGGGCCGGACTTTAACCCGAGCCAACCTCTTGATCCAGAGTTGGTGATGATATCTGGTGGCGGGAGGTCCCATGGATCGTTAGCCATTGGGAATGGACTGATACGTTGTAGTAGCACTCTCCCGCAGATCAAGAAGCGCCAGACCAGCTCCGATCCTGAGATATTGCCTCGTGCACGCCCAGTGGAGCTCCAATTCAAGGTTAGTTATACGGAATCAGATACCTTTCCTCCATTACATTGTGTGTGCGGCCGTCGATTATTACAATGCTAACGAGTGGTGTTGCAGGCTGCTATTGAGGCAGAGAGAGCGAAGACCCAGGCTGCTATTGAGGAAGAGAGAGCGAACACGCAGGCGCTTCTAGCGGAGAGGGACCAGCAGACGGCTAAGCTATTGGAGGAGGAGAGGAACCGGAACATGATGGCTACCCGGGCCCTATACGAGATGTTCGCGGTAATTTTCTTTTGCATGTTAGCCAAATCATGCACGTAATGTTCCTTACATTAGTATCTAATATGACTGACTCGTCAAAACCAAATGTGCAGACCATGTGCGAGAAGACCGGCACGACTCCTCCGGCAATGCCAGACATTGTTCCGGTGGGCACAGTGAGTGTCATTTGAATGGTCATTAGTTACTAGTCTTCACATTTGAGTTGCATCATGCTAACGATACATTGGAAATGATCTTTGGTGCAGCATAACTCCCGACAAGCATCGACCGATGCTTCTCCGTCTGCCACTGGCGCGACCGGTCCTACAGCTACACCTCCTTGATGACGGTAAGTTTTCCCAAGTGTTTAGCTTAACAAATGCATACTTAGTTTAAGAAATGACCTAGTCGTGTGCCTTTGGTACCTTCCATACAGGGAAATGCCTCCTAGTGCTTCCACTGAGCGATGGTATTTCGCTACTGCTCCGGAACACATGGATTGACCGGCATGTTTCCTTCTTTGCTCATGTGTCTGTCTCTACGGGGAAATGTCAGCGGTGTATCACCGAAGTCCTTGTAGCTTGCTACGACTTGGTTGCACTCGCTGATGACCGACACGTGCATTGCTGGTCATGTATGCCTGTCCCTGTACGTTTGTGCCACCTTGGTTCTATGACTAGTCATGTCGGCCCGGTTCTCTGCCATATGGATACTAGCGACATAATCATATACTTAGCATTTTTCCCTCCAAAATGACTCAATATGCTTAGCTAGCTCAAAATGACATAATGAGCTTAATTAGCTCAAAATGACCTATTTAACCTAGGATAGCTGTAAAATGACCTATACTTAGCATTTATTCCTCCAAAATGACTTAATATGCTCCAAAATGACCTATGTAGCTTCAAAATGACTTAATATGCTCCAAAATGACATATTTAGCTCCAAAATGACTTAATATGCTCCCTATGACCTATTTAGCTCTAAAATGACTTAATATGCTCCAAAATGACCTATTTAGCTCCAAAATGACTTAATATGCTCCAAAATGACCTATTTAGCTCCAAAATGACTTAATATGCTCCAAAATGACCTATACTTAGCTTATTTACTTCATTTATGACATACTTAGCCTATTTAGGTCAAAAATGGCCTATTTAACTAGGTTAGCTCTAAAATGACACAAGTAAGCAATAAGAAGAAGAAAAAGAAAGAGAAGAAAAATTCTGCTTCTTTTTCTTCTTCTTCTTCTTCTTCTAGTCTTCTTCTAACTTTCTTCTTTCCCATTTTGTAGATTTGCTTCAGATCACGGAAGCTTGCGTTGGAGTCTACTCTTCTCCTTGTCCTTCCTTTTTGTTTTGATTTTGTAGGATGAACAATTTGAAACTTGCTACGTATATATGTATGGATGGATGGTGGCTATATTGTATATGGACCTTTTGCTTAATTGTTGGATATGTTGGACTTTTCATTTGGTGTATATATGTTTTGGATGATGATATATGTGTTGGATATGTTGGATGATCCATATGGCAGGGATATGTTGGCTATATGTACTTGTTGAAATATTTTGAAATGAATATATATATATATATATATATGTGTGAAATTGATTGAATTTAAGAAAAAACAGGGGCTATATAGCCAATTTGCCGTCTGCTAGCAGACGGCAAACAGGCCACGTGGCAGCAGCCTGTTCAACCTGGGCTGGCCTATTTGGCCTCTTTGCCGTCTGCTAGCAGACGGCAAAGAAGCAAACGTCTTTGCCATCTGCTAGCAGAGGTCTTTGCCATCTGCCAGCAGATGGCAAAGAAGAAAGGTCTTTGCCATCTGACGGCAAAGAAGCAAAGGTCTTTGCCGTCTGCTGGCAGACGGCAAAGAGCGCCGTTAGCCCCCTAACGGGGCTGTCACCTTTTTTGTACCGTCCACAAGCTTTGTCGTCTGCTAGCAGATGGCAAAGAACTTTCCTTCTTTGCCGTCCGCCAGCAGACGGCAAAGCGGCCTTTACCGGCAGCAGTTCAGCCGGAGTGTTTGCCGTCTGCTGGCAGATGGCAAAGGCTTTGCCGTCCGCCAAACATGCCTTTGCCGTCTGCTATGGCAGATGGCAAAGCAGCTGATTCTAGTAGTGTATCCAATCTGTACCAAAGGTTTGACTGTCGCTTGACGTGACTGATAGAAAAATGCACCATCTCCTGATGATAACATTTGCAGACTTGATTGGCGGTGATCCCATTCACGACAGGCTATTCTTTAATCTATTCCCATATGTGAGAGCACATGCTTTGTGATTTAATACTCTGATTCTTCATTTTCATTTTCTTTATCTGGATCTTTAACTGAAAGAGTGGGCCCTTATATATCCTTGACTATTTTCGCGGCCCTGAGTACT
The DNA here is from genome assembly GCA_011799875.1 of Thinopyrum elongatum. Classification (NCBI taxonomy): domain Eukaryota; kingdom Viridiplantae; phylum Streptophyta; class Magnoliopsida; order Poales; family Poaceae; genus Thinopyrum; species Thinopyrum elongatum. Next base: position 359,008,207 of record CM022300.1, on the reverse strand, counting down.
GTCATGCGCAATATCTTGCAATTCATACTTTGGTCTCGAGTCTTGGGATATTTATCCGGTTGACGTGCGATTGTACGGATCTCATTACTGTTGTCGACTATGCCTGGTAGTGACAGGATTAATAACATCACCTTGTCGGATGCGCGGGGCTGATCTTGATATTTACTGCTGAGATGGTGTCTCAATATTGTCTTTCTTCAAGACTTGTCGATTGTTGCATCACCCACTGGTTTTCCTTCACTTGCATATCCAGTGAGGTTGTCGGATGCGTACCATGAATTCTTCCTTGTGCGAGGGACTTGCATGAACTTGACAGCATACTCATTGTATGAAGAACTATCTGATTCTCATGGCATACCTTTGTTCTAACTGATTCTTGTTTCTGACTTAACTGTTGTAGATCTGCCACTTGGAAACACTGTCATATGCTGACAACTCATAGTTTAATATCTTGTACCAGTGATGTACTGAAGAAGATTGGATTGCTTGCGTTGGAAACCATCGGGATATCATGCTGAGGAAGACTGGATGGCTTGTGCTCGAAGCCTTCGGCGAATAGCTTGCTGGGGAAGACTGGGTAGCGTACCTTAGAAGCTTCCCCCCTTAAAGACTTGCTAGGGAAGACTCGGTACCTTATGCCAGAAGCTTTTACAGTACCTTATCGAGAAGACTGAATATCTTGCACGGGAATCCATTCATACCTTGCTGATGCAAACTGAGGAATCTTGCCTTGTATGCTTCGCTGAGAAATACTGTGCTGCTTTTCTTGCAAACGGAATGACATATATATATATCCTTGTCATTCCGGCTGCTGATAACTTGTACGACAAGAATTGTCTGACCATCCTTGCTTAATGAATTCATTGCGTCTTTGGACTGACTTTTGGGTGTCGCATGTTTTAAATCTGACTCATGGCAGAATCAATCATTGTGTACGGACCATACCTTTGACTTGAAATGCATGTTGTACTTGGATCCAATTTTGTTCTCCTGCTGGTTTAATCATTGCTGCAATAAAGATGTATCTTTGACGGGTGCTTGTTACTGAAAGTCTGAGCAGAATATAACTTGTATTCAGACCGGATGTCTGCAATACAATGCTGTCAGCTGAAAATCTCATTGTTTTTAACTGAGTTCCTTGGTGTATATCTTTACTTCTCATGGCTTCTTCTGATCCGGTGTCGGTTGATGAGCAATTTTCCATAAGGGGGTAACACCGAAGATTGAAATAAAGAAGCACGAGAAAATGATTTATTGCAACAAAGCACACATTAAACAAGCTACAAAACTATTCCACACAGGCACACACAAGCATGATACTACAGCAGATGCACATGCACTACACGAAGGACTACACCCTACGCTTGAGAAAATGCTTGGGAGCTGACGAAGAAGCTAAGGGAGTAGCGAGTGGAACTGCTGACTCCGAAACTCCGGAGGGATGAGGTGGAGGGGTTGGAGAAGCTGGCGGAGACTGAGGTAGGGAAACACCAAGCAATCTCCTGGCTCGAATGGAGTCTCGGACTAAATCGGAAATAAGAAGACACTCGGCCGTCATGTAACGGGACATGGCGAGGATAGCCGGGTCATCTTGAGGATTGATAGAGGGGAACTTGATCCGCTTAGGATTCTCGATGATGGTGGGATAATATTGATAAGCAAGGTTCTCTTGCACCATGCTCTCTTGATGACGAAGACTGGTGATTCCTGCCATTGCGGCAAGCTGAACGGCATGCTCTGGAGTAGCACCGTAACCACCGTGGAAACTGTAGGTGCGCTTACCAACAGGAATCGAGGCTGACAGATGGACATGAGCAACATACTCCAGAATTCTTCCTCCGGCAGAAAACTGGAATACTTGGTAATGGGGTGGCAAAGCTGAGAGGTGCAGGAGTGGGACTGAACGCAATAGGAACAGCACCGGGAGTTCTGGGGAGGGCACTGAACTCATGAAAGCTGACCGCCATCTACGCACGAAACAGGGGTTAGGGGTAACCGAATAAGACTATATGCAGCAAACAAATGCAACAACCAAATGCAGCAAGCAAGGGCAACAACCAGACCCTATATTACCATTTTCTAATGTTCCAGCGGACTAGGACGCTCTATAGCCAGACCTGCTCTAATACCAAGCCCTGTGGCACCCCGGCTCAGAGAAACCGGAATGCCCCGTATTCCAGCCCAGAGATCGAGGTGAAGTCTTCTGGAATACGGCACTGCTTAGCATAGAACAAACCAGCTCTCTATTACAACACGAATATGAATACAAGGTCTCCGATATTACAATGAATAACACCGGCACGACGACGCTACGCCAACCATAGTTGCTCTATGCAAGCAGCATAACAACTCGAGGCAGCGGAACCTCTACTGGCAGCGGAACAACGAACGATGACGATGGACTCCAATCCATAGGGACTCTGGCTGGAACGTTTATCCTAGCTCGCGAACACAGGAACCACACCAAACAAGCGGGCAAACCAGGCACGACCTGCAAACTGGCATGACAAGCCAGGTCAGTACATTGAATGCACTTGCAAGCTCACAATTAACCAAAAGCAGTCAAGACAAACAACAGCATGGCATTAGTAGGTTAAAGCAATCATGAGCATGATACTAACAGAACAACATGGCATGCACACGGTGAACATGATACAAATTTAGCATGGCATGAGCATATGAACATGATGATACTACATGCAACAGGTTAACATTCGCATGCACCAACTTACTCTTGCTCGGCGGTTACCTCGTAACCATCTCATGCATCAACTTACCTACATCGGTATCCACGATACCTCCGTGATCATCTCGCAATCACAATAAGATCAACCAACTTTGGTATACACGATACCACTGTGATCCTCTCTCGATCACAACCAATCTCTTTCTCATCATCGAACCGGGGTTATTATTAATCAAGTTATTATTATAGTTGGCTCATAGTGTGACCGACTACGAACTGGGCCCATATCCGCGGGCGCGGCTATCGATAGATTTAAACACACACTCTGTAGAGGTTAGTACACTGTACCCACACCACGGAACCCATGGCCTCGCACTCCCATTCGGGTGGACCAACGGCGTTCCGACAAAACCGATCTATTGCCATCACACCCTCCTAGCCACTCCGACAAACTCCCCTTTGGGCTAAGTCCTGGGTGGCCCCGTGTTAACTCATGACACCCAACGGCCACCGTCGTGGCAAAACATAAACGGTCCCAAACAGGGACAAGGATCCTTACAACAACAACGGGCACACAAAGTTTATGTCCGCCTACCTGATCTGGGTAGCGCGCGCCCATAACCTTCCCTCGTTGGAGGCACCGGCGAGAGGCATGACAATAGACCACATTAGGGCCCTCCCATAAAAGGCAAATGTGGCTGCACTGGTCAGCTCAATTTAGTGGCACCATGACTCAGCCAATAGTTGTTCAAGTTCATTATTATCCGGTTAAACTTGAATGCAATGAACTGAGCCATAATAAAATATGATGCAACTATAATGCACGAGCATGATGTCAACATAAGCATGGAGGGACAACACAATCATCGAGCATAACCACAATGAAGCAATTAACCAAATGAACATGGCATACTGACGAGCATAAGCATACATTACACATGAGCATAGCATGACCACTAGCATCATAAATAAATACCATGCAAGAACATAGCAAGAACACTACCAAGTAAGCATGTAACTAGCTAGATGCAAAGGGACATGCATAGCAACGGTACTGGCTAACAGACGACCAGCATGCATCAGGATGAACACCTCTGCTACCAGCATGTAATACTACTACCAAGCATAACATGTGAACATGATACTAGCAAGTAGTACAAGATAACAAGATGCATCGGAACATAGCATGAAGGTGAACATGAACCCACAAGCATAACCGAAACAACGACAGTAGTAGCAAACAAGCACACAGATAACGGGCAAACTTTTATTAAATATTCAAGTAGAAACCATGGCTACTGCATGGCTATCATGCAAGTGGTTGTTGTGGCTTGCCTGGGGTGATGGAGACTCCGGGAAGAAGTGCGGTGAAGCCGCGGAACGATTTGCCGGACGGTTCTCTCTCGGAGGGGGCTGATTAGAAGCAAGGGCAAAATGGTCATTTTCACTATGGGACCACCTAGTAAAAATGTTACAAACAGAAAGAGTTCGACAAGACGAAGAAGTGGGCGTTGGTTTCACCTCAATCGGGGTTACGGTCGCAGAGATACGAGGTGATGAAGGAGAGGGACCAATCTGTGAATATTTTTATCACCAACGGGTCCCTGAGTGGATAAGACAGAAACGGATTTGAGAAAATACGCTTTCTGAACTGGAAAACGTACTTTAGTCAACAGAGGAAAGAAATACGCTTTCAAAAACTGAAAACGTATTCTAGAAAAACCTGTTTCCACTTAAAACACGTGGACCCAGGGTTGTGCCACTTACAGAGGGGACCCATTGGCAGGGGGGCCCGAGCGGGCGCTCGTCTTCTTCCCTGCGCCTGTTCCCCTCGTGAAGCAGAGGAGGAACAGGGGAGTGAGCGGCGAGGGGGCCGGCCGACTCCGGCCGTCTCCCGCACGGCTGAGGGCACCGGCGGGACCGCGGCGGCGAGGGGGTCCCGTGAGAGGGTTGGATGGCGCCAGGGAGGAGCGGGATGGCGGCGACGGGTGGCGCCAGGAGGAGGACAGAGACGGGCGGTGGTGGTGGTGCTCGGAGAAGCAGGGCTCTCCGATGAGGGGAGAGGGGGTGGGGCGAGCCGCGGGGAGGAGAGGGAGTTGGTGGGGGGCTCGGGAGGAGGAGAGGGGGCCGGTGGTGGTCGGGGTAGCTCGAACTCCGGCGACCACCGAGGACGAACGGCAAGGAAACGACGAGATGTGGCGACTCTGGTGAACAAATGAGGCGAGGGAGGAGTGGGTGAGGTGCGGAGGACCTCGGGGCAGCTATATATAGCCGAGGGGCGGCCACGGAAGTGCTCTAGAGAGCTCCAGCTCGCTGCCAATGGCGGACAGAGGACGGACGCGTCACGGCGCGACGATGGCGACCACACCACAGCGATGCAGGGCGGGGCAGTGACGTAGGCTAATGCAGTGGAGCACGGGGGAGCTACTAGACATGGATGGGAGTCGAGACGACGAGGGAACGGACGAGCACAGCGCCGAGGTCTTGCCAGAGCGCGCTGTTTGGCTTTTCTGCCCCGTGGTCACCGCGTGAACTGGCGCACGTGGTGCACTCCGACCATTCCGATCATGTCCAGTAGATGGACCTTACTGCCCTGAGTTCAAAGGAAGAAACAACTTAGTCCAGGGGCAAAGAAAAGATTTGCAGGTGGCTCCAAACCAGAATAGTAGCAAAGTGTTTGTGCTGAGCAGAGGGGGCCCAGACTTAGCCACGAAGGAATGGGTTTGTCTAGTGATGATCACATGCTAAGGTGATGTTGATCACTAAAAATAAGCTTAAGAGGAGGAGTTTAGATGGTACTTGCTGTAGAAACCATCATAAGGGCCAGATTAAGAGATGATGAAGTAGCACTCACATAAGTGCATGAAATGATCTGAAAATGGGCATGGCCCAATGATTTGAAGATATGAAGATGCTCAAAAAGTTTCATGCCATTTGGATTAGCCAAACTAGCACTTGCTTCATATAGCATCTCTCTGGACAGAATTTTGGAAAAATTTCACAGGGCAAAAGGGTTAATGAATTGAGTTAAAACTTGGTGGAGAGATTTGATATGGATAGGAGAATGTCCTGTTAAATTTTCAGCTTAAATGAAGCAATATAAAATATTGTTGCTTCACAAACTGAAAATCTGACCAGAAACCAAGATTTGGAGCTGGGCTCACATAGATGAGTTACATGATCTCAAATTTGGTGGAGAGTGATGATTTGATCATATGAAGGACCTTGCAAAATTTCAACTCATTTGGATATGCCTAGCTTGTACTTCCTTCACACAGGCTTCCCTCAGACAGGAATTTGAAAAATTGCTCAGGAATATTTACTAGGCAAATTGAGTTGAATTTTGGCATGGGGTAATTATATGGACAGGAAAAGGTGTCCAAAAAGTTAGGCGTCAAACAAGCAAAGATAAATGACACTTCCTTTTCAAAAAGCCACTTAGGGCAGAATCAGAAAAGGAATATTTGTGAATTATCTTTGATGATGCCAAGGAAGGATTTTGACATATTTGAGGAAGATATGACCCAAACAATTTATGAGAATTATTTGGGAATTTTGGGAGTGACAGAAATATAGGTTGCTTCACAACCTAGGGTTAAAAAGAATTATTCCTTTAATAGAAAAGGAATATTCCCAAGGAAATGAATATTGGAATTGGGTCAAGGATGAAAATGACATGATCTTGGGATGATGATGAGGATGACAAGCCACTATAAAACCTAGGAAGACATGATCTTCCCAAGTTTCAGAACCACATAGCCATAGAAAAACAATTCAAAACAAGAAATCCAAGAAAATCATCAGAAAAAGAAAAGGGCAAAATCCAGGGTGTTACAAGTTTCTTCCTCGGAGAGGCGCTGCTTGGCGAGCGCGGCTTTGAGGTGGACATTCTTTGTCACGACGTCGGGCAGCTGCAGGGCCACCAGTGCGTGAAAGAGGTTGCCACCATGGAGGCCTATGAGGGTGGCGGGCAACAAGGAGCCTGGGTGCGGGCTGGAGGAGTACGACAAGGTCGTCCATGCGCTTCTAGATGGCGGTGAACTTGCGGACGGAGTAGACCATCATCTCATGCATGTGAGAGGTGAAGCCGGCGTCGACAAGGGCTATGACGCTCGCGGTTACCAACACTGTCTGGTGACGCTGCATGGTGCCGGGCCACGGGCCGGCGTCGTGGATCATTTGGCACAACCACCTGCCGCTCGCGTCCATCGCCTCCATGGGTGGTTGTGGCTTTTGGTCACTTGGTCTTGGTCTTGGATTGGAGTGAGCAGTGTTGCGCAAACTAGGTACGTAGTAGGTCCGTACGATTTGGTTAATGGATTGGAGTGTCGGGGCGCCTTCATTTGAGACTGCAAATTGTGTTGCATTCACATCGTGATGGCTCCATTTTTCTTCTCCAATTAATTCCCTCTGCATGCTAATTGAATGAGGATGCATCATTAACCGTTCAGTGTTTTGGGAAGCGCTACCATCTCCCTCGTAGGCATTCAAGCCATGTCAATGTAAATGCGTGTCAAAAAGAGACTAGTCAATATATCGCCACAAGCCTATAACTAGCGATCGTCACAATAACCATAAGATCTACATCCGGCAGTGGCACCTATTGGACGCAAACAACAATAAAAATAGAAATGCCATGGCATTTTTACATAACTGCCACACCACGCCCCTCCCCTACACATGAACTGCCACGCGAGCATTCGCAACTACCATGTTCGGGTTGCGCTTGGCTCTTCGCCTCTTCGGGAAGTCAAACAATGATGGTACTACTATAGTATATGCTTCTGGCAATTTAACACCGAATGAACTGATGCATGTCCACCACGTGGGGGGGGGAGGAGAGCATGTTGTAAGGAAAAGCTTCTCCTCGTCCTATGAGCCACCATGCGCATGGGCGAGGGAGAGGGTGTAGTAATGAAGCTTCTCCTTGTTGTACGAGTTGAAGCGACACATCAAAGCAGTACACTCGATTTTCTCAAAAGGTTGTGTTTACCAATGCATTAATCAATGCATGCATGCATGCCGTGACTTTCCTTTTGATCCTTGCATGTCTTGATTTAATGCACCTTGAAGTATGAACATGTGATGGTAAAACATTCTATGACCCGGCCCTAAAGCGAGAGATGGTGGTGCATGAGGAGGGTGAGATCATGCCGACCGAACATGACCCGACGATGGAGGTCTTTATGGACCTCACCGTGCTCCACTGCCACTTTTGACTCCGCCCCTTGAAGCCTTCAGTGTACAAGGTTCGAATACATCTCATCTGTTAGGCTGACTGAGCAAGGCGTAGGTTTCTTGATTGATGTGGTGTTCGATTGATTTGTGTAGCGCAAGGGAGGGCACCTACCCTACACGGACTGCCGCGGCGAGCGCCCCTGGAACCAGCGGAGTGCCAGAAGTGTGAGCACGGCGGTGGCTTTGACACGCGCAACACAGCCATGGATGTCGTCCTCTCCTCAGCGAGGGTGGAGTGCGCGCACGATGGTTGTGGCCTCTACGTCACTTACCACAAGCTCAATGATAACCAGAGCGCATGTCCGCTCGCGCCCAACAAGTGCATCATGCCCGACTGCGGCCACGAAGGCTCGCCGCCGATGCTCCCCCATCACCTCAGCACTGTGCACCACATGCCTGTGCACAAGATCTAGTACGAAAATGTTGGTGTACTAAGTATTGGGCCACTAGTACCCCGTACTTGTGCACGGGCAGTTGTAGCCATACTCGCGGCATGGCTCGTCGGGGAACTGTTCGAGGTTGATTCAAGCCACCAAAGAAATCATCAAGTCAGAGATCTGAGGATTAGCAGATAAGAAGAGCTGGAATCCGAAGGCCAGCTTCCCCGGCAAGATCTTGCCGCGGTGGCCTGCGGAGCCCGGCAAGGATCGGCGCCCGGCAAGGCTTGGCGCCCGGCAAGTTTCGGCGCCCGGCAAGGTTTTGTTGCTGTGCCACCGCTCTAGCACAGCGACAAACCCGACATTCTGGGTCCTTCTTTGGATGCGTGGCGACGCGCCAGTGGAGGAGAGCTTAAGCGGTGCTGATGGGATGGCCCCTTTTTCCATCCCCAAGAAAGTAAGGACACCTAAACGGACACCTCACGGTGCATTAAATGCGTTCGTCCTAATCCGTTAGGGGTTAGGTATGATGACCCTGTAGCTACTTTACACCTCAATGTATGTACATTTTGCCACTGTGGTGACCCCTTTGTGGTATAAAAGGAGGCCCACGGCAACTGCTACAGGGAGAGGAAGGATCTTCTGGCCCATTCTGCATGCGTAGCTGCTCTTGAACGTACTGTTCACTGTGAGCGCTCCTGGAGCCTGGGCTCAAGAACACTAATAATAACACAAGGCAGGAGTAGGGTTTTACGCTGATCAGCGGCCTGAACCTGGGTAAAATTGCCCCGCGTCGATCGTTGGTTCTGCTCTTTGCGCATACCTCTCCCCTCGCCGAATCGTAAAGGGGTCCCTTAGGATCCCATAGGTGTCGCAAGCCGACATCTTTGGCGCGCCATGTAGCGGGATTAAAGGTTGCGTGAACCTGATCTAGTGATCGGCGCCTTAGTTTCTTCATCATCTTCATCATCATGCCACCCAAGAAGAAGAGCACTGCAACGGCACAACCATCCACGTCCATTTTGCCTGCGCCTTCACGTACGGGCGATGGCGTGGGTGCAGAAGGAAGAGGACTAGAACCTCCACGGTGTTCTGGTGATCCGAGCTAGGCGAGCGGCATCGTTTGCAGTGGCAGCGGCAACCTACATGCCGCTAGATCCAGAGACGGAGCTGTGTTGCCTACGGGTGGCACAACAAATTCCAGAGATCGGAGGGCGCCTGCTGGAGCTCCCGCGCCGGCGCAAGCATCACGACCTACCCAGGTCGTGCACGACGAGCGACGTCATGGCGCTGGTGGTTCAAGGCGTCCCCATGAAAAGATTTCTGCGCATCGATCCCAAGATGCACGGGACCAGCATGCACACCGAGCTGCCGGCGGAGGTGGCGCGCGGTCGCGTGACCGTGGTGGTGCTCCTTCTAATATGGTTAGGAGTCAGAGCACCTCACGTACCTCGCACCTGTCGCCGCCGCCTACGCCAGCGGAAGCCTTGGCATGTGCGCAGCTGCTCCTCGATTTCCCTCCTGCCCCGGAGAAGATGGAGGAGTGGCGAGCTACTATCCAGAGCCTTATCGGCTTCGCCAACAAAGATGGGCCGCAAGAGGCAGGGCCCTCACAGCGAAGGCCCATCGATCCGGCGCGAGCCGATGTGGAGAAAACCGGAGGTGGTGCAACCACGGTGCACTCCCCTCCGTGGCACCAGCGGCGGCCGACAACCCAGCAGGTCGACCGCCGTGAAGAAGTTTCCACGGCGTCGTCCGATCCACAGATGCGCCGCGATCAGCGTCAAGTTCTCCAGGAATGAGGCAAGGAGGACGCTCGAACTACCATTAAGCGACGACGGGAAGCGCGCTATCAGTCTGATAAGCGCGCAGGGCCGGCTGTCGACGAGCCTGCGCTAGGGGACGTAGGAGACTTGCCTTATGAGGTGGGGACTCCAGCGTTTAGCCGTGAGCTGCGGCAAGTCCAGTGGCCCAATTCCCGAACCTTCAAGCCGGAGGTCCCGGAGAAATATGACGGTAAGACCCATCCCTCGGAGTTCCTAAGCATCTATACCACTGCGGTGCAGGTTGCCGGGGGCCGAGATGACAAGATACTTGCCAACTACTTCCCGTTGGTGCTCAAGCCCAACGTCAGGTCGTGGTTGATGCATCTGCCGGAGAATTCTATTTCTTCTTGGTCAGATCTGTGCCATCAGTTTGTTGGCGCCTTTGTTGGAGGCCACCAAGCTCCTGGCCAAGAGAGTGATTTGCATATCATCCCTCAGAAAGAGGGCGAATCCCTGCGCAAGTTTATGCAGAGGTTCAGTCGGGTGCAGTACAATATTCCTGACGTTCACCCTGTCGCTGTCATTAGCACGTTTCATCAGAACGTGCATAACCACAGAATGCGGGAAGAGCTGGCAATGAACAAAGTCAGGAGTATTGCCGAGCTTTATGCTTTGGCCGATAAATGCGCTCGAGCTGAAGAGGGGAGGAAACTCCCTGGCGAGGCTGTTGGCGCGGCGGGCGAATCCGAAGATGAAGACGCCGTGACCCTGTCAAGGAAAGGCCGGCGGCGGAATAGGAAACGTGGAGGCAAGGCCGTGCTTGCTGTCGAGGAATCCGACAACCCCGGCGCCGCCAAGAAGGCCAAGGTTGGTGACCCCGGCAAGGATCTTGCCGGGTGCCCTTCCTGTTAGGCCTTGGCGGCTGCCGACAAGTCGGAAAGCTCCGGCAAGCAATATTGCAAGATCCATCGCACCAAGGGCCACGATCTCCAAAACTGCCGGCAAGTTGAACAGCTTGCCGAGAAACAAAGGGCCGAATATGAAAGGCGAGATAAGAAGAAGGCCCAAGATGGTGCTGACGGATCCGGCAAGAAGCGCGGTGGCCGAGGGGGGCACCGCGGCAAGGCCAAGCAACAGAGGGATAGGCCTGCTCGGGGCCGAGACAAAGAAGAAGATGATGAAGAAGAAGATGATGAGTCCGGTGAGCAAGAATTCCAGAAAGCTACAGAGGCCATGTGTATCGATGGGGGTGCCTCGCTGCATTCTTCCCACCGTCGACTCAAACAGTGGGTGCGGGAAGTCAATGCAACAGAGCCATCGCCAGATGCATGTAGGCCCCTGAAGTGGTCCAACACGCATATCATTTTCGACGCCGAGGATCACCCTGATCGCACAATTGCGGTCGGATGCTTGCCATTGTTGGTCTCACCAACAATTCGCAACCTCAAGGTGACGAAAATGCTAGTTGACGGTGGGGCCGGGCTAAACTTAATCTCACCGGATGTGCTCAACAAGCTCCAAATTCCTGATGAGGACCACGAAGAAACGGGTATGTTTCAAGGGGTCAATCCGGGAAGAACCCAGCCCAAGGGCAAGATTACGCTGCCGGTGACATTTGGTAGCGAGCTCAACTACAGGACTGAGAAGGTAGTGTTTGATGTCACCAAGATCCCCATGTCATACAATGGGATCCTTGGTCGGCCAGCGCTGGCTAAGTTTATGGCGGCATCACACTACGCATACAATGTTTTGAAGATGCCCGGGTCGTTGAGCGTCATCACTATCCATTCCAATAAGAAGGATGCGCTCATCTGTGCCGACCAACTTTACCGGGAAGCAGTTGCAGCACCTGCCATCAAGGCATCTGCTCCTGCCGCTGGAACTCCCGGGGGGAAGAAGAAGACCGGCAAGAACCTTGGCGCGAACTCCGGCAAGCGCACCTCCTCGGAGTGTTGTGCTTCCGTCGAGGATGCACCAGAGAGTTCCAACGGCAAGAACAAGAAATCCAAGGCTGCTCCGCCGGAGACCAAGAAGGTGCCCGTCAAGGAGGACGGAATGGGGGGAACTTTCACCATAAGTTCCACCCTAGATGACAAATAGGAAAGCGTGCTCGTTGCCTTCCTGCGGGCGAATGTCGACGTGTTTGCGTGGCAACCGTCTGACATCCCCAGTGTTCCCAGGGAGGTAATTGAGCACCACCTTGCTGTCTGTCCTCACGCGCGGCCCGTCAAGCAGAGGGTCAGGAAGCAAGCCTTGGAGCGGCAAGAATTCATTGTCGAGGAAATCAGAAAGCTGGAGGCGGCAGGATTGGTCAAAGGAGTGCTTCATCCAACCTGGTTGGCCAATCCGGTTGTAGTGCGAAAAGCGAATGGGAAATGGAGGCTTTGTATCGATTATACAGATATCAATAAAGCCTGTCCAAAAGATCCATTTCCCTTGCCGCGCATCGACCAGATTGTGGATTCCACCGCTGGTTGTGATCTCCTGTCCTTCCTTGATGCCTATTCAGGGCATCATCAGATTTTCATGGCGAAAGAAGATGAAGAGAAGACCGCATTTATCACCCCATGTGGTACGTATTGTTTTATATGAATGCCTTTCGGGTTGAAAAGTGCTGGTTCGACATTTGCGAGAGCAGTCCAAATTGGTTTTGAGCCTCAACTCTATAGAAATATGGAGGCGTATATGGATGATATAGTGGTCAAAACCAAAGACAAAGCGACGCTCATTCAAGACTTAGAAGAAACATTTGCAAATCTGCGCAAGATCAACTTAAAGCTCAATCCTGAGAAGTGCATGTTCGGTGTTCCTTCCGGCAAGCTCCTCGGATTCTTTGTATCTTGCCGGGGAATCGAAGTGAACCCCGACAAGATCAAAGCTATTGAGCAAATTGAAGCGCCGAGACGCGTCAAGGATGTGCGTCGTCTTGCCGGCTGTGTTGCCGCTCTAAGCAGGTTTATTTCCAAATCTGCTGAGCGCGCCCTGCCCTTTTTCAAAATTTTGAAGAAGGCAGGTCCAATGAAATGGACTCCGGAGGCGGAGGCTGCGCTGCAAGATTTGAAGAAATACCTTTCCTCTCCGCCGACGCTAGTCGCGCCTAAACCACAATAGTCGTTGCTGTTGTATCTGGCAGCGACAAATCAAGTCGTTAGTGCTGCGCTAGTGGCGCAGAGAGAGGCTGATGAGGAAGCGACACCAGCAGCAGGACCGTCAGATGACGCGGCAGGATCTCCCCCGGCAAGGATTGATCCCGGCAAGACAAGATCTTGCAGTCAGAAGAACCATTGCAGAAGAAAAAGGTGGTACAGCGCCCAGTTTATTTTGTTAGCTCTCTTTTACAAGGAGCTAGGTCAAGATATTCTGGCGTGCAGAAGTTGCTTTTCGGCCTTCTTATGGCCTCAAGGAAGCTGCGCCATTATTTTCAAGCACATGAAATCACCGTCGTCACTCGCTTTCCGTTGCAATGGATTTTGCAAAATCCAGAAGCAACCAGCAGGATCGTGGAGTGGGCGTTGGAGTTGTCAAGCTTTGGCCTCAAGTTTGAAAGCACTTTGACAATTCAGAGCAGGGCCTTGGCGGAGTTCATTGCGGAATGGACCCCGACGCCGGACGAAGAGGTTCAAGAAACAACTCTCCCCGGCAAGGAAATCGATCAGCAATGGGTTATGTACTTTGACGGGGCTTTCTCGCTGCAAGGCGCCGGTGCTGGCGTGCTGCTTGTCGCACCCACCGGAGAGCACCTCAAGTACGTAGTCCAAATGCATTTTCCCCGGGAGAGTTCGACCAACAACACAGCAGAATACGAGGGTTTGCTTGCCGGTCTTAGGATCGCGGCAGACCTTGGTATCAAAAAGCTCGTCATCAAAGGCGATTCACAGCTTGTCGTCAGGCAAGTTAATAAGAGTTATCAGAGTCCATTGATGCAAGCCTACGTGGAAGAAGTGAGAAAAATGGAAGAGCACTTTGACGGTCTGCAAATGGAGCACGTTCCTCGTGCTGAGAATAGTATTGCTGATGACCTGTCAAAGCGTGCCGCCCTCAAGTTGCCTGTGGAACCAGGAACTTTTGTGCTCCAATTGACTCAACCATCCGTGGCACCATCAATGCAGCAAGAAAAGAGAAGAAAGTTGAACTCTGGTCAGTACTTCCCGGCAGAGCTCCCGGGAGCCGCCGGCAAGGAAGTTGCCGGGATCGACGACATGCCTGCCGGGAACAACAGGCTCCAGCAGGGCCTCAGGCCCTTGTTGTCGAGACAAACGTTCCCCCGGCGGAGGAGATGCCTTTAGTCCTAGCCGTCGAGCCTCAGGCTCCAGCATGGGTGCAGCACATTGTCCATTTCCTTCAAACAGGAGAACTCCCGGAGGAACAGGAAGAAGCGGAAAGAGTAGCTCGTCGGTCTGTTATGTACAAGTTCATCGATGATGTCCTGTACAAAAAGAGACCAAACGGTGTGAAATTAAAGTGCATTCCTCGCGAGGATGGACTAGAGCTGTTGGCAGAGATACATGGAGGCATATATAGTTCTCACATAGGATCAAGAGCACTTGCCGGGAAAGCATTCCGGCAAGGTTTCTTTTGGCCCACCACTCTCCAGGATGCAACTGCACTAGTAACCAAGTGTGAAGCGTGCCAGTTTCATTCGAAGAAATCGCATCAACCAGCTCAAGCTCTTCAAACAATCCCTCTCTCCTGGCCATTTTCGGTCTGGGGGCTCGACATACTGGGCCCTTTCCCTCGTGCTACCGGGGGCTTTGAGTACTTGTACGTTGCTATCGACAAGTTCACAAAGTGGCCGGAAGTGGAAGCAGTGAGGAAGGTGACAACACAATCAGCCGTCAAGTTCTTTAAAGGGATCGTTTGCCGTTTCGGTGTGCCCAACAGGATCATCACCGACAATGGCACGCAATTCACAAGTTGCACCTTCATGCAGTACGTCCAAGACCTTGGCAGCAAAATTTGTTTTGCCTCTGTTGCTCACCCAAGAAGCAACGGCCAAGCGGAGAGGGCTAATGCTGAAGTGCTGCGTGGTCTTAGGACCAGAACCTTTGACAGGCTGAAAAAGTGCGGAAGACGCTGGATTGATGAGTTGCCGGCGGTTCTTTGGTCAATCAGAACAACACCAAATCGAGCCACCGGCCAGACACCCTTCGCTCTGGTCTACGGAGCGGAAGCAGTTCTCCCCACGGAACTCACGTACGGATCACCTCGAGTGCTCGCTTATGATGAGCTTGAGCAAGAGCAACTGCGGCAAGATGATGTTGTGCTCCTTGAGGAGAATTGTCTTCAGGCTGCTGTGCGAGCTGCACGCTACCAGCAAGCTTTGTGCCGCTACCATAGCCGCAAAGTTCATGCCCGAAGCCTTGAGGAAGGCGACCTTGTTCTTCGGCGGATTCAGTCCGCCAAGAATTCAAACAAGTTGACGCCAAAGTGGGAAGGCCCTTATCGGGTAGTACGAGTCATCAGGCCCGGCGCTGTCCGCTTGGAGACCGAAGATGGTGTTCCAGTGAGCAATTCCTGGAATATTGAACATCTTCGCAAGTTCTACCCGTAAGGCGCGGTTGCCGAGGGCCCCCGGCAACCACCCTTTTGTACAAGTCTTGCCGGCGAGGCATATGATCCTTTGTACAAAGCCAGGCACAGACCCTGAGCACAGATGAATAAATTTAAGTGTTGTGCATTCCCTTGTTGATTTCCATATTCATATTTATATATGCATGTTTGTCTAAGATGTTGTATGACACCTACTCCCGGTAAGTTCTAACGAACCGCCAAGGTTTCATATCTTTATTTTCTCTTCTTTCTTTTTCTTAAAAGACAGAAGGATTCCTCGCATGCACATTTGCCGGGGGGAAGGGAGATATGAGTACCAGTTGGCGACGTTCGGAATCGACCCTTGCCGGAGGAAGGACAGTGACAGAAAGCTAAGTTCTAAAAACTTAGAACAAGTTTCCTTTATTGCAAAGTTATTTCCTTGGACGATTCCGATTCTTGTATGGAAAATCTGCACGTGAAGGAACCCTTGTTGTAATCAGTTGTGCCCTTATTTTGTTTCGAGTCCGCTCAACGATTTAAGTGGCTGCACTAAGAACGCCAAGGAGTCTTGCCGGCCGCTGCGCCTCCAGCACGCTGCTGAAGTCCCGCACCCAGCGCTCGCGGCAGGTTGCACGCCGGCAAGTTTTTTCAGTAAGCGTAGGGTGAACTCCATACACAAAGGAATCAGACAAGGAAAATATCAAGCATGTACCTAAACATAGGCGAGTTATATTACATTAATGAGTTGTCGCAATTCTAACTTGAGACTTAATTGTCTTTGACATGGAATGACGACGGCAAGAAAAGGTGGAGCACTTAATCTCTGCGCTGGCCTTCGATCCTTTTGATGGAATCCACCTTCTCAAGGATAGGCGCGATAAGTTCTTCAAGCGCCTCGACATTTGCGTCCTTTGGCAGATGGCCGAGTGTGTTGGAGAGGTCGATGCCGGGATTGCTGTGCACCACCTTGATAAGCACCTTGCGGAGGACGGCCCGGCAAAGCCGGCGGGTCTCGTTGGCCAATTGGGTCGCCCAGCTAGACTGAAGCAGCCTCAAGGCGTCGATGATGCTTTCAAAGAACATCGTCAACCTGGCGCTTGAAGATATCCTTTCCTCGGAAGAATACCTGAAGTTTGACAGGCCCATGGTTGGCAGTTCTGCCATAAGCTTCTCCACAGCATCGATGAGACGTCCAGTCCAGATCTCCACCCCCTTTTCGTAATCGATTTGGGCGGCGGCAACGCTCTTGAGCAGGTTCCTCTCTCCTTGGAGATCTTTGAGTAGAGCCTTCTCGCGGGCCCTGCCGGCCTCGAGGGACTTCTCCAACGTGGTCAGCTTCAATTCCAGAATGGCAATGGCTTCATTTGCTGAGGAGAGCTGCTTGGTCTTGTTAGACATAGCAACTTGCATCTCCACCAGGGTGTGGAGGGTTTTTTCCCTATCACCTTTGAGCGTCGAGAGCTCCTTGTCGTGCTCTTCGAGATCTACTTCCAGCTTCTTTACTCTGTCGCTCAGCTCGTTCTTGGCGGCCTCTGCAGCTTCCGCAGCATCGACGGCCTCCTTGAGCTTGCCGGCGTGACTTACAGTCAGAGCTTCGAGCGCCTCTTTGTGTTTTTGCTCCAGCTCCTGGGTCCGCCGCGCGACAAGCTTCTCGATATCTTCATCTTTGCTGCGAAGCTTGGCAGCGAGCGCCTGCTCACGTGCGGTGAGATCTTCCTCGTGAGCATCAAGAGCAACGCGGCGCCCCGTCAGGAGGGCATCTTCAGCAGCAATTCTCTGCGTAGCTTCATCCTGCGCCTTCTCCATGTCAGATTGCTTCAGGAGGATTTCTGTCCACTGTTGGCTCACTTGTTCTCGGCCAGCAGTCAACTCTTGGAGGGCCTCGGCGTACCAGACTCGCATTTGTTCGACGCGCCTCTGGAAATCTGCTTCGGCCGCCTCGACAACTGCCATTCTGGAATCCGCTTTCTCTTTCCGGGCGCGGTGGAGAGCCTGGAGCTTGCGAAAATTCTCGCCCATGGCCTGAAGGAGCTGATCCTCTTCAGATTTGCCGCTGCTAGTGCTGGGATCGTCAACAACCTCGAGCCCGGTAGCAGCGATGATTTCTTCGTCAAAGACTTCTCCTTCGGCTTGTGCCCCAATGCCTGCCATCCCCGGCAAGTTGACAAACAAGTTCTCGCCAACCTTGAGATATTTGCTAGATGAGGGGCCTTCGGATGTTGACGGTTGGTCTTCAGTAACCGCCTCACCAGTGGCAGGGGGCTCTGTGGCCGGTGCAGCGCCTGGCGCTCCTGCGGCAGGAATGCCGTCAGTACGGTCATCAGCCTCCCTGCCGCCCCCTTCAGTAGACTCCTTGGCGGGTTCCTCCTGTGCAGTCTTGGCGGCCTCCTCGCCAAGAGCACCACCAGCCTTGATAGTGGCATCTTTGGCGGCCTCGCTGGCAGGGATCCTGTCTGCTTCGGCAGCGCCGTCCCTGGCGGTCTCCTCGATGACAACATCGACGTCCATGTGTTCCATCACAGGGAACTCTGAAGGACGAAGGAGGGAAACAGAATAAGATCAAGATTGAAGTTCAAAGGGACCAAAGACAAAGAGAGAAGGGAAAGAATAGCAAGCGTTCTGAGGTAATCAGTTACCTGCGTCGAGCTGTTGAGAGGTGGCCTCGCCCCTCCCGGCAACTTCGGTTGCAGGGGGAGAGTTGCCGGTGTCCATGCTTGCCGGCTTCTCCTCAATTAAGATAGGCTCGTCGGTAGGATCTCTTGCCGGGGACGTGCTTGTGGGCGGCGTGGTTGATGGAGGTGGCACGATGGGGGCGTCTTCCAACAACTCCCCTTGTTGTTGTCCTTCTCCTGCAAGCCCAAAGATATCAGCGGCAAGAATAGAAACCTCAGTGCCCGCCAGCGGAAAAAGAGCAGTGAACTTACACTGGGGGCTGCGCTGGGGGCCGTGCTGGGGGCTGCACTGAGGACTGAGCTCCGGGCTGACGATGACAGTTTATGGCACGCTCGTGGAGCCTGCTGGGGGCCCGTCGCCCGTGGAAGTTCTTGTCCTCTTCGCCATCCTCTCCATCAAGGTTTCTGCATCACTGCAGAGACAATACGAGCAAGTCAGTAAGATTGATCCAAGATTGGAAAATAAAGGCTGTGGCAAAGCACTCACTCTTCCTCTTCTCGCTCCGGACTAAAGCCGGAGATGTCGAATTCGGCCTCCGTTGCGATGTCTGAGTAGGGAGGCGGAGGAGGGGTCCTAGGTCGCTTGGCTGCGGCAGGCGCCGGGGGTTGGCGTGTTTTCGCTGCCTCAACTTCCGGTGCGGTAGTGCGAGACACCCCTGCCGCTTCAGCAGTGGCCGCTGGTGTGGGTCTCACGCGCCGCGCAGGCTGCTGATGAACCCCTTGCCGCGGTGCAGTCTTGCCGGCCGCTTTCCTGCCGGGAGCCTCGCCGCTCGAGGAGGGCTGGCTTGCCAGGATGCCAGATACAGCCTTTCGAAGAACACGCTTTGTCTTCTTCGGGGCTGGGAGCTCTTCTTGCGGTTCTTCTTCAGCCGTGCCCTCGTCGGACGAGCTCTCAGCGGCTGTGCTGCTCTGTTCCTCGGCAGCTTTGTCCTTCCCGGCAGGTTTTACTTCCACCACTACCTCTGCATCGCTGGTTTCCCATTCTGTGAAGCCAGCGCTGCCAGCCTCTGTGGCAAGATTTGCCTCCTCCACCCTAGTGGCGATGTACGCTACTTCTTGGTCGGTGGTGGCTCGGATGAAGTCTGCCTCTTCCCGGACGGGTCTCTCCGTCAAGTTATCAAAAAACTTTTGTGCTTCCTCCTCGGTTGGCTCAACCCAAGTCGCGTCAAGACCGTGGGCATTGAACATCAGTATGAAGGCGATGATTGACCCCAAAGCAGAGTTGTTGCACAAAGGGACAATCCTTGCCGGCAGCCGATGCTTGTCATCGCGCTGGAACAACTTTTGACGGAGAGCGCCAAGTTGCATAGCAGTCAGATTATTATTCAACCCGGGGCGCAATCTCATGATGTCTGCTGCGTTTCGGTATTCCCAAGCTGGCCTTCCCCTATTCTGCAAGGGGGCGATGCGGCGGCGGAGAAAGTCAAAGCCAATCATCTCCATTGTTAGCCCGACAGCTTTCAAGCGAAGAATCCTGGTGGTGGCGATTGTGAGCTTTTCGTCATCAGCGGCAAGACTGCTCCATCCACTGTCGCAGACCGCTTTTTGTTGCCGGGGCAGACAAAACGGATGGGGATCTGCTTCCTTGATCCAGCACCATTCAGCCCGCTATTCATCCCACTTTTCGCGGTAAACTCCTTCTGGGTATATTTCCTTATTCCAAGCCCTTGGAATCCAAGCGATAGAACCAGAGAGGGCCTCTCCTTTTTGGATACGAGGGAAAAAGTAGTGGCGGAAAAGGGTAGTGTTGGGAACCACTCCGGTAAAGTTTTCACAAAGATGGGCAAAGATGGACATGCATAGTATCGCATTCGGCGTGAAATCGAGAAGATGAAAGCCGTATGTGTACATGATGTCGTTGAAGAAGTCAGAAAATGGGGGGCAGAGCCCGCAATAGAAATATGCGGCGAAAAAGGGGTATCTGTCCGACCCACTTTTGGAGCAAGAACCTGGAATCACGCGTGTGGCGAGGTGAGCCTGCGTCTCCTTCGCCCACATGCACTGGTACCGCCTCTTCAAAGCTTCTGCATCGAGCGACGGGGCGAAGGCGACGTACTTCTTCCGCATCTTCACCAGTTCGCTCTCTGGGACATCAGCTTTCGCCTCCTTGCTCTTGCCTTTGCTGGCCCTAGGCGGCATGGTGGCTGCGAGGGCGGAGGCTGGAGATGAAGCGAGCATGGAGGCGGCGGGCGGAAGAGGGAAAGCTTCGCTCTGAGCTCGAGAGGAGGAAGGAGATGGCGACGGCCAGATTGAGAAGAAAAGAGGGGTAAATAGGCTTGTGCCTCTGCAGCTTCTCCTTTTTATGGGGAAGGAGCGAGGCCGCCTCTTTTACTCCCCAATGTGAATGCGCCTCTACAGGCGCGTTGCAGTTGCAGCTTTTGAGGCACGCTTCCCACGTCGCGCGTTCGGCGCGCGTAGTGGGGGGCACAGTAAATGGGATATTTACGAGCAGTTAATCCCCTGCCACGTGTGCCCGTGCACTGTTTGGGCCTAGCCCAACAACGCCTCGCACTCGTGTATGGCCTAGGCCCGGGGGCTCCTGTCGGTGTACTAAGTATTAGGCCACTAGTACCCCGTACTTGTGCACGAGCAGTTGTAGCCATACTCGCGGCAAGGCTTGTCGGGGAACAGTTCGAGGTTGATTCAAGCCACCAAAGAAATCATCAAGTCAGAGATCTGAGGATCAGTAGATAAGAAGAGCTGGAATCCGAAGGCCAGCTTCCTCGGCAAGATCTTGCCGGGGTGGCCTGCGGAGCCCGGCAAGGATCGGCGCCCGGCAAGTTTCGGCGCCCGGCAAGGTTTTGTTGCTGTGCCACCGCTCTAGCACAGCGACAAACCCGACATTCTGGGTCCTTCTTTGGATGCGTGGCGACGCACCAGTGGCAGAGAGCTTAAGCGGTGCTGATGGGATGGCCCCTTTTTCCATCCCCAAGAAAGTAAGGACACCTAAACGGACACCTCACGGTGCATTAAATGCGTTCGTCCTAATCCGTCAAGGGTTAGGTATGATGACCCTGTAGCTACTTTACACCTCAATGTATGTATATTTTGCCACTGTGGTGACCCCTTTGTGGTATAAAAGGAGGCCCACGGCAACTGCTACAGGGAGAGGAAGGATCTTCTGGCCCATTTTGCATGCGTAGCTGCTCTTGAACGTACTGTTCACTGTGAGCGCTCCTGGAGCCTGGGCTCAAGAACACTAATAATAACACAAGGCAGGAGTAGGGTTTTACGCTGATCAGCGGCCCGAACCTGGGTAAAATCGCCCCGCGTCGATCATTGGTTCTGCTCTTTGCGCATACCTCTCCCCCCACCGAATTGTAAAGGGGTCCCTTAGGATCCCATAGGTGTCGCACACCGACAGAAAAGGTGCTCCAGCTGTAGGTGCTAGTGTCAGAGCCACGACAGACGCTGTTTTGGGAGGAAGATGGTCGCGTGTTTTTCGTGGTCGGCAGCGCGCTCGGCATTGGTGCGCCTATCACCATGTCGGTCGTCTGCATCGTAGCAGGGGCATCTGACGGGGTCATGTACCAGGCATGGCTAACAACAAGGAGCCTGGCCTGATCAACTACAAGGGGCCAAACGGGCCCACGGTGCGGTGCTAACCCTAGGAGGCCAGATGACCTTCTTAACGCCCAAGACTAGAGGATGGCGACGCCCCTAGATCCCATCCAACATGTAAACCCTATGCCTCTCCTGTCGAAATAAAGGGAGGTCTAGGGTTTCTCTTGATCATCTATCCTCAGACATGAGAACTCTCGGTAGCAACATCCTACACCATTGTAACCCCTTGCATGAGGTATCCCACCATTATGAATAACCGAAACTAGCAGGACGTAGGGTATTACTCTCCGGAGGCCCGAACCTAGATAAACCCTTCGTCTGGCCTCCGATCCATGACTTCCAGCGGTGGTTGGAACCCTACTGAGGGATCTAATTGGAATCTGCTCTGTCAGTTGGCGCGCCAGGCATGGGTGGCACCGGCTGGAGACCGATCATGGGTCGGATCGTTTCCTACCTCCGGTGGCCTCTCGCCGGGGGAAAGACTAACTTTGGCTCCCTGACATTCACCATGAACGACATAGGCCGGGTCGACATCAACATACCGGATCATCCCACGCGTGTGATCTACATCGGCAATGTCACCTTCATCACCAACACACACGGCGACCTCCGGATATGCCTGCCACCCATCCAACCCACGGGATGTGGTGGGCTCCCGACTTTGACGACCTCAGCGACCAATCCCACTGATTGTTTTCCGTTCGAACTAAAGAACGTGGGGGCTTCATACCAGAACAAACTCCACCAACGCCTCTAGAAAAATGTACAGCTCCTCGCCATGGTGTGCGACAACTGCCACATTGACCACACACCCGAGGACTGTTTCCTAGACGAAACGATCTCAGATTGCAGTGTCGACAATGTAGACCTACTATTGATGTCTAACCATGATAATGCAGATGGAAAACCGATGTCACTAGAGGAGGTCGAGGCCCCGCGACCTGACCAACCAAAATCAGATCTCCAGAGACGAAGCACAAAGGCCGTGGTGAACAACAAGACACCTTGAAATCTTGCGACTAGTAGGAAACAAAGGACGATGTCGAACCCTACGTCCCACAGCTGATCTCTCTACACAAGGTGATGTTTGTAGAGGCAGAGGCCGAAGCAAGCGATGGCTCACCGCACTCAACCACCACAACGGTGGAAAAATCCGTGAAGCTCCCGAACCGAACTAACCATGAGGGCAGTGCACCCCAGTCCTAGGAGGACAAACTTCACGAGATCCTCACGCCTGGGGTTGTGCGCCACGCGCTATCAAAGGCAGTCCTAGCAAAGGAACAAGCAATGACAGACAGCACCAGGCAATCATGGCACGGAGACCGTCAGCGAAACATACATGCCGGTAATCACAAGAACAACGAGAAAGCCATCAACGAGGATGGGCCGATAGAGCTCCCTACAGCAGCTCAAAGGCTACAAAAAGTCGTCTCATTGGTGAACAAGCTCCAAGCTGCACCCACGGACCCTGGGGTCCTCGCTGACCTCATCAAATATGTTCACGGGACAGCCAATCTCCAAGAGAAGCATCATGCAACAGGCGCCCGAAGACCGCCCAATCAGGATCCGGCACCAGAAGGTCGGGAGAAAGACAACATCGAGAGATATGACAAGACGCTATGCGCTGACGACCTCCAACACACGATACAAGCCCCGAGGGCAAGAAGCCAAGAGGGATCCATTCACAACCTCCTTGGCTTCCACCTGGATCTTCGCGACCATATAAGAGCCCAGGCCAAGGAACGCCACGGGCTGGAATACGAAGCCCCGATCCCTCGGCTAACATCAAACATCGCACCTGCATGTTTTGGCTACAAGGTCATCACAAACCAATTTCCTCAGCCATTTATTGTGCGCAAGGTCTGATACCTCCTTTAATTGATCTAGTATTGGAACAGAAAAGAGTATCCCGCACCTATTTCCCTAGAGGTGACTCTGGGTTATTGAACCCATGAGAGGAAGATTCCCTTGAAGTGATCGTCTCTAGCAAGCTTTTGTCAAAGTGTGAAATCCAGCTTTTGACCGGAGCAACAAGTAAATAGTGATTCAAACACTTATAATAAAAAGAGGCACGGGTATGAGGTCTTATGCTTAAAACCTTGTATTTGAACTGGGATCAAATAGGATATTAATTTATGCATTGGAAGTCACCCGTCGAGATGTGCTTGTTACGTATCAAAGTGGGGGATGTGTCTAAATAACGTCTTGACCGGCACGAGTCCTGCATCAAGAATCAGTTGTCCTACCACAACCACAGGTCCTATGCGTCGTGCAGGTTGATGACCCACAAGTATAGGGGATCAATCTTAGTCTGTTCAATACGTAAGAGTCTCGAACCCAACGAGGAGCAAAAGGAAATGACAAGCGGTTTTTAGCAAGGTATTATCTGCAATCGCCTGAAATTATCGGTAACAGATAGTTTGATAGCAAGGTAATTTGTAGCGAGCAACAAGTAGTAACGGTAACAAAGGTGCAGCAAGTTAGTCCAATCCTTTTTGTAGCAAAGGACAGGCCGGAATGGTCTCTTATAATAAGAAAAGCATTCTTGAGGACACACGGGAATTTCATCTAGACACTTTCATCATGTTTGTTTGATTTGCGTTCGCTACTTTGATAATTTGATATGTGGGTGGACCGATGCTTGGGTGCTGTTCTTACTTGAACAAGCCTCCCACTTATGATTACCCCCTCTCGCAAGCATCTGCAACTACGAAAGAAGAATTAAGATAAATCTAACCATAGCATGAAACATATGGATCCAAATCAGCCCCTTGCGGAATAACGCATAAACTACACTACAAGAAATATGTCAACTTGTGACCTTCTATCAGTGACCCTGGAAGAAATGGTCGTAAATCTACGACCATTTCAGACAAACTAGTCATAAGCTATTCGGGGGGCTCGAAACCCTAAACCATAACGACCATATTGGTCAGAAAGGTCGTAATTTTCTTACACAAAATGGTCATAAAGCAGACAGCACTGGTCTGCTGCCTGATTTCTAGTTGATCACGACCAATATAGATGGTCATAGCCTTATAAATTTTGGTGCATTGCTACGACTAGGCGCCACCTCATCAGTTTTGCCTATGTGTCATGTCCATGTGTCAATTTTTGCCTATGTGTCATGTCCATGTGTCAATTTTTGCCCTAGGTTGTGAAGCGGCCTACATTTCTGTCATTCCCAAAAAATTCTCATAAATTCATTGGATCATATATTCCTCAAATATGTCAAAACCCTTCCTTCCCTAGTTCAAAAATAATTCAGAAATATTCATTTTCCTATTCTGTTCAAAACAACACTTTGTGAAGGAAGTGCTATTTATATTTTCTTGATTGTCCTCAAAAATTGTGGGCACTCTTTCCTGTCCAAATCATTGCCTCATGAAAAAATGCAGCTCCATTTGCCTAGTAAATCCTCCTCAGCAAATTTCCAAAGTTTCTGTTCAGCTAGAAGCTTTGTGAAGGAAGTACTAGCTAGCAATATCTTCATGAGTTGCATTTTTGCCACATCTTCTACATTCCCAAATCATAGCTCTCCACAGAATTTGAGCCCCATCTAACAATCCATGTGAGCTCACCATCCAATCTTTGTTTCTGGTAATATTTTCAGTTTGTGAAGCAACTACATTTTATATTGCTTTATAATTGCTGAAATTTTACCAGGACATGACCCTGCCCATAGAACCTCCCTCCACAAAATTTTAGCTCATTTAATTTAGGCAATTTCCCTCAATATTTTTCCCAATTTTCTATTCAGTGGAGAGCTTTGTGAAGTAAGTACCATTTTTATGTATCCAAATGGTATGAATTTTAATAGTGCCTGCATATGCCCAAATTATTATCCTCCTCCAAATTGCAGCTCAATCCAACCATATATGTGAGCCTAGCTTCAATTTCTATTTTCTGTCCAGATTGGCACATTGCAAAGCAAGTGCTATCTAGGACCCTCCTATTGCCCTAAAACTTTTTGGGCAATCTTCCATATCCAAATAGTTGCCACATGCCAATATTCAGCTCCATTTGCCTAGTAAATCTTTGTCAGCAAATTTCCAAAGTTTCTATCTAGAGACAAGCTTTGTGAAGAAAGTACTATCTAGGATTTATCCAAATGATCTGAGATTTTGCCAAATATTCCATATGCTCAAATCATCACTCTCCACATAATTTGAGCTCTATCAAACAATCTATGTGAGCTCATCATCCAATCTTTTATTCTGGTCATATTTTCAGCTTGTGAAGCAACTACATTTTATATTGCTTTGCAATTGCTGACAATTTACCAGGAACTGACCCTGCCCATAGAACCTCCCTCCACCAAGATTTAGCTCATTTAATTTAGCTAATTTCCCTTAATATTTTCCCCAATTTTCTGTTCAGTGGAGAGCATTGTGAAGGAAGTACCATTTTGTTTTATCCAAATGGTATGAAACTTTTACAGTGCCTTCATATGCCCAAATTATCATCCTCCTCCAAATTGCAGCACAGTCCAATCATCTATGTGAGCCCAGCTTCAATTTCTATTTTATGTCCAGATTGGCACATTGCAAAGCAAGTCCTATCTAGACCCCTCCTATTGCCCTCAAACTTTTTGGGCAATCTTCCATATCCAAATAATTTCCACATGCCAATATTCAGCTCCATTTGCCTAGTAAATCTTCCTTAGCAAATTTCCAAAGTTTCTATACAGAGAGAGGCTTTGTGATGGAAGTACTTGCTAGGATTATCCAAATGATCTGAGATTTTTCCAAATCTTACATATGCTCAAATAATAACTCCACAGAAAATTTGAGCTCTATCCAGCAATCCATGTGACCTCATCATCCAATCTTTTATTTTGGTCATATTTTTAGTTTGTGAAGCAACTATATTTTATATTACTTAAATATTGCTTTAACTTTACCAGGGCATGTTGCTACCTATATAACTTCCCTCCACCAAATTTCAGCTCAATCCATTTATTCATTTGGGTCCAGCTTCAACATCCATATTTTTGTCCTGTGTGGTACTTTGCAAAGCAAGTGCCACCTAGACTCCTCTATTTGAGCTGCAAATTTTCCAAGACAGTCTCCTTAGTAGATGATCATCCTCAGCCAAAACTCAGGCCCATTGGCCATGTGCATTTCCCCCGCCACTAATCAAACACTTGGCTGCTAATTCATGTTTGAGCGTACTTTACTCTCCTCGTGAGATTCTTCTGTTGTATTATTCCTAACACCTATCGGGGGATTGAACAACCCGCCAGACATGCCTAGGCCGCCTAGAACATGTGGCAACACCACGATCACACGGTGACCATGCGGCTGGCATGCTGGTTTACACGCTCTGGAGTTGGGGCCCTCGGCCACCATCCAAACCTCAACGTCTCGCCACCACACCATGTATCTCTGATTAAATAGATACTTATGTACCTAGAAATAATTTTTGGAAAAAATAAAAAGGAAACTATAAGGCAGCTGCAGTTCAAATTTGACACACTTCCAACTGAATCGGTGAAAAATTGTCCTTTTCACGAGAGGTGGATGAAAACTTTTGACACGCAACCATTTGGTTAATTGTACATTAAATATGGTCTAATATTTTAGAAAATTTATTTGGTCCAATTTTCCAACAAATATTTGGTAGGTCCGTCACAAAAAAAGCTCATTTTGGGCACTCAAAAAATGGAAAATGAATTTTTCCGTGCAAAGAAAATGAAAACTTCCTTAGGCAACATTGTTTGTCATTCCAAGATGCACCATTGTGCACAATATGAGATCATTTGAACAAACTATTCCATGAATGTGGTCATAAGATTGATCATGTGGCTTGAAAGCCATGAATCTTCACATATGATAGCTCATTTCTGAGAACACTTTTTGAAAATAATTGTCGTATTACAAGTTTATTATTTTTAGTGTCAACTTGATCACATATAATGACACAATGCAAATGTTTTCTAATTTTTTGATTTTTTTGAATTTTCTATGCCCGTTTCAAAATGCGGTCAAAACGGAGGGTATGACCGTTTGTAGCTAGGGGTTGATTCTTGCAAATCTTTTGGAGTATCTATGAAGAAATAGATAGGTTTGTACCTAGAAATGATTTTTGAAAAAAAAATAAAGAGCAAACTATGAGGCAGCTGCAGTTCAAATTTAACCCGCTTCGAGCTGAATCGGTGGAAATTTGTCTTTTTCATGAGAGGTGGATCAAAGCTTTTGACACGCAACCATTTTGTCAATTGTACATTAAATATGGTCTAATATTTTAGATAATTTATTTGGTCCAATTTTGCAACAAATATTTGGTAGGTCATTCACAAAAAAAGCTCATTTTGGGCACTCAAAAAATGGAAAATGAATTTTTCATGTAAAGAAAATGAAAACTTCCTTAGGCAACATTGTTTGTCATTCCAAAATGCACCCTTGTGCACAATATGAGATCATTTGAACAAATTATGCCATGAATGTGGCCATAAGATTGATCATCTGACTTGAAAGCCATGAATCTTCACACATGATAGCTCATTTCTGAGAACACTTTTTAAAAATAATTGCCATATTACAAGTTTATTATTTTTAGTGTCAACTTGGTCACATATAATGACACAATGCAAAGGTTTTTCAATTTTTTTTCTATGCCCGTTTCAAAATGCGGTCAAAATGACGGGTTTGACCGTTTATGGCTAGGGGTTGACTCTTGCAAATCTTTTGGTGTATCTATGAAAAATAGATACTTTTGTACCTAGAAATGATTTTTAAAAAAAATAAAGAGCAAACTATGAGTCAGCTGCAGTTCAAATTTGACCCGCTTCCAGCTGAATCGGCAGAAATTTATCTTTTTCACGAGAGGTGGATCAAAACTTTTGATACCCAACCATTTGGTCAATTGTATATTAAATATGGACTAGTATTTTAGAAAATTGATGGAGTCCAATTTTGAAACAAATATTTGGTAGGTTCTTAAAAAAAACCCATCTTTGCCACTCGGAAAATGATTAAAAATAACTAGAAAGATCAGAAATGCATAAAGATTGGTGCTCATCTGTAAAATATGGTCTAACTCTAGTGAAAATTTATGTGATGCCATTTTGCAAAATATTTTTGATAGCTACTTCACAAAATCCCTTTATTTTTAGTACTTGAAAACTATTTTAAATCACTGATTTTCCGAACCAATCAAAACACTTCTCACGGATCACTCCACTGTAGCTGATGTGAACCGTCCATATCCAGCGGATCCAACGCCTCTCACTCACCGTTCAGATCTCAGTAGCCCAGCCCAAACCCTAGCAGCCCGAGGCCGCCTCTCTCTCCCACTCTCCCCGGAACACACCCGCTGCCGCCTCTCTCTCCCCCTCTCCCCATCGACTACGACGGCCCCCCGTCGCTGCCCCCTCCTTCCCCATCACGCCGCCGCCTCTCTCTCCCTCTTACCCCGATCCATCCCCTCCTCTCGTCTCTCACATCGCCTCCGCACCCATTCCCGCCCCCCGGCGGGATTCACCGCTCCCCCTTCCTTCGTCTCGCTCCCACCCACAGCCGCCGCCGCCGCCCCAACCCAAACCCTCTCCCTTCCACCTTGATCCGCTGTCACCCCCACATCAATGACCCAGATCGAGCAGGCAAGGCGGTGCTTCCAGACCCGCGACGGCAGCAGTGTTCTCGCAGCCAAGCCCACACAGATCTGGGCCTCGATCTGGAGGGATTTCGCCCCCCTCTCCACCGGTGGGGCGGGGCTTGGGCAGCTGCGGCTCCTCGTCGACCTGCCCGGCGTTCGCTGCTCCCGCGCCATGGAGATCGCCACCACCGGCAATAGCAGCGACGGTGGCTTCTTCCTGTCCATGGCTGTCGCAGTGTGTCTTCGCCGCCGCATCCGTCTTCGCCATGTTCTCTGCTTACGACATCTCCAACTGCAGCGCCTACTTGTACTCTCCCTCTGCCCCTTACCACCAGTTTCATTCTCCAGCAAATTAGTGCTACTTCTCGGCTTGCTGTGATCCGTGTGTTGAGATGAACTCCTAGATTTTTCTGTCTGCTTCTACTTTCGGTAATCCTTTCTCGAAGGCCCTTCCCTCTGTGTGTTTTCTTGCAAATTCACGAGCATCTCTCAAGTAGCATCCCCACTGCTTCGAGCTCGAGCTGTTACTTTGGTTCTAAAATTCAGAGTCCCAACCTCTTCGAAATTTTTGGGGGAAGTTTCCTGTACAAAAGCCTATATGCATGTTGTTTGTGCCGGATGAATTTTTTTTCATTCAGCATCATGCCATACAAATAACTGCCCAATTTATCTTAGATATCACCGCCGGAAAAGGAACACCATATTTATTAGTTACAAGAAAAAAAAATCACGTCTGAGCTAGTAGTAGAACCATTCTTGAGAAGCAGACCAAAACAGAGGAGTAGATTTTTTTATGAAAGAACAGAGGAGTAGATTAATCACTTGAAGAGTAGATAAAGGACAAAACAACTGAGCTCGCCTGAACTGTCCTTTCAGTCTCACTTCCTAGATTAGCTGATTTGTCTTTTGATGGGGCATGCATGTTTTTGCTGAAGCTACCCTACCAAGGATTCATGTTCAAGTAAGGTGGTTGCTTCAGGAAATTGACTGACAATTGAACTGTCCCTACTCCCTAGAATTTTTTCGAGTAAAACTTCGCTTGGTGTGATCTAATCACTGGGATGTTGAGGGGACGCGATTCATTCCAAGCTCAATTCCTGGCAGGAAGAGGTGAACAACACCATACTTGTTCAAAAATGGGGCTGGGATATTGGACATGTGTTTCTTTGTGTATGTGCTTTTGTCAGCGTACGTGTAAAGAACGAAGCCTCATGTTTTCCATTTACCTACAGTTTTTCTTCCCATGATAATATTTCATCAGGATTGTTAAACTTAGGCTCTGTGGGCCAACATGTGACTTGTCTTGACTGATGTACGTGCGCCGGTGAGTGCCGATGATTTATCTTTTTCATATCGAAGTTCATATCATTGAGATCACTATGAACTGCATAATTCTGAAATGTGTTGACTACTCTTCAGAATTGCCTGGGCAGGAGCTCGTTGTGTTGACATCAACTAACCCATGTATTATGGTCCCCTGTAGCTACATGAACTTCGCTTCGGTGTTGCAGTTTATGTGGAGTTTGCCCCTTGCTTGTCTGGATATCATTTCTCTTAGGAATAAAAAGGATCTTCACGCACCGGCTCGTCTATTGCTCATTGTTATCATTGACTGGATAGGTCGTTCGCTTTATCTCTTCTATTATGGAGCTATGTCTGATTTAGTTGAAACTTGAAAGCATGCAACGCAACAGTTGAACCCAGATTTTTTATCAATGTTAGTTCTTCGGAAAACATAAATTCAGGATAAGTGCAACTCATGTTCTCTTTTGGCTAAGTTATTGTTTTGCCTCACTTTAAGAGAATAGGATAGCCTTAAAGAGACTTGTTGCCACAGGTGCTCGATCGAACTTTGCCGATGAACTGTCCATTTGAGCTGGAAATTTTAACAACTGATATGCATTGCATTACTTTCTGGTTAACCATTTCTGCCAGCCAAAGTTGACTCGAGCAGTTGTTGGAATCTTGAGCTGATCACATTGTGAATGCATTGCAGGCCGTGGCGGTTCTCATGTTCTCAGGAGTCTGTGCCACTGCCTGCCTAACGATTTTCTTCATGAAGGATGTGAACTTCTATGAGGGGTTCTCACGGCTGGGCTGCAATTTGTTCGCGCTTTCGATCACTCTGGCATTCATCATGTGGTCGCTGCAAGCTGCGTCTTCTTTCTCCGGGTTCTGGCTACTGGTCTCGTTCTTCTAGTGATCTCACTAGGTGCTTTGAATCACCGTCACGTCGTGCTAATTGCCAGTCATTGATTGCAATTTTTTAAAAGTGCTAATTGCCAGTTAGGAGGCTAAATCAGTTCAGTTGCAGTTTGCTCAGGACACTAGTTAGATTTCACTTACCGGCGTCCTTCATCACTAATTATACATTGTGGTGTTCCATACATTTGTTGCTGGTTGAACATGATCCTTGGTTCGATATAAAAGTAGAATTGTTCATTGCTAGTTTAATGCTCCAGCATTGATAACACTCCCTTCATGCTTGCTAACCCACATCTTGCTCGGTTGTTCTCGCAGACCCGATGAGGCCATGATGCTTACCTTGCTGGAGCGCATCAACCCCGACCATGGCACCACATTCACAGTCTTGAGGTATATGTGCTGCAACTGCATCAAAGCTATCTTCTCCAACTAGATAAATCTTCGGTCTATCCCATTATTTTCTTTTGTTACTTGGTCGATGGGCCATGATGCCATGACATATATTATTGTGTTGATTCCCTGTGTGATGCAGAAGCTATGGTGTTTTGTTTTGAGTCTGTTGTAAATTGTAATTGATAATGATTTGTGTAAAATTAGTGTAGAACATATGTCTTGTTATCTTAAATCATTTGTGCCGTGCTTAATGAACCATCTAAGATTAAACCATTTTCTGCGTTCAACATCTAGAACCATTATGGGAGTTTTGGTATTCATGCAACAACTGTGCGTTCTTGTCTCTTGTGTTGTTTCTATGAGCGAGTCCTTGTGGTTATTACTGTTCTTGTCTCTTGTATTGTTTCTGTGAGGTAGTCCTTGTGGTTATTACTGTTACATGTTACACGTAGAGATGCTTCATGATTTAGTTAGCTACTTTCTATATTTGTTTTTATTTTGTTTCTAACTCTTTTGCTTTATTGTTAGATGCCTTCGTTCAGCCTGTACGAACATATCCAGAAATGGTGTTTCCTCTCATTTAAGAAGCTTCAGCCTGAAAGTGAAGAAGTCAGGAGTATATTTGTAGTAGTAGTTATATGTTGTGATAGTATCACATGTAATGGTGAAATGAATTATGTAAAGATTGTGCTATTAGTCAAAATTGGCATGTGGTTTGATAATTTTTATTTGTTTGCTGTTCTGACTGAAATAATTGTGTGGAAATTGAAACCTGGGCTATCTTTAATTAGAACCTGACAAGTGGGATCTAATAGTATTTGGCATCTAAAAAGGCCATTTTCCAAATAATATTCATGGGAAAAAAACTAAAAATTAAGGAAGTGGACTGTAAAAAGGCCGAGGTTCAATTGAGAAATAGATGCGACCCAAAAGAGAAATGGTCCAAAAAAGGATCACGGCCCTGGAAATAAAGAGGCTGAAATGTTGGGCATGGCCCATGTGGCTGACTAAAATTAATGGGGAAAAAAAATATAAAAAGGCTGAATTGTTGGGCTTGGCCCATGTAAAACACCAAATTGGACCGGGCTGATACTTATCAACGACCAATTCAATTGGTCGCAATTTTGCCACGTCAGCTTGCCATGTTGGATCCGACGTGGCCTGGGTAGACTGCCAGCGACAAAAACAATTGGTCGTAGGATCAACGACCTTTTGTTTTGGTCGTTGCCTTCTACGACTATATCACAGAGAAGGTCGTTAATTTTCATTAAAGACGGTCAGCTTTAGACTAATTGTTTTTGTCATAAAAAGGTCACAAATGGAAAACAATGACCATTCAACGACCAATAATGATGGTCGCAAGTTGACATATTTCTTGTAGTGCTAGGGTTTAAGCTTCTGTCACTCTAGCAACCCATAATCTAATTACTACTCGACAATGCCTCCCTTAGGCCCAAATATGGTGAAGTTTCACGTAGTTGATGTTCACACAACACCAGTAAGGGAAACAACAACATACATATCATCAGAATATCGAACGAATACCAAATTCACATGATTACTAATGACAAGACTTCTCCCATGTAAAAAGTAACTACTCACAAATCATACTCGTTCTCCAGATGAGAGAGGTATTGAATAGCATCAAGGATCTGAACATATAATCGTCCACCAAATAAACCAACTAGCATCAACTAGAAGATGTAATCAACACTACTAGCAACCCACAGGTACCAATCTGAGGTTTTGAGATAAAGATTGAATACAAGAGATGAACTAGGGGTTGAGATGAGATGGTGCTGGTGAAGATGTTGATGAAGATTGGTCCTCCCATGATGAGAGCATTGTTGGTGATGTTGATGGCTTTGATTTCCCCCTCCCGGAGGGAAGTCTCCCTTGTGGAATTGCTCCGCCGAAGAGCAAAAGTGCTCCTGCCCAGGTTCCGCCTCGAGACGGCGGAACTTCGTCCCGAAAGTCCTCCTATGATTTTTTCTATGGCAAATGGCATCATATAGGAGAAGATGGGCATCGGAGGATGGCCAGGGGCCCCACTCACCACCAGGGCGTGCCCAGGGGGGTGGGCGCATCCTGGTGCCTCGTGGGCACATGGTGGGCCCCCTTCTAGTATATCTTTTCTCTAGTATTTTTTATATATTCCAAAATAATTCTCCGTAAAATTTCAGTTCAATCGGAGTTCTACAGAATAGGTTTCTTTGATGTAGCTTTTTCAGGTTCAGAATTCTACCCGCCGGCAATCTCCCTCTTTATGTAAATCTTGCAAATTAAGAGAGAAAAGGCATTAGAATTGCATCACAAAGTATTACATTGATAAAAAACATCATAAATAATAGTAGGAAATCATGATGCAAATTGACATGTCAACGCCCCCAAGCATAGACCTCGGTTGTCCTCAAGCGAAAGCCGATATCGATAATCATGACCACATGTTTAGATAGATAGGTGTCGATATAAACAAAATACGGACATAGTAGTATCATGATCATTATCATAGCAGCAACATATATTATCATAGGACTTCTCATGGGCAAGTAACAGTTCATCACAACAACGAAGTATAAATCATAAACTTTCTTGAAAACTAACAAACTATATTCTCAGTCAACAAGGCAATTGCAATTCATCATATTTTCAAGAAGGGTCTCATGTAAGAGCTTTTGTTTAGCAAGTCCACATACTCAACTATCATTTAGTCTTCTATGATTGTTGACACTCACGACATATATATGGAGCAAAAGTTTCAGTCAGACACATAGAAAAATAGGGGCTTATAGTTTCACCTCCCAACTCATTTACCTCAAGGGTAATGTCAACAATAATAACTCATGATCACTCATATCCAACTGGATATATATGCCAAGATCTTTCCCCACCACATGATGCTTGCAAAAGAGAAAAATAAAAAGGAATAGTGGGGAACACTATTGACTCCTGCATGATAAGTAAATACATAAAGGTAAAAGATTGGTCCTTTGCAGAGGGAAGCAGAGATTGTCATGCGCTTTTTGTTTTTGGATGTGCAAGCTGTCAGCCCAGTGGGAACCAGGGTACCACGTGCCACCTGCCTATGGCCCATGAAGGGCCCCTTGGCCCAACTTGTGAGGCGGCCCACCAGCGGGCGCCGTGAAGCCAGCAGCCTCGCGAGGGCCTTGCCCCGTGAGGGACTTCTCTGATGAAGGACTTCACCAAGACCACCACCATGATAGGTAGCCCCGCGAGGCTCCCTCGTGAGGCGTCCCTTGCAAGGCCTCCCGAGGAGCCCCACGCAGGGCGGGTTGCATTCCCATCACGTGGATGCACTACAAAAAAAACCACTTCCGTGATGATACGTGTTTGTCACAGTAAGTCACGTTTTCTGTCATGCATGTACATCCATGATGATTTTATGACAGAATCAAGATAGTCATACCTGTGCTGTCATAGAAGTGTTCCATGACAATACCAAAATTATCATCACGGAAGTGTCCACTTCCATGACGATAAATGACGCATCATGGAAGTGGTTTCGTCAAGGGTAACTGACGCATGGCATCCACCGTAACGGGTCGCCGTTAATTTATCGGGTTCCGGTTTGGATCCGATAACCCATTAACAGCCCGGACCAATGGGGATTTTCCACGTGTAAAATTCTGATTCGCCAGAGTATCCACGTGTCAGCTCCGCATTGGGACAAGTGTCATCAAGTGAGTGGACTAGACGTGCCTATGGTATGTCAACACGTGGCTCGGCCCAACAGTGACCCGTCTAGGTTAAAAGGCTGGGCCTGTCAAAATAATCGGGCCAACCCATTAGCGGCCTACTTGAGTCAGGCCCATTCACAAGCATGGCCCATACGAGTTACACAGAATCGGCCCATCAAAGGCCCATTCTGGATTTGACAATTTCCAGCCCATCGTTAGTTCCAGCCCGTTAACAGCATGCTACGACTTTGGGCTCAATTACGGCCGGACCTTCTTTTGACCTGTTAGCAGCCCATTATAGATATGGACCAATATGCCACCGGTACGTCTTTCGGCTTTTTCTCGGCCCATTCTATAATTGGGCCAACTTCTAGCCCGTTGTGACTTTCGGCCTTTCCTAGGCCCATTCTATACATGGGCCAACTTCTAGCCCATTTTGTCTTTCGGCCTGTTAATGGCCCACACAACAGTTGGGCCTTTGACGGTGCCACCTGATTTTGGGTCCATTAGCGGCCCACGTTCCACAGGGCACAATTTTAGCCCGACGTGACTTTCAGCCTGTTAAAAGCCTAGTTTGTAAATTTGGCCTCTTTTGGCCCAAAAAACTTTCGGCCTCTTACTGGCCCGTCAAGTAAAAGGGCCGAGGCAAAATTGACATTTATTTCGTCCTGCTAGAGGCCCGCGGGTCGTTTACATTTATACGGCCCTATCGAGCTTTTGGCCTGTTAACGGCCTTATAAGAGCCGTTGTTATGGTGGGCCGCATCGATTAGGATCCACTAAATATTAAGTTGACCAGCCCAATTAAGGCCCGCTTTGACTACACATGTTTGTTCGTTCGGATGGCGTCCAAGTAATGTTTGGGCTTGTTGGCCCCTGTTTCAACGATATAACATATACAAAGAATTATCCTACTCTATACTATCGCCTCTAAAAAACCTACACTATTCAATAAACAGACTAAGGCATAGAAACGAAGAACAAACCTACACTATACAATAAAGAAATTACAGCAGATTATATCCACTGGGCATTATAATTCGGCACTAGTGATAATAAAGCATACACAAACAGCAAATTACATACACTAGGCAAATAAAGCTTACATCATGGACACGCAGCAACATAACTTACCATTTGAACTATAATCTCTTCAGAAAATACGATTGGCCGGATTCAGATAGCACAAATTTCAGTGTGCAAAATCTACAATTCCTTTGTGGTTACCTCAGTGTCTTGTCTCATTTTTTTTGACTCCTGGATCTAATACCTGCAACTCCAGTCTCAACATGTTGATTACATGTTGTGAATCATATACACGTTATCTTCCCACCTCTAGTTGATGCTCGAGAACATCAACACATTCCAATTCCAATCCATAATCATTTGGTAACGGCCATGCCGCACTGCTCTCAGATCTTTGTGTTGATGTCACTTCATCCTGAAATGTTTCTGTAAGTACACATGACTAGGGCAAAAATACAGTTACAACAGTGAAGCGAGCAAGACAGACTATCTTGTACATGGCAAAATAGGACTAACAATAATGTTACACGTCATGAAGCATAAGCAGGTGATATTTTAAAAATTATAAAAATGGTTGTCTATGCAGCCCGCATACAGAAATCTCTCTTAGCTCACCAGAGGAGCATGATGTTGGGGCCAAATTCAAAACATAGACAGGTTACAAATATAGACCACATGTAGCTACTGAACATTATATGTATATATCTTGCGTATAAGTAAGCAAGCAGTTGGCCATTCTGTAGCTCAATTAAAGTCTTAGGGAGCATAATGAACAGTAGAAGGATATATACAAACCTACTACAACAAGCAAAACTATGCAATCATTAGCCTCGTATAAACTAGATTATGAGCCTCATGCAGTAATAGTTGGTTAATAGAATTCAAAGCTTCAGGCACACTTTGCAAGAGTAATTAAATGGCAAGGCCTTTAATTATGTCAACGAATAGTTATACAAGTACCCTACATCAGGCATCATTGTTTGGGCATCTCATTAACTGAGGACAAATAAAGCAATTGAAAAGAGCAATTTAACTACGCCTCACAAACAAGCAATTGAACTGTTGAGTTGGCAGCATGCATACATGCACGCCTCAATAACATCCATGGCCTAGCTACATTTACTATATAAAGGAACAAGTAATGTAATATCGTTTGCCCCCTATGAAGTATCTCGACTAGTATGTAATCAAGATCCTATTATAGGGAGGCTAACAATGTTAATATGCGTTTGGTTATGAAATTTATGACATCGACAACTCTACCATAGCAGGAAGCAGTTTCACACTGTTCACTACTATAAGATCTTTTAGATATTTAAAAGGAGACTACATCTGTAATGAGTGAACATACACATTATAATGTGTTTACATACATCAGATTTACAAAAAAGTTAGAACATCATATAGTAGTGAGCGGAGGGAGTTTTAATCAATGGCCCAATGACTGGGTTACAGGTGAAGAACCCTACGCAAGCACAATCTCAGATAAATAGGATGTCCTGGTAATTGTAATATAGTGACTTACCATAACTGGGTGAACAGGCTCAGTGATGCTCCTTCTTTTGCAAGGCTCCTTCTGTCGTGGGAAATCACTGCCACCTATGGGGCCATCAGCCCCTTGTGGTTCGGCAGGGGGGATGAGCACATTGCACAAAGAGCGGAGAACGTAGCGCAGCACAGCAGAGATCACATGGGTAGTTTTTACCCAGGTTCGGGCCGCCGCGAGGCGTAAAACCCTACTCCTGCTTTGGTGGATTGATGGTGGGTTGTGGTGGAAACGCAGCGCTCTTGCCCCGCAGGGTTGCCTCGGGGCGAGGGCAGCTACGCGCGTATGAGTGTACAAGGGTCCGAATCCTTTCTATGGTTTCCATGGCCCTCCTTTTATAGATCAAGGGGTCACCACAATGGAAAATCAGTCATTGTGTACTGATTAGATAGCGAACAGTGCTATCATACCTAACTCTACAGTCATAGCAGGGCGCATTAAATGCGCCACTTAGTGTCACATCATGGCGTGCCCGGCAAGCCTTGTCGGGCTGCTCGGCCACCTTTTCGCCTGTTTGCTTGACACGTCTCTGGACGGGTGTCATTTGGAGGTGGTTTCCACAGGAAGTGGCTGCCACGTGCCAAATAACAGCCATTTAGTCACTTGGGGGCTTGACACCCCACCGATTGATGACTTGCATCGCTGTGAGGTGGAGCGGTGGAGCCTTGGCGGGGTAGTTTGCCTTGGTCGCGCCTGGCAGGCCTGCCGGGATGGTCTTGAGGCTTGTCTTCGGGGCCACCTCGACCTCGCCAGGCTCGCCTGCCCGGCAATGGAGGCTTTCCCTTAGTGGTGTCTTGGTCTGGACTTGGACATCGCGAGCTTGCCTCCAAGCTTGTGTACAATATGGGCAACATACCTGGGGTTTGTTGCACCAACATGAGCCCCTGTTCCTGGCCTGAACACGCTGCCGAGCGTCGTCGGGGTAGGCCCTGTCAAGTACATGGGCGAGGAGGCTTGCGGAGGTTTGTCCTTTGAGGTCTTCTTTGCTTCTTCATTAGCCTGAGCTTGGATCAGTTTCCAGTTTTCCCGCGCATCGCGTAACGCCAATTGTGGTGGGGCCATCTTTGCAATGGCCCATGAATGACTTTAACGCACGGGCGAGTAACTGCCAATTCACTCTTCCCACCACGCTCTTATCTCCGGCCACGTATGCTGCATGCATTGAGTGGGGTAGGTAACGGAGGCACGTGGTGCGGGAGAGCGTCAAGGCAGGGGCCCGTCCTTCTTGGATTGGTGGAGATGGACGGCGGTTACCCGTCGAGGGATCAGCTCCCAGCCCCCAGCCCGCCTATATAAAAGGGGGCGAGGGGAAGCGGAAATGCCCATCCACACACCTTTTCTCCTCGTTTCCTTCTTTCTCCCAGTAGTCTTGAGAGGGAGAGACTGGGGGCAGGCCCCGGGCTCGGGCTTGGGGTTGATGACGCTGAATGCTTGTATAGGTGCCTGGGGAGTAGAAGGGCGTGGTCGCGCCTTTGCCGAGACAATACCCCTCTCCCGTCTTTGCACATGCCTCAGGAGGGCATGCAGGCGGTGCGGCGGTAGCGCCGGAGGTAGTGACTCTGGTGTGCTCGTCGCCGGGCCGCCCGGGGCTTCAATTCCAGTGAGGGGCTATGTGAGCGACACCATGCCGGAGCCCACAAAGTGTGGTAGTCGCTCGTGGCCTATCCCCTTTTCCCCTGTGATGCTGAGGGGAGACCGCGGGAGTGGTTCGCCATTGGTAACGGCAGATCCCTTCCTTCGGGGTACTGCCTGCCTTGCGTATGAGTGGGTTCCTTGTGCCCGCGTATGCTTCTTCAGGGGACGGCATCCTTCTAACTTCGGGTTGATGGAGACGACCATGGTCTCTGTGGAGCCTCCCGAAGCACCCGACGCCCGTCCTAGCTGCCGTGGCGGGGGCTTGAGAGGCGGCAGACGCGCCTCTTCGAGCGACGGCGACGAGGAGGGTGGCAGCAACCCACGATGCGTCAAGAGCGGGGATGACCGCTCCGACATGGCGTGATTGCCGGCAGCACCATCGTCTCTGGCTGGGCATCGACAGCGCCACCACCTGCACCTGCCCTCCGGTTTCTTCCTCTAGCCCGAGAATGGCGTCCTCCTGATCCTGGGGAGATGCCGAATCCCAGCCAAGCCTTCCCTCCGTCTTCTTTGTCTCCCCCTGCAGTTCCAAGAAGGGGAGGGACAGAGCAAAGGCATCACGGGCATTTATCTTTTTTCAATCTAAAATATATAGGCACTTGCCAAAGTTTGGTCTAAATAATGTAATCTTCTTTATCCATGTTGGTGTTCTGTAAGATCTGTACTTGTTCATCAGCATATTAAAAAATACAAGCTTTGCCGGGCACTTGTGCGTGCATCATACCCATGCAGAGGTGAAATGCCTCTATACGTTGAAGTAAACAAGTTATCTCCAGCAAGCTATCCTGCCGGTACCCTCGAATTGTTGCCGTGGGTCTAAGCCTGCCGGGCACAAATCGCAAAGAGGGACCAGCCCCCCGCCAAGCCTTCTCCGCCAAAGGCCACTGCGACCATCCTGACCGAAGCAACGTTCGAGTCAAAGGATGGGAGCACCTAAGTTTCGAAGGTGACGAGGTTTTCATATGCACAAGTTTCTACTTACAGAACACGTAAGGATAAGAAGAGAACTTATCTGTTTGGCTTGCCGAGGATCATCACGTAGGCTTGTCTTCATTTCTTCTTTTTGGGACCAAGTCCACGGCAAGAACCCTGCAACTTAATGCAGATGAAAACAATGCCTCAGGCAACCTTATCTACATGATCATGCTATGCTCATGATATGCTTATGCATGCATGCAAGTTTTGGGGGCCCCCCAGCGCTTCGTTTATTTTTGTTGCTCAGGGTCTGCGCCTGGCTTTGTACAAGGGGTTACATGCAACATCAGCAAGGCCTGTACAAAAGGGTGGCTGCCAGGCAGGGTCCGACAGCCACGCCTTATGGGTAGAACTTACGTAGATGCTCAATGTTCCATGAGTTTTGCAACTGAATGCCATCTCCGGTCTCCAGACGGACTGCGCCAGGTCTGGTGACTCGTACTACCCGGTAAGGGCCTTCCCACTTCGGCGTCAACTTGTTTGTACCCTTGGCGGACTGAACACGCCTAAGGACAAGGTCACCTTCCTCAAAACCCCGGGCACGAACCCTGCGTCTGTTATAGCGATGCAGGGCTTGCTGGTAGCGTGCAACACGCGTAGTGGCCCGGAGACGGTTCTCCTCAAGTAGCACAGCGTCGTCACGTCGGTGCCGTTCCTATGCTACTTCATCGTAGGCAAGCACTCGAGGAGATCCGAATATGAGTTCCGTGGGGATAACTGCTTCTGCCCCATAGACTAGGGAGAAGGGAGTCTACCTGGTAGCTCGATTTGGTGTCATTCTGAGGGATCAAAGAACCACTGGCAACTCGTCGATCCATCGCCTGCCACACTTCTACAGTCTATCAATGGTTCTTGTCTTGTGACCTCACAGCACTTCAGCGTTCGCCCTCTCAGCTTGTCCGTTGCTTCTGGGATGGGCGACAGAGGCAAATGAGATCATGCTTCCGAGGGCATGAACATATTGCATGAAGGCGCGGCTCGTGAATTGGGTGCCATTGTCGGTGATGATTCGGGCAGGCACCCCGAAGCGGCACACCAATCCTTTAAAGAACTTGATAGCTGACTGTGCGGTCACCTTTCTCACGGGCTCCACCTCTGGCCACTTTGTGAACTTGTCGATAGCGACGAACAAGAACTCAAAGCCCCC
The DNA here is from genome assembly GCA_011799875.1 of Thinopyrum elongatum. Lineage (NCBI taxonomy): Eukaryota > Viridiplantae > Streptophyta > Magnoliopsida > Poales > Poaceae > Thinopyrum > Thinopyrum elongatum. Next base: position 358,966,149 of record CM022300.1, on the reverse strand, counting down.
GATAGCACGGGGGAAGGGGCCCAAGATATCGAGCCCCCAGACCGAGAAGGGCCATGACAAAGGGATCGCCTGAAGAGCTTGGGGAGGCTGATAGATGTTCTTGGAGTGGAACTGGTAGGCTTCACATTTGGTGACGAGCTCAACTACATCTTGGAGGGCTTTGGGCCAATAGAAACCTTGCCGGAAGGCTTTTCCATCCAGAGCTCTTGATCCAATGTGTGAGCCGCACATACCCTTGTGTACCTCTACCAACAGTTCCTTTCCTTCCTCCCGGCAAATGCACTTCAATTTCACACCGTTGGGCCTCCTTCTGTACAGCGTGTCATCAACAAACTGATACATACTGGCCCTTCGGGCTACTCTTTCAGCTTCTTCTTGCTCTTCGGGGAGTTCTCCAGTTTGGAGGAAATGGACTATGTGCCGTGCCCATGTTGGGGCCAGGGGCTTGGCAACAAGGACCAGCGGCACCTCCTCATTCGCAGGAGCAAACTTCTCGACCGCAGGGACCGGTGGTCTGGTGGGATGGTGCGGCTCACTGATCGAAGGGGAGTTGTTCCTGCCAAGCTCTTTGCCAGGAGCCTCGAGAGGCTCTGCCAGGTGAGGCTTGCCAGAGTCCAGTTTCCTCCTCTTTCTGGCCATTATTGCCGGGGATACGGAGGGCTGAGTCAGATGGAGAACAAAAGTCCCTGGTTCCACAGGGAGTTTTTGCGCAGCGCACTTTGACAGATGATCAGCAATGCTGTTTTCCGCACGGGGCACCTGCTCTGTTTGCAATCCGTCAAAGCGCTCCTCCAACTTTCTCACTTCCTCGACGTATGCCTCCATCAACGGGCTTTGGTAATCCTTGTTGACTTGTCTCACCACAACTTGTGAATCTCCGCGGATGATCAGCTTCTTGATTCCTAGTTCTGTTGCAATCCTGAGCCCGGCAAGGAGCCCTTCATACTCTACAGTATTATTGGTAGTCTTCTCCCAGGGAAAGTGCATCTGGATGATGTACTTAAGGTGCTCCCTAGTGGGGGCTACAAGAAGCACGCCAGCCCCTGCACCTTGTAGGGAGAAGGCACCATCGAAATACATAATCCATTCTTGGGGCGCTTCCTTGCCGGGGATAACTGTCTCCAACACTTCTTCATCAGGAGTTGGTGTCCACTCTGCAATGAACTCTGCTAGTGCTCTGCTCTGAATAGTTGACGTGCTTTCAAACTTCAAACCAAAGCTGGACAACTCCAAAGCCCATTCCACAATCCTGCTGGTGGCCTCGGGGTTTTGAAGTATGCGTTGCAAGGGGAAGCGGGTGACAACTGTGATCTCGTGGGCTTGGAAGTAGTGGCGCAGTTTCCTTGAGGCCATGATGAGGCCAAAAATCAACTTTTGGACGCCAGAGTACCTCGATCTAGCTCCCTATAACAGGGAGCTGATGAAGTACACTGGGTGCTGCACCACTTTCTTCTTTGCTGCAACCATAGAACTACTTCCGCTGCCCTGCCTTTCTTCGCTCTGGACTGACTCTAGTCTTGCCGGGACTGGTTCGCTTTCCTCTTTAGAGGGGACAGTGGTTGTGGCTGCCGTGTCATCCACTTCCCGCTGTGCCACCAGTGCCGCACTAACCACTTGATTGGTTGCCGCTAAGTATAGCAGCAGCGGCACTTGTGGTTTGGGAGCGACCAAGGTGGGCACAGAGGAAAGATAGGTCTTCAAATCTTGCAGTGCAGCGTCTGCCTCTGGAGTCCACTTCACGGGTCCTGCCTTCTTCAAGATTTTAAAGAACGGCAGGGCGGGCTCGGCAAACTTGGAAATGAACCTGCTCAGTGCAGCCACGCATCCAATCAAATGCCTCACGTGCTTGACTGTCTTGGGTGCTTGAATTTGCTCGATAGCCTTGATCTTGTCGAGGTTGGCCTCTATCCCTCGATGAGACACAAAGAAGCCAAGCACAAAGAAGCCAAGTAGCTTGCCGGAGGGAACTCCACACACACACTTCTCTGGGTTCAGCTTCATGTTGATCCTGCGCAGATTAGCAAAGGTTTCTTCCAAATCCTGGATGAGGGTTGATCTGTCCTTGGTCTTGACCACAATATCATGCATGTAAGCTTCAATGTTTCTTTGCAGCTGGGATTCAAAGCCAATCTATACTGCTCTTGCAAAAGTGGATCCGGCGCTCTTTAACCCGAAGGGCATACGTACAAAGCAGTACGTGCCACATGGGGTTATGAATGCGGTCTTCTCTTCGTCTTCCTTGGACATGAAAATCTAGTGGTATCCAGAGTATGCGTCCAGAAAAGAGAGCAAGTCGCACCCAGAGGTGGAATCCACAATCTGGTCGATGCGCGGCAAGGGAAATGGGTCCTTCGGGCATGCCTTGTTTAGATCCGTAAAATCTATGCAAAGCCTCCATTTCCCATTAGCCTTGCGTACCACCACAGGATTTGCTAACCATGTTGGATGTAGTACTCCTCTGACCAGACCAGCTGCCTCAAGTTTCTTGATCTCCTCGGCAATAAACTGTTGCCACTCTAAAGCTTGCTTCCGGACCTTCTGCTTGACGGGCTGGGCATGCAGGCAGATAGCAAGGTGGTGCTCGATTACCTCCCTGGGAACACCGGGGATATCAGATGGTTGCCAGGCAAACACATCGATATTCACCCGCAGGAAGGCAACGAGCGCGCTTTCCTATTTGTCATCAAGGGTGGCACTGATAGTGAAGGTACCATCAGCGCCAGCCAGCCCAGCCGGGACCTTCTTCATAGCAGGTGCAGCAGCTTTGGATCTCTTGCTATTGGAACTCTCCGGCAAGTCATCAATAGGCGCAGGACACTCCGGAGAGGCACGCTTCCCGGATTCCTTGCTGGCATCCTTGCTAGATCTCTTCATTTTCTTACTTTCCTTGGCGGGAGCAGTGGTTTCTGCAGCCTCAGCAGCGACCGCCTCCCGGTACATCTTGTCCACACATATGACTGCGTCCTTCTGATCTGACGGAATGGAAATGACTCCTATCGGCCCTGGCATCTTCAAGGTGTTGTAGGCATAGTGGGATGCCACCATGAACTTGGCCAGAGCTGGGCGACCAAGGATTCCATTGTACGGCAAGGGGAGGTCAACCACGTCAAACATGATCTTCTCAGTCTGGTAGTTTAACTCCCCTCCGAATGTCACCGACAGCGTGATCTTTCCCTTAGGACGACTCCTGCCGGGGTTGATTCCTTGGAACGTGCCAGTAACCTTGAGCTCCTCATCTACTATCTGAAGATTGCTGATGACCTTTGGAGATATCAGATTCAACCCGGCCCCGTCGTCAACCAACATCTTTTTGACTTCGAGGTTGCGTATTGTTGGTGAGACCAACAACGGCAAGCACCCTACCGCGGTGGTGCGGTCAGGGTGATCCTCTTCATCAGAGATGATGGGCATGCAGGACCACTTGAGCGGGTTCCGAGAATCTGCTGCTGGCTCCATGGCATTGACTTCACGCACCCATTGTTTAAGTTGGCGGTGAGAGGAGTGCAGAGATGCACCCCCGTCAACGTACAGGGCGTCAGTGGCTTTCTGGAACTCCTGCTCGCTGGTTTCCTCTTCATCTCCTTCATCAGTCTCACCATCACAATCCTTCTTCTCACGGCCTCTGGTGGGTTTCCCTTGGGACTGAGGAGCCTTGCCGGGGCGACTTACTCCACCGCCTCGGCCCTTCCCGCCAGCACCATCCTGGTTTTTCTCCTTATCACGCTTCTCTGGCATCTCTGGCTTGAATGTGCGGGAAGATGGCCAACAGACTTGCCGCAGTTTACAAGTGAAGGTGGGGCACCCAACCTTAAAAGGTAGGTACCCACCCTCACCGGGTGTAGGCTCATCTATGTCAGGGCCATTGTGCCTATCAGACTAGCGGTGGGTGTCGTGGCGCCGCTTGATGGTGACGCGCGCGCCTTCCCCTCGCCTGTCTTCCTGGGCCTGCCACTGGTCTCGACGTGCTCGAGGGACGGACGAAGCCATCGATACGTCATCGAGTTCTTGATCGCGTGGCTCTGGCCTTGGCCCCCGCGTAGGCTGCCGCGGAGGGGACTGCACCATGGGGTGGCCCCTTCGGCACGGCCAGCAGCGTGGGCCGTTGTCGTCGCCTAGGGAGGCCTTGGCAGGCTAGCTCGCTGTGATCCTCCCGCCTTGGTGAAACCAATCAGGCTTTTAATGGTGGCTGTCCACTCATCCATCTGATCGGCTGCCAGTGGAAATCTCAACAGCAGCTGGGCCTGTGCCATAGCCTCCAAAGCGGTGCTTGGCATGGATGACGACGTAGACCGTAGCGTCGACTGGCTCCTCATGGTGCCGGTAGTAGCTGCGCCGTGTTCTCGTCATCGTGAGCCCGTCGCCAGGGTGGAGTGGTGATGAGGTGGAGGCGCTTGAGGGCCAGCGGCTCCGTTTGGCGCATCAGCTGGGGCAGCTCGTTCTGGGAGTGGCGCACGCCCTCTGGCCGCGCCCGCAGCGGGAGCGGCCGGAGAGTTGCGATTCGCCCCAGAGCGAGTGCCACCACAGCGGCTGTGCCCTTCGGCCGGGCGGAGATGTGCAGACGGAATGATTTCTCCACCCGTACCTCGTGGAGCATGGCCGCTGGGATGCTGTCCTTCCATGGTGCCTTCTGCCCTTGTTTCAGCCGCAGGGGAGGTGGTGACGCCGCCGCCTACGCGGCCACGTCCCCCGCAGCGGCCATGTCTCCCTGCGTCCCCGTAGCCCCCGCGGCGTCGACTGCCGCGTGCGACGGGGCCTTCGAAGTGGACAGATGGGTTGCAGCACCAGGCTTCTTCTTGGGCGCCATGGATGATGGAGCCGTCGATGAAGAAGATGATGAAGATGATGCGCTGCCTACGCTTCTCGGGTTCGCGCATGTGCTTCCCCCTACCTGGCGCACCAAAGATGTCGTGGGAAACCACGGCCACCTATGGGGCCATCAGCCCCTTGTGGTTCGGCAGGGGGGATGGGCACATTGCACAAAGAGCGGAGAATGTAGCGCAGCACGACAGAGATCACACGGGCAGTTTTTACCCAGGTTCGGGCCGCCGCGAGGCATAAAACCCTACTCCTCCTTTGGTGGATTGATGGTGGGTTGTGGTGGAAACGCAGCGCTCTTGCCCGGCAGGGTTGCCTCGGGGCGAGGGCAGCTATGCGCGTATGAGTGTACAAGGGTCCGAGTCCTTTCTATGGTTGCCATGGCCCTCCTTTTATAGATTAAGGGGTCACCACAATGGCAAATCAGTCATTGTGTACTGATTAGATAGCGAATAGTGCTATCATACCTAACTCTGCAGTCAGAGTAGGTGCATTAAATGCGCTGCTTAGTGTCACATCATGGCGTGCCCGGCAAGCCTTGCCGGGCTGCTCGGCCACCTTTTCGCCTGTCTGCTTGACACGTCTCTGGACGGGTGTCATTTCGAGGTGGTTTCCATAGGAAGTGGCTACCATGTGCCAAATAACAGCCACTTAGTCACTTGGGGGCTTGACACCGCACCGATCAATGACTTGCGTCACTGTGAGGTGGAGCGGTGGAGCCTTGGTGGGGTAGTTTGCCTTGGTCGCGCCCGGCAGGCCTGCCGGGACGGTCTTGAGGCTTGTCTTCGGGGCCACCTCGACCTCGCCGGGCTCGCCTGCCCGGCAAGGGAGGCTTTCCCTTAGTGGTGTCTTGCTCATTTAGCTTGTCTTGGTCTGGACTTGTCTCCAAGCCTGTGTACAGTCTGGGCAACATACCTGGGGTTTGTTGCACCGACACCTTCCTAACATCTTGTACATGGAAATCCTCAATCTTATCTTCATTGCACCCCCTCTACAAGGTGACACAAACTAGTTACTAGTCTCCTTGGAAGATAAATATGCATACTTTCCAGTTTGTGAACAACACCAAAGGATGAGTTTGTAACAAAACAACACCATATAATGAAACATGCCACATCTCTTGCACACAATGAAATGAGCGTTCACTATGTGTGCGTTGTGTAAAAACTAGGCATACCTTCGAACTGGACCTCCAAGTACTCTTGGAGAGCCTACTTTAGTGTACAACCAAACCTTTATGTCACCTATTAGTTATACAAGCCCCACTACAGCAGCCCTTATTGTTTAAATCATTGACAAGCTCTGTTAGGTCAAGAACAACAAGTAATCAAAGCAAACAGTCCTAGTATGGCTGGCTGATACAAACAAGCAATTGAACAAATGTATGAGCAAATCTTGCACAACACTGAATTACATATCAAGAAAAGAAGCATAGAAGGAGGCTTAAAGACCATCACTTGACTGACCAGATTTAAGGGGCATTTAAACATCATGTGCAACGAATGAACTAACATAAACATTGCATATTGCAGATTCTATAATGAAATGCACATGTATTAGGTTCTGCCATGTTTGATGCCTAAATGTACACTATAGCAGGCAGGAGTGCTTCATCGTTGCATGCACAATTGAATTGCAGGTTAAGGGCCAGTTCTATTCCGCCTTTTTAGAGCTTATTGTCAAAATAAGCCATAAAAGATGTAAAGAACTTGTTTTTGAGTTATGGGCTTGGGCTTAACTTATTTCGCTTGGGGGGGGGGTGCTTCGCGTAGAAGCTCACTAAAAATTGAAGGGAAGGGGAATAGCAAAATGACTCTGTTGTCTGCCTATATTACACTCAAAATGCCACTGCTCACGCCCACATCACACCTGACCCTCAAGGAAAAACAAACATGCAAGCTTTCATTGCCCTGCCCGCTTACATCTCCTCTCCCCTTTCCCTCTACCTCTATCCCCTGCTTGCAGCGCTAGGGTTCCTCTAGCGAGCCACCGCCACAGGTCCCATCTGGCCTACTCCTCGATGATGCTCTGTCCAGCTAGGGTACATGGCCGGCAGGTAGCGCCCAATCTCCCCGGCTGCTCCTCCCTCTGGCGCCGCCCCTCACTCTCATGGTCTCCAGCAGCTGCTCCGCTATGGTTCGTCCAACGCACTACTCCGGGGGTCGCCACACAACTACGGCCGATGCCCCAGTCCGGCAGAAGACACCTCATTCCCCCTCCCCTCCTCCCAGGCCGTTGAAGGATGAGCTCATCCAACAAGGTGAGGATCTCCTTAGTTTTTTGCCAATTTTTCATTCTGATCCACTATACGATGAATTGCTATGAGCTGCTGCTGCTATATGATGCATTGCTATGAGCTGCTCCTGCTGCTGCTATATGATGAATTACTATGAGCTGTTGCTGCTATATGATGAATTGCTATGAGCTGCTGCTGTATGATGAGTTGCTATGAGCTGCTCCTGCTGCTGCTATATGATGAATTGCTATGAGGTGCTCCTGCTGCTATATGATGAATTGCTATGAGCTGCTGCTGGTATATGATGAATTGCTAGCTGCTACTGCTGCTGTATGATGAGTTGCTACGAGTTGCTGCTGCTATATAATGCTTTCAGGTGGTGCTGCTATATGATAATAACCAGCCACTTGGACCATTGAATTTCGATAAATAAGGGTTCTTCATTTAAATTTAGGCAATGCGTTCTTCATTTAAATTAGGCAATGGGCTCTCTATGGAAGACATTGACCAAAGTATATTGTGCCAAGTAGATGGTATCTTTGTATTTGCATTTTGAACAAAGATTGATGGTCTGTTTTCCTATCATATTAATTACTGCACTGGGTTCAATTTGTGATGTTTGCAAGTCAAATTAATTTTCATATGGGCAACAAAATGACAAAATATAATGCAATCTAGACTTTTCACTGATCATACTACAGATAAGTTGAGAAAGCAGGCAATGAAAAGAACTAGTTGGCTTATTATCTGGAGCTTATATTCAAAGGGGCTTATTTTCTTAGGATAACTCGAAATAACTGTCACTAAGAACCCTGGCCGACAGCACTGACATACAAATAACATGTCACGATGATTGCAATGGAGTGACCTACCATAGCACACTGTATAGGCTCACCGCTGCCTCTCCTTTTTTTGCAATGTTCCATGAAATTGCCACATACATCTTGTACTAAGAAATCTTGTAATTTTTCATTGCGGCACCCCATCTACAAGTTGACATGGCTAATTTGAGATATCTATACATGATAATACATTGCATATCCCTTGCGCATATTTAAACCACCAATTAACGATTGTGTGCATAGCATAAACTAGCCATGACTCTGTGTACTGGACTAGCAGGCACTCTAAGGGAGCCTAATGTACTGCACTGGAATTCCTACATGCCACCTACGATTTTGTATAATGTACTACCTCTATTCCTAAATATATGTCTTTGTAGAGATTCCACTATGGACCACATATAGATGTATATAGATGCATTTTAGAGTGTAGATTCACTCATTTTGCTCTGTATGTAGTCTATAGTGGAATCTCTACAAAGACTTATATTTAGGATGGAGGGAGTATCATGTATGACATCCACATATCTAATTTAGCAGCCAGTAGTGGAAATCATTGTCTGCACACAGGGATTACTGGTCGAAAATCCTAGCAAAGCACGCTGGCAGGAACACAACAATACAAGAGAGAGACGCACTTACAAGATCATAGCAATGCCTCTGTCCAGGATGTTGGTTGGCCAGGCTATCAGATCCAGAAGAAACATCGTCCTTGTAGTTCTTGCCTGCTGCATAACATGTAATAGCGACCTGTTAGTATATTTGAAGTACATCGGGCAGGTGATGCTGGACGGGTTTAAAGATGACAAGTACCTAGGCCGCGGCGGGTGGTTGGCATCTTGCCAGACGGTGGGAATTAGGTTAGAAACGTCACAGGTGATGACACTGTGCTGGCTGTCGGGGTCCGGTAAGGAGATCTAGAACCGTGGAGTAGGGTGTTTGTGTAGCGGCTCTGGTAGGTTGGACTACAATGTGGGCGAAGAGGATCTGAGGCCGTGGACGAGGGCATCGGTGAAGCTGCTCCCGTGGTTGGGTTCAGGATGGTGTTGACGATGCGGATCTGCGGTCGTGGACGGAGCGTCAGAAGCTGCTCCTGTAGGTTAGATGAGGGTGCGATGAAGTGGATCTAAGGCCGTGGACTTGGGCGTTGGCAAAGCGGCCCCGGTATGGTTGAGACTGGTATAGGTGAAGCTACTATGGTAGGGTTGAGGATGGTGTCAGCAAAGCGGCTCCAGCAGGGTTGAGGAAGGTGTCGGCGAAGAGGATCAGAGGCCGTCAACGGGGGCGTCGGTGGGGCGGCTCTGGGGGTGTGGACGAAGCGTCTCCGGGGGGAGAACGAAGGAGCCGCTACAGATGCGCTGCGGTTGATGAGAGTACCGGCGAAGCTGATCCGGCACTATGGACAAGGCTAGCACTGAATGGGCTATGGTACAGTGGTGGATGAGCAGTCTACTTGTTTCTAGGGGAGGTGGGAGGGGTAGATGCGGCCGCAGAAGTAGATCCAGCGAGGTGGACGACGTTGGCAGTGAATGGGCTCTGGTACGCTGGTGGATGAGCAGTCTAGGGTTTCGAGAGGGGAGGGGTAGAAAGGCCGATGAAGTACGGATGGCGTGATGTAAGATGCTCTGGTGCTGTGAAGTAGTCGTTTTTGCGAGAGGGGGAGAGGAAATGGGGGTGTCGTGTGGTGGGGGGAACCGGAAGTTACCAAAGCAACCCCGACCTGTTATGTAAATGAGGGCCGTATTATAACTATTGTTCTCCGTGCACCAAAGACAAAAGGCAAATTTCGCATGCTAAAGACTAGGTGGCGGAAATTTTAGGAGGTGGGAGATTTTGCCGCCCGCGGGATCGTTCGTATCCAGTTTTAACTAATTTTGGACAGTGCTAGCGGGAAGGTCATGTGAGACTGTGTACACGGGGCACATGTCAGCAATTAATAACTGGTATAAGGTCCACCCCAGAAAAAAAGACAATAACTCGGGATGATGCACCGATAACTTGGACATTCACATGGGCGCGTCCAATCGTACGGGTGTAGAGGCGCGTTCACAAAAAAAAGGATCAAACGCTCAGCCTATGAATTTCTTGTGTAAATATATAATTTAGTGCCATTGGTATTTATTTTAAACACAATGCATTGACATGTTAATTTCAATTATATTGCACAGTAACAAATGGATAATATAGATGCACAAAAGAAATGGATATTGTAGTCCGCTACTTAAAAGTGTTACCTCATATGATTACATGGCCTCCATTTCATAAATTGCGTACCCGTTGAATTCATATATGAATATTACATATATTACTTCATAATAGAACCTTAAATCATCCAAGACTAATGAATTTGAATGCAAAACTAACAATGGTGCATGTACATGATAACTACAGTGGTTGTTTGAAGAAACATCACTATAACTTTGGCATGCACAATTGAAAAAGACTATTTGGAAAAAAATGCGATATGTGAGTGTCCAATCTTTGTAGCGTTGAATCGATATTGTATCGTTGGCCATGATACGAAGTAGATATTGATTATGTTCAAGCGATGCACGTCCACGGTCACTAGATAGTGATACGTGAATGAATTGTGCAATCTCTCTCACACGCATACATATCTCATTTCTTCGTCGGCATCGGAATCACACACGTGCACTTCGTGTATTTCTCTCCCTCCGTCAAGGTTAGAATTCGTCTTTCTACCCCGTCCTACAAGTCTCTCACACAAAACACACACGCTCTCTCTGTCAAACACGCCCACCCCTTTAATCCCGCCCACCCACCACCACTAATGTCTCAAAGTATAACTATGTCTCGCACACATATGCATAAGGTTAACTCGAGTCCCAGAACCATATGAATACATAAATGGGATTCCAACAGAGCACCTTTTGTTTTGAGATTTCGCTCACACACACACCCGTGAGACATTGTTTATCTCTTCATTTTTTCCGGCACTTGCATGCACACCGCTTCATTATCTCCATGATGCTTTAAGTATGCCTCACACACATGCTATCTACCTATCCCTTAATATAGATATGTATCACACAAACTCCTTCACCCTATATCTAAGTGTCACTGGCACCCCCCCCCACACACACTTCCCGACACTGAACGAGTAGGGTGACACCTCGATCTTGATACTAATCTATCTACTAGCTTCTCTCTCAAACACACACACACACACTCGTTAGTTGTGCTTTTGTGCCTACCATGCGCACACTCTAGATATGTCTTTCTCTCCCTCCCCCTCCCCACCCCCCAACAATGACAGCAGAAGGGTGACACCTCAATCTTGATCTTAATATATCCATTGGCTTCTCTCTCAAACACACACACACACACACACACACACTCGCTAGTTGTGTCTCTGTGCCTCGCTCACACACACTCGATACGTCTTTCTCTCTGTAGCCCCCCTCGATATGTAGATTTCTCGCGCGGGCACAGCTATAGTGAGGATGACGCTGAACCCAGTGTGCCTTGTTTTTACCGGCCTCGTGTGATATTTTTCACCCTGTTTTTTGTTAATTAACAAGGCAACCTTTTCTTTGTTATTACTAGTAAATTTGAGATCATTTGGGGCAGACATAAAATACATCACTTCAACCCAATTATCGCAGTAACTATTTAAAATGAAATGTATCTCTTGTCCGGCGGACACTTGTGGGGTCGACGAAGGTCCTTGCAAGAGACGAAGCAACCAAGAGACCACCTGTGTACGCAGTCATCGCCTCGGCGGTGGCCTTCATGGGACCCAAGTGGCGGCGGCCTCCCGTGTTCTACTTCCCCTTGATGATGGCGGCGGACACAGAGAAGCTGGCCACCGACTCGTCGCTCTCCATGCAACTGGCTTCTGTCTCTGCCTGCATGGCGCTGCCGCAGGCACGGGAGGCGCGGCCACACACACGGGAGGCGCGGCCACCGCAGACACGGGAGGCGCGGCCGCAGACACTGGTGACACGATACGACGTGGCAACGACGACGCCCGTGCCGCCGTGCCAGCGTGGAGCAACTCGACACTCCTCATCGAGCTGAATTGGAGTGGTGACTTGCTGAACCACGCGCCGACTTGGGGCGGCAACTGGCTCTGTCGGGCCAGGCGAGGTAGGTGAAGCACCGAGCGGCCTCGCTCATATTCGGAGGGCTCGGCGGGCCACCCAGCCGGCTAGTATGCGGAGAACGGCTCCTCAGAAGCCATCGGAAGAGTGGAGAAAATGGTGAAGGAGGAGATGGGGGAGCGGCGGAGGGTGCGATTCTTGCCCGCCGTCTGGCCTTGTTTAAATAGAGGGCGGACGGTAGGAGCTTCGCCGGCGTCTGGCCTCACTTAAACTGACGGCGGACGGGAGGAGCTCGGCCAGTGTTGCATTTAATTCTGGCCCGCTCATGAACGGACGTGTGGCCGGAGTAGGTTTCTCGGTTTGCATGCGGGTTTAACGGAGGCGTTTGATGGAGGCGACGAGGCGTGTTCAGCCGGGCGTGCAGTGGGTGGCGCAGTACTATTGGCGTTCTGGGAACCAGGGTACCCATACTTGCCTGCCTGTGGCCCATGGCGTGGCTTCATCAACGGCATGGTACGGCCCATCTACAAGACTACCAAGACAAGACCCTCGCGAGGGGCCAAGCCTCACGAGGCAGACGACGCCAAGACCTCCCGAGGGAGCGGCCTCCCCAGGCTGCCTCCTGAGGAGCGGAGATTCCTATGTAGGTGCCCAAACCTCATGAGGTTGCGGTGACGCAAGCCATGGCGACCAAGGCCAGGCGGGCGCCAGCGGGCACAGAGGAGACAATTTCCTCTTTGGTGCTAAGGAGTCAAGCGCAGGTGTGGGTTCTCGAGGACTCAGGCAAAGGTTTCCATTCCTGTGCAATCAGACCAAGACCACCAGGACGGTAGGACGAATGTCATCACCGAGCCCACCATAGCGTCATGCCAGAAGCTTTGCAGGCGAAGACCATCTTTCGTCAGGATAAGATGTACTACTTGTCCCCTTTCAAATTGGCCGTTGTGGAATCCCTTCCCGCCTACGTTTTGGGAAGAGGACCAAGGCCACTATAAATATAGGCTAGCCACCACCGTAGAGCAGGACGAACCCCCCGGGATCAGATCCTTTCCACCCTCACCAGAGCAGACCTCGCGAGGTTGTTCATCCCTTGTACTTGTTCATCCTCAGCCCCTCATGAGGAAAATCCACCACAAAGCAGGAGTAGGGTCTTACACCGCAAGGTGGCCTGAACTTGGGTAAACTGCCGTGTTCATCTTCTTCCTTGTTCCTCGAGCTAGGCCGTAGGGCGACGAGCTGGAGTTCTTCACACACGCCCCAGAGTTCGAACCTTTCTTGGGTCTGCGGAGCCCTGAATCCGACATTTGCCGCGCCAGGTAGGGGCGTGTCGAAGCCTCTCTTCCACCGTTCGCTCCGCCACCATGCCGTCGTTCCTATGGCCGACGCTCGCCATGTCCGTGCCGAGCGCCGAGCCGCTCGTGTCGCCCAGATGGCTCCCGCGGGCAACGGCGCTCCTCGCCGTTCTTCCTCCCCGGTGGCTAACGGTGCCACTGACCCTACTACTCACGAGCAGTAGGACTCGTCGCTGCCACCATCCGTTCGGTGCGACGGCCGCACCACGACCCCATCACCAACTCCAGCCGCGGCATCGCCTTCTCACGTTCGTCGCTGGCTGGTGAACGCACATGCTGCGCTGCTCATGGTGCGTGAGCTTCTCCGCTATCATTCGGCCAACGACCTCTACGTCGACTGGCTCGCCCGCATCTTCGAGCTCGTCAATGCCACCGGTGAGGCCCCTGCACCGTCCCGTTTGCCTCATCCTCCGATGTCCCTGGCGGGCGACGTGGCTCACGGCGCGCCTCCCCCTCCTCCTCTGCATGGTGCGGACCCCGAGCCCAGGCATGAGGCACCCCAGCGCAACCCGCCGCGCAGAGCGCCGGCGCGCGATGAAGAAAGCTGCCAGGTGGTGTAGCGGCCCCAAGGAGAGGCGCGCGTGCTCCCAGCGCCCCTGTGTCAAGACCACACGCCGCCAGAGGTGGTTGCACGCGGGCGCCAAGCCCAAGCTCCTCCCATGCGACCGGCCCCTGTGAGTGCGGCAGGCTGCCGTGCTTTCACCCCGGAGCTGCGCCGTGTCGTCTGGCCCGGCAAGTTCAAGCCGGATCTGCCTCCACGCTACGACGACACCCCCGACCCCGCTGAGTTCCTCCAGCTCTATGAGCTGAGCATCGAGGCGGCAAACGGCAACGAGAAGGTCATGGCGAACTGGTTCCCCATGGCCCTCAAGGACGGCGCGCGCTCTTGGCTCCTGAACCTCCCGGTGGGCTCGGTCTCCTCCTGGGACGAGCTCCGCGAGCGCTTCATCTCCAACTTCCAGTCCACTCGCGATCGCACTCCTGCAGCAGGGGACCTGTAGCACATAAAGCAGCAGTCGGGCGAGACCTTGCACAAGTACATACAGCGCTTCACAAACGTTCGCCTCAAAATCCAGAAGGTGTCGGATGAGGCCATCATTTCGGCGTTCTCCGAGGGCGTCTGGGATGTCAAGATGAAGGAGGAGCTCGCCATACATGAGGACTTGTGGTCGGCTCTAAAGATGTTCAACATGGCCGCCAGGTGCGCGAGGGCAGAGGAAGTTCGCCTCTCCCTGCTGGAGCTTCCGTAGGTCGATCCTGAAGACAATAAGGGCAAGGCTAAGGAGGTAAAGCGCAAGGGCCCTGCTGTGCTCGCGGCTGAACCTGAGATGAAGCGCGGCTGCGACCACGCTGAATCCTCTAGGGGCAGCCGCCCATTTTGCATCTTCCACAACGTCCACAGCCACAACACCAATGACTGCCAGGAGCTCAGGGCAATCCGCGACGGGCACCTTGGCCGCCGTCCCGAGCGCAACGACCATGGCTACGGCCACGGAGGAGGCCACGGTGGAGGCCGGTGGGACAACCGCGACCCCCGCCAGGACTGGCGCGATCAGCCTCGTGAGGACCGCTGGCAGGGCCAGCCTTGCAACGGCCCCTGGCGTGACCAGCTCCGCGAGGACCGTGCTCAGGGCAATGCTGGCCTTCTTCCGCTGCCGCCGCCTACAAGGAGAAACGACGACAACTGCCAAGATGACGGGGTTGGGGGCTTCCAGGAGCCACGCGCATCGCTTGCATCCTGGGTGGTGCTCAGGCCCCCGCCTCTCATTGCATCTTCAAGCAGTTCGCTCGCGAGGTGAACGTGGCCCTTCCCAAGCTTGAGGCGTCGCGTCCCCTCAGGTCATCCAAGTATGCCATCACCTTCGACTCTACGGACCAGCTCAAGTGCTCAGCCGTCACTGGCACGCTCCTGATGCTCTATGCGTCGACCATCAGCAACGTCCTTGTCACCAAAACCCTCATCGATGGTGGCGCGGGGCTCAATGTTCTTTCCGTCGGGACATTCGAGACGCTCCAAGTGCCCTACGATCAGCTTCTGCCCACCAAGCCCTTCTCAGGGGTGACCGATGGCTCCACCATCCCCATAGGGCAGATTCGCCTCCCTGTCACCTTCGGCAAGCGCGACAACTACCACACCAAGCTCATCGACTTCGATGTCGCCAACATTCACCTCCCGTACAATGCCATCCTCGGGTATCCAGCCCTCGCCAAGTTCATGGCGGCAACTCACCATGGCTACAACGTCCTCAAGATGCCAGGAAGTGGTGGTGTCATCACAGTCGCTTGCGACGAAAAGGATGTGGTGTGCTCCCTCAAGCGTGCCTACCAAGCTGCGGTGGTCGAGAACTCAGATGGCGAGGGTGCCATCCTGCCTCCTGAGGCCATCCCCAAGAAGAAGAAGCAACTCCTCCCAAAGGGCCGTCAGGAGGCTGGGCGCCTGGCAATCGTGCCTCAGGCCCCATGCCCACTGCTGGGGCATCTTTCCATCTCGCATAGGAAGGCGCGCCCGGCGCCCCTCTCAGGACGGGCTCGGGGGCTCTCGTCTGGAGGGCCTCTGACCTGACCAGCGTCGCAAGGGAGGCGTTCGGGCACCACGTGGGGGCTTGCTTCAATGCGCGCCTCGGTGAGCAAGGCGCAAGGCACGAGGCGCCAGGCGCTCAGGAGTTCATCACCAAGGCAATCGAGGAGCTTCAGGAGGTGCGAGCCAAGCGTGGCGAGCGTCGCCCCGCGTCATCCAGTGCGACTGCCGCCCCTGACATGGGTGGCAAACTGCGCATCTGCGTTAACTTCCCAGGCCTCAACAATGCTGCTTCGCAGGACCTCTTCTGGTCGTCCCGCGTCGGCCGGAGCGGGGGCTACCCTTGCAGCTACGTCTGCATGCCGTTTGGCCTGCTGAACATGGCCGCCTCATACCAGCGCCTCATGCAGGGAGCCTTGGCGGCGCACGAGGCCAGGCTCCAGGAGGTCCTAATCGAGAAGGTGACAGACCCTCGCGAGCCCCCGGACCTCCGGAGCCTCCCGGGATTCAGGAGCCAACTGGCCCGTGAGGAGCGACCTCTGCAGCACGCGTCTTCAGCTACTCCAACGCTTCTACAACGATGGTGCCAGGTGACTATTCGGTTTGTTCAACCGAGGGCGCCCCTCGGGCTGCATTATTCTCAGGCTGCTAGTGTCTGACCCCGCAGCTGTATCGTTTTGCGCATGTATCAGAACTGGCTTTGCCTTAATGAGTTTCCTAAGTATCTCAACTGCCTGTCCGGTGCTTTGTCACTATGATGTCGCTGCGCCCTCGCGAAGCCGCCCGCAACCGCCTCATGATTAAGGACTGGCACGGCACCTGTGCTCAGGTTCGTCCCTGCAGGGTCGACAAACCCAAGCGACCGAGCACTGTCCCGCGGGCCAGCTACCGTGCGCGTCACCTCCCGTGGTCCTTGGTGGCTTGTTCTCCCATGAGCTAATCGCGTGTGGTCAAGTGCGGGCGCACGGCCCGGTTTGTACAACCACAGTTTGGCGCTTCGCCGCAGCGGGAGCCGTGCGCCGACTGTTTTTTCATGGGATCGTTGCATGAGAAGACTTGGCACGGTGTCTGTGCTCGGGTCCGTCCCTGCAGCGTCGATAAAACCAATGACTGAGCTCTGTCTGGCGGGCCGGCCCTGTTCACGTCGCCTCCTGGGGTCATTGGTGTCGGCCTTCTCATGCAATAACCTTCGGAGGGGCATTCGGCGCAGGACCCCCCATCACCCCGCAGGTTTCTTACGCGCGCACCGCGCCACAAAAATCAGGCGCAACCCGCCTTGAGGTAGGGCCTTGTGAGTCCCGCGCTGGATCACGAGTGCCCAGATACACCTCCTCCAGTTCTGCCTTGCTAGCCACGCGTACGAACGGGGCTGTACACGCTCGGGAGTCTCCCCCAGCGGGAACTCCCACCCACGTACCAGTGGAAGCCCCATGCTCCGCGCTGGAGGACGACACTGTCGAGGAGCGACTATGCCCACGCACCAGTGGAAGCTCCATGCTCCGCGCTGGCGGATGACATAGTCGAGGAGCGGCTATGCCCACGATAAAGTGGAAGCACCATGCTCCGCGCTGGTGAATAAACAACTGAGGGCGCCCTCGCGGCTGTACCAACCTCAGGATAGCCTCTCAGCACTACGACCGGCAACACCCCACAGCTTCCCCCTCGGGAGGATCACGCGAGGAGGCTGGACACTGGGGCTATGCTTAGGCCTTGCCTGGCACACGCTACCCTACTAGGTCCGGGTACCTGGTCTTCTCGTGTTCCCCCCTAGGCAAAAGCTGGCGAGGAAAGGTATGGAGGACTCCAAATTGACTCAGACGCTACTCACATTTCCGTCATGAGGGCTGTCCGTATGTCAAAGGGGACACCTGAGAATCGCGACTCAGGGGCCTCAATAGCCACGTAGCCCCTCGCCCCTTGGTCTCATCCTGGTGATCCGGACACCCCAACAGTGGTCGAGGTATGCGCGGGGCTGGGCCCTGCCGACGCAGAACGCTGAGGCAAACATGAAGGGAACCGAGCACTAAAAGGAAATCGCGGAGTTCTAGCAAGTTATTACAAAACATAATGTTCCACAAGTCCAAACAGAAGTTCTCATGGCTCCGCAAGGCACGATGAATGTTGCAGGGTCAAACTAGGAAGAAGCACCACCGTCGCCTTGGTCGCCGCCGCCGCTTTCCTTGGGAAGCCTGTCATTGATGACGCTACCACCATCTTCGCCGCCGGCCTTTGCTGCCGCGGCCGTGGGGTCGGGGACGCAGCGGAACTTCCCCAACACCGCCTCCGCGGCAACGATGCGGGACTTAGGAGCCACCGGTTCGATCAGCGTGCCGAGGTCGAAGCTTGGGTCCCGGAGGTGGAGGTGGCTGAAGACACGCGTTGCGGCCGAGGTGAAGAGCGCGCGGCACTCCCCTTCCACCCAGGAGTCCACCCCAGTGGCGACGCCCTCGAGCGCCTTAGCAAGCTTGGGGAGAAGCCCAGCAAGGCCGTCCTCTGGAGTCACCAGTAGCTCTTTGTACCCGCCCCCGTAGATGGAGCGCAGTGCCTCATGAGACCTGAGCTCGAGGGAGAGGAAGGCCTTGCGTTCCACAGCTGCCGCTTTCTCGATGACCACAAGGGCCTTCTCCCTGGTCTCCAGCTGGGCCGTCACCTCGGAAACGTGTTGGCCATGGGACGCCTGGGCTCTGTCCACCTCCTCCTTCAGCTTGCCCAGGCAGTCCCGCTCCACGGCTTGGTCCTTGGTCGCCTGGGCCAGCTTGGTGTCGCGATCGGCGAGTGCCGCCTCGTGGGCCTTGAGATCCTCCTCTTGCTGTCGAAGCTGCTGGGTGCGGGCAGCCTGCTCCTCACGAAGGGCCTTCAGCTCGGATTCCGCCTTGCCGCAGCGCAACTTGGTGGACGCCGCGTCGGCTAGCGTCGCGTTGCGAGCCCCCGTGGCTTCGCCGGCCTCCCTCTTGCTCTCCGCGGTAGCGGCCTCAGCCCGTCCCCAGGCCGCCCTGGCAGACGTATTGGCCTGGAGCCACCCCGAGAACAGCCCCATGCATTCCCTCACCAGGCACCTGTCAGCGTCTTGGAGGTCGGCCCGGAGCTGATCAAGCGCGGCGTAAGCCTCATCCAAGGCCCCGGGCCTGAAGGGAGGGCCGCAGTCTGCCAGCACATGGTCTTGGGGAGGAGACGACGCCGGTGCTTGGGATGACGTCATCACCAGGGAGCGCAACGGTACTCACTTCATAACCATGGCGGCGATGCGATCGACCGGCCAGCGTCTATGCCAGATGGTCCACGATGCCGGCCTGCGGCATGGCACCGAGGATCGTCGCTAGAGGGTGTTGGCGACCGGCTGGTTCATGGCCATCATCGACGCCAGCTATGACTCTTAGTTGGACAAGATGATCGTTGCCACCATCAACAAGTTCACCGTCATGAAGAAGCTCATGGACGACATCACCATACTCCTCCAGCCTGCGCTCCCAGGCTCCTCACTGCCTGCCACCCTAATCGGCCTCCACGGTGAGAAACTCTTTCAAGCACTGGTGGCCCTGCGACTACCCGCCGACGCAACGAAGAATGTCCACCTCGAGGTCGCACTCTCCGCTAGGCGCCTCGCCCTGCAAGAATTCATCAACCTACACATCCACGTGTACGAGGAAGTCGTGTACATAGGAATCTACAAGGCCGGTGAGCATGCTACGACATTGGCCTTCGTCAACCGGCTAGAAGCCTTGGACGCCTTTGTTGAGAAGCACCTTGACGTCGCCACAAAAACCATCGCTCCTCAGCCAATGGTCGGTGGCCCAGTGCACTGAGTCGAGGAGGAGGAGATCATCGATGGATGCATCTTTCTTCTTGCCTCCTGTAATCACCACTACGATCGCGTCGTCGTGGCCTTAATTCTTATTGGCCTACTGCATTGCCGTTCCAGTTGATAAAGACATGTGTGATCCCTTTGCTCACATTTTGCGTCAATTATATGCATCACTGTAACTAGTACTCCCTCCGTCAATTTATAAGTTGTGCTTACCTTTTGCATCAACTTCGTAATTTACATACGACGCTTGACCCGACCAACGAACTACTTGTAAATTCAAAAACTGCGACCGAACTTATAAATTCAAAACTACTCGTGCAACACGCCTGTCATGTTCGCAAGTTCAAAACGAGAAACTGGAACACGTACATGAAGCATGTCCCTTTCCCATCGCATACCACAATGTCGTTCCGGTCCCCCGGTCAACACGCATTGGCTAGGCTTTATATCACTAAAAATGTGGGACTGCATGTGACCAAACCGATGAAGCGCCAACCTAGCTACTACCCTGCTTATCGTTATCGGGCAGGAAAAGCCCCGCCCTAGCATTTCCAATCGTTATTTCTATCTATCGATCGCTCGCAGAACCAAATGTTACAATTTATATGTGTTTAAAAGGAAAAGGCCTGCCGCATTTGCGTCGTACCCCCACACGCCCGGGAATCGGGAGTACTCCCCAGTCCGTCCGGCACGCCACATAGCTAGGGAAGGCGTGTTGCCTAGCATTTTCATTTCCATGTGGGACTGCAGTTGAGCAAACCGACTATCGGCAAACCGCACCCCACCCACCGCGTTGGAAAACAGAAATGAGGAGGGGAAGATCTAGCTGTAGCATGGAAGCCAAGAAATTTGTTGTCAGATGGGACTCATTGATAGAGTAGGAGCACTCCGTACTACTCCTACTATGAAGTTTGTACTACTACTACTACCACTATACAACTAGGTACATGCACGGCACAACATCTTAGGAACAAAAAATGGGAAGATCTTGTTTTGGGTGATTTCTCTTTTTTCCAGTCAACGTAGTATGAATAATATGATGTGGGGGGCACCCATGAAGCCACGTGGCATGTCTGGAGGTCTTATTTAGAGCTTCTTGTGTGGATCGATCACACTGTCGTGCTGCTCGTTCGAGAAGAACGTGTATGTGTACAATTAGGTTATAGTAGATCCGAATAGCAGCCACCTGGACCATTGGATCAACATCAATCAACGGTTTATATCGTGTACGTGCAAATAAACGCATTGACTCCGGAAAAATAATGAATATAGAATATATAATACATAATACCGCATATTGGGTTTCTCTGAAGTCAAACTTTGTATACTTTCAAGAATATGTAGGAAAAAGTACTAACATATACACCACCAAATATATATCATTTGATTCATCATTGCTTTTATTTCCACATCGTGTAAATTTGTTAGTGTAAATGTTCATATTGTTTTCACCAAATTCGGTCAAGCTTTATAAAATTTGGCTGCAGTCAAAGCTATATATGTGTGGAGTAAATTACAAAGGAGGGAATGGAATAGATATAGATATAACTATGCAAATAAAAAATATAGTAATATAGTCTATAGATATAAATAAGGCAACTACCCTTTTTTAGGTTAGAACTCGCATTGTTTTGTACATATTGTTTTGCTTTGCTATAATTTGCATTTGCGGGGTGTGTGTAGGACTACCTCCTTGTTCAGATCCTATACCAGCAACCCCACCATTATCCTTAATTAATTCATCTTGGCAATTACGATTGCATTATCTTACTTCTAGCCAGTTCTTCGGTTGCTTGGAGGAACTCCATCTCGTTATTTAGTTTGATTTTGTGCATACGACAAGATCATCGACCATCGAAGATTTGTTTAGTAACGATTGTTGATTTGTATCACTGGATACGATATAGCTGGATCGTCAACGTCAAAATCCACCAAATTGACACTTATCCCCACTCTCATGGAAAGATTGGGCCGCCGTCATAAGACTACCACGTAGACAATTGCTTCCCTATAACATACACATGAGCACCCATATCATTATTCAAGTCCACGCCTTCCTCTCTCTCTCTCTCGAAACACACACACCTCTCCACACGATGCGTGTCTCTTGGTCTCTCTTCCATCCCATGACAAAAAGGCACACCGCCATTCTCTTCTTCTTGCTACCCCCATCTATGTAGTTAGGTCTCCATGCAACAAACAAGAATTCATCTCTCCCTCTACTATCTCTTTCTACCACACATAACCTTCCACCCCTAGCCAGTCGTGTTGTCGAGGTCTATCCAGCTCTCTCACATGCAAACAGACGCTGTATGTGTGTCCCTTCATCGCACACAGACTATCGCTATCCCATATCTGCAACCTCATAACCTTGTCGATCCCGACATTAAACACACACCTCTCTCTCTCTCTCTCTCTCTCTAACACACACACGCACACGCCCACACCCTCTCTCTCCCTTTCGGACACTCCTCTCTCTACGACACACAGTCTTTCGAACACGCATATGCCCCTCTCTCGATAGGTATCGTTGCCCCCGCCCCCCCTCTTTGTCACACAAATATTCTCTCTATATCTATCTCTCGCAATTATACAGGCATAGTCTAAATTGAAACCAACTACAAAAATGAGCTCCGATTACAAAAATCAAATCCACTCCCAAACAGAATATGAAAATAGGGTGAAATCATGCACACGAATGTTTGTTGCGTGCATGAATGCAATGATATGGATGTACTACTCGTACATCCACACAGACCCTATTCACACAAATTACATTAAACACTTCTCAAAATATGGTGCGCATGTGATGTTTGTTGTACTGCTTCTTCCTCCGACACGTTCCAACATATTGTGCTACTTCCGATTTTATTTTGTCCTCAAACCATGTCAAACCACGAAAAGGTCACCCCCCGGCCCCACTGGTACTATAGCTCGAAGCTCCCGTACAGACACAACACCCACTGGAGCATGCAGCCTTCGCCGAAGCGGACGGCGCCGCGGCCTAGGAAGAGGACGGAGTCTCCGACATCGCCGACGTGGAGCACGCCCACTACGCCTGCGAGTAGCACGTGCTGACTGTCCACTCGGAGGACAGTGTAATCTAGTGGCTCGCCCTCGTCAGCCACGAGGGGTAGCTATGATCCAGCTGCACAACCTGGTCGGTCATGAGGAGGTGCATCACGTCCTCGCCGCTCAAAATGTGGACGAGCGCGTTCTCCAGCAACATGCCCACGAGCATCGCATCGTCGAGAGCACGCCCGTGAACATCGCATCATCGCCGCTCTCGACGTGGACGAGCACGTGCTCCGGCAGCACGCCCGCGAACATCGCATTCTCGCCGCTCACAATGTGGACGAGCGTGTTCTCCAGCAGCATGCCCGCGAACATGGCATCGTCGCCGCTCTCGACATGGACGAGCGCATGCTCCAGCAGCACGCCTACGAACATCACATCCTCGCCGCTCAGGCGCACGAGTGTGTGCTCCAATAGCACGGCTGCGAGCATGGCATCCTCGCGGCTCATGAGGTGGTTGAGCGTGTGCTCCAGACAGTACCCCAGGAGTCGGGACGGGAGCACCACACCCCCGGCTACGAGGAGTACTACATGGTGCCCATCGTGGTTTAGGAAAATCCCATGACTCCGCCCCTCCCTGGAGGAGCGTGATCTCTAGTGTGCGCTCAAGGAGTCCCGCGCCGATATGCAGGTGGTGGCGGACGTGTAAGATTATCCTTCGAGCTCTCCTCCTCTTACGACACCGCCCCCATCGTACGTCCTCTGCCAAGGCTCCGGCGGACATTTGGATTTTAGTTTTACGGAACATTAATATTTGGATTAATCATACCTCTACCAAACTGTGAAGGATCAAGACTAATGCAAAAAACAACCTATGACTAACAGGCATAAATAGATGATGTGGCGGCATTGCATGCTGGAGTATATTGCAATTTATGGATTGCATGCGTGACTAGCTTATGTGGCTCGGTTGCATGGCTAGGAAAGGCTAGAGAAAGTAAATAGATAATGTGTTTAGAATGCACTCCACTAAATGGGAGCATGTAAATATCTTTAGAGTGCACTCCACTTTTTTTCAGACGCTTAGGTGCACCGGATGCCATGCCACGCTACAAAATGTTAGAAAAAAAATCTGCTCTAATGTTTTAAATATCTATTATTATCTTGAAACCAGCCACACCCGCCCCACACCTCATCAAAATTGCCCGAGGAATATGTCTTCAGTGAAGCATAATTTATTTTTGCTGATATATGTATATCAAAACTAGAGTGTTTATATTTCAAGTTTGTGAACAAGTATTATTCTACTACTTTGGATCCATTGCAACACACGGGCCGATACATTGGTAGTAGTAAAAACAAATTCCGAGTTTGGCACGAGTTCGTACTGCGGGAGCACCATAAGGCCTGGTGGAAGTGTTACATTTCCCTCTCGGGGCCCATGGGACCGTGCTTCAACGGCTTAGTGCACCTGCCTTTGAGTCAATGACATGTGGAACCTAAATGCGGCTGGCCCACATGTCATTCACATAAAAGCAGAGGGGCGGTGGGACCGAGAGGGGTGAGGCGCAGGTCGTGGAACGTGTGGTGTCATGGGTTCGAGCGGCGTTGTGGGAATCACGTGTGGCTGTGGTAGAAACTTGATGGTCTTCGTAGTTCAGCTAGCCTGCATGTCATGCACACAAAGGCAGAGGAGTGGTGGGGCCGAGAGGGGTGAGGCGCACATTGGGGGACGTGGTGCCGTGGTTTGGAGTGGCATCATGGGAATCGCGTGTGGCAGTGGTAGAAACATGATGGTCGCCGTAGTTCAACTTCCATGGACAAGCTGTCATGTCTACTGACACATGCATTGCATACCGCTCACTGCAAGGAGTAGTAGTAGAGAAAACTAGGCGGATAAATAGTTCATTATAGTCAAGCAGACCTATATCAATGAAAACAGAGTAAAATTGTCCCAAAGACATACACACCAGGGAAATAGTTCATCTATATCAATGTACACAGAGAGGAAATATAATTTTTACAAGAGAGGAAATAGTTCATCCATCTATAATGCCTTACTGCTGGTGCAGGTTTTTCTTCTTCTTCTTTCTTCTTCTTCTTCTTTTTCTTCTTCTTTTTCTTCTTCTTCTCATTTCCTGTGGGAGATGGCTTCGCAACAAGCTCTTTTGACCTTGCAGCTATCTCGAAACTCACACGGGCATGGAGGGCAGCATATTTTATCCGCTCATACGTCAAGGGATAATTCTCCCATCTAGACGAGCATCTCGTCACCCTTCTCAAGATTTGTTCTGAGCACAAAATTTGCTACGTCGAATAGGGATGGTGTTTCTTTATCACAATCGTCTACAGGAATTCTAGTTTGTAGGTCAGCGATGTTTTTCAAGTCAAGGTTGTACAGCGCCAGCTTCTCTTTGTCCCCTTCGATGGCTGCCCCACAAAAGTATATGTCCTCCCGAGACATGAAATTGTGGAGCTCACCTGGTATGGAGGGCGCGTGTACACTGTGATACACCAAAACTTCATCTTCAAGGCGCAGCTGAAGGACGGCGGCGCGTTGGATCTTCCCAGTGGCACGCTCCATGTACTCTGCGTCGATACCGACAACCTTCATCTCCACCTTTTGGAGGAAGTTGGATACATTGTTGATCCACTCCCGAACAACCCTTGGGTGGTCGTTGACGGTGGCAACTATGCTCAACGAGCCTTCGACGAGGACATATTTGACACTAAAAACCTGCATAGGGATCTCTTTCGTCATTTGGAACCACTGGACTGGAGGGCTATGGTTTGGAGAATTAGGATTAAGATGGCTAGTCTAACTGAAGAAGATGATTATTTAAAGGGGCTTCGGAATTACTCCACGAGGATGTGAATCCAATGGGGTATGAATGCAAATGAAGGAGAGGTGAAGAAGCCGAGGAAAATTGGTTCCCGATGGAGAAGTAAATGGGAGAAGTGGCATGCAGGCAGTTGATTAGACGGCTAGGTAGACCAACCTACAAAACGAAAAGGCTATGTGGGCTGTGTACTGAGGAGTGGTCTGTGTCCGTGTATGTGTCCATCCTTCTATCGCTACATGTTCCACTGGTTAGTTGAGGTCACTCTTTCGAATCACCATGGCGAAACATTTTATGATTCCTTTTTATTTCTGCACCCCTCCTGACAGGTGGGACCTACGCAAAACACACTTGGGTGGACGAATAGATATACAAACATATCCATCTCTTTGCACAAAAAAATGTCTTGTAGCTGGTTCGGATTGATATTGGCGCATGCCTACGAGACACAACCTTTTCTGTTTAAGGAATATGCGGTTATCCTAAAAAAAGAAAAAGCCCTTCTTCACGCTTCCGCATGCACGAGAATTTGGTTCTGCTTGCAATATGGATGCTACATGGAGGATGAAGTGAACCCAGAGGCATGCTAGCACGGGAGACCTATTTCCGCTATATAGTACTACTCCGTATGTTACTACTAGTAGTAGTACAACTGTGGTACACTTGATGTTCAAAATATTATTCATCCGGTCCTCACAGAGAAGTGATAAGACCCTGCGCCCAAGGTGACACTAGTCCAGGCGGCGTGTTCGGGTTACCAAAGTCAGCCTCACCTTGTGCACTGTGCAGTCACTGTCACCGCCGCTGTATAGCATGCCTCGCCTCGTCTCCCTCTCCCCAGCACCACACTACTGCAGGATGCTGCTAACGCGACACTACAATCAGAGACCCTTCGATGAAACTGTGTGTGATGCATTAATCGCAAACGGTGATGTAAAAAACCGTCAAAAAATATGCAAAACGTTTGCGATGGTGGATACATCAAACATGGTTCTGATTTTAGATGTGTGTGTGTGATGCGGGGCATATGGTTGATCCATACGAACTATTTGTGATGAGATAGAACAACAGAAACAGGCAGCCAAGTCAAGGTGTGTGTGATATACAGCATACAGTTCACCCCGATAAACTATTTGTGATGAGGCGGAACAACAAAAACGGGTAGCCAGATGAAGGTGTGTGCGATATACGACATACAGTTCACTCGGATGAACTGTTTGTGATTAAGCAACAGAAAAGAAACGGTCAGCCCGATGAATGTGTGTGCGATATATGGCATACAGTT
This sequence comes from Thinopyrum elongatum, assembly GCA_011799875.1. NCBI lineage: Eukaryota > Viridiplantae > Streptophyta > Magnoliopsida > Poales > Poaceae > Thinopyrum > Thinopyrum elongatum. The sequence continues at coordinate 358,939,377 of CM022300.1, read as the reverse complement.
GACTCAGATGAACTATTTGCGTTGAGCCTAGAGAACAGAAACGGTTCAACTTAACAAGATGTGTGTGATACGCGGCAAACAAGTCTGCAATCGAAAATGTGTGGGAAGACGGATAACAACACAAACGATTCCTGTTAACAAGTCGTGTGTGTTGTGAGCAAACGATTGCTGGTATACAATTGTGAGTGATTGATGAAAACATCACTGACGAGTTCCATTGTTTAGTCCGTGTGCGATGTGATTTGCTCTGTCTGCACAACATCTACGCTCTGTCTACAGAGCATCAACATATATACTTAAAAAGACAACATTGCATAACCAAATTAAGCATACAATTACACAAGTAACTACACACATAACATTTCCACACACCAAAGTAAGCAATTACATGCATACTAAACTAGGAGAAACGAGGATCTAATCATCTACTTCTTGTTGCGGCGACGCTTGCCATTGCTCTGCTTCCGGCTGGATCCCTGGCCATTTTGGGGAAGGAGGCACTTCCTCATGTCAACGATCCGCTGTACATCTCGTAGCTCATGTACGCCTCCTTGGCCGCGTACACGACATGATCTTTGTCGAATTTCTCCATCCTGGCCGAGTGCCAGGCACACTTGTCCTTGTTGCAGGAATCCTTCATGTCTCTGTACTAGGGTTCGATGATGGCCTCGGCGAGGTGAACCAGTGAGTCCTTCTCATGCTCGTTGCTACCCCAGATCTTGTATTGGCCCTGGATGTCGACAAGATTCTGGCAGGTGATGCCCGAATTCTTGAGCACCTTTACATCATTGGTGATGTCCACCGTAGCGAACATGTAGTGGGGGCTGTTGACAAACCTGGCAAAATGCTTGCAAGGCCTTATGGCTAGGCAGTAGTGCTACACGAGGATGTGATTGCGCACGCACATCTAGGCAACGGTGACCTTGGGACGAGACCCGGCATGAGCGCGGGTGTACTCGACGTCGAACCCGACCGCCTTGTACTTCTCCTCAGCAAGCAACAGCTCCATGATGTGGATGGAGTGCTCCACCCAAACCGGGTTGTTGGTGTACACCACCGAGAGCTCCATGAACCTTCTATGGGTGTCCACCACGGCATGCATGGTGAACTGCTGCTCGTCGTCGGCAGCCGCTCGGAGCGCCATTGGAGCCACGCAGGATACCCTCTGAAAATTTGTCGTGGTGCGTGTGCTTCTTGCAATAGTGGGGCGCGATTGAAAGGTTGAAGACACACAAGGGTTAAATGGCCGCTGTAATAAATGGGGGCCGGTCGGCATGTAATTGTCACGTCTTGTCACCGTGTTCATAGCGGAAGATTCCAGTGCACGCTTGAGAACACCGCACGTGTTTCGTTTGACCACACGTGGGCTCGAAGAGGCGCCAAATGTATCGTTGTTGAGCCTGTTCCCACGCAACCGCGCAGTTTACCGCGCAAGCTTCCTGCCCGGCTGGTTTGGCCACGCGTCGGCTAGAAGAGGGACAAATCATGGGCGTTTATTGGTAAAAAGCTTTGTAAAAACGAACTGTGTGGAATGACTTCGGTCATAAGTTTACTCGTGGGTGATGAGGTCAAAGTTACACAGAAGGGTGATGATGGACACTCGAGTGCTATAATTAATTCTACGCTCTATAGGGCACACGGTTAAAGAAACCAACTGTGTGCAATAATGTCGAAGATCGTAGTCGAGTTAGCTATACAGATCGTGTGCTATGAGATCGACAAGGTAAACACGTTCGAGAATGGTTAATAAAATCTAAGTCCATTCCATATTAAGGTCAAAATAGTGCTACCAATATACGAGTCTCATACGATGCCATTTCAACGATTGTACCACAAAAGCTCAAAATATTACAAGGTTCAAATTCCAGAGCTATATGGCTCAAATTCGAAGATTACAAGGTTCAAACTGATATTAGAAATGAAATTCAGCTCATCAGCTGCAAACGCCCGCGTTGATTCGCTGAACATGGATATAAGAGAGGTTCAAACTAATATTACCACTTGTAAGGCTGGTTTCGAAACCTCATAATTTTAGCAAAGGGGTCAGCCACTGAGAAGTCATGTATGGGGTTGACACAATGACTTCCGATTACTCTGTCATCTGAAGTTCCAAAATGAAATTCAGCTGCATATTCCATTCTGCCGCAGCCGCTGGCGCTGATCAACAAACCATTTATTTTTGCGAAATAAATGTAGGGAAAACCTAATTACCTTCAGCACCCTTGCTCTGACAACAAAGAACCTAGCGAATATAATCTTCGATAAGGTCCCTCGGTATGAGTTCAAAGTAATTTCTGAGAGATGCAGATCTAGGCATTCGATGTGATTATTATATTGTATCACATTATCCACCACCGGGCCTAATCTTATCTGCAAAAGAAGAAAACGTGTTAGTGCCTACATGCAGTTTTGAACACTACTACAGACCTATTTGGTTTGCAGGATTTGTAAAATGCACTAATGTGCCATCTTCGATCCGACATGATTAACATGTGCATTTGATTACAATCTAGAAAAATGTAGCCTTCTTCACAAGAGGTTGGAGTGGATGAAAAATTCCCTAAGAAAACTAGTACAGATGAATCCAAAGGAGAAATGCTTATGGATTGTAACCATATGGATCAAGCAACCAATATGGGGGGGGGGGCATGTATGAACTAAAATCCTCCAAAAATCCTTCAGAAATCGTAGTACATTGTCATTGTAAACTTGGGAAAAGGTGTCAAAAATTGAACTCCCTTATGGTTAACATTTAACAGGAAAGTAACATCACCTCGATATATAGCTTCTCCAGGAACGGAAAGCATCTCAGGAAACTGACAACTTGGTCCAGGTTGGGGCCGATAGATTCTATTGCCAAGACCTTCACTATGCGTAGTTTCGGGGTCAAGCTTGTCGAAATCATTTTCTGGATGACAGACGAACAGACATCTTCAAAATTAGAAATAATGTTAATTTCTAGAAGGAGAGGTAGAAGGCAGCTGTTGTACCTGAACGGGTGTGGATCCAAAAACAAAGTCGGAGTATTTGTCAGACGAGTAGCCCACCACTGTCAATTTCAGCGCAGAAATGACATTGATTCTTGTTGGACCTTCTTGATCAATTACAAGTAATCTCTCAAGTGAAGGTGTGTCCTCAATGACCATACCATGGTACACATTTTGTGATGTCTTCTTGCAGCACCAACAACGCACATAAATAGTCCGAAGAGTCATGGAGGTGATGTGGAAGCTACTCAACCCATTAATCACCTGAAGACGAAGGTACTCGAGTGCAGTATAGCCATGGAGCAGGCGCTCCTTGTCACTGTTTGGGAGGCAGATGGCGACGAGCTCGAGGTGCTTCAGTCGTTGTAGAATAAGAGCGGGCGCGTCATTAAGGGGGGATGGCAGTTCATGAACTTGGCGATGCGTAGCATGGGCGCGAGGCGGAGCACGGACGTTGGCAGCGAGTGCATATGCCCATCATAAAAAGTGAGCTCCTCGAGCTGATCTAGGGCGGGGGATCAGAACCACTCGTCAAGCTTGACTCGATCCTTGCCGTTGGAACGGAAATTGCCCATTCTAGGGCCTCTGGTTGGGCCATGGTGACAGCCTAGGATCTTGGAGAACACATCCAAGATTTTGCGATAGCCATGGCAGAGCTCGTGGATGTCGATGAGGTCGAGAGGGGTGGAGTGCCATAGGGGGCGCCACCGCCGGGAAAGGACGGTTGTCTGCGCCCCATATTTGATTGGGAGGAGGGAGATGATGACTATCAACATATCATCAGGGAGGCTGCTGATGAAGTCTTGGCCAGCTAGAGTCGCTTGCGCTTCTTGCTTGACCCGCCTCCGCTTGTTGGCAGCCCCGTTCTCCATCACCGGAGTCTCCTCATCAGCAGCGCTTTCTGATAGAAGTGGGAGTACAGGGAATATTTAGTTAAACAGGGTAAAAGAAAAGTGTATTTGTAACTAGAAGTTAGTAGGTAGGAATAGAGTAAGAAAATGGAATAACAATTGGTTGCTAAAATAGTACACAATTCCTTTGATATTGCTGGGTAAGTCAACATGCACATACTTGAAAAGAACACTTACTTCGAAAAAAGTCTGGACGGATGATATCGTCGGGGAAGTTAGCATATATCTCATGACCAGGCTCTTTTATGTGCAGTGCAATTTTAGTGCCAGCTTTCAGTACATAAAACATAGAAATTTCTGTCCAAAGGCCCCTGCCAAAATAAGAGTCACCATGTTCATCAAGTTTCATAGTAGCAACGATTGTAAATCCATGGTTTGTGTTCAGTATGACGTCCCTGCAGTCTTGATTTATGTAAAGGGAAAGATTGTGTACTACAGATGCTGTTGCATAGCAAGGGATGTGCTGCAGAAAATGTTTGGATTGTTAAAGAATATGGTAAAATGCAAATATCAGCGAAATTGAAAGAACAGTATAGCAGTTGAAATCAAAGGACAAAAAACTATAATTAAACAGATAGGGTAACCATGATGTCATGGAAATATGAGAGTAATCGAAAGAACAATACATCATGCATTTGCCTAATATAGAAAGAAGAGGAAAAAAAATCCCCTTTAACGTATATGCTGCATGTGGCACCTTTTATCCAGATGTAGCAATATATAGTATATGTTCAGGAAAGTAGGCCATGCCAACCGATTTAGGGTGAGATTGAACATACCGTGCACATCCTGACGTCATCTGGTACGGTGAGATGGAACTCCATGGATGTCTGGCCGAGGCCGCAAAGTCCTGATGTGTCCGTGCACTGTAGACTCTATGAATGGAAGAAAACCCTCAAATTAGCTCGAATAAAAATGAATTCATAGAAATTTTGGCCGGGTGAGTAAAGGAGGCAAATGAACTGGGATAAGAGATGACATAATATCTCAGTAAATTAGTTACCTTGTTGTCCATGAGAAAAAACCCTTAATACCGTGGATTCCCCGATCGGGCGGAGCTGGGTCGACCATGAGCAGCGTCGAGAAAGTCGATGGCGATAGGCGGCGGCAAGCGGAAGTGGTGAAATGTGGTGGGGTTTGCCGGCAGCCTGGAAGCGGCGACAGGCGGCGAGCTAAGTGGTTGCTCCGGCGATAGGCGGTGCCATGCAGAGTCGCGGAGGAGCTTGTGGAGGTGTGAATGGAGACCGGAGGGGGTGGCGGGCGGGGTGAGGATTTTTGTGACGTGGGGATGGTGAGGATTTTCTTTTTTCTTTTTTGAATTGGGCGGTGAGGATTTTCTGTCCCACAAAGAGTTTCGGAGGCAACGGTTTGCTAGAGCCAACCATGTGTGATTGACGTAACTGGGAAAATGAAAGTCATTGCACACGGTTCCAATTTGGGAATCGTGTGTGATTGACGTACTTCCTCCGTCCTGGTTTATTGGTCCCCTTTGTAATTTGTGCAAAATTTGGCCCAAGATTTAACTAACAAATGTTTATGCATGTCACCAAAGAATTATATGATTGAACACTATGTTCAAATACGAATCCAATGATATAACTTTTGCTGACATGCACTAACATTTTGTTAGTTAAATCTTTGGTCAAAATTTAACACAAATTACAAAGGGCACCAATAAACCAGGACGGAGGTAGATTCCATCAACCGAACTGATTGCATCCATATCCCACATTTATACATAAGTAAACATAGATTAAACATACTCAGGCATAGATAATAAACGTACACAAGCATAGTTCAATCATATATAGTTCAACCGTCATTAAGCATACTCAAGCACATTTATAATTAAGACACTACATAACCATACGTAGTTCAATCTCATCTGCCGGCACGATCATGAAGCTTCTCCAGGTACTCCGCGTACGCGGCGTGCGCCACCCTGCGAGAATACTTCTGCCTGAAGGAGCCAATGGCTCGTCCTCTTGCATGCACCAGGACACTTTCATACACGTCATGAAGCTTTTGGTTGCAAAATGGGCATCGAAAGCCCCAGTCCCAGGTCCTAATACGCTTGTTATGAATTCCCGCATAAATCTCCCTAAGGATTTGCCTCTTGTACCTCCTCTGGGCATCTTCATCCTCGCTGTCGACATCGTCAGATAGCACCTATACGTATAGTAAAAAATGTGGCGTCAAATTTGGAATACAAACTGATCTCTAGCGAACATTTGGCACTTGACAAAATTTGGCATCAAATCAATTTTTACATGCCGAAAAGTAGGATTAGGAATTTATGGATTTTATGAATATTTTTTTAGACATATCCCAAGATTATGGTTCGATTTTTAAGCACAATCGTCTATGTACAGACCAATCTTAAAAAAATGGCACAAACATATATTTAGGTCATTCAAAAATCAATTGTCAAGCCATGGCTAGGAATTATTAGCACGAAACACTAACCCTAGTCAGATTATTAGCAGAAATCATTTGTACAGATGAAACAAGTAATCACTTATCATTTCTACCTTTCAAACAATCAATACAATACATGGATCTAACGAAACTTACTCAGATTTCATGGATTGAGAGAACATAACCGTAGGATTTCTATTTAAAAAAGGGGGAGGCAGGAGTAACCAAAGAAACCCTAGGATATATTTGACACATAAATGAGTATAGATGACTAACCGGTTGTCCGTCGTCGTCGGAGTCGTTGTGGAGTGGTCGTCGGAGTCGTCGCTGGAGTGTTTGGCGGAGTCGTTACCGGGGTCGTCGCCGGAGACGGTGTGGACCTCCGGCTCCGACTATGGAAGCACGACACCGTCGACGACGTCAAGTTGCAGCGGGACCTTGGTGGCGGTGACGGCAACCTCTATCTCCATCTTCACGCTGTGCTCCGGTGCTTCCGCAGCGCCGGCGTCGGCACTCCCTCCGATGGGGCGGTTCAGCGGCATCCTCATACACAGACGGCGGTGAGGACTGAGAGTGGCATTGAGGATGCAGGCAGAGAGAGAGGATTGTATGTGCGGTGAAGATGGGGGGTGCGTTCGCTTGGGCGTGCGATTAATATGGAGTAGTGGGAGAGAGGCGGGCGGCGGTCAAAGGTTGTCTCGCCTCCCGGTGAGCCTACGCACCGGACTGCTAGCATGCCTACCGTCATTTCACACAGCTACTCGTACGCCTCCCGATGACACTGCGCGGTGAGCACGCCTCCCGTCAATTCACACATCTGCACGCACGCCTCTCGGTCTGCCTGCGTGGTTGACTGGTCGCATGCGTCCCATCAACTCACACCTGCTCGCACGGCACAGGGTTCGCGTGGTGGCACGTATATTGTTTTTCTATTTTGATGATTAATGTTGCAGCTTTATTGCTTAACCGAAGCATGGCACATATCCATTGTTGGTCTAATGCCCACGGTTCGAATAGATAATCTGTTTGCGGTATTGGTTCCCAATAATTAATAATCTCCCATATGTAAGAAGATCAAAAATTACATCAAAACTTGTCTCAAATTTGACAAAAAAGTACAATACCACAATGCATTGGTGTCCATATGACAACATGATAAGTTTCATGAATTTCAAATAAGTTTTGGATGTACTAGATTTTAAAAATCAAGATTCTCAATGTTTGAAATTTCTTGCACTGGGAGTAAACATGCACCCAGTGAGACACATGTGTTTTTCCAATCCATTTAGGTGCACTGTCACGTGTGCTTGTAGCTCAAATTTGATTTTTGCACATTATACCCCTGGAAAATCAATCAATGTACTAAAATGTCTTAATGATCTCTATTTTCTTTCAAAATTAAAACGTCCCTCCTTTGGTAACATATGTTCACTGTGGGAAAATTTAGCATGCATGCATCGTAGTTGCGGTGGATGTGCGGTGTGTGTGTGTGCGTCTGGGGTGGAGGGGCTGGCAGTACACTACGAGCCGTGAGACACCATGTGGGTTGGCCGTTTTATGAGGCAGGTCCCACATCAAAATCGTGGATTCGTTATTTAAAACACTACACAACCCTTTCATACATACATGTTTGGGCCACATGCAGTCGGTGGTTGTCCTACATGGCACTCACTCACGTGTGTGACGCTTTCTGTGGGCCCGCGAGGTCATCGTCCATCACTTCGACCAACAGCCGATGTACCGAGAGGTTAATTTGACCAGCAAGGTTGATTCTTTTTAGTTTGTGTTACGGTGGGAGGGGACTAGCATATATACTATGTACGCGTCTGTGAACACACCTCACTCAGTGTCGGGACTTTTCGGTTTTCGAGGCACGTGCCACATCAAAGTTGTGCATTGGCTATTCAAACATCACACAACACCTCTTTGGACCACATGCATATGCAGACGGTGGTTATCCGAGGACACTCATGTGTGACACTTCCATCTGTGGGCCCGCGAGGTCATCATCCATGCATGCATCACTTTGACCTACATCGGGAGAGGTTAATTAATTTCACCATCAAGGAGGATTCATTTTGGTTTGTATTACAGTAGGAGCATATATATAGTATGTGTCGAGGGAAGGGGACCGACATATGTAGTACCCTTCATGAACCTCGCTCTGTGTGGGGACTTTATGGTTTTTTAGGCATGTGCCACATATAAGTTGTGCATTTTGGGTATTCAAACATCACAACCAGACACACCTCTCCATACATATGTTTGGCCACATGCAAAGCAATGGAGGTTGTCCTCTAGCACCCACTCACACGGTTATCAGCGATATGGATGCTTTCCATCTGCGGGCCCACTCGGTCCATCACTACTTTGCTCGATAACGAGAGAGGTTAATTTGACTTAGGAGGGGATTATTTTTTGGTTTATATTACGGTATATATATATAGGTCATGCTCAGGGATGACATGATGTAGATTGAGCACACATGCATGTGTACGCATGAATCCCTCCCACCGAGTCGAAGTGGGCAGTACCACGACACGTCATGAACCGATCTCACTCTGTGTGGGGACTGTACGATTTTCGAGGCACGCGCCACATCAATGTGCATGGTATTCAAACATGCACGCATCACCTCCATACATACATATGCATGCAATGGTTGTCTTCGAACGGTACACTCCCTCACGTGGTTATCGGCGACAAGCCTATATATTAGTGGGCCTGCGTGGACATCCATGATCACTTTGACCGACAATGAGATAGGTTACCATGGTCGATTCTTCCTTTGGTTTGTTTTATCGTAGTAGATCATGGTGAGATTCAGACCTATGTGTGAGCGCATACTAAGCATGCATGCATGAATCCCCGTCATCGGCTCGAAGTGTGGTGTCACATACATGCACATAATGCGTCGTTAACTAACCCTTCGCTCCGTGTGGGGATTTCTGGTTCTAAAGCACGGCGCCACAACAAAGTTGTTCCATTGTGTATTCAAACATCAACACTACTCCATACATATGTTTGGGCCACATGCAGGCAGTGGTTGTCTTCGGGGACTAGCTACTTGCGTGATTATTGGCAAGCTAGCCCATCTCTGGGGTCGCATGGACGTCCATCACCTTGACCATCAACAAGAGAGAGGTTGTACGACCAAGGTGGATTCTTCTTGGTCCGTTTTACGATACATCTTGGTGAGATGCCCTCTCCCACCGACTGAAAGTGTGTGTGTGTGGGGTGTGTGTGTGGGGGTGTGTGCGTGTGCATGTGTGTGTTGCGGTGTGTGTGTTTGTGTGTGTGCGTGTGTGATGGGGGGACTGCTACTTTGTACTTTGCCAGGTGAACCTCCGTGGGGGCGGGCATGCGTTCATAGCTTAGGATTCCCCTCCTGCCGACACGAAGGGGGGGGGGGAAGCAATACCGTGTGCTTGGTGTGACATACATGCATACAATGCGTCGTCAACTAACCCTCGCTCCGTGTGGGGATTTCTGGTTCCAAAGCACAGTGCCACAACAAAGTTGTTCCATTGTGTATTCAAACATCAACACTCCATACATATGTTTGGGCCACATGCACGAAGTGGTTGTCTTCGGAGACTAGCTACTTGCGTGATTATTGGCGAGCTAGCCCATCTCTGGGGTCCCATGGACGTCCATCACTTTCACAAATAACAAGAGAGAGGTTGTACGACCAAGGTGAATTCTTCTTGGTCCATTTTACGATACATCTTGGTGAGATGCCCTCTCCCGCCGACTGAAAGTGTGTGTGTGTGTTTGATGGGTGGGGACTGCTACTTCGCACTTTGCTAGGTGAACCTCCATGGGGGCGGGTATGCGTTCATAGCTTCGGATTCCCCTCCTGCCTACACGAAGGGGGGCAAGCAATACCGTGCGCTTTGTGAGATAGGTGCCACATTGAAGTTGTCCATTTGGTATTTGAACATCAAACCACCCTTTTGATACATATATTTGGTCCACATGCAAGTGTGTTCGTGTTCTGACCCTTTCCGCATCATTTTCACCAAATTTATGAACGTTAGACAAGGTGTATGACGCAATAGACATGGTTCACTCACACAAACCGTGTGCCATGCCGGTGCCCCTGTCACGCATATCAGCACGGTACATTGGGCTCCACAAGGCTTCCCCTCTCAAAATTATCTAACCCGCCTGCAGGGTTTTTCTGTTTGATAACACATGGTTATTATGTTTCGACCGTGCGTGATGTTTGTTGTTCCCGCTCCTGCCTGCATCCCTCGAAAATATCTACCCGGCTTGAGGGTTTTTCTGTTACATCACACACGGTTGTTATTTCGGGACCGTGTGCGATGCACCATCATCCAAAGTTTCAATAGCCCCGGCATTTTACTCCCGCGTAGTAAAATTTTAAGTAACCGCGTCATTTCCTCAAACACCCCTCCTCCACACACACACCCCAAAACCTCCTCAGGCGCGCACACGCACATACACATCCCTGCACCACAAGCCCTCCCTCACTCGAAACCCTAGCAAGGTCGCCGCCGCAAGGCCTCCATTGTCAACATCAGTCGATTTGCCCGTGGAGCTTACCCACCGATCTCCACACCCTAGCCGCCTTGAGTTTCTTAGATGATGCCTGCCAAATGCCCCCTTTCCCAGAGATCCATATCCCCATCCCCATCCCCCACGTCATAGCGTCACAGCCTAAGCCCGGCTACGCTTCCTGTGGAGCTCGAGGAGCGACTGGCCCAAAAGAGGTGTATCACGGCCTCTTCGCCTGACGTCGCCGAGGTGGCCGCCGAGGAAGCTGACGACCATTACTAGCCGCAGGCTCTTAATCAGTGGGCTAGAGTATGCGGGTATGTCACGGACGGCAGCTATGACATCGAGGTCGTCGACAGCAACGGCCTGACGCGGGCTATGTCATAGGTTAAGTGGCCCACCCCCAACCCCTCGGGTTCAACCACCGTCGATCTCATCCACGGCCCCGCCGATGATCTCCTCTGGCTCGATATCAAGAATTTGCCATCCTACACCGCCATCGAGCCCGTTTTGTCATTTTTGAAGGACACGTCCTGCGACGCTGGCTTGGGATCCACAGCTTCCAAGTCAGACCTCATCGACGGCGACCACGAGGAGGGAACCCTCTCCAGCTCTTCCAAGGGGAAAGAGCCCATCTACGGCATCAGGTAGGGCACCCTACAGCCATGCTCTTCCAAGGGGAAGGAGCCCATCTGCGACAACATGGAGAGCACCCAGGGTCCGTGCTCTTCCCACGGGAACGAGCCCATCTGTGACAAGTGAGGAAACCCATGATTTGTTTTGTCGGGCCTCTTCACAGGGGGGAACCCATGATTTGTTTTGTCGAGTCCCTTTTGTAGTGTCGTGAGAATATGTCCAGTTTTAATTGCTATATTTGGTTGTTTGCAGTATGCCTTGTTTATTTCAGTTGTTCACAATGTGATGCTCTATATGTGCAACTATTTATTGTGCAGTACATTTTCATCAATACCTGATTTAAACATACCGATAGGAATGCATATATTTGCTTGCTATTAAGCCTGTCATAGCTAGCATATGGCTCTTTTAAAGTTTTTTGGTTGTTCGGTTGTTTGTAGTTAGCATCTGTCCAGTTTCAACTGCTATCTTTAGTTGTTCATAGTATGCCTTGTTTATTCTAGTTATTCACAACGTGATGTTCTATATGTGCAAGTATGAACTGTGCAGTTAAATTTCATCAATACCAGTTTCAACAATACCACTATGAATGACTACATTTGGTTGCTGTTAAGCATGTTGTAGTTAACATGCCCTTCCATTTTTATTTAACAATAACCAGTGTACTTAGACCGGCACAATACCATTTTGAATGACTATATTTGCGTGTTGTTAAATGTTAGGCCTATTGCAATTAACACACCTTTCCACTTCTTGTTTTGCTTAACTGGCATGCTTAAACCTGCACACTGAAGCTATCGTTTGGAGATTATTTTGTCTGCCATGGATATATTTGGTTGATGTTTAGCCTGTTGTGCTTAACATGCATCTCGATGTACTTACACAGGACAATTTTGGGAACGACTGCTGTTTTCCATCGAGGTTAGTTTCATCCCATGGCTTATATATACTCACTGTTTCAGATATCGGTAGCTGGTACCATATAGGCCGGGGTCTGGTAAGGGACTAATCGGTGAATCAGACTTTTAACTAAATATATATGTAACCCATTTATCGGTAGGTTAACTAGGGCCATATCTAATATATCTGAGGCTACATAGCAACATGCACTGTACTGAATATCTAAATATGCAATCCTAGGCTGCATAGCAATAAGGAAGAGTGTTACCTTAATGTTCTAACTATGTCTATAAATACGTAGAAGAGCAACAACAACAACAACAACACAGCAGCAGTTAATCAGCTGATAATTTGTAAAAATGCAATAAACTCCCTCCGACCCATAATATAAGATGTTAATTCATCCAATATGTGAGTATATTGGATGTTATAAGATATTATATAATGGGACGGAGGGAGTGTTGTACTACATCATTGTGCAATTGCTGTTTAGTTTCTAATATTAACTTGGTGCTTTTAGGTACATATGTCATTGGTAAAGATCCGTGCTTCGACCCTTTCTGTGTATGGGGCAATGAGATATTGATGAACCAACATCAAGTGAGGAAGCTGATAAAGATTATTAGTAAAATGTGTCAAAAGATGGCAATTAAACTATTTATTTACACTTTATCCAAGACAACAGCGAACTGCAGGATGGTAAGTAAGAACTCTACAGCCTTCTTTTTACTGCCCATAATGAGTTGTGTTAGATGACAATGTCTGAATCTTTTTTCTGTGCAGTGGTTCCCAAAGCAGTTTACTCAAGATTACCTCTCAAACTACATGATTTGTGGGCATGCAAAGGTTAAAGTATTTCTACTAGAACACGATGACTATCTAGATGTGTTCATGAGGACAGTGAAGGATGGGCAGTCGGCTATCACAAGGGGTTGGACTAGAGTCGTGCGTGCCTTCTACATGGAGGAGGGCACAATATGGGCATTCCGCTTCACCTTGTTCTGCACCAGAATGTATTCCGCCTCTTGCTTTACCATCTTTAATAGTACAAGTACACAACCGTAGTTCATCATTCTTTATTTGGCGCTTATGTAATTCTTGAACATATGTACCTGTGAATCGAATAATGCATTGGTTGTTTGAACCTGATGGATATGAATAAAGCTATAGCATACTTTAAAATTCAAATCCGGTACAATTTTAAATAGCAGCAATTAAATTATGGTGAAATTATGCTCTGCAGGTCGTTACAGCGCACATGGTCGGTAAAACACAAACGTTGGTGATATACACCATAATCCGACGCAGTTCACAGAGAGGAAACGTGTGCGATCATGCACACAGTTGTCGTTTGCAAAGCGTGTGTGATGTCAGACAATATCACAAACGATGTGGGCAAACTAAATGTTTGTGATAGTTGCCTTATCGTACACGATTTGCAATAATGAACTGTTTCTGATGTGGTACGCATCGTAAACGTTGCACCATAGAATTGTGTGTGCGATAGTTATCATGTACGACGATGTTACGACGGTCCGACATTTCGTAATCCTATCCGACACTCGTACGATGATTAGCTAATCTTCTTAATTAGTTATCTCATACGGTCCGGGAAAAGTGAATGTGTGTGATTGTCTGCTTATCATACACGTTCTAGAATCGTGAACGATTTGTGATGGGTCGCACATCGTAAACGTAGCACCACAGAATACCGACTGTGATGGCAATGCGAGCACAAACGAGTAACAAGGATGAAGCATTTGGGATATTCGAGATATCAGAAACAGTTTTATAGGGACAACTGTATGCACCAAGGCTCCCTATCCCTGATGGTTTCTGGGTCGTGTGGGAAGGACCCCCCCTATCGCAGTCACTCATTTGGCGACGGTTCAAAATGATGTTGCGGAAAGGGGTTAAAACCGTTTGTATAGCACCTCGCTGTACCAGTGCCAGTCCATCTCGATCTCCGTCTCGCCGGAGATCCTGAGGTCACTCTTCATCATCTCACTGTGCCCCCGCGTACCCTCGCCTCGCTCACCTCCCCCAGTACAACTATTCCCTCGCTAGCCGCTCCAGCACCGAGAGCCTTCTCCCCCGTAAATCAAGCCCCAAAAACCCCATGTTCCAAACTCCACCATGGACGAACGTGAACCACGCAGCATCCATATGAGCCATGACTGGAGCGATCTCCCCAGTGACATCCTCGACCTCTGTTGTTCGTGTATGGATATGTTAAGTTTCATGCGGCTGGCTACATGCTCGAGGGACATGCACGCGGCCATCATCGAAGCGATGCCTGAGCTTTTCAAGACACCCTGCTTGCTTCTATCTGGTCTTGCGAGATTTGCTCACCATGATACAGAGGCGTACATGATGTCCCTCGACTTCAATCCGGCCTCCATTAGCCGAAACTTCTTTGTAGGTATGTACCAGGTCACCGTACATCATGCCCCTCGACTTCGATCCGATCACCATCGCCCGAAACATCTTGGTAGGTATGTAGTGGGTCGGCATGAACTCCCACTAGATGGCTGCCGTGAAAGAAGACCAGAAAAAGTTGGTGCTCATGAACTTCCACACCTCCCATGAGATTATCCTTCCTACGTTGGATTATATTGGGTTTTACCGTTGCGGTCCAAGTCATCTAGATTACGTCGTCAGTTGGATGGACCTTGTTTTGCAGAAGATTGTAATCTGCCAAGTGCCCACAAGATATGCGGATTACGCAGACTTCAAGCAAATTGCCTTGTTCGACCGCGGACTCGCCTATCTTTCCATTGGTGCCTTCTTTAGCTAGAGACAATTCACCTCGCAGTGGATCGTCAAAGCTGATACACACTTCTGTGATGCTATTGAACACAATGGCATCATCTACGCGATCGACAAAGCAGATGGCACCACGTATTGCTGGGACGGCACGTGTAAGTTGTTTTCATCTGATGTTAATGATAACGCCATGACACTGTTTGAACTTTTTGTGATGATTGGCATATCCCTGTTTGAGCAGAATTTTAGTAGAACTATGGCAATGTATTAGACACACCGTAAATTAGCTATATTTGGAATTAGTTAATTCAGGCGATTGTGACCATGTCATTACAGTCAATTTGTACCCTTGAATAATCAAACAATTAGGAAGATATGGACATTCTCCTAACTTTATAGTAATCTATATACTACTCCCTCCGTCAAGAAATATAAGAGTGTTTGGGTCACTACTTTAGTGATCTAAAAACTCTTATATTTCTTTATAGAGGGAGTACTAAATATGAGTGTGTATCAATAGCCATGTTAGTTTCCTCATTTTCATGATGTAGAAACATGCATCACACTGTTGGTTTCATGTAACCATACATTAGCGAAGTAAATGTGCATATGGAGAACTCTATATTTGGAAGTAGTGAAATCATGTAATGCTTACCATGTGTACATACCTATAATCGCCCTTCAGCAATCAATGGCTAGAATAAAATCCTCACAAGAATTTTGCCCACAGAACATGAGTATATAACAATGCATGGTCTGTTAGTTTCCTTGAAGAATTTGTTTGTGAGGACAGAACATGATTACGAAACATGCATGACATGGTAGTTTCCTGTGAAGAATCGATTCCGAGATAACATGATTATAACCATGCATGGCACTTCTATATTTTCGAACCCAGTATACATTTCCTTGTATTTTCCTCTCAGTTCCAACAGGGACAGATCAATGATGTTTCTTGCATTATCCAACTCATACTCTGAACAATGCTGATCTTACATTAACATTGCATGTCCTTTTTGATATGATGCAGTGTCCCTACAGTCACTGTCCTTTGTATTCACACCACCTTTGCCAAAAACAGGGAAGCACAACTGGTTCCTCGCTCGATAAGACGATGGCAAAAGACTGATGATCATTCGCACACATGAGTCGAAAAAGTTACATTGCAAAAACCTCAGTTTGTACAAGCACCGTGAAATATGTGAGTATCTGGAGAGTGGCTGTTACGTCAATGAGCAGGATACCAGCTTGTTGGGGCCTTCAAGATTTTTGAGTTGGAGGTGGGTAAACAGCCTTGGTTCACACTCTCTATTTCTCGGATTCAATTATCCGATTAACCAGGAGATCATCGTTCACAAGGACCTTGATGACAGAGAGGTTCTGTTTGCTAGGGAAAACTGTGTCTACATGGCGAGCCCTAGGACTTCGGGAGCAAACTCCCCTGATTATCAATGACACATCCTGCATCCAAAAGAAGGTGAGAATGACAAAGGCATCTGGATTAACTTTGATCCTTGGATGTCTCAAGTCCGACAGGCAGTGATGTGGTTCAAGCCTTCAGGTTGATATGTAATTGGGCTGTTGCGTTGAAAGGGTGGAGTTCTAGTGTCTCCGAATCATTGCTGGCTGAAGCGGGGCTGCAAATTATGATGGTGTTGGATCATCCCTCTTCGAATGACTTGTTGTCTTTGCTTCTTGTTCTGGATGGGTTAGTTCTCTCTTTTGTTATGCAGACTCCTTGTCATTTGGTCATCCTCATCTATGTCACTCTTACTATGTAATAGTTGTCTCTCTTTAGAATGTCATTCTTGTCGGGATCACGAGAGTCTGAGCGCTGCAGATGGGTGCGTTTTGGTGGTATAGCAAGACTTCTTATGAACTATCATGTCTTGTTGTTTATGTCAGTAGTAGTCACTAGTCAGTGTTTGAATGTTGTATATATTGTTGTTTTGAACTGTTTATTGTCTCGAACTGCTGGTGGGCTAAATGAGGGCATCACCATTCTCCAGTGTTCAGAGTATATCTCCTTTTTTCAAGTTATAATTTGAGCTCAGTGCCTTTTCGATGATGTACACTTGTTTGGGCCAGTGAGGTGTCGTTAAATATGGGCCGAGTAGTAACGCAATGCCAAACAGGTCATTATGACTCTCAGGCCGAGCGCTCAAAAAAAGAAAGAAAAATGACTCTTAGGCCGACATGTGGGCGCCACCGGTGTTTTCGTGCGCTTGCGCGCCGAGAGCGTATTGGCGCGTGTTCAAAATTCATTCGACCATTTCATCCCCTATCTCCCGCCCCTCCCCCACCTCTGGAATCTCGATTCTTACTCCAGTTCCCCCAAATCCCCCTCCTGTACTCCCTGCACTCAAGGGCGCTATCATGTCGCCGGTCAAAATGGATCTCCGAGCCGGTGATCCTGAGGTCCGTCCTGCCTTCGGGCGCTGCGTGCTGTCGCTCAACAGTGGCATGGCGGCGCCTGACGACCAGTTTGCAGGCAAAATGCTGATGGTAACCATCAACGGCGACCGGCCTCCCGTCTCACCGGACGACCTTGTCAAAGCTCTTGGCATTGCACATGGCATCCAGATAAGTGACTTGCTCATCGAAGTCTGTCTGCCACCGGCTGATTTCTTCGTCAGGTTCCGGACAACTTTAGACTATAGTCGTGTGTTCGAATATTCCCAGCGTTTGTTTTGCGATGGCGCACTGGTGAGCTTTGATCGGTGGCACCCGGGATGGGGCTCGGTGCCCTCTGAGCTTGAGTTTTTAAGAAAGGCTACCTTCCACGGCATGCCTCGACGTGCTTGGAACAGCGAGTCCATGAATGAGGTTATCAACGACCTAGGAGGTGAGCTCGTAAGTATGTTTGTTCCTCCAGACAACTAGGCTCTGATGGTTATGGCATGAATGAAGAAGCCGTCCACCATACCGAAGGTGATTGGTGTTGAGATACCGGTGCAGGAACCGCGGTTGTACTATTCATCACCACCAAGGCCGCCGCGGACCATGTTAGGGATGTACCTGTATCGAGTGATCGTGCATGTCAAAGAAGTGGTCAATTCATCAATCGAAGTCCTGCCGCCGCCGCTGGTGCCAAGGTTCGTCGACGACGTCCATTACAGGAGTCAACGTCAGACTTTCCCCGTGTTGCTCGGAACGATGGATGGCACAGGGCCTACTCCATCGCGCGGCGGAGGGCACTGCTTCTTTGGGAGAAGAGGCAGGGCTGGATGCCCTGATGTGCTCTAATTTGAGGTAACAACTGAATCTTCTCAGATACTAATTAAATCCGAGCTATCAGTGTGAAGCACTGATGTGCCAGTACATTTGATTGTGACCTGTTCTATTTTTGGACCTAAACTTTTTTAAGGAACGGTTGTACGCCAACTTAATGTGCTAGCAGAACTTATTGTGTTGTCTGTCTATTTTCTTTGCACAACATTCAAGATATTTCCCTGTCATTGATAAAGACGATGAGCGGTTATGTACGAGTCTGTTGGTTTCAACATAGCCCTACCCATAGCGATCCTTTGTTTCCACCCTGATTGTGCTGCCTGCGTGAAATTTCTGTATGCAAGTTCAATGTGCTATGATGTTCTATATGATTGTGTCAACTATATAAGTTTTTACTGACCATCAGCAATGCATATGGCTGAAAGATGTATTTACGAGCATCGACTGATGGGTCTCTCTCTCACACACACACACACACACATACACACACAAACACAAGTGGGACCCATTGAATTATTTCTTCGCTCGTGACAACTTTTAATTAGGTTCCACTGTACTCTAACTTTTTTCTTAAGTTATTAATTGAGCTCAGTGATTTCAAAAAGTTGTACAGAAGCCTTGTTTGGGCCTTTTCTGGCGTCATTGAATGTGGGCTGAGTAGCTATGTAAAGTTGTACTGTAGTACACATGCCTTTTTTGTTGAACATCAGCAATTCAACTGGGCCGACAGTTGTACACAAGATCCTAAAATAAGCGCAGCCTAGCCTATGTTTCTTTTAATAAAATGCAGACCTTAGTTCATTTTTTATATAATAAGATTACCAAGCCCAACTTAACTTTTTTTAATAATATTCCGATCTCAATATTATTTTTTATACGAAGTGCTCAGTCACTATTTTTTCACCCATCCTAGAAAATGGGTCCATTTCTACTAAAATCAAATGGCTTGTAAATTATCAGAAATGGTAAATGGGCTGCATGTACGCGATATTATTTTTACCCCCAGCCTAGTAAATATGCGTATTCGAATAAATAATCAAATGTGATGTAAATTGTCATAAATAGTAAATCAGCTATTATTATTTTTACCTAGCCCAGGAAATAGATTATTTTTTGAGTCAAAGCCCAGGAAATAGATGTATTGACAAACAAAATGAAATGAGCTGTAAAACCTAAATAAATGGGCTGCATTCCGCCGAAGCTTTCGAAGCTGACATTGTTGGCCCACTAGACAAAGCCTGCGCAAGCTGTTGTCCAGTTAGTGAACAAAATGATTTATTGGTCTAAAACAGAAAGTCAACAAATTATTCTGACATTTGTAGTCGCTGGATTGACATCCAACGGCGATACTGCTTCTTCAATATCTGATCTAGTCGCTCTTGCTCAAGCCGACAAAACCATCGCTGGGTCGAGCGCCTGCATCTGCCTCCCGTTGCTAGCTATGCTGCCGCACAAGCCTCACGGTCCCACCCTACTCCCAACGGTGGCCAGATCATACCTGTACTCACCCACACCTTCTGTTATTCTCCGGCGATGGCAGCCTCACCCGGCAGCCGAACCAATCCCTTGTACTCCCCTCCGCCAGGGACTATAGCGCCCCTTGTTCCATGACTCCAGATTGTTCCCATCTTAGGCCCCTCCATCGTCCACCGTCGTGGTCCGCTCGATGATGCGTGGTCAACAACGAGAGGGAACATGGAGTACGTCGAGAGTCTGACAGCTCGGAACCACAAGCTACATCTTCGCACGCAAGCTAGTGCCTCCTTATTATGTGGGAATAAACGATTCCTCCCCCTGACAGGTTGGACCCACCAGCTACAATCTTCGCATGCAAGGATGTTCATTCTTATTACGCAAAAAAAAGCCCCCCCCATGACAGCTGGGACACACAAGCTACATCTTCGCATAGAAGGAAGTGCCTCTTATTACGCGCAAGAAAAATGATTCCTCCCCTGCTAGCTTGGACCCACCTGATTCGGAGGCTGACTTGTGGGCCTACTAAGTTGACACGTATGCAGGGCTTTGTTAACCTAGTCAGAAAATGATTCTAGTAGCATTGACTTTTGGATTAACATCCAACGACCGCACTGCTTCTTCAATCTATGATCTTCTTGCTCCAGCCGCCGAAACTAGTGCCGGTTGGACCGCCTGCTCCTGCCTCCCATGGCCGGTTATGCTGCCACCGCTGGCCATGCCATCCCTCTACTCACCCACACCTCCTGTTATTCTCCGGCGACGGCAACCTCACACCGTAGCCGAAGCAGTCAACCCTTGTACTCCCCTCCACGTGGGCATCCACTGCCGCTTCTTTCCCGGCTCCGCGTCGTTCCCTTCCTAGGCCTCGCCTTCGTCTGATGTCTACTACACAACCTTATCCTTGTAGACGTTGTTGGGCCTCCAAGTGCAGAGTTTTGTAGGACAGTAGCAAATTTCCTTCAAGTGGATGACCTAAGGTTTATCAATCCGTGGGAGGCGTAGGATGAAGATGGTCTCTCTCAAACAACCCTGCAACCAAATAACAAAGAGTCTCTTGTGTCCCCAACACACCCAATACAATGATAAATTGTATAGGTGCACTAGTTCGGCGAAGAGATGGTGATACAAGTGCAATATGGATGGTAGATATAGGTTTTTGTAATCTGAAAATATAAAAACAGCAAGGTAACTAGTAACAAAAGTGAGCGAAAACGGTATTGCAATGCTTGGAAACAAGGCGATATCCATATGTGAAGCATAATGTATTAGAAGTGTGGATGCACAAGTACAAGGAGCGCTCCCCCCGGCAAGGCGCAAGGAGGAGGCAGCTACACGTGCAAGTGCGCGTGGGGTTTGAAACCTTGTAAAGGTTGCCATGGCCCTCCTTTTATAGCTCAAGGCGCAACCACAGTGGCAGAAAGGTAATTACATGTTGATTAGATAGCAAACAGTGCTATCATACCTAACTCTGCTAGTTAGGACAAAAAGCACACAATATATTCGTAAAATAAATTATGTACTTGTGCAAGCCTATATATTCGTGGGCCTGCGTGGACATCCATGATCACTTTGACCGACAATGAGATAGGTTACCATGGTGGATTCTTCCTTTGATTTGTTTTATC
This sequence comes from Thinopyrum elongatum, assembly GCA_011799875.1. Lineage (NCBI taxonomy): Eukaryota > Viridiplantae > Streptophyta > Magnoliopsida > Poales > Poaceae > Thinopyrum > Thinopyrum elongatum. The sequence goes on along the minus strand of CM022300.1, from coordinate 358,917,906 downwards.
GTAGTAGATCATGGTGAGATTCAGACCTATGTTTGAGCGCATACTAAGCATGCATGCATGAATCCCCGTCATCGGCTCGAAGTGTGGTGTGACATACATGCACATAATGCGTCGTTAACTAACCCTTCGCTCCGTGTCGGGATTTCTGGTTCTAAAGCACGGCACCACAACAAAGTTGTTCCATTGTGTATTCAAACATCAACACTACTCCATACATATGTTTGGGCCACATGCAGGCAGTGGTTGTCTTTGGGGACTAGCTACTTGCGTGATTATTGGCAAGCTAGCCCATCTCTGGGGTCGCATGGACGTCCATCACCTTGACCATCAACAAAAGAGAGGTTGTACGACCAAGGTGGATTCTTCTTGGTCCGTTTTACGATACATCTTGGTGAGATGCCCTCTCCCACCGACTGAAAGTGTGTGTGTGTGGGGTGTGTGTGTGCGTGTGTGTGTGTGTTGCGGTGTGTGTGTTTGTGTGTGTGCGTGTGTGATGGGGGGACTGCTACTTCGTACTTTGCCAGGTGAACCTCCGTGGGGGCGGGCATGCATTCATAGCTTAGGATTCCCCTCCTGCCGACATGAAGGGGGGGGGGGGGGGAAGCAATACCGTGTGCTTGGTGTGACATACATGCATACAATGCGTCGTCAACTAACCCTCGCTCCGTGTGGGGATATCTGGTTCCAAAGCACGGTGCCACAACAAAGTTGTTCCATTGTGTATTCAAACATCAACACTCCATACATATGTTTGGGCCACATGCAGGCAGTGGTTGTCTTCGGAGACTAGCTACTTGCGTGATTATTGGCGAGCTAGCCCATCTCTGGGGTCGCATGGACGTCCATCACTTTGACAAATAACAAGAGAGAGGTTGTACGACCAAGGTGAATTCTTCTTGGTCCATTTTATGATACATCTTGGTGAGATGCCCTCTCCCTCCGACTGAAAGTGTGTGTGTGTGTTTGATGGGGGGGGGGGACTGCTACTTCGCACTTTGCTAGGTGAACCTCCATGGGGGCGGGTATGCGTTCATAGCTTCGGATTCCCCTCCTGCCTACACGAAGGGGGGCAAGCAATACCGTGCGCTTTGTGAGATAGGTGCCACATTGAAGTTGTCCATTTGGTATTTGAACATCAAACCACCCTTTTGATACATATATTTGGTCCATATGCAAGTGTGTTCATGTTCTGACCCTTTCCGCATCATTTTTGCCAAATTTATGAACGTTAGACAAGGCGTATGTCGCAATAGACACGGTTCACTCACACAAACCGTGTGCCATGCCGGTGCCCCTGTCACACATATCAGCACGGTACATTGGGCTCCACAAGGCTTCCCCTCTCAAAATTATCTAACCCGCCTGCAGGGTTTTTCTGTTTGATAACACATGGTTATTATGTTTCGACCGTGCGTGATGTTTGTTGTTCCCGCTCCTGCCTGCATCCCTCGAAAATATCTACCCGGCTTGAGGGTTTTTCTGTTACATCACACACGGTTGTTATTTCGGGACCGTGTGCGATGCACCATCATCCAAATTTTCAATAGCCCCGGCATTTTACTCCCGCGTAGTAAAATTATAAGTAACCGCGTCATTTCCTCAAACACCCCTCCTCCACACACACACCCCAAAACCTCCTCAGGCGCGCGCGCGCACATACACATCCCTGCACCACAAGCCCTCCCTCACTCGAAACCCTAGCAAGGTCGCCGCCGCAAGGCCTCCATTGTCAACATCAGTCGATTTGCCCGTGCAGCTTACCCACCGATCTCCACACCCTAGCCGCCTTGAGTTTCTTAGATGACGCCTGCCAAATGCCCCCTTTCCCAGAGATCCCCATCCCCATCCCCATCCCCCACGTCAGAGCGTCACAGCCTAAGCCCGGCTACGCTTCCTGTGGAGCTCGAGGAGCGACTGGCCCAAAAGAGGTGTATCACGGCCTCTTCGCCTGACGTCGCCGAGGTGGCCGCCGAGGAAGCTGACGACCATTACTGGCCGCAGGCTCTTAATCAGTGGGCTATAGTATGCGGGTATGTCACGGACGCCGGCTATGACATCGAGGTCGTCGACAGCAACGGCCTGACGCGGGCTATGTCACAGGTTAAGTGGCCCACCCCCAACCCCTCGGGTTCAACCACCGTCGATCTCATCCACGGCCCCGCCGATGATCTCCTCTGGCTCGATATCAAGAATTTGCCATCCTACACCGCCATCGAGCCCGTTTTGTCATTTTTAAAGGACACGTCCTGCGACGCTGGCTTGGGATCCACAGCTTCCAAGTCAGACCTCATCGACGGCGACCATGAGGAGGGAACCCTCTCTAGCTCTTCCAAGGGGAAAGAGCCCATCTACGGCATCAGGTAGGGCACCCTACAGCCATGCTCTTCCAAGGGGAAGGAGCCCATCTGCGACAACATGGAGAGCACCCAGGGTCCGTGCTCTTCCCACGGGAACGAGCCCATCTGTGACAAGTGAGGAAACCCATGATTTGTTTTGTCGGGCCTCTTCACAGGGGGGAACCCATGATTTGTTTTGTCGAGTCCCTTTTGTAGTGTCGTGAGAATATGTCCAGTTTTAATTGCTATATTTGGTTGTTTGCAGTATGCCTTGTTTATTTCAGTTGTTCACAATGTGATGCTCTATATGTGCAACTACTTATTGTGCAGTACATTTTCATCAATACCTGATTTAAACATACCGATAGGAATGCATATATTTGCTTGCTATTAAGCTTGTTATAGCTAGCATATGGCTCTTTTAAAGTTTTTTGGTTGTTCGGTTGTTTGTAGTTAGCATCTGTCCAGTTTCAACTGCTATCTTTAGTTGTTCGTAGTATGCCTTGTTTATTCTAGTTATTCACAACGTGATGTTCTATATGTGCAAGTATGAACTATGCAGTTCAATTTCATCAATACCAGTTTCAACAATACCACTATGAATGACTACATTTGGTTGCTGTTAAGCATTTTGTAGTTAACATGCCCTTCCATTTTTATTTAACAATAACCAGTGTACTTAGACCGGCACAATACCATTTTGAATGACTATATTTCGTGTTGTTAAATGTTAGGCCTATTGCAATTAACACACCTTTCCACTTCTTGTTTTGCTTAACTGGCATGCTTAAACCTGCACACTGAAGCTATCGTTTGGAGATTATTTTGTCTGCCATGGATATATTTGGTTGATGTTTAGCCTGTTGTGCTTAACATGCATCTCGATGTACTTAGACAGGACAATTTTGGGAACGACTGCTATTTTCCATCGAGGTTAGTTTCATCCCATGGCTTATATATACTCACTGTTTCGGATATCGGTAGCTGGTACCATATAGGCCGGGGTCTGGTAAGGGACTAATCGGTGAATCAGACTTTTAACTGAATATATATGTAACCCATTTATCGGTAGGTTAACTAGGGCCATATCTAATATATCTGAGGCTACATAGCAACATGCACTGTACTGAATATCTAAATATGCAATCCTAGGATGCATAGCAATAAGGAAGAGTGTTACCTTAATGTTCTAACTATGTCTATAAATACGTAGAAGAGCAGCAACAACAACAACAACACAACAGCAGTTAATCAGTTGATAATTTGTAAAAATGCAATAAACTCCCTCCGACCCATAATATAAGATGTTAATTCATCCAATATGTGAGTATATTGGATGTTATAAGATATTATATAATGGGACGGAGGGAGTGTTGTACTACATCATTGTGCAATTGCTGTTTAGCTTCTAATATTAACTTGGTGCTTTTAGGTACATATGTCATTGGTAAAGATCCGTGCTTTGACCCTTTCTGTGTATGGGGCAATGAGATATTGATGAACCAACATCAAGTGAGGAAGCTGATAAAGATTGTTAGTAAAATGTGTCAAAAGATGGCAAGTAAACTATTTGTTTACACTTTATCCAAGACAACAACGAACTGCAGGATGGTAAGTAAGAACTCTACAACCTTCTTTTTACTGCCCATAATGAGTTGTGTTAGATGACAATGTCTGAATCTTTTTCCTGTGCAGTGGTTCCCAAAGCAGTTTACTCAAGATTACCTCTCAAACTACATGATTTGTGGGCATGCAAAGGTTAAAGTATTTCTACTAGAACACGATGACTATCTAGATGTGTTCATGAGGACAGTGAAGGATGGGCAGTCGGCTATCACAAGGGGTTGGACTAGAGTCGTGCGTGCCTTCTACATGGAGGAGGGCACAATATGGGCATTCCGCTTCACCTTGTTCTGCACCAGAATGTATTCCGCCTCTTGCTTTACCATCTTTAATAGTACAAGTACACAACCATGGTTCATCATTCTTTATTTGGCGCTTATGTAATTCTTGAACATATGTACCTGTGAATCGAATAATGCATTGGTTGTTTGAACCTGATGGATATGAATAAAGCTATAGCATACTTTAAAATTCAAATCCGGTACAATTTTAAATAGCAGCAATTAAATTATGGTGAAATTACGCTCTGCAGGTCGTTACAGCGCACATGGTCGGTAAAACACAAACGTTGGTGATATACACCATAATCCGACGCAGTTCACAGAGAGGAAACGTGTGCGATCATGCACACAGTTGTCGTTTGCAAAGCGTGTGTGATGTCAGACAATATCACAAACGATGCGGGCAAACTAAACATTTGTGATAGTTGCCTTATCGTACACGATTTGCAATCATGAACTGTTTCTGATGTGGTACGCATTGTAAACGTTGCACCATAGAATAGTGTGTGCGATAGTTATCATGTACGACGATGTTACGACGGTCCGACATTTCGTAATCCTATCCGACACTCGTACGATGATTAGCTAATCTTCTTAATTAGTTATCTCATACGGTCCGGGAAAAGTGAATGTGTGTGATTGTCTGCTTATCATACACGTTCTAGAATTGTGAACGATTTGTGATGGGTCGCGCATCGTAAACGTAGCACCACAGAATACCGACTGTGATGGCAATGCGAGCACAAACGAGTAACAAGGATGAAGCATTTGGGATATTCGAGATATCAGAAATAGTTTTATAGGGACAAATGTATGCACCAAGGCTCCCTATCCCCGATGGTTTCTGGGTCGTGTGGGAAGGACCCCCCTATCGCAGTCACTCATTTGGCGACGGTTCAAAATGATGTTGCGGAAAGGGGTTAAAACCGTTTGTATAGCACCTCGCTGTACCAGTGCCAGTCCATCTCGATCTCTGTCTCGCCGGAGATCCTGAGGTCACTCTTCATCATCTCACTGTGCCCCCGCGTACCCTCGTCTCGCTCACCTCCCCCAGTACAACTATTCCCTCGCTAGCCGCTCCAGCACCGAGAGCCTTCTCCCCCGTAAATCAAGCCCCAAAAACCCCACGTTCCAAACTCCACCATGGACGAACGTGAACCACGCAGCATCCATATGATCCATGACTGGAGCGATCTCCCCAGTGACATCCTCGACCTCTGTTGTTCGTGTATGGATATGTTAAGTTTCATGCGGCTGGCTACATGCTCGAGGGACATGCATGTGGCCATCATCGAAGCAATGCCTGAGCTTTTCAAGACACCCTGCTTGCTTCTATCTGGTCTTGCGAGATTTGCTCACCATGATACAGAGGCACACATGATGTCCCTCGACTTCAATCCGGCCTCCATTAGCCAAAACTTCTTTGCAGGTATGTACCAGGTCACCGTACATCATGCCCCTCGACTTCGATCCGATCACCATCGCCCGAAACATCTTGGTAGGTATGTAGTGGGTCGGCATGAACTCCCACTGGATGGCTGCCATCAGAGAAGACCGGAAAAAGTTGGTGCTCATGAACTTCCACACCTCCCATGAGATTATCCTTCCTACGTTGGATTATATTGGGTTTTACCGTTGCGGTCCAAGTCATCTAGATTACGTCGTCAGTTGGATGGACCTTGTTTTGCAGAATATTGTAATCTGCCAAGTGCCCATAAGATATGCAGATTACGCAGACTTCAAGCAAATTGCCTTGTTCGACCGCGGACTCGCCTATCTTTCCATTGGTGCCTTCTTTAGCTAGAGACAATTCACCTCGCAGTGGATCGTCAAAGCTGATACACACTTCTGTGATGCTATTGAACACAATGGCATCATCTACGCGATCGACAAAGCAGATGGCACCACGTATTGCTGGGACGGCACGTGTAAGTTGTTTTCATCTGATGTTAATGATAACGCCATGACACTGTTTGAACTTTTTGTGATGATTGGCATATCCCTGTTTGAGCAGAATTTGAGTAGAACTATGGCAATGTATTAGACACACCGTAAATTAGCTATATTTGGAATGAGTTAATTCAGGCGATTGTGACCATGTCATTACAGTCAATTTGTACCCTTGAATAATCAAACGGTTAGGAAGATATGGACATTCTCCTAACTTTATAGTAATCTATATACTACTCCCTCCGTAAAGAAATATAAGAGTGTTTGGGTCACTACTTTAGTGATCTAAAAACTCTTATATTTCTTTATAGAGGGAGTACTAAATATGAGTGTGTATCAATAGCCATGTTAGTTTCCTCATTTTCATGATGTAGAAACATGCATCACACTGTTGGTTTCATGTAACCATACATTAGCGAAGTAAATGTGCATATGGAGAACTCTATATTTGGAAGTAGTGAAATCATGTAATGCTTACCATGTGTACATACCTATAATTGCCCTTCAGCAATCAATGGCTAGAATAAAATCCTCACAAGAATTTTGCCCACAGAACATGAGTATATAACAATGCATGGTCTGTTAGTTTCCTTGAAGAATTTGTTTGTGAGGACAGAACATGATTACGTAACATGCATGACATGGTAGTTTCCTGTGAAGAATCGATTCTGAGATAACATGATTATAACCATGCATGGCACTTCTATATTTTCGAACCCAGTATACATTTCCTTGTATTTTCCTCTCAGTTCCAACAGGGACAGATCAATGATGTTTCTTGCATTATCCAACTCATACTCTGAACAATGCTGATCTTACATTAACATTGCATGTCCTTTTTGATATGATGCAGTGTCCCTACAGTTACTGTCCTTTGTATCATCGGTGGAGTTCTAGTGTCTCCGAATCACTGCTGGCTGAAGTGGGGCTGCAAATTATGATGGTGTTGGATCATCCCTCTTCGAATGACTTGTTGTCTTTGCTTCTTTTTCTGGATGGGTTAGTTCTCTCTTTTGTTATGCAGACTCCTTGTCATTTGGTCATCCTCATCTATGTCACTCTTACTATGTAATAGTTGCCTCTCTTTAGAATGTCATTCTTGTCGGGATCACGAGAGTCTTAGCGCTGCAGATGGGTGCGTTTTGGTGGTATAGCAAGACTTCTTATGAACTATCATGTCTTGTTGTTTATGTCAGTAGTAGTCACTAGTCAGTGTTTGGATGTTGTATATATTGTTGTTTTGAACTGTTTATTGTCTCGAACTGCTAGTGGGCTAAATGAGGGCATCACCATTCTCCAGTGTTCAGAGTATATCTCCTTTTTTCAAGTTATAATTTGAGCTCAGTGCCTTTTCGATGATGTACACTTGTTTGGGCCAGTGAGGTGTCATTAAATATGGGCCGAGTAGTAACGCAATGCCAAACAGGTCATTATGACTCTCAGGCCGAGCGGTCAAAAAAAGAAAGAAAAATGACTCTTAGGCCGACATGTGGGCGCCACCGGTGTTTTCGTGCGCTTGCGCGCCGAGAGCGTATTGGCGCGTGTTCAAAATTCATTCGACCATTTCATCCCCTATCTCCCGCCCCTCCCCCACCTCTGGAATCTTGATTCTTACTCCAATTCCCCCAAATCCCCCTCCTGTACTCCCTGTACTCAAGGGCACTATCATGTCACCGGTCAAAATGGATCTCCGAGCCGGTGATCCTGAGGTCCGCCCTGCCTTCGGGCGCTGCGTGCTGTCGCTCAACAGTGGCATGGCGGCGCTTGACGACCAGTTTGCAGGCAAAATGCTGATGGTAACCATCAACGGCGACCGGCCTCCCGTCTCACCGGACGACCTTGTCAAAGCTCTTGGCATTGCACATGGCATCCAGATAAGTGACTTGCTCATCGAAGTCTGTCTGCCACCGGCTGGTTTCTTCGTCAGGTTCCGGACAACTTTAGACTATAGTCGTGTGTTCGAATATTCCCAGCGTTTGTTTTGCGATGGCGCACTGGTGAGCATTGATCGGTGGCACCCGGGATGGGGCTCGGTGCCCTCTGATCTTGAGTTTTTAAGAAAGGTTACCTTCCACGGCATGCCTCGACGTGCTTGGAACAGCGAGTCCATGAATGAGGTTATCAACGACCTAGGAGATGAGCTCGTAAGTATGTTTGTTCCTCCAGACAACTAGGCTCCGACGGTTATGGCATGAATGAAGAAGCCGTCCACCATACCGAAGGTGATTGGTGTTGAGATACCGGTGCAGGAACCGGGGTTGTACTATTCATCGCCACCAAGGCCGCCACGGACCATGTTAGGGATGTACCTGTATCGAGTGATCGTGCATGTCAAAGAAGTTGTCAATTCATCAATCGAAGTCCTGCCGCCGCCGCTGGTGCCAAGGTTCGTCGACGACGTCCATTACAGGAGTCAACGTCAGACTTTCCACGTGTTGCTCGGAACGATGGATGGCACAGGGCCTACTCCATCGCGCGGCGGAGGGCACTGCTTCTTTGGGAGAAGAGGCAGGGCTAGATGCCCGGATGTGCTCTAATTTGAGGTAACAACTGAATCTTCTCAGAGACTAATTAAATCCGAGCTATCAGTGTGAAGCACTGATGTGCCAGTACATTTGATTGTGACCTGTTCTATTTTTGGACCTAAACTTTTTTAAGAAAGGGTTGTACGCCAACTTAATGTGCTAGCAGAACTTATTGTGTTGTCTGTCTATTTTCTTTGCACAACATTCAAGATATTTCCCTGTCATTGATAAAGACGATGAGCGGTTATGTACGAGTCTGTTGGTTTCAACATAGCCCTACCCATAGCGATCCTCTGTTTCCACCCTGATTGTTCCGCCTGCGTGAAATTTCTGTATGCAAGTTCAATGTGCTATGATGTTCTATATGATTGTGTCAACTATATAAGTTTTTACTGACCATCAGCAATGCATATGGCTGAAAGATGTATTTACGAGCATCGACTGATGGGTCTCTCTCTCTCTCTCTCTCTCACACACACACACATACACACACAAACACAAGTGGGACCCATTGAATTATTTCTTCGCTCGTGACAACTTTTAATTAGGTTCCACTGTACTCTAACTTTTTTCTTAAGTTATTAATTGAGCTCAGTGATTTCAAAAAGTTGTACAGAAGCCTTGTTTGGGCCTTTTCTGGCGTCATTGAATGTGGGCTGAGTAGCTATGTAAAGTTGTACTGTAGTACACATGCCTTTTTTGTTGAACATCAGCAATTCAACTGGGCCGACAGTTGTACACAAGATCCTAAAATAAGGGCAGCCTAGCCTATGTTTCTTTTAATAAAATGCAGACCTTAGTTCATTTTTTATATAATAAGATTACCAAGCCCAACTTAACTTTTTTAAATAATATTCCGATCTTAATATTATTTTTTATACGAAGTGCTCAGTCATTGTTTTTTCACCCATCCTAGAAAATGGGTCCATTTCTACTAAAATCAAATGGCTTGTAAATTATCAGAAATGGTAAATGGGCTGCATGTACGCGATATTATTTTTACCCCCAGCCTAGTAAATATGCGTATTCGAATAAATAATCAAATGTGATGTAAATTGTCATAAATAGTAAATTGGCTATTATTATTTTTACCTAGCCCTGGAAATAGATTATTTTTTGAGTCAAAGCCCAGGAAATAGATGTATTGACAAACAAAATGAAATGGGCTGTAAAACCTAAATTAATGGGCTGCATTCCGCCACAGCTTTCGAAGCTGACATTGTTGGCCCACTAGACAAAGCCTGCGCAAGCTGTTGTCCAGTTAGTGAACAAAATGATTTAATGGTCTAAAACAAAAAGTCAACAAATTATTCTGACATTTGTAGTCGCTGGATTGACATCCAACGGTGATACTGCTTCTTCAATATCTGATCTAGTCGCTCTTGCTCAAGCCGACAAAACCATCGCTGGCTGGAGCGCCTGCATCTGCCTCCCGTTGCCAGCTATGCTGCCGCACAGGCCTCGCGGTCCCACCCTACTCCCAACGGTGGCCAGATCATACCTGTACTCACCCACACCTTCTGTTATTCTCCGGCGATGGCAGCCTCACCCGGCAGCCGAACCAATCCCTTGTACTCCCCTCCGCCAGGGACTACAGCGCCCCTTGTTCCACGACTCCAGATTGTTCCCATCTTAGGCCCCGTCGTCGTCCACCGTCGTGGTCTGCTTGACGATGCGTGGTCAACAACGAGAGGGAACATGGAGTACGTCGAGAGTCTGACAGCTCGGAACCACAAGCTACATCTTCGCACACAAGCTAGTGCCTCCTTATTATGCGGGAATAAACGATTCCTCCCCCTGACAGGTTGGACCCACTAGCTACAATCTTCGCATGCAAGGATGTTCATTCTTATTATGCAAAAAAAAGCCTCCCATGACAGCTGGGACACACGAGCTACATCTTCGCATAGAAGGAAGTGCCTCTTATTACGCGCAAGAAAAATGATTCCTCCCCTGCTAGCTCGGACCCACCTGATTCGGAGGCTGACTTGTGGGCCTACTAAGTTGACACGTATGCAGGGCTTTGTTAACCTAGTCAGAAAACGATTCTAGCAGCATTGACTGTTGGATTAACATCCAACGGCCGCGCTGCTTCTTCAATCTATGATTTTCTTGCTCCAGCCGCCGAAACTAGTGCCGGTTGGACCGCCTGCTCCTGCCTCCCATGGCCAGTTATGCTGCCACCGCTGGCCATGCCATCCCTCTACTCACCCACACCTCCTGTTATTCTCCGGCGACGGCAACCTCACACCGTAGCCGAAGCAGTCAACCCTTGTACTCGCCTCCACGTGGGCATCCACTGCCGCTTCTTTCCTGGCTCCGCGTCGTTCCCTTCCTAGGCCTCGCCGTCGTCTGATGTCTACTATGCGACCTTATCCTTGTAGACGTTGTTGGGCCTCCAAGTGCAGAGTTTTGTAGGACAGTAGCAAATTTCCTTCAAGTGGATGACCTAAGGTTTATCAATCCGTGGGAGGCGTAGGATGAAGATGGTCTCTCTCAAGCAACCCTGCAACCAAATAACAAAGAGTCTCTTGTGTCCCCAACACACCCAATACAATGATAAATTGTATAGGTGCACTAGTTCGGCGAAGATATGGTGATACAAGTGCAATATGGATGGTAGATATAGGTTTTTGTAATCTGAAAATATAAAAACAGCAAGGTAACTAGTAACAAAAGTGAGCGAAAACGGTATTGCAATGCTTGGAAACAAGGCCTAGGGTTCATACTTTCACCAGTGCAAGTTCTCTCAACAATAATAACATAATTAGATCATATAACAATCCCTCAACTGCAACAAAGAGTCAATCCAAAGTCACTAATAGCGGAGAATAAACGAAGAGATTATTGTAGGGTACGAAAACACCTCAAAGTTATTCTTTCTGATTGATCTATTGCGCGATTCCTATAAGTGTCACGAACAGCCTGAGAGTTCGTACTAAAATAACACCTTAAGACACACATCAACCAAAACCCTAATGTCGCCTAGATACTCCAATGTCACCACAAGTATCCGCGGGTTTGATTATACAATATGCATCACACAATCTCAGATTCATCTATTCAAACCAACACAAAGAACTTCAAAGAGTGCCCCAAAGTTTCTACCAGAGAGTCAAGATGAAAACGTGTTCCAACCCCTATGCATAAGTTCACAAGGTCACAGAACCCGCAAGTTAATCACCAAAACATACATCAAGTGGTTCACGTGAATATCCCATTGTCACCACAGGTAAGCACATGCAAGACATACATCAAGTGTTCTCAAATCATTAAAGACTCAATCCGATAAGCTAACTTCAAAGGGAAAACTCAATCCATTACAAGAAGGTAGAGGGGAGAAACATCATAAGATCCAACTATAATAGCAAAGCTCACGGTACATCAAGATCGTGCCAAATCAAGAACATGAGAGAGAGAGATCAAACACATAGCTACTGGTACATACCCTCAGCCCCGAGGGTGAACTACTCCCTCCTCGTCATGGAGACCGCCGGGATGATGAAGATGGCCACCGGTGATGATTTCCCCCTCCGGCAGGGTGTCGGAACAGGGTCCCGATTGGTTTTTCGTGGCTACAGAGGCTTGCGACAGCGAAACTCCCGAACTAGGTTTTGTTCTGAGGTTTTTGGGATTGATAAGAGGTGTTGGAGTCGGGGACAAGTCAAGGGGGCCCACGAGGCGACGACAAGGATGGTGGGCGCGCCCTGGGGGGGTGCACCCTCTACCCTTGTGATGGCCTCGGGACTCCTCTCTGATATCTTTTCGTTCCAGTATTATTCATATTTTCCAAAAATATTCTCCGTAAATTTTCAGGCCAATTGGACTCCGTTTGATATTCCTTTTCTGCGAAACTCAAAAACAAGGAAAAAACATAAGCTGGCACTGGGCTCTAGGTTAATAGGTTAGTCCCAAAAATCATATAAAATAGCATATAAATGCATATATAACATCCAAGATGGATAACATAATAGCATGGAACAATCAAAAATTATAGATACGTTGGAGACGTATCAAGCATCCCCAAGCTTAATTCCTGCTCGTCCTCGAGTAGGTAAATGATAAAAACAGAATTTTTGATGTGGAATGCTACCTAATATATTTATCCATATAATTTTCTTTATTGTGGCATGAATGTCCAGATCCGTAAGATTGAAAACAAAAGTTTAATATTGACATAAAAACAATAATACCTCAAGCATACTAACAAGGAAATTATGTGTTCTCAAAATAACATGGCCAAAGAAAGCTTATCCCTACAAAATCATATAGTCTGGCTATGCTCCATCTTCATCACACAAAATATTCAAATCATGCACAACCCCGATGACAAGCCAAGCAATTGTTTCATACTTTTGATGTTCTCAAACTTTTTCAACTTTCACGCAATACATGAGCGTGAGCCATGGACATAGCACTATGGGTGGAATAGAATATGGTGGTTGTGGACAAGACAAAAAGAAGGAGATAGTCTCACATCAACTAGGCATATCAACGGGCTATGGAGATGCCCATCAATAGATATCAATGTGAGTGAGTAGGGATTGTCATGCAATGGATGCACTAGAGCTATAAGTTTATGAAAGCTCAAAAAGAAACTAAGTGGGTGTGCATCCAACTCGCTTGCTCACGAAGACCTAGGGAAATTTGAGGAAGCCCATCATTGGAATATACAAGCCAAGTTCTATAATGAAAAATTCCCACTAGTATATGAAAATGACAACATAGGAGACTCTCTATCATGAAGATCATGGTGCTACTTTGAAGCACAAGTGTGGTAAAAGGATAGTAGCATTGCCCCTTCTCTCTTTTTCTCTCATTTTTTTTTGTTTTTTTGTTTTTTTTGGGCCTTCTCATTTATTTTTCTTTATTTTTTTGTCCGGAGTCTCATCCCGACTTGTGGGGGAATCATAGTCTCCATCATCCTTTCCTCACTTGGACAATGCTCTAATAATGATGATCATCACACTTTTATTTACTTACAACTCAATATTACAACTCGATACAAGAACAAAAGATATGACTCTATGTGAATGCCTCCGGCGGTGTACCGGGATGTGCAATGATCAAGAGTGACATGTATAGAAAATATGAACGGTGGCTTTGCCACAAATACGATGTCAACTACATGATCATGCAAAGCAATATGACAATGATGAAGCGTGTCATAATAAACGGAACGGCGGAAGTTGCATGGAAATATATCTCGGAATGGCTATGGAAATGCCATAATAGGTAGGTATGGTGGCTATTTTGAGGAAGGTATATGGTGGGTGTAATGCACCGGTGAAAGTTGCGCGGTACTAGAGAGGCTAGCAATGGTGGAAGGGTGAGAGTGCGTATAATCCATGGACTCAACATTAGTCATAAAGAACTCACATACTTATTGCAAAAATCTATTAGTTATCGAAACGAAGTACTATGCGCATGCTCCTAGGGGGATAGATTGGTAGGAAAAGACCATCTCTCGTCCCCGACCGCCACTCATAAGGAAGACAATCAATCAATAAATCATGCTCCGACTTCGTCACATAACGGTTCACCATACGTGCATGCTACGGGAATCACAAACTTTAACACAAGTATTTCTCAAATTCACAATTACTCACTAGCATGACTCTAATATTACCATCTCTATATCTCAAAACAATCATAAGGAATCAAACTTCTCATAGCATTCAATGCACTTTATATGAAAGTTTTTATTATATCCCTCTTGGATGCCCATCATATTAGGACTAAATTCATAACCTAAGCAAATTACCATGCTGTTTAGAGACTCTCAAAATGATATAAGTGAAGCATGAGAGTTCATCAATTTCTTCAAAATAAAACCACCGTCGTGCTCTAAAAAGATATAAGTGAAGCACTAGAGCAACTGACAAACTACTCCAAAGGATATAAGTGAAGATCAATGAGTAGTCAAATAATTATGTAACTATGTGAAGACTCTCTAAAATTTAAGAATTTCAGATCTTGGGATATTATTCAAACAACAAGCAAAATAAAATAAAATGACGCTCCAAGCAAAACACATGTCATGTGGTGAATAAAAATATAGCTCCAAGTAAGGTTACCGATGAACGAAGACGAAAGAGGGGATGCCATCCGGGGCATACCCAAGCTTATTTGCTTGGGTATTCCTTGAATATTACCTTGGGGTTCCTTGGGCATCCCCAAGATTAGGCTCTTGCCACTCCTTATTCCGTAGTACATCAAAACTTCACCCAAAACTTGAAAACTTCACAACACAAAACTCAACAGAAAATCTTTTGAGCTCCGTTAGTATGAGAAAATAAATCACCACTTAGGTACTGTTGTGAACTCATTCTAAATTCATATTGGTGTTATATATACTGTATTCCAACTTCTCCATGGTTCATACCATCCAATACCACCCATAGATTCATTAAAATAAGCAAACAACACAATGAAAACAGAATCTGTCAAAAACAGAACAGTCTGTAGTAATCTAGAAACTTTCCATACCTCTGTAACTCCAAAATTTCTGAAAAATTAGGAAAACATAGAAAATTTGTATATCAATCTTGTGTAAAAAAATCAGATCAAAAGCACGTCCATTGAATTTTAGAAATTCCTGGACTAGGCGCAAAAGTTTCTGTTTTTGCACAGAATCAAGTCAACTATCATCCACACTATCCCAAAGGCTTTACTTGGCACTTTATTGAAACAAAAGCTATAAAACATGATTACTACAGTAACATAATCATGTGAACACACAAAAACAATAGGGGTAAATGTTGGGTTGTCTCCCAACAAGCGCTTTTCTTTAATGCCTTTCTAGCTAGGCATGATGATTTCAATGATGCTCACATAAAAGATAAGAATTGAAACACAAAGAGAGCATCATGAAGGATATGACTAGCACATTTAAGTCTAACGCACTTCCTCTGCATAGGGATTTTGTGAGCAAACAATTTATGGGAACAATAATCAACTAGCATAGGAAGGTAAAGCAAGCAAAACTTCAAGATTTTAAGCACATAGAGAGGAAACTTGATATTATTGCAATTCCTACAAGCATATATTCCTCCCTCATAATAATTTTCAGTAGCATCATGAATGAATTCAACAATGTAACCATCACATAAAGCATTCTTTTCATGAGCCACAAGCATAGAAATTTTATTACTCTCCACATAAGCAAATTTCTTCTCATGAATAGTAGTGGGAGCATCATATGAAACTTGAATACTATAAATTGTTTCCTCATTAAAAGAGTAATGTTCGGTAAAAGGATATTCAAAATTATGACAATAATTATCACTACTTTTTATAACATAAGTATCCTCATAATAATCATCATAAGTAGCAACTTTGTTCTCATCATAGTCAATTGAAACCTCTTCCGAAATAGTGGAATCATTACTAAATAAAGTCATGACCTCTCCAAATCCACTTTCATCAATATACTCATCGTAAATAGGAGGCATGCTATCATCATGATAAATTTGCAAATCAAAACTTGGGGGACTAAAAATATCATCTTCACTAAACATAGCATCCCCAAGCTTGGGACAAACATTAATTGCAGCAAATAAATTCTCAAGCATGTCAATCTCATCAAACATAGCATCCCCAAGCTTGTGCCTTTGCATATCATAAGCATAATCACTTTCATCATTAATAGTATGAATAGCACCAATAGTATAGCAATTATTATCATCGCAATGAGTAATAGGCATAACAATAACAGGAGCAACATCATTTGGGAGGGATACCTTTTTACCTTTGCTTCTCCGTCTTTTCTTTTTCTTCTCCACATCATGTGTGGGTTTAATCACCTTTTTGGAGCTCTTTATTGATGAGATTGGTTGAATAAAAAGCTCCTCCTCGTTGCCTGATTCATCATAAGAACAAATAGGAGGATATTGGGAAACCTCTTCCCCTTCATTAGTATTCTCTTCATCTTCTATTTGTTTTCTTGTCTTCAAGTAATTGGCAATATAAGGATTCTCAATGCAATTCACCGCACAATACATATAAATTTCATTTAGATCAAAATCAATTATTTTCATGAGAACCCAATCTGGAACATCGTTAGTTTTATGTTCCATTTCTTCATACCCCAAAAATATACTAAGTTCATTATCATGCTCAAGGGTAATGAGGTTATCACAATTTTTGGACACAATTCGATCATGAAATAATTCACATTGGAAATTAAAATGACCACGTTCATTGCAAAGTTCACAAGGATGGCGAGACAAATTAAATCTTTTAGCACAGACATCTAGCCTCTCTTGCAACCATTTAGTTTCTAAATACTTATGCCTCTTGCAAAATCTATATTCCCTTTTTGGTGTGTAATTGCAAACTCTATGCACTCCACAAAAATTGACATGCTTATAAGAAACATTTTTATCATGACTAGGGCAATCATCATTAGTACTATGGATATTCAAAGAATTCATACTAACAACATTGCAATCATGCTCATCATTCGAAGATTTAGTGCCAAACATTTTATAGACTTCTTCTTCTAACACTTGAGCACAATTTTCCTTTCCATCATTTTCATGAAAGACATTAAAAAGAAGAAGCATATGAGGCAACATCAATTCCATTTTTTTGTAGGTTTCTTTCATAGACTAAACTAGTGATAAAACAAGAAACTAAAAGATTCGATTGCAAGATCTAAAGATATACCTTCAAGCACTCACCTCCCCAGCAACGGCGCCAGAAAAGAGCTTGATGTCTACTATGCAACCTTATCCTTGTAGACGTTGTTGGGCCTCCAAGTGCAGAGTTTTGTAGGATAGTAGCAAATTTCCCTCAAGTGGATGACCTAAGGTTTATCAATCCATGGGAGGCGTAAGATGAAGATGGTCTCTCTCAAACAACCCTGCAACCAAATAACAAAGAGTCTCTTGTGTCCCCAACACACCCAATACAATGATAAATTGTATAGGTGCACTAGTTCGGCGAAGAGATGGTGATACAAGTGCAATATGGATGGTAGATATAGGTTTTTGTAATCTGAAAATATAAAAACAGCAAGGTAACTAGTAACAAAAGTGAGCAAAAACGGTATTGCAATGCTTGGAAACAAGGCCTAGGGTTCATACTTTCACTAGTGAAAGTTCTCTCAACAATAATAACATAATTAGACCATATAACAATCTCTCAACATGCAACAAAGAGTCACTCCAAAGTCACTAATAGCGGAGAATAAACGAAGAGATTATTGTAGGGTACGAAACCACCTCAAAGTTATTTTTTCTGATCGATCTATTGGGCTCTTCCTATAAGTGTCACAAACAGCCCTAGAGTTCGTACTAAAATAACACCTTAAGACACACATCAACCAAAACCCTAATGTCACCTAGATACTCCAATGTCACCACAAGTATCCGCGGGTTTGATTATACGATATGCATCACACAATCTCAGATTCATCTATTCAAACCAACACAAAGAACTTCAAAGAGTGCCCCAAAGTTTCTACCGGAGAGTCAAGACGAAAACATGTGCCAACCCCTATGCATAAGTTCACAAGGTCACAGAACCCTCAAGTTGATCACCAAAACATACATCAAGTGGATCACGTGAATATCCTATTGTCACCACAGATAAGCACATGCAAGACATACATCAAATGTTCTCAAATCCTTAAAGACTCAATCCGATAAGATAACTTCAAAGGGAAAACTCAATCCATTACAAGAAGGTAGACGGGAGAAACATCATAAGATCCAACTATAATAGCAAAGCTCGCGGTACATCAAGATCGTGCCAAATCAAGAACACGAGAGAGAGAGAGATCAAACACATAGCTACTGGTACATACCCTCAACCCCAAGGGTGAACTACTCCCTCCTCGTCATGGAGACCGACGGGATGATGAAGACGGCCACCGGTGAGGATTTCCTCCTCCGGCAGGGTGCCGGAATAGGGTCCCGATTGGTTTTTGGTGGCTACAGAGGCTTGCGGCGGTGGAACTCCCGATCTAGGTTTTGTTCTGAGGTTTTTGGGATTTATAAGAGGTGTTGGAGTCGGGGACAAGTCAAGGGGGCCCACGAGGCGACGACAAGGATGGGGGGCGCGCCCTAGGGGGGCGCCCTCCACCCTTGTGGTGGCCTCGGGACTCCTCTCCGATATCTTTTCATTCCAGTATTATTCATATTTTCCGAAAATATTATTCGTAAATTTTCAGGCCAATTGGACTCCGTTTGATATTGCTTTTCTGCGAAACTCAAAAACAAGGAAAAAAAGAAACTGGCACTGGGCTCTAGGTTAATAGGTTAGTCCCAAAAATCATATAAAATAGCATATAAATGCATATAAAACATCCAAGATGGATAATATAATAGCATGGAACAATCAAAAATTACAGATATGTTTGAGACGTATCATCGTCCACCGCCTTGGTGCTCTCGGGGCGGCATGGTCAACGTGGTCAATGAATGACAGCCATCAGAAGAGGACTTTAGGCGGTGAGGCTGACAGCTAGACCCACCAGCTACATCTTCGAACACAAGGAAGTGCCTCCTTATTACTCGTAAAATAAAAATGATTCTTCCCGCTAACAGCTGGGACCCACCACTTATATCTTCACATGCAAGGAAGTGCATCCTTATCCTCCCTGACAGCTGGGACCCACCCGATCAAAGCGTACGTAGCGTTGTCTGTCTGGTCGTGAACGTGTACGTACATACTGGTCGATCGGTCTCTCTACAACGATGAACTGTGGCCGAGCAAGCAGCGGCACATGTAGTAGTAGAGCCCTCGACGTAGTAGTTCAGGCAGTCCACTCTAAACCGTGTACACGTACGTACAGCCACATGCCAAAAAATACGTCCACATACGTACATACGGGTACGGTCTCGAACGCCTACTTGCGCATACGTATGGCCAGGGCTCGTCTACATGAAGAGGCTGTGGACAGCAGTAACGGCGTCCTGTTCATCAGCAGCCAACTGGCTAGGTCGGAACAAAGAAACTGTATCATGTTCATCGGGAGGCAACGGAATGCGCCGTGTTCATCAGGAGCCAACCGGCTTTGACGAAACAGCCGAAACAGGGCCTAGCATACCGCAGAACGGAGGAAACGGCCTTCTGTTCGACCGCGTATGGTCGAAATGGGGTCCTGTTGACCGGGAGGGGTGTGGCATACCACAAAACAGATGGAACAGACTTGTGTTGGAGCACCTATGGTCGAATCAGGGTCCTGTTCATCGGGAGGGGTGTGGCATACCGTAAAATGGGACTCCACGGGCTATTGTTCATCCATCGTCTACTGCCTCGCTCCAGCCTCCACGGGCTACAGTTCATCCACCGTCGACTTCCTCCATCCTACACTTGCTACTGTTCATCCACCGCGACCTTCCTCCCGCCTCTACCAGCTACTGTTCATCCACAAGCTACTGTTCATCCAGCCTCCCCCGGCTACTGTTCAACCAGCCCTCCACAGGGTCCTGTTCATCCAGCCCCAACTGGCTCGGGTGTGGCGGCCTCCTTGATTAGGGTCCTGTTCATCCAGCGGCAACGGCCCCTACTACCACGGGGTCCTGTTCATCCAACCCCCACCAGGAACTATTCATCCAACCCCCAACAACGGTCATAGTTCATCAAGAGGCAGCTGGTTCGATCGGCTTTAGGTAGCAGCAGCAGCGAAGGAATCGCTCGGGTTCAGTTAATAGCCAAGGGATCCGTCGCTCGGGTTTAGTAATGTAGCTAGTGCAATCGCTCGGGTTCAGTAAGTGAACGCCTCGCTCGGGTTCAGTTAGAGCCCAACGCCACGCACACACGCGCGTATGTGTACAAGAGAAACGCGCAAACGTCTGTGCATCGCTCGGCCCCGACCACCCACCGTAACCGGGAACTCCCCGATATTTTCCTCGCCCTCGCTTCTACCACGATTTTTTCCGTCATGGATGGCCCAAAGAATGACATGCAGCTGTGTCCCCGGACCGCCTAGGATGAAAAGCCCATTTTCTGTCATGATTTTCTATTATAGAAGTAGGAGCCCACCACATCTATGATGATACGTGGTTTTGTCACAATTATCATCATAGAAGTGTCATAAGCATGACATATTTCTTTTCGTTCGGGCCTAAATGTCACGGATGTGCCTTTTTTTGTAGTGATGGCGTCGCCGTGGCAGGCGCCAGCCTGCGTGGCCAGGATAATTTCCCCTTTTGTGCTAAGGGAGCAGATGTGCCTACCTGCACCCAAAGCAAGTCCCAAAGGTTTCCCCTTTGGTGAAAGAAGACCAAGAAGGTGGTGCGGCAGGATGGATGTCATCGTGGAGCCCCTGGCGCGTCATGGATAACACCTTTGGTAGGCGAAGACCACCTTTTGTCAGGATAGCACCGGTGCCTGTCCCCTTTCAAATTGCCGCCCTGTGGTAGCCCTTTCCCGCTGATATTTTCGAGGAAGAGGCTGGAGGCACCTATAAAATGGGCAGTGTAGCCACCATAACAAGGGATCGGCTCCAAATCAAACCCTAGCGCCATTGCTAGCCCCCAAAGATCTCTGACTCATCTTGTAGCACTGAGAGCTTTGTCCACAAGCAATACAATCAAGCGGCCACCATAGCAACGGACCAGCTCTTGATCAAACCATACCGCCATTACTATCCCCCAAAGAGCTCATTGTGTCCTTATCGTGCCTAGCTCGTAGCCTCATAGATGCAAACCAGGCCCCCAGAGCTCGAACCAGGGTTCTGGAGGATTTCCCGTGGCTCGGAATCAATCACCCGATATTTGGCGTGCCAAGTAGGGGGCTTGGTCTTTACGCCTCGAGTTTCAACACCACCATGGCCGATGCACGACACAAGCGCGCCCTTCGAAGGGCCAACCGCATTCCAGACGGAGCCCATCAGCGACACCCACAGCCGCCGAGCTCGCGCAGCCACCATGGATGCGGAGGCCTCCTCCGACCACCCTTCGGTCAGGCAGCACCAGCAGCAGCCACCGCCGGCCCACACAACCACAGACACCTCGCTCGCACCCCGTGATTCACCAGCTCCACGGGCTGCACTCCACATGGCGCAAGAACTGCTGCACTATTGCCCAATCAAGGACGGCTATGGCGCCTGGCTCGCCCGCATCACCGAGCTCATGAACGTCACCGGAGATGCTCCAGCTCCCTCGTGCCCTCTGACACCTCCGCCGTTGTGCGGCATGCAGGCGGAGTGGCTCACCCACCTCCACCTCCTCTGCGCAACAACGATGCCACACGCCATCACCGTGCACGCGCGCCAGAGCCCTCTCATGGCTCGTCTTCGTCGCACGGCGGTGATCCAAGCTGCCAGATAGCCAAGTGTGCGCCTCCCGACGCACGCATCCTCCTCAAAAGGCACCACAAACTCCGTGGAGTTCCTGTAGTTCTACACCATCAGCATCCAGGCCACAGAAGGCGACGATCTTGTCATGGTGTACTGGTTCCCCATGGCCCTCAAGGACGCCACGCACTCATGGCTAATGAAACTTCCCGAGGCCTCCATCTTCTCGTGGGAGGAACTGTGCCGACATTTCATCTCCATCTTCAAGGGCACGTCCAACTGCCCCCTCATGCTCAGCGTCCTGTGTTCCATTCGCCAGCGCCCCGACTAGACCCTCCGCAAATACATCCAGTGCTTTAGCCAGGTGCGCAAGAAGATCCCGCATGCCTCCGACCCCACGGTCATCGCTGCATTCTCCAATGGCATCACGGACGTCGGGATGAGTGACAAGCTCACCATCAACAACGAGCTCGACACCGTGGTTGAGTTGTTCGACATCGCCAACAAGTGTGCCAACGCTGAGGTGGGTTGTCTCTTCGCCCACAATGACCCTGACGCCGAGCTTGACGACGCCAAGCCTAAGGCCAGGGACACCAAGCGCAAGGGCCCTGCCGTGCTTGCGGCGGAGCCTGAGCAGAAGCACGACCGCGACCACGATGAGGCCAGGAAACACGGGCGCCCCTTCTGCACCTACCATAATGGGCATTCCCAAGCCATAGAAGACTAGCATGAGCTCAAGCTGCTGTGCGATGAGTGGCAGGAGAAGTGCGGCGACCGCAGCGAGCGCGGCTCGGGCCTCGGTAGCAACTGCAAGGGTGGACGCTGGAAGGACCGCAACAAACGAAGGCAACTCCCGCCAGGATTGACAGAACTAGCCTGGGCAGGCCGACCCTCACGAAAACTATCCTCAGCAGGCCAACGCGGCCCTACCGCGCCCCAACAGGAACAATGACAACCTACTTGAGGAGGACGCCGGGGGCTACCAGGAGCCTTATGTAGTGACTAGCATCCCTGGCGGAGCCCAGGCTCCCCCATCCAACCGCCACATCAAGCAGTTCTCCCACGAGGTGAATGCGGCCCTCCCGAAGCCTGCATACACCAAGCCCCTTAAGTGATCATAGTACCCTATCTGCTTCGATTACGGTGACCACCCCAAGTCTACCAAGTCCATGGGCACCATCCCTCTGCTATGCACACCCACCATCAACAACGTCGCAGTAACCAAGACACTCAGCGATGGTGGCGCTGGCCTCAACGTGATCTTTGTGGAAACCTTCAAGCAGCTCCAAGTGCCCTATGAGCACCTGATGCCCACAAGGCCCTTCTCGGGCGTGACCAACAGCTCCACGGTGCCCCTGGGGCAGGTGCGCCTTCCCATCACCTTGGGCTCCCGCAAGAACTACCACACCGAGCTCGTCGACTTTGATGTAGCGCACATCCGCCTGCCATACAACGCCATCTTGGGCTACCCCGCACTCGCCAATTTCTTGCCAGTGACGAACCATGAAGGGCCCCTTGGCCCAACTTGTGAGGCGGCCCACGAGCCGGCGCCACGAAGCTAGCAGCCTCGCGAGGGCCTTGCCCCGCGAGGGACTTCTCTGACGAAGGACTTCACCAAGACAACCACCATGGTAGGCAGCCTCATGAGGCACCTCCCGCAAGGCCTCCCGAGGAGCCCCACGCGGCGCGAGTCGCATGCCCATCACGTGGATGATGTTGCCGTGGCAGGCACCAGCCTGCGCGGCCAGGACAGTTTCTTCTTTGGTGCTAAGGGAGCAACTGTGCCTACCTGCCCCCAAAGCAAGTCCCAAAGGTTTCCCCTTTGGTGAAAGAAGACTAAGACGGTGGCGGAGGAGGACAGATGTTATTTTGGAGCCCCTGGCGCGTCATGTATAACACCTTTGGGAGGCGAAGACCAACTTTTGTCAGGATAGCACCAGCACCTGTCCCCTTTCAAATTGCCACCCTGTGGTAGCCCTTTCCCGCTGATATTTTCGGGGAACAGGCCACAAACACCTATAAAAGGGGAAAAGCGGCCACCATAGCAGGGGATTAGCTCCTGATCAAACCCTAGCACCATTGCTAGCCCCCGAAGAGCTCTGGCTCATCTTGTAGCTCGGAGAACTCTGTCCACATTCAATACAATCAAGCAGGAGTAGGGTTTTACACCGCACGGTTGGCCGAACCTGGGTAGCTTGATGTGTCCTTGTCATGCCTAGATCATAGCCTCGTAGACATAAACCAGCCCCCAGAGCCCAAACTAGGGTTTTGGAGGATTTCCCATGGCTCAGAATCAATCCCCCGACACAAGGTCTTAATGCAAAGGAACGTCACTTTATATTGCCCCTTGTGATAGCAAGCTTTATTATGTAGTCTGTCGCTTTTATTTCTTTATCATCACAAGATCGTACAGAGCTTATTTTCCCTTACAATAAAGATCATACACATTTAGAAACAATTTTTATTGCTTTTATGCACCGATGACAACTTACTTGAAGGATCTTATTCAATCCTTAGGTAGATATAGTGGACTCTGATGACATGAAACTGGGTTTAAGGGTTTTGGATGCACAGGTGGTATCTCTACTTGGTTCGGATTTTTGGTTAGCGAGTATGTTGGGCAAGCACCACATGTTGGAGGATCTATAACAATATAAATACTATGTGAATACAAGCAAACAAAACTCATTACGTTGTGTTCCATGTCCAGCGTCAACAATTTGACATAGAATAGCGTCAACAATTTGACATAGAATACTTAATGGGGGCTCACAATCATAAAGATCTCCAAGATAATATATTTATATGTGAATCTTCACTTCACTTATTAATCTTTTATGAATTGCATCATTGACCAAAACTATCTTTGTTAACTTCCAATAAATTTTACCACTTATACTTTCCTTTATGTAAAGTCATTACTTTCCATGGGATTAGCATATGACCTTTTTCATTATTTTCATTGCTAAGATTGAAACATAAAGGTAAATAGGCAAAACGCAAACTACTCTTTATTATATATAACTATCAACTCCATTACAAAGATCACAAAACTAGCACTTGAAAATAGATTGTACTAAACTTTTATTTTACGAGGATCAAACTAAGATAGGTAAAGATAATAAAAGTGATGGTGATATGATATCGGGGCACCTCCCACAAGCTTGGCGCAAGCCAAGGGGAGTGCCCATACCAATGTACTCAAGTTTCTTTCTTCGGTGATGATGGTGATGATGAGGTAGTGGGATCATCTTTTAGCTTTCACTCAAGAACACAGTTTTCCTCCTTCAGCTTGCTAACCTCTTGCTCAAGCTCCAATATCCTCTCACATAATACGTTCTTGTTTTCCTGTAGAATATGAAAAGTGATAAATTGAAACTTTGATTCGTTTACTGTGTTTGGGAGGCTTGATTTCTTGAAGTCCACATGTATATCGCCTGGTTGAGGTAGAGGGGTTTCATCTTCTTCCGAGCTCGTGTCCCCCGTCCTCTTCAAATCAACATCTTGCTCCTCCACCGTGGACCAACCATAAGGTTCCGTGTCTCCATAGATCCTAGGATTTGCGACATAGTGGGAAATGTAACTCTCTCCATCCAAGTCTTGGGACGACATACCTTCTGATTCGTTAGAAAAATAGCACGAAACAAAGATAGAGGAGATTTCTATGATACGGTGGTCAAAACATCTGGGAGTATATATTAAGAATTTTTATCTTGAAAAACAAGTATTGCAAAAGAAAACGGAGTCGGGAGAGCACAAGAGGGGCCCACAAGCCACCAGGGGGTGCCCAGGGGGGTGGGCGCGCCTAGGTTCCTCGTGGGGCCTGGTGTGTACCCTCGGTTGTTTCTTATTTTGGTATTTTTTCTAATATTCCAAAATGGACAGAAAGTATTTTTATGGAATTTTTGGACTCAGTTTAATTACCGTATCACATACCTATTCCTTTTCTTGGTGCTGGAGTGTTCTGGAAGGTCTCTCTTATGTGTTCCTCCGGTGTCATAGTTTGAATAATGTTAGTTTCAACACTAATAGGTGTACCTAAGATATAGTGCTTAATTCTTTGTCCTTTGACCACCCTCGGATTAGTGCCCTCGGAGTTATTGATCTTGATAGCTCTGGAACGGCAAACTTCTTCGATGATATACGGTCCTTCCCATTTAGAGAGAAGTTTTCCTGCAAATAAGCTGAAATGAGAGTTGTACAATAGAACATACTCACCCACTTTGAATTCCCGTTTTGAATTCTTTTATCATGCCATCTTTTAACTTTTTACTTAAATAATTTGGCATTTTCATACGCTTGGGTTCTCCACTCATCTAACTAGCTAATATCAAATAACCACTTTTCACCAGCAAGTTTGAAGTCATAGTTAACTTCTTTAATTGCCCAATATGATTTTTTTTCTAGCTCAAGAGGTAAATGACATGCTTTTCCATAAACCATTTTATACGGAGACATACTCATAGGATTCTTATAAGCAGTTCTATAAGCCCACAATGCATCATCAAGTTTCTTAGACCAATTCTTTCGAGGTCTATTAATGGTCTTTTGGAAAATTAGCATTATTTCTCTATTGCTCAATTCAACTTGACCACTAGACTGAGGATGATAAGGAGATGCAATTCTATGGTTAACATCATATTTAGCAAGCAGTTTATGGAAAGCACCAAGAATAAAATGTGAACCACCATAAGTCATTAAATATCTAGGGACTCCAAACCTCGGGAAAATAACTTCTTTAAGCATTTTAATAGAAGTGTTATGTTGAGCACTACTAGTTGGAATAGCTTCTACCCACTTAGTAGCGTAATTAGTAGCAACTAGAATATGTGTATACCCATTAGAGGAAGGAAAAGGTCGCATATAATCAAATCCCCAAACAACAAATGGTTCGATAGCAAGTGAATAATTCATAGGCATTTCCTAATGTCTACCAATATTACCAATTCTTTCACATTCATCACAAGATAAGACAAACTTACGTGCATCCTTGAAGAGAGTAGGCCAATAAAAACCAGACTGTAATACCTTATGTGCGGTTCTATCCCCAGCATGGTGTCCTTCGTATGCCTCAGAATTACACTTCCATAGGATTAGTTCCTGTTCATGCTCAAGTACACGACATTTGATAATACCATCTACTCCTTCTTTATAAAGATGTGGGTCATCCCAAAAGTAATTTCTTAAATCAAAGAAGAACTTTTTCTTTTGTTGGTATGTGAAACTAGGTGGTATATATTTGGCAACAATGTAATTAGCATAGTCTGTATACCAAGGAGTATTACGAGAAGCATTTGTAATAGCTAATTGTTCATCAGGAAAACTATCATCAATAGGCAGTGTGTCATCAAGAGCATTTTCCATTCGAGACAAATTATCTGCTACGGGGTTCTCGGTTCCCTTTTATCAATAATATGCAAGTCTAGTTCTTGTAGCAAAATAGCCCACCTAATCAACCTGGGTTTAGCATCTTTCTTTTCCGTAAGATATTTAATAGCAGCATGATCAGTGTGAACAATTACTTTAGAATTAAAAATATAAGATATGAATTTATCACATGCAAACACAACTGCTAAAAATTCTTTCTCAGTAGTCGCATAATTTCTTTGAGCACTGTCTAGAGTTTTACTAGCATAATGGATAACATTTAATTTCTTATCAACCCTTTGTGCTAGAACAACACCAACAGTGTAGTCACTAGCAACACACATAATTTCAAATGGTAGGTTTCAATCAGGTGGTTAAACAATGGGTGTAGAGACTAAGGCTTTCTTAGGTATTTCAAAGGCTTCTACACAATCATCATCAAAAACAAATGGAACATCTTTTTGCAAGAGATTAGTAAGAGGCCTAGAAATTTTAGAGATGTCTTTAATAAACCTCCTATAGAAACCAGCATGACCAAGAAAATTTCTTATACCTTTAATATCTTTAGGACATACCATTTTCTCAATCGCATCAACTTATCTACTTCAATACCTCATTCAGAAATTTTATGCCCGATTATTGTACCTTCATTCACCATAAAGTGGCACTTCTCCCAATTCAAGATAAGATTAGTTTCTTTACATCTCTACAAAACTCGATCAAGGTTGCTTAAGCAATCATCAAAAGAAGTCCCATAAATGGAAAAATCATTCATGAAAGCCTCAACAATCTTTTCACAAAAGTCAGAGAATATAGCAGTCATACATCTTTGAAAGGTAGCAGGTGCATTGCATAAACCAAAAGGCATACATCTATAAGCATAAGTTCCAAAAGGGTAAGTAAAAGTAGTTTTCTCTTGATCTTCTTTTGACACAGGTATTTGAGAGAAACTAGAATATCCATCAAGGAAACAAAAGTGTGTATGCTGAGACTATCTTTCTAACATTTGATCAATAAAAGGCAAGGGGTAATGATCTTATCTAGTAGCTTTGTTTAATTTCCTAAAATCAATTACCATCCTATAGCCAGTTACAATTCTTTGTGGAATGAGTTCATTTTTATCATTAGGAACAAAAGTTATACCTCCTTTCTTATGAACACAATGAACATGACTTACCCATCTACTATCAGCTATGGGATAAATTATACCTACTTCCAGAAGCTTTAATATTTCAGTTCTTACCACGCCCTTCATCTAAGGATTCAACCGTCGTTGGTGATCAACAACCGGCTTAGCATTAGGCTCCATATTAATCTTGTGCTAACATACAGTGGGAGTAATGCCCTTAAGATCATCGAGAGTATATCCAATGGTAGCACGGTGCTTCCTCAGAGTTTTAAGTAATCTCTTTTCTTCCTGCTCTGAAAGGTTAGCACTAATAATAACAGGATATATCTTCTTTTCATCAAGATAAGCATATTTCAACGTGTCAGGTAATTTCTTCAATTCAAACACAGGATCACCTTTAGGTGGAGGAGGGCCTCCAAGAGTTTCAACATGCAAATTGTGTTTAAGGATAGGTGCTTGATCAAAGAATATCTTATCTATTTCATTTCTTTCATTCATATGCATATCATTTTCATGGTCTAGCAAGTATTATTCTAACGGATAAGTAGAAGGTACGACAATAGAAGTAAGACCAATAATTTCATCCTTACTAGGCAATTCTTTATGATGAGGTTGTCTGCAGAATTTAGAGAAATTAAACTCATGAGATACATCACCAAAGTTAACACTATCAGTTTCTTTATTGCAATCAATATTAGCATTAGCTGTATTCAAGAAAGGTCTACCAAATATAATGGGACAAAAATCATCTTGTGGAGAACCAAGAACTAGAAAATTAGTAGGGTATTTTATCTTTCCACCCATGACTTCAACATCTCTAACAATCCCAAGCGTGAAATAGTATCTCTATTCACATGCTTAATAGTAACATCAATGTCTTCTTTCTCAACAGTTGCTATATCATTCATAATCTCTTGATGTAAGGTAAATGAAATAGCACTCACGCTAGCACCCAAATCACATAAACCATGGTAACAATGATCTCCCATTTTAACAGAAACAACAGGCATGCCAACTACAGGTTTATTCTTATCTTTAGTATCGGGCTTAGCAATTCTAGTAGCTTCATCATAGAAGTAAATAACATGCCCATCAATATTATCGACCAGGAGATCTTTCACCATATCAATATTAGGTTCAACTTTAATTTGTTCAGAGGGTCTAGGTGTTCTAATAGTACTTTTGTTAACCACAATTGGAACTTTAGAATGTTCCTTAATCCTAACAGGAATAGGTGGTTTCTCAATATAAGCAGTAGGCACAACTGGATCAACATTGTAAATGATAGTTTCATGTTTAACTATAATAGGTTCCTCAATCTTTTCTTTAATAGGGGGTGATATTTAAACCACTTCTCCTTAGGGAGATCAACATGAGTAGAAAATGATTCACAGAAAGAGGCTACTATCTCATAGTCAAGTCCATATTTAGTGCTAAACTTATGAAAAGCATCTGTATCCATAAAAGATTAAACACAATCAAACACAAGTTTTATACCTGACTGTTTACCTTTGTTGAGTTCCCAATATTCAGAGTTGCATTTAATTCTTTCAGAATATCCCATCTGAATTCAATAGTTTTCTTCATAAAGGAACCAGTAGAAGAAGAATCTAGCATTGTTTGATCATTATGGGAAAGGCGACCATAAAAATTCTGTAAGATAATTTCTCTTGAGCGCTCATGGTTGGGGCATGTTAAGACTCCCCAAGCCTGAGCGATGCTTTCTCCTCACGAGGCCAAAAATTATATATATAATTTCGATCATGATGAACCAGATGCATAGGATAAAACTTCCGTGAAATTCCAATTTCAATCGGTTCCAATCCCACGTTCCAATATCATCACATAGTCTATACCATGTCAATGCCTTTCCACCTAAAGATAAAGGGAAAACCTTCTTCTGAACTACATCATCGGATAAACCTGCAACCTTAAATAATCCATAAACTTCATGCACATAGATTAGGTGCATATTAGGACGTATTGTTCCATCTCCTGCATAAGGATTAGCTAGCAGTTTCTCTATCATACCCGAAGGAATCTCATAATAAATATTTTTAATAGGTGCAGTAGGTTGAGGAGCAACTCTTTGTGCTTTCGGTCGAGGTGAAGATACCCCGAACAAACCCCTCAAAGGATTATTTTCGATAGTAACAACTAACAGTAAAATTTATCACGTAATATAAATGTTTCCTTACCAAATTCCACTTACCAAAGGCGCTTCACTCCCCAGCAACGACGCCATAAAAGAATCTTAATGACCCACAAGTATAGGGGATCAATCGTAGTCCTTTCGATAAGTAAGAGTGTCAAACCCAACGAGGAGCAGAAGGAAATGACAAGCGGTTTTCAGCAAGGTATTATCTGCAAGCACTAAAATTATCAGTAACAGATAGTTTGATAGCAAGGTAATTTGTAGCCAGCAACAAGTAGTAACGGTAACAAACGTGCAGCAAGGTAGCCCAGTCCTTTTTGTAGCAAAGGACAGGCCGGAACGGTCTCTTATAATAAGCAAAGCGTTCTTGAGGATGTTGGTGCAATAATCAGCCTCCTTATGTTTTGGAGTTTGTTGACATAAACAGTATGGGACTTATGTGTTTGCTGGTGCACATAGAGTAATAGATCCCTAGAATCATGAGGAGTTTGATTCAAATGACGAAGATAATCCTCTGTGTGGCAGTGAAGGTTATCATGAAGATTATGATAACAAGAGTGACCCCTCAAAAAATGCTGACATGAAGCAATTGGTTCGGTGCTTGTCCGAGGAAAGTGACTGCGACTGAGAAGGTTGAAGATGAAGTGAAGACGTAGCATTTATTTCATTGTTTCTCTTCTCTTTATTGAGTCACAGGACAACCATACTATTAAGAGGGGTGTAGCGTTCGAAGCTTTGATTCTCTGATGCTAAACCCAAGTCCTATGAAAGTTGCGAGAGAAATCTCTTTGTGTTCCGAGCAAATACTTGCCAGCAAGAGACTGTGATCTTCTTCGCTCCGAGAGATTTGTCACTGACCGAGGAGTTAGCATTACTTGGTCGTCAAGTAATGTTACCATTACTCTTTGAAATCCGACCGTTGCAAACGTGTCGGTTGGCTATTGGCTGGACCGCGTGTCCAAAATGGTCATTTCCCACCAGGGAAGGCTGCGACTATAATTAGCCACCCCACACCAGCGTTGTCCGGTGGCAGCTCCGTTTGATTGTGAGAAGATTGTTGAGAAACCCCCTCTCCAAAGTGATTTGAGTTTAAAATCCACCTAGAGGAAACCCCTAGAGCCAAAAATTTAGATAGTGGTTCAGCATCACTCGAATCTAAGTCTAGTACGCTCCGCCTATTACTCTTGAGAGCTGCAAACTCTCTAGATGGTTAGGTGTCAATTTCTTCAGAGAACAAGAGTAATTGTGGTTCTCGAAGAAGAAGTCTGTAAAGGTTTGGAGATCGCCTCAAGTATCTACCACATGTGATCGACATTGGTTGATGAACCAATTGTCGAGGAGAATAGGGCGAAGAGAATTTATCTTCCATGTTAAGTCACAACCCCTCCAACCAGATGTAGTCCTTGTGAAGAAGGACGAACTGGTCTACCAAATTCCTTGTCACCATCGAGGATAACTGCTTACATCTACTACTCCTCTTTACATTTGATCCGTTTCAATCGTGTGATTTGTCTCGATGCATGCTTTTAGTTTCCATTCGATAGTTTGTATTCACTCACTGTACTCTGTTTACATTCGCTTCGCTGCTGTGTTTCGAGAGTTTTGATTTTTCTGAAGAAAATTTAAAACTCCCATTCACCCGCCCCCTCTGGTAGACATACTTCATTCCTACAATTGGTATCAGAGCAAGGTACTCCTTGACTCTACTCATTTTGGTCTAACCACCTTGGAGTTTAAGTATGTCTTCAGTGAGCTACAAGTCGGATCTCAAGATTCCCATCTTCGATGGGATGGACTATCCCTTATGGAAAGAGAATATGAAGATCCTTCTCCGAGTTATTGACGATGATATGTGGAACGTGGTGCAGAACGGAGTCACGGTTGAAGTGCATCTAGTTCCCACTGACCGCAAGAAGAGACTCATTCAGTTGGATGCTCAAGCTAAAGATGAAATTGGTGGCCATCTCTCTCGTGCTCAATTTCTTCGGTATCGTCAGTGTGAAACTACAAAGGTATTGTGGGACATTTTCTAGAAGATTAATGAGGGTGTTTCAACTCAGAAAGAAGCTCGCATTGATACTATTCGGGAGAAGTTTAATCGGTTCAAGCGAATCGGGAATGAAAGTTGTCAGCAAACCTTCAATCGTCTGAGTGACATTGCAAATGAGCTGCAAGGTCTCGGTGCCAAATACATCACTGACCTTGAAGTTGTGAAGAAACTGCTCCATTCTCTTGACAGTTCTTTTGACACTCCAGTTCTGATGATTAGGGAACAAGCTGATTTCAAATATCTCGACTCTGCTGATATCATGGAAAGGCTAAACACCCACGAGGAACAAGAAGAAGAAAAGAGAGATCTCTATGGCTCAAGTCACCGCAAAAGTCATGCTCTCAAGGTTGTGGCTGATTCTTCCTTGGAAGGAAGTGCCGAAGAAGATTCAGATGACCCACAAAGGATCAGCAAAGATCTCGCATTAATCAAGAAAAGATTCTAGCGCCTTCACAGGAAGAACCAGTTTTAGAAGGAGGGATCCAGCAACTCTTGTAGTTCAAAATCTTGATCAAAACCTACTGGAGATTACACCTACGTCAAGTGCAAAAAGCCAGGACATTTCATTTCAGATTGTCCTCTCTGGGAAGCTAAAATTCATGCCAGTGGGAGATATGATTCAGGAACCTTCCATGGCAAAAGCAAGAGCAAGAACTACGACTCCGATGATGAGAAGAAAACAAAAAAGTTCTTCAAGAAGAAGGACAGCTCCACCTCCAAGTCTTTGTCAAGATCTTCCTCAAGGAATCCTTCCAAGTCCTCCTCCAACCGCAAGAATACCTATCGCAAGGCCAAGGCGTACATCGGCAAGGAGATGGATTCCGATGAAGAAGAATAATTTGATTCCGAAGAAGCTGATGAATCCGTTGAGGATTCTGATTCCGGCACGGATGGCATAGCATGTGCCTCAACCCCTACATCAAACTTCTTCAAGAATTTTTCAAGCGACGATGAATCTCCTTCTTACTGCTTCATGGCCAAAGCCTTGAAAGAAAAGGTATCCTCCAAACCTCACAAGGTTCACTCAAGTGATCAATATTATTCGGATGAGGATAACCATGCTAAACTGATCAAAGTTGCTAATATACAACAAAACTCTCTTGAGAAAATTGAGAAAACCCTCAGGAAGTCTGAAGGGTTATTGGTTGAGGAGATGGAGAAAAATCTGTCGTTGACAGAAGAGTATTCCACTCTCAAATCACGAATGGAAGAACTATCAACTTGTCATGATTTTCTCTCGACTGACCACGAGAGATTGACCTATGATTACCTTAAAAGGAAACAGGAACTTGAGTCGCTGAGAGAGGCTCATGATGACTTGATCAGGGAAAATTCTCTTCTCACCCAACAACTCAAAGAGAAACCTGAGGTGTTTATACCACTATGGTTGAAATGCCTTAAACGCAACAATGCTGAATCAAATGCTGAATCTTCTATGAATGCTAACCCCTCTATTGAGGAGAATGATTCTATGTCTGATGAGAATGCTAGGTTGAAGGATCTTATTCAGACAGGAATGTTCAAGTTCTCAAAGGGCATCAAACCCTTTGAGATGTTCTGAAGAAATCCATTCTTCACAAAAATCCCATGAAAGAAGGTATCAGTTTCGAAAGGAAACTGAATGAAGATGGCTCCTACTGGGAACCTGATCAATATCCTTGCACTGTGTGGGTGCCTGCCAAGAGTAAAACGCTTGATCCATCTTTGCTTTCGGGATATGCCTCTCCGATCCCTGAATACACTTATGATGATTCTCTGGACAACTATAGGCTGTTCAAAAACCAACATGGTGAGACTGTTGCTCGCTATGTCGGACCAAACAGCAGAAATGGCCCCCCAAAGAAAGCTATCTGGTTGCCAAGGAAAACTATCAAAACTTTGCCTATTACTGTTGTACTAACCATGTAGGTAGAAAATGCTCGTAAAGAAGTTCGACAAAATGAGTACATGCATACCTCATTCAACCACTATACTCATTCGTCTGGAAAGAATTTTAATTCATATTCTTTTGATCATGCTCGCACTGGTTTGAGTAACAATTATGGTTATCGAAAGAAATCATATCCTGCTCGCTCTCTTGTTTCGAAGTCACCTGGAAAGATGTGGGTGGTTAAGAAAGCCTAATTCTTCTGCAGGACTATGTCTCCGGGTGTACCGAATTGATAATGGATGCACTAGTCATATGGCCAGAGACAAGTCGTTGTTTGTCGACCCCAACTTAACTGCTTCATCTCTGATGTATATCACTTTTGGCGACAACAACATAGAAGGTAATTGGGTTAGGTAAAATTGCTATATCCAAAGACAAGGGCATTGATGATGTTTTACTTGTTTAGTCTCTTGGATTCAATCTCATGTCAGTTGGCAAGCTTTGTGATCTAGGCATGCTAGTTCTATTTTCCATATCCAAATGCATTGTCTTTATGGCCTATGACAATTCCTTCGTTTTCGAGGGAAATAGAAAGGATGATTTATATATTGTGGATTTCTCTAAGGGTCCCTCAGGCCAAACTTGTTTGCTTCCAAAAGCAACCAAAGGATGGCTGTGGCACCGTAGACTTGGTCATGCACGTATGAGAAATTTACAGACTCTCATGAAGAAAAATCATCTACATGGTATTCCTGATGTGAAATTCGACAAGGACCGTCTCTGTGTTGCATGTGAGGCTAGTAAATTGGCCAAGAAGCATTGTTCATCAAAGACTGTCATGACCACAACAAGACCTCTAGAAATTCTTCATATGGATTTGTTCAGACCTCAAAACTATTCAAGTTTCGGAGGCAGTAATTATGGTCTGGTTATTGTTGATGATTTCTCTCATTACACTTGGGTATTCTTTCTTGAAGACAAAACTTGCACCCAAGACATCTTCAAAAGATTCGCCAAGAAGGCCCAAAATGAATATGATGTGCGAATTAAGCATGTCAGAAGTGGCAATGGTACTGAGTTCAAAAATACTCATATCAAAGATTTTCTCGATGAAAATGGTATAACTCATGAGTTCTCCACGGCATACACTCCCAACATAATGGAGTTGTTGAGCGAAAGAATAGAACTCTCATCAAAATAGCGAGCTCAATGCTTAGTGAGTATAAAACTCCTATTTGCTTCTGGGCTGATGCTATTAGCACAGCTTGTCATGTTGTGAATCATGTTTATCTTCAGAAGTTCCTTAAGAAAACTTCATATAAGCTTATCACTGGCAGGAAACCAAATGTTTCTTATTTACGTGTTTTTGGTGCACCTTGCTATATTCGTGACATGAATCATAATTCCAAGTTTGCACCTAAGGCACATGAAGGTTTTCTTCTTGGTTATGGCTCGAACTCGCATACTTATCGTGTCTATAACTCTCACCACGGGAAAGTTATGGAAATGGTAAATGCGCGGTTTGATGAATCTAACGGCTCCCAAAAGGAGCACCTGCCTATTGTGATACATGAACCATCGATTTTGGATGCTATTCGGCAAATGTCCATTGGAAGCGTTAGGCCAGTTGAAGGAAGTGTACCTGAATCTTCCGATGATGATGCCCCCATGACTCGAAGCAGAACACGCCAAGCCACTGCCGAAGAAAATGTCGCTCCAAACACAAATGGCAACCAGAATGCAAATGCCAATCAAAATGGCAATCCTGATGAAAATTGCAATACAAATGCTAATCCCAATGCTGATGCCGAGGAAAATGAAAATGTTCCTCAAGATGAAAATCCTCTTCCTCGAGTGGCTAATCGAGTTGACCCTTCATTAATTCTTGACGACCTCGAGAATCCAGATTATCGACCCACAACTCGTTCTCGCACTCGTTTGGCTAATTACTGTGGCACTTTCTCCTTTGTCTCATTGACATAACCTACTAAGTATGAGGAAGCCATGAATGATCCTGATTGGATGAATGCCATGCAAGAAGAGTTGGTGCAATTTGAATTGAATGATGTATGGGAATTTGTCGACAAGCCGAATCCTAAGAAGCACAATATCATTGGCACAAAATGGATATTCCGGAATAAGCAAGATGAAAATGGCATTGTTGTGAGAAACAAAGCACGTCTTGTTGCCCAAGGGTATACACAGGTAGAAGGTATTGATTTCGGTGAAACTTATGCTCCTGTCGCTCGCCTTGAGGCAATTCGTATTCTTCTCGCTTATGCAAACTACAATGATATCCTCCTTTATCAAATGGATGTGAAAAGTTCTTTCCTTAATGGTGAAATTGATGAGGAAGTTTATGCTAGGCAACCCCCTGGCTTTGAAAATCCTCAGTTTCCTAGCAAAGTTTTCAGGTTGAAAAAGGCTCTATATGGGCTGAAGCAAGCCTCTCGAGCTTGGTATGATACCTTGAAGAGGTTTCTGCTCGACAAAGGTTCAAGCCAGGATCCACAGATTCCACTCTATTCACATGCGCTGTTGATGATGATATGTTTGTGTGTCAAATTTATGTGGATGATATTATTTTCGGCTGTACTAACAATGCTTGCAGCTTGGAGTTCGGACGAATGATGTCCGACAAATACCAAATGTCTATGATGGGTGAACTTAAGTTCTTTCTCGGACAGCAAATTCTTCAACAGGACAATGGAGTTTTCATTTCTCAGGACAAATATCTGAAAGATTTTCTGAAGAATCTTTAAAAGCAAGATTACAAACTAAAGGGCTACAAAACTCCAATGCCCACAAATGGTAAGCTGGACGCAGATGTGTACGGTAAGGATTATGATCAGAAAGCTTATCGTTTGATGATTTGTTCTTTACTCTACCAATGTGCATCTAGACCTGATATTATGCAGAGTGTTCGTATGTGTTCCCGCTATCAAGATGCACCGAAAGAATCACATCACCAAGCGGTCAAGAGTATTCTGATATATTTGGCTCACACCCCTACCTTAGGTTTATGGTATCCTAAGGGAGCATAGTTTGATCTTGTTGGATATTCAGACTCAGATTACATAGGTGACTTGGTTGACAGGAAATCTACTTCGGGGACATGCCATTTCCTTGGTAGATCTTTGGTATGTTGGTCGTCAAGGAAGCAGATTTGTGTATCTCTCTCTGTGGCTGAGGTCAAATATATTGCTGTTGGCGCTTGTTGCACTCAGTTATTGTGGTTGAAGCAGACTCTAAAAGATTATGGCATCAAGGTCAAGAATATTCCCCTATATTGTGACAATGAGAGTGCGATCAAAGTTGCACAAAATCCTGTGCAGCATTCTTGCACCAAGCATATTGCCATCAGACATCATTTCATTCGCGATCATGTTGCTCGAGGGGATATTGTTATCAGTCACGTCAATACTGAAGATAATCTCGCTGAATTCTTCACCAAGCCTCTCGATGACAAAAGATTCTGTGCATTATGGTGTGAGCTAAATATTCTAGATTCCGCAAACATGCAGTAAGCTAGACTCGGCACCCGTACCATCACTTCCACATCATAGAAGGAATGGGTGCACAACACTCGAAGAGTTTGAAAATTTTGACAAAGTGAAATTTTCTTTCTGAGAGTGAATACATTAACGAAGAACTAGACTAACTGGGTGCCACGATAATTGTGCGATGCTCAGGCTCATACAGTTTTTATACGGTGGGTCACGCCACCACAATTTCCCTTCGTTGAGTTGCCTTTCGGTTGAAGGATTTTGTGTTAGTCCGGATGTATTTCACTCATAGCTTTTCTCTAGGGTGTTTGTGTTTCTTTCTCTTAGTGAAATGCCTAGGACCCTGTTTTATCTCTATTCTATCTCTTTCAGTGTATGTTGTTCTGTTATGAATGCTCAACTTCATCTGGTAACGAAACTTTATCTGGTGTCCTTGACCATGTTAAAGGTTCGTTTCGAACTTAATTCATTTTGGCGAAAGCCGTCCAAAATTTGGGGTTTCCCACCCAAGTGAGGATAATGATCTTTGATGACGGTTGCCACGTGCTTTTCATCAACAGCCATTCTTCCTGGACCGTTGAATCGCAAAAGTCCTTCGACGGTAGCCGTTCGATCAGATTCACCCGATGCAGTTATTTCTCCTTGCATATATATACCGCATCGCCATCGCTCCCTCATCCACTTCTCTCCTTCGCCACCGTCACTTTCTGAAGCCCTACCACACCGCTCCACCTTGAGCTCGATGCCGTCAATCATCTTCGCCTCTTTGCTCCCGGAAAGAGGTCGCCAGAGTCATTCCTCACCGCCGCGGATCCTCCTCCTCCCCGTGCCGCCATAGCTACTGCACATCACCAAGTGAGATTATGTGTAGTGTGAACTCGTTCTTCTATCCATCCTGTTCGAGTTCTTCCATGGTAGAAATCACTTGTATTTACCGCATTTATCAGATCTTTACTGCTAGGAACTTGTGCGGATGTGGTTTGTAGTTGTCCCTCGCATCCGGATTTTTTAGATCTAGGGTTTGTGTTATGTCTCGTACGAATGGAATGCTTAGCATGTTGACTAGTATATTCTTCGGACCTACTAGTTCGTTCTACACATTTCTTTCATTCAAAACATTTCTCAAAGACTGCATCTAATTCTTCTTCAAAATGTTTTCATTCGCAAAAATCTTTGCTGTGAGCATTCGTAATCGTGTCCCCATTTTCCCTCGCATCTATCCTTATTCACAGGTGTATGCAGTCAGTTGAGGATTCTGCTCGACCAGTGAGCATGGCTGATGGAGCAGATGTTATTTTGGGCACAACAGATGAGTCCAAAGCTCCGAATGCAAAGGGCCCAATGGTAGGCCCATCAACCAGCAAGCGAAAGAGAACTGGATAAAATGCCGATGAGCAAGAAGAAAATGTACTGAAGAAGAAGAAGGGTGGCAGACAACCATATGCAAACACGGCTGAATACATCCCCCATGATCGGTATAACACTGTTCTCGGAGAAACAAAGCATTACATAGATAAGCGTCTGCAATGGATTCGATGCCACTGGGTTCGCAAATGGTTCAATTATGAATTGATTCATCATCAGTTTGCATAGAACTTTGCATTTCATCCACCATGGGGTGACTGTCAGGAAATTGGTCTCCTCAAACCTACTGATCCCCAGGAGATACCACCGCCACCACCAAATGCTCATGATTCTTCCCTTCACACACCCGAACCTTTTCCTACTAAGCTTGCTAAGCGTCAAAAGAATGCCATCAAGTGAGCAAAAAGGGAATAAAAGAAAATGGCTCATGAAGAGGAAAACCATCGCCTTCTTCAAGAAGATGTGATGAAGAAAAAGGCCGAAGGAAAATCTGAAGGTTGCTCTAAACGCAAGCATGATCCTAGTTCTGCTGCATATAAGTGAAAAAGTGCACCAAAAAAGAGAACAACTAAATCAGGCAGAAGTGATTCCTCTGATGAAGATGATCCTGCGCTCACAAAAGATGAAGTTGCTGCTACACTCAGCGAGCAAGTGAATATCAGCACTTCAACGGTGTTGCCTTCGGGTTCCTACTACACCGAAGAAGATCACTACCAGGAAAACTCCACCTACCACTGTCACTATGCAACAACATGTTAATACAACTCCTCATCCGGAAGCTATCAATCTGAAGGATTTGGTAGTTAACGCCCCTGTGAGTACTGCAAAGCCAGGCGAATGGATTCCCAAGCCTGAACAGAAGAAAATCAAGGCGCCTACAATTGAGCAAAATGCTCCTCGAGCTACTGCTCCGAAGGAAAAGGCTGCTAAGTTTGCTCCAACACTAATTCAGTCGTTCGCTTCTAAACCTCCTTCTGAGCAAATCCCAGTGCAAACTGCTCCAACTGCCAAGTCCGATGCTCCTCACTACTACAATCATGTGTTCATCATGGAACAACTTGATAAATTTGTGGACAATCTATTCGATGGTGAAGTGGCCTTTTTGCCTATCCCTCCTGAAGTTATTTCTTAGGCCACTACTATTGTTGAAGAAATGAGAGAAGATGAAGTTGAAATCAACACTTTGTCTGCCTAACTGAATGAGCTTGATGATCAAATGAAAACTGCTTCTTCAAAATTTGTCATTAAAGCACTCGAAGATTCCTACAAGGATATCAACCGTGCCCTAACTCGCCTCTGGCACAGAAGGTTTTGTTTTCACACAGATCTAGATGAAATTGTTCAGAAGATATGTCTTGAGCATCAAGCAAAAGTTACTCACTATGATGATCTTGTCAAGGGCCATATTGATCAATCTGCACAGCTAATAAAGAGGCGTCGAAAGAAAATTGCGAAGAAGAATGTTCCTCCTACTCCGACAGAAAAGTCCCCCGATCGACCAGATGCTCAGCCTCAGAAAGAAAAATCTCCTGAGCCAGCTATTCATTCCTCGCCCCCAGTCAAAGTCTCGGATGCTCCTGCCTCGCCAAGGCCAACAGAATCAGTGCCTGTGGCCTCCCCTATTCAAGCTGATCTTCCATCTCAGCAATTTTTTTTGAGGACGGTGAAATCCCTCGCTCCGAGCCCCAAGCTTCTCTAGCTCATGATTCACCAAAGGTCTCGGCCCCTCCAACTGTTCAGCCTCAATCGATTCCAGTGGAAGAACCTCAACCACCCCAGTGCTTGATTCGGCCCAAGTGCCTACTGCTCTGCAATTCCCTCTGTTGTGCCACCAATCCGATCACCATTCAAGTTGTCTATCGACACAATGCCAAGAATACAAGAAGCTGGTCCCTCGGAACAAAAATCTGTTTCTGCTCGCCATACTGACTCAGTGGTATATGGTGATGAATTTATCACTCCTGAAGATGAATTCAAATACCCATAACCTCATGAAGAACTGCCTTTGTTCTCGGCAGGAGCTAGCGCAAAAGGTCCACTTTTCAATCGGAATGCACATCCCCAATTCTTTCAAGATAGTCCATATGATGGGCCACACACTTCTGAATTGCCTCGCTTCTGGACAAAGGAACATGCAATCTATTATACTCGGGTCCTCTATGACAGCAAAAAGATATTCCCGCATGAATACCCGGACATCCCAGCTATGAAGAATATTGGCTACTTCAATCAGTTACTACAAGATCTGGAAGATTTCTGTCTCACCCAAGTATTTGAATTCGAACATCCTTGGAACAGAGAGATTATTCTTCAGTTCTATGCTACATTGTACATATCTGGTGATGAATCTGATAGCTCAAAATGGATCATGAAGTGGATGACCTAAGGAAAACGCATCAAATACACCTCGACAGATTTTGTCTTGCACTTCCATTTCCCTCGCTTTGAGCACGATGCCCATGAAATTCGAGTGCACAACATTGATGTTATTTCAGATGAAACTTTTCGGTGCACCATGGATGAAGAAAATATTCGTGACTACACTGGTCCTCCCAGGCCTGATCATTAAACATTCGAGAATCAGACATTATATCATATGCTTTCTTACACTATCTGCCGTCTGGCTGGGATGAATACAGACAAGTCGATATCAGATGTTCTTCGCAATGCTATCTATGCAATCTCTGAGCGGTATATATTCGATGTTGAGGATATGTTTCTGCATATTATGAAGGATTCTGCTCAGTATCCCAACTATATCAAAGTTTATGCGCCATGGATCCAGAAAGTGGTTGATCATGCCATGCGCACAGTGTATCTGGTGAAGCAAAGTCACAAAAGCTTCATACCTCTTATTCGTGATACTTTGCAAGTCATGGAAGATATTTCTTCGGGCAAATCACCTGCTTCAAGCCCTCAGGATTATCGCAAGACATTCGACGGGCCATATCTACCTCAGCGTGACCGAAAGACTTCACTTCAACCTCCATCACAACTCGAAGCCAGTTTGCGTACACAACAACTGCTGTTGCAGCACATTGCTGAGGATCGATGAGAAAAAGAACATCTCGCCTCTGAGTTGAATGCTCTCAACAATCGAACAAGAATCATGCATCTGATTGCAGATGAAAACAACAATCGAACAAGCAAGTTCTTTACCGAGGGACAACTCCTGAATGTCAATCTGAAAGAGCTCTATGATTATATTGACAAAGGCTTCTCCATTGAAGATTTCCAATATCGATGTACTCCTTCTTTACCTGCTCGAGAGCCAACCACTAATCTTCTGCATCTCAAGCTTCGCGGACT
This sequence comes from Thinopyrum elongatum, assembly GCA_011799875.1. NCBI lineage: Eukaryota > Viridiplantae > Streptophyta > Magnoliopsida > Poales > Poaceae > Thinopyrum > Thinopyrum elongatum. Next base: position 358,875,191 of record CM022300.1, on the reverse strand, counting down.
GCTCAAAGAATCTGAAGCCATCTCTCCAACTGTAAAACCTGCCGAAGGAAATGTGCTTTCTCATGTTCCTCATGTGGCTGCCCCAGATATGCCATCGTCTTCTCAGCCCCAAGCTGTTATCCCTTTTGGAGCCGAAGCCGAAGCAAGTCCAGTCACTTCTGAAGATGAAATCACCTCGGACAGTTCTTCTGGAAATGCCGCCAAGTGAACCAAGTTCTGCGATTTTGCACTCATGTTATTCGTCACCTTTTTCACACTAGTTGACAAAAAGGGGGAGAATTACATTGAGTCTCGATAGATTTGCTTTGTCTATTTCTTTGGTTTGGTTTCATGCAAGTCTAAAACTTTTGGTTTAAGCCTATTAGTTCTAAGTTCTAAAACTTTTGTGTTGTAATGTTAATAACCCCGCCTGCTGCACTATTTCTCTCGAAGCATTTGTTTTGCAAGTGGAATTATTATCAGAAGTTATGAATGATTGCACTATGATCTCGATGGATTATATGTCATCAGCGCGAATCACTGTCTCAAATGATTGACATTTCCTCTATATACTTCAATATTTGTAGGAGAATTAATCTCATATCGTTATCCCTGCATACATTTAGGGGGAGTCTATTTCATCATCGAGCAAAGTAACACTTATTCACTCTTGTTCGAATTAATTTTCATTTATCTATCTTAACTTCGATGGTTACCTGTTTTGTGAACAATCATCCAAAAAGGGGGAGATTGTTGGTGCAATAATCTGCCTCCTTATGTTTTGGAGTTTGTTTACATAAACAGTATGGGACTTATGTGTTTGCTAGTGCACACAGAGTAACAGGTCCCTAGAATCATGAGGAGTTTGTCAGATTCAGGGCTCCGCTGACCCAAGAAAGGTTCTAACTCTGGGGCATGTGTGAAGAACTCGACCTCTCCAGCCAACCGATTCGTCGGTCTCACGGCCTAGCTTGATGAACAGGAAAGGAAGGAGACATGGCAGTTTACCCAGGTTCAGGCCACCTTGCGGTGTAACACCCTACTCCTGCTTTGGGGTGGATTAGCCTCGCGAGGGGCTAAGGATGAACTAGTACAGAGGAAGAACAACCTCATGAGGTCTGTTCTTGTGTGGGTTTGAGATGAGGATTCGATCTCCCTTCCTACGGTGGTGGCTAACCTATATATAGTGGCCTTGGTACTCTTCCTCCAAAATAAAGGCGGGAAGGGATCACACAACGGCCAATTTTGAAGGGGGACAAGTAGTACAACTTATCCTGACGAAAGGTGGTCTTCGCCTGCAAAGCTTCTGGTCGTGATGTCATGGTGGGCTCGGCGATGACATCCGTCCTGCCGTCCTGGCGGTCATGGTCTCGTTGCACGGGAATGGAAACCATTGGGTGATTCCTCGGGACTCCGCGCTTGCGCTTGCCTCCTTAGCACCAAAGAGGAAACCTGCTGCACTGCGCCCGCTAGCGCCAGCCTAGCCTTGGTCGTCATGGCTTGTGTCACCTAAACCTCATGAGATGGGTTCTTGCATAGGAATCTCCACTCCCCAGGAGTCAGCCTAGGGAGGCCGCTCCCTCCGGAGGTCTTGGCATCGTCCGCCTCGCGAGACTTGGCCCCTCGCGAGGGTCTTGTCTTGCCGATGCTGAAGATGGACTGTACCAGGCCGTCGATGGAGCCATGCCGTGGGCCGTAGGTAGGCAAGTCTGGGTACCCTGGTTCCCAGAACACCGACAGTAGCCCCCGGGCCCAAGGCGCGCTCGGACTTGGCTTTAGGGCGAAGCCGAAGGGCAAGGGCGACGCGCCGCGGGCCCCAATCGCCTGCGGGCCGAGTTGACGCGTGGCGCCTGATGGGACATGGGCATCTCCACTTCCCCACGCTGCCTCGGCAACTGCCCAGGCTAACAAAAAGACTAGCACCTACCGCCGAGCCTTCATTGCCTGCCGCGCCTGTCCTCTTCTCCTCTTCTTTCTTGCGAGCTAGCGCCTCCTTCTTCGGATTCCGCACCAGCACTAATCCCCTTTGGCCATCATGGCTCCTAGGTCAAAGAGAGGAGGGAAAGCCCGCGCTCCCGCGGAGCCCTCACCGGGGTCAGAACCCGCGTTGGACCGGTACACGGTGATCAACCAGGAGGGGCTGGACAAGGTCAGCCAGGCCCTCGCTGCCGGTTCCAATGAGTGGAAGGCGACGACGGTCTGGCCTGCCTCCCGGGCCTTGGCCGACATGGGGGCCACCGAGATCCCCATCCATCTTCATGCCCTTCTGGCTGGCTTGGTCCCCCCTTTTTCCGATTTCTTCAATGCCGTGCTCTTGCACTATTAGATCCAAGTGCTACATCTGGACCCAGGGTCCATTGTCCTCCTTGGTGCTTTTGCCTTCCTGTGCGAGGCCCTCGTGGGCATCGCCCCTCCATGGCCCTGTTCCGCCATTTCTTCTCGCTCCACCTGGTCGACGGCGGACAGCGCTCGGGGTGCATGGCGTTCCAGGCGGTGGCGGCGACAGCCGGCACCGGCATCGACTTCACGCTCAGCCCGGATGCAAAGGGGTTCCGGAAGCAGTGGGTGTACATGGACGCCTCCGTGCGCAGCCCCCTGCTACTGCTCCAGTGGGCGCCGGCAGGGCCAAGCTCCGGCTTGGGACATGCGAAGCTCGTCGACCGACGGCTCGTGCGCGTCTGGTCCAGGCTGGCCAAGCTGAAGGAGGCAGGGGTGACGGTGTCGATGGTGGTGAGGGAGTTCGTCCGGCGGCGCATCGCCCCACTCCAGTGCCATTCTCGCCCAATGTGGGCCTTTACTAGCCCCAATGACCCCATGAGGCTTCAGGTGCCCTCGCTTCCTTCCAAGACGCTGCGCACGGTGCTCCAGCTCCTGACGGGTGACCCAGCGCTTGCCGCGCTCCCAGCCGAGGAGTGCCTCTTGTACAACTGCTCGAACAGGGAGGCCTTCATAGAGAAGATGCCCAGTTTCGACGAGTGGGGGTTGCGCCCTGAGGGTCTTGAGGGGCCCCTTGAGAACCCTGTCCTAGTGGCTCCCGTGCCTGTCAATCCTGTGGCGCACGCCCTAGAGGTGGTCGTAGTGGGGCGAGCACCGTCGAGCGCTCCTAAGGTGGCAGCTGGAGGACAGGCGCCACCAAGTGCTCCTGAGGCAGCTGCTGGAGGACAGGAACCACCAAGTGCTCCTGAGGTGACGGTCCACACCCCCACAGGCAAAACGGGGGGAACCCTGCCCCTGAATGCGGCTACCGCCCTCGCCGTGAGGGGCAACGTACCAGCCTTTGGCGTACCCCTTCTGAATCTCGGGGTACTCCACAAGAGGAAGGGGCTTGGGAGCTGCCGTGGCGGTGCCCCACGGGCCCTGAAACAAAGGAAGTGGATATCTGTGGATGAGTAAGTACCTTGTCCTCCTTGATTTTCATGCGCCGCATTCTTTTCTGACTTTTGCTCTTCAAGATCCCTTCGGCCGCGGCGGTGAGGCCGCTCGGGGTGCGACCTCTAGAAGCCTCTGGTTTGCCCGCGACTCCAGACCTCCCTGGCCGAGCAATCGCGCGGGAGGTGGTGCCGGTCCATGAGCCGGAGCCGCCGCTGGAAGGCCATGGGCCCGCTCACCCGGCGCCCTTCACCCAGGGCCACCTCTGGGGTATGAGGGGCATGCCGAGGGCTCCTCCGTTGATTCTTGCCGGTGGTTGGGCGATCCCCGCGTTGGCTTCATCTTCGAGCGGCGGGGCCAGGCCACCAGCCCCCTGCTGGAGACGGGTCAGTCGTCCCGCGCCTCTTCGATAGTCTAGGGCGCAGAAGAAGGGCTCGGCCATGCGCAGGAGCTCGCTTGCAGACGCAACACCATCCGTCATGACCTTCTCCGGGAAGCGACGAGTGCGCTGGGTCGGCTTGGGAGGGGAGCTTGCCGATGTTGATGCATGCCTCGAGGCGGAGGGCCTCCGCCTGGCGCGCGAGTGGCATCAACTGAAGGTCGCCATTAACCTCGGGCACTTCCAGCATGAACGTGCCCACACGGAGGCCGAGGAGACTCTTGCGGCCTCTCGTGAGTCTTCCGCCCATGCCCTGGAGGAGGCCAAGGAGGCGGACCATCGCCGTGAGGCGGCCGAGGAGCGCGAGAGGGAGCTCCGAGCCTCGAACGCCGCCCTTTAGCAGCAAGTCCAGGCGCGCAGAGCTGCCCTAGAGGCATCGCCAGGCGTGGCCCCTACAGGCGAGAAGGGAGTCCAGGCGCGCGAGGACGCGCTGGAGCTCGAGGCCTTGGATCACAGCCTGGAGCGCGAGTGGTTGGAAGTGAGGGAGCACCAAGTAGCCACGGCCGAGGATGCCCTTGCCTCTCGGGAGGCGAGAATTCAGCTGGAGGTTGACCAAAAGGTGGCGGGGATCCGCAAAGCCCTCATCGAAGAATACCGCCGAAAGCTCGGGCTCCAGGAGACTCGCTTCAAATAGCGGCAGGTCGAGCTACAGGGCAAGGCTGATGCCCTCAAGGTGGAGCTGGCCGCGGCAAAGCGGCGCGGGAAGGCTGCTGAAGAAGCCCGGGTCACTGCCGAAGCCGAGCTGTCCTCACTCCAGCAGCAGGTCACGGGTGTCATGTCCCTTGTGGAAAGGGCTACGGACGACGCGAGCCGCCGCCGAACACTGCAGCTCGAGCGCTCCTTAATGCTCGAGGACCTCAGGATCAGGGCCAATCGGGCCTTGGACACCATCTGTGAGGAGAGCGTCGCCCGCCCGTACGAAGCTGATGATGCCGGCTACCTCCGATTCTTCACCCAAGTCGTGACCTGCCTTGAAGGCAAGACCGCGAGGGCATGCCAGCTCATCGAAGAGAAGTGCCGAGATCTCCTTGGGCGCGCGTTCTCGCGCATCTACAGCTACCTTCTCAGCCTCAATCCGGATTTCGACTTCAACGCCACGATAGCCCCCGTGCCCAGGGTAACCCAGGGCGACCTGGCGAGTTGGGTGGACGACCATGTGGATGACCTGATCCAAGAATTCGCCCTTGCCGATGACGTGACTGCACTCGCGATCGGAGAGGGCGGGGCTGATGGTGATGACGATGACGATGACGGCAATGCCGGCGATAGCGCACCCCGCTAGGCTTGTAATTCCCTGCTTTTCCTACACATATTTTAGGCACGGCCCCATGGGGCGTGAAAGCATTTTTTGGAGGGGGCTCCCATGTAATGTATGAAACAATGACATGCCCTTTAGGTTAATTTCGAATGTGCCGTCATGAGCCGGAGGACTCCTCACTAGAGTAGTTGACGCGACTTATCTTTTGTGTTCCCAGCCTTGGACGGGTTCTTGTATCGCAGAGGCACATCTCTCCTGAGGCGAGCCCTTCGGGGGCCCGAGAGAGCTTAAGGCCCGCTGGCGCGCCTGCTGGCTTGCTTGAGGGTGCCATGCGAGGAGTCGAACGCCAATGCTTTGGCAAGGTGTGCACGCAGGCGGGCCTGCGGCAGTTACGTCCTTGGCCCCGAGGGGGCCTTGACGCTGCACAGGCTAGCCTAAATGTGCGCACCACACCCAGCCTCCGCTTGTGGGGTGCTAGCAGAGGGAGTAGGAAGCAGGAGCCAGGCCTCCAACATAAATCAAAGAGCAAAGAACACTGCGAATCGAAAAATTCTCCCCCTTTTTTCTTTTAATAGGCGCGTGAAACTCCAAATTTCATTCCAAAGGCAGCAAATCGGGTTACAAAAGAAAGCAAAGAAGGCGACAGCGTCCGGCGCCTACACTAGTCTTCTCACCAGCGCGGAGCTCAGTGCTTCCACTGAGCGTGGGCATAGTCATTGGGGGACAGTGTCGACTGCCAGCACAGAGCATGGTGCTTCCACATGGACATGGGTGGGAGCCCCCGTGAGGCCCGAGGGCGGCGCTCAGGAGACTCCGGGGCGTGTATAGCCCCACTCATTATTACGTGAGAGTGTCACGAGCGAAGATCTTCACAAGCGCATGGCCTTGGTCATGGCGAGTTGAGGAACACTTCCCGCCCCCTGGGCAGGAACCCCACTCCACGCATCCCCCGGCCACCGTTGGGGCGTCCGGAAACCAAGACAGGACGAAGGGGCGAGGGGCCACGCGAGCGGTGGCGAGGGGGCTGTGGGCCTCCTCCGGGGGAGAGGGCTCGCCAGTGCCTTCCCCAGGAGAAGACCCACTTCTGGCTTGCACACACCGAGGTGGGGGCGGCGGCGCTCGCCCCGCAGCGCGGGAGAATCCTTCGCGCCGAGCTCCCGCCGCGCTTGGGGCGTGCCCCTTGTTCGGCCTCCGGGAATGTCCTGCTGGCCCGAGGTGAGGCCAACCCCCGGAGGTGCACCGTCTTGGCACGATCTACCTGCGATCCAAGGTTAGCGCGGCATATCCTAATGGTGTTGATCGTAACTGACTGTTGTTGCCGCGGGAGGCATCCTCGGGGCGCCGGGCCGGCTCGTAAAGGACCCCGATCACGGGTTACCTTGGCGACTCTGTCGTCCGAGCAGATGAGTGGAGTGCGCATGGGCTTCCCCTGTGCCCGTACAACGAACCCATTGGCGGCGGTATGGGGCCGCCGGCGGCCGTCGTCCTGAGGCCAGCCCCCAGCCCCCCGGCTCTGCCGCCCATCATCTTTAGCGCCTAGTCATGTCGATCAGGGGGCGGCCCTTCGGCATGGCTCTAGGAGGGGTCGCCTACCCCTGCCGTGCCCCGGGGAAATGCACCTTGGGTCTGGTCAGCAGCGCCTCGCACCAGACCCCTGCCGCGAGGTTCTTCGTGCTCTCATCGGAAGGGCAAGTGGACGGCGCGGGGGCGGGCACAAGCTCTCGGCGGCGTCCGTGATGTGGGCGTGATGCAGAAAGGTGCTGCGCCCTCGCAGGCAGTGTCGAGCAGCTCGGCAACTCGGCCGAGCAAAGCGTCATCCCCGCTTTCCACCAGCCTGCATCACAGTAACTTGCACGCCATGAGGAGCGCTGCGCGCGTGTTCGCCTGCTCTCGGCGAGTGCGTAGGGACGATGCCACGGCATAACCAGAAGACCGCGCGGTGACGCGAGTGCAGCGCCACACAGGGGGTGGTGGAAGTAGCTCATGCCGCCGACGGTCGATCGCTCCAGTGGTCGCGATGGTCGCGGGGAGCATGGGGCGCCGAGCTCCATGGCCGGCAGGCGCCGCCGCAGCGGCTCTGGCAGCCCAATGTTCGGCGTAAACTCGGGGACCTTCCTCCATGAAGGCGGCGGGGCGGAAACGGGGCCAAGGTCGGAGAAGAGCCTCGACACGCCCCTACCTGGCACGAAAAATGTCGGATTCAGGGCTCCGCTGACCCAAGAAAGGTTCGAACTCTGGGGCGTGTGCGAAGAACTTGACCTCTCCAGCCAACCAATTCGTCGCTCTCATGGCCTAGCTTGATGAATAGGAAAGGAAGGAGACAGGGCAGTTTACCCAGGTTCGGGCCACCTTGCGGTGTAAGACCCTACTCCTGCTTTGGGGTGGATTAGCCTTGCGAGGGGCTGAGGATGAACTAGTACAGAGGAAGAACAACCTCACGAGGTCTGTTCTTGTGTGGGTTTGAGCTGAGGATTCGATCTGCCTTCCTACAGTGGTGGCTAACCTATATATAGTGGCCTTGGTCCTCTTCCTCCAAAATGAAAGCGGGAAGGGATCCCACAACGGCCAATTTTGAAGGGGGACAAGTAGTACATCTTATCCTGACGAAAGGTGGTCTTCCCCTACAAAGCTCCTAGTCATGATGTCGTGGTGGGCTCGGCGATGACATTCGTCCTGCTGTCCTGGCGGTCTTGGTCTCGTTTCATGGGAATGGAAACCTTTGGGTGATTCCTCGGGAGTCCGCGCCTGCGCTTGCCTCCTTAGCACCAAAGAGGAAACCTGCTGCACTGTGCCCGCTGGCGCCCGCTTGGCCTTGGTCATCATGGCTTTCGTCACCCGAACCTCATGAGATGGTTGCTTGCATAGGAATCTCCACTCCTCAGGAGCCAGCCTAGGGAGGCCGCTCCCTCTGGAGGTCTTGGCGTCGTCCGCCTCGCGAGGCTTGGCCCCTCGCGAGGGTCATGTCTTGCCGATGCTGAAGATTGGCCGTACTAGGCCGTCGATGGAGCCACGTCGTGTGCTGCAGGCAGGCATGTCTGGGTACCCTGGTTCCGAGAACGCCGACAGAGTTTGATTCAAATGAAGAAGATAATCCTCTGCGGGGCAGTGAAGGTTATCACTGAAGATTATGATAACAGGAGTGACCCCTCAGAAATTGTTAACGTGAAGCAATTGGTTCGGTGCTTGTCCGAGGAAAGTGACTGCGACCAAGAAGATTGAAGCCGACGTGAAGACGTAGCATTTATTTTGTTGTTTCTCTTCTCATTATTGAGTCACAGGACCACCGTACTATTAAGAGGGGTGTAGCGTTCGAAGCTTTGATTCTCTGATGCTAAACGCAAGTCCTATGGAAGTTGCGAGAGAAATCTCTTTGTGTTTCGAGCAAATACTTGCCAGCAAGAAACTGTGATCTTCTTCGCCGTGAGAGATTTGTCTCTGACCAAGGAGTTAGCATTACTTGGTCCTCAAGTAATGTTATCATTGCTCTTTGAAATCCGACCATTGCAAACATGTCGGTTGGCCATTGGTTGGACCGCGTGTCCAAAATGGTCATTTCCCACCAGGGAAGGCTGCGGCTATAAATAGCCACCCCGCACCGGCGTTGTCCGGTGGCTTCTCCGTTTGATTGTGAGAAGATTGTTGAGCAACCCCCTCTCCAGAGTGATTTGAGTTTAAAATCCACCAAGAGAAAACCCCTAAAGCTGAAAAATTAGGTAGTGGTTCAGCATCACTCTAATCTAAGTCCTGTACGCTCCGCCTATTACTCTTGAGAGCTACAAACTCTCTAGACGGTCAGGTGTCAATTTCTTTAGAGACCAAGAGTAATTGTCGTTCTCGAAGAAGAAGTCTGTAAAGGTTTGGCGATCTCCTCAAGTATCTACCATGAGTGATCGACATTGGTTGACGTACCAATTGTCGAGGAGAATAGGGCGAAGAGAGTTTATCTTCCGTGTTAAGTCACAACCCCTCCAACCAGACATAGTCCTTGTGCAGAAGGATGAACTGGTCTACCAAATTCCTTGTCTCCATCGACTATCACTGGTTACATCCACTACTCCTCTTTACATTTGATCCGTTTCAATCATGTGATTTGTCTTGATGCATGATTTTAGTTTCCATTCGATAGTTTGTATTCGCTCACTGTACTCTGTTTACATTCACTCTGCTGTTGTGTTCCGAGAGTTTTGATTTTTCCGAAGAAAATTTAGAACTCCCATTCACCCCCCCTCTGGTAGACATACTTCATTCCTACAGAGGACACACGGGAATTTCATCAAGTCACTTTCATCATGTTTGCTTGATTCGCGTTTGCTACTTTGATAATTTGATATGTGGCTGGACTGGTGGTTGGGTGCTGTTCTTACTTGAACAATCCTCCCACTTATGATTACCCCCTCTCGCAATCATCCGCAACTACGAAAGAATAATTAAGATAAATCTAGCCATAGCGTGAAACATATGGATCCAAATCAGCCCCTTACAGCATAGCGCATGTACTAGGGTTTGAGCTTCTGTCACTCTAGCGACCCATCATCAAATTAATATTCCACAATGCCTTCCCTGAGGCGCAAATATGGTGAAGTGTCATGTAGTCGACGTTCACACGACACCACTAAGTGAAACAACAACATACATATCATCAAAATATGGAATGAATACCAAATTCACATGATTACTTATGACAAGACTTCTCCCATGTCCTCAAGAAAAAAGTAACTAATCACAAATCATATTCATGCTCAAGATCAGAGGGGTACTGAATAGCATCAATGATTTGAACGTATAATCTTCCCCCAAATAAACCAACTAGCATCAACTACAAGATGTAGTCAACACTACTAGCAAACCACAGGTACCAATCTGAGGTTTTGAGACAAAGATTGAATACAACAGATGAACTAGGGGTTGAGATGAGATAGTGCTGGTGAGGATGTTGATGAAGATTAGTACTCCCACGATGAGAGGGTTGTTGGTGATGTAGATGGCTTCAATTTCCCTTCCCGGAGGGAAGTATCCCCGGAGGAATCGCTCTACCAGAGAGCAAAAATGCTCCTACCCAGGTTCCGCCTCGAGACGGTGGCGCTTCGTCCTGAAAGTACTCTCCTAATTTTTTCTAGGGGAAATGACATCAGATAGGAGAAGATGGGCCTCAGAGGATAGCCAGGGCCCCCACTCACCACCCGGGCACGCCCATTGGGTGGGCGCGCCCTGGTGCCTCATGGGCACCTGGTGGGCCCCCTCTGGTATTTCTTTTCTCTGGTATTTTTAATATATTCCAAAATAGTTCTTCGTAAAATTTCAGCTCAATTGGAGTTGTGCAGAATAGGTATCTCTGATGTAGCTTTTTCAGGTTCTGAATTCCAGCCGCCGGCAATCTCCCTCTTAATATAAATCTTACAAATTAAGAGAGAAAAGGCATTAGAAGTGCACCACAAAGTATTATATTGATAAAAAACATCATAAATAATAGTAGGCAATCATGATATAAAATGGACGTATCAGGGGTTGCCTCGATAATTAAGATAAAGAAATCAGACAAGAGCTTTGGGTGTTTAATAACTACACCTCATTTATCCCCAAGGATATGATCCATGTTACCCTACTGAAACTTACTGTCACCGGTGTTCAGTGTAACAATTCATGGTCTCCTTGCTCCTAGCCTCGTTAGTGCTCGATCTCCATGATCCTGGGTACCTGCAGGGATGAAGATCATGGACAAGACAAGAGACATCTTCATGGAACAATTTTATTTCACACATACGGGGTATTATGTCAAAGACTTCCATTGATCCCCTCAACAAATACCTTGGGTTGTAAGGCTCATGCCTCAACCCATACCCTACCAAACTACTCACACGTGGAGATCAGATCGTGGGAAGTAAACATTGAAGAACACATCTTGAGATTGATTGATTGCAATATGTCTTACAATGGATGCCTTGTGCGATGCACGATTACAAGTATGAACTAGATGGGAGAGCACTATGGTGGTGGTGGAGATGGCTATGGAGATGGCGGCGGCTAGGGTTTCCGGATGATGAAGAAGAGGTCATGGCTGCTGTGTTTGTCGCTCTGGTGCTCCCTATGTTGACATTTTGATGGGGGCCTTTAATAGAAGTTGTTCAGGTGAATGAGCTGCCTCAGAATCCATGCCAAACGGGTGCTTATATGGGCACTCGCGCCCGTATGGAACATCGTCTTTTGTTCTGTTTTCGCAAGGATGCCTCCTGTTGATTCCTTCTTCCTCCATTCTGCCTCCCTTCCATTTCCACATGTGATTTTTCCCCGTTTTATCCCATTTCCTATGGAAACACATCAAAGAGAGGATTTGTGGAATCCTTTGCATTCATTAGTCATTTGTGGCAATATCGGAGTGAATATCTCTTTTAAATGAAATATCTTGATTTAAAAAAGGTGAAATGGTTGTAAAAATATCACTCACCAACTCCCCCAAGCTTAAAATGGATTGTCCTCAAGCAACATCAAGAGAAATCCGAATCATAAGGAACTCAGTTGTTTAAACCGAAATAACTAGAAGGTTTTGGTTCACTTACGATCGGTACGCCTAGATAGCCCTTCGCTTCTTGACATAAAAACGTAGCATAGTTGTAGTGGTGGCATGGTTATAGTGCAAGTGTTAGTGATGCAAAGATAATCAACACAAAGCTCTTGATCTACTAGATAAAATAACTTTGCAGCACTCTATTCTATTTATTCTAGACAACACTTGCTTGCCGGGAATGCACGGAAGAGTTTTCTTTGATAGAACCACAATCATTTCCTCCTCAAGACTCTCAAGCACTTTATTTCAATCATTGTTTGCTAGAACTTTTATTATTACATGAAGGGATTATGCCAACTAAGTGATCGTGCATAGGTTTTTGGTATGGCTTAATGTTTGGGAACTATGGACCTCTGATACATGTCTCTTTCGAGCTCTCTTGATCAGTCCCCTTATTTACCACATACACACCATTGCAAGAGAAAGCTGATAATATGAGTTTGTAGTGTTGGCACTAAGTACGATAACAAACTCATAGCCAAAATCCAAGCTATCTCTCTTGGTGGATCGTTCATTGGCCAGCGGATTCCTCGGCATAACATCAAGAAAGGTTACGAAGCCAAATTTACACATGTCCACATGCATATAGTAGCAAGGCCATAGCATTAGCAAGGAGCTGAAGCACCATGTAAGAGATACAACACATTTTTTTTTCATAATGTCATTCACCCTTCAACTAAGTTCCTCTAGACAATTTACTCCGCAAGTGCTATTAAGTCTATTAAAATTAACAACATGGGGTTGAGAAATTCAAACATCACTTCCACTAAAATTTTCTCAAACTCCCAAGTCTTCAAAAACTTTCTCTTATGCATAGTTATTCTTGGTTAATATCATTTCATTTAAAAATAGTCCCATGGCAAGTCTTGGTTGTATAAACTAAATAGAATAAAGGCTATAAAATTATTTCAGCTACTAGAACAAAACCTTTGCCTTAATTATCAAGACTTACTCCTATCTGCGCATATCAGACATACTACTACTACATCTACTCTAAATATTTCCAATGCAAAAGACGAGGTTCGTAGGACATACCTTCAAGGTTGTGAATTTACACACTTCTCTTCCTTACTCTTGCATTCCTCATTGTCCAGCGTTGATTGATAACCCATAAGTATAGGGGATCACGATAGTCTTCGAGGGTAGTATTTCACCCAAATTTATTGATCCGACACAAGGGGAGACAAAGAATATTTGCACGTATTAGCAGTTGACTTGTCAATTCAACCACACCTGGAGAACTAAATATTTGCAGAGAAATGTTTAGTAGCATAGTAGTAAGATAGTTTGATAGCAACGGTAATAGTAATAGTAGCAGTTTTGTAGTGATTGTAACAGCAGCAGCAACAGAAGTAACTTAGCAAAGATCATATGTGAAAAGCATAGTCATTGGATCAGTGATGGATATTTGTGTCGGATGACATTCATCATATAACAGTCACAACCTAGAGCGATACACAATAGCTCCAATTCATAAATGTAATGTAGGCATGTATTATGTATTTAGTCATACGTGCTTATAATAAGAACTTGCATGACATCTTTTGTCCTACCCTCCCGTGGCAGCGGGGTCCATAAGGAAACTAAGGGATATTAAGGCCTCCTTTTAATAGAGAACCAGAACAAAGCATTAACACATGGTGAATACATGAACTCCTCGAATTACAGTCATCCCCAGAGAGTATCCCAACTATTGTCACATTGGGGTCTGCAGATAAGAACAATAACAAGTGCAAATAACTTGCAGATAGGATCAAGAACTCAAATATATTCATGAAAACATAGAGGGTTCAGATCTAAAATCATGGCACTCAGGCCCTAGTGACAACCATTAAGCATAGCAAAGTCATAGCAACATCAATCTCAAAACATAGTGGATACTAGGGATCAAGACCTAACGAGTTGACTCGATTACGTCACAAATATCATCCAACTCCATCTCCGTACAGCAAGCCTACGAAGGAATTACTCACTCCTGGTGGTGAGCATCATGAAATTGGTGATGAAGAAGGGTTGGTGATGATGATGGCGACGAATCTCCCTCTCCAGAGCCACGAACGGACTCCAGATCAGCCCTCTCGATGAAGTACAGGAGGTGGCGGCGGCTCCGTATCGTAAAACATGATGAAACTTCTTCTCCTTTTTTTCTCAGGAAGACGGTATTTATAGACTTGAGATTAGGGTCAGCGGAGCCACGTGGGCCCCACAAGGTAACATGGCACGCCTAGGGGGTGGTCGCCCCTTGTTGCCTTGTGGGCAACTAGTGCCCCCTCTTTTCGCTCTAGTATTTTTTATATAATCCATAAAAAATCTCCAAAAAATGTTGTCCAATTCCGAGAACTTCTATTTCTTTACAAAAACAACACCATGGTAGTTCTGTTGAAAAAAGCGTCAGTACGGGTTAGTTTCATTCCAATCATGCAAATTAGAGTCCAAAACAAGAGCAAAAGTGTTTGGAAAAGTAGATACGACGGAGTCGTATCAACTCCCCCAAGCTTAACTCATTGCTTGTCCTCAATCAATTCAGTTGACAGACTGAAAGTGATAAAGAAAACTTTTACAAACTCTTTTGTTATTGTATCCGTATATAAGCTTAAATAGCACCCAAGTTTTCAGCAAAGATTACGAAGGAACCATGCAAATGATAACACTTAGAAATCACATTTACTCATACCAATGGCATAAGCAACTAGCGAGCAATAATAACATATCTCAAATGCCAACAATTTTTCAAAACAATCATTATATAATATGATAACATGGTCTCTCTCTAGCTCTTTCTGAAACCGCAAAACATAAATGCAGAGCACCTCTAAAGTTCAAGCAGCGACCAAACATTGTAATTCATGGTAGAAGAGATTCAGTCATGATGCACACAACATTAACTATACTCAATGCATAAGAATGACAATAGCGCTCTCAGGACTAGTGCTTAAATTGAGAAGGTGATGACTCAATAATAAAAGTGAATAACATAAAAGTAAATAGATACGCCATTCGCAGAGGGAAGCAGAGATTTGAAGTGGTGCCAGAGCTCGAAGCTTAAATCAAAGATGAATACATTTTGAGAGGTGTGCTTTTCCTATCAATGTTACAACTGAGGATTTTCAATATCTTCCATGCTAAACACATTATCGGCAGTTCCTAAGCGAAAAGGCAAAGTTTTACTCCCCCTCTACCACTCAAACACAAGCCATGGCTAGCCGAATTCACGGGTGCCCTCCATACAATCAACTTTTCGGGGGAGTTTGTTTCATTATATTTTTCTTTATTTTGATTACGGGACTGGGCATCCCAATTACCAGCCTCTCTCGTGTAATAACAAGTGAATAAACACCCATCTTGAGAATAATCCGCTTAGCATGGAAGATACTGACCACCCCCAGTCGCTCCATGAGCGGTACGGGCACACAAAACAGATGATTATTTGAAGGATTAGAGGTGGCACATGCAGATTTACTTAGAACGGCACATGTAGATTTATAGGTAGATATGGTGGACTCATCTTGAACAACTTTGGTCTAAGGATTTGGATGCACAAGCAACATTCCCGCTTAGTACAGGCGAAGGCTAGCAAATAAATTGAGAAGTGACCAACTAGAGAGCGACAATAGTCATACTCATGCATTGTGAATAATTAACATTGAATACTAGCATGAGTAGGATATAAACACCATGAACATAAATATCGTGGAGGCAGCGTTGGTTTTGAATAAACTACATGTATGAACATGTGCCAAGTCAAACCACTTGAAACATTCAGAGGAGGATACCATACTAACATACTACATCATGACCATTTTATTGCATGTTGACATTCAAGATAAATCATTATCCACTCCTAGCTACTTCAGCATGGCATGAGCAACTATAATCACTAATTGTCATCACAAACATGTTTACTCATAATATGCTGAATCATGGATGCTGAGTCAAACATATTTAGAGAAACAAAAACAAGAAGAGTTCATACGAACTTTTCTTTTCCACAATCACTTATCAAATCATCGTCATTATTGCCTTTCACTTGCATGACCGAATGATATGAAAATAATAATAGTGCAAGAATGTTGTGGACTAAGCTATAATCTACAAACATTTTATTCAAAGGAGAAGACAAGGTAATGTTGTCTCTTTGTTAGATCAACAATAATGCATATGAGAGTCACTCAACAATTTCATCGTGGTTTTCTCCTTACGACTACTCAAAGAAAAGAAATTCAAAGAAACACACTATTTTTTTCCAGAGTTTTTAGTTTTTCTGAAGATAGGAAACTAACGAAGGGAAAATTAAAAGTGAGAAAAACTATTTGCACGGGAAAGCTCCCAACAAGCAAAAGAAGAAACGAGAAATCTTCTTGGGTTTTCTTTTACTGCTACGAACTAAATAAACAAGAAAGAAAAATAAAAAAGAAGCAAGAAATATTTTTGGATTTTTCAATATTTTTCAAAAACACAAGAAGAAAGCAAAAATAAAAATAAGCATGGACATACAATGAAAAAGGATGAACACCGACAACCGAAATGAATGTGTACATGAATGTAATGTCGATGAGAAAACGTACTCCCCCAAGCTTAGGCTTTTGGCCTAGATTGGTAATCACAGTTGATGGTCTGGATAATACTCATAATGATAGCTCGTGGAGGCATTCTACGCCGCCTCCTCAGCAAGGCGAGCGGCTTCCACTACCATATTTCACTCACATGCCTCATTCTGATAGACAAAATTCCTTTGTTTGCTCTGGAAGTCAAAGAGAATAGGAGCAAGCAAAATAACACAGACACCATAGTATTTATCAAATATCAAGTTATAGTCTTATATGTGAGTATTGTTCTTAATAAATTCATGGCGCTGCATCGCCTCAAAATCTAGATATTTATCAGGTAATATGGGATCATTGGGATGAGGAGAGACACCAAGCCTTGCAGCTACGTGGGAGACATAAATTCCTCCATACAAATCACCATTACCCACGTTGCGGTGCAACTGACGTGCAACAAGTGCCCCAAGATTATATAGTTTATTGCTTGTTCAGGCGGTATGAATAATGCTCAAGTCAGGGACACAAAGCGCACTACAATCCTACTTACCAACAATGCTTCTCCCATTAAAAAGTGCAAAGTATTTAATAGAGGGAAAATGAATGCTTTTTATTCTAGCTTGCGTAACTCCCCTATCCTCACCATTGCAAAGACTACTAAGAAACATATCATAATCAGATTTATGTGGTTCGCTAAGTGAGCCCAATACGGAATTTTGCATGCATCACAGAGTTCTTCTAGAGACATACCATATGATCTATCATAAAGATGAAATAAATCTCCAGAATTACAGGAATGATACTCAAACCTCTGAGTGAACGACTGGGTGAGGTTGTAGTGCTGAGTGCACTTATCTACGATGAAGATGAAGAACTCGGTGTTCTGAATATATTGATCAAATTCTTCCTTAAAGCCTGAGCTTATCATGAACTCATCACAAGGCCATTGGCATGAATTTTCTTTGGCAATTCACACCGAACTTGCCCTTAGTTCAACATACGCCTCGCGTGCCGAGGTCTTGATAGACAATCCTTTCGAGGACCTTCTCTTCGAAGAACTCCTCCTAAAGAAGTTCATTTTCCTAAGATTAAATTTCTCAAAAATTTTGTACCACAAAAAGATGTTAACAAAACTTCACAAGATTGATAACAAATACTCATATGGATGTCTAGAGGCTATATCAAGCATTCAAACTACTTGGAACTCAAATAATTCAACATGCAAGCTCATTTCCAGTAGCACCAATAGCAGCAAATTATGCAAAATATTATCCACTAAAACAAAAAATAATTGGAGCAATGGAGGAGTCACATACCAAGCAACAATCCCCCAAAATAGTTTCGGAACCGGAGCTCCGAGCAAAGAGATCAATTTTTTCTGGAGGTAGGAGATGAAGTGGGCTGAATTGTCGGTGAATAAACATTCATGTTTGCTGCCCGGACACATGCACAGGCATGGTGTCAATCATACATCGAGTACCTGTGCGTAACACAAAGAGAAGCCAAAGAAACTGCTCTTCGTGTGATCAAGGAGAGCATTAAGAAGATCAAGTTGACAGGAGATCACCTCAGAAAGGCTTCCCTTGCCGGGCAGGAGAGCCTGGTTGGGTCGAAGCCACACCTGAGGGACTAGACCAGCTCGCCCCGGCATGGCTTCCGGGGCCACCAAGCTTAGGGCCCCCCAGGCTCTTTGCCCGCAGGCCCCCGCTAAGACGCCACCGCTCCACCTCATCACACGCAAGTCATTAATCAGCACGGTGTCAAGCTCTCAAGTAACTAGGTGGATCCTGTTAGGCACGTGGCAACATGGCGAAGAGGCAATTAGCTTTATTGACACCCGTCCAGAAGGCATGTCATGATAATAAGGAGAAGATGGATAAGCGGCGCGACGGGCTTGCCGGGCTTCAACCTCAGCATGACACCTAGCAGGTGCATTTAATGCACTTTGTCCTAACTGCCAGAGTTAGGTATTAAAGCACCGTTAGCTATGTAATCATACTCAAATGACTATTTTGCCACTGTGGTCGCCCCTTAAGCTATAAAAGGAGGCCCGAGGCAACCTAGCAAAGGGTTCAAACTTTAGATCCCATAGCACTTGTACACGCGCGCTGCTCTCCTCGAGGCATCCTTGCCGGGCTTGACCTCACCGTGCCTTCGTGTTCCTCCGAATCAATCCACCACAGCAGAAGTAGGGTTTTATGATGCAAAGTGGCCCGAACCTGGGTAAAAGAGAGCTGTGATTGCTGCATTGTACCTGTCATTTCTGCTCTTTGTACAATGTGACCGTCCCCTTGCCGAACCACAAAGGGGCACCCATGCCCCATAGGAGATCGTGCTTCCACGCTGACATCTTTGGCGCACCAGGTAGGGGGCGTCGCTTGTGCAAACCTGAAGCAATAGCCGGCGTGTCGATCTTCATCATCTTCTGCATCGTCCATGGCTCCCAAGAAGAGAAGCGGTGCAGCGACGCATCCTTCAGCCTCGAAGGCTTCGTCACCTGCAGCTACAAGTGCTTCGGGCACGGCGGCTATGGTAGGTGAAGCAGGCGCCATGGGCGGTGCTGCTAACGCTCCCACCATGACTGGAGCAGGGACCAGGGCCGTGGGAGTGGCCCAACTTCCTCAACATGCCGGCGATCATGCTCAGGCCAGTGGGCGTCATGGAGAAGCCCAGCTCCCTTCTCGTCACCACACCGGCGAGCTCAACCAACGCGACGTCGATGCCCGCTCCGGTGCAAGCCAAAATCCACTGGCCACACCGTCTAGAGGGGCAGCGACAGGATGCACGTTCTGTCCCACGCAAGACAAATGTGACAAGACTTCGAGCGGCGCCGTCGATCCTCAATGACCGCATCCGCATGGGAAAGGCCTAGCTGATCAAGAGCCTGGCCATCAAAAACAACTTCGTCCGCGCCAGACTACCCTGGTGGTCGGTCCAACACGGCAGGAGCACAACACCACTCCTTCTGGCTCGTCTAGGAGTCGAGCGGTGACGCGCTCTGCCTCCCACACCATGACAGGGACGGTGGCGGAAGCAATGGCCAGAGCCCAACTGTTGCTAAACTTTCCCCCAGCAGCAGACAAGATGGATGAATGGAGAGCTACCATTCAGAGCCTCATTGGGTTTGCTGAAGCCACCAAGTCGCAGCGCGAGGAACCTTCGCGGTGCCCGCGGGTGACACCAGCGGCACCCGCTGGCGGCCAAGTTGAGAGGACCGCACCCACGGTGCAGTCCCCTCCGCGGCATCCTGCTCAAGGGTGGCCACAACGGGCTCAGCAAACCCAGGACATCGATCAGCCTGATGAAGCTTCAATGGCCTCACCCGACCCACGACTCCAGCGAGATCAATGCCAAGTGTTGAGAGACAGGAAGAAGGAAGATGCCCACGTCACCATTGAGCGGCATCGTGAGGCGCGCCATCCATCAGACAGGCGTAATGGACCCAATGTTGACGAACCCGCGCTCGGTGCTAGCGGGTACTTGCCTTACGAGGTAGGATGCTCCGCCTTCACTCACGAGCTGCGGCACGTCCATTGGCCATCGTCTCGCACCTTCAAACCTGACCTGCCGGAAAAGTATGATGGAAAACTGAACCCGGTTGAATTTCTGGGCATCTATACGATCGCCGTTCAAGCTGCCGAGGGAAGAGATGAGAAAGTGCTCGCCTATTACTTTCCATTGGCTCTCAAACCTAATGTGAAGTCTTGGCTGATGCAGTTACTGGAGGATTCCATTTTCTTCTGGGCGGATCTGTGTAACGAGTTCGTTGGCACCTTCACAGGTGGCCATCAAGAACCGGTGCACCCCAGTGACCTGCAAGCCCTTCTACAAAAAGAAAGGGAGAGTTTGCGCAAGTATCTGCAAAGATTCAGCCGAGTGCACCACAACATCCCGAAGATACATCGAGCAGCTGTGGTCGCTGCATTCCACACGAATGTGCGCAATCGCAGGATGCAAGCTAAGATGAATGTTTGGCTGCCCAAGACTGTTAACGAACTCTAAACATTGTCAGACAAGTGCGCCCGTGCTGAAGAAGGGAGAAGACTTTCAGGGGAGGAGGTTGGTGTCGAAGTTGATTCAGAAGACAACGATGACACCACCACCCTCAGGAAGAAGAAAAAAATGCAACAAGAAGCGAAAGGAGAAGGCAGTGATGGCTGTCGAGAGCTCTGGTGATCTCAGCACCGACAAGAAAACAAAGACTGAGACGTCCGGCAAGGAGGCTGATACCTACATTGAGTGCCGGGCGGCAGTGGCTGCTGAGAAGACCAGCAAGTCAGACGGGCCATACTGCAAGATCCATAGGACTAAGGGTCATGACATCCAAGATTGTAAGCAAGTTGAACAGTTGGTTGAGAAGCAGAAGGCTGAGTATGAAAGGCGAGATAAAGAGAAAGGCCAGAACGGTGCTGGCGGGAAAGGCCGTAGTGGCCACAATGGCCATCGCGGCAAAGTTGACCAGCAGAAGGAGAAGCCTGCCAGAGGCCGTGAGAAAAAGGAAAATGAAGATGACAGTGAAGAAGAGGATGATGATACCAGTGAGCAGGAGTTTCAGAGGGCTACTAAGGCAATGTGCATTGACGGGTGTGCATTGTTGCACTCCTCTCACCGCCAACTCATGCAATGGGCACATGAGGTTAATGCGGCAGAACCAGTAGCAAGCGCTCGAGAACCACTTAAGTGGTCCCGCACGCCCATCATCTTTGACATTGAGGATCACCCAGATCGCACTACTGCGGTCGGATGCTTGCCATTGTTGGTTTTGCCAATAATCTGCAACCTCAAATTCACTAAGATGTTAGTTGATGGCGGGGCAGGGTTGAATTTGATCTCCCCCTATGTGCTTGAGAAGCTCCAAATTGCTGATGAGGATCTGAAGAGGACTGGCACTTTCTAGGGGATCAACCAAGGGAGGAGCCAGCCAAAGGGAAAGATCACTTTGCCGGTAACATTTGGCGGGAAAATAAACTTCAGGACTGAGAAGATTGTGTTCGACATCGTTGAGCTTCCCCTGTCATTCAACTGGATCCTTGGTCGTCCAGCTCTGGCCAAGTTCATGGCAGCGTCCCATTACGCGTATAACACAATGAAGATGCCGGGCCCTATGGGAGTCGTCTCCATTCCATCAGATAAGAGGGATGCAGTCATCTGTGTTGATAAGATGTATAGAGACTCGGTAGCAGCAGAGGCCATCAAAACCTTAGCTCCCGTCAAGGAGGAAAAGAAAGCCAAGGGAACTGGCAAGGACACCAACAAGGACCCCGGGAAGCGCGTCTCTCTGGAGTGCGCTACGCCTGGCACCGACTTGCCAGAAAGTTCGGCTAACAAAAGAACCAAGGCTGCTCCTCCTGCAACAAAAAAGATACCGGCGCGGTAGGATGGCACTTATGGTACTTTCACCATTAGTTCCACTCTTGACGACAAGTAGGAAAGCGCACTCGTTGCCTTCCTGCGGGTGAATGTCGATTTGTTTGCGTGGCAACCATCTGACATCCCCGGTGTTCCCAGGGAGGTAATCGAGCACCACCTTGTTGTCTGCCCTCACGCCCGTCCCGTCAAGCAGAAAGTTAGGAAGTAGGCCTTGGAGCGGCAAAAGTTCATTGCCAAGGAGATTAAGAAACTTGAAGTGGCAGGCTTGGTTAGAGGAGTGTTGCACCCAACTTGGTTAGCGAATCCGGTGGTGGTGCTCAAGGCAAATGGGAAGTGGAGACTTTGTGTTGACTTCACAGACTTGAACAAAGCTTGTCCAAAGGATCCCTTCCCCTTGCCGCATATTGATCAGATTGTTGACTCCACCTCTGGATGTGATTTGCTCTCCTTCCTTGATGCATACTCTACTGACCATCTGATCTTCATGGCCAAGGAAGACGAAGAGAAAACCACGTTTATTACACCATGTGGCACGTACTGCTTTGTGCGTATGCCTTTCGGGCTAAAAAGTGTTGGTTCCACATTTGCAAGGGCCATGCAGGTTGGTTTTGAGCCTCAGCTGCACAGGAACATAGAAGCCCACATGGATGATATAGTGGTTAAGACCAGAGATAAGTCAACACTCATTCAGGATTTGGAAGAAACTTTTGCAAACCTGTGAATGATCAACTTGAAGCTTACACTGGTACAGTGAGGTGCTATACAAACGGGTTTTAACCCCTTTCCGCGATGGCATATTGAACCGTCCCCAAGTGAGTGTGGGAGATAGGGGGGTCCTTCCCACACGACCCAGAAACCGTCGGGGATAGGCCCTCCGGTCACACACGCTCGGTAAAATGAGCTCATGTGCGACGGGCGAGCGATAAAATACGGTTATACGTACATTTTGTGTTAAAAAAATACAATTATATAGGCCCAATCGTTTCTGGTCGTAAGTACATACCACGCAGTCAGTGCCAGACAAACGTTTCCGTACGTATGTACATTCCACAAAGTCAATCCAAGGAATACGTTTTTGTTCATATGTACATCCCACACAGTCAATCCAAGAAGTACGTTTCTATTCATATGTACATCCCACACAGTTAATCCAAGGAAAACGTTTCCGTTCGTACGTACATCAGACACAATTTTCCCCATTAAATCATTGGTGATAGCATTGCCATTGCAGACGATATTAACAATTTTACCATTTGCATTATTGAATGCATCACACATGGTGCATAGAAGAAACTGTGTGGCATAGGCTGTCCATCACACACACTTTTTATGTGGTAAACGTTTGCGCATGGTGGCATAACGCAAAGTGTTTTCAAGAGGAAGTCGTGTGCGATTGTTCATTGATACAACACATTTTATTCCTAGAAACTGTGTGCGTTGTCTGAGGTCATCGCCCACGGTGTTTTCTGAATAACCATTTGAAAGAGAAAAACCCAATTAGCAGGCTAATTGGCCTATTATTAATAATCCATTTACTAATCTAATTGACATTTCATATCAAGCACACAATACATTTCATTTTCGTATTAAGGAAGCAGGTTTTCATAATTGAAATACATTAGAGTACAACATCATATAGCTTCAGCACTCAGCTACCCCATTACACAACTGCACCAACACCAAGTTTCACATGCAACATCTATAACCTTTCAAAATTAGCATCATAGACGGTACATAGACAGATGAATCTCATCTGGAAAACTGCTGAAGCGGAAGGCAAATATTGAGCCATCATTGATGTTGAAGGTCTTTACAACTTTAGGCTAGTGCATATGCATGATTGAATGTCCACCCTTCGTCCTCTTCAGGAAGACTACAATATTGAACCATGGGTGTTGTATGAATACCTTCCTCACGTCTTGACCATACAGGTGGTTTGAGAGGTAATCATCAGTGAAATGCTTTGGAAAGACCTGAAAACAAGGATATGCATAAATATCTTCTCTAGATTTGAAATGGCGCAAAGAAATAAAAAAGATAAGGTATAATAGTTAGTACCATCCTGTAGTGAACTGATGTCCTCTTCATTGTGCAGACAAAGATCTTGTTGTTTTTTGTCGCTAATTTCTTTATCCTAACAATCTTTCCTAGTTTCTTGACTTGGCTGATATTCATGGACAACTTGTTTCCCCATATGCAAAAAGGGTCGAACAGTGGGTCAAAACCTCTGACAGCAGGACCTACATGTGTAAGACCAAACTGTTAAAAACCTAATATTTAGAATGGTTCCTACAATTGCACAATAATGTGCCATTAGACAAAGGACCATGCATGTGCAAACCTCGATTGCAAACCTCAGTGCTTCCCATTGTTTCCCTGCAACACATATAAGGTAGTTAGTGATCAGGTTAAGTGAGGGTTGGCATGCTATCAGTAAAGTATGTTGATGAAAAATAAAAACATTGCAGATTCATCAACTTAATTCGAGCCACATGGAAAACCCATTTATCCAAACCAAGAGTGATTTGTAACTAGGAAATATAGCAATTGTATATGTTTCTCATGTATTAAGTGCAGCCAAATTCGAATTATTCCTCACATGCATAACAATACAAAATTCTGCCCACAACAATTGGACATCACATTGCAGAATTGAACCAAGCAGTTAATTAAACACCACAACAAATGAACCAAACATTAACTAAGCACCACATTGCACAATATAACATACTCATAATAGAAGATCAGACAGTTAACCAAACCAAGCATGCTTAACAACTAGGAAATGTTGCAATTGTATATGTTTCTCATATATTTAGTATAGCCAAATTCGATTTATTCCTCACATGCATAACAATACAAAATTGTACCCACAACAATTGAACATCACATTGCAGACTTGAACCAAACAGTTAACTAAACCCCACAACAAATGAACCAAACATTAACTGAGAACCACATTGCACAATATATAACATACTAGAAGATCAAACAGTTAAGCAAACCAAGAATGCTCGACAACATGGAAATATAGCAATTGTATTTGTTTCTCATGTATTTTATACAGATAAATTCGATTTATTTCTCACATGGTAGACAATACAAAATTGCACCCTGAAGAATTGAACATCACATTGCAGAATTGAACCAAACAGTTAACTGAACACGACAACTAATTAACCAAACAGTTAATAAGTGAGCACCACATTGCACGACATATAGAACATATACACTAGAGCAACAGATTGCATGGTAAAAGTAGATAGGACAATTCACTAGAATTTGTTAAGGAAAGGCAGGAGCAGCACATGCAACGGGTAAACCGAGCAAGCTTAACCGGCGTAGCTAGCTAACTGAACATAGGTCCTTATAGTGAGCTAATAAGAGAAGCTACTCATCGTCGGAGATATCGATGATGATTGGCTCCCTGGACATGGAAGAGGGCGAGGCCTCCACACTGTGGCTGCCCTCCTCATAGTGGTGGGTTGCCTGAGCCGCTCTGGGCACCAACCTGCTGGCTCTTGAGTTGAGGTAAGCACGGGCACACAGAGAAAACACCTCGTAATCTTCGTCGAAGGCACCGACGGTGGCCTCGAGAAAATGCCATGAACTATCGTTTAAAGTAGCCAACCACGTCGCAGCGTCGGTACGTGAGGCATCGACGGTAGCCTCGACGGCGAGGTGCTCCTCCAAGATCTGGGGGTCAGCATGAATGGCAGCCACCGCGAACTCATCCACGCGTGCGACCGTGATTTGCTTCTCCGCTGCAAATGCTCCTTTAGCTCCTGGTTATACTGCATCCACCATGGCTTAGGATGGTGCTTATTTTGGGGAGGGGTCGGTGCTTTGGGTGGAAGGTGTTATGCCGGCGGTCGGGGCATGTGGGATGTGGAAGGAGGAGGAGGATGGGGGTCGGGTGTGGATTACCTGCCTGGATCGACGAGGCCGAGCAACATGAAGGAGGGTCTCCGGCGAGGCGGCGGCGTTCCAAGCAAGGAGTGAAGGTTTGAACTTAGAAAGGAAGGCAGAAATAGGGGAAATGTGGCTTTCAGTGTGGGGGAGGGGGCGGGGAGGTAGATATTTCCGTGGAAGCCAAAAAAATTGGATCGGTGCAGCGAAAAAACTGGCGCGCAAAGTGTCATCAGACACGGTCCCTTATTCAGCATTGTGTACGATATGTGAACATCACAAACGATTCATATAGCTTACCCCATGTGTGATGCATTTGAACATGCAAATTTTGGTCCGAATATCCCTGGTTACAGTGGTCATCCACGTCATTGCATAATTTGGGTACACAAAGGAGCCTACAGCACACCCACACTTCTTAATCGAGCAAGTTCAGCAATTAAATAGAGCTAGCTGACCTAAACATTGCCCTAACAAATTAAAGACTGGCGCTCTAAATTAAACAAAGAGTACTACTCCGGCTGGCGCTCGTCAATTTCCGCCGCCTCCTCCATGTCTAGCTCACTCCCGACGATCTCCTGGGGAAGGGGCACCATGGCATCAATCGCACCATACTCGGCAAGCATCTCGCCATCTGCGTCCGCCATCTCTTTGGAAAAGGCCGCCACGAGCTGGGTATGGGCGGCCGTGATCTGGGCTTGGACAGGCTCTATCGTGGCAAGGTATGCCGCGAAGGAATGGACGGCTGCTCGAACGCTCTCGGCGATTGCCAACTCTTCGGCCGTGGGTTGCCGACTGTTGTTGGAGAAGCTTCGTTTGATTTGTGCAGTGACCGCCATGAGCTGGGCGTGGGTGGCCTCGACATGGTCGTGGGCGGCCTTCATCAGGGCTAAGGCTGCCGCTGCAGAACGGACAACTGTTGTGCTAGTCACGCCAGTTGCTATCCCCGACGCAGATGTTCCTGCCACCACTTGAGCAACAACAGCGGCCGTTTGGGCTGCCATGGCCGCCCGGTGGCAGATTGCGGCCGTGCTCATGCAGCTTGCTACCACGCGCATGGTGGGTGTGGCCGCGCTCTCGCTGGAGTGGGCCGCCGTAGTGGCCCTCACAACTCGGGTCCACGTCCCCATCTTTCACCGGCGCTGATTGAACAGTGAAATAATATTTGGGGAGCGAGCTAGTGTCCTTGACGCGCCGACTGTGGACTGTAGGAGACACACCTTCTCGCGTAAGCCATATACGTACATCTCCGACGGTGCTCCAAGTTATTTTGTACTGCATCTCACACGGTTGGTGATAATGAACTGTGTGCGGTCTACTTGATTTTTCGTCTTGATTTAAAATGCATAATTCGGTCACAGTGGCGAAGGAGGGTGTTTGAATTGCTAGAACTTTTATCTATAGTGAACATGCAACTATAGGTGTGTTGTCAAAAAAATTGGAATTATTCAGGGTTTGTTTGGACATTTTTATACATTAACTTGGTTTTCTAGGCATTTCATGTGCACAATTCAAAATTAAACTTCATGCACAAGCTCCGGTGCACCAAAATTTGTTGTAAAATCATATATGTGTCCATCGGTTGATGCTTATGTCCCATGCAAGAAATGGTGATGAATTTCAAACACCTCGGCACTGTGGCTCTTTCCGGCAAATGTTGAGATAATTGGTTTTGAAATTCTAGTAAATCCAAAACTCGTCTGAAATTCATAAAACTTGGCAAGCTATCATGGAACGACATCAACATGATGTGGTAAAAAATTTGTCCCATTTGGGGTAGGTTTGGGTATAAGCTTCTCAAAAACAAGAGCTTCTCACCACATGCCTCATGGTTCCTGTAGGGAATGTGTCACCTTTGTGGACGAAACGATGTTCATTGCCTCTTCTTGCTTTCAAATTTATTCTGGTGTCAACATAGAACAACAGGAGAGTCATTCTAAATTTTGGAATTTTTCGGGGTTCATTTGGACATTTTTATACATTTACTTAGTTTTCTATGCATTTATGTGCATAATTCAAATTCGAACTACATGCACATGCTCTAGTGCATAAAAATGAGTTGAAAAATCATATGCATGTCCTTGGTTGCATGCTTAGGTCCCATTTAAGAAATGGGAATGAATGTCAAACACCTCGGCACCGTCGCTTGGCTGCAAACATTGAGATACATGGTTTAAAAATTCTAGTAAATCCAAAACTCGTCTGAAATTCATGAAACTTGGCATGCTATCATGGAACGACATCAACATGTTGTGGTGAAAAAATAGTCTCATTTGGGGCAGGTTTGTCTATAAGCTTCCCACAAACCAGAGCTTCTCACAACGAGCCTCATGGTTCCGGTAGGGAACGTGTCACCTTTGTGGACGAAACGATGTTCGTTGCCTCTTCTTGCTTTCAAATTTTTTCTGGTGTCAACATAGAACAACAGGAGAGTCGTGTTAAATTTTGGAATTTTTCAGGGTTCATTTGGACATTTTTATACATTTACTGAGTTTTCTATGCATTTATGTGCATAATTAAAATTTGAACTACATGCATTTGCTCCAGTGCATAAAAATGGGTTGAAAAATCATATGTGTGTCTTGGGTTGCATGCTTAGGTCCCATGAAAGAATTGGGAATGAATGTCAAACACCTCGGCACTACCGCTTGGCCTCAAACATTGAGATACATGGTTTAAAAATTCTAGTAAATCCAAAACTCGTCTGAAATTCATGAAACTTGGCATGCTATCATGGAACGGCATCAACACGCTGTGGTGAAAAAATTATCCCATTTCGCGCAGGTTTGGGTATAAGCTTCTCACAAACCAGAGCTTCTCACAACAAGCCTCATGGTTCCGGTAGGGAACGTGTCGCCTTTGTGGACGAAACAATGTTCATTGCCTCTTCTTGCTTTCAAATTTTTTCTGGTGTCAACACAGAACAACAGGAGAGTCATGTTAAATTTTGGAATTTTTCGGGGTTACTTTGGACATTTTTATACATTTATTGAGTTTTCTATGTATTTATGTGCATAATTCAAATTTGAACTACATGCACATGCTCCACTGCATAAAAATGGGTTGAAAAATCATATGTGTGTCCTTGGTGCCATGCTTAGGTCCCATGCAAGAAATGGGAGTGAATGTCAAACACCTCGGCACCGTCGCTTGGCCGCAAACATTGAGATACATGGTTTAAAAATTCTAGTAAATCCAAAACTCATCTGAAATTCTTGAAACTTGGCATGCTATCATGGAACAGCATCAACATGCTGTGGTCAAAAAATTGTCCCATTTAGGGTAGGTTTGGGTATAAGCTTCTCACAAACCAGAGCGTCTCACAACAAGCCTCATGGTTCTGGTAGGGAAACGTGTCACCTTTGTGGATGAAACGATATTCATTGCCTCTTCTTGCTTTCAATTTTTTCTAGTGTCAACGTAGAACAACAGGAGTGTTGTGTTAAAATTTGGAATTTTTCGGGGTTCGTTATACATTAACTGAGTTTTCTAGGCATCTTATGTGCATAATTCAAATTTGAACTACAGGCACATGGTCCAGTGCATATAAATGGGTTGAAAAATCAAATGTATGTCCTTGGTGCGAGAAATGGGAATGAATTTCAAACACCAGGGCACCGGCGCTTGCTCGCAAACATTGAGATACATGGTTTTAAAATTCTAGTAAATCCAAAACTCGTCTGAAATTCATGAAAATTGGCATGCTATCATGGAATGACATCAACATGTTGTGGTAAAAACATTGCCCCATTTGGGGCAGGTTTGGGTATAAGCTTCTCACAAACAAGAGCTTCGCACAACAAGCCACATGGTTTCGGTAGGGAATGTGCCTCCTTCGTGGATGAAATGATATTCGTTGCCTCCTCTTGCTTTCAAATTTTGTCCTAGTGTCAACATAGAGCAACAGGAGTGTCGTGTTAAAATTTGGAATTTTTTGGGGTTTGTTTGGACATTTTTATACATTAACTATGTTTTGTAGGCATTTTATGCACATAATTCAAATTTGAACTACATGCACATGCTCCAGTGCAGAAAAATCGGTTCAAAAATCAAATGTGTGTCCTTGGGTGCATGCTTAGGTCCAATGCAAGAAATGGGAATGAATTTCAAACACTAGCGCACCATTGCGTGCCGGCAAAATATTCAAATACTTTGTTTTTAAATTCTAGTAAATCCAAAACTCGTCTGAATTTCCTGAAACTTGGCATGCTATCATGGAATGGCATCCGACATGATGTGGTATTTTTCATGTCCAATCTGAAAGAAGGCGCACTCGAATCAATAGCCAACAACGCATTTTGAAACAAATAGCTCCCACCTTATCATCTCAAACGTTTGTATAATTTAAATCATGGGCGTTTTGTTAACCGTTCACGTGACGCCACGCATCACACTTTTAATGGCTAGGAGGTGCCGTGCGAACAGCTACATGAGTAGATGGGAGGCGTGCGAGCGCAGTCTGCTGTGCAGGCTGACCGGGAGGCGTGCAAGCTGTCCTCCAATGGTCAGGCTCACCGGGAAGCGTGCCAGCTGTACGCTGCATAGGTTCAGTGGGAAGCGAGCCCTTTGACTTCCATGGCCACCCACCTTGCTCACATCCTCTCCATTAATGGCGCCCGAGCCACTGTTTAATATGGGTGGCCTTACTGTTCGCCTCCCATTCCCCTCCCACAGACCTCCACGAAATGCCATGGCGCAGAAGGATCGTCTGCGACTAGTCTTCTTGTTCGGTGAAGTCGACTCCAAGTCGGACGAGATAGAAAATAAGGAGGAATGGGGCCTCATGGACATGGCCCTGAACTAGCTGGCCACGGTGGTTGCTACCCCCGCGCCCGTCCTGGCTCCCATCCTCACGCCGGTGCCAGCGACCAACCCCGTAACATTGTCGGGCTGGTCGCCGAGCACTATCGCAGAACTGGAAGCCACGGGCGTCAGCAAGGTCATCATGGTCCCGCGCGAGCTAGTGTACATGCTAGCGCCAGCGCCCGTGCCCGTGCGCGCCCCTGCACTCACCGCGCCGCCGGTCCCCGTGTGTTTGCCTGCACCCGCCGCGCCCATGCCTGTGCACGCGCCACCCCTCAGCGTCATGTGACGCCGCTGTCGACCGCTAACTCGCATCACCGCGAGTTGCCGTCCTACCGCGCCCTGCCCGTCGATCGCGCGATGACATGATGTTTGATTTCCAAATGAAGAACATTCTGTGCTACCTTGAGGACTTCAACAACGGCGTCCCAGAGGACGACAACGACAACGCTGGTGCGGCACGCCACCTCCGCCGCCACCGGAATTAGTTTTTTTGGGTTTAATACTGTATCTCGATCGTATGAATATAAAGTCGCAGTGTGACTGAATGAAACATATGGTTTGAGCAAACTTGCGTTCTTCTCTCTAAATGTACAGACTTATCAAATGATTTAAAAAAAACTTCAATGGTTTTTAAATTTAAAACACTCATCCCAAACGTTTAAGATAGAACACCCGTATGAAAACCGACAGCTTCCCTAGTAAGCCAAGGGAAAATGTGCTGAGCAGGATTTTTGGAGCTCTTCATCACAAACATTTTAGGTAGAACACCCGTATGGAAAGCGAGAGCAATGATCTTCCGCAGTAAGCAATGGGAAAATTTGCCGCATAGGATTTGTGCATCCCTTCATCGCAAATAGTTCAGATTGTATACGGTATGCAATGCGAGAACTATGGTTCCTTCGCCCCTAAGTCAAGAGAAAATATGGCACGCATGATTTGTACATCCCTTCAATGTAAAGAGTTTTTTCGGATGACCCATGTGCAACCACATACAGACAATTTGGTAAGATTTACATCTGTCATATTGGGTATATTGCCATTTGTCAAACTGTAAAGATTGACATTTGTTGACATAGTAACATTGCCCTTTGTCAACCTTGTAACACTGCCATTTGTCAAAATTTGCAGCTAAAAATCACTAGCACTATCTAATTTTTGAAACTAAAATTCAGTAATTAAGCATAGATTTCATTCATAGATTAAGCAGTCGTTCTTTATACAAACAGTTCAGCTCGACAGTTAAACCGACCAAACTTTTCCCCAATTGTTGCCAACCACGTACTAAAATAGCTATTTCAACTATATATACTAGCTAATTTTAAGTACCTAGTACAGTTCGACCACATCTATAGTCAGATGAACTAAACAAAATAGCCCCTAAATACTACTAATACGGAGGGGCTTTTTACTACTTCCAGCAGCCTCTCCTCTGCCGAGTGCGCTCAGTAAGAGGCACAGGAGGAGGAGCCTACCAACAAGCTAGAGAACTGTAATATGGTGTCTTCCGCTGCTGCACCTTCAGCGACGCTCACCTCGAACGCCCTCTGCCGCTCTAGATGACCCCTCTCAAAGCGGCGGGACTCCTCGTACATCTCCTCATTCCTCGCCTCTGCGGCGGTGTGTGCTGCGGCCATGGCTGCAGTAAGGCTCTTTGCGTTCTCGACGAGGCGCTCGTCCTCCTCCCGCAGGATCTCTATGTAGCGTGCAAGGTCGCTGAAGCACGTGCGGGCCTCCATCTCCGCCTCCCTCCTTTGGGTGGAGGTGGCGGAGTTGGTGATGACCCCAGCGGTCGATGGTGGTCTGGCGGCCATGGCGGCCGACGATGGGGTGGCGGCCACGACCACCACCTCCCGCCTTTGGGCCGCGGTGGCATAGCGGGTGATGGCCATGGTGGCCGACAGTGGGGTGGCGGCCACGACGGCCACCTCCCTCCTTCGGGCCGCGGCGGCGGAGCGGGCGATGGCCCTGGCTTTCGAAAATGGTGTGGCGGCCACGGCGGTAGACGGTGGTGTGGTGGCAATGGTGGCCAGCAAGAGCTGCCAACGGGCAGCGGCGGCGGAGCGTGTCATGGGTGTTCTGCGCACACCCAACAGGGACGCCATGCGCACTACACTATGCCCGGGACTGTGCTGCCGCCGTGGTGTAGCCTCCCACCTGGAGCTGTCCTCTAATGACGACGGAGTGGCTGAGCGATGATGATGGACCGGTGCCATTGGCGATTATGGGAGAAGCATACGAGATTAGCTACATGGAGGGAGGGGAAAATACGATGCAGGACTCGCCGGCCGTGAGGGTTTATATAGCCGGCCGGTAAGCATTGGGATTTTGGGGGATTTCACCGAGTCGGGCGGGAAGCTTGCGCGGGAACGGGGTCACCGATGATTCATTGGCGCCACTTTGAGCCACCGTTTGGCTAAAAGAACGCCCCCGCGCGCTGCTCAAGCTTGCGCTTGAAGGCGTCTGCGGCAGTGGGGTGACAAGACGTGCAAAAGGAGGACGAAAGGACACGTACACATACGGTTAATAAAAAAAGTTTGCAATTTAATTTACCTACTTTCTTGTGCCAAATTTTGACAAGAGATTTAACTAATAAAATACAAATGCATGTCACCAAAGATTATATCGTCGGATTTGTATTTGAACATAGTTTCCAATTATATAATTTTTATAACTTGCATTTACATTTTGTTAGTTAAATTTAAGGTCAAAATATGGCACAGAATATAAAGGGGGCTGATAGACCAAGACGGAGGTAGTAGCACACGGCCGCTCTCTACGCAGCGACGCAACTGCCGGCCGGCTTGTAGACGACCATTCCCTGCGTGTTCAACTGCTCTATGCGTGTGGTTGCTCGCGGTTGAAGCAGCCGCAGCGCGCTCTACTCATGTCCCGCCGCGCGCGCTCTACTCTCGCATTCGTCCGCGCGCTCTGCCCTTGTCCCTCCACACGCGCTGCCAGTGTTTGGGGACGGTGCACGATCACGTACGCTCGTGCTTCCATTATGCATGTGGTTGCGCCAGGCACGGCGTCACGATGCAGTTACCCGCTGCAAAAACTGCCATGCGGACGCGCCGAGAATCCAGGCCGCCCGACCCCCATTTATTCCCGTGGCCATCTACCTTCATCTCTCGCGCCACACGACACAATAAGAACATCCACGATGACACATACAGAGAGGACATATTCCAATGGCGCTCCCCGTGGCTCCAATGGCACTCCCAGCAGCCGACGATGACAACAGGGGGCAGTTCACCACGAATCACGTAGTGGACACCCACGTGAGGGGGAAGGACCTCTCAGTGGTGTACAAGAACAAGCCGGTGTCGGTGGAGAACTCCATCCAAATTATGGAGTAGTTGCTTGCTAAGGACAAGATACTAAGTGGTCGGCTTCGACCTCAAGTTCACCAGCGTCGTGCCGGGCAAGATCAGAAGGTTGCCGTCGCCCAGTTGTGCGTGCCACATGACGTCCTCGTCTACCACTACCAGCTGGCCACAAGGCCTTGCGAGCGTTTCTCCAGGTTTATCAACAGCTTCGACTACAGTGTCGCTATGGTGAACACCATCAACGATCTAAAAGCGCTCAAGGTTTCGGGCTTGACCTGCCAGAATCTTGTCAACATCCGTGACCACTACAAGGTCTGGGGCAGTGATAACAACAAACAGAACTCCCTGGTTGACCTCACCTCAGCAATCATCGACCCCTACTACATGAAGATGAAGGATGAGAGAAAGAAGGACAGGAACGCCTGGCATAGTGCCAGGCATCAGAGATTGGATAAAGAACACGTCAAGTACGCGGCCAAGGACACGTACACAAGCTATGAGATGTACAGGCGGATCGTTGACATGAGGAAGTGTCTTCGTCCTGCCCCAGACCAGGGATCGATGCACAGAGAAGTGGTGGGAGCGTCAAAAGAAGTAGATGACTAGATGATTGTTTCTCCTAGTTTAGAATGGATGCAATTGTTTATTGAGGTGTGGACAAATGATCTGTATAGTCACTTATGTAATTGGATGTTTACTTTAGTTATATATACGTTGTTCTTCTATAGATAGAGCAAATCACATGGCTTATTAGCAGCAATCGTCTGTGTTATTATTGGTCTTCGCACACATTTCTGATTACGGACCTGTTTGCCACGTATCACACACATCTTGTTCAGTTGAACCATTTCTGTTGTCTTGGCTCATCGCAAACAGTTCATCCGAGTGAACTATATGCCCTCCATCGCACACACCTTGATCTAGTTGCCCGTTTCTATTGTGTTGCCTAATCACACACAATTCATCCTAGTAAATTGTATGCCATATATCGCACACGGCCTCATCTGGCTGACCGTTTCTGTTGTTCTGGATCATCGCAAACAGTTCGTATGGATTAACCGTATGCCACACATCGCACACGCATCTCTGATCTGAATCGTGTTTGATGACTGCGGAATCGCAAATAGTTCGTCTCATTTTTTACGGTTTTATTACACCACCGTTTGCGATTAATGCATCGCACATAGTTTCGTCGAAGGGTCTCTGATTGTAGTGTCGCGTTAGTAGCATCCTGCAGTAGTGTTAACCCAGAGAAATGTGTGTTTGGCATTCCGTCCGGCAAGCTCCTTGGGTTCTTTGTGTCTCAGCGAGGGATAGAAGCCAACCCCGACAAGATCAAGGCAATAGAACATATCCAAGCTCCGAAAACCATCAAGGATGTGAGGCATCTGGCCGGCTGTGTTGCCACACTAAGTAGGTTCATTTCCAAATCCGTTGAGCATGCCCTGCCATTCTTCAAAATCTTGAAGAAGGCTGATCCAATGAAATGGACTCCAGAGGCAGAGGCTGCACTGCGGGATATGAAATCTTAACTTTCCTCTGCTCCAACCTTGGTCGCACCTAAACCACAAGAGCCATTGCTGTTGTATCTGGCAACAATGAGTCAAGTGGCTAGTGCCGCCTTGGTGGCACAGAGGAAAATGGATACCGAAGGAACTACTGCGGCAGGACTGCTCAGCGATGAACCGACTCTATCCCCAGCAAGGCCAGATGGTAACAGCGAAGGGGAGCCACAAACAGGTGCTGATAATCGGAAGGTGTTAGCAAGGAAAAAGATGGTGCAGCGACCAGTTTACTTCGTCAGCTCACTCCTGGAGGGGGCTACATCAAGGTACTCTGGGGTGCAAAAATTGATCTTCGGCCTTCTTATGGCCTCGAGGAAGCTACGCCATTACTTCCAAGCTCACAAGATCACAGTTGTGACCCGCCTTCCATTGCAGTGTATCCTGAGGAACCCCGAGGCCACCAGGAGGATAGTAGAATGGGCACTGGAACTGTCAAGCTTTGCTTTGAAGTTTAAAAGCACGACAACTATCCAAAGTAGAGCACTGGCAGAATTCATAGCAGAATGGACGCCAACGCCCGACGAAGAGATTGTGGAGACAGTCCTCCCCGGCAAGGAGGCCCCCAAGGAATGGGTCATGTACTTTGATGGTGCTTTCTCGCTCCAAGGTGCTGGCGCAGAAGTTTTACTCGTTGCACCCACCGGAGAACACCTCAAGTACATTATCCAGATGCACTTTCCCAGGGAAGATGCTACCAACAACACAGCAGAATACGAAAGACTCCTTGCGGGGCTTAGAATTGTAGTGGAGATGGGGATAAAGAAGCTGATCATACGCGGCAAGCTCAACTCGTTGTGAAGCAAGTAAACAAGGATTACCAGAGCCACTGATGGAGGCGTACATGGAAGAGGTGAGGAGGCTAGAAGAGCACTTTGACGGGCTGCAAAAAGAACACATACCCCGTGCGAAAAATAGCATCGCTGACCACCTGTCAAAGTGGGCTGCGCAGAAGCTTCCTGTGGAAGCAGGAACTTTTGTGCTCCACCTAACCCAACCATCCATTTCTCCATCAGCATTGGCTAGGAAGAGAAGGAAATTCAACACCAGCAAACATTTCCCGGTAGAGCTCCCTGAAGCCGCTGGTGAGCAGGTTGCCGGGGAAGACCCTATGCTCGTTGGTGAGCCACGCTCTTCAGCAGAACCTCGAGTTCTCACTATCGAGGCTGGTGCTCCCATGGCAGAGGAGATGCCTTTTGTCCTCGTCATTGAGCCTCAGCCTCCGGCATGGGCACAACACATAGTCCAATTCTTGGAAACTGGAGAACTTCCTGATAATCCAAAGGAATCTGGAAAAGTGGCCCACCAATCGAGTATGTACCAGTTTGTGGATGAGACTCTATACAGAAAGAGGCCAAATGGTGTGAAGTTGAAGCTGTCAGCCAAGAAGATGGACTAATGCTGTTGGCAGAGATACATGGAGGTGTGTGTGGTTCACATCTGGGATCAAGGACACTTGTCGGACAAGCTTTCCGGCAAGGATTCTATTGGCCCACCGCCCTCCAGGATGCAACTGAGCTCGTCACCAAGTGTGAAGCATGCCAGTTCCACTCCAAGAATATTCATCAGCCAGCTCAAGCCCTTCAAACCATCCCTTTATCCTGGCCTTTGGCGGTCTGGGGGCTCGACATCTTGGGCCCCTTTCCCTGTGCTACCGGGGGCTTTGAATTCCTGTACGTGGCAATCGACAAGTTTACAAAGTGGCCTGAAGTAGAGCCAGTGAGAAAGGTGATAGCACAATCAGCTATCAAATTCTTTAAAGGGTTAGTGTGTCGTTTTGGAGTACCAAACAGGGTGATCACTGACAACGGCACCCAATTCACAAGCTGCGCCTTCATGCAGTACATCCAGGGCCTTGGAAGCAAGGTCTCTTTCGCTTCTGTTGCCCACCCCAAGAGCAGCGAACAAGCTGAAAGGATGAATGCCGAAGTGCTGCGAGGGCTCAAGACAAGAACCTTTGATAAGTTGCGAAAATGCAGCAAGCGCTAGGTTGATGAGTTGCCGGTGGTTCTTTGGTCAATCAGGATGACACCAAATCAAGCTACTGGCCAGACTCCCTTCTCCCTGGTATATGGTGCAGAAGCAGTGCTCCCCAAGGAACTCATATACGGGTCACCTCGAGTACTTGCCTACGATGAAGTAGAGCAAGAGCAGCAACGGCATGACGATGCCATGCTCCTCGGGGAAGATTGTCTCCGGCAAGCTGTACTTGCTGCACAATACCAGCAAGCCTTGCGCTACTATCACAGCCACAGGGTTCACGCCCGGAGCCTTGAGGAAGGTGACCTTGTCCTTAGGCGTGTTCAGTCCGCCAAGGGTTCAAACAAGTTGACACCGATGTGGGAAGGCCCTTACCGGGTAGTACGTGTCACCAGACCTGGGGCACTCCATCTAGAGACCGAAGATGGCATCCCAATGCAAAAATCATGGAATATTGAGCATCTTCGTAAGTTCTACCCATAAGACGCAGTTGCCGGGCCTTGCCCCAGCAGCCTGTTTTGTACAAGCATAGTCCCCGGGACTTGTAACCCTTTGTACAAAGCCAGGCACAGACCCAGTGCATAGATGAATAAAACAAAGCGCTCTTAAAAACCTGCATGCATGTTTACTCACTTTCTTAAGCATGATTCTGTTGTGATTTCAATAGTCCTCAGATAGTATGACTAAATGCATTGAAGAAATTTGTGCTATCATCCCTTTTTTATGACAACAGAAAGGTTTCATCATAGATCATTTCCGGAAGGAAGGATGAATACAAGCCTGAGCGCTGATCCCCGACAACCCCTCCTTATCGAAAACAATAAGAAGGTCAGCAAATAGAGATAAGTTCATCCCGTCACTCCATGTGTCAGTGCAACAAACCCCAGGTGTGTGTTGCCCGGACTGTACACAGGCTCAAGAGCAAGGTTGCAACATCCAACACGAGACCAAGCCTAATAGATAGCTCTTTGAGAAATCAAAGGGCAGATCAAGAAGACCAAGAACAACCAAGTGAGCAAGATATCACTGAGGAAAAACCTCCCTTGCCGGGCAGGCGAGCCTGGCGGGGTCGAGGACACACAAAGGACAAGTGTCAAGACTTCCCCGGCAAGCCTGCAGGGGATGCCGAGGGTGGACTATCCCGCCAAGGAGCCACCGCTCCACCTCACAGCAATGCAAGTCACCTATCTGTGGGGTGCCCAGCCCCCAAGTGATTAAGTGGCTATTATTTGGCACGTGGCAGCCATTTCCGAAGAAGATCACCCCTAAGTGACACCCGTCCAGGAGACGTGTCACGCAGATAGGCGAGAAGGTGGCGGAATGGCGTGGCAAGGATGCCGGGCTACACCCACGATGTGACTCTAAGCGGTGCATTTAATGCACCTTGTCCTATCTGCAGAGTTAGGTATGATAGCACTGTTTGCTATCCAATCAGTACGTAATGACTGATTTGCCATTGTGGTGACCGCTTGACCTATAAAAGGAGGGCCGTGGCAACCTTAGAAAGGATTGGGACCCCCGTACACTCATACGCGCGTAGCTACTCTCGTCCCAAGGCGACCTTGCCGGGCTAGGGTTTTATGCCTCGCGGCGGCCTGAACCTGGGTAAAAACTGCTCGTGTAATTGATGTCGTGCTCCTCTATGCTCTCCGCTCTTTGTGCAATGTGCTCTTCCCCCTTGCTGAACCAGAAGGGGCCGATGGTCCCATAGGTGGCCGTGTTACACCACAACATCTTTGGCACGCCAGGTAGGGGGAAGCGCTTGCGTGAACCCAAGGGTGTAAGCAGCGCGTCATCTTCATCATCGTTTTCTTCATCAACGGCTTCATCATCCATGGCGCCGAAAAAATAGTCCGGTGTTGCAGCTCATCCGTCCACCTCAAAGGCCCCTTCGCATGCGGCCACTGATGCTGTGGGGGCTACGAAGGCGCATGGGGACGTGGGCGCTGCGGGGGACGTGGCCAGCGCTGGCGGCGTCATCGCCATTCCCCCTGCGGCCGAAACGGGAGCGGGAGGCGCCGGAGAAGGACAGCGTCAACAGCATCCCAGCGGCCATGCTCCACAGGATGCGGGTGGAGAGATTATTCCATCTCCACCTCTCCGCCCCACTGAGGAACGCAGCCACAACGATGGCGCTCGCTCTGGGGTTAACCGCAACCCTCTGGCCGC
Source organism: Thinopyrum elongatum (assembly GCA_011799875.1). Taxonomy (NCBI): domain Eukaryota; kingdom Viridiplantae; phylum Streptophyta; class Magnoliopsida; order Poales; family Poaceae; genus Thinopyrum; species Thinopyrum elongatum. The sequence goes on along the minus strand of CM022300.1, from coordinate 358,835,921 downwards.
CCCCGCTGCGGGTGCGGCTATAGGGCACGCGCCACCCCCAGGACAAGCTCGCCGAGACGATGCGCCAAATGGGGTCGCCAATACCCAAGCGCATCCACCTCATCGCCACGCCCCCTGGCTACCGGCTCATGGTGACGAGAGCATGGCGCCATCACTACCGGCACCATCAGAAGCCAGGCAATGTCACAATCTACGTCGTCTTCTATGCCGAGCACCGATTCGGAAGCCATGGCGCGGGCCTAGCTCCTATTGAGATTTCTGCCGGCGGCCGATCAGATGGATGAGTGGAGAGCCACCATTCAGAGCTTGATTGGTTTCACTGAGGTGGGAAGATCACAGCGGGGAGGCGCGCCACGGCCTCCACGGGTGGTGACGACAGCCCGAGCCGCTGGCCATACCGAAGGGGCCACCCCCATGGTGCAACCCCCTCCGCGGCAGCCAGCGCAGGGGCCATAGCCAGAGCCACGCAGCCATGAACCCGACAATGTATTGATGGCTTCGTCTAATCACTGGGTACGTCGAGATCAGCGACGAGTCCTGGAAGACGGGCGGAGGGAGGACGCGCGCGTCACCATCGAACGACGCCGCGAAACCCGCCACCAGTCTAGTAGGCGCAATGGCCCCGACGTCGACGAGCCCGTGCCCAGTGGAGACAGATACCTGCCTTTCAAGTTTGGGTGCCCCACCTTCACTCGCAAGCTGCGGCAAGTCCGTTTGCCATCTGCCCGTATGTTCAAGCTAGAGATACCAAAAAAGTATGATGGAAGATTGAACCTGGCAGAGTTCTTGAGCATCTACACCATTGCTGTTCAAGCCGCCAGAGGAAGAGATGAGAAGGTATTCGCCAACTACTTCCCTTTGGCACTCAAGCCAAACGTGAGGTCATGGCTGATGCACTTGCCGGAGAACTCCATCTCGACCTGGGCCGACCTGTGCCATGAATTTGTTGGCGCCTTCACGGGCGGTCATCAAGAACCAGGGCGGCCCAACGACTTGCAGCTCCTCCCATAGAAGGAAGGAGAGAGTTTGCGGAAATACATGCGGAGGTTCAGCCAGGTGCACAGGAACATTCCGGACATCCACCCGGCAGCTGTGATAGCTGCATTCCAGTCCAACGTACACAACCGCAGGATACGTTCCAAGATGAACGTCCGGCTGCCAAAGACCATGAATGAGCTGTACACTTGGCGGATAAGTGTGCCCGAACAGAGGAGGGGAGGCATCTCCCCGGTGAAGAAGATGGCGTCGACGTTGACTCAGAGGACGACGACAACGCCACCAATCAGAAGAAGAAGAACAAGAAATGCAACAAGAAACACAGGGATAAGGCAGTGCTAGCAGTCAAAGGATCAAGTACTCCTAGTACCGGCAAGAAGGCCAAGACCGAGGCTCCCGGCAAGGAAGTCGCCGCGTGCGCTGATTGCCGAGAACCCGCGGCTGCCGAGAAGGCTGGGAAGGCTGATGGGCCATATTGCAAGATCCATCGGACCAAAGGCCACGATCTTCAAGAGTGTCATCAGGTTGAGCAACTCGTCAAGAAGTAAAAGGCTGAGTATGAGAAGTGTGACAAAGAGAGAGATCAAGATGTCGTTGGCGGGAAGGGCCGAGGTGGCAGAGGAGGTCGCCCCGGCAAGGCCCCTCAGTATCAAGGGAAGCCTACTAGAGGCCGTGAGAAGAAGGAATGCGATGACGAGAGTGATGAAGGAGATGAAGAGGAAACCAGTGAGCAAGAGTTCCATAAGGCTACTGACGCTCTATGCATTGGTGGAGGTGCATCCTTGCATTCCTCTCACCGCCAGCTTAAACAGTGGGCGCGTGAGGTCAATACCGTGTTGCCAGCGGCAGATTCTCGGAAGCCACTCAAGTGGTCCTGCACGCCCATCATCTTTGATAAAGAGGATCACCCTGACCGCACCACCGTGGTAGGGTGTTTGCCGTTGTTGGTTTCACCAACAATCCGCAACCACAAAGTCACAAAGATGTTGGTTGACGGCGGGGCCGGGTTGAATCTGATTTCTCCCAAGGTCATCAGCACGCTCCAGATAGCAGATGAAGAGCTCAAAGTTACTGGTACTTTCCAAGGGATCAACCCCGGCAAAAGTCATCATAAGGGGAAGATCACACTGCCTGTAACGTTTGTGGGGTGGGGGGGGGGAGTTAAACTACTGGACTGAGAAGATCGTGTTTGATGTGGTTTTCCTCCCCCTGCCATACAATGGAATCCTTGGTCGTCCAGCCCTGGCAAAATTCATGGCGGCATCCCACTATGCCTACAACACGCTGAAGATGCCAAGGCCAATGGGCGTCATTTCCATTCCCTCAGACAAAAAGACGCAATTATATGTGTGGATAAGATGTACCGAGAGGCAGTCACTGCAGAGGCCGCGGAAGCTGCCGTTCCCACCAAGGAAATCAAGAAAGGGAAGAAAGCTAGCAAGGATCCCAGTAAAGAATCCGGGAAGTGCGCCTCTTCGAAGTGTGTTGCGCCTGTTGATGACTTGCCATAGAGTTCCAATAGCAAGAAATCAAAGGTTGCTGCGCCCACTGTGAAGAATGTCCTGGCAGGGCTGGGTGGCACTGATGGTACAATTACTATCAGCTCTACCCTCAATGACAAATAGGAAAGCGCGCTCGTTGCCTTCCTGCGGGCGAATGTGCATGTGTTTGCTTGGCAACCATCTGACATCCCCGGTGTTCCCAGGAAGGTAATCGAGCACCACCTTGCTATCTGCCCACATGCCCAGCCCGTCAGACAGAAGGTCCGAAAGGAAGCTTTGGAGCGGCAATAGTTTATTGCCGAAGAGATCATGAAACTCGAAGCTGCTGGTTTGGTCAGAGGGGTATTGCATCCAACTTGGTTGGCGAATCCAGTGGTGGTGCGCAAGGCGAATGGGAAGTGGAGGCTTTGCATAGATTTCACAGATCTGAACAAAGCATGCCCGAAGGACCCATTCCCCTTGCCGCACATCGATCAGATTTTGGATTCCACCTCTAGATGCGACCTGCTTTCCTTCTTGGATGCCTACTCCGGGTACCACCAGATTTTCATGTCCAAGGAAGATGAAGAGAAGACCGCGTTCATAACCCCATGTGGCACATACTGTTTTGTACGGATGCCCTTTGGGTTAAAAAGCGCTGGATCCACTTTTGCAAGAGTAGTGCAAATTGGTTTTTAGTCCCAGCTGCATAGGAATATTGAAGCTTACATGGATGACATAGTGGTCAAAACCAAACACAAATCAACCCTCATTCAGGACCTAGAAGAGACCTTTGCGAATCTTCGCAAGATCAACTTAAAGCTGAACCCAGAGAAGTGTGTGCTTGGCGTTCCTTCCGGCAAGCTACTTGGCTTCTTCGTGTCCCACCGGGGGATAGAGGCCAACCCCGACAAGATCAAGGAGATTGAGAAGATTCAAGCCCCCAAGACAGTTAAAGATGTGAGGCGTTTGACTGGATGTGTTGCTGCACTAAGAAGGTTCATTTCCAAGTCTGCTGAGCGCGCTTTGCCATTTTCAAAATCTTGAAGAAGGCAGGGCCCGTGGAGTGGACCCCGGAGGCGGACACTGCGCTGCAAGATTTGAAAACCTACCTTTCCTCTGTTCCCACCCTAGTCGCTCCTAAACCACAAGAGTCGTTGCTGCTATACCTAGCGGCAACCAATCAAGTGCTTAGTGCAGCACTGGTGACCCAGCAGGAAGTAGATGAAGGAGCCACCATGGCAACCATCCCCTCCGGAGAGAAAAGTGAACTCGTCCCGACAAGTTTAGGAACAGATCAGAACAAAGAAGAGCAGGGCAGCGTAGGCAATTCCAGAATCACGGCAAGGAAGAAGGTGGTGCAGCGGCCAGTGCACTTTGTCAGTTCCCTACTGCAGGGGGCTAGTTCAAGGTACTCTGGCATGCAAAAGTTGATCTTTGGCCTCATCATGGCCTCAAGGAAACTGCGCCACTACTTCCAAGCCCACGAAATCATGGTGGTTACCCGCTTCCCCTTGCAACGCATCCTGAGGAACCCTAATTCCACTGGCAGAATAGTGGAGTGGGCTTTGGAGTTATCAAGCTTTGGTTTGAGGTTTGACAGCACATCAGCTATTCAGAGCAGAGCGTTGGCGCAGTTTATTGCAGAATGGACACCAACTCCAGATGAAGAGACGCCGGAGACAATTATTCCCGGCAGGGAAGCACCCCAAGATTGGATCATGTAATTTGATGGTGCCTTTTCCCTACAAGATGCGGGAGCTGGCGTGCTTCTCATCGCACCCACTAGGGAGCACCACAAGTACGTGGTTCAAATGCATTTCCCCCAGGAGAAGGCTACCAACAGCACCGCAGAATATGAAGGACTCTTTGCCGGGTTCAGGATCGCAACAGAACTGGGAATCAAGAAGTTGATCATTCGTGGAGACTTACAACTTGTGGTGAGGCAAATAAACAAGGATTATCAACGTCCATTGATGGAGGCATACATGGAGGAAGTGAGAAAGCAGGAGGAGCGCTTTGACGGATTGCAAACAGAGCACGTACCCAGTGCGGAAAACAGCATTGCTGATCATCTATCGAAGTGCGCTGCGCAAAAGCTTCCATTGGAACCAGGGACTTTTGTTCTCCACCTGATTCAGCCCTCCGTATCCCTGGCAACAATGGCAAGAAAGAGGAGAAAACTGGACTCCGGCAAGCCTCTCCCGGCAGAGCTTCCTGAAGCCCCGGGTAGAGAGGTTGGCTGGAACAACTCCACTTCGCTTTGCAAGCAGCACCCTCCTACCGAACTTCCAATTCTCGCGGTTGAGGCGTGCGCTCCCACGAACGAGGAGGTTTCGCTGATCCTTGTTGTCGAGCCTCAGGCTCCAACTTGGGCACGTCACATAGTCCGTTACCTCCAAACAGGAGAACTTCCCGAAGAGCAAAAAGAAGCTGAAAAAGTAGCCCGGAGGGCCAGTATGTATCAGTTCGTCGATGACGTACTATATAGAAGGAGGCCCAATGGTGTGAAATTAAAGTGTGTTTGCCGGGAAGAAGGGAAGGAACTGCTGGCGGAGATACACAAAGGCATGTGCGGCTCCCAGATTGGATCAAGGGCCCTGGTCGAAAAGGCTTTCCAGTAAGGTTTCTACTGGCCCACGGCCCTCCAAGATGCAATCGAGCTAGTCACCAGATGTGAAGCCTGCCAGTTCCACTCCAAGAATATCCATCAACCTGCTCAAGCTCTCCAGACGATCCCTTTGTCATGGCCCTTTTCGGTCTGGGGGCTCGACATCTTAGGCCCCTTCCCCCGAGCTACCGGGGGCTTTGAGTTCTTGTACGTCGCCATCGACAAGTTCACAAAGTGGCTGGAAGTGGAGCCCGTGAGGAAGGTGACCGCACAGTTAGCTATCAAGTTCTTGAAAGGATTGGTGTGCCATTTTGGAGTACCCGCCAGAGTCATCACTGAAAATGGCACCCAATTCACAAGCCGTGCCTTCATGCAATACGTTCATGCCCTCGGAAGCAAGGTCTCATTTGCCTCTGTTGCTCATCCCAGAAGCAACAGAAAAGCTGAGAGGGCGAACGCTGAAGTGCTGCAAGTACTCAAGACAAGAACATTTGATAGGCTGTAGAAGTGTGGCACATGATGGATCGACAAGCTGCCGGTGGTTCTTTGGTCCCTCCGTAAGACACCAAATCGAGCTACCAACCATACTCCCTTCTCCTAGTCTATGGGGCAGAAGCAGTGATCCCCACGGAACTCATATACGGATCACCTCGAGTACTTGCCTACGATGAAGTAGCACAAGAATAGCACCGGCGTGACGACGCTGTGCTACTTGAGGACAACCGTCTCCGGGATGCTACGCATGCTGCACGCTACCAGCAAGCCCTGCATCACTATCACAACCGCAGGGTTCATGCCCAGAGCTTTGAGGAAGGTGACCTTGTCCTTAGGCGTGTTCAGTTCGCCAAGGGTGCAAACAAGTTGACGCCAAAGTGGGAAGGCCCTTACCGGGTAGTACGAGTCATCATACCCGGCGCAGTCCGTCTGGAGACCGGAGATGGCATTCAGTTGCAAAACTCATGGAACATTGAGCATCTTCGTAAGTTCTACCTGTAAGGCGCTGCTGTCGGGCCCTGCCCGACAGCCACCCTTTTGTACAAGCCTTGCCGATGTTGCGTGTAACCCTTTGTACAAAGCCGGGCGCAGACCCTGAGCAACAGATGAATAAATGAAGCGCTGGGGGGGCCTAAAACTTGCATGCATGCATAAGCAAAACATGAGCATAGCATGATCATGTAGATCAGGGCACATGTAGAATTGTTTTCCTCTGCACTAAGCTGTAGGGTTCTTACTGTGGACCTGGTCCCGAAGAGAAGAAATGAAGACAAGCCTACATATTAGTCCCCGACAAACCAAGCAGATAAGTTATTTCTTATCCATACATGTTCTGTAAGGTGAAAACTTGTGCATATGAAAACCTCGTCACCTTCGAAGCATGGGTGCTCCCGTCCTGCATCTCGAACGTTGCTTCAGTCAGGGTGGCCTTTGACGGAGGGGGTTCGATGAGGAGCTAGTCCCTTTCCATGGTTTTGTGCCTGGCAGGCTAAGCCCCGCGGCAACAAACGAAAGGCACCGGCAAGATAGCTTGCTAGGGAAAACTTGTTTACTTAAACGTATAGAGGCATCTCGCCTCTGCATGGACATGACACATGCACAAGTACTCGGCAAGGCTTGTCTTTTTCATTAATATGCAATAAGCAAGTACAGATCTTACAGGACACAAACATGGATAAAGAAGATTACATAATTTAGACTAAAGTTTGGCAAATGCCTACGCATTTTAGACTGAAAAAAGATAAGTGCCCTGTAATCCATTTCTTGTCCCTCTCCTCCTAGGAACTAATGCGGGAGGTGAAGAGGGTAAAAGGGGTGCCTGGGCTGAAGCCCAACCTGACCCCATCAGCCCCCAAGACAAGGAGCTTGACAAGATCGAGAGGGTGCGGGCAAAGGTGATTGTGAAGAGAGCTTCGGAGACGACCCCCTGGCCACCACCACCAGGGCCAGCAGGACGTGGCAGGGCGAACAAAGTTGTAGCCCACGAGGAAGCCTGCCGGGGCCCAGCTGGAAGGCTGCTGGAGGAGCCGGAGACACCATCCACACCTCCACATCCAACTCCCCGGCAAATCGCCTTGCCGGAGAGGAGATGCAGGTGCAGATGATGGTGCTGCCACCTAATGGTGACGGTGCAGCTGGTGTTCAGCCGGAGTCGGAGCCTTCGTCCTCTCCATCGGCGCCGTCGTCATCACCATGACTATCCTCCTCGTTGCTGTCGCTCGAGGAGGAGCTTTTGTCATTGGTCGAGCTCTCCGCGCAGCACCCTAAGCGAGCACCCGAGCGTCCGAAGACCTTGACGGAGAGCAGGGTGGCTTCCATTAACTTGAAATGGAGGACGTGCCCGACCGCCAAGCTATGGGCACGAGCAAAAGTCTTCCAAGCATGCTGGAGAAACATGACATGAGGAGCGGGGAACTCTACGTCCGCCCGCATGCTGCTATTACAACAACCTCTCACGTGCAGGCTCAACCCCGGCGGCTGCTCGATCTCCATCACCCTTACGAATGGAGTAGGAAGCCAAAGGCAGCTGCGCGGGGGTCCTCACAGCTTGACGATGAACTCCAGCAGCTGATTCTCGATGTGGCCTTCATTAGGATCTTCAGCAGTAGGAGGAGGTGCGATCAAAGCCCCACCTTGTCCTCCTCGGGCCCAAGCGCCGCGGCGACCACGACCTCGTCCTCTCCTGCCTCCCCTCACGGCGGGCTCCGCTTCCGTGTCCCCAAGGGGAGGAGGGAGGCGCTGTCGAGCAGAAGCCCTCGTTGCCACTACTGGAGTACCGTTGCGCCCTCTTCCCCTCACCATGATGAAGAAGCAATGTCAGAAGAAAGAAGGAGGAGATGGGTGTGAGCCAGTACCTCGCCCGCATCCCCTTTTATAGGCAAACAGGACCGGGGGCTGGCTCCTCACTCAGGGGAGGCAACCACCGCTCTCTGCCAATCCGGCTCCCCCGCACCATCAGCAGCCCATGGAATCAAGGCCGACCCCCTGCGCCAATCCATGGCGCCTATTTTTCTGCCATGGCACTCATTTCCGTGCTCCTCGCGTCCGCCACCAACCCTGTGCAATGCATGCTACATACATGGCGAAAACGCCTGAAGCGGAGAAGCTAGTGGAATGGCAGTTCCTGCCCCATGAATGTGGGAAGTGGGTAGCCCACGGATCGTGGCTTGCAGCTCCCTCATAACGTCTTACACGACGCACGGAAAAACCGGAAACTGACTGAAGCATAGGTTAATGAAGAAGCAAAGAAGATCTCAAAGGATGAGCTACCACAACCCCCTCGCCTATGTACTAGACAGGGCCTACCCCGATGATGCTCGGCAGCGTGTTCGGGTGTGGGGACCCCGACTCATAAGTCGTGATCACCGAATGCATGTGTACAATGATCCCAGAGATCAATGCTCACTGAACACACAGAAGCTGAATAACAAGAGTCTTACATCCATACATACCGTCTTACACAAATTATGACCATTATGGTCAAGTCTTACATAGATAAAGCCTTAAGGGCTGAACATCAGATAAAACACAAGTAGCAGAAATCTTCGTTGATAAGTAGAACCCATGCCATCTGCCTTAACCCTACAGGCATTCTGACTGGGAAACGTCCTAGTTCGCATGTTCGTCACCAAAGAACTCTTCCTCGAACTCCTGCTCTTCCATGCCTGGCCAATTAAATAACCAGTGGCAAGCCAATGAGTACTTTGAACGTACTCGCAAGCAACCCATGTTTCGGATCAAGGTAACAATGCATGGCATATAAGTAAGTAACTTGCAAATGCGGGTTTGAGTGAAATGACATGATCAAACCTCTAGTAAAACATGCATCATAAGGATTCAGATTTCTGTGTGAACAGGTTATAGATATCAACATAAATAGAGTTTAGAACAACTTTAGCTTAATCAACACGTCAAGTCTTTACTTGACCCATGCAACTTACACATACCAAGTTTGTAAAAATTATGGACATAGTTTAAGTAGCACCACCCAACTGTCCTTGACCGTGGACACGGCTATTCCAATAGTTTGACACTCTGCAGAGGTTGTACACTTTACCCACAAGATCCAGGAAGCTTCCGTGTCATCCACGACCCGCAGTACCTCAAGTACCCGGGGTAAGCTCCCGGTCACTATCTTTCCCTAGGTGACACTAACATAGAGTCCACTCATTGGTACACGGCCCTCGTGTATAATCATAAAGATCTTGGGACTTGCCCTTTCATTTTCACATCTACACGAAAGGACCAACGGTGTGTCCGGTGCCCTGTAAAAACAGTCATGGCTGCCTATCCAAGCAGGACCCCATCTTGAGAGTGAACTCACGTCACCCCCATCACTAGTAATGTGGGCACCATGCTAGTATCAGACTAGGTAATCAATAATGCCCCGTCCCATAAGAGGTAGTGTGGTTGTATGAGTTTAGTTTGGACAGTTAACACACCTTAAATCTAATCCATCTTTTACACCTGAAAATGCTTTGGCACACCACTTCTTCATCAAGTGGTGACCTAGTTCAACATCACCCATGGGCATTACGGGCACCTGATGGAGTTTTTGAAAGATTGTAACCAAGTGATGATCATGACATAAATGCATCATCAAGTATTTATCGTATCTCTAAGCAGAAGGTAGAGTTACGAACATGCAAGTATCAATGGGTAGGCATCAATGCAATGGTCATGACAACTCATCATCAACATCATCCTTATGTATATGGAAGGTTACCGATGAACAAGAGAGGGGTATCATGGTCAAAGGGCTGCTTGCCTTGGTTGGATTGGTCTTCAAAGTCTTCAAGTCCTTCTCCTTCTTCTTCTCCAACTACTTCGTCAAACAGGGGATCTATTCATCACAAAGTAACAACGAGGAAATAAGGTAATTGCAAAAATAGAAAAATAAAAGTGCTCATAAAAATGTCCACCTATTTTTGTTAAATAGTAGGATGAAAACTAAGAATGTGAAAATTCTTATTTTTGGATTTGGAGTTGTAGAATAGGAGAAATGGATTTTCAGAGGGGAATATAAATGCTCAAATTTGAATTTAAATTTGAACAGTGCAGAAAAGTTTGATGGATATTTATGAAAGTTACACCATTAAATAGGTGGGATTTTTACAAGAATTTAGGAGTTGGAATTATTGCATTTGGATAATATTTTATCCTGTGGAATTTTAGCAAGATTAACAGAAAAAGAAAAGGAAAAAAGAAAAGGAAAAGAGCACTGTGCCTACTGGGCCAGAACAGCCGCAGTGTAGCAGGCCCAGAGGGGAACAGGCCCAGGCGAGCCGGTGCACGCGCGCGCCAGGTTTTTAAACCTGACGGGCAGGGCCCAGCTGCCAGTGAGAGAGAGCGGCGGCGAGAGAGAGGTGAGGATGATAGGTGGGGCCCGCATGTCATCTTCAACCTCGCGACAAAGAGGTCGGTGAGCTCACCGGCGACGTTTCTGGGCATGGCGGGGCGAGCTGATGGCACGGCTGGACTCCTCGTCATGTCGCCGTTCGGGTCGCGGTGGAGGTGGTCGCCGGAGCAGCCTGGTTCACCGGCGACGAGGTCACGTGGCGGAGAAGCTTTGGGCGGTGGTGGTTCCGGTCGTTCCCGGCTGCAAAAGGAGTGAGAAAGAGAGGGGAAAGGATCAGTGGGCTGATGTGGTTCCAGATCGAGGCCAAGCAAAGGCTGGGGAGGCCTGTACCGTCTGGACGCCAGCGAGCCGAAGCGGTGGAGCTCGAGCTTGATCTCGAGCTCGGGCTCCCCTAGAGAGGTGTAGGTGGTGCAGGGGGTTGATAGGGAGTGAGAGGGAGCGAGTGGTGGTGAGGGAGAGGCTCGGGGAGGCCTTTAAATAGTCGGGCGATGTCTCACCGTGCTCTAGTGCGCCGGTGAGGCCGTTGCCATTGCTAGGGGTCACGGGGGCTCGCTTGTGCGTGTCTGGGGTGTTTGTAGAGGTGGTCTACGACCAGGGGAAGGGAGAGAAGGAGTGGGGGAGCCTCACGGCATCATGCGTGTGAGCGTGCTCATTGGAGCTATCGGGCGGCCACGGCGCGCGTACAAGGGAGGCAGCAGGAGGGAAAAGGAAGAGGGGGACCGGGGCGTAGTGTGCTGCGGACGTCGAGGTGCATCGTCGGGCGTGCGGGGGAGGGCCGAGGTGGCCGGGGGCAGAGGGCAGAGGGCGGCTACAGTGTAAGAGCGCACTATAGCACGCTCTGGAGCGTGCAAATGGCCGGCATGGCTATTTTTAAAAGGCCAGGGCATGTCCTCTTGTGTCTTGGGGCTGCCTTGAATGCTGTGTAGTGGATAGGAGCTAGGTGGGGTGCTGCTTAATGAAATGGGAGAGAGAGGAGGTGTTGCCATGGGTGAACAGAGAGAGAAAGAGGTGGGTTTTACCCCCCAATGATTGAGATGTAAACTTGCCATTGTTACTGGAGGTAGGAGGGGACCTGGGGCAGCTGTGGTAAAAATTTGGGCTCATGGAGATTAGTGGAAGAGGTCAAAATGGTGATTTTGGAAATGTGGCAAAAGGTGTTTGATGCATGTTTAAGTCACTTGCACTCACCTCCTTCTTGTGCCACTTGATGGGGGTGATGCTAATGACCATTTGGAAATGTGGTAGAAGTTTGAGCTCACTTGGACAAAGTTCACAATGTAACTTTTGTAAACCCTAGAAATCAGTAGAAATGGACTTGCTTAGATCTAGCTAAGCTAAACTCTTCTCCTTGGTGCACCACTTGGTGCAGTGTCATCATTTAGGGGTTAGAGCATGTCCACAAAGTTTGAGAGCAAAAGAAGAAAGTTGACAATGTAAAGTTGTTCTAACTTGGATCTGGACAGAGAGGGTTTTGGGGCACTTTTGTGAACCAAAACTATTTTGATTGGGATAAAACTTTGCAAGATCATCACATTAGGCATGTGTGACTTGCCAATATTTTCCTGGAATTTTTAGAGAATATTCCCTTTCTAAATATTTCAAAAGCATCAAATATCCAGAAGGGATTTTTGAGGGATTAGACCAATATTTTGAACATGACCATGTGTTGAAACTCTTATATATGGACAATATATGTCCACTGAGCTTCACTAAATTTTCTCAAATATTTTTAAAATATTAAAATAATTTTAACCTATTAAAGAATATTTCTGGCCTTAAGAAAAAGCCTTTAAATAAAATAGCAAAATAACTTTTAAAATTATTGTTTTGCGGTTTTGGGGGGTCCTATATCTAATAGGAGTCAAATACATCTTTTGAAAGATTTTTACTGCCCTTAATTAAGTATTTGCAGTGCAAACCTCAATTCAGGGGTTTTTGGAAAACCTAATTTTAAAAATCCTTTTTGGCCAAATTATTTTTATAAGAAAATTCTATTCTGTCCTATACACATGGCATGGTCAGGGGGAAGAAACTTTGGGTCAAGAAGATGAAGTATAGGTGGTGAAGCTATGATGAACACTTGAAACCATAGACAGAAATCCAAACCAAATAGTGCAAAGTTTTTGTTGGACCAAATTTTCATTCTTTATTAATGCAAATGACATGTTACAAAATACTGGGTGTGGCAGACCTACCCCCCTTACAAGAATCTCGTCCCCAAGATTCCTAAACTAGGCTTTAAAGAGATACAGAAACTCGGATCTGAGGTTGTCTTCACGCTCCCATGTTGCTTCTGCTTACGTGTGGTTGCTCCACTGGACCTTGAAGTACTTGATGGTACGGCTTCGTGTACGTCGTTCAGCTTCATCCATAATGCAAATTGGTCTCTTACGGTAAGTGAGGTCCGGCTAGAGGCCAATGGCTTGATTATCGATGTCCTTGTAGAGATTGGGCTTGTCAGGAACTTGGAGACACTTCCGGAGTTGTGACTTCCGGAGTTGTGACTTCCGGAGTTGTGATACGTGGAACACGTTGTGAACATCAGATAACTCAGGTGGCATCTCCAGTTGATAAGCAACTTCTCCTCGTCTTGCTGTGATCTTGAAGGGACCGATGAACCTTGGTGCGAGCTTTCCTTTGATGTGGAAACGCTTGGTTCCCTTGAGAGGAGTGACCCGTAGGTACACATGGTCTCCAACGTGGAAACTCACTTCTTGGCGACGAGTGTCGGCATAGCTCTTCAGTTGTGACTTAGCCGCCTTCAAACGCTCTCTGATCAGCTGGACTTGCTCTTCGGCCTTGCGAATGACATCTGGTCCAAGGACTAGCCCTTCTCCGGTCTCCGACCAATTGAGGGGTGTGCGACACTTCTGTCCATACAACACCTCAAATGGTGGCATTTGGAGACTTGATTGATAACTGTGTTATAGGAGAATTCGGCAAAAGGAAGGCAATCTTCCCATTTAGCTCCATATGCTAAGACACAGGCTCGGAGCATGTCTTCGAGTATCTGATTCACTCGTTCTGTCTGGCCTCCGGTCTGTGGGTGGAAAGCAGTACTGAAAGACAACTTGGTTCCCATAGCCTCTTGGAACTTCTTCCAGAACCTTGAGGTGAACTGGGTTCCTCGATCTGACACAATCTCCTTAGGGACACCATGAAGGCTTACGATTCTGTTGATGTAAAGAGTTGCCAGCTAGTTGCCATCATAGGTAGTCTTGACAGGAATGAAATGGGCTACCTTGGTCAAATGGTCGACTATAACCGAGATGGAGTCATGACCCTTATTTGACCTGGGTAATCCAGTGACCCTTATTCCATCCATTCCGACTTTATCCCATTTCCACTCAGGAACCTTGAGTGGTTGGAGCAATCCAGCAGGTCGCTGATATTCAACCTTGACCCTTTGGCATACATCACACTTCGCAACATAGGTGGCAATCTCCCTTTTCATCCCGTGCCACCAGAATCTTCCCTTCAGGTCTTGATACATCTTGGTTCCTCCAGGATGGATGGAATACGGCGTGTCATGAGCTTCTTGCAAGATCAAGTTCTTGAGCTCAATTTTGTTGGGCACGCAAATGCGATTTCCAAACCACACAACTCCTTGCTTATCCTCTGGGAATCTTGGGGCTTTGCCTACCTTGATCTTCCTCTTGATGCCTTCAATACTCTTGTGTCCCTTCTGAGCTTCCTTAACATCATCCATCAAGGTAGGCTTGACTTCGAGGTTGGCCAAGAATCCTGGTGCAACCAGGTCCAATCCGAAGCTTTCAAGGTCTTCATACAAGGCGGCTAGCCTTTCCCTAATCATAGCGTTCAAGGAACAAGCCTTTCTGCTTAAGGCATCTACTACCACATTAGCCTTTCCAGGGTGGTATTGAACACTGAGGTCATAATCCTTGATCAACTCTAGCCATCTTCTCTGCCTCATGTTCAATTCCTTTTGAGTGAAGATATACTTTAGACTCTTATGATCGGTGTATATCTCGCACCGCTTCCCTAGGAGGTAATGCCGCCATGTCTTCAGGGCATGAACCACTGCTGCTAACTCAAGGTCATGAGTAGCATAGTTCTCTTCATGAGGCCGTAGTTGCCTTGAAAGGTAAGCTACGACTCTGCCCTCTTACATCAGAACACTACCCAGTCCGGTTCGTGAGGCATCACAATATATCAAAAATTCCTTGTGAATATCAGGTGTGGCCAGAACTGGGGCGGTGGTCAATCTTTTCTTCAGTTCCTGGAAGCTTTCTTCGCACTTCGGCGTCCACTCAAACTTCTTGTCCTTCTTCAAGAGCTGAGTCATAGGTCGGGAAATGCTTGAGAATCCTTTGACGAACTTGTGGTAATATCTCGCGAGTCCGAGGAAGCTTCTAACTTCCTTCACATTGCTTGGGGATTGCCATTCATTCACGGCCTCAATCTTGGTGGGATCCATCGACAATCCTTCGGCAGTCAACACATGAGCCAAGAAACCAACTTTGTGCAGCCAGAATTTGCACTTGCTGAACTTGGCATAAAGCTGGTGCTCTCGAAGCTTATCTAGGACCATCCTCAGGTGTTACTCATGCTCTTCTTCAGACTTGGAAAAGATGAGTATGTCATCGATGAAGACGACAACAAATTTGTCCAAGTACTCCATGAAAACTTTGTTCATGAGGTACATGAAGTAGGCAGGGGCATTGGTTAAACCAAATGACATGACCGTGTACTCATACAGGCCATATCGGGTTACAAACGCCGTCTTTGGAATATCTTGGGGTCTGATCTTCAGCTGATAGTACCCAGACCTGAGATCGATCTTGGAAAACACCTTGGCACCATTCAGGTGATCAAACAATTCTTCAATCTTGGGGAGTGGATACTTGTTCTTGATTGTGAATTCATTAAGGGAACGATAGTCAACACATAATCAGATGGTACCGTCCCTCTTTTCCACAAATAGAACAGGTGATCCCCAAGGTGAGGCACTAGGGTGGATGAATCCTTTCCTCAACTGCTCGTCCAGCTGTTTCTTCAATTATGCTAACTCCTCCGATCCCATTCTATAAGGCTTCTTATAGATGGGTCCTGCTCCGGGCATGAGCTCGATAATGAACTCAATGTCGTGATCAGGAGGCATTCCAGGTAACTCATCAGGAAAGACATCGGGGTATTCACATACTACCGACACTTGCTCGAATCCAACTTCTGACAGACAGTTGACTTGGGCGTCTTGAGCATAGGAGGGGTTGGAAGCAAACTTAACTTCAACTCCTTGGTCATTGGTCAGGGTGACAGTCCGGTTGGCACAATCTAGCAAGCCTTGGTGCTTGATGAGCCAATCCATTCCTAAGATCACGTCCAAGCCTTGCGATCTTAAAATGATAAGGTCTGCTAGGAATTCTACCCCGTTAATGATAATCCCGACTCCTTTACATCCTATCTTGGTTCTCATCTCCGATCCGGGGGTTTGTACCACCATGGGACTACTCAGGGGTGTAGGAGTCATGCCACTTTCTAATGCAAACTGTTGGATGACAAAAGAATGCGAAGCTCCAGAATCAAACAAGACATTTGCGGGTGCTGAGTTGACGAGGAACGTACCCAGCACGACGTCCGGGTCTTCCTGGGCTTCTTCTGCGGTGACGTGATTCACATGCCCCTTACCATTGTTGGGCGGGTTGCCAGGAGCTTGGTTCCTTGGTGGCATTCCGCGGCCTTGTCCTGGGTTCTGCGCATTGGGGCGCGGAGCATCGGGCTTCTTGTTGGGCCACATCCTTGAGATGTGTCCGGGCTGTCCACACCCAAAGCAAGTGACTTGGTTGGAGTTGTTGCTCTTGCCGCTGTTGTTATTGGGTTTGTTGTAAGCTGGCCTGGGATTGGCGTACTGCTGAGGCTGATAGTTGGTGCGGGGTGCAGGGGCTCTTGGCTACTGACAGGTTGGCCTGACTGGGGCTGGCTGCCACGGGCGAGGCTTCTGGTTCTGGAGCTACCTTTGCTGATCATCTTGCGCTTATGGGTATCATCCAAAGCACGTCGCTTGTTCTCAAGCATGAGTGCCTTGTTCACCAGATCAGGAAAGGTTGGGCAGTCACACACAAGCGAGTACTGCAGAGTCTGATTAAGGCCTTCCATGAAGCGCTCTCTTTTGGCAGCATCAGTGCTGACATCCTCGGGAGCATACCTTGACAGAACACTGAACTTCTACATGTACTCCTTGACGGTGCCACTTCCTTGCTTCAGGGCTCGGAACTCTGGCTTCTTGATGGCCATGATTCCGCAAGGAATATGGGCCTTGTGGAATTCTGCCTTGAAGTCATTCCATGTGATGACTTGCCCAGCATGCATGACCTTGAATCCATCCCACCAAGCTCTGGCAGTTCCCCCGAGACAGTGGGCAGCATAAGCCACCCTCTCACGGTCTTCAGTGCAGCCGACTAGTTCCAACAGATCCTCAATGGTGCGGACCCAGTCGTCTGCATCCAGGGGTTCAGCAATCTCGATGAAGGTGGGTGGTGCATGCTTCTTGAACTCCACCAACGTGGAACGTCCATTGCCGTTCCCCGCCGACTGGCGGTTGTTGGTGACAGCTTGAGCAATCATCTGGAGGGCTGCAGTGTTGGCTTGGCGTTCCTCTCGGAAGGCTTGGAGAAGCTGAGCCATGTCCATGTTTGGAGGTGGTGGTGGTGGTGGAGCTTGTCCTTGAGTTTGGTCCTGACTGGCTCCTCCTTGGGTGGATCCTCCGGCTCCTTGCTGCTGGGTAGAGTTACCAGTACGGGTTACAACAGGCATCCTTTTGGAGCGGTCAAGGTCTCATAATTGGGAAAGATGAGGGGAAAGTAAGATAGATGGGGTGCCTAGTAAGGGGGTTGGTATGACACAAGTTGTTTTTATGTAAGGGCCAGAAGGGCCAAACACACTCATTAAAATCCAAATGGGTGATGTGGTCGTTTACATGTTCCCAAAGGAAGAGTACGACGTCCATCAAACACATCCAAAAGCAAACACAACAATACATGGTTTCATTTGAACCATTACATGGACTCGACTTCGCATAGGGGATACACGACCTATCCTACCTTAGGGTTATGGACTAGCACACCCTAGTCTAGAGTGGTGCCTATTTGGTGGAATGCTCAGTCGCGTACTCTGGCTCTTCTGGGTCTTCCTCCTTGTCATCATCAGTCTGACTTCCTTCATTACTCGAAGGGGTGGGGGAGTGGAGGAGCTCAACACGGCGTTGTTTTGCCGGTGGTGTGATGAAGAGCTTGCGGTAGTCCCTTGCCGTCATTCGGCGGTGCTGGGGTGGTTCTCCATCCTTGGTAGGTGCATCTACTGGGGGCCTTCCGCCTTGATATGTGACTGCGGGTTGTCCAGGGGGAGCACCTTCCTTCTTGATCCTATCTGTCTTCCCTTGCGCTTGGCGAAAAAGTGCCTTGGCCTCGTGGAGTTCTTTTCAGAGCTCCATCGACTCCGAGGCCAAGTGTTGTGCCAAGCTGTCGGCACAAAGGCTGAAGTAGGTCTGGAATCGGAGTGGAAGTCCTTCCTCCAGTGGTGGAGCTGGTGCGCTGCTCTCATCCTCAACCTCCTTCCGATAAGGCAAGAAGCAGGTTGCCAACTCGTCTGCCATCTCTGGAAGAAGGTCTCGGAGGCGAGTTAGCGCCTTGAGTGCGGCTGTCTCGACGGCGAGGATTAGTGTTGCCATCTGGGGTCCCTCGAAGAACCAGCTTGTCGGAGGGTCATTAGCCTTCACGATTACTTCCACATGGTATTCCATCTCGGTGTCGTTGATCCAATGCTCGCCGTTGCAGCGGCGGAGATGAGCGGCCGTGGCTAGGAGGATCAAGGTTAGCGAGCAGTACCATTTCTCTTTTCCAAAGTTGCTGCCGAAGGCGGCGACGTCGAGGATGGCGATGATGAATGCGCTGCTCACAACCTCAGGTTCATGCAAACGCTTCCCCCTACTTGGCATGCCAAAGATGTCGTGGTGGAACATGATCACCTATGGTGCCATCGGCCCCTTGTGGTTCAGCAAGGGAAAGGTCATATTGCGCAAAGAGCAGAGGCCATGGAACAACACGGTGGTGGTGACGCTGGTGGTTTTTACCCAGGTTCGGGCCACTGAGAAGCGTAAAACCTAACTCCTGCTTTGGTGGATTGGATGGAGGAACACGACGAGTATGCAACGCTCAATCCCGGCAAGGTCGCCTCGGGGAGAGCAGCTACGTTCGTACAAGTGTCCAAGGGTCCGAATCCTTTGCTAGTTAGCCTTGGACGTCCTTTTATAGCTTAAGGGGTGACCACAGTGGAAAATTAGTCTTTATCTAGTGATTAGATAGCTGACAGTGCTATCATACCTAACTCTGGCAGTTAGGACATAGTGCATTAAATGCACTGCTAGGTGTCATGCTGAGGGTGAAATCCGGCAAGCCTGCCATGCTGCTTAACCCTCTTCTGCTTATCTGCTTGACACGCCTATGGACGGGTGTCATATGAGGATAATATGTCTTCCATGGGCTGCCACGTGCCTAGTAGAAGCCACTTAATCACTTGGAGGCTCGACACCGCATTGATAAGTGATATGCATTGCGGTGCGGTGGAGCGTTGGCGCCTTGGCGGGGAGATTTGCCTTGGCGGACCCGGTAAGCCTACCGGGGAAATCTTGGACTTGTCCTTGGGGCGGTCTCGACCAGGCTAGGCTCTCCTGCCCAACAAGGGAGGCCTCCCCAAGGTGATGCCTTGCTGTCTTGCTTCTCTTGGTCTTCTTGATCTGGTCCTTGATCTCACGAAGAGCGGTCCTTCTGGTTTGGTCTTGTTCCTGTCACTTGGCGCAGCCATTCCTTTGTTGAGCTCTGGCTGCCAGAGCGGAGGCTCTTCATCCATGCGCAAAGTCAGGGGAAACATACACCCCTGTTTGTGTACCCCAACATGCAGCCTCAACCCGATCGGCAGATCAACCTCCATCACCCTGGCGAAGGGACGAGGAAGCTGCAGGCGGCTGCGTAGGGTTCGCGCAGCCTGACGATGAACTCCAACACCGTGTCCCCCACGTGTCGATGCAACAAACATTCACATTTGCTACCCGAACTCATACACATGCATACTGGCTATCATACATCTAGTACCAATGCATGACACAAAGATAAGCCAGAGAAACCGCTCTTCATGAGATCAAGGAGAGTATTAAAAGGATTAAGTTAGCAAGAGATCACCTCATGGAAGCCTCCCTTGCCGGGCAGGAGAGCGTGGCCGGGTCGAGGCAGAACCTGAGGAACGAGACCAGTTCGCCCCGGCAAGGTTTCCGGGGATGCCAAGACCGGAACCCGCCAGGCTCCTTGCCGGTAGGCTTTCACCAAGACGCCACCGCTCCACCTTGATAATCCCCAAGTGCAAGGAATCATCGTAGCAATTTCCAAAGGTGGAAGTGATAAGTATGGAGTGTCGAACCCACAAGGAGCTAAGGGTAAGATCAATATTCTCTCAAGTCCTATTTGCCACTAATACGACTCTACGTACACCGAACGTTTGCTTCGATCTAGAAACGAGAAATAAAACTACGTTGTGGGTACAAAGAGAATAGCTTTGCATGATATCGGATAACTAAAATATAAAAATAGGTGCTATTAACATAAAGTTAGAATATGTTACTATATATTATAAATAGCTAGCGTGGAATAATGATGGATCGGTGTGCGGAATTATCCTAGGCAATTGTTAACAAGATCGCTAATCATTATTGCAATTTTATATGAGGGAGAGGCATAAGCGAACATACTTTCTCTAATTGGATCATAAGCACTTATGATTGGAACTCTAGCAAGCATCCGCAACTACTAAAGATCATTAAGGTAAAACCCAACCATAGTATTAAAGTATCAAGTCCCCTTTATCACATACGCAACAACCCCCTTACTCGGGTTTCAGCTTCTGTCACTCTAGCAACCCACTATAAGCCAATCATGAACGTATTGCAACACCCTATAGCGGGCATCCTTCACGTGTGCGCGGCATGGAATGCACCATAGGACAGCACCAAAATGAAACAGACAACTCAAACCAATCTAGATCATCAATCAACCCAAAAGATAAAAGAAACTACTCAAAACATCATAGGATGGCAAAACATCATTGGATCATAATATGTGGCATAAAGCACCATGTTCAAGTAGGGGATTACAGAGGGGTGCGGGAGAGTGGACCACTTAAAAGAGATGAGGTAGGTGATGAAGATGGTGATGTTGATGAAGACGATCACCGCGGCGATGGTTCCCCCGGCGGCACTCGGGCGCCACCAAGAGAGAGAGGGAGAGAGTCTCCCCCTTGTGCTTCCTCCTCCATGGCCTCCCCCCTATATGGGGAGAGGTTCTCCCTCTAGTTCTTGGCCTCCATGGTGATGATGGCCCCCTCTGGCTTCCTCATCCATGGCCTCCAGTGATGATGGCCCCCTTCGACAGGGTACCGGAGAGGGCCTAGATTGATTTTTCGTGGCTACAGAGGCTTGCAGCAGCGGAACTTCCGATCTAGGGTTCTTTTCAGAGGTTTGGGTATTTATAAGAATTTTTGGCGTCGGTCTCACGTCAAGGGAGTGCCCGAGGTGCCCACAAGCCTAGAGCACCCTCCCGGGGGGGGGGGGGTAGGGCGCGCCTAGAGGGCTTGTGGCCTCCTCGTCCACTTCCTGGCCCAGCTCTTGTGCTTCGGGGGTCTCTTTTGGTCCATAAAAAATCACCGTAAATTTTCAGCCCATTCCAAAAACTTATATTTCTGCACAAAAAAAGACACCATGGTAGTTCTGCTGAAAACAGCGTCAGTCCGGGTTAGTTCTAATCAAATCATACCAAAGCCATATAAAATTAATATAAACAAGGCATGAATACTTCATAAATTATAGATATGTTGGATACGTATCAGCATCCCCAAGCTTAATTCCTGCTCGTCCTCGAGTAGGTAAATGATAAAAGAAGTAATTTATGAAGTGTGAATGATAGCATAGTGCATAAATTTGATCAATGGTGGTTTCAAACCCTTTTTCTAGCATCATTATTTATCATAAACAGTAGCTCATCTCATAAAAACTTCTCATGATCAAGTAGCAAACTATTCACATGTTAAAGCATAGACCATAAAGTTTCTTGAAAACTAACAAACTATGTTTTTAGTCACCAAACATTTGCAATTCATCTTATTTTTAGGAAGGGCCTATGTAAGAGCTTTGATTTAGCAAATTCCACATACTCAACTATCATATAGTCTTCCATGATTGCTAACACTGAAAGCATATTTTTAGAACAAATAACATCCATAGAACACAGAGAAAGATAGGGGCTTAATGTTACACCTCCCAACTTATTTATCATATAGATAATTGTCAACAGTAATAATTCATGATCAAATATATTTGAATGGCCATATATGCTTGGATCTTTCCCCACCACATGATGCTTGGCAACTAAAGAATAACTGAGGTTTGAAATAAGAAGGAATACTATTGACTCTTGCATAAAAGTAAATACATGAAAGTAAAAGATAGGCCCTTTGCTGAGGGAAGCAGAGGTTGCCATGCGCTTTTTATTTTTGGATGTGCAAACCCTTAATGCAAAGGAACATCATGTTGTATTGCCCTTTGTGATAGCAACCTTTATTATGCAGTCCGTCGCTTTTATTTCTTTACTATCACAAGTTCGTACAACGCTTATTTTCCCTTACAATAAAAGATCATACATATTTAGGAGCAATTTTTATTGCTTTTTGCACCGATGACAACTTACTTGAAGGATCTTATTCAATCCATAGGTAGATATGGTGGACACTCATGCCATGAAACGGGGTTTAAGGGTTTTGGATGCATAAGTAGTATCCCTACTTAGTATAAAATTTTGGCTAGCAAAAGATCCTAAGGAAGCACCACATATTGGAGGATCCATAACAATATTACTTCTATACAAATATATCCAAACATAACTCATTACATTGTCTACCTTGTCCAACTTCAACTAATTTTCTCAAGTTTGAAAATAATTAATGGGGCTCACAATCATAGAAGATGTCCAAGATAGTATATTTATATGTGAAATCTCTCTTCCTTCAATATTCTTTCATGAATTGTTCAAGTGACCAATGTTGAGTTTGCTAACTTTCAATAAATTTTACCACCTATACTTCTTATATGTGAAGTCATTACTCCCCATGGGATAAGCATATGAAACATATATAATTTCAGATTTATGATATGCAATTCATTCAAACATTTACTCATAGGATATAAGTGAAGCAGGAGAGTAAATGACAAAACTACTCCAAAAAGATATAAGTGAAGATCGATGAGTAGTCAAATAGTTAAATAGCCACGTGAGGACTCTCTCCCATTCAAGATTTCAGATCCAATTATTTTATTAAAACAGCAAGTAAAAAGAAAATACGCTCCAAGCAAAACACATATCATGTGATGAATAAAAATATAGCTCCTAGTAAGGTATACCGATAGTGTTGAAGACGAAAGCTTAGTTGCTTGGGTATTCCTTGAATATTACCTTGGGGTGCCTTTGGCATCCCCAAGCTTAGGGTCTTGCCACTCCCTATTCTTCTCATATCGACATCTCACTCAAAACTTGAAAACTTCAATCACACAAAACTTAACGGAACTTCGTGAGATGGGTAGGTATGATAAAGACAAATCATTCACTTTGGTACTGTCAAGATAAAATTCATAATTGTTCTCACACAATACTTACTGTACCATATCATTTCTACAATTTATATTGAGCAATATAATCCATAGAAACTAGAAAACAAGCAAAGTATGCATTGAAAACAGAATCTGTCAAAAACATAATAGTCTGTAATGATCTGAACTGTCGGCGTATGACACCTATGGGATCCGGAGGACCCCTTTATGGTTTAGCAGGGAGAGAGGTATGCACAAAGAGTAGAACCGATGATCAACGCGAGGGGATTTTTACCCAGGTTTGGGCCGCTGATCAGCGTAAAACCCTACTCCTGCTTTAGTTTATTATTAGTGTTTTTGTCCCAGTTCTTGGAGCGCTTGCAATGAACAGTGTGTTCGTCCAGCAGCTACGCATGTAGAATGGGCCGAGAGTGTTCTCTCTCTAGCGTTCCTCCCCTGTAGCAGTTGTCTTGGGCCTCCTTTTATATGATTAAAGGGGTCACCACAATGGCGAACTGCTGATATGCGAGGTGTAAAGTAGCTACATGGTTATCATACCTAACCACTGACGGTTTTGGACAAATGCATTTAATGCACCGTGAGGTGTCCGTTTAGGTGTCCTTACTTTCTTGGGGATGGAAAAAGGGGCCATCCCGTCAGCACTGCTTAAGCTCGCCTCCACTAGCGCCTTGCCACGCATCCAGAGATGGGACCAGAATGCCAGGCCGGTCGCTGCGCTGGAGCGGTGGCACAGTGGCGGAACCTTACCGGGTGCGAATCTTGCCGGGCTCGGTGGGCTACCTCGGCAAGATCTTGCCGGGAGCCAAGCCTCTGGTCTCCAGTTCTCCTTATCTTTTGATCCTTGGCTGGAATATCTCTTTGATAACCTTGGATTGATCTTCAGCTGTTCCCCCGACAAACCTTGCCGCAGGTATGGCTACAACTGCCCGTGCACAGGTATGGGGTACTAAAGGCCCAATATTTAGTACACCGACAGGAGCCCCCGGGCCTAGGCCACACACGAGTGCGAGGCGTTGTTGGGCTAGGCCCAAACAGTGCACGGGCACGCATGGCAGGGGTTAACTGCTCGTAATCATTCCGCTTACTGCGCTTCCCCACTACGCGCGTTGAATGCACTATGTGGGAAGCGTGCGCTGAACGGCCACGGCCGCAGCGCGCTCGTAATGGCGGATTCCAGATTGGAAAGAAGAGGGGGTAAATGGGCAGCGCCTTTGCGGATTCCTTTTTACCATTTGAAAGTTGTCGGGCTCACTATAGAGATGATTGGCTCTGATTTCCTTCGCCGCCACATCGCCCCTCTGCAGAATAAGGGGAGACCAGCTTGGCCGGAACGCGGCAGATATCATGAGGCTGCGCCTCAGATTGAATAATAACCTGACAATTATGCAGCTTGGCGCTCTCCGCCACAGGCTATTTCAGTGCGGGGACAAGCATAGGTTGCCGGCGAGAATTATCCCTTTGTGTAACAACTCCGCCCTGGGGTCAATCATCGCCGCAATGCCATTGTTCAATGCCCATGGCCTTGACACGACCTGGGTCGAGCCATCTGCGGAGGAGGCACAAAATTTCTTTGACAACTTGTCGGAGAGGGCCGTCCGGGAAGAAACAAACCTCGTCCATGCCACCACTAATGAAGAAGTGGCGTATATTGCCACTAGAGTGGAAGAGGCGAATCTTGCCGCGGAGGCCGGCAGCGTCGGCTTCATAGAATGGGAAACTAGCGACGTAGAAGTCGTACTGGAGGAGAAACCTACCGGGGAGGATAAGGATGCCGGGGAACAGAGCGGCACAGTCGCCGAGAGCTCATCTGACGAGGATGCAGCCGAAGAACAACCGCAGGAGGAGCCCCCAGCTCCAAAGAAGGCAAAACATGTCCTTCGGAAAGCTGCCTCTGGCGTCCCAGCAAGCCAAACTTCTTCGAGCAGCGAGGCTCCCGGCAAGGGGGGGGGGGGGCGGCAAGGCTGCACCGCGGCAAGGAGTTCAACAGCAACCCGTGCGGCGCACGATACACACACCTGCGGCAACCATTGGGGTGGCAGGGGCGTCTCATACTACAGCACCGGAGGCTAAGGCGGCAGAGTCACGCCAACCCCCTGCACCTGCTGTAGCCAAGCGACCCAGGACCCCTCCTCCGCCTCCCCATACGGACACCGCAACGAAGGTCGACTTCGAAATCTCCGGTTTCAGCCCGGAATGAGAAGAGGAAGAGTAAGTATCCTGTCACAGTCTTTATCTCCCAAATTCTAAATTTGATTGATCTTATTGCCTTGCTTTGTCTTGGTTCTGCAGGGAGGCAGAAACTTTGGTGGAGAGGATGGCGAAGAGGGCGAAGACCTCCACGGGCAACGAGCCCCCGACAAGCTCTGCAAGCGTGCCAGAAACTATCACCATCAGCCTAGAGCTTAGCCCTCGACGTAGCCCCCAGCACAGCCCCCAGCGTGAGTCCACTACTCATTTTCCGCTGGCGGGCGCTGAGGTTTCTACCTTTGCCGCGACAAGGACGAGGGAGGTGATGATGATGAAGAAGACGATGAGTCCAGTGAGCACAAGTTTCAGAAAGCCATAGAGGCCATGTGTATTGACGGGGGTTCCTCGTTGCATTCTTCTCACCGCCGACTTAAACAGTGGGTGCGTGAGGTTAATGCAACGGAGCCGCCGT
This sequence comes from Thinopyrum elongatum, assembly GCA_011799875.1. Taxonomy (NCBI): domain Eukaryota; kingdom Viridiplantae; phylum Streptophyta; class Magnoliopsida; order Poales; family Poaceae; genus Thinopyrum; species Thinopyrum elongatum. Next base: position 358,810,157 of record CM022300.1, on the reverse strand, counting down.
TTGATGCACGGAAACCTTTAAAGTGGTCCCACACGCCTATCATTTTTGACGCCGAGGATCACGCTGATCGCACAACTGCGGTCGGGTGCTTGCCCTTGTTGGTCTCACCAACAATCCGCAACCTCAAGGTGACAAAAATGCTAGTTGATGGTGGGGCCGGGCTGAACTTAATCTCGCCAGACGTGCTCAAGAAGCTGCAAATTCCTGGTGAAGACCTCGAGGAAATGGGCACATTTCAAGGGATCAATCCGGGAAGGACCCAGCCAAAAGGCAAGATTACGCTACCGGTAACATTTGGTAGCGAGCTCAATTATAGGACAAAGAAGGTAGTGTTCGATGTCACCAAGATCCCCATGTCATACAATGGGATCCTTGGCCGCCCAGTGCTGGCCAAGTTCATGGCAGCATCACACTATGCTTATAATGTGTTGAAGATGCCCGGACCGATTAGTGTCATCACTATCCACTCCGACAAGAAGGATGCACTAATCTGCACCGACCAACTCTACCAGGAGGCAGCCGCAGCACCTGCCGTCAAGGCATCTACTCCTGCCGTTGGAACTCCCGGGGGGAAGGAGAAGAAGACCGGCAAGATCTCTGGCGCAAACTCCGGCAAGCGCACCTCTTCGGAGTGCTGCGCTTCCGTTGAGGACGCACCAGAGAGTTCCACCGGCAAGAATAAGAAGTCCAAGGCTGCTCCACCAGCACCAAGAAGGTGCCCGTCAAGGAGGACGGAACGGGAGGAACTTTCACCACAAGTTCCACCCTAGATGACAAATAGGAAAGCGCACTCGTTGCCTTCCTGCGGGCAAATGTCGATGTGTTTGCATGGCAACCATCTGACATCCCCGGTGTTCCCAGGGAAGTAATTGAGCACCACCTTGCTGTCTGTCCTCACGCGCGGCCCGTCAAGCAGAGGGTGAGAAAGCAAGCCTTGGAGCGGCAAGAATTTATTGCCGAAGAAATCAGGAAGTTAGAAGCGGCAGGTTTGGTCAGAGGAGTGCTTCACCCAACGTGGTTGGCCAATCCGGTTGTAGTGCGCAAGGCGAATGGGAAATGGAGGCTGTGTATTGATTATACAGACATCAATAAAGCCTGTCCAAAAGATCCTTTCCCCTTGCCGCGCATCGACCAGATTATGGACTCCACTGCTGGTTGTGACCTACTGTCGTTCCTTGATGCCTACTCGGGGTATCATCAGATCTTCATGGCGAAAGAAGATGAAGAAAAGACCGCATTTATCACCCCATGTGGTACGTATTGTTTTATATGAATGCCTTTCGGGTTGAAAAGTGCTGGTTCTACATTTGCGAGAGCGGTCCAAATTGGTTTTGGGCCTCAGTTACATAGAAATATGGAAGCATACATGGATGACATAGTGGTCAAAACCAAGGATAACGCGACACTCATACAAGATCTAGAAGAAACATTTACAAACCTGGCACGCCAAAGATGTCGGTGTACGACACCTATGGGATCCGGAGGACCCCTTTATGGTTCAGCAGGGAGAGAGGTATGCACAAAGAGCAGAACCGATGATCAACGCGAGGGTATTTTTACCCAGGTTCGGGCCGCTGATCAGCGTAAAACCCTACTCCTACTTTAGTTTATTATCAGTGTTTTCGTCCCAGTTCTTGGAGCGCTTGCAATTAACAGTGTGTTCATGCAGCAGCTACGCATGCAGAATGGGCCGAGAGTGTTCTCTCTCTAGCGTTCCTCTCCTTTTGTTGCTTGGCCTTGCCGCGGCGGCCTCCTCGGCCACCACGCTTCTTGCCAGATCACTCAGCACCGTCTTGGGCCTTCTCCTTGTCTCGTCTTTCATACTCAGCTCTCTGCTTCTCGACAAGCTGCTCGACTTGCCGGCAGTTTTGGAGATCGTGGCCCTTGGTGCGATGGATCTTGCAATACTGGTTGCCGGAGCCTTCCGGCTTGTCGGCAGCCGTTAAGGCCTGACAGGAAGCGCAGCCGGCAACTTCCTTGCCGGGGTCGTCAACTTTGGCCTTCTTGGCGGTGCCGATTTTGCTGGATTCCTCGACAGCAAGCACGGCCTTGCTTTTACGCTTCTTGTTCCGCCACCGGCCCTTCTTCGATGGAGTTGCAACATCTTCATCTTCAGATTCGCCCCCTGCGCCAACACCCTCTCCGGGGAGTTTTCTCCCTTCTTCAGCTCGAGCGCACTTGTTGGCCAAAGCGTAAAGCTCGGCAATACTCCTGACCTTGTTCATTGCAAGCTCTTTGCGCATCTTGCAGTTACGCATGTTCTGATGAAACGTGCTAACAACAGCGGCAGGATGAACGTCTGGAATATTGTACTGTACTCGGCTAAACCTCTGGATAAACTTGCGCAGGGGCTCGCCCTCCTTTTGAGGGAGGAGATGCAAATCACTTTCATGGCCAGGAGCTTGGTGGCCTCCAACAAAGGTGCCAACAAACTGATGGCACAGATCTGACCAAGAAGAAATGGAATTCTCCGGCTGATGCATCAACCATGACCTAACGTTGGGCTTGAGCACCAACGGGAAGTAGTTGGCAAGTATCTTGTCATCTCGGCCCCCGGCAGCCTGCACCGAGATGGTGTAGATGCTCAGGAACTCCGAGGGATGAGTCTTGCTGTCATATTTCTCCGGGACCTCTGGTTTGAATGTTCGGGAGTTGGGCCACTGGACTTGCCACAGCTCGCGGGTAAACGCTGGACAACCTACCTCATAGGGCAAGTCGCCTGCGTTCCCCAGCGCAGGCTTGTCGATAGTAGGCCCTGCGCGTTTATCGGACTGATGACGCGCCTCCCGTCGCCGCTCGATGGTAGTTCGAGCGTCTTCTTTCCTTCGTTCCTGGAGAACTTGACGCTGATCGCGGCGCATCCGCGGATCGGACAACGCCGTGGAATCGTCATCACGGCCGTCGGTCCGCCGGGTTGACGACCGCCGCTGGTGTCATGGAGGGTAGTGCACCGTGGTCGCACCGCCTCCAGTCTTCTCACCATCGGCTCACGCCGGATCGATAGACCGTTGCCGCGAGGGCCCTGCTTGCTATGGCCTATCCTTGTTGACGAAGCCGATGAGGCTCTGGATAGTAGATCGCCACTCCTCCATCTTCTCCGGAGCAGGAGGAAAATCGAGGAGTAGCTACGCATGTGCAAAAGCTTCTGCCGGCGTAGGCGGCGGCGACAGGTGTGAGGTACGTGAGGTGCTCTGACTCCTAACAGTGTTAGAAGGAGCATCGTCAGAATGACGCGACCGCGCGCCACTTCCACCGGCAGTTTGGCGTGCATGCTGGGCCTGCGCACCTTGGGATTGGTGTGCAGAAGTGTTTCCATGGGGACGTTCAGAACCACCAATGCCACGGCACTGCTCGTCGTGTGCGACCTGGGAAGTCTGCAACGCTTGCGCCGGTTTGGGAGCCCCAGGATGCGTCCTCCGATTTCTGGAGTTCGCTGCGCCGCCCGTAGGCAACACGGCTCCATCTCTCGATCTAGCAGCATGCGGGTTGCCGTCGCCGCTGCGAATGACGCCGCTCGCCTGGCTCGGATCACCAGAACGCCGTGGAGGCTCTAAACCTCCACCTCCTGCATCCACGCCGTCACCCGTCCGAGTAGGCACGGGCAAGACAGACGTAGACGGAACAACTGCTGCCGCACCCTTCTTCTTGGGTGGCATGGTGACAAAGACAATGAAGAAACTGACGCACTAACCACCAGATCAGGTTCGCGCAACCTCGATCCCCCTACTTGGCGCGCCAAAGATGTCTTCGTACGACACCTATGGGATCCGGAGGACCCCTTTATGGTTCGGCAGGGAGAGAGGTATGCACAAAGAGCAGAACCGATGATCAACGCGAGGGGATTTTTACCCAGGTTTGGGCCGCTGATCAACATAAAACCCTACTCCTGCTTTAGTTTATTATCAGTGTTTTCGTCCCAGTTCTTGGAGCGCTTGCAATGAACAGTGTGTTCGTGCAGCAGCTACGCATGCAGAATGGGCCGAGAGTGTTCTCTCTCTAGCGTTCCTCCCCTATAGCAGTTGCCTTGGGCCTCCTTTTATATGATCAAAGGTGTCACCACAGTGGCGAACTGCTCATATGTGAGGTGTAAAGTAGCTACATGGTTATCATACCTAACCATTGACGGTTTTGGACAAATGCATTTAATGCACCGTGAGGTGTCCGTTTAGGTGTCCGTACTTTCTTGGGGATGGAAAAAGGGGGCCATCCCATCAGCATCGCTTAAGCTCGCCTCCACTAGCGCCTTTCCACGCATCCGGAGATGGGACCAGAATGCCAGGCCGGTCGCTGCGCTAGAGCGGTGGCACAGTGGTGGAACCTTGCCGAGTGCGAATCTTGCCGGGCTCGGCGGGCTACCCCAGCAAGATCTTGCCGGGAGCCGAGCCTCTGGTCTCCAGTTCTCCTTATCTTCTGATCCTTGGCTTGAATATCTCTTTGATAACCTTGGATTGATCTTCAGCTGTTCCCCCGACAAACCTTGCCGCAGGTATGGCTACAACTGCCCGTGCACAGGTATGGGTTACTAAAGGCCCAATATTTAGTACACTGACATGAACAACAACCATACTTATGTTACTCCAAAAATTCTGAAAAATTAGGACTACCTAGGAAATGTTTATATCAATCTTGTGTTAAAAATTCAGATAGAAATCACGCATGTGTGATTTGTTAAAATTCTAGCAATGACCGCAAAATTTTCTGTTTGTCAGCAAGATCAAATCAACTATCACCATAGATCATTCCAAAGGTCTTACTTGGCACTTTATTGAAACAAAGGCTATAAAACATGATTATTACAGTAGCATAATCATGAGAACACACAAAAACAGTAGGGCTAAATATTGGGTTGTCTCCCAACAAGCGCTTTTCTTTAATGCCTTTTTAGCTAGGCATGATATTTTAATGATACTCTTCCAAGCCCAAGATGATAATTTTATCCATACTCTAAAATATATAAGTGAAGTTCATAGAGAATTCTACAATTAATATGGATTGACCAATATCCAAGCTCAAATTATATAAGTGAAGCACACGAAGCATTCCATAAAGCCATACTCAAAAGGTTTAAGTAAAGCACAAAGAGCATTCTATAAAGTCATACTCAAAAGATTTAAGTGAAGCACAAAGAGCATTCTATAAAGCTATGGAGGACTATCTCAAACTAGCATAGTGCCTAAAGGAAAAGTAAAACACAAAAGACGCATATCATGTGAACAAAACAAAACCCGAGGTATACCGATAATTGTTGAAGAATAAGGATGGGGTGCCTTCCGGAGCATCCCCAAGATTAGATTCTTGAGTCACCTTGAAATATTTACTTGGGGTGCTATGGGCATCCCCAAGCTTGAGCTCTTGTCTCTCCATATTCTTCTTATATCGATAGCTCCTCGATCTTTGAACACTTCATGCACACAAAACTTAAAAAAACCCTTGTGAGATCCGTTAGTATAATAAAGCAAATCACTACCTTTAGGTACTGTTGTAAACTCATTCCAATTTCATATTAGCATTATATCTACTGTATTGCAACTTCACCATGGTTCATACCCCCCGATACTACCCATAGATTCATCAAAATAAGTGAACAACACATAGAAAACAGAATCTGTCAAAAACAGGACAGTCTGTAGCAATCTGGAAACTTTGTATACTTCTGTAACTCCAAAAATTCAAAACAATTTCAAAAAAATAAAAAATTTGACTAGCAGTACTATGTAAAAATTTCAGAAACTTTTGACGTTCCAGTAAAAAATGTAAATTCACGCACTAGAGCCAAAGTTTCTGTTTTTTCACCGCACATAGCAAACAAGCAATCTAATCAACCTAAAGCCAAATCTTGACACATTATTTTTATAATTCAATGGATATATACAAGGGGATAATTATTTTTGAGAAACTTCCATGAAAAATTATACATTGTTTCCATGAGCATGAACACTAATGTTCAAGGTCGACCCTCACTTCTCCAATGCATAACCTTCCAATCACTTCTCTTTTTGAAAAAGTTTTTAAGCATAAGAGGCAAGTTATTTTTTTTTGTATTTTACATTCTTTTAAATTTTTTTGTTTGTTTCACCCACAAATAAATAAAACAAAAACAAAAGGGAAAACAAAATCTACTTAGTGAAGAAAGCAAACAAGCATACACAAAAATATCAACCCCACGCTATTGCTCCCCGGCAACGGCGCCGGAAAAGAGCTTGATAATCCCCAAGTGCAAGGAATCATCGTAGCAATTTCCAAAGGTGGAAGTGATAAGTATGGAGTGTCAAACCCACAAGGAGCTAAAGGTAAGATCAATATTCTCTCAACTCCTATCTGCCACTGATACGACTCTACGTACACCGAACGTTTGCTTTCATCTAGAAACAAGAAAGAAAACTACGTTGTGGGTATAAAGAGAATAGAGTTGCATGATATCGGAGAACTAAAATATAAAAATAGGTGCTGTTAACATAAAGTTAGAATATATTACTATATATTATAAATAGCGAGTGTGGAATAATGATGGATCGGTGTGCGGAATTATCCTAGGCAATTGTTAACAAGATCGGTAATCATTATTGCAATTTTATATGAGGGAGAGGCATAAGCAAACATACTTTCTCTACTTGGATGATATGCACTTATGATTGGAACTCTAGCAAGCATCCACTACTACTAAAGATCATAAAGGTAAAGCCCAACCATAGCATTAAAGTATCAAGTCCCCTTTATCCCATACGCAACAACCCACTTACTCGGGTTTAAGCTTCTGTCACTCTAGCAACCCGCTATAAGCGAATCATGAACGTATTGCAACACCCTACAGCGGGAATCCTTCACATGTGCACGGCACGGAATGCACCATAGGATAGCACCAAAATAAAACATACAACTCAAACCAATCTAGATCATCAATCAACCCAAAAGACAAAAGAAACTACTCAAAACATCATAGGATGGCAAGACATCATTGGATCATAATATATGGCATAAAGCACCATGTTCAAGTAGGGGATTACTGCGGGGTGCGGGAGAGTGCACCGCTTAAAAGAGATGAGGAAGTTGATGAAGATGGTGATGTTGATGAAGACGATCACCGCGGCGATGGTTCCCCTGGCGGCACTCGGGCGCCACCGAGAGAGAGGGGGAGAGAGTCTCCCCCTTGTGCTTCCTCCTCCATGGCCTCCCCCCTATATGGGGAGAGGTTCTCCCTCTGGTCCTTGGCCTCCAGGGTGATGATGGCCCGCTTCGGCTTCCTCCTCGATGGCCTCCAGTGATGATGGCCCCCTCCGGCAGGGTATCGGAGAGGGCCTAGATTGATTTTTCGTGGCTACAGAGGCTTGCAGCGACGGAAATTCCGATCTAGGGTTCTTTTCAGAGGTTTGGGTATTTATAAGAATTTTTGGCGTCGGTCTCATGTGAAGGGGGTGCCCGAGGTGCCCACAAGCCCAGAGCACCCTCCAGGGGGTAGGGCGCGCCTAGAGGGCTTGTGGCCTCCTCGTCCACTTCCTAGCCCAGCTCTTGTGCTTCAGGGGTCTCTTTTGGTCCATAAAAGATCACCGTAAATTTTCAGCCCATTCCGAGAACTTTTATTTTTGCACAAAAAAAGACACCATGGTAGTTCTACTGAAAACAACATCTGTCCGGGTTAGTTGTAATCAAATCATACCAAAACCATATTAAATTGTTGTAAACATTGCATGAATACTTCCTAAATTATAGATACGTTGGAGACGTATCACACCTCATCACACCCAAGTCATTAATAAGTGTGGTGTCAAGCTATTAAGCAACTAGGTGGATCTTGTCAAGCACATGGCAGCATGGTAAGGAAGAGATTAGCTTTATTGACACCCGTCTAGAGGGCGTGTCACACTAATAAGGAGAAGAAGGATAAGCGGTGCGGAAGGCTTGCCGGGCTTCAACCTCAGCACGACACCTAGCAGTGCATTTAATGCACTTTGTCATAACTACCAGAGTTAGGTATGATAGGACTGTTAGCTATCTAATCACATTGAAATGACTGTTTTGCCACTGTGGTTGCCCCTTTAGCTATAAAAGGAGGCTCGAGGCAACCTAGCAAAGGGTTCGAACACTGGATCCCTCAACAATTGTACGCACAAGCTGCTCCCCCCGAGGTACCCTTGCCCGACTAGAGCACGTTGTGCCTTCGTGTTCCTCCAGATCAATCCACCACAGCAGGAGTAGGGTTTTTTGCTGCAAAGCGGCCGGAACCTGGGTAAAAGAGAGTCGTCCATCGCTGCGCTGCCCCTGCTGCTTCTCCTCTTTGTGCAATGTGACCGACCCCTCGCCGAACCACAAAGGGACACCCCTGCCCCATAGGTGATCATGCTTCCATGCCGACATCTTTGGCCCGCCAGGTAGGGGGTGTCGCTTGTGCCAACCTGAAGCACTAGCTAGTGCGTCGATCTTTATCATCCTTCTACATCGCCCATGGCTCCCAAGAAGAGAAGTGGTTTGGCGACGCATCCCTCCACCTCGATGGCTTTGTCACCCACTATTGCAGGTGATGCGGGCACAATAGCTGCAGCGGGCAGGGCAGGCGCCACGGGCGGTGCTGCTAATACTCCCACCGCAACTGGAGCAGGGGCCGGGGCCGCAGGAGTGACCCAACCTCTCCAACATGTTGCTGATCATGCTTCCATTGGTGCAGGTCATGGAGATGCCTAGCTTCCTCCTCCTCCCCCCACCGGCGAGCTCAACCAACACGACGTTGACGTCTGCTTAGGTGCGAGCCCCACCGGCCGCACCATTTAGAGGGGCGGAGACAGAACGCGTGCCTTATCCCATGCTGGGCGAGCGCGATAAGACCCGAGCGGCACCGTCGACCCGCATAGACCGCGTCCGCATGGGAAAGGCCCGGCTGACCAACAACCTAGTGATCAAGAATAGCTCCGATTGCGCCAGACCCCCCTGATGATTGGCCAAAGACGGCAGGAGCCCAACGATGCTCCTTCTGGCTCGTCCAGAAGTCGAGCGGTGTCGCGCTCTGCCTCCCATGCCATGCCAGGAACAGCGACCAAAGCAGTAGCGAGAGCTCAGCTATTGTTGAAATTTCCTCCAACAGCAGACAAAATGGATGAATGGAGAAGGACCATTCAGAGCCTCATTGGGTTTTCTGAGGCCATCAAATCGCAGCGTGCGGAGCTCTCGCAATGCCTGCAGACAACACCGGCAGCCCCCGCGGGCAGCCACGTTGAAAAGACTACACCTACGATGCAGTCTCCTCTACGGCAGCCCCCCCAAGGGTAACTGCGACGAGCTCAACAATCCCAAGGTGATGATGATCATGATGAGGTGTCAATGGCCTCATCTAACCCACGACTCCAGCAGGATCAACGCCAAGTGTTGAGGGAGAGGAGGAAGGAACACGCCCGCATCACCATCAAGCGGCATCGCGAGACACGCCGTCAATCCGTCATGCGTAATGGACCTGATGTCGACATGCCTATGCCCGGTTCTGGCGGGTACTTACCTTACGAGGTAGGATGCCCTGCCTTCACTCGTGAGCTGTGGCAGGTCCATTGGCCTTCCTCTCGCACCTTCAATCCTGACCTGCCAGAGAAATATGATGGGAAACTGAACCCGACAGAGTTTCTGGGCATCTATACGATCACCGTTCAAGCTGCCGGGGGAAGAGATAAGAAAGTGCTCACCAACTACTTTGCGTTGGCCCTCAAGCCTAACATGAGGTCTTGGCTGATGCACTTACCGAAGGACTCCATTTCCTCCTGGGTAGATTTATGCAACGAGTTCGTTGGCGCCTTTACTGGAGGCCATCAATAATTGGGGAAACCCAGTGACCTGCAAACCCTTCTGCAAAAACAAGGGGAAAGTTTGCGCAAGTATTTGCAAATGTTCAGCCAAGTACACCGTAACATTCCTAAGATACACCCGGCAGCTGTGATTGCCGCATTCCACATGAATGTACGCAACCGTAGGATGCGAGCCAAGATGAATGTTCAGTCGCCCAAAACCGTCAGCAAGCTTTATGCATTGGCGGATAAATGCGCTCGGGCTGAGGAAGGGAGAAGACTTCCCGGCGAAGAGGTTGGTGTCGAAGTCGCACTACTAGGAAAAGGCCTACTAATGGCGCAACAGTTTTGCCTACTAATGGCGCACTACTGGTGCGCCATTAGTATCACGCCACTAGTATTTTTTACTAATGGCGCACCACTGGTGCGCCATTAGTATCTGGTATACTAATGGCGCACCACGCAGTGCGCCATTAGTATAGAACACCATGCGCCATTAGTATGCCTCCCAGGGGGCCATATTTAACCATGTGCTTTGGCATACTAATGGCGCACTGCGGGGTGATGCGCCATTAGTATCCTTTGGCATACTAATGGCGCACTCTGTAGTGATGCGCCATTAGTATCCTTTGGCATACTAATGGCGCACCTTGAGGTGATGCGCCATTAGTATGAATATTAGGTTTTATTTTTTTTTACTTTTCTGATTTTTGCACAGGTTACAAAATATATTATTGGACAGAATATAGACAGCAGCACACAGCAACAGCAGATTCATCGAATACAATAGAAGATTAGTCTCCGAATACAATTCATCATATTAGTCTCCGAATTCAAAAGACCGAACAAAGATAAAACATTACAAGTCTCGAGACCGCGAGTATCGAGTTTGTCTTCACATTACAAGTCGATATCGATCATCTAAACTACCATCACATAGAAGAGAGCTGCGGTCATCACGATGAGCATCATCGCGATGAAACTGGTCTTCATCCGGTTCCTCCAACGCTCCCTCCTCTCTCCCGCTAGATAGCGGGCGTATCTAGATTCCGCCTCCGCCCTAGTGGTGTACCCTTTTTAACTGTTACCGCTGAAACGGTGAACCTGTCTCCGACACTCCTCCCAGTCGTCGTAGACTCCGGGAACCTTACCCTTGTACACGACATACGACGGCATCTCTATGCACAAGCCAAACAACAGACAATACATAAGCAATATATAAGTATGCAACAAAAGGATCGGAAGAGAAAAGCAAGACATTAATAGCACGATTCATGGTCCTACTAATAAATAGCATCGATTACATCTAAGTTGAACGACTGTCCAAACCAAAGAGACATACAATTCATTAAAGTTTAATTACAACATGAGCCAATCAATGTTTCAGAACTACACATCACTACTTTCGACTCGACTCATGGGACAGGAGCGTGGATGAAGCCGCCGTCTGTCGTGATGGTCATGAAATCGCGGGCGTTGTCAGCCTGCATTTGTAGCGTTCCGTCTATCTCACTGTTGGACAGTTGATATCTGAGGAAGAACTGCCCCGAGGTATGAAGGACATCTTGATGGATGATGTCGGCAAACTCTGACTGGATGCGAAAGAATTCTTGTCTGATGTCCGCGTCCTGGATTGCCGACAAGCTCGCGGCCCAATCTTTGAGATTATCTGGTAGCAGAAGGTGATGATGGTCCCTTACGATCGCCCGCATGTGATGGAGGGCGTAGTAGGCATCCTTCTGACCGCCAGGCGGCTGCTTGACGCAGCAGAACGTCGTATTGTGGGCGAACACGTGCTTGCCGTACTTACGAACTGCCCTGGTGAAGGTGCCTCTAGATTTGGCGTAGCCGGGGAGAACATCATCAAGAACTTTCTTGATATTTCTGTAGTCTATCTTGGAGTCACGGTTCGGGTCAAAATACGTGGCCATGGAATATTTCGGGCTTAAGAGGATGAGTGTGCAATGTGTGTCACTGCACAGAACACGGAATGTTAGAAAAAAAAGAACGATTGAAATCTAAGAAATCATATGTTACGGGGCGGTTAAGGGATGACTTACTCGGGAAAGTAAGCCACAAGGAAGTTATCCTTATCTGGGTTTGCCAGAATGACGCCTTCGAGGTGTGAACTCGCGACTTGGCGGTCCCCAGCGCTGCTCAAGAGCTTGGCACGCATGTAGAAGGGGTCGACTATCACGATGTCCGGGGTCTTGTCTCTAATGATCCGCATCTCCATACTCAGCGAAAACAGCCGAACGAAGGTGTAGTGCAGCGGATGAAGGTTAAACATAGCAAAGATGTCATCAAACCGCAGGACGATCGTACCCCCGATGTCACCATCCACAAAGCCCTTGCCCTCTGGCACCTTGGCCACGAAAAACGGGTATGCCACATCATTCTCTCTAAGACGCCGCTTCTCCAAAGAAAGAACACTGTCGTGCCGTGAATCAACATTCCGCCAACGGCAAGGAGATGAAGTCATCGGCCGAGGAGGCTTAGTTACCGTGATGCTGTCGAGCTCGGCTAATGTCGAGGCACCGCCAACGGCGGGCGTGCAACTGACGGAGGGGCCACTTGCTGGCGAGGTGCCGGCCGGCGTACACCCAGGTGCATTAAGCTCCAATGCCCGTGCCGGCGCCGGAGACACGAATACCGCCTCCGCCGGAGACACCAATGGCACCGCCTGCGCGCTGTGCGAGTTGCTGGCCGTGAAGCTGGGAACCGGGGGAGGCCCCTATTGGCCACCCGCAATCCATGTCGTCAGCCCATGAATCAACGTAGGCACCATGGCGTTGAGCTTCGTTCCCAGTTGTTGTTCCACTTGCTCTTGGACAAGCTCCGGAATCCGTGCCACTTGTGCCTTGAGTGCTTCAACCTCGCGCGACTGGCTTTCCGAGCTGGTCTTTTTCTCCTTTTGCCCACCAGCGGTATAGTATGACGACCATTTTGTGGACAAGCCTTTGCCGGCCACACGACCAGCTGACGTCGGCTTACTGAGCTTATCCTTGTTTTTCATTACGTTCAACGCCCTATTCAAAGGGGTGTCGAAAGGGGAGCTCTGAGACGACCCCGCGCTACTGCTTTCTTTGTCCTGTGGAAGGAACGTGAACCATTTAGAAATATTGGGGATTAATTAGAATGCAACCATATGGAGCTAATTACGCGGGGGTGTATTCCTTACCAGAACAAGCTCAAGCTCCTTGGTCTTCGGATCCGTGGTAAGCTCCTTTGTTACCGGGTCCTCCTTGTACCGGGCCCTGAGAAAGTTCCTAGTCTGCTTGTCACTGTATTTCTCGAAGCGGGGCGGTAGGCCTTGCTCGGCACGCTCCGCGTCCTCCTTGTCCCATATAGGCTCCGCCACTCTGTAACCGCCGGGACCGAGTTGGTGGACCCCTAAGTTCAACTGCCGCATTTCATTCCCCCACTGACTTGATTCGGAGGTTGCGGGGCTCTCGCACTTGATCTTGAACTCCTTGTAGTCATCTTCGCTCATCAAAGGATATTTCGCCTTGATCTTGTCATAACTATCACCTTTATCAATCATTGCCTTCACCGTGCTTCTCCAAGTAGACAGGGCCGTGCTCATCTTCTTGAGGGCGGCACTGTTCACTTTATTCCCTGAGAGGCGTGTGTTTGCAAACTCAGCGGGGAACTTGTATCGTTCGTGCAGCTTCGTGAAGAGGAGGCTGCGCAAATTCCCTCGGTCCTTATGCCTTAGGTTCTCGGTGTTGATCGAGACGGTGCTCCGGAGAATGCACCCGAGCTGAACCGAGTACCCCTTGACTACTTGTTTGGGCACCGTCGGATGCCCGTCGGAGTTCACTTCAGTAAATTCCTCCCTGGCGGTGCCGAGCACGCTCGGGCGCCGGTCCTTCCGTTGCCTCTTCGGTTGGCTGCCATTTGTGCGTGCGCCGCCATCATCAGTGGTGGCATCCTCGACGGCGCCATCAGTGGTGTCATCCCCGACGCCACTAGTGGTTGTGTAGTCAGGATCGGTATCTTCCGCGGCGTCCTCATAGCGGTGAGGTTGTTCCTCCATCTCCTGGGACAGCTCCTAGAATTGCTTGCCGCCCGAACCGCCGGCCTCATCGTTGTGGGCCATGTTTCGCTCTAAATAGGAAAAAAGTTTGGTCAAAAAGTTGGTTATTGTCAAGGAACAAGATCATGGTCTCATCATTTAGGGTTTGTGGACACCGAGGCATCCTAAAAGCTAAGCTTTTATCATTTAGGGTTTGTCGATGCTGAGGCACCCTAAAAGCCTAAGCTTTCATCATTTAGGTTCTTATCGACACCGAGGCACCCTAAAAGCTAAGCCCTGAAGGAGAATTCTAAGTTGGGCACCCTAAAGGAAAATTTCAGCATGACCTTTGCTGAAAATAGGACATATGGAGTACCCGAATTTGCCGGAACGGAAGTTAATCGACATTCCGGCAAACTCAAGGGCCTCTCGGGGTACCTGCAAAATCATCACGACACGATGGTCGGAGACAAAACCCAGCAAACTAGCACCACAATGTGCCTCTACTTTCATATGGATGAAAAGGCCACAGACCATATGGTCATCTGCTTTCATATGGACAAAAATCAGCTCAACTTATGTGAGCTTCCATTCCAGATCTAATAGGTCACCCAACAAAAAATCATCAATAGTCACCACACACTGAAGCCACCATTGCTAAAATATCAGCTTCAGGGTCCACCATTACACACTTAAATTCAGTACCACTATCACTTTTGCTAATTGCTGTTTTGGCTGCTTATTTCTCCTTGCATCTATATTTTCACTCACTTCTGGAGTAGACTGTTATGAGTTCTGGTTAGAATAATACAACTGAAAACAGAGTTTATTTCAAGGTTCAGACAGTGAATTTCTCTACCAGTATTAAGTGAATAGCATCTCACTTGTCACATCACATAATTTCCTAGTTGGAGAATACTCATTGATCAAAGTACTCTTTGTTAGATTTTCAATCCTGTATCTACAAAAAAAGATTTGACAAAAAATCTATACTCGCACGTTATGTATCTTCGTAAGAAGCTATACATTCAGGCCTGCTACTACTATACTGTCAATTTCCGGAGTTGTACCATATGCCACAGCTTTTAAGAAATCAAAAACCTTGCTTAGTCTGAAAAGTTTGAAGTATTCGTTCACCAGGGATCCTATTCAGAAAATATGGTTCCTCATCGAACAAAAAAAAGGTTTCAGACATTCTCACCTAGCAAAGTTTCAGACAGAAGAAATATAAACATGTCAAAACACTACCAGGATGTGCTCACTGCCGGAACCACCTATCTAGCCTGAAAATACTACACAAGCTCCCTACAAAAGAGACACACAAAAGATTCAGACATCTCTGTCTAATAGAAGGATCGCAATGTATGCCACCGAAATGTCGATTCACTGGCATTATGCCTCTTAAATTTCAGAGAAAATGGCAGGCAACTCTGTCTGGATTGCAAACTGGGAGGAAGGAGGAAGGAGGAGAGGTAACTGGGAGGGCGCGGCCGGTCGCCGGAGGGGTCGGGGTCGGGGTCGGCGGCGGCGGCGGCGTCGAAGGGATGGCTCGAGGGCGTCCGAGCTCGTCCGGGTCCTCGTAGTCGAAGAAGAAGACGGCGGCGGTCCTCCTGGGCGCCTCGGTTGGTCGTGGGGAGGCCGGCGGCCACGTGCTTCGCGGGTCGGCAGCGGTCGTCGTCCTACACCCCGTGCCCGGACTGAGGTAGAGGCGGCGCAGGGCAGGGGCCGACGCGGGGAGGCTGTCGGCGACGGCGAGGTCGCGGAGGCGTCGGCGATGGCGGAGCTGCAGTGGTGGGGGGCGCGGGGGTGGCGGCGCACGTAGGGGCGGCGGCGTCGTGGGTCGGGGCAGCGCTGCGGCGGGGGGGGGGGGGGGGGAAGGGGATTGGCGGAGAGAGGGAGGGACGAAGGGGTCGGGCGAGTTAGAGCTAGGGGGGAAGCTTACTAATGGCGCACCCCCGAGCGGTGCGCCATTAGAAATCTTTTTTTTTGATAGCAATGGCGCACCCCGCGGTGGCGCCATTAGAAATCTTTTTTTTTAGATAGCAATGGCGCACTACCCGAGCGGTGGCCATTAGTATGTTTTATTATTATTTTTTGTTGCTATTTTTTAATATTTTTTTATAAAAACAGTAATAATTTTTTTATGAATATGAAAAAATATCATCAAATTTGTTATTTGAAAATATCATCAAATGGGGGTGCTCGGCGGCGGCGGTGGAGCGGGGGAGGGTGCGGTGGGCCGTCGGCGGCGGTGGAGCTAGCGGGGGAGGGTGTGGGGGGGATCGAGATCGAGATGGAGGGGGATAGCGATCGAGATGGAGGGGGATAGCGATCGAGATGGAGGGGGATCGAGATCGAGTGTCCTCATGAATATTCAATATTTTTGCCCTTGAAATTTGAAAATATATTCATGAATTCAAAAAGTGCCCATGAAATTTAAAAATATTCATGAGTTCAAAAAGTGCCCATGAAATACAATCGAGAAATGAAGACTACGATTTAAATACAATCGATCTTAGCTAGCTATTTGTTCACAATCTTCTTGCCCTTCTTTTTTGCAAATGGAGTTCTTCTGTGGAACGGACGTCCTTTAGGTAGGGTGGTCCTGCTTCTTCTTGTGGTGTATGCTGCTACTTCATCGTCGTCGTCATGTTCCATCTTTGGGTCGCCGTACTTGTCGAAGTCTAACTCATTGGCGACTCCATCCATTCCGATGATCTTCCTTTTGCCTCTCCTCACGACAACACGACTGGGCTTTGACGGGTCGGTAATGAAGAAGCATTGGTCCACTTGGGAAGCCAGTACCCATGGCTCATTTTTCGCGGTGACGTTTGCGCCCGCGGTCTTGGATTTGGCTTCGGGTATAACCATGGTGGTGAAATACCGGTCTTCTTTTAGGACGCTCTTGGCCCATCTGACACGAAACATCGGGACCTTCTCTCCAGCGTAGCTCAGCTCCCAGATCTCCTCGATCCTTCCATAGTATCTGTCCTTGTCGTTACCAGTGTAGGATTCCATCGTTACCCCGGAGTTCTAATAACCATCGCTCTTCATTTCCTTGTCCTCGGTGTAGAATGTGTAGCCGTTGATATCATACGCCTCATAGGTCATCAGGTTGTGCTCGGCGCCCTGTGACAAGGCGAATATGAGTTGTTCTTCCGCGGAAGAATCCTCATGTAAAGGGTATGACACAAGCTTCTGCTTGAACCAACGCGTGAAACATGAGTTGTGCTCTTTGATTATATCTCCGTCCGTCCTCTGTTGGCCTCGGTCATTGTACGTCTTCTCAATAAAGGTTTTGTGCTCTACCACCCAAGGATCGACCACGTCTATGTGTTGTAGCGCGACTAGGTTTGCTCTTTCAAAGTCGGCGAGTCGACCCTCGAAGTCGACATGCATTTCGCGGCGACCCTCACGGTGACCCCATCCAGCGAGCCTGCCGAGGTGCCTGTTGACGGGCAGACCAACGGGGTTCTCGATGCCTAGATAATTCGTGCAGTAGGAGATGCACTCTTCGGTCAGAAAGCCCCTGGCTATGCATCCCTTTGGACGTGACATGTTGCGAACGTATCCTTTGATGACACCATTCATCCTTTCGAATGGCATCATGCTGTGCAGGAACGTCGGCCCGAGTTGGATGATATCCTCCACGATATGGACCAGCAGATGCACCATAACGTCGAAGAATGCGGGCGGGAAGTACATCTCAAGCTCGCATAGTATCACCATGATCTCTTCCTGTAGCCTTCTGAGTTGCCTCACGCCAACCGACTTCCGAGAGATGACGTCGAAAAAGTTGCATAGGCCAAATAGCGTTTCACGGACGTGCGCGTCCATGATCCCACGGATTGCAACTGGAAGTATCTGCGTCATCAGCACGTGACAGTCGTGAGACTTCATCCCACTGAACTTCTGCTTCGCTGGGTCTAGGTATCTGCTTATCTTCCCCGCGTAACCATAAGGAAGTTTTACTCCTACGAGGCAGGTGAAAAACTGCTCGATTTCCTCCTGACTTAGAGTGAAGCACGCGGGAGGGTAGTCATTTCCGGTCTTCTTGGCCTTTTTGCCTTTGCGACGACTTTCTGTGTCCTGCTTCGCCTCATCGTCATCATCATCATCATCATTAGCGTGAAGCTCCTGCCTGATGCCCATTGATTTCAAGTCTGCCCTTGCTTTCGGCCCATCTTTGGTCCTCTCTGGCATGTTGAGCAGGGTACCAAGCAGACTCTCGCACACGTTCTTCGTGATATGCATGGCATCAAGGCTGTGAGGCACACGGTGGATCTTCCAGTACGGCAAGTCCCAGAAAACAGACCTCGTTTTCCATACCTTCAGCAGCGGCTCTGGCGCCTTTCGCTTCTTTCCTGGCTCTGGCGCCTTTTGCTTCTTTCCCGGCAGTGGGCAATCTTTCCAATTTTTCAACAGCTCGTCTATTTCCTCGCCGCTCCTCGTACACGGGCGTCTTCGGGGTTCGGTTTCACCATCGAACAGATCCTTGCGTTTCCTCCACGGGTCATCGTCGCGAAGCCACCTTCGATGTCCCATGAACACGGTTTTCGAAGACCCGGGATCTCTATCTAGCTGGAGATACGTTGTGTCATCCATGCACCTGACGCATCCAGAAAATCCGTGGACCACCTGCCCCGCGAGATATCCGTAACCAAGATAGTCGTGCACCGTCGTGAGCAGTGCGGCTCTCATAGGGAAATATTCTTTCTCTGCGGCGTCCCACGTATTGGCTGGCATTTTCCACAGCGTGTCTAGCTCCTCTTTCAGCAGCCCCAGATACAGATTGATGTCGTTCCCTGGTTATTTTGGCCCTTCAATTAGCATACTCATGTGAATGTACTTCCTCTTCATGCACAACCAGGGGGGAAGGTTGTACATCCACACAAACACAGGCCAGGTGCTATGTGTGCTTCTCTGGCTGCCAAACAGATTGACTCCATCGGTGCTAGCGCCCAGCATGATGTTCCTTGGATCCTTCCCAAATTCTGGGTGTTCGTAGTTCAACGCTTGCCACTGGCTCCCATCCTTAGGGTGACTCAGCATCTTGTCTTTTTTATTTATCTCCGGATCATTTGCATCATCTTCTCGCTTCTTCTCCTCCCTATCCGCGTGCCAACGCAGGAGCTTTGCTACCTTAGGGTCCGCGAAATACCGCTGCAGACGAGGAGTGATCGGAAAGTACCACACCACTTTTCGAGGAGCTTTCCTCCTCTTCTTGTATCGAGTGACGCCGCACACCGGACATATGGTAGACTCCGCGTGCTCGCCCCGATAAATGATGCAATTGTTCATGCACACATGGTATTTCACGTGCGGTAAATCCAGATGACACACGACTTTCTTCGCCTCCTCGAAACTGGTCGGGCACTTGTTCCCCTTGGGAAGACGTTCGTGCCAGAATGACATGTTCTCGTCGAAGCATGCGTCGGTCATTTTGTGTTTTACCTTCATCTCCAGAGCCATGAGCGTTACTTTCTGGCGGGTATCCTCGGGTCTGCATCCTCCATACAATGGAGTAACCGCGTCTATCTCCAGTTGATCCAGCTTGGCTTTCTCTCGGGCGGCAGCTCTTGCGTTATCCGTCTGCTTGAGAAGCAGCTCTTGAATATGAGGGTCCTGCACCCAGCCCATCGATGGTCCATCGTCGTCTGCTCCGCCGGCATCTTCATCTTCATGATCATGCCCTTCGTCTGCTCCGGCATCTTCCTCATCATCATGTCCGGCATCTTCTACATGATGACTGTGTACAGCATCACCGTCGTGATCATGTCCTGGAGATTCTTCGTCTTCTCGCCCGCCTGAGCCGCGGTGGTTGTCTTGCTGCCCTTCCTCATTTCTTGCCCGGCCCCCATGGACGACTTCATAGTCATCTTCATCACCTTGCCACCGATAGCCATCCATGAAACCACGCAAGAGCAGGTGGTCCCGCACCTGCCCGGAATCCGGGTCCGCAATAAGGCTCTTCAGCTTGCATCTTCGACACGGACATCTTATCTCCGTCTCGTTCTTTTGAAGCATCTCGGCCTTCGCGGAGCTCAAAAACCTATTCACGATGCCTTCGGTCATCGTGCGAACCATGGTCGCCTGCGGGGTAGAGCAAAACGATATTTTAGAACCAAGAAAAAATTTGGCATGACTTTCCCTAAAAATAGGACCAAAAAGAATGCATAGTGCCAAAATTCTCGCCGAAACGGAAATGAATCAACATTCCGGCAAAATATTGGCAACTATCGCATTTCAAATACCGGTACTTGCAAACACAAACATATATGCAACACCACAAACATATGCAACACCATGAACATACATAGATCTCGCTAGGCCACAAAAAGTGCATGTGCACGTTGTTGGAGCGAGCTAGGGAGAAAAAAAGTAGATCTACAACATGAAGATAGCTTTCCCCTTACTTACCTATCAAAAAAAGGTAATTTCACCACTTAATTTTGATGAATCTATGGTGCAAATGAGGTGAGGAGGAGGAGGCAGCCGACAAGCTTGGAGAAGGAGGTGGAGGGAATGAAGTGGGGAAAGTGAGTGTGTAGGTGTGGCTGTCCAAAATATCTAGCTGGTCCCAGGTTACTAATGGCGCACCACACAGCCATGCGCCATTAGTAACACAACATACTAATGGCGCACCTGCTGGCCGTGCGCCAATAGTAGTTTTGCAAAAAAGTAAAAAAAAAGTATATATATACTAATGGCGCACCGCGGCATAGTGCGCCATTACTAGTTTAAACTAGTAATGGCGCACTTTGCCACGGTGCGCCATTAGTAGTTTTGCAAAAAAAAAGAATAAAAAAAATACAGTACTGGCGCACTCTGTTGCTGGTGCGCCATTACTAGTTAGAACTAGTAATGGCGCACTTTGCCTGGATGCGCCATTAGTATGTTTGGAAAAATGAAAAAAAAATTGTTACTAGTGGCGCACCTTGTGTCTGGTGCGCCATTAGTGTCATCCACACTAATGGCGCATCACCACATGGTGCGCCATTAGTATATAGTAGTGGCGCACCACTTCTCTGGTGCGCCATTAGTGTCAATTTCATCTATAGCCCTTTTCCTAGTAGTGTCGATTCGTAAGACGATGATGCCACTGCCACCCCCAGGAAGAAGAACAAGAAGCACAACAAGAAGCGTAAAGAGAAGGCAGTGATGGTCGTTGAGTGCTCTGGTGATCTTGGTGCCAGTAAGAAAGCAAAAACAGAGATGCCCGGTAAGGAGGCTTCTACTTGCGCTGACTGCCGGGCGGCGGCGGCTGCAGAGAAAACCCGCAGATCCGACGGGCCATAATGCAAAATTCATAGGACCAAGGGTCATGATCTTCAAGATTGCAAGCAAGTTGAACAGTTGGTTGAGAAGTAGAAGGCTGAGTATGAGAGGCGCGACAAGGAGAGAGGTCAGAACGATGCTAGCGGGAAAGGCCGAGGTGGCCGCAATGGACACTGCGGCAAGCTTCATCAGCAGAAAGAGAAGCCCGCCAGGGGCCGTGAGAAGAAGGAAAATGAAGATGACAGTGAAGAAGAGAATGACAAGACCAGTGAACATGAGTTTCAGAAAGCTACTGAGGCAATGTGCATTGACGGGGGTGCATCGTTGCACTCCTCTCACCGCCAGCTCAAGCAGTGGGCACGTGAGGTTAATGCGGCAGAACCGGTAGCAAGCGCTCGAGAACCACTTAAGTGGTCCCACACGCCCATCATCTTTGACATTGAGGATCATCCAGATCGCACTACTGCGGTTGGGTGCTTGCCATTGTTCGTTTCGCCAACAATCTGCAACCTCAAAGTCACTAAGATGTTGGTTGATGGCGGGACAGGGTTGAATTTAATTTCCCCTGAGGTACTAAAGAAACTCCAAATTCGTGATGAGGATCTAAAGAAGACCGGCACTTTCCAGGGGATCAACCAAGGGAGGAGCTAGCTGAAGGGAAAGATTACCTTGCCAGTAACATTTGGTGGTGAAATAAACTTCAAGACAACGAAGATTGTGTTTGACGTCGTTGAGCTACCCCAACCATTCAATGGGATCCTTGGCCGTCCCGCGTTGGCCAAGTTCATGGCGGTGTCCCATTACGCATATAACACTCTGAAGATGCCTTGTCCTATGGGGGTCATTTCTATCCCCACGGATAAGAGAGATGCGGTCATCTGTGTGGATAAGATGTATAGAGATGTGGTAGGAGTAGAGGCCATCAAGGCCTCAGCTCCCGCCAAGGAAGAAAAGAAAATTAAAAAGACTAGCAAGGACACCGACAAGGACCCCGGGAAGTGCACCTCTTCGGAGTGCGCTACGCCCGGCAGTGGCTTGCCGGAGAGTTCGTCTAGCAAAAGGTCCAAGGCTGCCCCTCCAGCAACCAAGAAGCTTCCGGCAAGGCAGGATGGCGCTGATGGTTCTTTTACCATTAGTGCCACTCTTGATGACAAATAGGAAAGCACGCTTGTTGCCTTCCCGCAGGCGAATGTCGATGTGTTTGCCTGGCAACCGTCTGACATCCTCGGTGTTCCCAGGGAGGTAATTAAGCACCACCTTGTTGTCTGTCTGCATGCCCATCCCGTCAAGCAGAAAGTCAGGAAATAGGCCCTGGAGCAGCAGTAGTTCATCGCTAAGGAGATTAAGAAGCTTGAGGCAGCTGGTTTGGTCCGAGGAGTACTGCATCCAACTTGGTTAGCAAATCCAGTGGTGGTGCGCAAGGCAAACAGGAAGTGGAGACATTGTATCGACTTCACTTACTTGAACAAAGCTTGTCCAAAGGATCCCTTCCCCTTGCCGCACATTGATCAAATTGTTGATTCTACCTCAGGATGTGATTTGCTCTCCTTCCTTGATGCGTCCTCAGGCTACCACCAGATCTTCATGGCCAAGGAAGACGAAGAAAAGACCGCCTTTATTACCCCATGTGGAATGTACTGCTTTGTATGTGTGCCTGTCAGGCTAAAAAGCGATGGTTCCATGTTTGCAAGGGCCGTGCAGATTGGTTTAGAACCTCAGCTGCACAGGAACATTGAAGCATATATGGATGACATAGTGGTCAAGACCAAGGACAAATCTACACTTATTGAAGATCTAGAAGAAACCTTTGCAAATTTGCGGAAGATCAACTTAAAGGTCAACCCAGAAAATGTGTATTTGGCATTCCATTCGTCAAGGTCCTTGGATTCTTTGTGTCTCAGCGAGGGATAGAAGCCAACCCCGACAAGATCAAGGCAATAGAACAGATTCAAGCTCCGAAGACCGTTAAAGATGTGAGGCATCTGGCTGGCTGTGTTGCCGCATTAAGTAGGTTCATCTCAAAATCCACCGAGCGTGCCTCACCGTTCTTCAAAATATTAAAGAAGGCTGGTCCAATGAAATGGACTCCAGAGGCCGAGGCTGCGCTGGGGGAGTTGAAAGCTTACCTTTCCTTGGCTCCAACCCTGGTCGCACCCAAACCACAATAGTCACTGCTGTTGTATCTGGTGGCAACAAATCAAGTGGTTAGTGCTGCCTTGGTGGTGTAGAGAGAAGTGGATAAGAGAAGAAACTACTGTGGCAGAACCATCCAGTGATGAACCAACTTTATCCCCGACAGGGCCCGACGACAACAATGAAGGGGAGCCACAAATCGGTGCTGATAAGCGGAAAGGATTAGCAAGAAAGAAGATGGAGCAGTGACCAGTTTACTTTGTTAGTTCCCTCTTGCAGAGGGCTAGGTCAAGGTATTCTGGGGTCCAAGAGTTAATCTTCGACCTCCTTATGGCTTTGAGGAAACTACGCCATTACTTTCAAGCTCACGAAATCACAGTTGTGACCCACCTACCACTGCAGCGAATCTTGAGGAACCCCGAAGCCACCGGCAGGATAGTAGAATGGGCTTTAGAACTGTCAAGTTTTGCTTTGAAATTTGAGACCACAGCAACTATCCAAAGTAGGGCACTAGCAGAATTCATTGCAGAATGGACGCCAACACCCGATGAAGAGATTATGGAAACTGCCCTCCCCTGCAAGGAGGCCCCCAAGGAATGGATCATGTACTTTGACGGTGCCTTCTCGCTCCAAGGTGCCGGGGCAGGAGTTTTACCCATTGCCCTCACCAGAGGACACCTCAAGTACGTCATCCAAATGCATTTCCCCAGGGAAGATGCCACCAATAACACCGCAGAGTATGAAGGACTCCTTGCCAGGCTCAGGATTGCTGTAGAGTTGGGAATAAAGAAGTTGATCATATGCGGCGACTCTCAGCTCGTTGTGAAGCATGTGAATAAGGATTATAAGAGCCCATTGATGGAAGCATAAGTGGAAGAGGTGAGGAAGTTGGAGGAACACTTCGACGGGCTGCAAACAGAGCATGTGCCTCATGCAAAAAACAGCGTCACTGATCACCTGTCAAAGTGCGTTGCGCAAAAGCTTCCTGTGGAACCAGGTACTTTGTACTCCACCTCACCCAACCATCGGTTTCTCCATTAGCTTTGGCCAACAAAAGAAGAAAGCTCAACACCGGCAAACATTTCCCGGCAGAGCTCCCCGAAGCCGTTGGTGAGAAGCTTGCCGGAGGAGATCCTATGTTGGCTGGTGAGCTGCGCTCTCCGGCAGAACCCCGGGTTTTCACTGTCGAGACAAGCGCTCCCTCAGCAAAAGAAATGCCTTTAGTCCTTGCCGTCGAGCCTCAAGCTCCGGCATGGGCATAGCAAATAGTCCAATTCCTGCAAACTGGAGAACTTCCTGATGATCCAGAGGAGTCTGAAAAAGTGGCCCATCAATCAAGTATGTATCAGTTTGTGGACAACATTCTGTACAGAAAGAGGCCTAATGGCGTGAAGCTGAAGTGTATTAGTCAAGAAGATGGACTAATGTTGTTGGCGGAGATACAAGGAGGTGTGTGTGGTTCGCATTTGGGATCAAGAGCAGTTGTCGGGAAAGCTTTCCGGCACGGATTCTATTGGCCCACCGCCCTCCGGGATGCAACTGAGCTCGTCCCCAAGTGTGAAGCATGCCAGTTCCACTCAAAGAATATTCATCAGCCAGCTCAAGCCTTGTAGACCATCCCTTTATCCTGGCCCTTCGCGGTCTGGGGGCTCGACATCTTGGGCCGCTTCCCCCGTGCTACCGGGGGCTTTGAATTCTTGTACGTGGCAATCGACAAATTTACAAAGTGGCCCGAAGTGGAACGAGTGAGAAAGGTGACGGCGCAGTCAGCTATCAAGTTCTTCAAAGGACTGGTGTGTCGTTTTGGAGTACCCAACAGGGTAATTACCGACAATGGCACCCAGTTTACAAGCCGCGCCTTCATGTAGTACATCCATAGCCTTGGAAGCAAGGTCTCTTTCGCCTCTGTTGCCCACCGAAGAAGCAACAGACAGGCTGAAAGGATGAATGTTGAAGTGCTGCAAGGACTAAAGACAAGAACCTTTGATAGACTGCGAAAATGCGGCAAGCGCTAGATTGATGAGTTACCGGTGGTTCTTTGGTCAATCAGGATAACACCAAATCGAGCTACCGGCCAGACTCCGTTATCCCTGATATATGGTGCAGAAGCAGTGCTCCCCATGGAACTCATATATGGGTCACCTCGAGTACTTGCCTACAATGAAGTAGAGCAAGAGCAGCTACGACATGACGATACCACGCACCTCGAGGAAGATCTTCTTTGGGCCACTGTACTTGCTGCACGATACCATCAAGCCCTGCGCTGCTACCATAGCTGCTGGCTTCATGCCTGGAGCATTGAGGAAGGTGACATTATCCTTAGGCGTGTTCAGTCCGCCAAGGGTTCAAACAAGTTGACACCAAAGTGGGAAGGCCCTTACCGGGTAGTATGTGTCACCAGACCTGGCACAGTCCATCTGGAGACCGAAGATGGCATCCCAATGCAAAGCTCATTGAACATTGAGCATCTTCGTAAGTTCTACCCGCAAGGCGCGGTTGCCGGGCCTTGCCCCGGCAACCTGTTTTGTACAACCATAATGCACTAGACTTGTAACCCTTTGTACAAAGCCAGGCGCAGACCCTGTGCATAGATAATAAAATGAAGCGCTGTCACAAAACTTGCATGCATGTTTTCTGAAATATGGCTTTATTGTGATTATGATAATCCTAAGATAAGATGACTGACTCATTATGGAGGGCCATATGGAGTTATTTCTCCCCTATCTTTCTTTTTGGTGGTAACAGAAGGATTCTACCGCGGATAAACTCCATGGGAAGAAGGGTGAGAGTGAGCCCACACACTGGCCCCCGACAACTCGTCCTTATCGAGAACAGTGAGAAGAACAACAAACAAAGATAAGTTCATCCTAACACTCCGTGTTGTATTCACGTATGAAAAACTTGTACGTAGGGGAACCTTGTTGCCTCCATCATTTGTGCTCCCATCTTTTGATTCGAGCCCATTCGATTGGGCTGGTTGCAGCAACAGTTGAGGGGAGGTTAACAGGGAGCCAGCCTTCATCCACGCTCCTAAGCCGTTTTGAATTTATCGAATGAGGTTTAGTAGCAGCTGTAATGAGGGCCGGCAGGATGCATTGCCGGGAAGCCTTGTTTACTTGCAAGTATTAAAGGATCATCCCTCAGCATGTTTGATACATGCGCAAGTACCCAGCAAGAATTTTTTCCATTAATACGTAGATAACAAGTACAGATCATGCAGAGTACAAACATGGAGGAAGGATTACATGATTTAAACTAAAATTTGGCAAATGCCTACATCTTTTGATAAGAAAAAAGATAAGTGCCCCGTAATGCATTTCTTATCCCTCTCCTCCTAGGAGTTGTATCGAGACGGAAAGAGGGCAAAAGGAGCACCTGGGAAAAGCCCAGCCTCACCCCGTCAGGGCCCGCGGGATGCAGCCTGACAAGATCGGGAGGGCGCCTCCCTGGCAAGGAAGAAGAGGCCAGAAACGGAGGGAGAGGTGAGGCGATGCCCTGGTCACCCCTGCCAGGACCAGAGGAACGCGGGAAGACGGGAACATCGACAGCGAAGACGAATCCGAAGTCCACGAGGAAGCATGCCGGGGTCCATGTGGAGGTGGCGGTGACGTCCAGGCCAGGCGCCCCTGGCAAATCGCTCTGCCGGGGCCAGGCTGCAGATGATGGTGCTACCGGCACCTAGCTGACGGTGATGGTGCGACCGGCGTTCAGCTAAGGTCCGGGTCATCGCCTTCGTGCTCAACAGACCGGGGACTCGCTGTCGTCTTCCTCCCCACCGGTGTCCTCCTCGTCGCTATCGCTCGAGGTGGAGCTTTCTTCATCGGTCGAGCATTCCGCGTAGCTCCCTAAGCGAGCACCTAAGCTTCTGAAGACCTTTATGAAGAGCAGATCAGCCTCCACTAACTTGAAGCGGAGGATGTGCCCTTCCGCCAGATGGTGTGTGCAGGCGAAGGTTTTCCAGGCATACCTAAGAAACATGATGTGCGCCGCAGGAAACTCAATGTCCGCCCACGCCGCACCATTGCAGCAGCCGCTTATGCGCAACCCCAGCCTGAGAGGCTGCTCAATCTCCATCATCCAAACAAAGGGGCAAGGCAACCGCAGGCGGCTGCGCGGGGGTTCGCGCAACCTGACGGTGAACTCCAGCACCGTGTCTCCTACATGGCCCGCCATCAGAGTCGGAGCGGCTGGGGGAGGCGCGGTCGGTGCACCGCCACACCCGCTTCTGCCCCGACCGCTCCTTCGGCCCCGTCCGTGCCCTGCGGCTCCACCTTGTGCACCGGACTCTGCCCCAGCGGCTGCAATGGGGCACGGTGCCGAGTGGAAGCCTTCGTCGCCGCCGTCGGAGCCCGAGCACGGCCCCTTCCCCTTGACATGGTGGAAGAGAAAACAAGAAGAAGGGAAGAGAAGGTACGTGGATGAACGTCTTCATCCCCCTCGCGCTCCCTTTTATAGCCGAGCGGGGTGGGAAGCTGGTTCTCCACTACCCGGGGCGACCGCCCCACTCCTCCAATCCGGCCTGTCTGCCCACTGACGGCATCCAGATTCGTCGGCCGCCCCTTTGCGCCAATCCAGGGCACTCCGCCTCCTACCAAGGCACACGTTCCCGCACCATGTGCATCCGCCACCAACCCCGCGCAATGCATGCAGCGCGCGTGGTGGAAACGGCAGGCGTAGTGGGTGAAGTAAGATGGCAGTTACCCCCGGTTCACGCGCGGGCACCCTAACTAATCCCCATGAATGTGGGCATCCTCTGGCCTACTGCATGGGTGATCCCACATCATTTGGACGTCACACGTCTCGTGAGAAGCCCGGAGGTTAACTCAATTCCAGATTAACGAAGAAGCAAAGAAGATCTCAAGGACATGGACTCCACCACGGCAATGTCAGGATGCGGGCATGTGCATTGTTTGGGGCCTACCCCAATGTTGCCCGGCGGCACATATGGACCAGGCCCGGGGGATCCTGTCGGTGCAGGAAACATTCACGTTTGCTACCCGAACTCATACACAGGCGCACTGGCGATCATACATCCAGCACCAATGCATGACACAAAGATAAGCAAGAGAAACCGCTCTTCGTGAGATCAAGGAGAGCATTAAAAGGATTAAGTCAGCAAGAGATCACCTCAAGGAAGCCTCCCTTATCGGGCAGGAGAGCATGGACGGGTCGAGGTAGAACCTGAGGAATGAGACCAGTTCGCCCCGGCAAGGTTTCTGGGGCCGCCAAGACCAGAACCCGCCAGGCTCCTTGCCGGCAGGCTTTCACCAAGACGCCACCACTCCACCTCATCACACCCAAGTCATTAATCAGTGTGGTGTCAAGCTATCAAGCAACTATGTGGATCCTGTCAAGCATGTGGTAGCATGGTAAGGCAGAGATTAGCTTTATTAACACCTGTCCAGAGGGCATGTCACACTAATAAGGAGAAAACGGATAAGCAGCGTCACAGGCTTGCCGGGCTTCAACCTCAACACGACACCTAGGAGTGCATTTAATGCACTTTGTCCTAACTGCCAGAGTTAGGTATGATAGCATTCTTAGCTATCTAACCACATTGAAATGACTGTTTTGCCACTATGGTCACCCCTTTAGATATAAAAGGAGGCCCGAGGCAACCTAGCAAAGGGTTCAAACACGGGATCCCTCAACACTTGTACGCACACGCTGCTCCCCCCAGGGCACCCTTGCCGGGCTAGAGCACGTCTTGCCTTCGTGTTCCTCTAGATCAATCCACCACAGCAGGAGTAAGGTTTTACGCTGCATAGCGGCCCGAACCTAGGTAAAAGAGAGTCATCCATCGCCGCACTGCCCCCTACTACTTCTGCTCTTTGTGCAATGTAACCATCCCCTCGCCGAACCACAAAGGGGCACCCCTGCCCCTTAGGTGATCGTGCTTCCACGCCGACACCACATGACCCTCCATCGGAGTCGGAACGGTTGGGGGAGGCGCGGCCGGTGCACTGCTGCGCCCACCTCTGCCTCGAGCACCCCATCGTCCTCGCCCACGCCCTGCGGCTTCACCTTGGGCACTGGAACCTGCCCCCGCAGCCGCAATGGGGGCAGAAGCATAGTGCCTAGAAGAAGCCCTCGTCACTACCGTCGGAGCCCGAGCTCAGCCCCTTCCTCTCGTCATTATGGAAGAAAAACTAGAAGGAAGGAGGAAGAGATGTGGATGAGCCTCGCCCTCCTCCTCGCGCTTCCTTTTATAGTAGAGCAAGGGGGTAGGCTGGCTCTCCACTTCTCTGAGGGCGGGTGCCCCACTCCTCGAATCCGGCCTCTCTGCGCCCCTGACGGCATCCAGATTCGCTGGCCGCCCCATTATGCCAATCCAGGGCACTGCATTTTCTGCCAAGGCGCATGATTCAGCGCCCTGCGCGTCCACCACCAGCCCCGCACAATGCATGCAGTGCACATGGCGGAAACGGCAGGCGTATTGGGTGAAGTAAAATGGTAGTTACCCTCAGTTCACGCGTGGGCACCCTCGTTGAGCCCCCGTGAACGTAGGCACCCTCTGGCCTACAGCATGAACGAACCCACATTGTTTGGATGCTGGAGGTCTCAGGGGAGGCCCGGGGGACTAATTCAATTTCAGGTTAATGAAGAAGCAAAGAAGATCTCACAAACGTGGGTACCTACCGCGGCAGGATCAATATGTGTGCATGTGCATTAATTGGGCCTGCCCCAATGATGCCCAGCGACACATATGGACCAGGCCCGGGGGCTCCTGTCAGTGCAACAAACATTCATGTTTGCTGCCCGGACTCGTGTGCAGGCGTGGTGTCGATCATACATCCAGTACCTGTGCATAACACAAAGAGAAGCCAGGGAAACCGCTCTTCATGAGATCAAGGAGAGCATTAAGAATATCAAGTTGACAGGAGATCATCTCAGGAAGGCTTCCCTTGCTGGGCAGGAGAGCCTGGTCGGCTTGGAGCCACAGCTGAGGGACTAGACCAGCTCGCCCTGGCAAGGCTTCTGGGGCCGCCAAGCTCACGGCCCGCCGGGCTCTTTGCCCGCAGGCCCCCGCTAAGACGCAACCACTCCACCTCATCACACACAAGTCATTAATCAGAGCGGTGTTAAACTCTCAAGTAACTATGTGGATCCGGTCAGGCACGTGGCAGCATCGTGAAGAGGCAATTAGCTTTATTGACACCCGTCCCAAAGGCGTGTCATGCTAATAAGGAGAAGATGGATAAGAGGCGTGGTAGGCTTGCCAGGCTTCAACCTTAGCATGACACCTAGCAGGTGCATTTAATGCACTTTGTCCTAACTGCCAGAGTTAGATATGATAGCACTGTTAGCTATCTAATCATACTCAAATGACTGTTTTGCCACTGTGGTCGCCCCTTAAGCTATAAAAGGAGGCCCGAGGCAACCTAGCAAAGGGTTTGAACTTTAGATCCCATAGCACTTGTACGCGCACGCTGCTCTCCTCGAGGCATCCTTGCCGGGCTTGAGCTCGCCGTGTCTTCGTGTTCCTCCGAATCAATCCACCACAGCAGGAGTAGGGTTTTACGCTGCAAAGCGGCCCGAACCTGGGTAAAAGTGAGTTGTCTTGTCTGCTCTTTGTACAATGTGACCGTCCCCTTGCCGAACCACAAATGGGCACCCATGCCCCATAGGTGATTGTGCTTCCACGCCGACATGAATGGATAAGTGAGTGGGGTCCTGTGGACCCGACAAGGCATCTTGGCGCGACCAGGGGTGGTCGTGCCCTGTTGCCTTGTGAGCAACAGGGGCACCCCTCCACCCTAGGATGCATTCAGTGCCAAAATTAAATATTCTAGAAAAAATCATGTTAAAATTTTACGACATTCTGAGCACTTATATTTTTGGGCCATTTTTTATCGCACGATAATTCAGAAAACAGGATAATCATGGCATTTTTATATTATTAAACTAAAAATAATACAGAGCAAACTATGATTAAAGAAGGTTGTGCTTACTAAATTCATCAACCACATGCCCCTAAAAAAGAATCCATTAATAAGGTTGATCAAGTCTTATTAACAAACTATTTTTGAGTAACATGAAACCAAAGAATCTTCGTATAACACTAGGTTACCTCAATGGGGACATGCATCTCCCCAATAATAAGATTTTGATGTTTCTTTTTGACTGAGGGAAGAGGGAATTCAAAACCTCGAATAATGATTGTCATAATTCTTTCAATAGAGTTGATACTGTTCACTTCGATTTGTTTCTTCGGAAAATATACTGTATGCTCATTAACATTGACATGAAAAGTGATCTTGCTTTTGTTGCAATCAATAATAGCCCCTGCAGTATTCAAAAAGGGTCTACCAAGGATAATCGACAAGTTGTCGTCCTCGGGCATATCAAGTATAACAAAGTCCATTAAGATAGTAACATTTGTAACTACAACAGGTGCATCCTCACAAATACCGATAGGTATGGCAGTTGATTTATCAGCCATTTGCAAAGATATTTCAGTAGGTGTCAACTTATTCAAATCAAGTCTTCTATATAAAGAGAAAGGCATAACACTAGCATCGGCTCCCAAATCACATAAAGTAGTTTTTACATAACTTCTTTTAATGGAGCATGGTATAGTAGGTATTCCTTGATCTCCTAGCTTCTTAGGAACTTGACCCTTAAAATAATAATTTGCAAGCTTGGTGGAAATTTCAGCTTCAGGTATCTTTCTTTTATTAGTGACAATATCTTTCATGTATTTATCATATGGAGGCAATTTCAAAATATCAGTCAAGTGAGTGCGCAAAAAGACGTGTCTAAGCATTTCAACAAAGCGCTAACAATCCTCCTCATCCTTATTTTTTGGAGGCTTAGTAGGAAATGGCATGGGTTTCTGAACCCATGCTTCCCTTTCTTTACCATGTATTCTAGCAATGAAATCTATTTTATCATATCTTTTATTTTTAGGAGGTGGGTTATCAAGATCAACAGCAGGTTCTATTTCTACATCATTATCAGGTTCTTTATCATTGTCTGGTTGAGCATCAACATGAACATCATCATTATCATTATCACAAGGTGGATATTCATTACTAGACTGTGTCTCAGCATCAGAAATAGAAACATCATTACTATTCTCAGAAGGTTTTTCTACCACTGGTTCACTTGAAGCATGCAAAGTTGTATCAGTTTTCTTTTTCTTTTTCTTCTTAGATGAACTAGGTGCATCAATATTAATTCTCTGAGAATCTTGCTCAGTTCTCTTATGATGACCTTCAGGATATAGTGGCTCCTGACTCATTCTACCTCCTCTAGTCATTACTCTAATAGCATGATCATTCATTTTATTATTCATTTCATTAAGAAAATCATTTTGTGACTTAGCAACTTGCTCTAAGTGAGTATGAACCATGGATGCATGTTTACCTAAACCTTTAACATCATTAGCAATTCTAAACATCAAGTCACTCAAGCAATCAATCAAGATAGCATTCTGTTTCAATAGATTTTTAACATACATGTTGAAGTGTTCTTGCTTAACAATGTAATTATCAAATTCATCCAGACATTGACTAGGAGATTTATTATAAGGAATGTCACCTTCATCAAATCTATAAAGAGAATTTACCTTTACTACCTATGTCGGGGTATCGAGTCCATGTATTTCTTCAATAGGTGGTAAATTCTTAACATCTTCAGCATTAATACCCATTTCTTTCATAGATTTCTTTACCTCTTGCATATCTTCTAGAGTGAGGAATAGAATACATCTCTTCTTCAGAGTTGGTTTAGGTGATGGTTCAGGAAGTGTCCAATCATTAGCATTTCTCAATATATTATTCAATTGTTAATCAGCCTTTTCAACAGTTCATTCCCTGAAAACAAAACCAGCACAACTAGCTAGGTAGTCCCTAGAAGCATCACTTAATCCATTATAAAAGATATCACGTATTTCATTTTCCTTAAGAGGATGATCATGCAAAGCACTAAATAATTGGAGAAGCCTCCCCCAAGCTTGAGGGGGATTCTCTTCTTCAATTTGCACAAAGTTAAATATTTTCTATAAGGCAGCTTGTTTCTTATGAGCAAGAAAATATTTTCTAGTGAAGTAATATATCATATCCTGGGGACTACGCACACAACCAGGAGCAAGACTATTAAACCATTTCTTAGCATCACCCTTTAATCAGAAAGGAAACAACTTAAGAATATAGTAGTAACGGATTTTTTTCTCATGAGCAAATAGGGTGGCTATATCATTTAATTTAGTAAGGTCTACCACAATAGTTTCAGATTCACAACCATGGAAAGGATCAGATTCAACCAAAGTAATTAACTCGGGATCGACAGAGAATTCATAATCCTTATCAGTAACACAAATAGGAGAAGTAGCAAAAGGATCATATTTCATTCCCGCTATCATAGACTTTTCTTTTAGCTTACTCAGTAGTTTCTTAACACCATCTCTGAAAGTGCAACTAATCCCCGGGTGGTTTTGTTAATTCATAACAACATATCTCTCATTAAACTAATATCCATTCCAGTTAAAGATTTCAGGAAGTTCGATGATTGGCATGCAAATACTAGTGATTGTGCACCCCTCAAAATGCTAAGGACATGGATTGGCAAAAGCTCAAGACTCTACATTTTTGGTTAAGTCATCCAAGATCATATTTAGTCCGTAGGAAAACCAATACTATTAAAAGGGGATGAGGTTTTGATAATGATATATCTTCTCAAGTGCTTAGTAATATTGCTCCAAAACCCGCAGTCACTTTCTCTATCCAAATCCGTCCAAAACCCTACAATCCAACTCGGTCCCACGGAAACCTACCTACCCGGACCAACCGAGTTCATCAGGACATTGCCACTGCCAAACCCGAACAAATCGGATCCACCGATACGGATCTTGTTCTCACCGAGATGGCCTTGCTAACTCTCTGTTGCCTGTTGCAATTATTTAGGTCTTACCGAGTTTTGCAATCGTTGCCACCAAGATGGCTTGCCAACCTTTTGTTGCCTATTGCACTTATTTTGGTCTTACCGTGATGATGCAATCGGTGCCACCGAAGTGAGGTTTTGCCCTACCATTGCACGTCTATTTCTCCAAGATGTTTCCAATCGGTCCCATTGAGACCTCCATCATTCATATCTTTTACACAAGTCGGTGCCACCGAGATTTCTGATCGGTGCACCGAGTTGACTCAAAAGTGTGTAACAGTTGGATTTGGTGTGGAGGCTATATATACCCCTCCGCCCTCTCTTACTCAGAGAGAGAGAGAGAGCCATCAGAATGTGCCTACACTTCCACTACTCAATTTCATAGAGAAAACCACCTACTCATGTGTTGAGATCAAGAGATTCCATTCCTACCATTTGAACCTTGATTTCTAGCCTTCCCAAGTTGCTTTCCACTCAAATCCTTCTTCCACCATAGCTAAATCTGTGAGAGAGAGTTGAGTGTTGGGGAGACTATCATTTGAAGCACAAGAGCAAGGAGTTCATCATCATCACACCATCTATTACCTTTTGGAGAGTGGTGTCTCCTAGATTGGTTAGGTTTCACTTGGGAGCCTCCGACACGATGTGGAGTTGAACTAAGAAGTTTTTAAGGGCAAGGGGATTGCCTACTTTGTGAAGATCTACCCGAGTGAGGCGAGTCCTTCTTAGATGATGGTCATGGTGGGATAGACAACGTTGCTTCTTCGTGGACCCGTCGTGGATAGAGCCCTCCGTGGACTCGCACAGCCGTTACCCGTTATGGGTTGAAGTCTCCATCAATGTGGATGTACGATAGTACCACCTATCAGAACCATGCCAAAAATCTTCGTGCCCCCATTGCGTTTGCCTTCTCCAAACCCTTCTTTTACTTACATGTGCAATGTCTTATTTTCCGCTGCTATACTCTTAGAATTGCATGTGCAGGGTGCTGCTTGACTTGCTAGATTTGCTAAAATTTGCCTACAACTAAAATTGAGAAAATGTTAGGTTTTATTTGGTCAAGTAGTCTAATCACCACTCTAGACATACTTTTGATCCTACAATTTCTATCATTACAACCAAGAAATTCTCTAGCTATATCCCCAACCATAACATAGCCCTCAGGTATCTTAGTTATTTCAACTCTAGTAGGAGAGCTAGGCATAATAGGTGAATCATAATTTTCATCAGGTTTAGCATTCTCAAGTTCTTCATCAAGAAATTCACCTAGTGGCATAGTTTTATCAAGCAAAGTACTATCATCATTCATAGCAGAAGTAGCATCATCAATTACTTGCGACATATCAAATTTAATAATAGGAGGTGTTGGGGATATAACCCCATAGTATAACCCACCCTGTGAAGGCCGGGTTAGACTATTGGCGACTCTTGGAGCTGGACTTCAGATGGGCCAGGATGATCAAGATGCAGGACCGGATGGGCGGCTCACGACATGGGTAGGCTTAGGGCCCGAAGCCAGAAGGCGGCAGACGGCCTAGAGGTGTAAGCCGCCGTGCTTTGACTTGTCATGAAAGGCAAGGCGACTTAGAGTTAGGTTCGGCCACGAGTCATGACCCGACCCGAACTCTTGTAAGCCAGAGGCCACGACCAGTATATAAAGGCGATTCCCTGGCACAGAATAGGATAGGTGACAATCAATCGATAGCTAGGTCAAGCAAATCTGCTCCCTTGTAATCGATAATCAAGCAATGAGCAACAAGAGCAGGACTTGGCTTTACCTCCACCGTGAGGGGCTGAACCTGGGTAAACTCGTGTCTCTCGACCCGCTCAACCCCACAAGTTAATCACCATTGCCATGGCCTCACGTCTAAGTCCTTTCACTAGGACATCTCTCATGACAAAACCACGACAGCTGGCGCCCACCGTGGGGTAGCGCACGGGGGTTTCGAGTTCTTGAAGTGCTCTTTCCTATGGATCGAGGGATACGCCGTTGGTAGGATGACCAAGAGTCGCCGCGGCAAGCTCTACATCGACGACTCTGGCTGGGGTCCCGAGGCTGACTCAATCGAGTACAGGTACCGGGTCCCCTTCGGTTGAATCCACATCTTCATCGGCAAGATCGGCGGACCTAAGCCTGAGTCGGACATCTGCACTGACCTCATCGAGCCGGCTTGGCGCGCGCAACCCGCCCGGGTCCAAGCCGGTCAGAAACATGCTTTCGTGGGCTTCACGCAAGGTGTGGAACTTGCGGAAAACTCCGCATCTGGACGAGAGACTCTCATCTACTCAGATGATGAGTCCTCGACCGGAGAGACGAAGTCAATCTACCAGTTCAAGATGGTGGGCTTGGGGGCTGTTCCGATGACGACATAATTCCGGACCCCTACGAGCCGCCGTGCCGAGCCGCCATCTTTATGGTAGGGACGATGCCGGTTCTCAATTCTTCAATGACTGCAGCTGTACCATCTAATTCGGCTACTGCAGCGGCCGGCTCAGCCAGGTCGCCGGCTCAGGTACTATCTGACCTCATGGGCACTTTGACGACCCTGCTAGCGACGGAAGTCACCACTTCAAATCAAGCGGAGCGCAATGTGGAGATTGCAAAAATGTGCGAGCAGATGACTAGGGCCCAGGAGGATATCAATGCTGAGAACATCCAGATGGCAACGCTGAAAGCTCAGGTTGATGCAGAAGCAGAACGCCTGAAGCCAGAGGCTTGGCGTCTAAATCTGGACTAGAACGCATCTAATGCAGTGTTCCGGAGATGGCCTGAGAGTCGTTTACCGTTGGTGTATGACCCGACGCCCCTATTTGACACGCCCAAAGCGGGGCCGAGTACTCCAGACGCACGGGTCATCCCCCAGCCAAACCCGAATGTGCCAGGTAATCGAGCGGCGACTCAACCCCATAAGCCTGAGCAGATGAGGAGAGAAGAACCAGGTCCTAACCCGCCCCTATTCAGACGCCACCACAATGTTTTCTGATACCGCTTGGGCATTTTTCCAACCCGGTAGACAACATGGTAGCGGCGGCAGACCGGATTGCAGCAATTCCTATCACAGGCGAATCACCAGCCGCGGTGGAAACTCGGAATGAGGTTGAGCTCCTACAAATAGCCATCGCGCAACAGGCTAACTATTCGTACATTCGTGATCGTGCACACTCAACTCCCCTTTCGGGCCATAGTTACAGCCGGCGTATTGAGTCGCCCGCAGTCTCCAGCAGCGAGCGACGCCGTAACCCGCCCCAGGTTGACCCGCCTCTTAATCCTAGGACTGAGGCTCAAGCGATTGTGAACGGGGGGAGGGCCAACCGAGGGGCGGAGGCAGCAAACTAGGCGGCTTATGAGCCGCCCCCTGTGGTTCCCTCAGCTTCGGTAGGAGTCGGGTTAAGTGCCTGAGGCATTGGAGTGCCGTCTTTATTGCCGACTTTATGTAATGAGCGCATGCCTAAGGATTTCAAAGGTCTCCATAAGATACCCAATTACACAACAGATATAGAACCCGCGGGTTGGATCGAGAGTTATGATCTAGCCATGGATATGTTGGATGTTAGCGACGCAGTGTGTGCCAAGTACTTCACCATGATGTTGGAAGGGCCGGCTCGCACGTGGTTGAAAACCCTCCCTCCTAATTCTATCAACTCATGGGCGGAGTTAAAGGCACGTTTTATCAAAAACATTCGAGGAACATGCAAGCAACCAATGATGATTGTCAATTTGGATCACTGTGTGCAGCATGAGGACGAGTCGGCCCATCATTGGGCCCGACGGGCCTCCACTATCATCCACTCGTTAGATAACATTGCGGCAGCTCAGGCTGTTCTGATTTTAGAGAAGAACTGTCATTTCCTACCCCTTAAGCAGAAGCTCGGGGGGCTCAAGTGCAAGTGCCAGGACATGGGTGCTCTCACCAAATACGCGGACTCTGATAATACAAAGGACCCTACTTCGGATGATGATAAGTCTAACAAGGGCAGGAAGATTGGCGGTGCTAAGGGCCTGCAGCAGAATGTGGTAGGGCACAATGGCAATAACCAAGGTAATGGCGGTAAGCGCAGACACCCAGATGGCGTGTCAGATCTGGTGGCTAACACCAACACTGGGTATAAAAATCAACGTCATAATGGTAGTGGGAAGCAGCCCTTCAATGAAGGGATATCCAAGAATCTTGAGGAAATGCTCAATGCCCCTTGTCCGAAGCATAGTTATCCTAATAAACCATCACGTCACACCTGGAAGGATTGTTATATCATGCGGGAGTTCAAAAATCAATCTTTTCAGCATCATGGTAATGATAAATGGCTACCTGGCGGGTCAGGTTCAGGCGGCTTCCTGGGAGCCGGCTTTGACGGAGGCGGCTCAAATTCCGGGTATCAAAACAAAGGAAATCATGGGGATCATAACCAATAGTCTGGTCCGGGCAATCAGCAGAATCACCAGTCTAGATATCATAGTAATCCTAAGAAGTTAAATGGTGGACAATATCATGTCTTCACTACAAGCATCTACAAGCGTGATCTGAAAGTTCATAAGCGGGTGGTTCATGCAGTAGAGCCGGCTGTTCCACAATATTTAAGGTAGTCAGAGCACACAATAACATGGAGCATGGCGGATCACCCGCCCCGTGTTGATAACCCGGGTCACCTAGCCCTTGTAGTGGCCCCCCAGGTGGGTGGTTATAAATTCACCAAAGTGCTTATGGATGGTGGTAGCAGCATCAACATCTTGTATTATGCCACTTTCCGACGGATGAATCTCACGAAGAAAGATCTTAAGCCGTCATCTATAGTCTTCCATGGCATAGTGCCTGGCAAGTCGGCTTATCCTGTTGGGAAGATTTCCCTGGAGGTAGCTTTTGGTGATGAATACAATTACAGAGCAGGGACTTTGTGGTTTGAGGTGGTCAAAATTAAGAGTCCATACCATGCCTTGTTTGGACGGTCGGCTTATGCTCGATTTATGGCCCGCCCTTGTTATATCTACTTGCAGCTTAAGATGCCAGGGCGAAAAGGGATAATTATGGTTCATGGTAACCGGAAAGCTTCCTTGGAGTGTGAAGATGGTGATGCCGCTTATGCAGAGGTGGCTTGTGCTACTGAGGAGCTCAAATTCTATAAGGACAATGTTGACCCGGCTGACATGATGCCTCTGAAGAAGCCCACCACTGAACATGACCCTTTGCTCAAGTTTAAGTTGGCTGATGATACAAAGCAAGTTGATTTTGTCCCTGGTGACTCTTCCCAGTAGTTCACTGTTGGTGCTGGGATGGATCCCAAATAGGAAAGCGCGCTCATCAAGTTCATCCTTGAGAATAGGGACATCTTTGCATGGGAACCTTCTGACATGCCAGGTGTACCGAGAGAATTCGCTGAGCACCACCTTAATGTAGATCCCAAAGTTAAGCCGATCAAACACTTCCTCCATCGTTTCAATGAAGAGCGACATAAGGCTATTGGAGAAGAGGTAGCCCGGCTCTTGGCGGCCGGGTTTATCGTTGAAGTTTTTCACCTTGAGTGGTTGGCTAACCCTGTACTCGTACTTAAGAAAAATGGCACATGGCGTATGTGTGTTGATTACACAAACCTCAACAAGGCCTGTCTGGCTGATCCATTTGCTCTCCCTCGTATCGACCAGATTATTGATGCCACGGTTGGTTGTGAGAGTCTATGCTTCCTGGATGCTTATTCCGGTTACCATCAGATCAAGATGGCAGTTGATGACCAAGAGAAACCAGCTTTTGTCACACCCTTTGGAGCTTTCTGCTATGTTTCTATGCCTTTTGGGCTCAAGAGTGCCTAGGTGACTTACTAGCGCTGTGTTCAAAATTGTTTCCACAGACAGATTGGATGTAATGTTCATGCTTATGTGGATGACATTGTGGTTAAATCAAGGAAAAAGGAGACCTTACTGGCTGATCTGAAGGAAACTTTTGATAATCTTCGAGTTTATGAGATGATGCTTAACCCGGCCAAGTCTATTTTTGGTGTGCCTGCAGGCAAATTGATAGGTTTTCTAGTTTCAGAGCGGTGCATCGAAGCTAACCCGGAGAAGATCAAGGCCATCACCTCTTTATCTAAGCTGGCTTGTATCAATGATGTTCAGCGCCTGGTAGGTCATCTTGCAGCCTTGAGCCGGTTTATAAGCCATCTGGGTGAGAAGGCGATTCCTTTGTATCAGATGATGAAAAAGACTGATCACTTTGCCTGGAGTGATGCTGCTAACGAGGCTTTTAAGGCGCTTAAAAGTAGTTGGCTGGGTCACCCGTCTTGGCTGCTCTAGTTGATAAAGAGCCTATGCTCCTGTACGTGGCAGCTTATAATAAAGCCGTCAGCGTGGCAGTTGTCATGGAGCGCAAGGAGGCAGGGAAGGAATACCTAGTCCAGTGGCCAGTTTATTATGTCAGCGAAGTTTTAATAGAGTCCAAGCAGAGATACCCACACTGGCAGAAACTGGTGTTTGGGGTGTTCATGGCAAGTCACAAGTTGAAGCACTACTTCCTTGGACATCCAATCACAATGGTCAGTTCAGCCCCTTTTGGAGATATCATACAAAACAGAGAAGCTTCTGGCCGGGTTGCTAAGTGGGCAATTGAACTTGGGCCACATCATCTTAAATATGTGCCCAGGACAGCCATAAAGTCTCTGGCTTTGGTGGATTTCATTAATGATTGGACAGAGCTGCAAGCACGTGGGGAGAAGTCAGATAACACATACAGGACGATACACTTTGATGGTTCCAGGAAATTGGAAGGCTCGGGGGCTGGAGTTATTTTATCTTCCCCGCGAGGTGACAAGTTCTGTTATGTTTTGAGGCTAATGTTTCCCTATACTAATAATGTAGCTGAGTATGATGCTTTGCTACATGGGCTCTGCATGGCCAAGGAAATGAACTTGAGCCGGGTTAGGTGCTTGGGCGACTCAGACCTCGTTGCACAACAAGTTTCAGGGAAGTAGGACTCATGGCGGCTCATCGTCAGGCAGTCACCAACATTGCTGGTCACTTTAAAGGTTATCAAGTGGATCACATCAACCTCGGCAGAATGAGGCGGCTGATGCATTATCTTGGCTCAGATCTCAGCATAAGCTGGTCCCTGCTAATGTGTTCCTAGATGTGCTGCATAACCTGTCTGTCAGGTTACCTTCAAAGGAAGACCTCGCTATTCCTGACCCAGAGGGGCGGCTA
Organism: Thinopyrum elongatum; assembly: GCA_011799875.1. NCBI lineage: Eukaryota > Viridiplantae > Streptophyta > Magnoliopsida > Poales > Poaceae > Thinopyrum > Thinopyrum elongatum. The sequence continues at coordinate 358,768,900 of CM022300.1, read as the reverse complement.
GTGGCGGCTTTACGTGCTATTCCAGACTAGACTCTGCCTTATTTGAATTATTTATCGAGAGGCGAGTTACTAGACGACGAGCTCTTGGCACAAAAAATCATCCGACGATCTAAATCCATGACAATTGTTAATGGCGAGTTACACAGGTGCAACGTAACCGGCGTGTTTCAACATTGTGTTTCCCCTGAGGAAGGCCGTGAGATTCTTCAAGAAATTAATGCTGCGGACTGTGGTCATCATGCCGGGTGAAGATCCCTAGTGGTTAAAGCTTCTAGACATGGATTTTTCTGGTTGACGACTCATGCTGATGCTGAGGATATTGTGCGAAAGTGTGATGGTTGCCAGAAATTTGCAAGACAGGCTCATGTGCCGGCTTAAGAGTTGCGGATGATCCCAATAACTTGGCCGTTTGCGGTCTGGGGGCTTGATATGGTTGGACCCTTTAAGAGGTCTAAGGACAAGAAAACTCACTTACTGGTAGCAGTTGATAAATTTACCAAGTGGGATGAAGCAGAGCCAGTGAGTAACTGCGAGGCGGCGACTACAGTTCAGTTTATGAAAAAGTTGATCTTACGCTTTGGTTATCCTCATAGTATCATCACTGGTAATGGAACAAATTTATCTAAGGGTGCTATGAAAGAGTTCTGTCAGCGAGAGCATATCTGGCTTGATGTGCCATCAGTGGCTCATCCACAGTCTAATGGCCAAGCTGAGCGTGCTAACCAGAAGATATTAAAGGGGATCAAACCCTGGCTCATGGTGCCTTTGGAGCGTACTCTGGGTTGTTGGGTTAAAGAGCTTCCTGCAGTCCTTTGGATTATCAGGACCACCCCCAATAGATCAACAGGCTACACGCCCTTCTTCACGGTTCATGGCACAGAGGCGGTTCTTCCAAGTGATATTCGGCATGACTCGTCCAGGGTGGCGGGTTATGTTGAAGCAGATAGTGAAAAGGCGCGTCAAGATGCCTTGGATGCTTTGGAAGAAGAACGTGATCTTGCGGCGGCTCACTCGGCGATTTACCAACAAGACCTGCATCGCTATTATAGCCCTAGAGTTCGAAGTCGGACGTTCCAGGGGGGCGACTTAGTGCTCCGTTTGATTTAGGATCAGACAGGCATGCATAAGCTTTCCCCTCCTTGGGAAGGACCTTTTGTGGTTAGCAAGAACCTTAACAACGGGTCCTATTATCTCATCGACATACATGAGCACAACAAGTCACGTACCTCTGATGAGGAGACCAACCGGCCGTGGAACATTGCTCATCTTCGGCCTTACTACACTTGAGCCACTGGCTCCAATCATTGTACATACATATCATGTATATATTTTATGATCAACATAATAAAGCCGGCATCCCCGAAACTCGGGGCCTCTGTTGTTTCATCCCATATGTGCACGACTCTTTTATTAATTGATCATAAGGTCACTTGGGGGCTTCCAACTCAACAAGTTTAGCTTTACTCACTCACTTGACTTGGCAAAGAACGCCACATTATTGGTTAAACCTGCCCGTATGCTTGATGCTACTCCGAAAAAGATGACCCACCGTACTCTTGATAAGTCAATCTTTAAGACCCTGAACTTATCAAAGTTAAAATGCCGGTTTAAGTCATGTGAGAGCCAGCTTACCGAAAGCTAAGATAAACCAAGGCTATTATGCCAAGCTTCATTGAAGCAAGACTTGAGCCTCGAAAGCCGGTCTTTTCATTGAGCTTTATAAGCCAAATTATAATTCAAATTGATATATTCTTGTGCTCTTTTATTTTCTTTGTTTTGAGGAATTATTTGCACTTGATCATATTATTACTCCGAATATAAATCGCCGGGTTAGCACTGATCAATATTCAGCTTATTATGGCCATGAGCCGCCGGGTGATCCCCTCTAGTTTTTTCATGACCATGAGTCATTAGGTTATTAACCCGCCATGGCTTTTGAATACAAGTCGCCAGTACGGGCGTTGTTGGACCCCTTACTGTATATATGTCAAACTATCAGATAAGCACCCGTATTCCAAGGTGGTGTAAAGCAAAGATGCATATCAGATTTGATCAAGCATACAAAGAAGCTTGGTCATATAACTATTGGATCATCAGTTAAAAAAACATGCACGAAGGCATGACAAGGAAACCAAATGTTTTTAGCTAAAGCCTATTACAAGGCTTTAGTTGAGCCCAATAGTTCAGCAAAGTTTTTCTAAGGAGTACAACTACTCTTGTAAGCCAGTTTTTGTGAGGTCCGGGTTATGTCCCGCCGGGTTAGCATCATCCTGGAGTCTTGCAGTGGAAGTCCCCAGGTCATCCCGTGCCAGCTCTTCTTTGCTTGCAATCTAAAGATTGGCCGAGGTCCAGTCGATACCAGTTAAGGCTTGGATGATTGCTTCATCATTCATGACAGGAGAAGGGTCAATATCAGAGGCAAAAATATGCTTACGCCTTTGAGGAGTCAAGTCAACAACGTCGAAAGAAGGCACCTTGACTCGAGTGTTGTTGCCGTCATAAGCCGGTTGGTACTTCTTTAAATCGAGCTCTTGTGCAAGTTGACACGCCAATGGTCGCATCTCTTTGATACACTTGTCAAAATCTGCTTCGCTGAATACCGACCCCTCATCGTTGTATTCCGGAAACCCGCCGGCCATTTCTTTGGGATCCAACTCTAATTGATAAGCTTTAGCCCGGCTTAGCCAGGTTATTGCTCCTGCACGGGCGGCTGACATCTTCAGTTCTTCAATTTTCGTAGGCATCATGGACAACTGGTCCAGCACATCCTTTATGAGTTGTGGCGGTTTCTTGCCATTTAATGCAGCTACCAGAGTACGGATACTTCCAGCATAAAGTTTTTCCGTCAAGGCATAGACGGCTTTCAGCTTTGCCAGCATATTTTGCCCAAGATTAGAGCTCCTGGCACCTGTCATATATTCAAAATAAGAGTAGCCAGGTGAGCTAGCAGTCAAAGATTTTGAGTTGCCAGGCGAGTTAAGCAGTAAAGTATTTCAAGTCGCCAAGTGAGTTATTTCAATAAATTGAAAGATTGTACTTACCAAAGATGGTGGCTATCATTTGAGAAATGTGTTGTTTTAAGCCTGCCAATTCTTCAGTCACCGGCTTAAGCTGATTCTCGGCGTCTTCCGCCCATTTCAATAAAGTGGCCCTTTCCGTTTCAAAGGTGGATCTCTCAGCATCAAAGTTTGCCTTGATTTTTTCAAAATCTTCCAAAGAAGATTGATTCAGCCCTGGCGCGTTCAGCTTGTTCAGATTCCAAGTTTTTCTTTAAGCCGGCTAGGTTTGACTCGCCCTGGCTTAAAGCTTCTTGCAAAAGGTTTACAAAGAAGAATATCATTCAAAGAGAACAATATATGTCTGCTAGATTGGTTAAGTCAGCATTTCACAGATATGTTATAGCAAAGCTATTCAAGTCCCAAACACATTGCAAGCAATGACTTTGGCACTTGGGGGCTAATGTACGTCGTTCTTTTCAATCTATACTGTAGAAGACCCGGCTCATCTCATGAAGCTTAGCCAGCCCTTGGGGGCTACAGGTAATTGTTCAAAGTCGTATTGAAAGACCCGGCTCATCTCATGAAGAAAAGCCGGCCATTGGGGGCTACATGATGTTTTCTTTTCAAATAAAATCTAAAGACCCGGTTCATCTCAAGATGGTAACCCGGCCCTTGGGGGCTACACTTTGGAATCCACGGATTTTACTTCAAGTCTTAGCCATACTCAAAAGGTTTTCCTATGATCAAGACTTGGGGGCTACATAAGGATATATAACAGGAGAAAATAGAGTGTACCTCATATTTCTTCTTCATCATATTTACTAAGCCGGCCTCCATATCCCACATAGCCGGGCTGCGTAATGAAGAGAGATTGGCAAGTAAGATAGAGAATAAATCAAAGATATTTAAGCTGGATATAAACAAAGTACTTACATGTGGGGCCGGGTTGAGCTTGAAGAATGGTAACAGCCCTGTCTTGTTACAATTTTCTTGAGGCTCCCCAAGCAAACTCTTCACAGTTTTATTAACCTCATTAGCGATAAAATTATCAGAGTTATACCGCTGAGGGTAATTTGACTCGCCTCAATATTCGTACATTAAGCTGAGCCGCCGGCTTAAGGGGAGGATTTTCCATGAGACCCAGCACCGGGCTAAATCAACTCCAGTTAACCCGTTGGCTAGCAAGGCCTTTACTTTTGAGTAATATGGGAGCGCTTCATCATGTTCATCCGGAAAAATCTTGCTTGGCAGGTCAAAATCTATAGGGAGGCGGTCAACCCTATAACCCGGCAGTGGGTTCTCATTAGCTGGTGCAATATTTTTGCAATAAATCCAAGTCTTAACCCATCCTTTAGGGTGAATCGATAGGGTAGCTAAAGGAAAACCGCCATCCCTGCATCTCTGGATTGAGACTCCACCCAATTCTTGACTCGGGCCATCCGCACATTCGGTTTGGCGGTTCATATAGAAGAATTCTTTGAAGAGAGCGACCATGGGCTCCATTTGCAGATATACTTCACAGAAAATTTGAAAGTGGGAGATGTTTGATACTAAATATGGGCCTATATCTTGAGGATGAATACTGAAATAGTGCAAGATGTCTTGAAAGAACTTTGACCCGGGCGGTGTGAAGCCTCTAAGGATATGATCAGTAAAAACTACTACTTCCCCTTCGCCGGGTCTAGGGACATTATCGCCTTGACTGACTCGCCAGCCAATATGTTCCTGAGTCGCCAAGAGACCATGGTCTTGACAGTCTTTAATGATGGTTTCGGTGATTAGGGAAGGCCCCCAATTGCAAATGGTGGCTTTTGACATACTGAGTCGTTTAAGTACAATGAAGGACTATGGAAATATAAGGGGGTGAGTTAATTAAAAAGTAATGGCTCGTTATATGAATAAGACAGTATAAGGGTAAGTTGCTCTAAACAGTGGTGAGTTATTTAAAAGAGGCAATCTCTAAGGCAATTGGCGAGTTACAGATACGTTGGTAAGCCGCCTAAGAAACAAGGGCGGGTTAGCTAAGTTTTGGATTGCAGAAATTTTGCTAAGTGTGGAGCAAACAAGTTTCAGATTGAACATCTATATTTATGGATCTATGGGCAGTTAAAAAAAGAAAAATAAATTGTAAACCTAATGGTGGTGGCAGAAGAACTGATGAGTTGCTCATGGGGTTTAATGGAAGTATGATCTATTTATAGGACAAGACTGGTATCGAATCTACTACTGCGGCATTTATATGCGTATATTTAGAAAAAGAGCAAGATCTGTTTAGGAACTATGGGGGATAGCGGATGAACACCGATGAACCCTATGAACTCTGATGAGGTAATGTGAATCTAAGGAGAGGAGGTTCCGGTCCCTAACTGTGCTGGTGAAGACCGGAGATACGCCGCTCAACTCCGGTGAAGGTGGAGCGGTGCTGCGGCCCCAAGCAAGATGGCTGGCTGAGGTCGACTGGTGCGGCGGAGCTTTGGTTGAAAAGGGCTTCGCGAGGAAGAATAAGAAGTGGAGGCGACATGATAAAAATGAAAGAGGAGACCCCCCATGCGTATTTATAAGGGAGGTAATAGTAAATGGCAAGTGCAGGACCTCAAGAGGTGCAGTAACTTTTGGAATGAAAGGGCACCTCGATTTTTGGGATAAATGGATTTGCACCAGATTCGTTATGACGTCATGAGAGAAATTCCTAAATTTATGGAGGTGACATCATCATTTTGTATGGCGGGTTATGAAATCTTTCAAGCTAAAATTGTGAGACTTGGAAGGAAGACTCGCCAGATTAAGATGGAAGATTGACATGAACAAGTTCAAATCAATCCGGGGCGTAATGTTGGGGATATAACCCCATGGTATAACCCGCCCTATGAAGGCCGGGTTAGACTACTGGCGAATCTAGGAGCTGGACTTCAGATGGGCCAGGATGATCAAGACGCAGGACCGGATGGGCGGCTCACAAGATGGGCTGGCTTAGGGCCCAAAGCCAGAAGGCTGCAGACGGCCCAGAGGTGTAAGTCGCCGTGCAGTGACTTGTCACGAAATGTAAGGCGACTTAGAGTTAGGTTCGTCCATGAGTCATGACCCAACCCGAACTCTTGTAAGCCAGAGGCCTTGACCTGTATATAAAGGCGAGTCCCTGTCACAAAATATCACAGGTGACAATCAATCGATAGCTAGGTCAAGCGAATCCGCTCCCTTGTAATCGATACTCAAGCAATAAGAAACAAGAGCAGGAGTAGGCTTTTACCTCCACCGTGAGGGGCCGAACCTGGGTAAACTTGTGTCTCTCGATCCACTCAACCCCGACAAGTTAATCACCATTGCCATGGCCTCACGTCTAAGTCCTTTCACTAAGACATCTACCGTGATAAAACCACGACAGGAGGTGTCGCAAGCCTACTCAAAACAGAAGGTGAATCAAGTGCGGAGCTAGATGGCTCTTCCTTACCTCCCCTCATCTTAGAGGGTACGATCATGGTCTTAGGGTCTTTCATATTCTTCATAGTGATCAACAGATATAATTCCCAAGTGACTCAACCAGTATACCTATGCTCCTCGGCAACAGTGCCAGAAAAAGGTCTTGATAACCCACAAGTATAAGGAACCGCGACAGTCTTCGAGGGTATTATTTCACCCAAATTTATTAATTCAACACAAGTGGAGCCAAAGAATATTTGCTAGTATTAGCAGTTGAGTTGTCAATTCAACCACACCTAGAATACTAAATATCTAAAGCAAAGTGTTTAGTAGCATAGTAGTATGATAGTTTGATAGCAGCGGTAACAGTAATAGTAGAAGTTTTGTAGTGATTGTAATAGTAGCAACAACAAAAGTAACTTAGCAAAGATCAATATGCGAAAGGCGTGAGAATTGTATCAGTGATGGATATTTGTGTTGGATGACGTTCATCATATAACAGTCAAAACCTAGAGCGATACACAATAGCTCCAACTCATCAATGTAATGTAGGCATGTATTCCGTATATAGTCATATGTGCTTATAATAAGAACTTGCATGACATCATTTGTCCTATCTCCCGTGGTAGAGGGGTCCATAAGGAAACTAAGGGATATTAAGGCCTCCTTTGAATAGAGAACTGTAATAAAGCATTAACATATGGTGAATACATGAACTCCTTGAATTACAGTCATCCCCGGAAAGTATCCCAACTATTGTCAATTTGGGGTCTACGGATCAGAGCAATAACAAGTGCATATAACTAGCAAATAGGATCAAGAATTCAAATATATTCATGAAAACATAGAGGGTTCAAATATGAAATCATGGAACTCGGGCCCTAGTGACAAGCTTTAATCATAGCAAAGTCATAGCAACATCAACCTCAAAACATAATGGATACTAGGGATCAAGCCCTAAGAAATTGAATCGATTACATGACAAATCTCATCCAACTCCATCACCGTCTAGCAAGCCTACGATGGAATTACTCACTCACGGAAGTGAGTATCATGAAATTGGTGATGAAGAAGGGTTGGTGATGATGAGGTGACAAATCCCCCTCTCCAGAGCCCCAAACAGACTCCAGATCGGCCCTCCTGATGAAGAATATGAGGTGGCAGCGGCTCCGTATCGTAAAACACGATGAAACTTCTTCTCCTATTTTTTTCTCAGGAAGACGGTATTTATAGACTTGAGATTAGGGTCAGCGGAACCACGTGGACCCCACAAAGTAACAGGGAGCGACCAGGGGGTGGCCATGCCCTATTGCTTGTGGGCAACTGGTGGCCCTCCTCTGGTGGATCATCACTCCAGTATTTTTTATGTATTCCATAGAAATTCTCCAAAAAGTGTCGTCCAATTCCGAGAACTTTTATTTCTGCACAGAAATAACACCATGGTAGTTCTGCCGAAAACAGCGTCAGTCCGGGCTAGTTTCATTCAAATCATGCAAACTAGAGTCCAAAACAAGATCAAAAGTGTTTGGAAAAGTACGATGGAGACATATCATTGATAAACTCATATGTAAACAAAATGCAAATTAACTCCAAAGGGCTTGATAAAGAACAAGGTCAAAGCAAAGCTTATTCTATTTTTTGGATTTTTTTGGGTTTTTTGAAAACTAACTTGCAAACGAAAAATCACAAAGGCAAAAGAAAAACAAAATGCAAATAAAAGCAATGTATTGGAACAAACCAACACGAGTGTTTTGAATCTCCATGAGCTTAAGTACAAGCTCATTACAAATTATTCAAATACCACCACATCTTGATGTATAAGTGGTGATAACCTCCTCCAAGCATAGGCTTTTGCAAGCCCAAACCAGCGAGATCATTGCAGCGGTTGGTCAGGAGCCCACTCTTGGCTCTAGTTGGATAAGTTCATGTTCATGTAGGCGGACGTGCCTCGAAGGGATGTGGCGAGGTTGCTCATATCATCAATAGAGCCCTGGAGGCTACTGAGGTTTGCGTAGGTGGTGTAGTCTCCTTGTTGTGGCTGCTCTTGCGGCTGCTCCTCTTCTTCGTTGGAGGCGAGTTCTTCTTCATCTACTTGTTCTGGTTCTGGGCCTTCTTTTGTCAAAAGTTGCATCTCCTTCCTGTGCAACATAATGCAATTGTCCATTCTCGATTGAGAAATGGTTAGGCATAGGAGTAGGCAACAAGTCTGCCACTCCAGGAATTCTGATGCAATGATGGCCATTACGAACTACTACCTTTCCAACCCTAGTAAGTTGAGACCAAGGGAGTTGGCAAACATGGTGATCACTCCTCCACACATGATATCTCCTTGTTATTGATTTGCTTGATGCACGAGGTGTAGCAAAAGTATTTCCCCTAGGTTGGGAGAATAACTGACGTCAAGGTTTGCTGCTTTCCCGAGAACTAGCATGTTCTCATCATTCACCTTAGAAACTTCTCCTCGTTCCTGCAATGAGTTAGTGATAACATAATAGAAATAACCTACAACAAGACTATCAATGCATATAGTTCTTTGCCTTGAGCCATGACGACTCATCGAATTAAAGGCTTACCCTGGGTGCGGGTCAATGTAATAATAAACATAGCAGATATCATCATCATTGTTGGTGAAGCCAAAGTAGTTACACCACTCCTCAAAAGTGATGTTGAATTCTCGATCTAGGAGACAGAAAGTGATCCTCTCCTCCTCATAGGAATTTTTCATCAAACCAACATTGTGCGAGAGAGTACTAAGAAACTCAAGCGTCATGCGTTTATATGATATGTCTCACATTCCTGATAAACAAAATGGTGCAACCCGGCATTATAACAAAGCAAATTGAAATCATTAGTAATACCTAGCTTGGAGAGTATGGTCACGCAAGCCCACTTGGTTGCTTTGATCTTCCTTGAGCTTAGTTTCCTAAACTTTCTTCTTGCTTCACGGTCAGTGAAGACCATCCCCTGAGTGAAAACTTGTTGTGGCCGTGTGGTGGATGAACTCGAAGCACCGCATACGTGAGATGACCTCCGTGTAAACATCTACAAAAGAATTTTCAGTCCAACACAATTAAAAAATAATGATCCTACAGTAGTCACAATGTCATACTCCTCTAAAAACATCAACGGATCCAAGCCAAATTCAAATTTGGATAAAAAATATGCATATCCTAGTCATGGCAATTCTAGGCATGTAGAACATGGATACACGAAATATAACTTGGGGATCGGAGGAGAAACATACCGTAGATCGATCACACAGAAGGATTTGAACCAAAATTGAGCGAGTATAGAGATCGGGCAAAGTTTTGCTAGGTTTTGGAGAGGTTTGGAGGAAGAAGAAGAAGAAGAAGAAGAAAAGAGAGAGATGTGGGAGATTTACATTCTTCCTTGTGCTTATTGGGGCCACTAGGGTGCAAAACGACCGCTCATACAGGCGCTAGTGCCCGCATGGAACACCGTCGTTCTCCCTGATATCTTACCTGCGTCTGTGCATATATCACACGACTGCTAAAATGGGCAGCAGTATCCGTTCTGAAGGCCATCATTCATTCTGTTCTTTTTCTTCTTCTGGTCGATGATATCAAACGACCGCACGCACCCGTTTGGAACGCCATTAAAAGCTCTGGAAAATTTCTTCATTTTTGCAAATGAAATCAAACAACCGCTTGAATGGGCACTTGCGCCTGTTTGAAATGCGGTCTTTCTCCCTATTCTCTCTGGTTGTTTTGCGCTGGAACCTCCAGCAGGCCATGCGATCGCCCATACAACCGCTCGCGATCGTTTTAAAGGTCGTCTTTTGATCTGTTTCTTCCGAAACTTTCTTTTTCTCTATTCTCCTATGGGGTTAGTTCCAAAAAAATACATAGACATATTTCCAGGAATCCAAACATCCATTCAACATATAATTCAACTTGCACATCGCAAAGCCTTCATTAGAACAACTCTTCCAAACTCACTTCTTCAAAAAGAACTACAATCACTCTTTTATTGAAACAAAAATAAAAACTTACTTGTCTACTTTATTCGCGTGGGTTGCCTCTCATGAGGCGCTTGTTTTCGGTCAGTTAGCTCGACCATAGTGGTGATCAAGGTGGTGCAAAAACACCGAGGCCGTAGCTTCAAGAATTCACGCGATGTCTTCTCCTAGGTAGTTCTTCATTTTCTTTTTCCTGGGGAAATGTCTCACAAAAGGATATTTAGCTAGTAAATCAAATCTCACATTCCCCTCAAACACATTTATCATAGCTTTGATAGTTCGTAGAAAAGGTCTACTGAGAATTATAGGGGCAATTGGATCCTCAAACATATCTACTATCACAAGATTAATTATGATAGGGCAATCATTAATTTGAACTATAACACCATGCTTAATGCCTCCTACCCGAGAAAAAGTAGAGTTAGATATATTCAAAATGATCTTGGTATTAGCCTAAGGAGCAAGACTAAGACTATCATAAACAGATTTGGGGATAGTGGAAACACTTGCCCCTAAACCACATAAGGCACTGAATTTACTCAATCATATCTCAATCGCTATAGTGGGATCAAAAGCATCCTCTTGCTTAGCTAGTAACTTGTAGAGCTTCTTCCTTTTATCATGAAGATCACGTACCTTGGCTCCACCTTTTTCAAGAAAAACATTATATGCTTGCTTATTATTTACCTTCGGTAGTGGATACTTCATGGAAATCATTTTCACAAAATCTGCAAAGGTATAATTGTACTCTGGCACATGGCTTGTGCCACTCACTTCAGCTTTCTCTTCGTTGCTTCTTACCATTTTAACTTCTTCAGGTTAGTCTCTAGTTTACCTGCAAACTTATCCAAAATTAGTGTTTGGCTCTCTGCTATTTTAGCCACTTGTGCTTCCATATTCTTGGATCTTCCTTCAAGTAGATGCGCATCATTTGTTAGTCCAACAACCTTACTGGTCAATTGACCAAGTAAGTTATCATGATTCTTCAAGATAATCTTGAAGTTCTCATTCTGCTTAGTTTGACTAGTAATAAAACTTTTAAGAGTTTCTTCAAGAGTATTTCTATTGCCACCATTAGCTCCATTAAAATTGTTGGACGCTAGTCCATTACTAGGATAAAAAGTCTAGGAGCATAGCCATTATTTTTCCAATTAGTATTGTAGGTATTACAAGCAATAAAATTTACATCACTAGTTTCTTCATCAGTGATGGAATTTATGTTTACCTCTTCTTTGCCTTTTATCGTGGACATAAGTTCATCAAGCTTGGCTGTCAACTATGTGCTACTTTTTTCAATGGCATTCAATTTTTTGGTGGTGGTTCTTTCCACATGCCATTAGGCATGGTTCTCTTGCATATCATCTAGTAGTTTCTTGACATCTTCTATGGGCTTTCCCATGATTGTTCTTCCTACAGCTGTATCAAGCATGGTTTTTGACATATGATTTAAGCCATTGTAAAACATATGAAGTATTAACCATTCCTCCATTCCATGATTGGGGCACTTTCTTATAGCTTCTTTCATTCTATCACGTGCAAGCGCTAGTGGTTCACGTTCCTCTTGCTTGAAACCTATAATCTGTGAACGTAATTCCAAAATCTTTGTAGGTGGACAATACTTGGATAAAAATTTACTCTAACAATAAGCCCAAGAAATAATACTGCCCTTAGGTAGAACAAGAAGCCATACCTTAGCTTTCCCATTCAAAGAGAAAGGGAATAGACGCAAATTAAGAGCTCCAGGATCATAATCCTTTATGCGTGTCATGTTGCACAATTCAGTGAAATTATGTAAGTCCAAACTGGCGTCCTCAGAAGCAGAGCCACAAAATTCATCATGTTGAACCGTGGAAACTAAGTTTCGTTTAATCTCATACTCAGCGTCTGCTACCTCAGGTTGTGTTATAGGTTCACGCATGAAGTTGTTGCTAGGTGTAGCAAAACTCCCAAGATTACGAGCCATGGTAATCCTGTGGTTTTTTAACTGACAAGACTTGCAACAAAACTAAAACTGAAACTAAAAACAGAAAAGTAAAGACAAAAACTTAAAATTAACTTTAACAAAAACTCTAAACACAAAGACTATGAATACTAAACTCCTCCCCGACAACGGCGCCAGAAAAAGGTCTTGATACCTCCTTTTATTGATCCGGTATTGTAACAGAAAAGAGTGGCCCGCACCTATTTCCCAGAGGTAACCCTGGGTTACCAAACCCACGAGAGGAAGATTCCCTTGAAGCGATGGTCTCTAGCAAGCTTTTGTCAAAGAGTCAAATCTAGCTTTTGACCGGATCAGCAAGCAAATAGTGATTCAAACACTTATAATAAAAAGATGTACGGGTATGAGGTCTTATGCTTACAACCTTGTATTTGCGCTAGGATCAAATAGGATATTAATTTGTGTGTTGGAAGTGACCCATTGAGATGTGCTTGTTATGGATCAAAGTGGGGGACGTGTCCAAATAACATCTTGACCGGCACTAGTCCTGCCTCAAGAATCAGTTGTCCTACCGCAGGCCCTATCCATCGAGCGGGGTTGCCTTGATAATTAAGATAATGAAATCAGACAAGACCTTTGGGCTTTTAATGACTACACCTCATTTCTCCCCAAGGATATGATCCATGTTACCGTACCGAACCTTACTATCACCAAAGTTTGGTATAAGACTTCATGGTCTCCTTGCTCCTAGCCTCACTGGTGCTCGTTCTACATGATCCTGGGTACTTGCAGAGATGAAGATGGCAGACAAGACAAGAGACATCTTCACAGAACAATTTTATTTCACACATACGGGACGCTATGTAAAATCTTTCATTGATCCCCTCAACAAATACCTTGGGTTGCAAGGCTCATGCCTCAACCCATACCTTACTGAACTACTCACACATGGAGATCGGATCACGGGAAGAAAACATTGAAGAACACAGCTTGAGATTGATTGATTGCAATATGTCTTACAATGGATGCCTTGTGTGATGCATGATTACAATGAACTAGATGGAAGAGCACTATGGCGGTGGTGGAGATGGCTATGGAGATGGCGGCGGCTAGGGTTTGCGGATGATGAAGAAGAGGTCTTGGCTGCTATGTTCGTCACTCTGGAGCTCACTCTATTGACATTTCCACGAGCGCTCTTCAATAAAAGTTGTTCAGGTGGACAAGCTGCATCGGAATCCATGCCAAACGGGTGCTCATACGGGTGCTCACGCCCGCATGGAACGCCGTCTTTTGTTCTGTTTTCTTAGGGGTGCCTCCTATTGAGTCTTCTTCCTCCATTCTTCTTCCCTTCCATTTCCACACGTGTGTTCCTCCCTTTTTATGCCATTTCCTATGGAAACACATCAAAGAGAGGACTTGTGGAATGCTTTGCATTCATTAGTCATTAGTGGCAATATTGGAGCGAATATCTCTTTTAAATGAAATATCTCGGTTTAAACCAAGGTGAAATGAGTGTAAAAATATCAGTCATCAGGGTCAAAAAGTATTCAGGAGACATAAAACCTGACCTCTAGCTCAGCAACTACCTAACATCTGTTGATCTAGAACAAGGTGACATCAGAAACGCCCTTCGCCATGTCCCGCTATGACTGTCAGGATTGACGCGGTCATGGCTGAACAGGCTCCCACCAAACTCCATCCATAGCTGGGCAGATTTCAAGCATGAGTTCCTCAACAACTTCGAGGGGACGTACCACCGGCCAGGGAGCCTGGCAGACCTCTACAACATAACGCAAGGAACAGAAGAACTGTTGCACGACTTCATCACCCGCTGACTCAGGAAGAAGAACACGGTACCAAATATCTCTAATGGCACAGCCATCAAAACACTGGTCAATGGAGCACTGGACCCCATGCTGAGACACAAGATCAGTAGGAAGAGGGCGCAATGACAACTGCCCGACGTGGCATCCCTCATGACAATAGCAAACATCTTCGACTGAGGCGAGGAGGTAGCCTGTGCTTGTCGTCACCACTAGCAACTAGAGGGGCCAGCAAGCGCACAAGGTAAGAAAGGCCGCACAACGCGTGTCCAGAACCACGGGCTCAAGCGAAAGGACAGACCATCGGTGGCAGCAACCGAGTAGGATCCCTATGCAAAAGGCAGCAAAAAACCCAAGTACGAATGCAAGCCAAAGCACGTGTCCCGCACATATGAGGCAATCATGAGCGGTCCATGCAAGTATCACAGCCATGGAGCATATAAGGCATTAAACTCCACACACGAGTGCCACCTCAACGAGCAGCTCACCCAAGAGAATAACACATGAGAAAGAGAGGGCTCTGACATCGAGGATGGTCGCAACGGACATACGACCTCCAAGAGACCTCCAAAAGGAGGCCGGAAGGACAGACCCGACACACATATGGTGACCATGATATTTCAAGGTCCGGAGTCCGAACGAGCTTAGGAACAAACATTGCAAGAGGTCTACGCCCTTGTCCCCGGAGTGCCACACTACTGCACTAGTCAAACCATACGATCTCCTTCATGCTCAATGACCACCCAGACTACATTCCCAACCCAGGAAGGAACGCCCTCATCATTGACCTTATAATTGGGGGCCGCCAGTTGTCCAAAGTACTCATGGATGGAGGCTCCGGACTAAACTTCATGTACGCAACAACATTCACTATAAAAAAGAGACACATCCGTGACATTATGGCCTGAACAAAAACTTTTTCTTTCATGGTTATGGCACTTCTATGACGATAATTGTGACAACACTACTACAGGTTGGTCCAAACGCGATGGTCCAATCAGAGACCCTTCGATGAAACTGTGTTCAATGCATTAATCAAAAACAGTGATGTAATAAAATCATCAAAAAAGATACAAAGCATTTGCGATGGCGGTGACATCATACATGATTCAGATTAGAGTTGCGTGTGCGATGTGTGGCAAACGGTTAATCCAGCAGAACTGTTTGCGATGAGGCAGAACAACAGAAATGGGTAGCCAGATGAGGGTGTTTGCGATATACGACATACAGTTCACTAGGATGAACTATGTCTGATTAGGCAACACAATAGAAAGGTCAGCCAGATCAAGGTGTGTGCGATGGAGGGCATACAGTTCACTCGGATGAACTGTTTGCGATGAGCCAAGACAACAGAAACAGTTCAACTCGAAGACCAATAATAACACAGACGATTGCTGCTAATAAGCCGTGTGATTTGCTCTATCTACAGAAGATAACATATATATATATAACCAAAATAAACATCCAATTACATAAGTGACTACACAGATCATTTGCACACACCTCAATAAACAATTGCATGCATTCTAAACTAGGAGAAATGATGGTGTAGTCATGTACTTCTTGTGACGCTCCTGCCACTGCTCTGTGGCTCGATCCCTCGTCTGGGGTAGGAAGAAGACACTTCCTCATGTCAACGATCTGCCTGTACATCTCGTAGCTTGTGTACGCGTCCTTGGCCGCGTACTTGACATGTTCTTCATCCCGTCTCTGATGCCAGACACTGTGCCAGGTGTTCTTGTCCTTCTTGCTCTCATCCTTCATCTTCATGTAGTAGCGGTCGATGATGGCCGAGCCAAGGTCAACTAGGGAGTTCTGTTTGTTGTTGTCACTGCCCCAGACCGTGTAGTGGTCATGGATGTTGACAAGATTCTGGCAGGTCAAGCCCAAAACCTTGAGCGCTTTTAGATCGTTGGTGGTGTCCACCGTAGCGAAACTATAGTCGGAGCTATTGATAAACCTGGAGAAACGCTCGCAAGGCCTTGTGGCCAGGTGGTAGTGGTAGATGAGGACGTCATGTTGCATGCACAATGGGGGAATGACAACCTTCTGATCGTGCCTGGCACGACCGCTGGTGAACTGAGGTCGAAGCTGACCACTTGGTACTTGTCCTTAGCAAGCAGCTGCTCCATTGTTTGGATGGAGCTCTCCACCAAGACCGGCTCATTCTTTTACACCACCAAGAGTGCCTTCCCCCTCACATGGGTGTCCACTACGTGATGCGTGGTGAACTGCCCCCCATTGTCGTCGTCGGCCGCTGGGAGCGCCATTGGAACCGTTGGATGTCCTCTCTGTATGTGTCGTCGTGGGTGAGCTTATTGTGTCGAGTGGCACAAGAGATGAAGGTAAATGGCCACAGGAATAAATGCGGGCCGATCGGCCTGGATTCTCGGCGCGTCCGCATGGCAGTTTTTGCCGCGGGTAACTGCATCGTGGCGCCGTGCCCGGCGCAACCGCATGCATAATGGCAGCACGAACGTACGTGATCGTGCGCTGGCCAAAACACTGGCAGCGCGCATGGAGGGAGAAGGGCAGAGCGCCCGGAGGGACGCGAGCAGAGCGCGTTGCGGCCGCCTCAACCGCGAGAAACCACATGCATAGAGTAGGTGAACACGCAGGGAATGGTCGTCTACAAGCCGGCCGGCAGTTGCGACGCTGCGTAGAGAGCGGCCGTGTGCTACTACCTCCGTCCTAGTGTATTAGGCCCCTTTATATTCTGTGCCATATTTTGACCTTAAATTTAACTAACAAAATGTTAATGCATGTTATAAAAATTATATAATTGGAAACTATGTTCAAATACGAATCCAACGATATAATCTTTGGTGACATGCATTCGTATTTTATTAGTTAAATCTCCAGTCAAAATTTGGCACAAAAATACAAAGCCGACTTATAAACCGGGACGGGGGTAGTAGGTAATTAAATCGCAAACTTTTTTTATTAACCGTATGTGTACGTGTCCTTTCATCATCCTCTCGCACGTCTTGTCACCCCGCTGCCACAGACGGCTTCGAGCCCAAGCTTGAGCAGCGTGCGGGGGCGTTCTGTTGGTCAAACGGTGGCTCAAAGTGGCGCCAATGATTCATCGGTGAGCCCGTTCCCGCGCAAGCTTCCCGCCTGGCACAGTGAAATCCCCCAAAATCAAAATGCTTACTGGCCTGCTATATAAACCCTCACGGCTGGCGAGTCCTGCGTCGCATTTTCCCCTTCCTCCCTGTAGCTTATCTCGCCTTCTTCTCCCACAATCGCCAAAGGCACCGGTCTGCCGTCGTCACTCAGCCACTCCGCCGTCATCAGAGGATGGCTCCAACTGGGAGGCTACACCGTGACGGCGGTGCAATCCACGGTGTAGTGTAGTGCGCTTGGCGTCCCTGTTAGGTGTGCGCGGAACACCCACCACACGCTCCGTCGCCGCTGCCCGTCAGTAGCTGTTGCTGGCCGCTGTTGCTGCCACCCCACAGTCTGCCGCCGTGGCTGCCACACCACCGTCGAAAGCCAGGGCCATCGCCAGCTCCGCCGCCGCGGCCCGAAGGCGGGAGGTGGCCGTCGTGGCTGCCACCCCACTGTCGGCCACCATGGCTATCACCCGCTCCTCCACCGCGGCCCAAAGGCGGGAGGTGGTGGTCGTGGCCGCCACCCCATCGTCGGCCGCCATGGCTGCTAGCCCACCGTCGACCACCGGGGTCATCACCCGCTCCACCACCGCCGCCCAAAGGTGGGAGGCGGAGGTGGAGGCCCGCACATGCGTCAGCGACCTTGCACGCTACATTGAGTTCCCGCGGGAGGAGGAGGAGCACCTCTTCAAGCACGCAAAGAGCCTTACCACCGCCGTGGCCGCAGCACACGCCACCGCAGAAGCGAGGAATCAGGAGATCTACGAGGAGTCCCGCTGCTTCAAGAGGGGTCGTTTGGAGCGGCAGAGGGCGTTCGAGGTGAGCGTCGCTGAAGGTGCAGCAACGGCAGAGGGCACCGTATTGCAGTTGTCCAGCTCGTCGGTAGGCTCCTCCTCCTCTACCTCTTACTGAGCGCACTTGGTAGAGGAGAGGCAACCAGAAGTAGTGCAAAGCCCCTCCGTAGTAGTAGTATTTAGGGGCTATTTTGTTTAGTTCATCTGACTATATATGTGGTTGAACTATACTACGTACTTAAAATTAGCTAGTATATATAGTTGAACTAGCTATTTCAGTACGTGGTTGGCAACAATTGGCGAAAAGTTTGGTTGGTTCAGCTGACAAGTTGAACTGTTTGTATAAAGAACGACTGCTTAATCTATGAATGAAATCTATGCTTACTGAATTTCAGTTGCAAAATTAGATAGTGCTAGTGATTTTTAGCTGCATATTTTGGCAAATGGTAGGGTTACAAGGTTAACAAAGGGCAATGTTACTAGATCAACAAATGTCAATCATTCCAGTTTGACAAATGGCAATATACCTAATATGACATATGCAAATCTGTCAAATTGTCTGTATGTGGTTGCACACGGATTATCCGAAAAAACCGTTTGCGTTGAAGGGATGTACAAATCCTGCGTGCCAGATTTTCTCTTGGCTTTGCGGCGAAGTCTCGCTTTGCATACCATATTCAATCTGAACCGTTTGCGTTGAAGAGATGCACAAATCCTGCGCGGCGAATTCTCCCTTGGCTTACTAGGGAAGACCATAGCTCTCACTTTGCATACGGGTGTTCTATCTAAAACGTTTGCGATGAAGAGCTGCACAAATCCTGCTTGGCACATTTTGCCTTGGCTTACTGGGGAAGCTGTCTGTTTGCATACGGGTGTTCTATCTAAAATGTTTGAGATCAAGAGCTGCACAAATCCTGCTCGGCACATTTTCCATTGGCTTCCTGGGGAAGCTGTCGGTTTGCGTACGGGTGTTCTATCTAAAACATTTGCGATGAGTGTTTTATATTTAAAAACCATTGACATTTTCTTAAAGAAAATGTTTGATAAGTCTGTACATTCAGAGAGAAAAACGCAAGTTTGTTCAAACCATATCTTTCATTCAGTCACACTACGAATTTATATTCATATGATCGGGAGACAGTATTAAACCCAAAAAAACTAATTCCGGCGGCGGCGGAGGCGGCATGCCTCGCCGGCGTTGTCGTTATCGTCCTCCGGGACACCGTTGTTGAAGTCTACAAGGTAGCACAGAATGTTCTTCACTTGGAAATCAAACATCATGTCGTCGTGCAATCGACGGGCGGGGCGCGGGAGGATGGCAACTCGTGGTGCTGCGAGGTACCGGTCGACGGCGGCGTCCCGTGCCGCTGAGGTGGGCGCACGCACGGGCACGGGCATGGCGGGTGCAGGCAAACGCACGGGGACCGGCGCCGCGGTGGGAGCAGGGGCGCGCACGGGCATGGGCATGGGCACTGGCGCTGGCATGTACACTAGCTCGCGCGGGTCCACGGAGACCTCGCTGACGCCTGTGGCTTCCAACTCTGCGATAGTGCTACGGGGATGGTCGCTGGCGCGGGTGCAGGGATGGGAGCTAGGTCGGGCGCGGGGGCAGCAATCTCCGCGGCTAGCTCATTCAGGGCCAAGTCCATGAGGCCCCATTCCTCCTTATTTTCTATCTTGTCCGGCTCGGAGTCGACATTACCAAACTGGAAGACTAGTGGCAGATGATCCGTCTGTGCTATGGTGTCGGTGGAGGTCTGTGGGAGGGGAATGGGAGTCGAACAGTAAGGTCGCCCGTATTAAACAGTGGCTCGGGCGCCATTAATGGAGAGGATGCGAGCAAGGCGGGTGGCCATGAAAGTCAAAGGGCTCGCTTCCCAGTGAGCCTACGTAGCGTACAACGCGCACGCTTCCCGGTGAGCCTGTGCATTGGAGGACATCTTCCGTGCCTCTCGGTCAGCCTGCGCAGTGGACTGCGCTCGCACGCCTCCTGTTCAGTCAAGTAGCTGTCCGCACGGCACCTCCTAGCCAATAAAAGAGTGACGTGTGGCGTCACGTGAATGGTTAACAGAATGCACATGATTTAAATTATACAAAATGTTTGAGATGTTAAAGTGGCAACTATTTGTTTCAAAATGCCTTTGTTGGTTGTTATTTGAATTCACCTTCTCTCAAAATGGACACGAAAAATACCACAACATGTTGGGTGCTATTCCATGATAGCATGCCAAGTTTCATGAATTTTAGACAAGTTTTGGATTTACTAAAATTTAAAAACAAAGTATCTCAACGTTTTGCCGGCAATCAACAGTGCCCTGGTGTTTGAAATTCATTCCCATTTCTTGCATGGGACCTAAGCATGCACCCAAGGACACACATTTGATATGTCAACCCATTTTTCTGTACTGGAGTAAGTGCATGTTGTTCAAATTTGAATTGTGCCCATAAAATGCCTAGAAAACTCAGTTAATGTATAAAAATGTCCAAACGAACCCCAAAATTGCAAATTTTTACACGACACTCCTGTGGCTCTATGTTACCACTAGGAAAAAATTTGAAAACAGGAAGAGGCAACGAATATCGTTTCATCCAACAAGGAGGCACATTCCCTACTGGAACCATGAGGCTTGTTGTTAGAAGCTCTGGTATGTGAGAAGTTTATACCCACATCTGCCCCAAATGGGACAAATTTTTTACCACACCATGTTGATGCCGTTCCATGATAGCATGCCAAGTTTCATGAATTTCAGACGAGTTTTGGATTTAATAGAATTAAAAAACCATGTATCTCAATGTTTTTGGCCGAGCGACGGTGGCAAGATGTTTGACATTCATTCCCATTTCTTGCATGGGACCTAAGCATGCAACCGAGGACACATATTTGATTTTTCAACCAACACTGGTACAGCGAGGTGCTATACAAACGGTTTTTAACCCCTTTCCACGACGGCGTTCGGAACCATCGCCAAGTGAGTGACTGCGATAGGGGCGTCCTTCCCACACTAACCAGAAACCATCGGGGATTGGGAGCCTCGATGCATATATCGTACTCCCTACTTGTTTGTGCTCGCATTGCCATCGCAGTTGGTATTCTGTGGTGCTACGTTTACGATGCGCAATCCATCACAAATAGTTCACGATTGTAGAAGTTGACAATCACACACATTTACTTTTCCTCGACTGTGTGCGATTCGATGTAAGAGCACACACAGTTGTCACTATAAAACTATATGCGAAGCTTGAATACATCCCACATGATTCATCCGTCGTACCCTGATACGTCTCCAACGTATCTATAATTTTTTATTGTTCCATGCTATTATATTATCCATCTAGGATGTTTTATATGCATTTATATGCTATTTTATATGATTTTTGGGACTAACCTATTAACCTAGATCCCAGTGCCAGTTTCTAATTTTTCCTTGTTTTTGAGTTTCGCAGAAAAGGAATATCAAACGGAGTCCAATTGGCCTAAAAATTTACGGAGAATATTTTTGGAAAATATGAATAATACTGGAATGAAAAGATATCGGACAGGAGTCCCGAGGCCACCACAAGGGTGGAGGGCGCGCCCCCCGTCCTTGTCGTCGCCTCGTGGGCCCCCTTGACTTGTCCCCGACTCCAACACCACTTATAAATCCCAAAAACCTCAGAACAAAACCTAGATCGGGAGTTCCGCCGCCGCAAGCGTCTGTAGCCACCAAAAACCAATCGAGACCATGTTCCGGCACCCTGCCGAAGGGGGAAATCATCACCGGTGGCCATCTTCATCATCCCGGCGGTCTCCATGATGAGGAGGGAGTAGTTCACCCTCGGGGCTGAGGGTATGTACCAGTAGCTATGTGTTTGATCTCTCTCTCTCGTGTTCTTGATTTGGCACGATCTTGATGTACCGCGAGCTTTGCTATTATAGTTGGATCTTATGATGTTTCTCCCCTCTACCTTCTTGTAAAGGATTGAGTTTTCCCTTTGAAGTTATCTTATCGGATTGAGTCTTTAAGGTTTTGAGAACAC
Source organism: Thinopyrum elongatum (assembly GCA_011799875.1). NCBI lineage: Eukaryota > Viridiplantae > Streptophyta > Magnoliopsida > Poales > Poaceae > Thinopyrum > Thinopyrum elongatum. Next base: position 358,746,816 of record CM022300.1, on the reverse strand, counting down.
TTGATGTATGTCTTGCATGTGCTTATCTGTGGTGACAATGGGATATTCACGTGATCCACTTGATGTATGTTTTGGTGATCAACTTGCGGGTTCTGTGACCTTGTGAACTTATGCATACGGTTGGCACAAGTTTTCGTCTTGACTCTCCAGTAGAAACTTTGGGGCACTCTTTGAAGTTCTTTGTGTTGGTTTGAATAGATGAATCTGAGATTGTGTGATGCATATCATATAATCAAACCCGCAGATACTTGTGGTGACATTGGAGTATCTAGGTGACATTATGGTTTTGGTTGATGTGTGTCTTAAGGTGTTATTTTGGTATGAACTCTAGGGCTGTTTGTGACACTTATAGGAATAGCCCAATAGATCGATCAGAAAGAATAACTTTGATGTGGTTTCGTACCCTACAATAATCTCTTTGTTTATTCTCCGCTATTAGTGACTTTGGAGTGACTCTTTGTTTCACGTTGAGGGATTGTTATATGATCTAATTATGTTATTATTCTTGAGAGAACTTGCACTAGTGAAAGTATGAACCCTAGGCTTTGTTTCCAAGCATTGCAATACCGTTTTCGCTCACTTCTGTTACTAGTTACCTTGCTGTTTTTATATTTTCAGATTACAAAAACCTATATCTACCATCCATATTGCACTTGTATCACCATCTCTTCGTCGAACTAGTGCACCTATACAATTTATCATTGTATTGGGTGTGTTGGGGACACAAGAGACTCTTTGTTATTTGGTTGCAGGGTTGTTTGAGAGAGACCATCTTCATCCTACGCCTCCCACGGATTGATAAACCTTAGGTCATCCACTTGAGGGAAATTTGCTACTGTCCTACAAAACTCTGCACTTGGAGGCCCAACAACATCTACAAGGATAAGGTTGCGTAGTAGACATCAAGCTCTTTTCTGGCGCCGTTGCGGGGGAGGTGAGTGCTTGAAGGTATATCTTTAGATCTTGCAATAGAATCTTTTAGTTTCTTGTTTTATCACTAGTTTAGTCTATAAAAGAAAATTACAAAAAAATGGAATTGATGTTGCCTCATATGCTTCATCTTTTTAATGTCTTTCATGAAAATGATGGAAAGGAAAATTGTGCTCAAGTGTTAGAAGAAGAAGTCTATAAAATGTTTGGCACTAAATCTTTGAATGATGAGCATGATTGCAATGTTGTTAGTATGAATTCTTTGAATATCCATAGTACTAATGATGATTGCCCTAGTCATGATAAAAATGTTTCTTATCAGCATGTCAATTTTTGTGGAGTGCATAGAGTTTGCAATTACACACCAAAAAGGGAAGATAGATTTTGCAAGAGGCATAAGTATTTACAAACTAAATGGTTGCAAGAGAGGCTAGATGTTTGTGCTGAAAGATTTAATTTTTCTTGCCATCCTTGTGAACTTTGCAATGAACGTGGTCATTTTAATTTCCAATGTGAATTATTTCATGATCGAATTGTGTCCAAAAATTGTGATAACCTCATTACCTTTGAGCATCATAATGAACTTAGTCTATTTTTGGGGTATGAAGAAATGAAACATAAAACTAACGATGTTCCAGATTGGGTTCTCATGAAAATAATTGATTTTGATCTAAATGAAATTTATATGTATTGTGCGGTGAATTGCATTGAGAATCCTTATATTGCCAATTACTTGAAGACAAGAAAACAAATAGAAGATGAAGAGAATACTAATGAAGGGGAAGAGGTTTCCCAACATCCTCCTATTTTTTCTTATGATGAATCAGGTAACGAGAAGGAGCTTTTTATTCAACCAATCTCATCAATAAAGAGCTCCAAAAAGGTGATTAAACCCACACATGATGTGGAGAAGAAAAAAGAAAAGACGGAGAAGCAAAGGTAAAAAGGTATCCCTCCCAAATGATGTTGCTCTTGTTATTGTTATGCCTATTACTCATTGTGATGATAATAATTGCTATACTATTGGTGCTATTCATACTATTAATGATGAAAGTGATTATGCTTATGATATGAAAAGGCACAAGCTTGGGGATGCTATGTTTGATGATAATGACATGCTTGAGGATTTATTTGCAGTAATTAATGTTTGTCCCAAGCTTGGGGATGCTATGTTTAGTGAAGATGATATTTTTAGTCCCGCAAGTTTTGATGTGCAAATTAATCATGATGATAGCATGCCTCCTATTTACGATGAGTATATTGATGAAAGTGGATTTGGAGAGGTCATGACTTTATTTAGTAATGATTCCACTATTTCGGAAGAGGTTTCAATTGACTATGATGAGAACAAAGTTGCTACTTATGATGATTATTGTGAGGATACTTATGTTATAAAAATTAGTGATAATTATTGTCATAATTTTGAATATCCTTTTACTGAACATTACTCTTTTAATGAGGAAACAATTTATAGTATTCAAGTTTCATATGATGCTCCCACTACTATTCATGAGAAAACATTTGCTTATGTGGAGAGTAATAGAATTTCTATGCTTGTGGCTCATGAAAAGAATGCTTTATGCGATGGTTACATTACTGAATTCATTCATGATACTACTGAAAATTATTATGAGGGAGGAATATATGCTTGTAGGAATTGCAATAATATCAAGTTTCCTCTCTATGTGCTTAAAATCTTGAAGTTTTGCTTGTTTTACCTTCCTATGCTAGTTGATTCTTGTTCACATAAATTATTTTCTCACAAAATCCCTATGCATAGGAAATGGGTTAGACTTAAATGTGCTAGTCATATCCTTCATGATGCTCTCTTCGTGTTTCAATTCTTATCTTTTATGTGAGCATCATTGAAATCATCATGCCTAGCTAGAAAGGCATTAAAGAAAAGCGCTTGTTGGGAGACAATCCAACATTTACCCCTACTGTTTTTTTGTGTTCACATGATTATGTTACTGTATTAATCATGTTTTATAGCTTTTGTTTCAATAAAGTGCCAAGTAAAGCCTTTGGGATAGTGTGGATGATAGTTGACTTGATTCCGTGCAAAAACAGAAACTTTTGCGCCCAGTCCAGGAATTTCTAATATTCACTGGAATGTGATTTTGATCTGAATTTTTTACACAAGATTTATATACAAATTTTATACGTTGTCCTAAGTTTTCAGAATTTTTGGAGTTACAGAGGTACGGAAAGTTTCCCGATTACTACAGACTGTTCTGTTTTTGATAAATTCTGTTTTCATTGTGTTGTTTGCTTATTTTAATGAATCTATGGGTGGTATTGGCGGGTATGAACCATGGAGAAGTTGGAATACAGTAGATATAACACCAATATGAATTTATAATGAGTTCACAACAGTACCTAAGTGGTGATTTATTTTCTTATACTAACGGAGCTCATAAGATTTTCTGTTGTGTTTTGTGTTGTGAAGTTTTCAAGTTTTGGGTGAAGTTTCGATGGACTACGGAATAAAAAGTGGCAAGAGCCTAAGCTTGGGGATTCCCAAGTCACCCCAAGGTAATATTCAAGGAATACCCAAGCAACTAAGCTTGGGGATGCCCCGGATGGCATCCCCTCTTTCGTCTTCGTTCATCGGTAACCTTACTTGGAGCTATATTTTTATTCACCACATGATATGTGTTTTGCTTGGAGCATCATTTTATTTTATTTTGCTTGCTGTTTGAATAATATCCCAAGATCTGAAATTCTTAAATGTTAGAGAGTCTTCACATAGTTACATAATTATTCGACTACTCATTGATCTTCATTTATATCTTTTGGAGTAGTTTGTCAGTTTCTCTAGTGCTTCACTTATATCTTTTTAGAGCACGACGGTGGTTTTATTTTGAAGAAATTGATGAACTCTCATGCTTCACTTATATCATTTTAAGAGTCTCTAAACAGCATGTTAATTTGCTTAGGTTATGAATTTAGTCCTAATATGACGGGCATCCAAGAGGGATATAATAAAAACTTTCGTATAAAGTGCATTGAATACTATGAGAAGTTTGATTCCTTATGATTGTTTTGAGATATAGAGATGGTAATATTAGAATCATGCTAGTGAGTAATTGTGAATTTGAGAAATACTTGTGTTAAAGTTTGTGATTCCCGTAGCATGCACGTATGGTGAACCGTTATGTGATGAAGTCGGAGCATGATTTATTGATTGATTGTCTTCCTTATGAGTGGCGGTCGGGGACGAGCGATGGTCTTTTCCTACCAATCTATCCCCCTAGGAGCATGCACGTAGTACTTCATTTCGATAACTAATAGATTTTTGCAATAAGTATGTGAGTTCTTTATGACTAATGTTGAGTCCATGGATTATACGCACTCTCACCCTTCCACCATTGCTAGCCTCTCAACTACCGCGCAACTTTCGCCGGTGCATTACACCCACCATATACCTTCCTCAAAACAGACACCATACCTACCTATTATGGCATTTCCATAGCCATTCCGAGATATATTGCCATGCAACTTCCACCGTTCCGTTTATTATGACACGCTTCATCATTGTCGTATTGCTTTGCATGATCATGTAGTTGACATCGTATTTGTGGCAAAGCCACTGTTCATATTTTCTATACATGTCACTCTTGATCATTGCACATCCCGGTACACCGCCGGAGGCCTTCACATAGAGTCATATCTTTTGTTCTAGTATCGAGTTGTAATATTGAGTTGTAAGTAAATAAAAGTGTGATGATCATCATTATTAGAGCATTGTCCCAGTGAGGAAAGGATGATGGAGACTATGATTCCCCCACAAGTCGGGATGAGACTCCGGACGAAAAAAAAGAGGCAAAAAAAAGAGAAGGCCCAAAAAAAGAAAAAAATGAGAGAAAAAGAGAGAAGGGGCAATGCTACTATCCTTTTAGCACACTTGTGCTTCAAAGTAGCACCATGATCTTCATGATAGAGAGTCTCCTATGTTGTCATTTTCATATACTAGTGGGAATTTTTCATTATAGAACTTGGCTTGTATATTCCAATGATGGGCTTCCTCAAATTACCCTAGCTCTTCGTGAGCAAGCGAGTTGGATGCACACCCACTTAGTTTCTTTTTGAGCTTTCATAAACTTATAGCTCTAGTGCATCCGTTGCATGGCAATCCCTACTCACTCACATTGATATCTATTGATGGGCATCTCCATAGCCCGTTGATACGCCTAGTTGATGTGAGACTATCTCCTTCTTTTTGTCTTCTCCACAACCACCATATTCTATTCCACCCATAGTGCTATGTCCACGGCTCACGCTCATGTATTGCGTGAAAGTTGAAAAAGTTTGAGAACATCAAAAGTATGAAACAATTGCTTGGCTTGTCATCGGGGTTGTGCATGATTTGAATATTTTGTGTGATGAAGATGGAGCATAGCCAGACTATATGATTTTGTAGGGATAAGCTTTCTTTGGCCATGTTATTTTGAGAATACATAATTGCCTTGTTAGTATGCTTGAAGTATTATTGTTTCTATGTCAATATTAAACTTCTGTTTTGAATCTTACGGATCTGAACATTCATGCCACAATAAAGAAAATTAGATGGATAAATATGTTACGTAGCATTCCACATCAAAAATTCTGTTTTTATCATTTACCTACTCGAGGACGAGCAGGAATTAAGCTTGGGGATGCTTGATACGTCTCCAACGTATCTATAATTTTTTATTGTTCCATGCTATTATATTATCCATCTTGGATGTTTTATATGCATTTATATGCTATTTTATATGATTTTTGGGACTAACCTATTAACCTAGAGCCCAGTGCCAGTTTCTATTTTTTCCTTGTTTTTGAGTTTCGCAGAAAAGGAATATCAAACGGAGTCCAATTGGCCTGAAAATTTACGGAGATTATTTTTGGAAAATATGAATAATACTGGAACGAAAAGATATCGGAGAGGAGTCCCGAGGCCACCACAAGGGTGGAGGGCGCGCACCCCCCCTAGGGCGTGCCCCCCGTCCATGTCGTCGCCTCGTGGGCCCCCTTGACTTGTCCCCGACTCCAACACCTCTTATAAATGCCAAAAACCTCAAAACAAAACCTAGATCGGGAGTTCCGCCGCCGCAAGCCTCTGTAGCCACCAAAAACCAATCGGGACCCTGTTCCGGCACCTTGCCGGAGGGGGAAATCATCACCGGTGGCCATCTTCATCATCCCGACGGCCTCCATGACGAGGAGGGAGTAGTTCACCATCGGGGCTAAGGGTATGTACCAGTAGCTATGTGTTTGATCTCTCTCTCGTGTTCTTGATTTGGCACGATCTTGATGTACCGCGAGCTTTGCTATTATAGTTGGATCTTATGATGTTTCTCCCCTCTACCTTCTTGTAATGGATTGAGTTTTCCCTTTGAAGTTATGTTATCGGATTGAGTCTTTAAGGATTTGAGAACTCTTGATGTATGTCTTGCATGTGCTTATCTGTGGTGACAATGGGATATTCACGTGATCCACTTGATGTATGTTTTGGTGATCAACTTGCGGGTTCTATGACCTTGTGAACTTATGTATAGGGGTTGGCACACGTTTTCGTCTTGACTCTTCGGTAGAAACTTTGGGGTACTCTTTGAAGTTCTTTGTGTTGGTTTGAATAGATGAATCTGAGATTGTGTGATGCATATCGTATAATCAAACCTGCGGATACTTGTGGTGACATTAGGGTTTGGGTTGAAGTGTGTCTTAAGGTGTTATTTTAGTATGAACTCTAGGGCTGTTTGTGACACTTATAGGAATAGCCCAATAGATCGATCAGAAAGAATAACTTTGAGGTGGTTTCGTACCCTACAATAATATCTTCGTTTATTCTCCACTATTAGTGACTTTGGAGTGACTCTTTGTTGCACGTTGAGGGATTGTTATATGATCTAATTATGTTATTATTCTTGAGAGAACTTGCACTGGTGAAAGTATGAACCCTAGGCCTTGTTTCCAAGCATTGCAATACCGTTTTTGCTCACTTTTGTTACTAGTTACCTTGCTGTTTTTATATTTTCAGATTACAAAAACCTATATCTACCAACCATATTGCACTTGTATCACCATCTCTTTGCCGAACTAGTGCACCTATACAATTTATCATTGTATTGGGTGTGTTGGGGATAAAAGAGACTCTTTGTTATTTGGTTGCAGGGTTGTTTGAGAGAGACCATCTTCATCCTATGCCTCCCATGGATTGATAAACCTTAGGTCATCCACTTGAGGGAAATTTGCTACTGTCCTACAAAACTCTGCACTTGGAGGCCCAACAATGTCTACAAGGATAAGGTTGCGTAGTAGACATCATACCCGCGTCGGATGATCGACCTATCGCACGCGTTCTTCTATGACCAAACGTTTGCGATGCGCACAACATCACAAACAATCCATAATTTTGAAGCGTGTGTGATAAGGTGACTATCGCAAACATTTAATAAGAAAGAACTGTGTGCGATGCTGTTGTTAATCGCACACATTTTTTCTTGGTTGATCGTGTGTGAAGTGGAGATTGATCGCACACGTAGTGGATCCTAGAAACGTGTCTGATCTCCACGTTTATCGCAGACGTTTCACTTTCGCAAACCATGTGCAGTGTAATCCCTAATTAATCCCTAATTATCCCTAATTTAAAAATCACATGTTTTGAATTTGAAAGTAGGCAATCACTTATTCCGTATCCAACCATGTTTATTACAAATATAGGTTCAACCACGAATGCATAATTCGATGCACGGGTACATATACTGAAGAACTACAGAAGCACCAAGTAAAGAATGATGAACCACAGTTGTACTAAAGGCTGTAAAGAGAGAGGCGAAAGACATTCTGGTTGCTGGAGAAGGTGAAGCGGAATACCCATATTGTGCCCTCCTCCATGCGTAATGCACGCACGACTCTATGCCAACCCCTTGTGATGGTTGCCCGTCCATCCTTCACTGTCTTCATTACGACTTCTTGATGCTCATTGTAGTCTGGATGAAATACTTTAACCTTCATTGTGTTTCCACCAATCATGTACTTTGCGAGGTAATCTTGAGTGAACTACTTCGGGAACCACTGCGAACGAAAAAGATTTAGACATTGTTGTCTAACAACTCATTATGGGCAGTAAAAAGAGAAGGCTACAGAGTTTGTAGTTACCATCCTATAGCTCACTGTTGTGTTGGATAGAGCATAAACAAATAATTTGCTTACCACCATTCGTATCTTTTTGCTAATAATCCTTTTCAGTTTCCTCACTTGATGCTTGTTCATGAATATCTCATTGCCCCATACGCAAAAAGGGTCAATGCATGGATCCTTGCCAAGGGCATATGTACCTACAAGCAACAAGTCAATATTAGAAGCTAACAAGTGTCCAGGCCTGGATCTATATGCACTACATTATGGAACGACGGGGGGAGTACAAGCCGAGGGATGAAACTAACCTCGGCGGAAAATGGTGGCTACTCCCGTTGTTGTCCTCCATAAGTAGTGGAAAGGCATGATAAGTGCAGCAACCTTAACATCAAACAAATATAGCAAAGGTAAACAACATCATCTCAAAATGATAGCTTGAATGTGTTGGTTTCAGCATGCTGTTAAAGCAGATATAAAATGGAAGGCAATGTTGCCGACAACTGGCTTAGCAGCCATCAAATATTGCAATTCAAACTGGTATTGTTGAAAATGAATAGAACATAGGTAATGCTTAAACATCACACTCGATAAATGTGTAAAACTGAAATAGAGGGCATGTGTTAACTACACCAGGCATAACTGGAACCAAATATAGCCGTTCAAACTGGTATTGATGTAGTCGAGCGGCACAGTTCCGACTTGCACATAATGAACATCACATTGTGAATGACTGAAATAAACAAGGCATAAATTATCAGTATAACAACCAAATATAGCCATTGAAAACTGGACAGAGTCTCACTGCAACCAACCTAACATGCAAATAGAGATAAACAGGGCATATGCTTGAAAACTGGACAAATGCTCACTGCAACCAACCTAACAAGCAAATACAGATAAACAAGGCATCTGCTTGAAAACTGGACAAATGCTCACTGCAACCAACCTAACAACCAAATACAGATAAACAAGGCATCTTCTTGATAACTGGACAAATGCTCACTTCAACCAACCTAAGAACCAAATACATATAAACAAGGCATCTACTCGTTAACTAGAAAAATGCTCACTGCAACCAACCTAACAACCAAATACAGATAAACAAGGCATCTACTCACTATAAACAACCAAATATAGCCATTCGTGAAACTGAAGTGGACAATTCATACTTAAACATCACATAGCCCTATTGAACAATACATTTTTGCATAACTAAAATAATTAAACACGGCACAGTTAAAGCACCGCACGGCAAATGCTACTACAACAAAGGGTACGGGTTGGCAAGCTAGAAAAGGTAAGATTTGCTGATAGGATATTGCCTCACATGTCATGGACGGGATCCTTCCAGTTGGAAGAGCACAGACCCATGGTGCGCTCTCTGATGTCACAGATGGGCTATTTCACCTTGGAAGAACCTTTGTGGGTGCCCTCCTCATGGTCGTGGTCGTGGTCGATGAGATCTGAATTGGCAATTGAGGATCCCAAGCCGTCGCCGTAGAACGTGTCCTTCAGAAATGACAAAATGGGCTCGATGGGGTACAAGGATCGCAAATCCTTGATCGCTTGGCGAAGGAGATCAATGGCAGGGCCATCAAAGAGATCGACGGCGGTTGAACCAGAGGGGTTGGGGATGGACCACTTAACCTGTGACATGGCCCGCGTGAAGCCATCGCTGTCGACGAGCTTAATGTCGTAGTCAGCTTTCCCGAGATACTGTAATACACTAGCCCGCTGACATGAAGCCTTCGGCATGGCAACGTAGTCAACGTCTTCGCTGGCTTCTGTGGTGACGTGTTGCTCCGGGATCGACAGGTCGGGGCGAACGGCGGCCAACTCGCCAACGTCCGTCGGAGAGGCCATGATAAACCTCTTCTAGGCCGAACGCTCGTCGGGCTCCCCGGAATACGTGGTCGAGCTTAGGCTGTGACATTCTGGAGCAGGGGATGTGGATCTGGTGGGGAGGGACACTGCAGGCCTCATCTAAAAACTCAGGGGAGTGGGGCGACGGTATGGGAATCACTGGGTAACCTGAACTTTATTATCTAAGCTAGGAGGAACGGGCAGACCGGCAGGGGTTGGCGACGGCGCCTGCAGCGCCGGCAGCTGCCGCGAGCTAGGGTACGAGGGGGGAGGGGGCTGGGTGGGGGGACTGTGGAGGGGGGTGGTGTTTGAGGATACGCCGCGGCTACTGAAAACTTTAGTAATGGTGGGTGGAGATGGTGGTGGACGAGGGAGGCCGATGGTTCAAATGCCTCGGCTACTGCAATTTTTCTATAAGGTCGGTGCTGGAGGAGTGTGGGCGACGGTTGAAGTACGGCGGCTACTAAAATTTGGGTAAAGGAATTGATGCAGGGCGGGAGTGCCCAAGATCGCGCACGGTCCAATAAGAATATGCATGTATGATAATAAGGAAAAGTGGCGGAACCACCGATTTTTGCAACGCTCAAGGCGGGTAGTTTTATTTTATATTTCTAGCTAGCTGGTCTATTGCACACGGTTCATCCTAATTTCTAAATAAATTACCCACCTTTAGCTTGCGCAGGTGGTGATTTTACAGCGCACTTGCATCGCACATGATTAAGCTAGTACCTCCACCCTTTGCTCGCGCTTGCGCAGTCGTGGTGATTTTACAGCGCACTTGCATCGCACACGGTTGAGCCAGTACCTCCACCTTTGCTCGCGCTTGCGTAGTCGTGGTGATTCACAGCACACTTGCATCGCACACGGTAAAGATATTATACCCATGTCCGTTGAGCGTCATCAGAGTCTTTGCAGCAAAAAAAACGTTAGAGAGGGTCAGAAGACAGCCACACCAGCATGTGGCCCAAATATATATGAATGAAAAGGGTGGTCTGTGATGGTCAAAATTCCAATGCACAACTTTGACCGTGCGGGCCCATGGTTGGGCATGTCATCGAAGATCGACGAGAGGGGCCAGAAGTCAAGAACCACCAGGAAGTGGCCAAATATATGTAGGAATATTGGGTGTGATGTTTAAAAGTTTAAATACATAATGCACAACTTTGGTGGCACCTGCCTCGCAAACCCGAAAGCACCCTTGGATATATCTATAATGACATAATGTCGTAGCTAGCTAGGGTGCTTGACCCACCACCTCCCACTTCGTGTCAGCGGGGCGGATGCACATAATGATACTTTGGTCATACATGCATGTCGCCATGACCTACCATAAGACAGACCAGTGAATCTATCGTTTGGTCTAATGACAACTGTTGTTGTCGATAAACCGCTTGGGCCAATAGATTGAACCATCATAAAAATCTCATGAGAGGGACCACAAAACCAGCACCTCTTGCATGCGGCCCAAAATGATGTACGTTGGAAGGAGTGATGTGTGTTTTCAATATAGAATAATGTACAATTTAGATGTGGTGCCTACCTCTCGATATAGACAACAACCATGAAGGCCAGGTAGTTAAGGACGAGATATGCAGGGTACGATGTAGGTCGAACCCAGCAATCTGAGCATGTGGGAGGGAATCCTGACAATGCATGAGCTCGAGCTTTGGTTGAACGACATGTGACGGTGATCGGGACTAACATGAACTAGGAGGAATCCATTCATGGCCAACACATACCCCTCGTTATCAGTCAAAGGGATGATATATATACACTCGAGGAGCCCACAGATATGCACGTCGTCACAAAAAACCGCACAAGGGAGACATGGTCGATTAGAAGACCCCGTATACACTGCATGCGGCCCGAAAATATGTATGGGTACGGTGGTGTGTGATGTGTTTAAATCCCGAATGCACAACTTTGATGGGCCACCTACTACATTACAACCAAACACCGTACCCGACCCCAAGCATGGTTCAATACGTACGATGTCGGTTTCCCAACTTCGAGGCGGCGGGGGGGGGGGGGGGGGGGGGTCGTCCAACGCATGCACTCAAACTTTATTTGGTCTAACATGGCACACATAGCAATAGGAAACCATCATGGTCAAACCATTCTTGTTGTTGGGTCAAAGGGATAGATTGTGTGGGCCCCCCTCATTGTCGGTAAAGGATAATATATATATATACCTCGGGGAGCCCACAGATATGTGCAGCGTCTATAAACCGCACAAGGGAGACATGCTCGATCAGAACACCCTGCCCCCTATACCCTGCATGTGACCTGAAAAAGGTTTATATAATTGCCATGACAGGTCACTATAGAGTCAGTCATTCTTTAATTTTTTAGAGAAAAAATAATCAATAAAAACATAGTCGACAAATTAGCAAAACAAAGATCCTTTATCTCTATAATGACCATGTCATAGCATTTAAATGAAGCTTGAGGTCACCCATCCTTGGGCTCCTCCAGCCCGAGCACGCTTAACTTCTATGTTCTATTCGACAAGACTAGCGGATGGGAAGCCGCACCTTGCTGATAGGAATTGCCTCCTTGCCTTTAAGGCGTTTCACGCTGGTCACCCTATGGGACCTACTTATCACACACATTTGTGCTTTTAGAAACTGTGTGCGATATTTACATGGCCGGTGTGTCGCCACCTAGCCTTGAATGAGCACTGACACTGGTACCGGGAAAATGATGGGAGAAGAGGTGGGAAACCGATGAGAGGAGTGGCGAGAAACGGTAGCCTGTTTGGATATATAACAACATTAATATAGAAAACTTAGTAGAGAAGGAAGCGTGAGCTAGCACAATGCATCCGCACAGTGCTTACCCATATACTGCATGTGCTGTCGAAAGGGCTGACGATTGCCGTTCAATCTGGGAGCATCCAATGGTGCAGACGTACGATCCGTGGGGTTCGGGTTCTGGCCAATTAGAACGCACGACTCAGATCGCGCGGGCAGCAAGGGGGGATGGGGAGCATCAGCCACGGTTTGGTAGGCACATGGCTTTCGTGAGTGAACCGTGTGCTATTTGAAAACATTTCATGAGAAGAATCTCGGTTTTTGAATCCCCATAAATCCAAAACTCACCCGAAAATCGTGAAACTTGGCATGGTATCACGACATGGCACATATATGTCAAGGAATTTTTTTCATCCATTTTGGCGCAAGTTTTATTACAAGCCTCTTACAAACCAGAGCTTCTCTCAAAGAAGCCTCGTTGTTCCGATAGGGAAACATGTCCCCCTTGTGGGCGAAACGATAATCACTGCCTCTTTTCGCATTGTATTTTCTTCTACGGGCAACATGGAACGACAGGATATCCGTGTTGAAATTTAAACTTATTCTGGGTTCGTTTGGCCTTTTTATACACTAATTGAGTTTCCTAGGCATTTAATGTCCATAATTCAAATCTGAACTTCAAATACATGCTCTAGTTCACCAAAATGGATAGAAAAATTATACATGGGTCCTTGGGTGCATGTTTAGGTCCCATGCCAAGAATGGGAATGAATTACAACCGTACTAGTGTCCTGGCTCGTCCTCAAACATTTGGAATCTCGGATTTTAAATCCCCGTAAATCCTAAACTCACAAGGAAGTCATGAAAGTTGGCATGGTGTCACGTCATGGCACATATATGTTGTGGTAAAAACATTGTCCAATTTGGGCCAAGCTTTATTACACCCCACTTACAAACTGGAGCTTCTCTCAAAGAAGCCTCGTGGTTCTGATAGGGAAACGTGTTCCCCTTGTGGGCGAAACATAATCACTGCCTCTTTTCGCCTTGTATTTTCTTCTACGGGCAACATGGAACGACAGGATATCCACGCTGAAATTTAAACTTATTCAGGGTTCGTTTGGCCTTTTTATAGACTAATTGAGTTTCCTAGGTATTTAATGTCCATAATTCAAATCTGAACTTCAAATACATGCTCCAGTTCACCAAAATGGCTAGAAAAATTATACATGGGTCCTTGGGTGCATGTTTAGGTCCCATGCCAGGAATGGGAACGAATTACAACCATACCGGCGTCCTGGCTCGTCCTCAAACATATGGAATCTCGGTTTTTAAATCCCTGTAAATCCTAAACTCACTAGAAAGTCATGAAAGTTGGCATGGTGTCACATCATGGCACATATATGTCGTGGTAAAAACATTGTCCAATTTGGGCCAAGCTTTATTACAAACCTCTTACAAACCGGAGCTTCTCTCAAAGAAGCCTCGTGGTTCCGATAGGGAAACGTGTTCCCCTTGTGGGCGAAACATAATCACTGCCTCTTTTCACCTTGTATTTTCTTCTACGGGCAACATGGAACGATAGGATATCCGTGCTGAAATTTAAACTTATTCAGGGTTCGTTTGGCCTTTTTATACACTAATTGAGGTTCCTAGGCATTTAATGTCCATAATTCAAATCTGAACTACAAATGCATGCTCCAGTTCACCAAAATGGCTAGAAAAATTATACATGTGTCCTTGGGTTCATGTTTAGGTCCCATGCCAGGAATGGGAATGAATTACAACCATACCGGCGTCCTGGCTCGTCCTCAAACATTTGGAATCTTGGTTTTTAAATCCCCATAAATCCAAAACTCACCAGAAAGTCATCAAAGGTGGCATGGTGTCACGTCATGGCACATATATGCCATGGTAAAAACATTGCCAATTTGGGCCAAGCTTTATTACAAACCTCTTACAAACCGAAGCCTGTCGCTAGAACCCTCGTGGTTTCGATTGGGAAACGTGTCCCCTTGTGGGCGAAACGATAATCGCTCCCTCTTCTAGCCTTGTATTTTCTTCTACACGCAACACAGAACAACGGGAGATTCACGCTAAACTTTGAAATTATTCAGGGTTCGTTTGACCTTTTTTATTCATTAATTGAGTTTTCTAGGCATTTAATGTCCATAATTCAAATCCGAACTACAAATACATGCTCCAGTGCACCAAAATGGCTAGAAAAAACGTACATGTGTCCTTTGGGTGCATGTTTAGGTCCCATGGAATGAATGGGAATGAATTCTACCGTCTCGCCATCCTAGCTTGGCCACAAACATTGCGAATCTTGGTTTTTAAATCTCTGTAAATCCAAAACTCACCAGGAAATCATGAAACTTGGCATGGTGTCACTACATGGCACATATAATTGTCCAATTTGGGCGAAGCTATATTACAAGCCTCTTACAAACCGAAGCTTCTTGGAACCCTCATTGTTTCGGTAGGGAAACATGCCCCTCTTGTGGGCGAAACGATAATCGCTGCCTCTTCTCGCCTTGAACTTTGTTTTCTACAGGCAACATAGAATAACAGGAGTGTCGTGCTGAAATTTGAAACTGTTCAGGGTTCGTTTGGCCATTTTATATATTAATTAAGTTTTCTAGGCATTTAATGTAGTCCATAATTCAAATTTGAACTACAAGCACATGCTCCAGTGAAGCAAAATGGGTGGGAAATAGTACATGTGTCATTGGGTGCATGTTTAGGTCTTATTTAAGGAATGGGAATGAATTACAAACTTCTTGTCGTCCTGAAACATTGAGAATCTCGGTTTTTAAATCCCAGTAAATCGAAAACTCGACGGGACGCGTGCATCCTGTCCACCTCGCAGGCTCGACGGGACACGTGTGAGCAGCAAGGCCACCCATGCTCACCGGGAAGCGAGCTCTTTGACCTACATCCACCAGTCGCCGCCTGCCTCGCTCACAACTTCTCCATTAATGGGTTAATTAAAGCACCTGGACGGAGGGTGTTTGCTTGTGATCCGATGGCAGCATTTGCTTTGTTCATGTTTTCAACTCGTATTCCGGCCTAATTTAAATTGCCACATAGGGCAACGGATAATACGACGACAAATAAAATGGCAACGGATAATACCACTACAAATTTACAATGGCGCAGATAATAATTGTCTTACATATTCCGGATAATTTAAAATGCCACATGCGGCAAAGCCCGGAAGACACTGGGGCAAGAGAAGATGGAAATGCAGACAACAATCTGGGTCGCTACTGTCTCTACTCGTCGATGGATCGTTGGGCGACGACATCCTCTAGCTCCTTCTTCAATTCCTCACGACTTTGCATGAAAGCAGCCACGGATTCCTCAACCTCCTGCTCGCACTCGATCCGGAGCTTCCTCAAGTCACCCATTAGTTCCTCGACGACCGCTGTCAGCATCATCCCCGAGACACTGCTCTGCTCATGCAACATCTTCCAGCTGGTGGGCTCCTCCTCCTTCTCGGCGAGCACCTTGAGGAGCTTCGCATTGTCGCCCATGAGTTGCTCGACGAGGCCGGTCGCCTTGTCAACCGAGGCATCGCTGGTCTAGAGCAGCTTCATCAAGCCGTCGACCAGCTCCTGCTGCTTAATGAGGCCAGCGAGAATGTCGTCATGGCCAGCCAAGGACTTCAGCAACGCCAGCTCGTCGCGATCGCCGACGCGGCGAGTGCGCTTGTGAGAGCCCTTGCGTGCCTATGAGAGCTCGTTCGAGGGCTCCGCGGCACGCCGGGACATCTCTGCTGTGGCTGCCGCTTTGCGGCGGTACCTCTCTAGTGCTTCCACTGCCTTGGTCTTTGCTGCCTGGTTATATGTCCACCCGAAACTCCTCCTACCGGTCATTGCGGAACGACTTGACCGGCAAGAACAGTTTTGTGGGTGATGAGGAGTGGAACTATGAAGTAATTTTCGAGTGGGTAGTATTTATAGCCCAGTGCTAAGTGTGAACACATATCAGTTTGATAGGTGTGAACAGATTTGCAATTACTTATTGCATTGTAATCTACAATGTGACGAGAAACAAAGTCAAAATTTATTGATGGTTCTCGGCCTACAAAGCCCGTTTCTGTTGTTCTGGCTCATCGCAAATAGTTATTTTGGATCAAGCATATGCCACGCATCGGAAGCCCAAAACATGGGCCCGCATTCTTGGATGTATGTGTACGTGTCTGCTCACTATCACACACGGTCAAGATATCACCACCTTGTCCTATGGATGCACCGTCACATCTCCCACGGGGTGCGAGAAGGTTGACCACATGGTTGCTCGCAGTTGAGGCGTCCGCGACGCGCTCTGCTCGCATCCGTCCATGCGTTTTTCTCGCCATTGAGGCGGTCGTGGCGCGCTCCGCTCTAGCGTCCCTACGCACGCTCTACTCGCCGTTGAGGCAAATTTACAACTAGTTTGCATTTTTCAAAGTTTTTTGTACGAATGTGTAACTTACTAATCGTCGCACACGAGTACTCGCAGACGCATCGTGTGCGATACTCCTAGCCACCGCAAGCAACTAGTTTGCGTTTTTCAAAGTTTTTTGTACGTACAGAATCGCACATGAACTAACTATAGTAACCGTCTGTGTTATAATTTCTCATCGCAAACAGTTCATCCGAGTGGGCTGTTTGCTACGTATTACACACATCTTGTTTACACGAATCATTTCTATTCTTTTGGCTCATCGCAAATGCCACATATCACACACATCTTGTTAAGTTGAACCGTTTCTGTTCTCTTCCCTAATCGAAAACAGTTCGTCCGAGTGAACCGTATGCCGTATATCACACACACCTTGATCTGGCTAAACGTTTCTATTGCATTCCCTAATAGCACACAGTTCATCGAAGCGAACTGTATGCCATATATCGCACACACATTGATATGGCTGCCCGTTTCTGTTGTTCTGCCTCATCGCAAACAGTTCTTCTGGATCAAACATATGCCCCGCATCACACACGTAACTAAAATCTGAATCGTGTTTGATGTCTCCGACATCGCAAACGTTTTGCATCTTATTCGATGGTTTTTGTACATCCCCGTTTGCAATTAATGCATCACACACAGTTTCATCAAAGGGTCTTTGATCATAGTGTCGCGTTAGCAGCATCCAGCAGTAGTGCAATTTATATGCACTAGAGCATGTGCCTGTAGTTCAAATTTGAATTATGCACATAAATGCCAGAAAACTCAGTTAATGTATAAAAATGTCCAAACAAACCCCGAATAATTCCAAAATTTAACACAACACTCCTGTTGTTCTATGTTGACACTAGAAAAAAAAATTGAAATCAAGAAGAGGCAACGGATATCATTTCGTCCTGAAAGGTGAAACGTTCCCTACCGTAACCATGAGGCTTGTTGTGAGAAGCTCTGGTTTCTGAGAAGCTTATACCACAACCTGCCACAAATGGGACAATATTTTTACCACGGCATGTTGATGTCGTTCCATGATAGCATGTCAAGTTTCATAAATTTCTGACGCGTTTTTGATTTACTCGAATTTAAAAACCATGTATCTCAATGTTAGCGGCCGAGCGACGATGGCAAGGTGTTTGACATTCATCCCATTTCTTGCATGGGACCTAAACATGCAACCAACGAAACACATTTGAATTTTGAACCCATTTATATGCACTGGAGCATGTGCATGTAGTTCAAATTTGAATTATGCACATAAATGCATAGAAAACTCAGTTAATGTATAAAAATGTCCAAGCGAACCACAAAAAATCCCAAAAATTGACACAACAATCCTGTTGTTCTAGGTTGACACTAGATATTTTTTGAAAGAAACAAGAGGCAACGGATATTGTTTCGTCCACAAAGGTGGCACGTTCCCTACCGAAACCATCAGGCTTGTTGTGAGAAGCTCTGGTTTGTGAGAAGCTTATACCCAAACCTGCCCCAAATGGGACAATATTTTGACCACGACATGTTGATGCCGTTCCATGATATCATGTCAAGTTTCATGAATTTCAGACGAGTTTTCGATTTGCTAGAATTTTCAAACCATGTAGCTCAATGTTAGCGGCCGAGCGACAGTGTCAAGGTGTTTGACATTCATTCTCATTTCTTGCATGTGACCTAAGCATACAACCAAGGGCACACATTTGATTTTTCAACCCATTTTTATGCACTGGAGCATGTGCATGTAGTTCAAATTTGAATTATGCACATGAATGCCTAGAAAACTCAGTTAACATATAAAAATGTCCAAACAAACCCTGAAAAATTCCAAAATTTAACACGACACTCCTGTTGTTCTATGTTGACACCAGAAAAAAAAATTGAAAGCAAGAAGAGGCGACGAATATCATTTTGTCCACAAAGGTGAAACATTTCCCTACCAGAACCATGCGGCTTCTTGTGAGAAGGTCTGGTTTGTGAGAAGCTTATACCATAACCTACCCCAAATGGGACAATATTTTTTACCCCAGCATGTTGATGCCATTCCATGATAGCATGCCAAGTTTCATGAATTTCAGACGAGTTTTGGATTTACTAGAATTACAAAAGCAAGTACCTCAACGTTTGCCGGAGAGCCACGGTGCCGTGGTGTTTGAAATTCATCCCCATTTATTGCATGGGACATAAGCATCAACCCATGGACACATATATGATTTTACAACCCATTTAGGTGCGCCGGAGCATGTGCATGTAGTTTAATTTTGAATTGTGCACCTAAAATGCCTAGAAAACCAAGTTAATGTATAAAAATGTCCAAACGAACCCTAAATAATTCCAATTTTTTTGACGACACACCTATAGTTGCATGTTCACTGCAGATAAAAGTTCTAGCAATTCAAACACCCTCCTTTGCCGTTGTGACCCCATTATGTAATTCAAATCAAGACAAAAAATCAAGTAGACCGCACACTGTTTATTATCAACAACCATGTGAGATGCACCACAAAATATCTTGGAGCATCATTGGAGTATAGTACATATATGGCTTACGCGAGAAGGTGCATCGGCTACAGTCCACAGCCGGCGTGTCAAGCACACTAGCTCGCTCCCCAAATATCATTTCACTGTTCAATCGTCACTGGTGAAAGTTGGGGATGTGGACCCGCGTCGTGAGGGCAACTTCGGCGGCCCACTCCAGCGAGAGCGCGGCCGCAGCTGCCATGCGCATGCTAACAAGCTGCGTGAACGCGGCCGCAATCTGCGAGTGGGCGGCCAAGGCAGCCCAAACGACCGCTGTTGCTTCTCATGTGGGGGCCGCAACATCTGCCTCGGGGATAGCAACTGGTGAGAGCGGCACAACAGCTGTCCGTTCCACAGCGGCGGCCTTAGCCCTGATGGAAGCCATCCACGACCATGTCGAGGCCGCCCACACATAGCTCGTGGCGGTCACCGCACAAATCGAACGAAGCTTCTCCGACAACGGTCGACAACCCACTGCCCAAGAGTTGGCAATCGCCGAGAGCGTTCGAGCATCCGTCCATTCCTTCGCGGCATACCTCGCCACGACGGAGCCCGTCCAAGCCCAGATCACGGCCGCCCACGCCCAGCTCATGGCGGTCTTTTCCAAAGAGATGGCGGACATGGATGGAGAGATGCTTGCCATGTATGGTGCGATTGATGCCATGGAGCCCCTTCCCCAGGAGATCGTCGGGCGCGAGCTGGACATGGAGGAGGTGGCAGAGATCAACGAGCGCCAGCCAGAGTAGTACTCTTTGTTTAGTTTAGAGCACTGGTCTTTAATTTGATAGGTTAATGTTTAGGTCAGCTAGCTCAGTTTAATTGCTGAACTTGCTCAATTAAGAAGTGTGGGTGTGCTGTAGGCTCCTTTGTGTACCAAATTATGCAATGATGTCGATGATCACTGTAACCAGGGATATTCGGACCAAAATTTGCACGTTCAAACTCATCACACACGGGGTAAGCTATATGAATCATTTGTGATGTTCACATATCGTACACAGTGCTGAATAAGGGACCGTGTCTGATGACACTTTGCGCGCCAGTTTTTTTTTTACTATGCACTACAAGGCAACAGCCTCATAGTTCTTTATTAAAACTTAAAGCAACAAAGGTACAAAGTACAGAGAGAGAAGGAAATACTTACAAAGAATCTATGGGAGGGAAGCTATCCAAGAGAGAAGGCTATCTATATATTTACATTTAATCCTATGAGCTAAAAGAGAAATATCATGTACAAAGTTCCTCCTCTAAGATCTACAACTAGGTGTCTCATTTCTAAAGATCTTTCCATTCCTTTGAGTCCAAATATTCCATGTGGCACTGAAAACCACTTCAGAGAATAAAGGGAAGCCAAAATCCCTCCTGGCAGCTGAGGCCATCATATAAGTTGACTGGTTTGGTTGGGTGATCCAAGAAATCCCAAGGTAGTTCCAAACACATTGGCTGAAGTTCCAAGCAAAGAAGAGATGGACACGATCCTCATGACTGGAAATATGGCACATTACACAGGTGTCATCTTGAATATTCCAGTGTCGACATTCCATCATATCCCTGGTATTCAAACAGTCCATCAAAAGAAGCCATCCAAACACCTTAATCTTAAGAGTGCATGAGCATTTCCAGATCCACTTAAATATAGGATCAACCACCAGGTGTGAGTATTTAAACTCATAGTAGATCTTTGAGTGAAACTCTCCAGATTTAGATGGCCATCTCCAGGTCATGATTGACTAGAGGCAATAAGGATTGAAGCTGGTTGAAGTCCTGATAAGCTTCCAATGACAGAGGCAGGTGGATATTATCAGTTAGTGCAGGTAGTGCAAAAAATTCCTTAACCGTGATCATGTCATCAATGACAAAAGAATGTATCCGTGGGAATCGTTCCTTCATAGAGATGGCTTTGTCATCCAATTTCCATCGGTCCAACCAAAAGACCACAGTGTCACCCGCATGCACCTGCGGGACAGCCAACTAGCAAAATTTATCATATAAGCTCAGCACGTCCACCACCAAAAGGAGCCATAGCTCTAAGTAGCTTGTGCGGCCGAGGGTCCATAGTATGAATCCCAAATTAGGGTAACCCAAGGCACATCCAATTTGTTGAAGAATTTGAATAGGTGTTTAAGCAGCAAGGCCTCATCTTTAATTCCCAGATTAATAACTCTGAGACCTCCAAATTTCTTTGGCCTACAGACCTAATCCCAAGCAGCCAATGATTGGCGCGAAGTGTCTGAGTTGCCCCTCCAAAGGCATTGGCACATAATCCTTTCAATCTGCTTAAGTATGCCGTGAGGAAGAGAGAGGGAGCACAAGAAGTAGATGGGCATGGATGTGAGTACCGATTGTAGAAGTTGAAGTCGGCTCCCTTGGTTTAGCAGACATGAGGAGGCAGACATGCGATCCACAAGTGACATCAGATCATAAATGGTTGGCCTGGATGTTCCCATAGGTAATCCCAAGTATGTGAAAGGCATAGAGCCAACTTCACACCCAAGCAAACTAGCAATTATGGCTCCCTCAGCATCGGTCATATTTATTGGGATAAGTGAGGATTTACTGAAATTGACATGCAAGCCCTTTGAGACAACAAACGTGTCCAGCATCTCTTTGAAAGCAATAAGCTGGCTATCAACCGCAGGTAGAACAATAAGGGTATCATCAGCGTATTGAACAATCGGATAATCATTAGATCTTGTCGGGATGGGCATCGTGAGGATGTTTCTGGAGCACATCTCATTGACCATCGATTGTAGAAGATCAACTGCAATTACAAAGAGGAGCGAGGACAGGGGATCACCTTGTCGGACACCACTTCTACACAAGAAATGCTGGACCGGTACTCCATTAAGTAAGACAGATGAGGAACCAGAAGATAGCAGGCTATTGACCCAGCCGGCCGGTCCAGCGGTTATCAAAACCCTTACATTGCAGAATTCTGAGAATAACCTCATGCTCGATTGTATCGAAAGCTTTGGTGAAATCTAGCTTGAGCAGGATAATAGGTCGCTTGGAGGCTTTGCATTTGTGTATGTATTCAGAGCACCATGCAAGACAATCCTGGATGGAGCAGCAGCGAAGGAAACCATACTGATTACGGGGTATCCACCGAAGAATAACCTTCTGCAGATGATTAGCCAGAAGTTTTGTTAAGAATTTCAAACAAGTGTTCGTTAGTGAGATGGGCCGAAAGTCTCCAAGAACTTCAGAGCTTAATTTCTTGGAGATGAGAGCAATTAGAGATGTGTTAAGACATTCTAAATTGCATTTCCCGTCATAAAATTCCTTAACCAGCTGCATAAACTCATCTTTCAAAATGGGCCAACATTTCTTCATAAAAAGGCCAGTGAAGCCATCCGGCCCAGGAGCACGGTCTGCGGGCATGTGCTTAATTACATCCTCCACCTCAGCATCAGTGGAAGGCTTAGACAAATCATCCAGCCCATCAACCTTAGTGATCAGAGAGTCCAAGTGAAAGCCCATTTGGATACCTTTAGAGTGGCCCACTCGCTATTTGAAATTGGCCCAGAACATTCCCGCCAACTGTTGATGATCAGTGATCACATCTCCTGCAACATTTTTGATCGAAGAGATGGTGTTTTCCGATACCTTTCAGTTGCCATTGCATGAAAAAATTTGGTATTCTCCTCACCAATTTTAATAGATCTGATCATACAGCGTTGCTTCCAATATATGAACTGTAAATGGAGAATTTCCTAGAGATGGAGCTTTGCAATTCTTCTGAAATTAGATTTCGGCCAACTCAAGGGCCTAAGCTCCTCTAACCCATCCAAGTATAAGATGACTTTGTTGCAATCAGAGATGAGAGCCTTTACCTTGGATAGGTTCATATGCCACCTTTTAAGAGCATAATGGAGTGCTTTAAATTTGGCAAAAATAGTGGAAGCAATAGATGATTTCCTCATTGGCCTGCTCCAAACTTTAGAAACACACTCAATAAAACCAGGTATATTAACCCAATAATTCTCAAATCGAAACACCTTTGCCTTGGGTATGCAGGTGGCCACTATGACTACACAAGGCACATGATCCGAGGCAGTAGATGAGTGGAAGAAAACCAAGATTCACTAGTTGGATGAGGAGATCGCCGGAGAGCCCAGGGTGCGCGCCAGTTTTTTCGCTGCACCGATCGAAAATTTTTGGCTTCCGCGGAAATATCTACCTCCCCGCCCCCTCCCCCTTACCAAAAGCCACATTTCCCCCTTTTCCGCCTTCCTTTCCAAGTTGAAACCTTCACTCCTTGCTTGTAGCACCGCCTCCTCGCCGGCAAACCTCCTTCATGCTGCTCGGCCTGATCGATCTTGGCAGGTAATCCACACCCGACCCCCATCCTCCTCCTCCTTCCACATCCCACATGCCCCAACCACCGGTGCAACATCTTCCACCCAAATCACCGACCCCTACCCCAAATAAGCGCCACCCTAAGCCATGGTGCACGCAGTTTAGCCAGGAGCTGAAGGAGCATTTGGCAGCGGAGAAGCAAATCATGGCCGCACACGGGAATGAGGTCGCGATGGCTGCCATTCGTGCCGACCCCCAGATCTTGGAGGAGCACCTCGCCATCAAGGCCATCATCGACACCTCGCGCGCCAATGCACGACGTGGTTGGCTGCTTTAAATGATAGTTTGTGGCATTTTTTCAAGGCCACTATCAGTGCCTTCGACGAAGACTACGAGTTGTTTTCTCAGCGTGCCCGTGCTTACCTTAACTCGAGAGCCAGCAGGTTGGTGCCCGGAGCGGCTCAGGCAACACACCACTACGACGAGGGCACCCATGATGTGGAGGCCTCACCCTCTTCCATGTCCAAGGAGCCAATCATCATCGATATCTCCGACGATGAGGAGTAGCTTGTCTTATTAGCTCACTATAAGGACCTATGTTCAGTTTGCTAGCTACGCCGGTTAAGCATGCTCGGTTTACCTGCTGCATGTGCTGCTCCTGTCTTTCCTTAACAAATTCTAGTGAATTGTCCTATCTACTTTTACCATGCAATCTGTTGCTCTAGTGTATATGTTCTACATGTCGTGCAATGTGGTGCTTATTTATTAACTGTTTGGTTAATTAGTTATCATGTTTTGTTAACTGTTTGGTTCAATTCTGCAAATGTGATGTTCAATTCTTTAGGGTGCAATTTTGTATTATCTTCCATGTGAGAAATAAATCGAATTTATCTGTTCAAAATACAAGAGAAAGAAATACAATTGCTATATTTCCAAGTTGTCAAGCATGCTTGGTATGGTTAACTGTCTGATCTTCTAGTATGTTATATATTGTGCAATGTGGTGCTCAGTTAATGTTTGGTTCATTTGTTGTGGTGTTTAGTTAACTGTTTGGTTCAATTCTACAATGCAATGTTCAATTGTTGTGGGTGCATTTTCTAATTGTATACCATGTGAGAAATAAATCAAATTTGGCTGTACTAAATACATGAGAAACAAATACAATTGCTATATTTCCAAGTTGTTAAGCATGCTTGCTTTGGTTAACTATCTGATCTTCTATTAGGAGTATGTTATATTGTGCAATGTGGTGCTCAGTTAATGTTTGGTTCATTTGTTGTGGTGTTTAGTTAACTGCTTGGTTCAATCCTGCAATGCGATGTCCAATTGTCGTGGGTAGAATTTTGTATTGTTTCGCATGTGAGGAATAAATCGAATTTGGCTGCACTTAATACATGAGAAACATATACAATAGCTATATTTCCTAGTTCTTAATCATGCATGGTTTGGATAAATGGGTTTTCCATGTGGCTAGAATTAATCTGATGAATTTACAATGTGCTTATTTTTCATCATCATATTTCACTGATAGCATGCGAACCCTCACTTAACCTGATCACTAACTACCTTATATGTGTTGCAGGGAAACAATGGGAAGCACTGACGTTTACAATCGAGGTTTGCACATGCATGGTCCTTTGTCTAATAGCACATTATTGTGCAATTGCAGGAACTATTCTAATATTTATGTTTTTAACAATTTGGTCTTGCACATATAGGTCCTGCTGTCAGAGGTTTTGACCCACTATTCGACCCTTTTCGCATATAGGAAAATGAGTTGTCCATGAATATCAGTCAAGTCAAGAAACTAAGAAAGATTGTTAGGATAAAGAAATTAGCGACAGAAAACAACAAGATTTTTGTCTACACAATGAAGAAGACATCAGTTCACTATAGGATGGTGCTAACTATTATACCTTGCCTTTTTTATTCTTTTGCGCCATTTCCAATCTAGAGAAGATATTTATGCACATCCTTGTTTTCAGGCCTTTCCAAAGCATCACAAACGATAAAATTGTTAATATCATTTGTAATGGCAACGCTATCACAAACGATTTAATGGGGAAAATTGTGTGTGATGTACCTGCGAACGGAAACATTTTCCTTGGATTGACTGTGTGGGATGTATATACGAACGGACACGTACTTCTTGGATTGACTGTGTGGGATGTACATACTAACGGAAACGTATTCCTTGGATTGACTGTGTGGAATGTACATACGAACAGAAATGTTCAGCCGGTACTGACTGTGTGGGATGTACTTACGACTGGAAACGATTTGGCCTGTATAATTGTATTTTTTAGCACAACTGTATGTATAATCGTATTTGATCGCTCGCCCGTCGCACACGACCTCATTTTGCCGAGCGTGTGTGACCGGAGGGCCTATCCCCGACGGTTTCTAGGTCGTGTGGGAAGGACCCCCCTATCGCACATACTCACTAGGCGACGGTTCAAAATGTCATCGCAAAAAGGGGTTAAAAACTGTTTGTATAGCACCTCGATGTACCAGTGCAAAAAAAAGCATTATCGTAGATTTTGTGGGCTCCTACTTTTATGACAAAAAATGGGCTTTTCGTCCTGGGACGGCCGGAGACGCACCTGCATGACATTCTTTGGGCCGTCCATGACATAAAAAATCATGGTAAAAGTGAGGACGAGGAAAAATTTGGGGAGTTCTCGGTTACTGTCGTGGGAACGGATCTGACAGTAGAGATGGGGGGTACGTAGGAGGAGGCAGTGCCTAGCTATGGCGAGGTTGTCCAATTGGATTTTACGAGTTCAGGTCCCTCTCAGAGGAGGTAACAGCCCTATGTCTCGGTGCCGCGGAGGCTTGTTGATTGGAGTGTTGAGTTACAAGGGGTGCGAACCCTTGTGCTAGAGGGGAGAGGTGGCTTATACAGAGTGCACCGACTCCTCACAGTCCTGGGTTATGCAAGGGTTCAATGAGAGAGTAATGCTACGAACGTTACTAGTAACGCCCGTGTTTAATGACCTTTATGGTGACGGGGTGAATGACTGACCGTTGCTATCTACCGGCGACCTTAGGCCTCCTGCCCTTCGAGTGGGTCTTCTGGTTCTTCGAGTGACTGACGGCGGTTGAGTGGAATTGGAGTCTCTGAGTGGATCTTCTGTCGAGTGGGTTGCACCCCGTGATGATTCCAGTCGGTATCTTCTTTTGTCTTCGTAGGCCTTGGCCTCTTGTGTGGTGACCTTGGGTAGGGCATATGGGTCAGGCCCAAGACCCTACCCTAGGTACATGTCATTGTCATTAGCCCCCGAATGGATCGAGGACCGAGTGAAGGAGGATTGAATTCGATTTCAACTTGACTCAATGTCTTGGAGACACTTTCTTGGGAGTCTGAAAGTATGTTGGTAGTTTAATCCTTCGTCAGTCACCTTGATCTATTCTGGCCTCTTGAATATCCGAGTGAAATAAGTAGCATAGCATCGAGCAGATTGAATTTAGGTATCCTTGACGCAATCGACTGATTTACTGGCCCAGATTTTGCGGGATTCGAAATTTGGAGAAGCGCGCGGGCCGGACGCAGCGCGATAAGCGGAGCAAGTGCAAAGGGACTCCTCGATCCTCACGCTGCCTTTTTCGCCATGTATCGAGCTAGCGCCGGTTGCAGGATGTGCTTAGATTGCACAGGCCCACGAGTCAGTCACTCAGACGCATGGATATTTATGGCGACACGGCCGATGCGCGCAATAGTGCCCACCATTTTCCCCCTTTCTTCATCGCCTTTCTGCCTCGCCCTCGCCCTCGTCGGTGGCAGACGGCAAAGAGGCTGCATTGCCTCTTTTTTTTCTATTTTTTCTTATATCCAAGCATTTTCAAAGAAAATAGATGATATATATATATATTTTTTTTTTCATAGGGCAATTACAGAGCAAACATATAAGATATCCAACACATATAACTTCATCATACATGCATAGTTCCATCCAACCATAGCAAGTTCCATTCATAGTTCCGTCATACATAGCAAGTTCAACATAGAGGCATCCAACAATATATATTACAATAGTTTCATCCAACGATACATGCATAGTTCAACGATACAAAAGAAACAGAGAAAGGGATAAGAAGCACTCCATTAATGCAAGCTTTCGTCAAGTGAATGAAATCTGCAAAATGGGAAATAAGAAAGTTAGAAGAAGAAGATTAGAAGAAGAAGAAAATGAAGAAGAAGAAGAAGAAAATGAAGAAGACATTTTTTACATAAGTAAGCTAAGTATAGGTCTTTATTGAGCTAACCTAGGTAACTATGCATATTAGAGCTAACTTAGCATATTAGAGCTAACTTAGGTCATTTTGGAGCTAACTTAGGTAAAATTGATCATTTTTGAGCTAATTAGGCTTATTATGTCATTTTCGAGGAAAATAAGCAAACTATATGACATATATGAGGTTACCAAGGTTGTTATGCCATTTCAAACCTAAGTAAGCTAATTATGCCATTTTTTACATAAGTAAGCTAAGTGTATGTCATTATTGAGCAAACCTAGGTAACTAAGCATATTAGAGATAACTTAGCATATTAGAGCTAACTTAGGTCATTTCAGAGGAAACAAAGCTAAGTATAGATCATTTTCGAGCTAAGTAAGCTAATTATGTCGTTTTGGAGGAAGATAAGCTAAGTCTAGGTCATTATGGTAAGCATTTTGGAGGAAATAAAGCTAAGTCTAGGTCTTTATGCATTTGATAAGCAAAACACTAGAGAAAACTTACCGTCATCACGGAGGTGAAGCACCGCCGTGGCTCGTGCTGGTACCACCACCTGGAGAAGGATCGTGTGATGCTTGTCTGGAGGCACGCTGCACCAAAGATCATTTGCAATGTCTCGTTAGCATGACAACACTCAAATGTTAATACCAGTAACTAATGACCATTCAAATTAAACTCACCGTGGTCCCCGGAGCAATCTCTGGCATCGGCGGAGGGGTCTGACCGGCCTTCTGGCACACAGACTGCACATTTGGTGTTCACGGGTCAGTCATACTAGTTAGTAATGAAACGAACATTACGTGCATGATTTGGCTAATATGCAGAAGAAACATACCACGAGGAGCTCGTACATGGCCCGGTTCTGCATGTCATTCCGTGCCCTCTCCTCCTCCATCAACCTTGCTGTCTTCTCCTCCAACTCCAGCTCCCTCTCCGCCAGAAGCGCCTGGGTTCTATCTCTCTTAGTCTGAAGAGCAGCCTGTAAGACCACTCCTCATTAGCATTGTAATCATCGATGGCTGCACACATAATGTAATGCTTGAAAGAAATCTGAGTCTGTATAACTAACCTAGAAGGCGAGCTTGATTGGCCGTGGACGAGGCCTTATCTCAGGATCTGAGCTCGTTTGGCGCGCCTTGATCTCCGGGAGAGTACGAGGACAACAGATAAGTCCATCTCCAATGGCTATTGAGCCATGGGACCTCCCGTCGCCAGATATCATCACCAGCTTCGGATCAAACGGCCCTTTCCTCGCCTTCCCCTCATCTCTGTACTTCACGAGCTTGTTGTGGGAGGAGATGTTGGTGAAGTTCTTTGGATGATCGAGGTCAGACGCAGAGAATGCCTTGGCCTTCTTGAATGGGGCAGTATGGGCCATGGCATAGAGTTCGAACACCTTCTGCATCGGTGCCATATTGTATCCCGCCTAAAAGAGAGGAACATAGTCTTAGTAATTAAAGGGCTCAAGCTAGCATGACAGAATGAATTGCATGAATCATGAAGCAAACCACATACCCAGTTCCGCCCATATTGATATAAGTTGGTGCTGCCTTGATGGTGTGGCACACCTCTCATTTGGGCACACTTGTCCTTGGCCTCTTTATGGACGGCCCGCCATGCGTCTGAGCACCACTCATCCACCAATGCCTCCCAACAATCCATCTTATCAGCACACCATCTCGGGGGCACCTAAGTCAGTAAAGAGAAACTTGAGCGCTACGCCTATGAATCAAATCAACAAAACTAAGAACAAGGCCTTAAGAATATAGGCAATTACCTTCATGTACTCCTCCTTCTTCAGAAACTTTCCACGGCTCTTCTTCTTGGGCTTCCAAACACCACGCGAGGTGAAGTAGTCTCGAACAGCCTGCACCCGAGCCTCGTGGTGTAAGTTTTGTAGTAGGCGCTTACACTCGGCATCGATAACCCATTCACAGGCCTCCTCGTATCCCTCCTCATACGTGTAGAAGGTCTGCAATCAAACAAGACAACATTGATTAGTACAATAACTAAGCTTATTTGAAGATTTTTAATTGTGTAAATGAGAAATTACCCAAAATGTTATGATCACCATGTCGGCCCTCGTGTGGCACAAGACACCATCGATGATCTCCTCCGGCGAGGCCGGGGCAGCCAAGTAGTGCTCCCAGGTCAATCCTAGCTCTGGAAGCTGATCCTCACTGGGCAACGTGACCCACCCCGGGAAGTTTTTCCAGCAAATCACACCAAGGACTTGGTTGGGCCTGCGGACATCATGATGGTGGTCCCAACCCCTGCAGTATGACAAGGCCAACGCAATAGATATTTTGAAAAAACATGATGGCAAAAGGTACAAAAAGAGTAAATGCACTTACCTCATCCCATCAGGCCAAATCAACCACCTCTGCTCGCGGGTCGTCGGCACGGACGGGAGCCATGTACTACCACGCTGGTAGACGGTGGTCCCCTCAACCACCTCGTCCTCGCTGCTATCAGAAATCTGATACTCGCCACCATTAGCATGGCCACTCGACCCCTCAGGCGGATCCTGCCACGTACCCCATCCGGACGTCTCCTGGGACGTAGCCTGGGGCAGAGTCATGTGGGCCCAAGCGTCCTGGCCCAAAGTCTCGTGGGCCGAAGGCCCGTCGACCCGAGGCTCGTGGACCGGAGTCTCATGGGCCGAAGACTCATGGGCCAAAGGCCCGTCGACCCGAGGCTCGTGGACCGGAGTCCGCATAGCCTCCTCCTCAGACGTGCCCCCCCTAGCAGTCATGTGCTCGGGTGACTCAGCTGGGGGCGGCGGCGAGGAAGGCGTAGGAGCCTGCCTACCTCTCCCGCGGGCACATCTTCCCTGACCTCCTCTCTTCCTCCCTCCCCGACCTCCTCTCCCTGTGGGCAACGATGCCGACGAAGAAGCGCCCACCGGTGAAGCCATACCCTCGTACAATGCTCTCCGAAGAGGTACGGGTGGAATGGAAGTACCACTCCCACCACGCTGAGGACCAGCGCCCACCATCTTTCAACACCTGTCATGACAGAAGAGTAAACGGAATTAGTACAACATAAAAAAATTGAATACCGACATGAATAATAAAATGTATATTAACTCATGAGTCAGTTTGGGTGTTTCAAGTTTCAACCCCTCGGCGACCCTCGACCCCTCGGCGACTATCTACCCCTGACCCCTCGGCGACCCTCGACCCTCTGCCCCGACCCCTCGCCCCTCACCCCTCGATCCTCGACCCTCTGCCCCGATCCTCGACCCGGTTCCGTCGGCGCCAACGCACCCCTAACCTCGACCCGGTTCAGTCGGCGCCGACGCACCCCTAACCTCCTCTTCTTCTTGTTGTTCTTCCTCCTCTTCTTCTTCTTCTTCTTCTTCTTCTTCTTCTTCTTCTTCTTCTTCTTCTTCTTCTTCTTCTTCTTCTTCTTCTTCTTCTTCTTCTTTTCTTTCTTCTTTCTTCATTCCGTCCTTCTTCTTCCTTCTTCTTCTTCTCTTTCTTTCCTTCTTCTTCTTTCTTCTTATTCCTATTTATTTATATTCCTTTTTTTCTTATTCCTCCTTTTTTTTTTCCTTCCTCCTCTTCTCTGTTGCTTCTCTCTTCTTCTTCTTCTTCTCTTTCCTCTCTCTTCTTCTTCTTCTTCCTATCTTCTTCTGTTCTTCAAAGTTTCTTGCTTCGTTTCTTCTTCTTTTATTTCTTTTCTTCCTCCTCTTCTTCTCTCTTCTTCTTCTTTCTTTCTTCTCTTTCCTTCTTCTTCTTTCTTCTCTTCTTTCTTCTTCTTCTTTTCTTCTTTCTTCTTCTTCTCTCTTTCTTTCTTTCTTCTTTCTTCTTCTTCTTCTTCTTCTTCTTCTTCTTCTTCTTCTTCTTTTCTTGCTTCGTCTTCTTCTTCTTCTTCTTCTTATTCGGCTCCTCTTCTTTTCTTTGCTTCTCTTCTCTCTCTTCTTCTTACTTTCTTCTTCTTCTTCTTCTTTTACTTCTTCTTCTTTTCTTCTTCTTCTTCTCTTCTCTCTTCTTTCTTTCTTCTTCTCTTCTCTCTTCTTGTACTTCTTATTTCTTTTTTTATCCTTCTTCTTTCTTCTTAACTAAACCTAAACTAACTAATATAAACCTAAACCTAAAACATAAGAAAAAAAAACATAAACTAAACCTAAACTAAACTAAATCTAAACTAAACTTAAACTAAACTAAACTAAGCTAAACTAAATCTAAACCTAAACCTGAAAATAGGGGAGGGCTCACCGGAGTGGGGAGGTGGAGCAGGCCGACGCCGGCGGGTTCTGGCGGCGGGGTGTTGGGCGGCCCGGAGCGGCGGGGCGTCGGGAGGGCCGGGCGGTGGAGCATCGGGCGGCGGGGCGTCGGGGGATGGCGGTGGGCCGGAGCATTGGTCAGTCTGCGGGTCGTCCGGGGGTGTGGCAGCGGCGGGGTGGGGCGGCGTGCGGATTCTGCTGTTGTTACTTTTTGTGTTGTGAGCGGCTTTGCAGTCTGTTCTGCTTCCTTTCGCTTTTTTCTTTTTCTTTTTTCCTTTTTTGTTCGGCGGCGTGGTACGGTCAGGGGCGTGGTGGGGGTCGGGGGCGATCTGACTGGCGGCGCGCGAATGGGCTCTGGGGTTAGGGAGAGAGATAACAGAGAGAGAGAGGAGGCGGGGGAATGGCCGTTACATAGTTAAATCTTTGCCGTCTGCTGGCGGACGACAAAGATTCTTTGCCGTCCGCTAGCAGACGGCAAAGAGGTGGGTGGGGCACCTCTTTGCCGTCCGCCAGCGGACGACAAAGAATTGGCTGATGGCAAATAGGGTCTTTGCCGTCAGCCAGTTCTTTGCCGTCCATTTTTTGGAAGCAGACGGCAAAGACCTTCTTTGCCGTCCGCTAGCAGATGGCAAAGATCTGACTGATGGAAAATTCTCTGTTTCCAGTAGTGGTAACACTTTGCTGACTGTGTGCTTTGTCATTTCTTCTTTTCCGTCCTTTGAACCGAGTGACTCCACTCGAACAGATGTGCATAGTGAAAACCGCCAACTCCAAGCACGACTGAAGAATGTTATTTCTTTAGACACTATGAAGCAGGCGCTGGAGAGGAAGGACAATGAACTCTCAGGGGCGCAGAAGGTGGCTTGAGAAAAGACTGAAGCAGCTGAGAGGAAGCTAGCTTCAGTCGGTAAGCTCAAGGAGGAGAACGCAACTCTGAAGACTGTTGTTGACAAGGTGAAAAAGGAAGTTGCGCAGCTGAGGGAGGAGAAAGTTGTCTTGACTGACAAGGTGGACCAATTCACTCGGAAGAGGGACGAGCTGGAGGTTTACTTGGGGGGCCTTGCAAAGAAGATGTACATCATGCTTGAAGGTATCCTTCTTCATCCGAGTGAATCCAAAAAACTTCTATATAATGTTGCTGCCGAGTCATACTTTCCCTCTTTGTGCAGAGTTCTGTCAGAACTTTGAGCAGGAAACTGAACGAATTGAACCATGCCCGGACCCCACAAAGTCACTCGTCAAAGATGAAGCTACAATGAATGTACTACGACTTGAGGCTTGTCTCGACAGCGTCTTGGAGTACATTGCTCGACTGAAGGTTGCACTGACACGGATAGACAAAGAGCTGTGGCCAGAGGATGTACTTCAGAATGACCTCGAGTCACTGATGACTCGGCTCAATGAAATCCCTGGTCGAGTGCAAGCGTGGAAGAAGTCAGCTGCTCGTTGTGGAGCCGACGTGGCTCTCTCACTCGTCCGAGTCCATTGCAAGGATGCCAAAGAAGAAAAGTTGAAGGCCCTCCAAGTGGCGAACACGAAGAAGCTCCAGTTTCAATCCTTCATGGAGACTTTTATTGAGGCAGCCACTCGCATAGCTGATGGCATCGACCTGGATACCTTCATCGAGCCAGCCAGTCCTCCTCCTGCCGAGTGAGGAAAGCTTAATGATCCGAATTTATTTGCCTTGGAATGCCGAGTGATCTGTAACCGTTAAACTGTTTCGGCCTTGACGTTCGAGTAATTTTGCTTGCGATTCTAAACTTGATGGATTTATCTGAATATTGCTTTTCTATTTATAGAATGCTTTGTGTGAACGGATTTTTTAACTCAGGCGAAACTGGTTCGCGGCTAAGCCCCCGAGTGGGGGGGGGGGATGCTCTCACTCGGAGTAGTTTTTTAACTTAGGCGAGGACTGGCTTGCGGCTAAGCCCCCGAGTGAGATAGATGCCCTCACTCGGAGTAGTTTTTTAACTTAGGCGAGGACTAGCTCGCGGCTAAGCCACCGAGTGAGAGTGATGCACTCACTCGGAGTAGTTTTTTAACTTAGGCGAGGACGGGCTCGCGGCTAAGCCCCCGAGTGGGAGGGATGCTCTCACTCGGTGTAGGTTTTTAACTTAGGCAAGGACGGGCTCGCGGCTAAGCCCCCGAATGGGAGGGATGTTCTCACTTGGAGTAGTTTTTTAACTTAGGCGAGGACGGGCTCGCGGCTAAGCCCCCGAGTGGGAGGGATGCTCTCACTCGAAGTAGTTTTTTTGACTAAGGCGAGGACGGGCTCGCAGCTAAGCCCCCGAGTGAGAGTGATGCTCTCACTCGGAGTAGTTTTTTAATTTAGGCGAGGACGGGCTCGTGGCTAAGCCCTCGAGTGGTAGGGATGCTCTCACTCGGAGTAGTTTTTTAACTTAGGCAAGGACGGGCTCATGGCTAAGCCCCCGAGTGGGAGGGATGCTCTCACTTGAAGTAGTTTTTTTTTAACTTAGGCGAGGACTGGCTCACGGCTAAGCTCCCGAGTGAGAGTGATGCTCTCACTCAGAGTAGTTTTTTAACTTAGGCGAGGATGGGCTCGCGGCTAAGCCCCCAAGTGGGAGGGATGCTCTCACTCGGAGTAGTTTTTTAACTTAGGCAAGGACGGGCTCGCGGCTAAGCCTCTGAGTGATAGTAATGCTCTCACTCGGAGTAGTTTTTTTTTAACTTAGGCAAAAGCAGGTTTTGCAGCTAAGTCACCCGCTGGGGTTTTTGAACACACACTTATACGAGAGGAATCATCATAGGACTGCGGGAGCCATGTCTGGATAAACAATCTAAAAAAGTGCACTTATTACATCTCGACATTCCAAGTGTTAGGTATAAAATCGTCGGAGAAGATCTGCATTCCAGGAGCGTGGCTGGTTGATCTTCTTCGCGAGGTTGTAGGGGTGAGGTGGTAGGCCCCGTTGTGTAGCACCTTGGTGAGAATGAAGGGGCCTTCCCACGCGGGGGCAAGCTTGTGAGGTCGCTCTTGATCCACTCGGAGCACAAGATCTCCTTCTTGAAATGCTCAACCTCTGACGTTCCTGGCGTGGAATCGACGAAGATCTTGCTGATAGACAGTCGAGCGAATCAGGGCCATCTCGCGCTCCTCTTCCAATAAATCAACGGTGTCTTGCCATGCCTGCTCTACCTCTGCTTTTGAATAGAGCTCCACTTGGGGTGAATTGTGGAAGAGGTCACTTGGCAGCATGGCTTCAGCTCCATACACCATGAAGAAAGGGGTGTGATCAGTCGACCGGTTTGGAGTCATCCTTAAACCCCATAGGACAGATGGCAGTTCGGTCACCCAGGCTCCAGCTGCATGTTCTAGATCGTGCATGAGTCTGGGTTTCAATCCTTGGAGGATAAGACCGTTCGCCCTCTTAGCTTGTCCATTCGACTGCAGGTGCGCAACGGATGCGTAGTCTACCCGAGTGCCTTGGGAGGCGCAGAAGTTTCTGAATTCTTCCGAGTCGAAGTTTGAGCCATTATCTGTGATAATACTATGAGGAACTCCATATCTGAATATCAATTCTTTCAAGAACTTGGTGGCTATTCTTGAATCTAACTTCTTAATAGGCTTGGCTTCAATCCACTTGGTGAATTTGTCGACTGCTACAAGCAGATGAGTGAAGCCACTCCTACCAGTCTTGAGGGGCCCAATCATGTCCAGTCCCCATACAGCGAATGGCCAGACGAGTGGAATGGTTTTCAGAGCAGATGCTGGTTTGTGAGATATGTTTGCGTAGAAATGACACCCTTCACACCGTTGTACCATTTCCTTTGCACCTTCATTGGCCCGTGGCCAGTAAAACCCGGCTTGGTATGCTTTAGCCACAATTGTCCGAGAGGACGCATGATGACCATAGGTCCTCGAGTGGATCTCTTCCAAAATCAGTTGACCTTCTTCTAGGGAAATACATCGCTGAGCTACGCCAGTAACACTTTCCCTGTAAAGTTGTCCACCTATCACTGTGAAAGCCTTGGATCTGCGAACAATCTGATGTGCCTCAACCTCATCCTTTGGGAGCTCCTTCCTGAGTATGTATGCAATGTACGGCACGGTCCAGTCGGGAGTAATCACCAAGACCTCCATCACCAAGTCAATAATAGCAGGTATCTCGATTTCAGTCGGATCGGTGGGACTTTTCGCCTGGGGAGGCTCTACAGTGAAAGGATCTTCTTGCACTGACGGGGCATGAAGGTGTTCTAGAAACACATTGCTGGGGATAGGCTTCCGAGTGGAACCTATCTTTGCCAAATCGTCCGCTGCTTGATTTTTGAGTCGGGGAATGTGGTGAAGCCCCAAACCCTCGATTTTTTTCTCTAACTTCCTCACTTCATTGCAATATCCAGTCATAGCAAGGTTTATGACGTCCCACTCCCTCATCACTTGATTGAACACCAAATCTGAGTCACCGTAGACCATCAGGCGATGGACGCCGACTGAGATAGCCATACGCAACCCATAGAGGAGTGCTTCATACTCAGCTTCGTTATTGGAGGAATCGAAGTGAATCTGGAGGACATAACTAAGTTTATCACCTCTTGGGGACACCAAGACCACTCCGGCACCAGAACCATTCAACATTTTAGATCCATCGAAGAACATGGTCCAGTGTTCCGAGAGAACTTGAGTCGGCTGTTGCTGTTCAATCCACTCGGCCAAGAAATCCATGAGCGCCTGAGATTTGATCGCCTTCTTTGCTTCGAACTTGATATCCAAAGGGAGAAGTTCAATTACCCACTTAGCCACTCGACCAGTTGCATCTCGATTATTCATGATCTCAGATAATGGAGCATCACTGACGACTGAGACTGAGTGGTCTTGGAAATAGTGTGCAACTTTCTTCGCAGTCAACTAAACTCCATAAACAAGCTTCTGGTAATGTGGATACCTTTGCTTGGATGGAGTTAAGACTTCAGAAATATAATACACTGGCCATTGAACTTTATAGGTCTTGCCTTCTTCTTCTCGCTCCACTGTGAGCATCGTGCTGACAACCTGACTAGTAGCTACAATGTACAAGAGTAGAGGCTCTTTGCTGTTCGGAGCAGCAAGCACCGGCTGGGTGGAAAGGAGGGCTTTGAGCTCCACAAATGCTGCTTCCGCTTCGGGAGTCCACTCGAATGTGTCAGACTTTTTCATCAGTCGATAAAGAGGCAGAGCCTTTTCACCGAGTCGTTAAATAAACTGACTCAATGCAGCGAGACAACCTGTGAGCTTCTGAATGTCGTGCCCACGCACAGGGCGTTTCATTCGGAGAATTGCACCGATCTTCTCGGGATTGGCATCTATCCCTCGTTCGGAACTGAGGAAACCGAGTAGCTTGCCTCCGGGTACCCCGAATGTGCACTTGGACAGATTCAACTTAATGTCATAGCTTCTCAAATTGGCAAAGGTTTCAGCGAGATCAGTCAGCAGGTCAGAACCTTTACGTGAGTTGACCACAATGTCATCCATATAGGCCTCCACATTCCGACTGATCTGAGTGAGCAGGCACTTCTAGATCATGCGCATGAATGTGGCGCCAGCATTTTTGAGACCGAATGGCATAGTGACATAGCAAAAACACCCGAATGGGGTGATGAAGGCCGTTTTTATTTCATCTGGCCCATACAGTCAGATCTGATGGTATCCGGAATACGCATCAAGAAAAGACAAATGCTCACACCCCGCAGTCAAGTCGACTATCTGATCAATGCGAGGGAGAGGAAAATGATCTTTCGGGCAGGCCCGATTGATATGCTTGAAGTCAATGCACATCCGGAGTGAATTGTCCTTCTTAGGTACCATGACGACGTTGGCGAGCCACTCGGAGTGGTATATCTCTCGTATGAACTCAGCTACCAAGAGCTGAGCCACTTCCTTGCCAATCGCCTTCCTCTTCTCCGCGGCGGACCGACGAAGATGCTCTTTGACAGGTTTGGCTTTGGAGTCGACACGCTAACGGTGCTCAGCCAGTCCCCTGGGTACACCTGGCATGTCCGATGGTTTCCATGCGAAGATGTCCCAGTTCTCACGGAGGAACTGGATGAGCGCGGCTTCCTATTTGCTGTCGAGTGTCATTGAGATGTGGGTCGGAGCAGCTGTGGGATCTTCTGGGTGAATGTGAACTGGCTTCGTCTCGCCAGCCGACTAAAATGCAGACTCTGAAGTAGGCTTCTTGGAACGGAGCAAATCACTCAGATCAGCATTCTTCTTGTACTCTTCCAGTCCCACCACCGCCATTTGCTCGTCAGCTATCTTGGAACCCTTCTGGAGGCATTCCTCTGCTCTCTGTCTATTCACAGTGACCATGATCACACATTTGGGCACGGGCATCTTCAGTTTGAGATATACGTAACATGGACGGGCCATGAAACGAGCACACACCGGTCTGCCCAGAATAGCATGATAGGCAATGTGAAAATCTACCACTTCAAACGTCAGCTTTTCTTTGCAAAAATTCTTTGAATCGCCAAAAACCACATCCAAAGCAATCTGCCCGAGTGATTTTGCTTTCTTTCCAGGGATGACTCCGTGGAATTGCATGTTGCTCTCACTGAGTCAGGACATCGGAATGCCCATCCCCAAAAGGGTTTCAGCATACAGAATGTTCAAACCACTGCAACCATCCATGAGAACTTTACGCAGTCGAGTGCCTCCAATGACTGGGTCGACCACCAAAGCTTGCCGCCCGGGGGTAGCAATGTGAGCTGGGTGATCCGACTGATCGAAGGTGATAGGAGTCTTTGACCACTTGAGGTATGTTGTAGTTGTCGGAGCAACCATGTTCACCTCTCTGTTGATCAGTCGACTTTTGCTCTCGATGTCAGCAAAAATCACCAGAGTTGCATTGACCTTTGGGTAATCATCCGCCTTTTCTTCATCTTCATCCTTATCAGAGCCCTTCTCACTCTGCTGACCCTCACGGAACTGCTGGATAAGGAATCTGCACTGTCGAGTGGTGTGTTTGGGCAAAATCAAGTTGCCCTCTTCATCTTTCTTCGTGTGGATGGCACACGGTAAATCCAGGACATCCTGGCCCGACTGGTCCTTGATCTTCTTGGGTATCCATGGCCCCTTGAGCTTTCCCTTGAACTTTCCTTGGGTATTCACCACTGCAGCTTCAGCCTGGCCTGTAGCTTCAGCTTTGTGTTTCTGCTTCCGACTGGGATTTCCGTCCCCAGCGTCGGGGTCGACTGTCTTCCCTTTGCCATTATGGAGTCGGTCTTCTTCTTCGCCATTCACATACCGAGTGGCTATCTCCATCATCCGATTCAGAGTCATGGCCCCGGAGTGACCAAATTTCAGTGTGAGCTCTCTGTACCGCACGCCTTCCTTGAAAGCAAAGACTGCTTGGTGCTCTGAGACATTCTCCACCAGATGGTGAAGTGTAGTCCAACACTGGATGTAATCTCACAAAGTTTGATTCGGTTTTTGGACACAATGTTGCAACTCAGACAGCCCAGCAGGACGCTTGCAAGTGCCTTCAAATGTCTTGATAAACACTTTGGCCAAGTCTTCCCAATAGTAAATGCTAGCAGGGGCCAACTGATTCAACCAGGCCCTAGCTGAGCCTTCAAGCATCAAGGGCAGGTGCTTCATGGCTACTTCATCATTGCCTCCACCAATCTGCACTGCCACTCGGTAATCCTCCAACCACGTGTCTGGCTTTGACTGCTCACTCCTGCAGCCAATCTGAAGTTGGGAGGAATCTCAGTAGCTCGAATGGCTCTGCTGAAACACTCGGGCCCAGTAACGAACGCTCTGCTCCCACTCGGGCGATCTCTGTCCAGACCTTCTCTGTTAGCTCTGCCTCTGTCAACCAGGCCCTGAACGAGGATTGACCTTGCATCAAACCGGGGCTCTCGGGGGTCGACTGGAATCCTCCGCTCGTCACCGTACGGGTGCCTGTCATCATACCGCCGGGGCGCGTATGAAACACCCCTCAGAGGGGGTGTAGGCACTCGACGGCAGTCATCACGGTGGTATCGAGGGTCAAACTGCCCGTGGCCTCGACCCAGGTACTGGTCCTGGCGATAACCATGATCTTCACGCCACGGAGGCGATCTCGGGCTGTGTGCCGACTGAACTGTGTCCGCCATGACGGACCTGCTGTGAATCCTATTGCACGACTAGGAAATAGCTGAATTCTGCTCCTCGGCCGCCCTGAGCAGTGCCTGAATCTGCTGTAAGCCTCTACCAGCCTTGGAATGGGACGACTGGATCGAATCTGCAATATGTGCAGCCGCTGCAACCTTTTGGATTGGAGTGCGGTATACCTGACACTCATCCCGAGGTCCAGTCAGGAACAATTGCCGCTGCCGTCGACTGGAACTTGGGAATTGCCTGCGAGCGTGGTCATTGAGTGATCGCTAAAGATTCTCCAGGCGC
This sequence comes from Thinopyrum elongatum, assembly GCA_011799875.1. Classification (NCBI taxonomy): domain Eukaryota; kingdom Viridiplantae; phylum Streptophyta; class Magnoliopsida; order Poales; family Poaceae; genus Thinopyrum; species Thinopyrum elongatum. The sequence goes on along the minus strand of CM022300.1, from coordinate 358,706,039 downwards.
GCACACTCAGCCAGAGTGGCTACGCGCGCAGCCTCCAAGGCCTAAGACTCGGGGGTCTCCCCAATGATGGGGGTCTGGAGAGCTTGATCGTTCCGGGGCTGCAGCTCTTCTCTCTGCTCCACAGTGAGGGCTTGACGATAGTATTCATCATTGCTGAGCGACGGACCACCGCTATCGCCCCCGTCACGGGGGAATCCTGGCGGGCTGTGCTGGGGACCAACCATGAGGACTTCCGCCGCAAGATCATTTCTTTCGCACTCGGAAAGATTATCCGAGTGGCCAGTCGATAGATCAAACAAACCATAAAGAGACTCATCGGGCTCGATTGCCGTGATCTAAGGAGTGGCCGACTGACGGGCCACTGCATGCTTCACCCACCGCTGGAGCCGCGAGCGACCAGACCGCTTGCGACAGTGAGCAGCGGGGATGGAAGACGCCAGGAGGGCCGACCGATATTGGGTCGACGGCTGCCGCAGGAGGACGCCGCAGGCACTCGCGCGGAAGTGGGCCGACCCATGAACGGGAAGCGCCTCGATGGCGTGGGGGGCTTCCTGGAGCCAGGCCAAATCATCGGCGATGAAGGCAAGCAAACAGAGACAGATCTCGTGGCCCAGAGACAATCCACTGCCGGAAACCATGTTGATGGAGATCGAAGATCGCAACCTCGTCGAAAGTCGCTTAGACGCCTGCCCCACTGTGGGCGCCAACTATCGTGGGAACGGATCTGACAGTAGAGATGGGGGGGTACATAGGAGGAGGCAGTGCCTATCTACGGCGAGGTTGTACACTCGGATTTTACGAGTTCAGGCCCCTCTCGGAGGAGGTAACAGCCCTACGTCTCGGTGCCGCGGAGGCTTGTTGATTGGAGTGTTGAGTTACAGGGGGTGCGAACCCTTGTGCCAGAGGAGAGGGGTGGCTTATATAGAGTGTGCCGACCCCTCGCAGTCCTGAGTTACGCAAGGGTTCATTGAGAGGGTAATGCGACGAACGTTACTGGTAACGCCCGTGTTTAATGACCTTTATGGTGACGGGGTGAATGACCGACCGTTGCTATCTACAGGTGACCTTATGCCTCCTGCCCTTTGAGTGGATCTTCTGGTTCTTCGAGTGACTGACGGCGGTCGAGTGGAACTGGAGTCTCCGAGTGGATCTTCTGTTGAGTGGGTTGCACTCCGTGATGATTCCAATCGGTACCTTCTTTCTGTCTTCGTAGGCCTTGGCCTCTCGTGTGGTGACCTTGGGTAGGGCATATGGGTCAGGCCCAAGATCCTACCCTAGGTACATGTCATCGTTAGTTACGGAGGGTGGTTGGGGCCGAGTGATGCAGTGTGGTTTGCATGATTCTCTGTCGTACGTGCGCGTGTACGAGGCGTTGGCTAACTGAACCCGAGCGAGGTATTCACTTACTGAACCCGAGCGATCGCACTGGCTACATATTGAAGCCGATCGATCCCTTCGCTGCTAACTTAACCCGAGCGATTCCTTCGCTCCTAAATGAACTCGATCGATCCTCTCACTGCTTATTGAAGCCGATCAAGCACCCGTGCAAGACATAGCTAGCCGGTTGGGTTGCCTATTGTTGACCAATGCCCGTTGCTGCCACGCGCGCAATACGTAGAACGAGTCGAGATGTGGTGAGTTGACCTAGCGGCTAGTTAGTTAGTTGTGGATGAACAGTTCCCGTTATTGCTGCCGCCCTCTCATACGTACGCCCCACCCAGCCGGTAGTGGTTGGATGAACAAGACCCCATGGTAGTAGGCGGTTGCCACTGGAAGAACAGGACCCCGAGGAGGCCGGCACAACCCATCCGGTTGGTAGTGGATGAACAAGACCCCATGGAGGCTGGATAAACAGTAGCCGGTGGAGGCTGGAGGAAGTCGACGGTGGATGAACAGTAGCCTGTGGAGGCTAGAGCAAGGCACTAAACGGTGGATGAACAGTAGCCCATGGAGTCCTGTTTTCGATACACCACACCCCTCCCGATGAACAGGACTGCATTTCGACCGTAGGCGCTCGAACAGAAGTCTATTGACTCCATTTTGCGGTACGCCAGACCCATCCTGATTAACAGGACCCCGTTTCGACCATAGGCACTCAAACAGAAGTCTGTTTCCTCCGTTTTGCGGTACGACAGACCCCTCCCGATGAACAGGACCCTATTTTGACCGTACGCGATCAAACGCCAGACCCCGTTTCGGCTGTTCCAACCAAGCTGGTTGTCTCCCAATGAACATGACTCATTCCGTTGCCTCCCAATGAACACGATGATGTTTCTCTTTTCTGAACCAGCCGGTTGGCTGCTGATGAAAAGGACACCATTGCTGCTGTCCGTTGCCTTTCCATGTACATGAGCCCTGGCCATACGTATGCGTGAGTACGTGTTCAAGACCCCGCCCATATGCACATACGTGGCAGTATTTTTTGGCATGTGGCTATACGTATGTGTACATGGTTTAAATGGGACTGTGTGAAGTGCTACATCAGGGGCTCTACTATGACATGTGCCGCTACTTACTCTGCCACGGTTCATCGTTATAGAGAGACCGATCGACTAGTATGTACCTACACGTTCGTGACCAGACAGACAACGCTACGTACGAGTCGACTGGGTGGGTGGGTCCCAGCTGTTTGGGAGGATAAGGACGCACTTCTTTGGTGCAAAGATATAGCTGCTGGGTCCCTGCTATCAGGGGAGGAATCATTTTTATTTTCACGTAACAAGGAAGAACTTCCTTACAAGCGATGATGCTGCTGGTGGGTCCATCTTTCATCCTCACGGCGTACAGTCCTCTTCCGATGGCTATCGTTCCTTGACCACGTTGACCACACCGCGCCGAGACCACCAAGGCAGTGGACGATGATACGTCTCCATCGTCTCTACTTTTCCAAACTCTTTTGCCCTTGTTTTGGACTCTAATTTGCATTATTTGAATGGAACTAACCCGGACTGACGCTGTTTCAGTAGAATTTCCATGGTGTTATTTTTGTGCGGAAATAAAAGTTCTCGATTTGACCTAAAAATTTACGGATAATATTTTTGGAATTAATAAAAAATAATGGCGAAAGAATCAACCAGAGGGGGTCCACCCATTGGCCACAAGCCTGGGGGGTGCGTCCATCCTGGGGTGCGCCTAGGTGGATTGTGGGCCCCCTGGAGACCCTCTGACCTCAACTCCAACTCCATATAACCCTATTCGGGGAGAAAAAAATCAAGGAGAAGAGTTCATCCCATTTCATGATACGAAGCCGCCGCCACCTCCTGTTCTTCCTCCGGAGGGCAGATCGGGAGTCTGTTTTGGGCTCCGGAGAGGGGAAATCGACGCCGTCGTCATCATCAACCATCCTCCATCACCAATTTCATGATGCTCACCGCCGGGAGTGAGTAATTCCATCGTAGGCTTGCTGCACTGTGATGGGTTGGATGAGATTTATCATGTAATCGAGTTAGTTTTGTTAGGGTTTGATCCCTAGTATCCACTATGTTATGAGATTGATGTTGCTATGACTTTGCTATGCTTAATGCTTGTCACTAGGGCCTGAGTGCCATGATTTCAGATCTGAACCTATTATGTTTTCATGAATATATTTGTGTTCTTAATCCTATCTTGCAAGTTGTAGACACCTATTACGTGTTATGATCCGCAAACCCCAAGGTGACAATAATTGGGATTCTTTCCGGTGATTACCGTAGTTTGAGGAGTTCATGTACCTAAGTGCTAATGCTTTGGTCCGGTTCTCTAGTAAAAGGAGGCCTTAATATCCCTTAGTTTCCATTAGGACCCCGCTGCCACGGGAGGTGTCAGTGCAACAAACCCTGGGTCTGTTGCCCAGACCATGCACAGGCCCAAGATCAAGATTGCAACATCCAAGACAAGGCCAAGGTAAAGAGATAGGCTCTTTGAGGAATCAAAGGGCAGGTTGAGAAGACCAAGTCAAGGCAAGAAGCAAGACACTGCTAAGGGAAAACCTCCCTTGCTGGGCAGGAGAGCCTGGCGAGGTCAAGGTTGCCCCGGAAGCAAGCCTCAAGACTGCCCTGGCAGGCCTGCCGGGACATACGAAGGCAAAACACCCCGCCAAGGCTTCACCGCCCCACCTCACAACGATGCAAGTCACCGATCAGTGCGGTGCCAAGCCCCAAGATGACTAAGTGGCTGCCTTTTGCCACATGGCAGCCATTTCCTACAAGAATCACCTCCAGATGACACCCATCCTACGACGTGTCATGCAGACAAGAGAGAAGGTGGCCAAACAGCCTGGCAAGGCGTGCTAGGCAGGCCATGATGTGTCACTGGGCAGTGCATTTAATGCATACTGCTCTGTCTGGAGAGTAGATATGATAGCACTGTTCGCTATCTAATCATTACAGAATGACTGATTTGCCACTGTGGTGACCCCTTGATCTATAAAAGGAGGCCCATGGCAACCATAAAAAGGAATCGGACCCCTGTACACTCATACGTGCATAGCTGCTCTCCCCCCGAGGCAACCCTGCCGGGCAAGAGCGCTGCGTTTCCACCACCATCCACCATCAATCCACCAAAGCAGGAGTAGGGTTTTACGCCTCGCGGCGGCCCAAACCTGGGTAAAACTGCCCGTGTGATCTCTGCCGCGCTATGCTGCGCTCGTCCGCTCTTTGTGCAACGTGCTCAGTTCCCCTGCCGAACCTAAAAGGGGCCCTTGGCCCCATAGGTGGCCATGGTTTCCCATGACATCTTTGGCGCGCCAGGTAGGGGGCTGTGCTTGCGCGAACCCGAGAAGTGTACGAAGCGCGTCATCTACACCGCCATCTTCTTCATCAACGGCTCCATCATCCATGGCTCCCAAGAAGAAGCCCGGCGCCACAGCTCATCCATCCTCCTCGAAGGCCCCGCCGCATGCGCCCGCTAATGCCGCGGAGGCTACGGGGACGCCTCGAAGTGCGGATGCTGCGGGGGACGTGGTCGGCGTGGGCGGCGTCGCTACCACCTCCCCTGTGGCCGAAGCAGGAGTAGGAGGCACCGGAGAAGCACTACACCAACTACATTCCAGCGGCCATGACCCACGAGGTACGGGAGGAGAGATCATTCCATCTGCACCCTCCGTCCGGCCGAGGGGCACACCCGCAGCGGGGGTACTCGCTCTAGGGGGAATTGCAACACCTCGACCGATCCCGCCGCGGGAGCGGCCGTAGAACATGCGCCACCCCCGGAACGAGCCGACCCAGCCGCTACGCAAAACGGAGCCGCTGGCCCTCAAGCGCCTCCACATTGTCTACACGCCATCCAGGCGGCTGGCACACGACGACGAGAGCACGGCGCAACCGCTACCGGCACCGTCAGGAGCCGGGCGATGTTACAGTCTTCATCGACATCCATGCCAAGCACCGCTTCGGAGGCCATGGCGTGGGCTTAGCTACTATTGAAATTTCTGGCAGCAGTCGATCAGATGGATGAGTGGAGTGCCACCATTCAGAGTCTGAGTGGCTTCGCCGAGGCGGGAGGATCGCCGTGGGCTGGCCCGCCACGGCCTCCCCAGGCAGCGGCAATGGCCCACGCTGCTGGCCGTGCGGATGGGGCCACTCCTATGGTGCTGTCCCCTCCGTGGCAGCCGACGCGGGAGCCGCGCGACTAAGAACCTGATGACGTCTCAATGGCTTCATCCGACCCTCGAGCCCATCAAGGCCCACGGCGAGTCCTGGAGGACAGGCGAAGGGAAGGCGCGCGTTTCAGCACCGAGAGACACCGCGACGCCCACCGCCAGTCCGACAGGCGTGATGGCCCCGACGTCGACGAGCCCGCACTCACTGGCGGCGGGTACCTGCCTTTCAAGGCAGGGTGCCCTGCCTTCACCCGCGAGCTGCGGCAAGTCCATTGGCCGTCCACTCGCACATTCAAGCCAGAGATACCAGAGAAGTATGACGGAAGACTAAACCCGGCAGAGTTCTTGAGCATCTACACCATCGCTGTTCAAGCTGCCGGGGGAAGAGATGAGAAGGTATTCGCCAACTACTTCCCTTTGGCACTCAAGCCAAATGTGATGTCTTGGCTGATGCACCTGCTGGAGAACTCCATTTCGACCTGGGCTGACCTGTGCCATGAGTTCGTTGGCGCCTTCATAGGCAGCCATCAAGAACCAGGGCGGCCCAGTGACTTGCAGCTCCTCCCGCGGAAGGAAGGCGAGAGCCTACGGAAATACATGCAAAGATTCAGCAGAGTCCACAGTAATATTCCAGACTTCCACCCGGCAGCTGTGATAGCTGTGTTCCAGTCCAACGTGCGCAATCGTCGGATACGTTCCAAGATGAACGTTCGATTGCCCATGACTGTGAAGGAGCTTTACACTCTGGTGGATAAGTGTGCTCGAATAGAGGAGGGGAGGAAGCTCCCCGGAGAAGAAGATGGTGTCGACATCGATTCAGAAGATGATGACGAGGCCGCCAGTCAAAAGAAGAAGAACAAGAAGTGCAACAAAAGGCGCAAGGATAATGCAGTGATGACCGTTGAGGGATCGGGCATGCCTAGTACCGGCAAGAAAGCCAAGGCTGAGATACCCGGCAAGGAGGTTGCCGCGTGCACTAACTGTAGGGAAGCCGCGGCTGCCGAGAAGGCTGGGAAAGGCGATGGCCCATATTGCAAGATCCATCGGACCAAGGGCCACGATCTCCAGGAGCGTCATCAGGTTGAGCAGCTTGTCAAGAAGTAGAGGGCTGAATATGAGAAGCGAGATAAAGAGAAAGGTTAGAATGGCACTGGCGGAAAGGGCCGGGGTGGCGGAGCAAGCCACCCCGGCAAGGCTCCTCAGAATCAAGGGAAACCCACCAGAGGCCGTGAGAAGGAGGATTGCAACGATGAGAGTGATGGAGGAGATGAAGAGGAAACCAGCGAGCAGGAATTCCAAAAAGCCACTGACGCCCTGTGCATTGATGGGGGTTCATCTTTGCACTCCTCTCACCGCCAACTTAAACGGTGGGCGCATGAAGTCAATGCCGTGGAGCCAGCGGCAGACTCTCGAAGGCCGCTCAAGTGGTCCCGCACGCCCATCATCTTCGACGAAGAGGACCACCCTGACCGCACCACTGCGGTAGGATGCTTGCCATTGTTGGTATCACCAACAATCCGCAACCTCAAAGTCACAAAGATGCTGGTTGACGGCGGGGCCGGGTTGAATCTGATTTCTTCAAAGGTCATCAGCAAACTCCAGATAGCAGAAGAAGAACTCAAAGTTACTGGTATGTTTCAAGGGATCAACCCCGGCAGGAGTCGTCCTAAGGGCAAAATCACGTTACCGGACTGAGAAGATCGTGTTTGATGTGGTTGACCTCCCCTGCCATACAATGGAATCCTTGGTCGCCCAGCTTTGGCCAAGTTCATGGCGGCATCCCACTATGCCTACAACACCTTGAAGATGCCAGGGCCGGTGGGCGTCATTTCTATTCCATCACACGAGAAGGACGCAATTATTTGCGTGGACAAGATGTACCAGGATGCAGTCGCGGCAGAGGCCACTGAAGCTGCAATCCTTGCCAAGGAAAGTAATGGAAAGAAGAAGGCCAACAGGGACGCCGGCAAGGAATCCGGGAAGCGTACCTCTCCGGGGTATGCTGCACCTATTGATGACTCGCCGAAGAGTTCCAATAGCAAGAGACCCAAGGTTTCTGCACCCGCTGTGAAACATGTCCCGGCAGGGCTGGCTGGCGCTGGTGGTACTTTCACCATCAGCGCCACCCTAGATGAAAAATAGGAAAGCACGCTCGTTGCTTTCCTACGGGCGAATGTCGATGTGTTTTCCTGGCAACCATCTAGCATCCCCGGTGTTCCCAGGAAGGTAATCGAGCACCACCTTGCTATCTGCCCACATGCCCGACCCGTCAAGCAGAAGGTCCGGATTCAAGCTTTGGAGCGGCAGCAGTTTATTGTGGAGGAGATCAAGAAACTTGAGGCAGCTGGTCTGGTTAGAGGAGTGTTGCATCCAACATGGTTAGCAAATCCAGTGGTGGTACGCAAGGCCAATGGGAAGTGGAGGCTATGCATAGATTTTACGGATCTGAACAAGGCATGCCCGAAGGACCCATTTCCCTTGCCGTGCATCGACTAGATTGTGGATTCCACCTCTGGGTGCGGCCTGCTTTCCTTCCTGGATGCCTACTCTGGATATCATCAGATCTTCATGTCCAAGGAAGATGAAGAGAAGACTGTGTTCATCACCCCATTTGGCACATACTGCTTCATGCAGATGCCTTTCGGGTTGAAAAGCGCCGGGTCTACTTTCGCAAGAGCAGTCCAGATTTGTTTTGGGTCACAGTTGCACAGGAACGTTGAGGCTTACATGGTTGATATTGTGGTCAAGACCAAGGACAGATCAACCCTCATCCAGTATTTGGAAGAGACGTTTGCTAATCTGCGCAAGATCAACTTGAAGCTAAATCCGGAGAAGTTTGTGTTTGGCGTTCCTTCCGGCAAGCTACTTGGCTTCTTTGTGTCCCACCGAGGGATAGAGGCCAACCCCGACAAGATCAAGGCTATCGAGCAGATTCAAGCACACAAAACTGTCAAGGACGTGAGGCATTTGGCTGGATGTGTTGCCGCGCTTAGTAGGTTCATTTCCAAGTCTGCCGAGCTTGCCTTGCCGTTCTTCAAGGTTTTGAAGAAGGCAGGGCCTATGGAGTGGACCCCCGAGGCAGATGCCGCACTACAAGATTTGAAGGCCTACCTTTCCTCTATGCCCACTTTGGTTGCTCCAAAACCTCAAGAGCCATTGCTGCTGTACTTGGCGACAACTAATCAGGTGGTTAGCGCAGCACTGGTGGCGCAGAGGAATGTGGATGGAGCAGCAGACGCAGCTGGTGTCCCTTCTGGGTAGGAAAGCGAACACACCCCGGCAAGGTCAGATGTAGGTCAAGGTAGAGAAGAGCAAAGCAGCGGAAGCAGTTCTCTGGTCACGGCAAAGAAGAAAGTGTTGCAGCGCCCAGTATTCTTCGTCAGCTCCCTGTTGCAGGGGGCTAGATCCAGGTACTCTGGCGTGCAAAAATTGATCTTTGGCCTTGCCATGGCCTCAAGGAAACTGCGTCACTACTTCCAAGCCCATGAGATCACAGTTGTCACCCATTTCCCATTGCAACGGATAATCCGAAATCCTGAGGCTACCGGCAGGATAGTGGAGTGGCCTTTGGAGTTATCCAGCTTTGGTTTGAAGTTTGAGAGCACATCAACCATTCAGAGCAGAATATTGGAAGAGTTTATTGCAGAATGGACGCCAACTCCTAATGAAGAGGTATTGGAGACAGTTATCCCCGGCAAGGAAGCGGCCCAAGAATGGATCATGTATTTCGATGGTGCCTTCTCCCTACAAGGTGCAGGGGCTGGCGTGCTTCTCATTCCTCCCACCAAAGAGCACCTAAAGTATGTCGTCCAGATGCATTTTCCCCGGGAGGAAGCTACCAACAATACATCAGAGTATGAAGGGCTCCTTGCCGGGCTCAGAATTGCAACAGAACTGGGGATCAAGAAGCTGATCATCCGCGGAGATTCACAACTTGTGGTGAGACAAGTCAACAAGGATTACCAAAGTCCATTGATGGAGGCATACGTTGAGGAAGTGAGAAAGTTGGAGGAGCGCTTTGACGGATTGCAAACAGAGCACGTACCTCATGCGGAAAACAGCATCGCTGATCATCTGTCAAAGTGCGCTGCACAGAAGCTCCTTGTGGAACCAGGAACTTTTGTTCTCCATCTGACTCAGCCCTCTGTATCCCTGGCAACAATGGCCAGAAAGAGGAGGAAACTAGACTCCGGCAAGCCTCTCCCGGTAGAACCTCTCGAGGATCCCGCCGGAAAGCTTGTCGAGCAAAAGTCGCCTTCGATCGCTGAGCTGCATCCTCCCGCCCGGCCACCGGTCCCCGTGGTCGAGGATTGCACTCTCACGGATGAGGAGGTGCCGTTAGTCCTTGTTGCCGAGCCACAGGCTCCGCCTTGGGCACGGCACATAGTCCATTTCCTCCAAACTGGAAAACTTCCCGAAGAGCAAGAAAAAGCTGAAAGAGTAGCCTGGAGGGCCAGTATGTATCAGTTTGTTGATGACACGCTGTACAAAAGGAGGCCCAACGGTGTGAAATTGAGGTGCATTTGCCTGTAAGGAGGAAAGGAACTACTGGCAGAGATACACAAGGGTATGTGCGGCTCCCACATTGGATCAAGGGCGTTGGTTGGGAAAGCTTTCCGGCAAGGATTCTACTGGCCCACAGCCCTCCAAGATGCAGTCGAGCTTGTCACCAAGTGTGAAGCCTGCCAGTTCCATTCCAAGAACATCCACCTGCCTTCCCAAGCTCTTTAGACAATCCCTTTATCATGGCCATTTTCGGTCTGGGGGCTCGATATCCTCAGCCCTTTCCCCCGTGCTGCCAGGGGCTTTGAATTCTTGTTCGTTGCAATCGACAAGTTTACAAAGTGGCCGGAAGTAGAGCCCATGAGCAAGGTGACTGCTTAGTCAGCTATCAAGTTCTTGAAAGGATTGGTGTGCCGCTTTGGAGTTCCTGCCCGGATCATCACTAACAACGACACCTAGTTCATGAGTCGCGCCTTCATGCAATACGTTCATGCCCTCGAAAGCAAAATCTCGTTCGCCTCTGTGGCCCATCCAAGGAGCAACGGGCAAGCTGAGAGGGCGAACGCTGAAGTGTTGCGAGGACTCAAGATGAGAACTTTCGATAGGCTGCAGAAGTGTGGCAGGCGGTGGATCGATGAACTGCCGGTGGTTCTTTGGTCCCTCAGAACGACACCAAATCGAGCTACCGGGCAGACTCCCTTCTCCCTAGTATATGGGGCAGAAGCAGTTATCCCGACGGAACTCATTTACGGGTCACCTCGAGTTCTTGCCTACGATGAAGTAGCACAAGATCAGCACCTGCGTGACGACGCTATGCTACTCGAGGAGAACCGTCTCCTGGGCTGCTACGCGTGCCGCACGCTATCAGCAAGCCCTACGTCACTATCACAGCCGCAGGGTTTGTGCCCTATGTTTTGAGGAAGGCGACCTTGTCCTTAGGCGCGTTCAATCCGCCAAGGGTGCAAACAAGTTGACGCCGAAGTGGGAAGGCCCTTACTGGTAGTACGAGTCACTAGACCTGTCACAGTCTGTCCAAAGACCGGAGATGGCATTCAGTTGCAAAACTCATGGAACATTGAGCATCTCTGCAAGTTCTACCCGTAAGGCGCGGCTGTCGGGCCCTGCCCGCAGCCACCCTTTTGTACATGCCTTGCCTCTATTGCATGTAACCCCTTGTACAAAGCCAGGCGCAGACCCTGAGCAACAGAGAAATAAATGAAGCGCTGGGGGCCCCCCGACAAATTGCATGCATGCATAAGCATATCATGAGCATTGCATGTTCATGTAGAATATATCGCATGAGGCATCATTTTTCATCTGCATCATACTGCAGGCTCCTACCGTGGATTCGGTCCCGAAAAAGGAGAAGAGAAGACAAGCCTACATTGCGATCCCCGCAAGCCCAAATAGATAAGTTCTTTCTCTTATCCATACAATTCTATAAGTAAAAACTTGTGCATGGGAAAACCTCGCCGCTTTCAAGACTTACGTGCTCCCGTCCCTTGACTCGAACATTGCTTCGGTCGGGGAGGTTGTAGTGGCCTTTGGCGAGAAAGTTGGTGGGGGGCTGGTCCCTCATCATGATTTGTGCCCGGCAGGCCCAGCCCCGCGGCAGCAACTTGAGGGTACCGGCAGGATAGCCTACCGGAAAAACTTGTTTACTTAAGCGTAAAGAGGCATTCTCCCTCTGCATGGACATGTTACATGCACAAGTGCCCGGCAAGGTTTATCTTTTTCATTAACATGCTGATCAACTAGTACAGACCTCACAGGGCACAAACATGGATAAAAGAGATTTCATAATTTGAACTAAAGTTTGGCAAGTGCCTACATATTTTAGATTGAAAAAAGATAAGTGCCCCGTAATCCCTTTCTTATCCACCTCCTCCTAGGCACTGCGGTGGAAGAGAAGGAGGGAAAAGGGTGACTGAGCAAGACGACCCACTCGACCCCGTTAAGACCTGCCGGGCGCAGCTTGACAAGATCGAGAGTGGCGAGGCTGCGAAGGAGGGAGACGGAAGGAGCAGCTCGACGGTGCCTCGGTCACCACCTCCCGGGCCAACCAGAAGCTCCAGCAAAAAGCACCGGCAGGGAGAACCACCGAGGCTCAGCTGGATGACTGCTGGAAGAGGCGAAGGCACCAAGAGAGCGGCCCTCTCCCTCGCAACCAAGAGGCTGGTGATGATGGTGCCGGGGAGGGAGGGGAAGAGCGAAAAGATGAGGCAGCAGGTCGGCAATACGAGACGAAGGCATCGGTGCCATCGTACTCCGACCTGAAGCCCTGCCTCCCGCCTTCTCCGTCTTCCCTCGATCTTTCTCCATCTCCGCTACTCTAGAGGGACTCCGGCTCTGTGAGCCATTGCCTCCGCCGGAGAAGCTGCGGGTGGCAGCGGTGTCCGAGGCGCGTGAGGGGCGTCGCTCCCCACCTTGGCGGGCAGGAAGATGCCTCCGTCTTCAACATTTGCCCTGACTTCACCAAGCGGGGCGATACCGGGATTACCAAGGAACCCGAGCGCTACGCCCCTAATGGACATCAGAGCCACCAAGAACTTCAGCACCCAGGAGGAGGGGACGAACGCGCCCCCACAAGAGAAAGGCTCGGCACCTCCCGCGCCGCGGGTGGCATATCCGCCGTGCCCCTTTCTACTCTGGACCAGGCTAACTCCCTAAGCCCCTTCACAAACTCCCGACATCGCCAACCTCAAGCTCGAGTCCGGGGCTCGGCCCCGGTCTCTTTCTCTCAACATTACGAGAAGAAAGAAGAAAAAGGTGAGAAGAGGAGCGTGGATGAACACTTCCACTTCCCCTTGCCCCTCCTTTTTATAGGCAAGCTGGGGGCTAGGGGATGATCCATCGATGGGTAACCACTGTCCTCCTCCACCAATCCATGAAGATCAGGCCCCTTCCTTAACGCTCCCCCGCACCACGCACTTCTATTACCTACCCCGCTCGATGCATGCAACATACGTGGCCAGGGATAAGGGCGTGGTGGGAAGAGTGAATTGGCAGTTACTCGCCCGTGCGTTAAAGTCATTCACGGGCCATTAAAAGAATGGCCCCACCACAATTGGCATTACATGATGGGCAGAAGAACCAAAAGCTGATCTGAGCTCAGATTAATGAAGAAGCAAAGAAGACCTCAAAGGGCAAGCAGCTATTTCCCCCTCGCCTGTGCACAAGTTAGGGCCTACCCCGACGACGCCCGGCAGCTCGTTCCGGCCAGGCCCGGGGGCTCCTGTCGGTGCAATAAACCCTGGGTCTGTTGCCCAGACCGTGCACAGGCCCAAGATCAAGATTGCAACATCCAAGACAAGGCCAAGGTAAAGAGATAGGCTCTGTGAGGAATCAAAGGGCAAGTTGAGAAGACCAAGTCAAGCCCAGAAGCAAGACACCGCCAAGGGAAAACCTCCCTTGCCGGGCAAGAGAGCCTGGCGAGGTCAAGGTTGCCCCGGAAGCAAGCCTCAAGACCGCCCCGGCAGGCCTGCCGGGGCATACGAAGGAAAAACACCCAGCCAAGGCTTCACCGCCCCACCTCACAGCGATGCAAGTCACCGATCGGTGCGGTGTCAAGCCCCAAGATGACTAAGTGCCTGCCTTTTGCCACATGGAAGCCATTTCATACAGGAATCACCTCTAGATGACACCCGTCCTGCGACGTGTCATGCAGACAGGAGAGAAGGTGGGCAAACAGCCCGGCAAGGCGTGCCAGGCAGGCCATGATGTGACACTGAGCGGCACATTTAATGCATACTGCTCTGTCTGTAGAGTAGATATGATAGCACTATTCGCTATCTAATCAGTACACAATGACTGATTTGCCACTTTGGTGACCCCTTGATCTATAAAAGGAGGCCCATGGCAACCATAGAAAGGATTCGGACCCCTGTACACTCATACGCGCGTAGCAGCTCTCCCCCCGAGGCAACCCTACCGGGCAAGAGTGCTGCGTTTCCACCACCATCCACCATCAATCCACCAAAGCAGGAGTAGGGTTTTATGCCTCGTGGTGGCCCGAACCTGGGTAAAACTGCCCGTGTGATCTCTGCCATGCTACGCTGCGCTCCTCCGCTCTTTGTGCAACGTGCTCAGTCCCCCTGCCGAACCAAAAGGGGCCCTTGGCCCCATAGGTGGTCGTGGTTTCCCACGACAGGAGGGTAGGTCAAAAGATGTGATGCAAGTTCTTTACCATAAGCACGTATGACTGTATACGTAATATATTCCTACATTATATTGATGAATTAGAGCTAGTTCTGTGTCACCCTAGGTTATAACTGTTGCATGATGAATGCCCTCCGACATAATTATCCATCACTGATCCATTGCCTACGAGCTTTTCACATATTGATCTTTGCTAAGTTACTTTGCCGTTGCTACTATTACAATTACTACAAAATTGCTACTATTACTTTTGCCATAGTTACCGTTACTTCCATACTACTTTGCTACTCAATATTTTGCTGTAGATATTAAGTCTTTCAGGTGTGGTTGAATTGACAACTCAGCTGCTAATACTTGAGAATATTCTTTGGCTCCCCTTGTGTCGAATCAATAAATTTGGGTTGAATACTCTACCCTCAAAAACTGTTGCGATCCCCTATACTTGTGGGTTATCAAGACCTTTTTCTGGGGCCATTGCCTGGGAGCATAGCTCTATTCTCTGAGTCACTTGGGATTTATATCTGTTGATCACTATGAGGAATTTGAAAGATAACAAAACCAAGATTTTTCCCTCTACTTTGAGGGGAGGTAAGGAATTTCCATCTAGCTCTGCACTTGATTCACCTTCTGTTTTAAGTAAGCTTGCGACGCCACCACCTGCTAGTAATTCTGATATGTCGCAAGTAATTGATGATGCTACTTCTACTATGCATGATGCTTCTGATGATACTACTACTTTGCTTGATAATACTGTGCCACTGGGTGAATTTCTTGATGAACAACTTGCTAGGGTTAGAGAGAATGAAATTACTGAAACTGATGAAATTATTGAAACTGTAGATTATGATTCTCCCCCTAGATATGAATTGCCTAAGGTACCTGAGGCTTATATTATGGATGAAGAAACTGCTAGAGACTTTTTTGCTTGCAATGACGGAGATGATCTTAAGAAATTGTTAGCTAAGCTGAAAGAAAAATCTTTCAATGCTAGAATGCAATATGACCCTAAGTTTGCTACTTCACCTATCTTTGTTATTGAGAAGAATTATGAATTCTCTGTCGATCCTGAGTTAATTACTTTGGTTGAATCTGATCCTTTCCATGGTTATGAATCTGAAACTGTCATGGCACATCTTACTAAATTGAATGATATAACCACCCTATTTGCTCATGAGGAAAAAATCGCTATTACTATATTCTTAAGTTGTTTCCTTTCTCATTAAATGGTGATGCTAAGATATGGTTTAATTCTCTTGCTACTGGTTGTGTGCGTAGTCCCCAGGATATGATATATTACTTCTCTGAAAAATATTTTCCTACTCATAAGAAACAAGCCGCCTTATAGGAAAATTTAACTTTGTGCAAATTGAAGAAGAGAGTCTCCCACAAGCTTGGGGGAGGCTTCTCCAATTACTTAATGCTTTGCCTGATCATCCTCTCAAGAAAAACGAAATACTTGATTTCTTTTATAATGGACTAACCGATGCTTCTAGGGACCACCTAGATAGCTGTGCTGGTTGTGTTTTCAGGGAATGAACTGTTGAACATGTTGAATTACTACTGAATAATATATTGAGCAATGATAATGATTGGACTCTTCCCGAACCACTGCCTAAGCCAACTCCAAAGAAAAGAGGTATTCTATTTCTCAGTCCTGAAGATATGCAAGAGGCAAAGAAATCTATGAAAGAAAAAAGTATAAAAGCTGAAGATGTTAAGAATTTACCACCTATGGAAGAAATATATGGTCTTGATAACCCGACACAGGTAGTAGAGGTAAATTCCCTCTATAGATTTGATGAAGGAGATATTCCTCATAATAAGTCTGCTAGTCAATGCTTGGATGAATTTGATAAATTTATTGTTAAACAAGAAAATTTCAATGCTTATGTTAGTAAACAATTGAAACGTAATGCTTACATGCTTGACCACTTAGGTGATTATATGTGTAGAACTATTAACGATCTTAAGCTTATCAGTAAACATGCTTCCATGCTGAAAACTCAAGTAGAACAAGTTCTCAAAGCACAGAATGAGTTGTTGAATGAGATGAATAGAACGATGATAATGTTGTTAGAGTTATGACTAGAGGTGGTAAAATGACTCAGGATCCTTTGTATCATGAGGGCCATCCTAAGAGGATTGAGCAAGATTCTCAGAGAATTAATATTGATGCACCTAGTCCTCCTAGTAATAAAAAGAAAAGGAATGATGATAGGACTTTGCATGCGTCTAGTGAACCTGTTATAGGCACACCTGAGAATCCAAATGATATTTCTATTTCTGATGCTGAAACACAATCTGGTGATGAGCATGAACCTAGTAATAATTATAATGATGATGTTCATGTTGATGCTCAACCTAGTAATGATAATGATGTGGAGATAGAACCTGTTGTTGATCTTGATAACCCACAACCTAAGAATAAAAGATATGATAAGAGAGACTTCATTGCTAGGAAGCATGGTAAAGAAAGAGAACCATGGGTTCAGAAACCCATGCCCTTTCCTCCTAAACCATCCAAGAAAAAGGATGATGAGGATTTTGAGCGCTTTGTTGAAATGCTTAGACATGTCTTTTTGCGTATGCGTTAGACTGATATTCTGAAAATGACTCCTTATGCCAAGTATATGAAAGCTATTGTTACAAATAAAAGAAAGATACCGGAAGCTGAAATTTCCACCATGCTTGCTAATTACACATTTAAGGGTGGAATACTGAAGAAACTAGGAGACCCTGGAATACCAACTATACCATGCTCCATTAAAAGATATTATGTTAAAACTGCTTTATGTGATCTTGGAGCCGGTGTTAGTGTTATGCCTTTCTCTTTGTATCGTAGATTTGATTTGAATAACTTGACACCTACTGGAATCTCTTTGAAATTGGCCAATAGATCGACTGCTATACCCATCGGCGTTTGTGAGGATGTGCCTGTTGTGGTTGCAAACGTTACTATCTTAACAGACTTTGTTATTCTTGATATGCCCGAGGACGACAGTATGTCGATCATCCTTGGTAGACCCTTTTTGAATACTGCAGGGGCTGTTATTGATTGCAACAAGGGCAATGTCACTTTTCATGTCAATGGTAATGAGCATACGGTACACTTTCCGAAGAAACAACCTCAAGTGAATAGTATCAACTCTATTGGAGAAGTTCCAACAATTGCTATTGGAGGTTTTAAATTCCCTTTTCCTACTGTCAAGAAGAAATATGATATTCTTATTGTTGGGGACATGCATATCCCCATTGAGGTAACCTAGTGTTATTCGAAAATTCTCCGGTTTCATGTCATTTGGAAGAAGTTTGTTAATAAGACTTGATCAACCTTATTAATGAATTCCTTTTGACGGGCATGAGATGGATGAATATAGTAAACACAACTTTCTGTACCCACTTTTTACTTTCTGTTATTTATAATAAATAAAGCAAAAATACCATTATTTTTCTGTTTTTTGAATTATCCGAGCAATAAAAAATGACCCAAAAATAAAAGTTCTCCAAATGCCCTGAAAATTTAGTATGATTCTTTTAGAATATTTTAAAAAATTTGGCACTGAGAACACACCAGGGGGCAGCACCAGTGGGCCACAAGCCCACAGGGCGCGCCTAGGTGGCTTGTGGCTCCCACATGGGTCCCCCACTGGTACAGCGAGGTGCTATACAAATGGTTTTTAACCCCTTTCCGCGACGGCGAGTGACTGCGACAGGGGGTTCCTTCCCAAACGACCTAGAAACCATTGGGGATATGCCCTCCTGGCACACACGCTCGGCAAAATGAGTCCGTGTGCGACCGACGAGCGATCAAATACGGTTATACGTATAGTTGTGCTCGAAAAAAATACAATTATACAGGCTAAATCATTTTCGGTCGTAAGTATATCCCACACAGCCAGTCCCCGCTAAACGTTTCCGTTCGTATGTACATTCCACACAGTCAATCCAAGGAATACGTTTCCGTTAGTATGTACATCCCACACAGTTAATCCAAGAAGTATGTTTTCGTTCGTATATACATCCCACACAGTCACTCCAAGGAAAACGTTCCCGTTCGCAGGTACATCACACACAATTTTACCCATTAAATCGTCTGTGATAGCGTTGCCATTGCACACGATATTAACAATTTTATCGTTTGCGTTATTCAATGCATCACACACGGTGCATAGAAGAAATTGTGTGGCAAAGGCTGTCCATCACACACACTTTTTATGTGGTAAACATTTGCGCAAGGTGGCCTAACGCAAACAGTTTTCACGCAGATGTCGTGTGTGATTGTTCATTAATCCAACACGGTTTATTCCTAGAAACTGCGTGCGTTCCCTGAGGTCATCGCCCATGGTGTTTTCTCAATAACCGTTTGCAATAGAAAAACCCAATTAGCAGGCTAATTGGCCATTAGCAGGCTAATTGCCCTATTATTAATAATCCATTTATTAATCTAATTGACATTTCATATTAAGCACACAATATATTTAATTTCTATATTAAGGAAGCATGATTTCATAATTGAAATACATCAGAGTACAATATCATATAGCTTCAGCACTCACCTACCCCATTACACAACTGCACCAGCACCAAGTTTCACATGCAACATCTATAACCTTTCGAAATTAGCATCATAGACGGTACATAGACAGATGCATCTCATCTAGAAAACTGCTGAAGCGGAAGGCGAATATTGAGCCTTCATTGATGTTGTATGTCTTTGCAACTTTAGGCCAGTGCCTGTGGATGATTGACCGTCCATCCTTCATCCTCTTTAGGAACACTTCAATATTGAACCGTTGGTGTTGTATGAAAACCTTCCTCGCCTCCTGACCATACAGGTGGTTTGAGAGGTAATCATCAGTGAACTGCTTTGGAAAGGCCTGAAAATAGGGATGTGCATAAATATCTTCTCTATATTGGAAATGGGGCAAAGGAATAAAAAAAGGCAAGGTATAATAGTTAGTACCATCTTGTAGTGAACTGACGTCTTCTTCATTATGCAGACAAAGATCTTGTTGTTTTTTGTCGCTAATTTCTTTATCCTAACAATCTTTTTGAGTTTCTTGACTTGACTGATATTCATGGACAACTCATTTCCCCATATGCAAAAAGGGTCGAACAATGGGTCAAAACCTCTGACAGCAGGACCTACATGTGCAAGACCAAATTGTTAAAAACCTAAATATTAGAATGGTTCCTACAATTGCACAATAATGTGATATTAGACAAAGGACCATGCATGTGCAAACCTTGATTGTAAACCTCAGTGCTTCCCATTGTTTCCCTGCAACACATATAAGGTAGTTAGTCATCAGGTTAAATGAGGGTTCGCATGCTATCAGTAAAATATGTTGATGAAAAATAAGCACATTGCAGATTCATCAGATTAATTCAAGCCACATGGAAAACCCATTTATCCAAACCAAGCATGATTAAGAACTAGGAAATATAGCAGTTGTATATGTTTCTCATGTATTAAGTGCAGCCAAATTCGATTTATTCCTCACATGCACAACAATACAAAATTCTACCAACGACAATTGGACATCGCATTGCAGAATTGAACCAAGCAGTTAACTAAACACCACAACAAATGAACCAAACATTAACTGAGCACCACATTGCACAATATAACATACTCCTAATAGAAGATCAGACAGTTAACCAAACCAAGCATGCTTAACAACTTGGAAATATAGCAATTGTATTTGTTTCTCATGTATTTAGTACAGCCAAATTCAATTTATTTCTTACATGGTATACAATAACAGAATGCACCCACAACAATTGAACATCGCATTGCAAAATTGAACCAAATAGTTAACTAAACACCACAACAAATGAACCAAACATTAAAGGACCACATTGCACAATGTACAACATACTAGAAGATCAGACAGTTAACCAAACCAAGCATGCTTGACAACTTGGAAATATAGCAATTGTATTTGTTTCTCATGTATTTTGTAAAGATAAATTTGATTTATTTGTCACATGGAAGATAATACAAAATTGCAGCCTGAAGAATTGAACATCACATTTGTAGAATTGAACCAAACAGTTAACTGAAGACGATAACTAATTAACCAAACAGTTTATAAGTGAGCACCACATTGCACGACATATAGAACATATACACTAGAGTAACACATTGCATGGTAAAAGTAGATAGCACTATTCACTGGAATTTGTTAAGGAAAGGCAGGAGCAATACATGCAATGGGTAAACCGAGCATGCTTAACCGGCGTAGCTAGCAAACTGAACATGGGTCCTTATAGTGAGCTAATAAGACAAGTTACTCCTCATCGTCGGAGATATCAATGATGATTGGCCCCTTGGACATGGAAGAGGGCGAGGCCTCCACATCGTGGCTGCCCTCATCGTAGTGGTGAGTTGCCTGAGCCACTCCAGGCACCAACCTGCTGGCTCTCAAGTTGAGGTAAGCACGTGCACGCTGAGAAAACACCTCATAGTCTTCGTCGAAGGCACCGAGGGTGGCCTCAAAAAAATGCAACGAGCTGTCGTTTAAAGCAGCCAACCGCGTTGCGGCGTCGACGCGCGAGGCATCGACGGTGGCCCCGATGGTGAGGTGCTCCTCCAAGATCTGGGGGTCAGCACAAATGGCAGCCATCGCGACCTCATCCATGCGTGCGGCCATGATTTTCTTCTCCGCTGCCAAATGCTCCTTGAGCTCCTGGCTATACTCCGTGCACCATGGCTTAGGGCGGCGCTTATTTGGGGGAGGGGTCGGTGATTTTGGTGGAAGGTGTCATGTCGGCGGTCGGGGCATGTGGGATGTGGAAGGAGGAGGAGGATGGGGGTCGGCTGTGGATTACCTGCCTGGATCGACGAGGCCAAGCAGCGTGAAGGAGGGTCGCCGATGAGGAGGCGGCGCTGCAAGCAAGGAGTGAAGGTTTAAACTTGGAAAGGAAGGCGAAAACAGGGGAAATTTGGCTTTTG
Source organism: Thinopyrum elongatum (assembly GCA_011799875.1). Classification (NCBI taxonomy): domain Eukaryota; kingdom Viridiplantae; phylum Streptophyta; class Magnoliopsida; order Poales; family Poaceae; genus Thinopyrum; species Thinopyrum elongatum. Next base: position 358,684,842 of record CM022300.1, on the reverse strand, counting down.
GTAAGGGGGAGGGAGCAGGGAGGTAGATATTTCCGTGGAAGCTGAAAATTTTGGATCGGTGCAGCGAAAAAACTGGCGCGCAAAGGGTCATCAGACACGGTCCCTTATTCAGCACTCTGTACGATATGTGAACATCACAAATGATTCATCTAACTTAACCCGTGTGTGATGAGTTTGAACGTCAAAAATTTTGGTTCGAATTTCTCTGGTTACAGTGGTCATCCACGTCATTGCATAATTTGGGTACACAAAGGAGACTACAGCACACCTACACTTCTTAATCGAGCAAGTTCAGCAATTAAACAGAGCTAGCTGACCTAAACATTACTCTAACAAATTAAAGACCGGCGCCCTTAATTAAACAAAACAAAGAGTACTACTACGGCTGGTGCTCGTCGATCTCTGCCGCCTCCTCCATGTCCAGCTCACGCTCGACGGTCTCCTGGGGAAGGGGCTCCATGGCATCCATCGCACCATACTCGGCAAGCATCTCGCCATCCGCGTCCGCCATCTCTTTGGAAAAGGCCGCCATGAGCTAGGCATGGGCGGCCGCGATCTGGGCTTGGACGGCCTCCGTCGTGGCAAGGTATGCGGCGGAGGAACGGACGGCTACTCGAACGCTCTCGGCGATTGCCAACTCTTCGGCCGTGGGTTGCCGACCGTTGTCGGAGAAGATTCGTTCGATTTGTGCGGTAACCACCATGAGCTGGGCGTGGGCGGCCTCAACATGGTCATGGGCGGCCTCCATCAGGGCTAAGGCCACCACTGCGGAACAGACAGCTGCTGTGCCGCTCTCGCCAGTTGAAATCCCCGAGGCAGATGTTGCTGCCGCCACATGAGAAGCAACAGCAGCCGTTTTGGCTGACTTGGCCACCCGGTCGCAGATTGCGGCTGCGCTCATGCACCTTGTTACCACCCGCATGGCGGTTGCGGCCGCGCTCTCGCCAGAGTGGGCCGTTAAAGTTGCCCTCATGACGCGGGTCCACGTCCCCATCTTTCACCGGCGACGATTGAACAGTGAAATGATATTTGGGGAATGAGCTAGTGTGCTTCACACGCCGGCTGTGGACTATAGCTGACGCACCTTCTCGCGTAAGCCATAGGCGTACCATACTCCAACGGTGCTCCAAGATATTTTGTACTGCATCTCACATGGTTGGTGATAATAAACTATGTGCGATCTACTTGATTTTTCATCGTGATTTGAATTACATAATGGGGTCACAGTGGCAATGGAGGGTGTTTGAATTGCTAGAACTTTTATCTGTAGTGAACATGCAACTATAGGTGTGTCGTAAAAAAATTGGAATTATTCAGGGTTTGTTTGGACATTTTTATACTTTAACTTGGTTTTCTAGCCATTTTAGGTGCCCAATTCAAAATTAAACTACATGCACATGCTCCGGTGCACCAACATGGGTTGTAAAATCATATATGTGTCCATGGGTTTATGCTTATGTCCCATGCAATAAATGTGGATGAATTTCGAACACCACTGCACTGTGGCTCTCTGGCAAACGTAGAGGTACTTGCTGTTGTAATTCTAGTAAACCCAAAACCCGTCTGAAATTCATGAACCTTCGCATGCTATCATGGAATGGCATCAACATGCTGGGGTAAAAAATAATGTCCCATTTGGGGCAGGTTATGGTATAAGCTTCTCACAAACCAGAGCTTCTCACAAGAAGCCTCATGGTTCCGTTAGGGAAACGTGTCACCTTTGTGGACAAAACGATATTCGTCGCCTCTTCTTGCTTTCAATTTTTTCCTGGTGTCAACATAGAACAACAGGAGTGTCGTGTTAATATTTGGAATTTTTCGGGGATTGTTTGAACATTTTTATATGTTAACTGAATTTTCCAAGCATTTATGTGCATAATTAAAAATTGAACTACATACACATGCTCGAGTGCATAAAAACGGGTTGAAAAATCGAATGTGTGTCCTTGGTTGCAAGCTTAGGTCACATGCAAGAAATGAGAATGAATGTCAAACACCTTGACACTGTCGCTCGGCCGCTAACATTGAGATACATGGTTTTAAAATTCTAGTAAATCGAAAACTCGTCTGAAATTCATGAAACTTGATATGATATCATGGAACAGCATTGACATGCCATGGTAAAAATATTGTCCCATTTGGGGCAGGTTTGGGTATAAGTTTCTCGCAAACTAGAGCTTCTCTCACAACAAGCCTGATGGTTTCGGTAGGGAACGTGCCACCTTGGGGGACGAAACGATATCTGTTGCCTCTTCTTACTTTCAAAAATTTTCTTTTGTCAACATAGAACAACAGGATTATTGTGTCAATTTTTGGGATTTTTCGGGGTTTGCTTGGACATTTTTTTACATTAACTAAGTTTTCTATGCATTTATGTGCATAATTCAAATTTGAACTACAAGCACATGCTCCAGTGCATATAAATGGGTTCAAAATTGAAATATGTGTCCTTGGTTGCATGCTTAATTAAGTCCCATGCAGTAAATGAGAATGAATGTCAAACACCTTGCCACCGTCGCTCGGCCGCTAACATTGAGATACATGGTTTTTAAATTTTAGTAAATCGAAAACGCGTCTAAAATTTATGAAACTTGACATGCTAGCATGGAACGGCATCAACATGCCATGGTAAAAATATTGTCCCATTTGGGGCAGGTTGGGGTATAAGCTTCTCACAAACCAGAGCTTCTCACAACAGGCCTCATGGTTACAGTAGGGAACGTTTCACCTTTCTGGACGAAACAATATCCGTTGCCTCTTCTTGATTTCAATTTTTTTCTAGTGTCAACATAGAACAACATGAGTGTTGTGTTAATTTAGGAATTTTTTGGGGTTCGTTTGGACATTTTTATACATTAACTGAGTTTTCTATGCATTTATGTGCTTAATTCAAATTTGAACTACAGGCACATGCTCCAGTGCATGTAAATTGGTTGAAAAATCAAATATGTGTCCTTGGTTGCATGCTTAGGTCCCATGCAATAAATGGGAATGAATGTCAAACACCTTGCCACCGTCGCCCGGCCGCAAACATTGAGTTACATAGTTTTTAAATTCTTGTAAATCCAAAACTCGTCTGAAGTTCATGAAACTTGACATACTATCATGGAGCGGCATCAACATGCTGTGGTAATTTTTTTTTCTCATTTGGGGGAGGTTTGGGTATAAGCTTCTCGCAAACCAGGGCTTCTCACAACAAGCCTGATGGTTTCGGTAGGGAACGTGCCACCTTTGGGGACGAATCGATATCCGTTGCCTCTTCTTGATTTCAATTTTTTTTCTAGTGTCAACATAGAACAACATGAGTGTTGTGTTAATTTTAGGAAATTTTTGGGGTTCGTTTGGACATTTTTATACATTAACTGAGTTTTCTATGCATTTATGTGCATAATTCAAATTTGAACTACAGGCACAGGCTCTGGTGCATGTAAATTGGTTGAAAAATCAAATCTGTGTCCTTGGTTGCATGCTTAGGTCCCATGCAAGAAATGGGAATGAATGTCAAACACCTTGCCACCATCGCTCGGCCGCAAACATTGAGATACATGGTTTTTAAATTCTAGTAAATCCAAAACTCGTCTGAAGTTCATGAAACTTGACATGCTATCATGGAGCGGCATCAACATGCTGTGGTAAAAATTTTGTCCGATTTGGGGCAGGTTTGGGTATAAGCTTCTCGCAAACCAGAGCTTCTCACAACAAGCCTGATGGTTTCGGTAGGGAACGTGCCACCATTGGGGACGAAACGATATCCGTTGCCTCTTCTTTCTTTCAAAAAATTTCTAGTGTCAACATAGAACGACAGGAGTGTTGTGTCAATTTTTTGGGATTTTTCGGGGTTCTCTTGGACATTTTAATACATTAACTGGGTTTTCTAGGCATATGTGCATAATTCAAATTTGAACTACATCCACATGCTCCAGTGCAGAAAAATGGGTTGACATATCAAATGTGTGTCCTTGGGTGCATGCTTTGGTCCCATGCAAGAAATGGGAATGAATTTCAAACACCAGGGCACTGTTGATTGCTGGCAAAATGTTGAGATACTTTGTTTTTAAATCTAAATTCTAGTAAATCCAAAACTCGTCTGAAATTCATGAAACTTGGCATGCTATCATGGAATGGCACCCGACATGCTGTGGTATTTTTCGTGTCCATTTTGAGAGAAGGCGCACTTGAATAACAGTCAACAAAGGCATTTTGAAACAAATAGCTGCCACTTTAACATCTCAAACCTTTATATAATTTAAATCGTGTGCATTCTGTTAACCATTCACGTGACGCCATGTGTCTCTCTTTTAATGGCTATAGGAGGTGCCGTGCGGACATCTGCTTGACTGAACGGGAGGCGTGCGAGCGCAGTCCGGTGCGCAGGCTGACCGAGAGGCGTGTAAGCTGTCCTCCAATGCGTAGGCTCACCGTGAAGCATGCGAGCTGTACACTGCGCAGGCTCACTGGGAAGCGAGCCCTTTGACTTCCATGGCCGCCCGCCTTGCTCGCATCCTCTCCATTACTGGCGGCTGAGCCGCTATTTAATACGGGCGGCCTTACTGTTCGCCTCCCATTCCCCTCCCTCCCGCAGACCTCCACCAATGCCATGGCACAGAAGGATCATCTGCCACTAGTCTTCAAGTTTGGTGAAGTCGACTCTGAGCCGGAGGAGATAGAAAAAAAGGAGGAATGGGGCCTCATGCACATGGCCCTGAACGAGCTAGCCGCGGGGGTTGCTGCCCCCACGCCCGTCCCTGCTCCCATCCCCGCGCCCACGTCAGCAACCATCCCCATAGCATTGACGGGCTAGTCGCCGAGCACTATCGCAGAGCTGGAAGCCGCGGGCGTCAGCAAAGTCTCCGCGGACCCGCGCGAGCTTGTGTACAAACCAGCGCCAGCGCCCGTGCCCGTGCGCACCCCTGCACCCACCGCGGCACCGGTCCCTGTGCATTTGCCGGCACCCACCGCGCCTGTGCCTGTGCGCGCACCCCCCTCAGCAGCATGGGACGTCGCCATCGACCGCTACCTCGCAACGCCGCCAGTTGGCGTCCTCCCGCGCCCCGCCTGTCGATCGCGCGACGACATGATGTCTGATTTCCATGTGCAGAACATTCTGTGCTGCCTTGAAGACTTCAACAACGGCATCCCGGAGGACGACAACGACAATGCCGGTGTGGCACGCCGCCTATGCCGCCGCCGAAAATAGTTTTTTTTGGTTTATTATTGTATCTCGATCATATGAATATAAATTCATAGTGTGACTGAATGAAAGATATGGTTTGAATGAACTTGCGTTTTTCTCTCTTAATGTATAGACTTATCAAACAATTTTCTTTAAAAAAACATCAATGGTTTTTAAATATAAAACAATCATCGCAGATGTTTTAGTTAGAACACCCGTATGCAAATCGACAGCTTCCCCAGGAAGCCAAGGGAAAATGTGACGAGCTGGATTTGTGCAGCTCTTGATCGCAAAAGTTTTAGATAGAACACCCGTATGCAAAGTGAGATCTATGGTCTTCCCCAGTAAGTCAAGGGAAAATTCGCAGCTTAGGATTTGTGCATCTCTTCAATGCAAATGGTTCAGATTGAATACGGTATGCAAAGCCAGACTTCGGCGCTAAGCCAAGAGAAAATGTGCCGAGCAAGATTTGTACATCCCTTCAACGCAAACGGTTGTTTTGGATGACCCGTGTGCAACCACGTACAGACAATTTGGTAAGATTTGCATCTATCATATTGGGTATATTGCCATTTGTCAAACTGGAAAGATTGACATTTGTTGATCTAGTAACATTGCCATTTGTCAACCTTGTAACACTGTGATTTGTCAAAATATGCAGCTAAAAATCACTAGCACTATCTAATTTTTGCAACTAAAATTCAGTAATTAAGCATAGATTTCATTCATAGATTAAGCAGTCATTCTTTATACAAATAATTCAACTCGATAGCTGAACCGACCAAACTTTTCCCCAACTGTTGCCAACCACGTACTGAAATAGCTAGTTCAACAATATATACTAGCTAATTCTAAGTACGTTGTATAGTTCCACCACATCTATAGTCAGATGAACTGAACAAAATAGCCCCTAAATACTACTACGGAGGCGCTTTGTACTACTTCCGGCAGCCTCTCCTTTGCCAAGCGTGCTCAGTAGGAGGAGGAGCCTACCGACGAGCTGGACAACTGCAATACGGTGCCTGCCGCTGCTGCACCTTCAGCGATGCTCACCTCGAATGCCCTCTGCCGCTCCAGACGACCCATCTCGAAGCGGTGGTTCTCCTCGTAGATCTACTGATTCCTCGCCTCTGCGGCGGCGTGTGCTACGGCCACGGTGGCGGTAAGGCTCTTTGCATGCTCGACGAGGCGCTGCTCCTCCTCCCGCAGGAAATCGATGTAGTGCGCAAGGTCGCTGATGCACGTGCGGGCCTCCACCACCGCCTCCCGCCTTCGGGCGGCGGTGGCAGAGCTGGTGATGACCCCGGTGGTCGATGGTGGGCTGGCGGCCACGGCGGCCGATGATGGAGTGGCGTCCACGACAACCACCTCCTGCCTTCGGGCTGCGGCGGCGGAGCGGGTGATGGCCACGGTGACTGGCAGTGGGGTGGCAGCCACGATGGCCACCTCCCGCCTTTGAGCCGCGGCGACGGAGCGGGCAATGGCCCTGGCTTTCGACGGTGGTGTGGCGGCCATGGCGGCAGACGGTGGGGTGGCGGCAACGGCAGCCGGCAATAGCTACCGACGGGCGGCGGCGAAGCGTGTGTTGGGTGTTCCGCGCACACCCAACAGGGACGCTGTGAGCCAGTCGTCACAGATTTTGGGGTCTGTCATAACCCCCAGTACCTGAGCCAGCACCAGTCCCTGATCCATATCAGGAGCCAGTTTTTCAGTGGGAGCCACATGAGCTCGCCAACCAGTGGAACCCTTTGGACCCTCCAGAGTATCGAGGAGAGGGTCATTTCGAGCCGTGGTCCTAGAACAACTTAGGCCAAAAGCCTAAGCTTGGGGGAGTACATATTTATCACCGACATTACATTCATGTTCAGACATTCATTCCAGTTGTCAGTGTTCATACTTTTTCATTGTATTATCAATGTTAGTTTATTTTTCTTGCTTTCTTCTTGTGTTTTTGAAAAACTTCGAGAAAATCCAAAAAATTAGTTTTATTTTTACTTTCTAGTTTGCTTAGTAGTAGTAAAAGAAAACCCAAAAAGATTTCTTGTTCTTCTTTTGCTTGTTGGGAGCTTTCCCATGTAAATAGTTTTTCTTGTTGTTGTTTTAGTTTCTTCAAAAACCAAAACTCAAAAAATATTTCAGTGTGTTTCTTTGAAATTCTTTTTCTTTTTCTTTGGGTTGTAAGGAGAAGACCATAATGAAAATGTTGAGTGGATCTCATATGCATTATTGTTGATCTAACAAAGAGCCCATATTACTTTGTCTTCTCCTTTGAATAAATGTTTGCAGATTCTAGTTTAGTCCAATGCACATGCACTATTATTATTATTCACACTGTTCTGTCGTGCAAGTGAAAGGCAATAATGACGATATATGATGAAATGATTGAGATGGAGAAAAGCTGGTACTAACTCGACCTATTTTATTTTTGTAAATATGATTAGCTCATCATTCTTGATTTAGCTCATTATGAATGAAACATGTTTGCAATGATAATTAGAGATTATAGTTACTCATGCCATGGTTAATTAGCTAGGAGTGTATAATGGTTTATCTTGTGTGCCAACATGCATTTTAAAATGGTTATGATGTAGTATGATTGGATGGTATCCTCCTTTGAATGATTCAAGTGGCTTGACTTGGCACATGTTCGCGCATGTAGTTGAAACAAAATCAACATAGCCTCCACGATATTTATGTTCATGGTGATTTATATCTTACTCATGCTTGCATTCAATGTTGGTTAATCTCAACGCATGTTTATGACCGGTGTTGCTCTCTAGTTGGTCGCTCCTCAATCTTTTGCTAGCCTTCACTTGTACTAAGCGGGAATACTGCTTGTGCATTCACTTCCTTAAACCCAAAGTTGTTCCATGTGAGTCCACCACACCTACCTATATGCGGGATTTACTTGCCATTCCAAGTAAATTTGCATGTGCCAAACTCTAAAGCTTCAAGTAATAATATGTTTTGTATGCCCAAATCCCTCATGTAGTGACTGGGGGCTGTCAGTATCTTCCATGCTAGGTGGGTTATTCTCACGATGAGTGTTTATTCACTTGTCATTCACGAGAAAGTGGCTGGTATTCGGGATGCCCAGTCCTATGATCAAAAGATCAAAAATCAAAATACAATAAATAAACAAAACTCCCCCAGGACTGTTGTTCGTATGGACGGTACCCGTTGTTTCGGATCAGCCGTGGAGTGTGAATGTTGGTGGAGGGAGAGTAAAAACTTTACCATTCTGTTTTGGAACCGCCTATAATGTATCTAGCATGGAAGATACTGAGATCTCTTGGTTGTTATGTTGACAATGAAAGCATACCGCTCAAAATTATATTCATCTTTGTTTTTAAAAGCTCTGAGCTCTGGCACCTCTGCAAATCCCTGCTTCCCTCTGCGAAGGGCCTATCTATTTACTTTTATTGCTGAGTCATCATCCTCTTATAAAAAGCACCAGTTAGAGAGCACCCACTACAAAAAAATACACTTCCGTGATGATACGTGTTTGTCACAGTAGGTCACATTTTCTGTCATGCATGTACATCCATGACGATTTTATGACCGAATCAATATAGTCATACCTATGATGTCATAGAAGTGTTCCATGACATTAACAAAATTATCATCACGGAAGTGTCCACTTCCATGACGATAAATCATGCGTCATAGAAGTGCTTTTGTCAAGGGTAACCGACACGTGGCATCCACTGTAACAGGTCGCCATTAAGCTATCGGGTTCTGGTTTGGATCTGATAACCTGTTAACAGCCCTAACCAGTGGGGATTTTCCACGTGTAAAATTCTCATTCGCCGGAGTATCCACGTGTCAGCTCAGTGCTGGGACAGATGTCATCCAGCGAATGGACGGGACGCACCTATGATACATCAACATGTGGCATGGCCCAACAGTGGCCCATTCTGGTCAAAAGGCTGGCCCGTTTGACTTAGTCAAAAGGTAGCGGCCCGGCCCACCGAAGGCCTGTTAACGTCCTGTTCGCATATAGCCCATTTACAGCCCGCTAACTCACGGCCCATTATAGCCTATCCGAATTAGGCCAGTAGCGCCATATGGGCCGTCCAATATGATTCCAGCCCATTGTAACTTCCGGCCCATGTATGGCCCATGACGTCTTTCGGCCCATAAACAGCCCATGGTGAAACTGGCCCATAATGAACAGTATATAGCTTTATACCCATTAACGACCCATTTTTCCACTGGGCCATTTCAGCCCGTGTTATCTTTTGGCCTTCTAAGGGCCCATTTATTATTGGGCTCATTTTCGGCATTCGATTACTTGCGGTCCGTTACTGGCCTGTTCGGCTTGTGGGCCAAATTCAGCCTGTGCTTAAAGTCGGCCTGTCTGTGGCCCTTTAATCCATTGGGCCATTTTCGTGGTGTCATCACATATGGCCAATTAATGACCCGTTATGCCTGCCGTTCGAATTAAGCCCGTTGTACACATGGGCCTATTAACGGCCCTATAAATAGACGATTCCCATTATAGCCCGTTTACGGACCATATTGCAGTCCGTTAATTGTCCACGAAAGTACGGCCCATGTTTGGCCAATCGATCATACGGCTCGTAGAAGTCCCATTGAATCTACGGCCCGTAGAAGGCCCATGGATCATACGGACCGTAGGAGGCCCACTACAGCAGGCAGTAGGACTACTTCTAAATAAAAAGGTTGCCGCGGAAAAAGAACTGCAGCGACTACTAGCAAAAAAATAAACAAGACAATGAGGAAATAAATAAGCAAGCAACTTATGCTAGGCTATTATGGCTATTACAAATATTACATCCACTGGGCATCAAAGTTCGCCACTAGTGCAAATATAGTGAACAAAGCAGCATATTACATACATTGGGCGTCTAAATTGGCCACCAGTGAAAATAAACGCGGCAGCAAAACAAGTCCACAACTGAGACCACTTCAGAAGAGCTCAAGAAACGATATCCTGGATACCCACCATGCTGGCAAGAAGCTTAGCAAGCTTATTAGTTTTCTCTTGTTTGGCGCTAAAATCATCCAGCGCTTGCTGTTGCACAAGAAAGTATGCATCTGAACTCTGCAAGAACTTCCTCAGTCCTTCGGCTTCTTGCCGCAGCACAGCTGACTGATGCCTTTCAGCTTGTAGCTGAGACTGAAGAAGCCGAAGTGATTCAGGCAGCGAGTTCAAAGAGCTTGTGCCAGTGGTAGTGGCCAGTAACTCAAACACTACATCAATGCAGGACTTTGGGGTTGTCTCACTATCTACAAGATAGTTTTTATCACCTTTCTTGGAGACCAACAGGGTTGTCTCACTATCTTCAACCTTATCTGCATTACTTTCTCTACCATTGCATAATGGGGTGCTCTTCTCCAATATTCTGTTCGCATTCTACAAGAGAAACAAGCAGACACATCACAGGCTTAGCATGTAGTATATGAAACTCATTTTGGTAAACCAGTTCAGTAGTAAGGTGGACAGGATAACAACATGAAACAAACATATATCTATGTACTATGGTCACTGTATTGTCCATATCATTCTAGTTTATGTTGCCAAATCAAGATAGAGACATAGTTCAAATCATATATTTTTAAGACACAACAGCATAGATAGAATATAAGTGTGGGAAACTACACAGCAATGGCAACACTTGTAATGTGCATGACATGAGAACATAACTTTTTATACAACTGAAACTGAAATCAACATAGAGCAAGAAGTTAGAACAGCAATCCAGTTAAAGAAATAGGTTTAAAACATACCTGTTGCGCCATTGGAGTTTCAATTGGATCCTTCAAATTCGAAATTAGTTGGTATGAGTAAATGTAGTGATGCAAGAGCAAAGGACTATAGACCATAGCTACGGAATCTGACCTGAGAACAGCTGCTCTTCTGCTTTAAACGTGGAGTTTGGGTTCGTTGTGGTGGTCACTGGTGCAGAGACCTGCTATACAAACGGTTTTTAACACCTTTCCACGACGGTGTTTGGAATCATCACCAAGTGAGTGTGGGTGATAGGGGGGTCCTTCCCACATGACCCAGAAACCGTCGGGGATAGGCCCTCCTGGAAAACAGGCTGGGGCAAAATGAGCTCGTGTGCGATCTGGCCAGGCATCGAAACCTAATCATTTCCGTTCGTATGTACATCCCACACGGTGAATCCCAGAAAAACATTTCCGTTCATATGTATATCACACACTGTTTTTTGTGTGGAAACGTTTGTGCAAGGTGGCCTAATGCAAACAGTTCTCTGCCGGAAGCTGTGTGTGATTGTTAGTTGATCGAACAAGCCTACTTTCTAGAAACCGTGTGGGTTGTTTGAGTTCATCGCCCACGGTGTTGTCTGAGTAACAGTCTGCAATAGAAAACCCCAATAAGCAGGGTAATTAGCCTATTATTGATAATCCATGTAGTAATCAAATTGATATTTCTTATAAAACACACCAGATATTTCATATCCGTATAACGGCAACCAGGATTTCATAATTGAATTACATCAGATAGCTTCGGCACTCAGTTACGCCATTACACAACAGCACCAAGTTTCACATGTAACATCGAAAACCTTTGGAAAGTAGCATCATACACGGTAAATAGACAGATGAATCTCATCTGGGAAACTGCAGAAGCGGAAGGCAAATATTGAGCCTTCAGTGATGTTGAATGTCCTTGCAACTTTAGGGCAGTGGCTATGGATAATTGCCCGCCCAACCTTCGTCCTCTTCAGGAAGACTTCAATATTGTACCGTGGGTGTTGAATGAATACCTTCCTCGCCTATTGACCATGCAGGTGGTTTGAGAGGTAATCATCGGTGAACTGCTTTGAAAAGTACTAAAAACAAAGATATGCATAAATCGCTGTTATAAATTTTGAAATGGTGCAAGGGGTAAAAACAAGGTAAAATAGTTAGTACCATCCTATAGTTGACTGATGTCTTCTTCATTGTGCAAACAAAGATCTTGCTGTTATTCGTCGCAAGTTTCTTCATCCTAACAATCTTTTTGAGTTTCTTGGCTTGAGTGATATTCATGGACATCTCATTTCCCCATATGCAAAATGGGTCGAACAGTGGGTCTAAGCCTCTGACAGCAGGACCTACATGGGCAATACCAAATTGTAAGAAACCTAAATATTAGAATGATTCCTGCAACTGCACAATAATGTGCTAGTATTATCGAAAGGACCATGCATGAGCAAACATCGATGGTAAACCGTAGTGTCTCCCATTGTTTCCCTGCAACACACATAAGGAAGATCTTGATCAGGTTAACTGAGAGTTGCCATACTATCAGTAGAATATGTATTGAGTAGAGCCAAATTCGATTTATTTCACATGCATAACAATACAAAATTGTACCCACAGCAAATGACCATCAAATTGCAGAATTGAACCAAACAGTTAAATGGACAGCAGACCAAATGAACCAAAATAGTTAACTGAGCACGACATTGCAGAATAAAAACATGTACTAGAAGATAAGACAGTTAACAAAACAAAGAATGCTTGAGAACAGTACTACAAAATGTAGCAATTGTTGGACCAAACTATTAACTGAACATTACATTTCAGAGGACCAAACAGTTAACTGAACAATACATTTCAGAGGACCAAACTGTTAACTGAACATCAGATTGCATATTAACATTACAGAGGACAAATCACTAGAAGGCACTGGCGGTGGCCCAGAGAAAACAGCACGAACTTTATTTTAAAGTAGACAACCGCATGGTGGTGTCGACCGTGGCCTCGAAGATGAGGTGCTCCTCCAAGATCTAGCGGTCGGCATGCATGGCAGCCATAGCGACCTTGTGCGTGCGTGCGGCCGCGATTTGCTTCTCCGCTGCCAGATGCTACTGAGCTCCACGTTATACTGCGTGCAAAATGGTTGTGGGCGACACTTAATTGGAGGAGGGGGATAGTGATTTCGGCAGAAGGTGTCACGCCGTCGGTCGGGGCATGTGGGACGGGGAAGGAGGAGGATGGTGTGGGTGGGGTGTGGATTACATGACCATATCGACGAGGCCATGCATCAAGAAGAAGGGTCGGTGGCGAGGAGGCCGCGCAGCAAGAAGAAGGGTCGCTGGCGAGGAGGCGGCGCTGCAAGAAGAAGGGTCGCCGGCGAGGAGGCGGCACTGCAAGAAGAAGGATAGCCGGTGAGGAAGCTGCAAGAAGAAGGGTCGCCGATGAGGAGGTTGAGCTGCCAGTAAGCAGCAGTGAAGGATTGAACTTGGAAAGCAAGGAGGGACAGTGGAAACATGGCTTTTGGTGGGAGGGAGGGGGCGGGGAGATAGATATTTCCGCGGTGACAGAAAAATTTCACTCGGTGCCGCGAGAAACTGGCGCGCAAGTGTGGCTCAAGCGGGGGCGGTGGACTATAGACGACGAAGCTTCCTGCATAAGCCAGACAAGATGGTGCGCCAAGATATTTTATATCGCATCACACACGATTCTTTCTAGTAAACTGTTTGTGGTATACCTGATTTTTTCATTATGTTTTGAAAGACAAACTGGTGTTATGGAGGGAAAGGATGGTGAAATGTATGCTAGAACATTTATGTACAGTGAACATGCAACTACATGAATGTCGTGTTTAAATTTGGAATTATTTTGGGTTCATTTGGCATTTTTATGCATTAATTGAGTTTATAGGCATTTAATGTGCATAATTCAAATTTGAAATACAAGCACATGCTCTAGTGCACCAAAGTTGGTTGAAAAATCACATGTGTGTCCTTGGGTGAATTTCTAGGTCCCATGCAAGAAATTGGAATGAAATCCAAACATCTGGGCGTCGTGGCTCGGCCGGAAAGATTGAGAAGGTTGGTTTTTTAATTCATGTAAATCCAAAACATGCCTGAAAATCATCAAACTTGGCATGGTGTCATGACATGGCACCAACATGCTGTGGTAATTTTTTTGGCCGAATTGGGACAAGCTTTGGTACAAGCTTCTTGCAAACCGGAGCTTCTCTCAAGAAGGATCGTGGTTCCGAGAGGGAACGTGTCACCTCCGTGTGCGAAACGACATACGTACACTGCCTTCTCCCGCCTTAATTTTTTTACACAAGCAGATTAGACCAAATAGAAGTATCGTGCTAAATTTTGGAATTATTCCAGGTTCATTTGGCTTTTTTATACATTAATTGAATTTCTAGGCCTTTAATGTGCATATTTCAAATTTGAATTACAAGCACATGCTCTAGTGCACCAAAGTTGGTTGAAAAATCACATGTGTGTCCTTGGCTGAATTTCTAGGTCCCATGCAAGAAATGGGAATGAAATTCAAACATCTGGAAGCCATGCCTCGGCAGGAAAGATTGAGAAATTTGGTTTTTAAATTCATGTAAATCCAAAACACACCTGAAAATCATGAAACTTGGCATGGTGTCATGACATGGCACCAACATGCTGTGGTAATTTTTTTGGCCGAATTGGGACAACCTTTGGTACAAGCTTCTTGCAAACCGGAGCTTCTCTCAAGAAGGATCGTGGTTCCGAGAGGGAACGTGTCACCTCCGTGTGGGAAACAACATACGTACACTACCTTCTCCCACCTTAATTTTTTTAGACAGGCAGATTAGACCAAATAGAAGTATCGTGCTAAATTTTGGAATTATTCCGGGTTCGTTTGGCCTTTTTTATACATTAATTGAATTTCTGGGCATTTAATGTGCATAATTCAAATTTGAACTACAAGCACATGCTCCAGTGCACCATAGTTGGTTGAAAAATCACATATGTGTCCTTGGGTGTATTTCTAGGTCCCATGCAAGAAATGGGAATGAAATTCAAACATCTAGGCGTCATGGCTCGTCCCGAAAGATTGAGAATCTTGGTTTTTTAATTCATGTAAATCGAAAACACGCCTGAAAATCATGAAACTTGATATGGTGTCATGATATGGCACCAACACGCTGTGGTAAATTTTTTGGCCGAATTGGGACAAGCTTTGGTACAAGCTTCTTGCAAATCGGAGCTTCTCTGAAGAAGGATCGTGGTTCCGAGATGGAACGTGTCACCTTCGTGTGCGAAATGACATACGTACACTACCTTCTCCCGCCTTAATTTTTTTACACGGGTAGATTAGACCTAATAGAAGTATCATGCTAAATTTTGGAATTATTCCGGGTTCGTTTGGCTTTTTTATACATTAATTGATTTTCTGGGCATTTAATGTGCATAATTAAAATATGAACTACAAGCACATGCTCCAGTGCACCAAAGTTGGTTGAAAAATCACATGTGTGTCCTTGGGTGAATTTCTAGGTACCATGCAAGAAATGGGAATGAAATTCAAACATCTGGGCGCCGTGGCTCGGCCAGAAAGATTGAGAAACTTGGTTTTTTAATTCATGTAAATCCAAAACACACCTGAAAATCATGAAACTTGGCATGGTGTCATGACATGGAACCAACATGCTGTGGTAAATTTTTTGGCCGAATTGGGACAAGCTTTGTTACAAAGCTTCTTGCAAACCGGAGCTTCTCTCAAGAAGGATCGTGGTTCCGAGAGGGAACATGTCACCACCGTGTGCGAAACGACATACGAACACTGCCTTCCCCCACCTTAAATTTTTTTACACAGGCAGATTAGACCAAATAGAAGTATCATGCTAAATTTTAGAATTATTCCGGGTTCGTTTGGCTTTTTTATACATTAATTGAATTTCTAAGAATTTAATGTGCATAATTCAAATTTGAACTACAAGCACATGCTCCAGTGCACCAAAGTTGGTTGAAAAATCACATGTGTGTCCTTGGATGAATTTCTAGGTCCCATGCAAGAAATGGGAATGAAATTCAAACATCTGGGCGTCGTGGCTCGGCCAGAAAGATTGAGAAACTTGGTTTTTTAATTTATGTAAATCCAAAACACACCTGAAAATAATGAAACTTGGCATGGTGTCATGACATGGCACCAAAATGCTGTGGTAAAACTTTTGGCCGAATTGGGACAAGCTTTGGTACAAGCTTCTTGCAAATCGTAGCTTCTCTCAAGAAAGATCGTGGTTCCGAGAGGGAACTTGTCACCTCCGTTTGCGAAACGACATCCGTACACTGCCTTCTCCTGCCTTAATTTTTTTGCACAGGCAGATTAGACCAAATAGAAGTATCATGCTAAATTTTTGGAATTATTCCGAGTTTGTTTGGCTGTTTTATACATTAATTGAATTTCTAGGCCTTTAATGTGTATAATTCAAATTTGAACTACAAGCACATGCTCCAGTGAACCAAAGTAGGTTGAAAAATCACATGTGTGTCCTTGGGTGAATTTCTAGGTCCCATGGAAGAAATGGGAATGAAATTCAAACATCTGGGCGTCGTGGCTCAGCCGGAAAGATTGAGAAACTTGGTTTTTTAATTCATGTAAATCCAGAACACAACTGAAAATCATGAAACTTGGCATGGTGTCATGACTTGGCACCAACATGCTGTGGCAAATTTTTTGGCCGAATTGGGACAAGCTTTGGTACAAGCTTCTTGCAAACTGGAGCTTGTCTCAAGAAGGATCTTGGTTCCGAGAGGGAACGTGTCATCTCCGTGTGCGAAACGACATACGTACACTGCCTTCTCCCACCTTAATTTTTTACACAGGCAGATTAGACCAAATAGAAGTATCGTGCTAAATTTTGGAATTATTCTAGGTTCGTTTGGCCTTTTTTATTCATTAATTGAATTTCTGGGCATTTAATGTGCATAATTAAAATTTGAACTACAAGCACATGCTCAAGTGCACCAAAGTTGGTTGAAAAATCACATGTGTGTCCTTGGGTGAATTTCTAGGTCCCATGCAAGAAATGGGAATGAAATTCAAACATCTGGAAGCCATGCCTCGGTCGGAAAGATTGAGAAATTTGGTTTTTAAATTCATGTAAATCCAAAACACACCTGAAAATCATGAAACTTGGCATGGTGTCATGACATGGCACCAACATGCTGTGGTAAATTTTTTGGCCGAATTGGGACAAGCTTTGGTACAAGCTTCTTGCAAACCGAAACTTCTCTCAAGAAGGATCGTAGTTCCGAGAGGGAACGTGTCACCTCATTGTGCGAAACGACATACGTACACTGCCTTCTCCCACCTTAATTTTTTTACACAGGTAGGTTAGACCAAATAGAAGTATCATGCTAAATTTTGGAATTATTCCGGGTTCGTTTGGCCTTTTTTATACATTAATTGAATTTCTGGGCATTTAATATGCCTAATTCAAATTTGAACTACAAGCACATGCTCCAGTGCACCAAAGTTGGTTGAAAAATCACATGTGTATCCTTGGGTGCATTTCTAGGTCCCATGCAAGAAATGGGAATGAAATTCAAACATCTGGGCATCGTGGCTCGGCCGAAAAGATTGAGAAACTTGGTTTTTTAATTCATGTAAATCCAAAACACACCTGACAATCATGAAACTTGGCACGGTGTCATGACATGGAACCAACATGCTGTGGTAAATTTTTTGGCCGAATTGGGACATGCTTTGGTACAAGCTTCTTGAAAACCAGAGCTTCTCTCAAGAAGGATCGCGGTTCCGAGAGGGAACATGTCACCTCCGTGTGCGAAACGACAAACGTACACTGCCTTCTCCCACCTTAAATTTTTTACACAGGCAGATTAGACACAATAGAATTATCATGCTAAATTTTGGAATTATTCCGGGTTCGTTTGGCCTTTTTTATACATTAATTGAATTTCTAGGCATTTAATATGCATAATTCAAATTTGAACTACAAGCACATGCTCCAGTGCACCAAAGTTGGTTGAAAAATCACATGTGTGTCCTTGGGTGAATTTCTAGGTCCCATGCAAGAAATGGGAGTGAAATTCAAACATCAGGGCGTCGTGGCTCGGCCGGAAAGATTGAGAAACTTGGTTTTTTAATTCATGTAAATCCAAAACACACCTGAAAAACATGAAACTTGGCATGGTGTCATGACATGGCACCAACATGCTGTGGTAAATTTTTTGGCCGAATTGCAACAAGCTTTGGTACAAGCTTCTCGCAAACCGTAGCTTCTCTCAAGAAGGATCGTGGTTCCGAGAGGGAACGTGTCACCTCCATGTGCGAAACGACATCCGTACACTGCCTTCTCCTGCCTTAATTTTTTTACACAGTCTAATTAGACCAAATAGAAGTATCATGCTAAATTTTGGAATTATTCCGAGTTCGTTTGGCTATTTTATACATTAATTGAATTTCTAGGCCTTTAATGTGTATAATTCAAATTTGAACTACAAGCACATGCTCCAGTGCACCAAAGTTGGTTGGAAAATCACATGTGTGTCCTTGGGTGAATTTCTAGGTCCCATGCTAGAAATGGGAATGAAATTCAAACATCTGGGCGTCGTGGCTCGACCGGAAAGATTGTGAAACTTGGTTTTTAATTCATGTAAATCCAAAACACACCTGCAAATCATGAAACTTGGTATGGTGTCATGACATGGCACCAACATGCTGTGGCAATTTTTTTGGCCGAATTGGGACAAGCTTTGGTACGAGCTTCTTGCAAACTGGAGCTTGTCTCAAGAAGGATCTTGGTTCCGAGAGGGAATGTGTCATCTCCGTGTGCGAAACAACATACGTACACTGCCTTCTCCCAGCTTAATTTTTTTACACAGGCAGATTAGACCAAATAGAAGTGTCGTGCTAAATTTTGGAATTATTCCGGCGTCGTTTGGCCTTTTTTATACATTAATTGAATTTCTGGGCATTTAATGTGCATAATTAAAATTTGAACTACAAGCACATGCTCAAGTGCACCAAAGTTGGTTGAAAAATCACATGTGTGTCCTTGGGTGTATTTCTAGGTCCCATGCAAGAAATGGGAACGAAATTCAAACATCTAGGCGTCGTGGCTCGGCCGGAAAGATTGAGAAACTTGGTTTTTTAATTCATGTAAATCCAAAACACACCTGAAAATCATGAAACTTGGCATGGTGTCATGACATGGCACCAACATGCTGTGGTAAATTTTTTGGCCGAATTGGGGTAAGCTTTGGTACAAGCTTCTTGCAAACCGGAGCTTCTCTCAAGAATGATCATGGTTCCGAGAGGGAACGTGTCACCTCCGTGTGCGAAGTGACATACGTACACTTCCTTCTCCCGCCTTAATTTTTTTACACAGGAAAATTAGACCAAATAGAAGTATCGTGCTAAATTTTGAATTATTCCATTTTCGTTTGGGCTTTTATACATTAATTGAATTTCTAGGCATTTAATGTGCATAATTCAAATTTGAACTACAAGCACATGCTCCAGTGCACCAAAGTTGGTTGAAAAATCACATGTATGTCCTTGGGTGAATTTCTAGGTCCCATGCAAGAAATGGGAATGAAATTCAAACATCTGGGCGTCGTGGCTCGGCTGGAAAGATTGAGAAACTTGGTTTTTTAATTCATGTATATCCAAAACACACCTGAAAATCATGAAACTTGGCATGGTGTCATGACATGGCACCAACATGTTGTGGTAAATTTTTTGGCCGAATTGGGACAAGCTTTGGTACAAGCTTCTTGCAAACCGTAGCTTCTCTCAAGAAGGATCGTGGTTCCGAGAGGGAACGTGTCACCTCCGTGTGCGAAATGACATCCGTACACTGCCTTCTCCTGCCTTAATTTTTTTACACAGGCAGATTAGACCAAATAGAAGTATCGTGCTAAATTTTGGAATTATTCGGGGTTCGTTTGGCCTTTTTTATACACTAATTGAATTTCTTAGCATTTAATGTGCATAATTCAAATTTGAACTATAAGCACATGTTCCAGTGCACCAAAGTTGGTTCAAAAATCACATGTGTGTCCTTGGGTGAATTTCTAGGTCCCATGCAAGAAATGGGAATGAAATTCAAACATCTGGGTGTCGTGGCTCGGCCGGAAAGATTGAGAAACTTGGTTTTTCAATTCCTGTAAATCCAAAACACGCCTGAAAATCATGAAACATGGCATGGTGTGATGACATGGCACCAACTTGCTGTGGTAAAGTTTTTGGCCGAATTGGGACAAGCTTTGGTATAAGCTTCTTCTAACCGGAGCTTCTCTCAAGAAGGCTCGTGGTTCTGAGAGGGAACGTGTCACCTCCGTGTGCGAAACGACATACACAGCCTTCTCCCGCCTTAATGTTTTTACACAGGTAGGTTAGACCAAATAGAAGTATCGTGCTCAATTTTGGAATTATTCCGGGTTCGTTTGGCCTTTTTATACATTAATTGAATTTCTGGGCATTTAATGTGCCTAATTCAAATTTGAACTACAAGCACATCCTCCAGTGCACCAAAGGTGATTGAAAAATCACATGTGTGACCTTGGGTGAATTTCTAGGTCCCATGCAAGAAATGGGAATGAAATTCAAACATCTGGGCGTCGTGGCTCGGCCGGAAAGATTGAGAAACTTGGTTTTTTTAATTCATGTAAATCCAAAACATGCCTGAAAATCATGAAACTTGGCATGGTGTCATGACATGGCACCAACATGCTGTGGTAAATTTTTTGGCCGAATTGGGACAACCTTTGGTACAAGCTTCTTGCAAACCGGAGCTTCTCTCAAGAAGGATCGTGGTTCCTAGATGGAACGTGTTACCTCCGTGTGCGAAACGACATACGTACACTGCCTTCTCCCGCCTTAATTTTTTTACATCGGTAGATTAGACCAAATAGAAGTATCGTGCTAAATTTTGGAATTATTCCAAGTTCGTTTGGCTTTTTTATACATTAATTGAATTTCTAGGCCTTTAATGTGCATAATTCAAATTTTGATCTACAAGCACAAGCTCCAGTGCAACAAAGTTGGTTGAAAAATAACATGTGTGTCCTTGGGTGAATTTCTAGGTCCCCTGCAAGAAATGGCAATGAAATTCAAACATCTGGGCGTCGTGGCTCCGCCGGAAAGATTGAAAAACTTGGTTTTTTAATTCATGTAAATAAAAAACACACCTGAAAATCATGAAACATGGCATGGTGTCATGACATGGCACCAACATGCTGTGGTAAATTTTTTGCCCGAATTGGGACAAGCTTTGGTACAAGCTTCTTGCAAACCGGAGCTTCTCTCAAGAAGGATCGTGGTTCTGAGAGGGAATGTGTCACCTCCGTGTGCGAAATGACATACGTACACTGCCTTCAACAACCTTAATTTTTTTACACAGGCAGATTAAACCAAATAGAAGTATCGTGCTAAATTTTGGAATTATTCCGGGTTCATTTGGCCTTTTTTATACATTAAATGAATTTCTCTGCATTTAATGTGCATAATTTAAATTTGAACTACAAGCACATGCTCCAGTGCACCAAAGTTGGTTGAAAAATCACATGTGTGTCCTTGGGTGAATTTCTAGGTCCCATGCAAGAAATGGGAATGATATTCAAACATCTGGGCGTCGTGGCTCGGCCGAAAAGATTGAGAAACTTGGTTTTTTAATTAATGTAAATCCAAAACACACCTGAAAATCATGAAACTTGGCATGGTGTCATGACATGGCACCAACATGCTGTGGTAAATTTTTTGGCCGAATTGGGACAAGCTTTTGTACAAGCTTCTTACAAACCGGAGCTTCTCTAAAGAAGGATCATGGTTCCGAGAGGGAACGTGTCACCTCCGTGTGCGAAACGACATACGTACACTGCCTTCTCCCACCTTAATTTTTTTACACAGGCAGATTAGACCAAATAGAAGTATCGTGCTAAATTTTGAATTATTCTGGGTTCGTTCGGCCTTTTTTATACACTAATTGTATTTCTGGGCATTTAATGTGCATAATTCAAATTTGAACTACAAGCACAGGCTCCAGTGCACCAAAGTTGGTTGAAGAATCACATGTGTGTCCTTGGGTGAATTTCTAGGTCCCATGTAAGAAATGGGAGTGAAATTCAAACATCTGGGCGTTGTGGCTCGGCCGGAAAAATTGAGAAACTTGGTTTTTTAATTCATGTAAATCCAAAACACACCTGAAAAACATGAAACTTGGCATGGTGTCATGACATGGCACCAACATGCTGTGGTAAATTTTTTGGCCGAATTAGGACAAGCTTTGGTACAAGCTTCTTGCAAACCGTAGCTTCTCTCAAGAAGGATCGTGGTTCCGAGAGGGAACTTGTCACCTCCATGTGCGAAACGACATCCGTACACTGCCTTCTCCTGCCTTAATTTTTTTACACAGGCAGAATAGACCAAATAGAAGTATCATGCTAAATTTTGGAATTATTCCGAGTTCGTTTGGCTGTTTTATACATTAATTGAATTTCTAGGCCTTTAATGTGTATAATTCAAATTTGAACTACAAGCACATGCTCCAGTGCACCAAAGTTGGTTGAAAAATCACATGTGTGTCCTTGGGTGAATTTCTAGGTCCCATGCAAGAAATTGGAATCAAATTCAAACATCTGGGCGTCGTGGCTCGACTTGAAAGATTGAGAAACTTTGTTTTAAATTCATGTAAATCCAAAATACACCTGAAAATCATGAAACTTGGTATGGTGTCATGACATGGCACCAACATGCTGTGGCAAATTTTTTGGCCGAATTGGGACAAGCCTTGGTACAAGCTTCTTGCAAACTGGAGCTTGTCTCAAGATGGATCTTGGTTCCCAGAGGGAACGTGTCATCTCCGTGTGCGAAATGACATACGTACACTGCCTTCTCCCACGTTAATTTTTTTACACAGGCAGATTAGACCAAATAGAAGTGTCGTGCTAAATTTTGGAATTATTCGGGTTCGTTTGGCCTTTTTTATACATTAATTGAATTTATGGGCATTTAATGTGCATAAGTAAAATTTGAACTACAAGCACATGCTCAAGTGCACCAAATTTGGTTGAAAAATCACATGTGTGTCCTTGGGTGTATTTCTAGGTCCCATGCAAGAAATGGGAACGAAATTCAAACATCTAGGCGTCGTGGCTCGGCCGGAAAGATTGAGAAACTTGGTTTTTTAATTCATGTAAATCCAAAACACACTTGAAAATCATGAAACTTGGCATGGTGTCATGACATGGCACCAACATGCTGTGGTAAATTTTTTGGCCGAATTGGGACAAGCTTTGGTACAAGCTTCTTGCAAACCGGAGCTTCTCTCAAGAAGGATCATGGTTCCGAGAGGGAACGTGTCACCTCCGTGTGCGAAGCGACATACGTACACTTCCTTCTCACGCCTTAATTTTTTTACACAGGCAAATTAGACCAAATAGAAGTATCATGCTAAATTTTGAATTATTCCGTTTTCGTTTGGGCTTTTATACATTAATTGAATTTCTGGGCATTTAATGTGCATAATTCAAATTTGAACTACAAGCACATGCTCCAGTGCACCAAAGTTGGTTGAAAAATCACATGTGTGTCCTTGGGTGAATTTCTAGGTCCCATGCAAGAAATGGGAATGAAATTCAAACATCTGGGCGTCGTGGCTCGCCGGAAAGATTGAGAAACTTGGTTTTTTAATTCATGTAAATCCAAAACACACCTAAAAATCATGAAACTTGGCATGGTGCCATGACATGGCACCAACATGCTGTGGTAAATTTTTTGGCCGAATTGGGACAAGCTTTGGTACAAGCTTCTTGCAAACCGTAGCTTCTCTCAAGAAGGATCGTGGTTCCGAGAGGGAACGTGTCACCTCCGTGTGCGAAACGACATCCGTACACTGCCTTCTCCTGCCTTAATTTTTTTACACAGGCAGATTAGACCAAATAGAAGTATCGTGCTAAATTTTGGAATTATTCGGGGTTCATTTGGCCTTTTTTACACACTAATTGAATTTCTGGGCATTTAATGTGCATAATTAATATTTGAACTACAAGCACATGCTCCAGTGCACCAAAGTTGGTTCAAAAATCACATGTGTGTCCTTGGGTGAATTTCTAGGTCCCATGCAAGAAATGGGAATGAAATTCAAACATCTGGGCGTCGTGGCTCGGCCGGAAAGATTGAGAAACTTGGTTTTTCAATTCCTGTAAATCCAAAACACGCCTGAAAATCATGAAACATGGCATGGTGTGATGACATGGCACCAACATGCTGTGGTAAAGTTTTTGGCCGAATTAGGACAAGCTTTGGTATAAGCTTCTTCTAACCGGAGCTTCTCTCAAGAATGCTCGTGGTTCCAAGAGGGAACGTGTCACCTCCGTGTGCGAAACGACATACACAGCCTTCTCCCGCCTTAATGTTTTTACACAGGTAGGTTAGACCAAATAGAAGTATCGTGCTAAATTTTGGAATTATTCCGGGTTCGTTTGGCCTTTTTTATACATTAATTGAATTTTTGGGCATTTAATGTGCCTAATTCAAATTTGAACTACAAGAACATGCTCCAGTGCACCAAAGTTGATTGAAAAATCACATGTGTGTCCTTGGGTGAATTCTAGGTCCCATGCAAGAAATAGGAATGAAATTCAAACATCTGGGCGTCGTGGCTCGGCCTGAAAGATTGAGAAACTTGGTTTTTTAATTCATGTAAATCCAAAACACGCCTGAAAATCATGAAACTTGGCATGGTGTCATGACATGGCACCAACATGCTGTGGTAATTTTTTTGGCTGAATTGGGACAAGCTTTGGTACAAGCTTCTTGCAAACCGGAGCTTCTCTCAAGAAGGATTGTGGTTCCGAGAGGGAACATGTTACCTCCGTGTGCGAAACGACATACGTACACTGCCTTCTCCCGCCTTAATTTTTTTTACACCGGCAGATTAGACCAAATAGAAGTATCGTGCTAAATTTTGGAATTATTCTGAGTTCGTTTGGCTTTTTTATACATTAATTGAATTTCTAGGCCTTTAATGTGCATAATTCAAATTTTGATCTACAAGCACAAGCTCCAGTGCAGCAAAGTTGGTTGAAAAATAACATGTGTGTCCTTGGGTGAATTTCTAGGTCCCCTGCAAGAAATGGCAATGAAATTCAAACATCTGGGCGTCGTGGCTCAGCCGGAAAGATTGAAAAACTTGGTTTTTAATTCATGTAAATAAAAAACACACCTGAAAATCATGAAACATGGCATCGTGTCATGACATGGCACCAACATGCTGTGGTAAAGTTTTTGCCCGAATTGGGACAAGCTTTGGTAGAAGCTTCTTGCAAACCGGAGCTTCTCTCAAGAAGGATCATGGTTCCGAGAGGGAACGTGTCACCTCCGTGTGCGAAACGACATACGTACACTGCCTTCAACAACCTTAATTTTTTTACACAGGTAGATTAGACCTTATAGAAGTATCGTGCTAAATTTTGGAATTATTCCGGGTTTGTTTGGCCTTTTTTATACATTAATTGAATTTCTGGGCATTTAATGTGCATAATTTAAATTTGAACTACAAGCACATGCTCCAGTGCACCAAAGTTGGTTGAAAAATCACATGTGTGTCCTTGGGTGAATTTCTAGGTCCCATGCAAGAAATGGGAATGAAATTCAAACATCTGGGCGTCGTGGCTCGGCCGAAAAGATTGAGAACTTGGTTTTTTAATTCATGTAAATCCAAAACACACCTGAAAATCATGAAACTTGGCATGGTGTCATGACATGGCACCAACATGTTGTGGTAAATTTTTTGGCCGAATTGGGACAAGCTTTAGTACAAGCTTCTTGCAAACCGGAGCTTCTCTAAAGAAGGATCATGATTCCGAGAGGGAACGTGTCACCTCCGTGTGCGAAACGACATACGTACACTGCCTTCTCCCACCTTAATTTTTTTACACAGGCAGATTAGACCAAATAGAAGTATCGTGCTAAATTTTGAATTATTCTGGGTTTGTTTGGCCTTTTTTATACACTAATTGCATTTCTGGGCATTTAATGTGCATAATTCAAATTTGAACTACAAGCACATGCCCCAGTGCACCAAAGTTGGTTCAAAAATCACATGTGTGTCCTTGGGTGAATTTCTAGGTCCCATGCAAGAAATGGGAATGAAATTCAAACATCTGGGCATCGTGGCTCGGCCGGAAAGATTGAGAAAATTGATTTTTCAATTCCTGTAAATCAAAAACACGCCTGAAAATCATGAAACTTGGCATGGTGTGATGACATGGCACCAACATGCTGTGGTAAATTTTTTGGCCGAATTGGGACAAGCTTTGGTATAAGCTTCTTCTAACCGGAGCTTCTCTCAAGAAGGCTCGTGGTTCCGAGAGGGAACGTGTCACCTCCGTGTGCGAAATGACATACCCAGCCTTCTCCCGCCTTAATGTTTTTACACAGGTAGGTTAGACGCAATAGAAGTATTGTGCTAAATTTTGGAATTATTCCGGGTTCGTTTGGCCTTTTTTATACATTAATTGAATTTCTGGGCATTTAATGTGCCTAATTCAAATTTGAACTACAAGCACACGCTCAAGTGCAACAAAGTTGGTTGAAAAATCACATGTGTGTCCTTGGGTGAATTTCTTGGTCCCATGCAAGAAATGGGAATGAAATTCAAACATCTGGGCGTCGTAGCTCGGCCGGAAAGATTTAGAAACTTGGTTTTTTAATTCATGTAAATCCAAAACACGCCTGAAAATCATGAAACTTGGCATGGTGTCATGACAGGGCACCAACATGCTGTGGCAAATTTTTTGGCCGAATTGGGACAAGCTTTGGTACAAGCTTCTTGCAAACCGGAGCTTCTCTCAAGAAGGATCGTGGTTCCGAGAGGGAATGTGTTACCTCCGTGTGCGAAACGACATACGTACACTCCCTTCTCCCGCCTTAATTTTTTTACACCGGCAGATTAGACCAAATAGAAGTATCATGCTAAATTTTGGAATTATTCCGAGTTCGTTTGGCTTTTTTATACATTAATTGAATTTCTAGGCCTTTAATGTGCATAATTCAAATTTGAACTACAAGCACATGCTCCAGTGCACCAAAGTTGGTTGAAAAATCACATGTGTGTCCTTGGGTGAATTTCTAGGTCCCATGCAAGAAATTGAAATGAAACTCAAACATCTGGGAGTCGTGGCTCAGCCGTAAAGATTGAGAAACTTGGTTTTTTAATAAATGTAAATACAAAATACACCTGAAAATCATGAAACTTGGCATGGTGTCATGACATGGCACCAACATACTGTGGTAAATTTTTTGGCCGA
This sequence comes from Thinopyrum elongatum, assembly GCA_011799875.1. Lineage (NCBI taxonomy): Eukaryota > Viridiplantae > Streptophyta > Magnoliopsida > Poales > Poaceae > Thinopyrum > Thinopyrum elongatum. Next base: position 358,657,629 of record CM022300.1, on the reverse strand, counting down.
ATTGGGACAAGCTTCTTGCAAACCGGAGCTTCTCTCAAGAAGGATCGTGGTTCCGAGAGGGAACGTGTCACCTCTGTGTGCGAAACGACATACGTACACTGCCTTCACCAACCTTAATTTTTTTACACAGGCAGATTAGACCAAATAGAAGTATCGTGCTAAATTTTGTAATTATTCCACGTTTGTTTGGCATTTTTTATACATTAATTGAATTTCTGGGCATTTAATGTGCATAATTCAAATTTGAACTACAAGCACATGCTCCAGTGCACCAAAATTGGTTGAAAAATCACATGTGTGTCCTTGGGTGAATTTCTAGGTCCCATGCAAGAAATGGGAATGAAATTCAAACATCTGGGCTTCGTCGCTCGGCCGGAAAGATTGAGAAACTTGGTTTTTTAATTCATGTAAATCCAAAACACACCTGAAAATCATGAAACTTGGCATGGTGTCATGACATGGCACCAACATGCTGTGGTAATTTTTTTGGCCGAATTGGGACAAGCTTTGGTACAAGCTTCTTGCAAACCGGAGCTTCTCTCAAGAAGGATCATGGTTCCGAGATGGAACGTGTCACCTCCGTGTGCGAAATGACAGACGTACACTGCCTTCTCCCACCTTAATTTTTTTACACAGGCAGATTAGACCAAATAGAGGTATCGTGCTAAATTTTGAATTATTCTGGGTTCGTTTGGCCTTTTTTATACACTAATTGCATTTCTGGGCATTTCATGTGCATAATTCAAATTTGAACTACAAGCACATGCTCCAGTGCACCAAAGTTGGGTCAAAAATCACATGTGTGTCCTTGGGTGAATTTCTAGGTCCCATGCAAGAAATGGGAATGAAATTCAAACATCTGGGCATCGTGGCTCGGCCGAAAAGATTGTGAAACTTGGTTTTTCAATTCCTGTAAATCCAAAACACGCCTGAAAATCATGAAACTTGGCATGGTGTGATGACATGGCACCAACATGCTGTGGTAAATTTTTTTGCCGAATTGGGACAACCTTTGGTACAAGCTTCTTCTAACCGGAGCTTCTCTCAAGAAGGCTCGTGGTTCCGAGAGGGAACGTGTCACCTCCGTGTGCAAAACGACATACACTCGCTTCTCCCGCCTTAATTTTTTTACACAGGTAGGTTAGACCAAATAGAAGTATCATGCTAAATTTTGGGATTATTCAGGGTTCGTTTGGCCTTTTTTATACATTAATTGAATTTCTGGGCATTTAATGTGCCTAATTCAAATTTGAACTACAAGCACATGCTCAAGTGCAACAAAGTTGGTTGAAAAATCACATGTGTGTCCATGGGTGAATTTCTAGGTCCCATGCAAGAAATGGAAATGAAATTCAAACATCTGGGCATCATAGCTCGGCCGGAAAGATTTAGAAACTTGGTTTTTTAATTCATGTAAATCCAAAACACGCCTGAAAATCATGAAACTTGGCATGGGGTCATGACAGGGCACCAACATGCTGTGGTAAATTTTTTGGCCGAATTGGGACAAGCTTTGGTACAAGCTTCTTGCAAACCGGAGCTTCTCTCATGAAGGATCGTGGTTCCGAGAGGGAATGCGTTACCTCCATGTGCGAAACGACATACGTACAATCCCTTCTCCCGCCTTAATATTTTTACACCGGCAGATTAGACCAAATAGAAGTATCGTGCTAAATTTTGGAATTATTCCGAGTTCGTTTGGCTTTTTTATACATTAATTGAATTTCTAGGCCTTTAATGTGCATAATTCAAATTTGAACTACAAGCACATGCTCCAGTGCACCAAAGTTGGTTGAAAAATCACATGTGTGTCCTTGGGTGAATTTCTAGGTCCCATGCAAGAAATGGAAATGAAACTCAAACATCTGGGCGTCGTGGCTTAGCCGGAAAGATTGAGAAACTTGGTTTTTTAATACATGTAAATACAAAATACACCTGAAAATCATGAAACTTGGCATGGTGTCATGACATGGCACCAACATGCTGTGGTAAATTTTTTGGCTGAATTGGGACAAGCTTTGGTACAAGCTTCTTGCAAACCGGAGCTTCTCTCAAGAAGGATCGTGGTTCCGAGAGGGAACGTATCACCTCTGTGTGCGAAACGACATACGTACACTGCCTTCACCAACCTTAATTTTTTACACAGGCAGATTAGACCAAATAGAAGTATCGTGCTAAATTTTGGAATTATTCCGCGTTCGTTTGGCCTTTTTTATACATTAATTGAATTTCTGGGCATTTAATGTGCATAATTCAAATTTGAACTACAAGCACATGCTCCATGCACCAAAATTGGTTGAAAAATCACATGTGTGTCCTTGGGTGAATTTCTAGGTCCCATGCAAGAAATGGGAATGAAATTAAAACATCTGGGCATCGTGGCTCGGCCGGAAAGATTGAGAAACTTGGTTTTTTAATTCATGTAAATCCAAAACACACCTGAAAATCATGAAACTTGGCATGGTGTCATGACATGGCACCAACATGCTGTGGTAATTTTTTTGGCCGAATTGGGACAAGCTTTGGTACAAGCTTCTTGCAAACCGGAGCTTCTCTCAAGAAGGATCATGGTTCCGAGATGGAACGTGTCACCTCCGTGTGCGAAACGACAGACGTACACTGCCTTCTCCCACCTTAATTTTTTTACATAGGCAGCTTAGACCGAATAGAAGTATCGTGCTAAATTTTGAATTATTCTGGGTTCGTTTGGCCTTTTTTATACACTAATTGCATTTCTGGGCATTTCATGTGCATAATTCAAATTTGAACTACAAGCACATGCTCCAGTGCACCAAAGTTGGGTCAAAAATCACATGAAATTCAAACATCTGGGCGTCGTGGCTCGGCCGGAAAGATTGCGAAACATGGTTATTTAATTCATGTAAATCCAAAACACACCTGAAAATCATGAAACCTGGCATGGTGTCATGACATAGCACCAACATGCTGTGGTAAATTTTTTGGCCGAATTGGGACAAGCTTTGGTACAAGCTTCTTGCAAACCGGAGCTTCTCTGAAGAAGGATCGTGGTTCCGAGAGGGAACGTGTCACCTCCATGTGCGAAACGACATACGTACACTGCCTTCTCCCGCATTAATTTTTTTACGCAGGCAGATTAGACCAAATAGAAGTATCGTGCTAAATTTTGGAATTATTCCGGGTTTGTTTGGCTTTTTTATACATTAATTGAATTTCTAGGCCTTTAATGTGCATAATTCAAATTTGAACTACAAGCACATGCTCCAGTGCTCCAAAGTTGGTTGAAAAATCACATGTGTGTCCTTGGGTGAATTTCTAGGTCCCATGCAAGAAATGGGAATGAAATTCAAACATCTGGGCGTCGTGGCTCGGCCGGAAAGATTGAGAAACTTGGTTTTTTAATTTTTGTAAATCCAAAACACGCCTGAAAATCATGAAACTTGGCATGGTGTCATGACATGGCACCAACATGCTGTGGTAAATTTTTTGGCCGAATTGGGACAACTTTAGTACAAGCTTCTTGCAAACCGGAGCTTCTCTCAAGAAGGATCGTGGTTCCGAGAGGGAACGTGTTACCTCCGTGTGCGAAATGACATACGTACACTGCCTTCTCCCGCCTTAATTTTTTTACACCGGCAGATTAGACAAAATAGAAGTATCGTGCCAACTTTTGGAATTATTCCGAGTTCTTTTGGCTTTTTTATACATTAATTGAATTTCTAGGCCTTTAATGTGCATAATTCAAATTTGAACTACAAGCACATGCTCCAGTGCACCAAAGTTGGTTGAAAAATCACATGTGTGTCCTTGGGTGAATTTCTAGGTCCCATGCAAGAAATGGTAATGAAATTCAAACATCCGGGCATCGTGGCTCAGCCGAAAAGATTGAGAAACTTGGTTTTTTAATACTTGTAAATACAAAATACACCTGAAAATCATGAAACTTGGCATGGTGTCATGACATAGCACCAACATGCTGTGGTAAATTTTTTGGCCGAATTGGGACAAGCTTTGGTACAAGCTTCTTGCAAACTGGAGCTTCTCTCAAGAAGGATCGTGGTTCCGAGTGGGAACGTGTCACCTCCGTGTGCGAAACGACATACGTACACTGCTTTCACCAACCTTAATTTTTTTACACAGGCAGATTAGACCAAATAGAAGTATCGTGCTAAATTTTGGAATTATTCCGGATTCGTTTGGCATTTTTTATACATTAATTGAATTTCTGGGCATTTAATGTGCATAATTCAAATTTGAACTACAAGCACATGCTCCAGTGCACCAAAGTTGGTTGAAAAATCACATGTGTGTCATTGGGTGAATTTCTAGGTCCCATGCAAGAAATGGGAATGAAATTCAAACATCTAGGCATCGTGGCTCGGCTGGAAAGATTGAGAAACTTTGTTTTTTAATTCATGTAAATCCAAAACACACCTGAAAATCATGAAACTTGGCATGGTGTCATGACATGGCACCAACATGCTGTGGTAAATTTTTTGGCCGAATTGGGACAAGCTTCTTGCAAACCGGAGCTTCTCTAAAGAAGGATCGTGGTTCCGAGAGGGAACGTGTCACCTCCGTGTGCGAAACGACATCCGTACACTGCCTTCTCCTGCCTTAATTTTTTTACACAGGCAGATTAGACCAAATAGAAGTATCGTGCTAAATTTTGGAATTATTCTGGGTTCGTTTGGCCTTTTTTATACATTAATTGAATTTCTGGGCATTTAATGTGCATAATTCAAATTTGAACTACAAGCACATGCTCCTGTGCACCAAAGTTGGTTGAAAAATCACATGTGTGTCCTTGGTTGAATTTCTAGGTCCCATGCAAGAAATGGGAATGAAATTCAAACATCTGGGCGTCGTGGCTCGGCCGGAAAAATCGAGAAACTTGGTTTCTTAATTCATGTAAATCCAAAACACGCCTAAAAATCATGAAACTTGGCATGGTATCATGACATGGCACCAACATGCTGTGGTAAATTTTTTGGCCGAATTGGGACAAGCTTTGGTACAAGCTTCTTGCACACCGGAGCTTCTCTCAAGAAGGATCGTGGTTCCGAGAGGGAACGTGTCACCTCCGTGTGCAAAACGACATACGTACACGGCCTTCTCCCGCCATAATTTTTTTACACAGGCAGATTAGACCAAATAGAAGTATCATGCTAAATTTTGGAATTATTCTGGGTTTGTTTGGCTTTTTTATACATTAATTGAATTTCTGGGCATTTAATGTGCATAATTCAAATTTGAACTACAAGCACATGCTCCAGTGCTCCAAAGTTGGTTGAAAAATCACATGTGTGTCCTTGGGTGAATTTCTAGGTCCCATGCAAGAAATGGCAATGAAATTCAAACATCTGGGCGTTGTGGCTCGGCCGGAAAGATTGAGAAACTTGGTTTTTTAATTCATGTAAATCCAAAACACACCTGAAAATCATGAAACTTGGCATGGTGTCATGACATGGCACCAACATGCTGTGGTAAAATTTTGGGCCGAATTGGGAAAAGCTTTGGTACAAGCTTCTTGCAAACCGGAGCTTCTCTCAAGAAGGATCGTGGTTCCGAGAGGGAACGTGTCACCTCCATGTGCAAAACGACATACGTACACTGCCTTCTCCCACCTTAATTTTTTTACATAGGCAGATTAGACCAAATAGAAGTATCGTGCTAAATTTTGGAATTATTCTGGGTTCGTTTGGCTATTTTTATACATTAATTGAATTTCTGGGCATTTAATTTGCATAATTCAAATTTGAACAACAAGCACATGCTCCAATGCACCAAAGTTGGTTCAAAAATCACATGTGTGTCCTTGGGTGAATTTCTAGGTCCCATGCAAGAAATGGGAATGAAATTCAAACATCTGGGCATCGTTGCTCGGCCGGAAAGATTGAGAAACTTGGTTTTTCAATTCTTGTAAATCCAAAACACGCCTGAAAATCATGAAACTTGGCATGGTGTGATGACATGGCACCAACATGTTGTGGTAAATTTTTTGGCCGAATTGGGACAAGCTTTGGTATAAGCTTCTTCTAACCAGAGCTTCTCTCAAGAAGGCTCGTGGTTCCGAGAGGGAATGTTTCACCTCCGTGTGCGAAACAACATACACTGCCTTCTCCCGCCTTAATGTTTTTACACAGGTAGGTTAGACCAAATAGAAGTATCGTGCTAAATGTTGGAATTATTCCGGGTTCGTTTGGCCTTTTTTACACATTAATTGTATTTCTGGGCATTTAATGTGCATAATTCAAATTTGAACTACAAGCACATGCTCCATTGCACCAAAGTTGGTTGAAAAATCACATGTGTGTCCTTTGGTGAATTTCTAGGTCCCATGAAAGAAATGGGAATGAAATTCAAACATCTGGGCGTCGTGGCTCGGCGGGAAATATTGAGAAACTTGCTTTTTTAATTCCTGTAAATCAAAAACACGCCTGAAAATCATGAAACTTGGCATGGTGTCATGACATGGCACCAACATGCTGTTGTAATTTTTTTGTCCGATTTGCGAAGGCGCACACATTAACAATCAACAAAAGTCATTTTGGAACAAGTGTTGTCATGTTACAAATCGGAAACACAAGTATTATTGAAACCGTGGGCGTTCTACGTACCAATTACGTGCCGCCATGCGTCCCCTTTTTTTATTGGCTAGGAGGTGCCGTGCGGGGTAGCTATTTGAGTACGGGAGGCGTGCGATCAGACCCCTACGCGTGCTCATCGGGAGGAGAGCCCTTTGACCTCTATCCGCCGTGCACCTCCCTCCCAACGTCTCCTATGTGGGAAACCGTTTAGGTTTTGATCGGTGTGAACAGGTTTGCAATTAAATATAGCGTGGTAATAATTTGGAATGTGACGGGACGCAGGCTCAATATTTATTGACGGTTCTATAATTTCTAAGTGCGGCACTATTCCCGGACGGCGTAACGTGGGCACGCTTTCTTGGCCGCGTACGTGGCATTCACACCATAGGGTGCACCGCAATAGGCAATGTCAGCACACACCTTGTTCCAACAACCATGCGCGCTCGTTATTACCATCGCGCATGCTTCTTTTAATTAGAATGTGTGCCCGTCTAGCGCACACACATTGATCTGTCTAACTGTTTCTGTTTGTTGTGGCTAATCGCAAACAGTTCATCCGTGTGAAGTGTATGCCATCAATCGCAGACACTTTGATCTGGGTGACCGTTTCTGTTCTGTTGCCTAATCGCAAACAGTTAATCCTTCTGAAGCGTATGCCCTCAATCGCACACACCTTTATCTAGCTGCCCATTTCTGTTGTTCCTCCTCATCACAAATAGTTAATCCGAGTGAACTGTATGCTGTATATCGCACATGCCTTCATCTGGCTGCCCGTTTCTTTTGTTTGCCTCATCGCAAACAGTTCATTGAACTGAACCATATGCCCCTCATCGCACACGCAACTAAAATCGGAACCGTGTTTGATGCATCCGTCATCACAAACATTTTGCACATTTTTTGACGGTTTTTTTACATCATCATTTGCAATGAATGCATCGCACATAGTTTCGTCAAAGGGTCTCTGATCGTAGTGTCGCATTAGCAGCATCCTACAGTAGTGGGTCTTCATGCTTTGGGCACCGCAGTTGCTTTACAAACTGCTCGTGTGGGGGTACTCTGTGGTGGACATGGTGCTGTGTCAACTAGAAGTGGGTTACTATCCGCTGGGGTTGGGGTTAGATGGGGTGTAGCTGGTTCTCTGTCCAACGGTGTAAGTGTACAATCTGGAAGAGTCTCGATTATGTGTGGTGGGGCTAGTTTGTGGGCCAGTAGAACTATGGTTCTATCTGCATCGACGGTAGCACCATCTTTTGTGAAGAACGGGTTTTTACTCCCTTAGATACTGCCATCACCCCCTCCAATTCAAATGGCTGATAAATAAGAAAATAAATTGAAAGTACAGACATTGTATGATAGAAAGATGTGGTAATTCACATATATGTTGTCTAACCAAACAGGACAGTATGACACAATTTCACATATATGATGGCTAACTAAAAAGGATAGCATGACACAGTTTCAGATATATGATGGATAACTTAACAGGATATAATGGCATAATTCAACATATGATGAGTATCTAAACAGGATGACATGACAAAACTATATGATGTCTTTCTAAAATAGGTTGGGATGAAATAATTCACATACATGTTGTCTAAGTATACAGGATGGCATGATATAATTCACATAATTGATTCATATACTAAGCAGCTGGCACTCGCATGTATGATCTCTAAACTAAGCGGACAGCATTGAATATTGTGTATATGATGTCTAAACTAAGCAATGCAATAAACCATATGCATGATATGAGAAATATAAACATTGCTAGTTAAGAGAATACACCTCAGGTGGGATATAGGATTGGTCATCTGTCTCTGAATCCTCCTCTGAGGAGCTACCTGTAACCATCGAGATATATGCTTCAACAAGTACCATTTCGTGCTCTGAAGACCTTGTTTCACTCCAGTTTTTTCCATAACCGGCTCAAATGGCTGATACACATGAAGAGTAGTTCAATATCACAGATTGTCAACAAATGGAATATGTAATGAAAAGAAAAGGATGGCATGAAATAATTCACATATATGATGCCTGGCTACATGGCGGTGCATAATTCACATATATGATAACTGGCTAAAAAACATGGCATTGCATAATTCACATATCTGATATAGAAAGCAAACAGGAGGCATTCACACAAAGCATGTCTAATCTCAGCAGATGGCATGGCAATGCAAGACACCATATGCATGATATGAGCAATATAACCCATCCAAGTTAGAGCATACACCTCAGGGGGGAATACGACTGGTCATCTGTCTCTGAATTCTCCTCTGAGGAGCTATCTGTAACCAGCAAGAAATCTGCATCGACAGGTAGCACTGACTGCTCAGAAGACCTTGTTTTCACTCCAGATTTTCCCATGACCGACTCAAATGGCTGATGCACAGGAAGAGTAGATGAATGTATAAACATTGTTGACAAATGGAATACATTATGAAAAAAAAAATGGCACGATACAATTCACATATACGATGATTGGCTAAACAGGATGGCATTGCATGATTCACGTATATGATGCCTGGCTAAAGAAGATGGCATTGCATAATTCACATATACTCCCTCCATTCGTAAATATTTGTCTTTTTAGAGATTTCAAATGGACTACCACATACGGATGTATATAGACAAATTTTAGAGTGTAGATTCACTCATTTTGCTCCGTATGTAGTAACTTGTTGAAATCTCTAAAAAGACAAATAGTTAGGAACGGTGGGAGTATGATATAGAAACCAAACAGGTGGCATTCACACAAAGCAAATCAAAACAAAGCTGATGACATATAAGATGTATAATGTAAGCTATGTGAGGCGCCATATGCATGATATGACCAACATCAGCATGCCAGGTTAGAGCAAACACCTCAGGGGGTAAATAGGAGTGGTCGGCTCCCTCTGAATCCCCCTCTGAACAGTTATCTTCCTCTGGAATACAATCTGGAATGGGGGGGCCCACTACCCCCACCATGGAGCGGCGTCTGCACGACATTATATTCTCACGTAACGGTCTTCTCTTTTTCTCTACATGTTCAGTACGATTGTGCACAATAACTGACATGCATAATAAAAAAACATAGTTAGATTATGTAAAGCCTAAGGGGTGCATGCAGAAATCAAGACTGATGGTAGCAAACGAGTGGATAGATCCAAAACTAATGATAGCAGGCAGATTATAGCTTCAGTTTAAAAAGATAGACGATGGATCATCTACTGTTTGTTGCCCACCCAACATGAACCACATAGAAGACCCCAGATGAACCAGATAGTAGACATTCATTGCTGCCTCGATATGTGCCCCATAGGCATTTTAAAACTCAAGTTTGAACATTAGTTTGGACCTGACTCGGAGTCTAAGAGGTGAACAGGATGATAAAGTAGCAGGTAATAATAACCGATGTATAACATAAGTAGACACGAAAGAATGCGACCTCTCTTTCAGAACTGTGTTGTCCTCAGGTTCATCTGCTCAGTCGATGATGGTAATGCAGTTGGTGTGGCTGCCGGCAATGGGGAAGATGATCTGAGGCGGCGAAAGATAGTCTGCAGGGGGAATCTCTGCTGCAGTGAACGCTTACGTCGATGGTGCACCTCATGTGGGGTGGATGACGGCACGGCAGGAGCAGGACATAACACATAGAGTTTTCTTTGACACCTATCTGAAAATCAAGTAAATCTGTAAGGGCTCCTTATAATTGGAGGATTCTAAAAACATAGGGACAGGAAAAACACAGGAATAGGATAGGAATGCATGTGCAAAATAGAGCATTTGCAAACATAGGATTTCTGTCAACCTGGGTGTTTGGTTCACATGAATTGGAAGAACACAGGAATGGAGAAACATGGTCAAACTAAAGTCAGACCACATGAAAATGTAAAATAAGAATCTTATTATGCTAGTAATGCAATTAGTCCTGTTCTTCATGCATATTAATTTGAAAAGGAAGTCCATGTGGATATTAAAATTCCTACGTTTTTTCTTTGAAAGAGACACCAAAGGAAAAAAATATCCTCCAGTTTTGCTTTGCTCCATTCCTTCTAACCAAATGCATGAATAGTAGTACCATAGTAAAGTTTCCAATTCCTAAGCTTTGCTTCACTTTTTCTTTGAACCAGTGGCGATTCTAGTAGGCAGTCTTCAACAGGCTGAAGCCTGCCCTCAAAATATTTTGTGAGCTTAGATTTGGTCCACGTGAGTATCATATAATGGCTATCTTGCTAAACCAATTCAAATTGTGGTTCAAAAGAGCAATTAGTTTTCTCCCTGTTAACTTTGTGCCCACGATTCATTTATTTCTGGACATGCAACTGCTTGGAACCAAAGGATCCCTGAGGGATCGACATAAATGTAGAGTAACAATGTGATGCGACGAGTGTACAACCTCTTTGGCATAGCCTTGTCGACCTCAGCATCATTGGGTTGGATGTGGAGGATGGTGATGCTGGTGTGAAAGTCGGAGGCGGGGAAGAAGATCTGAAACCCTCTTGAGACGACGCTGAGGGTATTGCTCCGCTGTGATGGACGGTTCCATCGTTGGAGCAGCTCCGGTGAGGTGTACGACGGCAAGGCTGAAGCAGGACAAGACAGACAACGTTAATCTGAAGTGGGACTCTAATAGCATCTGCAATAGATGATGTAAAACATATCACCAAAAAGTGCTAGATGTAAAATGCATCAGCCGCGCCACGGCTGCTCCGACAGATGCTGTAAATACTGTTTACTCTGAACCTAACTGAAGAAACTAAACTTTACAGCCAAAACTGAATTTTACTATCGAAACTGATTGAACTAGTAGGAGAGCATTGCAATAGAAGTTTAGGGCATTCGAGCACTAGTAGCAGAGAAGCAGTGATCTAAATCAGCAGCCGCTCGAGCAGGGAACGCACTAGCAGAGAGCAACTCATGCAGCAGCACCGCGAGCGAGTGCTAAAGCAGCAACTCCTGTAGCTGCCGTAGGTCGTGCAATAGTAGCAGCAGCGCGAGTGAGAGCAAGAGCAGAGCAGAGCAGCAGCACGAACGAGAGCAAGAGCGGAGCAGCAGCACGAATGAGAGCAAGAGCGGAGCAGCAGTGCGACTGACAGCAATAGCAGAGCAGAGCAGCAGCACGAATGAAAGCAAGAGCAGTGCAGCAGCGTGACCGACAGCATGAATAGAGCGGCAGCACAAGCGAGAGCCGGAGCAGCAGCAGCAGCAGCGCGAGCGAGAGCCGGAGCAACAGCAGCTAGTGCTGGTGTGGAAGTCGCCGCCGAGGAAGCAACGACATGGGGGAGAGATGCTGTGGAGGAAGTGGCCGGTGACGGCGCCGTCAGTGGAGACCCGCCATGGCTGCTCGGTATCGAGCACCGGCAGCCCCGTGAGATCGAATAAAAGATAAAATGCAGCGGTGAGTGCAGAACCTCCTTGGTGGCGCCGAGTAGGCCTCGGCTTCATCGGAGGAATTGGTGAGGGTGCTGTGGTTCCGATGGGGCAGGTCAAGACAGTGCTGTGGGGATGGAGGTGGCATGATAGATGAGGCGAACATCGGCGCAGCTACTTGTTGGTGGAGGACGGGGCGGCTGATCCGGCGGGATGACGAGATCGATGACAAATCCTCATCCGGTGCGGTGGATGAGGGACGTCGAGCTGTTGCTGTGGACGACTTTGTCGGGGAAGAGTCTCCGGCTGGGCGGCGGTCGGGAGGCCGATGGAGGAGCGTGGGGTTTCGAGAGTTTTGGCGGCCTTGGTGTACGAATGGGGGGAGGGCGAAGAAGAAGGTAGGGGGGAGCCATGGCTTAGGGACGTGCTTGTCCGAAATGTGGGGTAAGTTACGAACGTACCCCCACCGGTTTTGACCATGCGACATCGAGGCGGCGTTTCCGGCTGAGGGGTAGAAGGGGGATCTCGCGTGTCTGGGCTGTGGGACCGATTTCGGATGAGGAGGGATTTTTCGCGCTCGTTGAAATTTCGGGATGACAAGGCATGGCGCGGATTGAAGAGGCAGGAGTTTCGCAGCAGAAGAGACAAAAGATGCTCAAGCTTGAAAATTTCAGGATAACAAGGCGCGGATTCCATGTTCGGCAGAACAAACTTAACGTTTACAAAAAAAATTCATACAAGACACAAGAGAGTCATGTCCCCTTTTACTATATTGCTATAAATGCCACTGAAAAAACTACAAGAAAAATGTAAACAAAATCGGGAGAACAAGATTAGGCTGTACAGTAACAAATCAATTCGCACTTCCCTCAACAACAACAAAAAACAAATCAATTCCCACCACAAGAAAGAGTAATGTCCCTTTTTATATGATTACAAATGCCAGGATGTCGAATTTCAATTTTTGAATCCACGTTATGTTGAATTCGAATATATCGTTAGGTGATCTTGCGGTTTATAATGGATGTAGTCCTACATTTTGATCTTCCATCTTATATAAACTTTTTACTCCACCCTATGAATATATATATTATCGTCTACCATATGGACTAAATTTGAATCAATTTTCCTTATTAGAATACGATTGTTGTCAAGTTATACCATCATTTAAATATTATCTTGATAAAAAAATGCATATAGTAGTAATCATATTTCAATATGAACTACATGTACCATACGATCTCCAATTCAAATATTTGTATCCATTTTATGTTGAATTCAAATCGAAATACATTGGTCTAGGTAGCGAGATGTTCAGGATAATCTAAACCCTGTTTTCATATGTATAAATTTTGGCCGAATTGGGACAAGTTTTGGTATAAGCTTCTTGCAAACCGGAGATTCTCTCAAGAAGCCTCATGGTTCCGAGAGGGAACGTGTCACCTTTGTGTGCGAAACGATATATGCTGCCTCCCCCCTGATTTTCTTTTACAGAGGCAACATACAACTATATGAGTGCCCTGTTAAATTTTGGAATTATTCTGGGTTCGTTTGGCCTTTTTTATACATTAATTTAGTTTCTGGTCATTTAATGTGCGTATTCAAATTTGAACTACAAGCACATGCTCCGGTGCACCAAAGTTGGTTGAAAAATAGCATGTGTGTCCTCGGGTGAATTTCTAGGTCCCATGCAAGAAAGGGGAATGAAATTCAAACATTAGGGCGTCGTGGCTCGGCCGAGAACATTGAGAAACTTGGTTTTTAAATTCTTGTAAATCCATAACATGCCTGAAAATCATGAAAGTTGGCATGGTGTCATGTCATGTCATGGCACTAACATGCTGTGGTAAAAAAATTGGCCGAACTAGAACAAGTTTTGGTATAAGCTTCTTGCAAACCGGAGCTTCTCTCAAGAAGGCTCATGGTTCTGAGAGGGAACGTATCACCTTTGTTTGCGAAACGATATACGGTACCCCCCCCTTGATTTTCTTATTGAGGCAACATAGAACTATATGAGTGTCGTGTTAAATTTTGGAATTATTCCGGGTTTGTTTGGCCTTTTTTATACATTAATTGAGTTTCTGGTCATTTAATGTGCATAATTCGAATTTGAACTACAAGCACATAGTCCAGTGCACCAAAGTTGGTTGAGAAATCACATGTGTGTCCTCGGGTAAATTTCTAGGTCCCATGCAAGAAATGGGAATGAAATTCAAACATCTGGGCGTCGTGGCTTGGCCAGAAACTTTGAGAAACTTGGTTTTTTAATTCCTGTAAATACGAAACACGGATGAAAATCATGAAACTTGTCTTGGTGTCATGACATGGCACCAACATGCTCTGGTAATTTTCCTGTCCGGTTTGCGAAGGCGCACACATTAACAATCAACAAAGTCATTTTGGAACAAGTGCTATCATGTTACAATCGGAAACACAAGTATTATTGAAACTGTGGGCGTTCTACTTACCATTTACGTGCCGCCACGCGTCCCCTTTTTTTATTGGCTAGGAGGTGCCGTGCGGGGTAGCTATTTGAGTACGGGAGGCGTGCGATCAGACCCCTGCGCGTGCTTATCGGGAGGAGAGCCTTTTGACCTCCATCTGCCGCCCACCTCTGTCCCAAGGTCTCCATTAATGGTGCCCGAGCCCTGTTTAATGGAGTGGCTATGTCTCACTCGACTGAGATTTAAGAGAGAAAAAAGAAAATCTGAAAAGAAAGTTTTGCACGGATCTTGATGTAAGATCCGACGGACCTATATAGCATCTACTGCGACTTATAGCAAGACTGATGAATATATAATGATGAGGATAGTGGATAATAATTGTCTTACATATTTAGGAAGATAATTAAAAAAGCCACATGAGGCTAAACGCGAAATACACAAGGCCAAAAGAAGAAGGGAGACGCATACAACAATCTGGCTCGCTGATCTCTACTTTCTTGATGCGCTGCAAGTCGCAGTGACTAGTTCTCGCGGTGAGCGGCGATGATCTCTTTCATCAGTTTCATGTCCTTAATACGTTGCTTGGTAGCATCCACGGATTCCTCCACCAGCCTTTCGCGCTCGATGCGGAGCATGGCATTCTCGTCCATAAGTTTCTTGACGATGACGCCCGTCCTCTTCAACAAGGCAGCGGTCTCCTCCGCCTGCGTCGCCCTTCCGGCGATCTTCACCCTCAGCTGGTCACGCTTAGTGCGGAGCTTCGCCTTGTCCTCCCCTAGTCCCTGGATGATGGTGGTAGCATTTTCAAATGAGGCATTCATCTCGTCCTGCAGCTTCATCCAGCCGAAGATCCGACCCATCAGGCCATCGAGCATAGCGCGCATGCGCCTATGAGAGTCCTCGCCTGCCCGCGAGACATTTTCCCAGGCAGCCGTAGCACGGCAGGACCTCCTTGCTGCATTTGTGGCGCGGCAGGGCATCTCTGCTGCTTCCGTAGTGCGGCCGGACCAGTCTGCTACATCAACGGCGCGGCGGGACCCCTGTGCTGCTTCGGCGGCGCGGCAGGACCTCTGTGCTGCTACGGCGGCACGCCGGGACATGTCGGCTACTACGGCGGTGAGTCGGGACATCTCTCATGCTTCCGCTTCCATGCTCGCCTCCCCTGGTAGTAATCTCTTTACCTAGAACTCATGCGGGCCATGGCAGACGCAAGGGAACGACGATGAAAGACTTGTTTGTTTTCGTGGATGAGGAGTTGAGGAGGAATGTGCAGTCATCTTGGAGTAGAGTATTTATAACTGAGTACTAATAAGCTCCTAAGTGGGAAACCATTTAGGTTTTGATCGGTGTGAACAGGTTTGCAATTAAATATAGCATGGTAGTAATTTGGAATGTGATGAGACACAAGCTTAAAATTTATTGAGGGTTCTAGTTTCGAAGTGCGGCACTATTCCCAGATGGCGTAACATGGGCACGCGTTCTCGGCCGTGGTGTAGCAGTTTTGTAATATGCCACGGTACTTCTTTTTCTACTGCTGTGTACGTGCAATAACTGGCACCATCGGATACATATCTTACGGTTATTGGGGCATTCACCAGGAATAGCCTCGTGGCGAGCTATAGACTAGTATTTTTTTCACACGCATTACATTGACAGATATCATCTCTCTCCCTCTTTCCCATGCACACACCTTAGTCTCTCGGGACTTCTCCATGCACCATCTCTAGCTCCCTAGGTCAATGCTACCCACATACACTTGTACTCTGAGTTTAGTACGTTATACACGAAGAGAAGAGGTGCACGCACGCACTCGTCCTCTCTCACACACGCATCTATAGCCACCATCCGATTAGCTCTATCATAGGTTCCCGTTGCTCCTTGGCCTTGAGATTGAGAAGTTTAAAACATGGAGGCTAAGTTGGAGACGAATTGTTTTGGTTAATGTGCAGGCCGGACACGGCACCAACACGACACGAGCTTCGTCTGCCTGGTGCGCAGTCGGGTGAGTACTACTAGTAGTAGTACTACTTCGATGTGTCGCGTCAACTCGCAGAAGTATGCAACACTTCCTCAACAAACAAGCATATAAGATGCTTATACTTCTTACCCAAAGGATCTTTATATCCAAGAGACACAAAATGTCAGTTCCACTATTGGAAATTACTTTAACTGCTGATCTGATGTCGAAGTAATTGCTGCATCGCCACCAAAATCCACCATCTCTTAAGGAAAAGTAGACCGAGCTAACCCCTATATTAGCATATTACTAAGATAAACAGAAGGCACTGTAGAATCATTTAGGAGGTGAGCTTGTCAATCTGAATCTGGAGGGACACCGTCCTCGACAACCCAGCCCCGGCCAGCAGCTTGGGCGGAACTATGAAGAAGGTCAGCTCCTGCACGGCGATGGCACCGGGATCCTTGCTGCTTGTCACCTTGATTTCCACCTTGATGGCATCGGTCCTGCCTTTGGCCTCCCCCGGCGGGCCGTTCGCCGACAGCTTGGCCACGTAGTGCGACGGTGGGGATGGCTCCGCTCTGATGCAGACGACCGACACGGTGATAGGCGCGCCGACGTCGAGCATGCCGCCGACCAAGAAAAATGCGCGGCCGTCCTCCTCCGCGAACAGCAAGAGCCACGGCCCTGACACTGGCACTTGTAGCTGGAGCACCTTGCCATACTGGATCCTGTGCACGGGCATGGGATGCACGGTGCTGATGTGGTGGGGGAGCGCCGGTGGCGGGCCTTCGTAGCCGCAGACAGGCACGGGGCATTTGTAGGGCGCGAGCGGACACACGCTCTGGTGATCGGCGAGCTTGTGGTATGTGACGTAGAGCCCACAGCCTTAGTGCGGGCACTTCACCCTCCCCGAGGAGAGGACGGCGTCCATCGCCGTGTTCCGCACGTCGAAGCCCCCGCCGCGCTCGCACTTCTGGCACTGCTGCTGGTTCCCGGGGCGCTCGCCACGGCAGTCCGCGCAGGCCAGGTGCCCTCCCTTGCACTGCACAAATCAATCGAACAACACATCAATCAAGAAACCTGCACCTTGCTCGATCAGCTGAACGGATGAGGTGTATTCGAACCTCATACACTGGAGGCTTCAAAGGGCGGAGGCACAAGGGGAAATGGAGCAAGGTGAGGTCCATAGAGACCAGAGAGCTCCATCGTCGGGTCCTGTTCCGTCAGCATGATCTCGCCCTCCTCGTGCACCACCATCTCTCGCTTTAGGGCTGGGGCATTAGAAAGTTTTACCATCACATATTCATACTACTTCAAGGTGCATTAAATCAACACATGCAAGTATCAAAAGGAAAGTCATGGCATGCATGCATGCATTGTAATTAATGCATCAGTAGTCCATGTTACTACCTTCATAATGGGTAGTAACATATGGATGGTAACATACAAGCCTTCATTAATTGAGACATAGACTCATTTTACCCTGGGGTGTGTTATGTTACAGTAACATATTATGTTACCACAAGCATCTCTCCCCTCATTAACTCCATGCCACATAAGCAAATTTGTCTTACTCCCACTATGACTAGCCTTAATAGTATAGCCCTGTAAACTGGAAAGGAGGGACTACTCTCTCCGTTCATAAATATTTGTCTTTCTAGAGATTTCAACAAGTGACTACACCGTAAATGAGTACATACAGAGCAAAATGAGTGAATCTACACCATAAATAAATACTCCCTCCATTCCTAAATATAAGTGTTTTTAGAGATTTCAAATGGACTACCACATATGGATGTATATATAGACATATTTTAGAGTGTAGATTCACTCATTTTGCTCCGTTTGTACTCACTCATTGAAATCTCTAGAAAGACAAATATTTAGGAACGGAGGGAGTACGTATTAAGCTCTCTCGTTTTCCTCTCCGCCTTGGTCGGGGTGCACAATATTGAGTATACTACTGACTAGTCTCTTTTTGACACGCATTTATGTTGATACGGCTTGAATGCCAATGAGGGAAAGGGTAGCGGTTCCCGAAATGTTGAACAGTCAATGATGCCTCCGCATTGAATTAGCATGCAGAGGTAAGTAATTGGAGAAGCAGAATGGAGCCAGCACGATGTGAATGCAACGCGGTTTGGACTCTCATATAAAGGTGCCCCACCACTCCAATCCATCTACTCCTGGTCTCTACGCAACATTGCCCACTCCAATCCAAGACCAAGACCAAGTGACCAGAAGCCACAAGCACCCATGGCATCGATGGACGCGAGCGGCAGTCGGCTGTGCCGGATCGTCCAAGATGCCAGCATGCGTCCCCGCACCGTGCAGCGCTTCCAGACGGTGCTGGCGACCGCCGGCGTCATAGCCCTCATCGACGCTGGCTTCGCCTCTAGCATGTGCAAGATGATGGTCGGCTCCATCCGCAAGTTCACCACCGTCAAGAAGCACACGGACGACCTTGTCGTATTGCTCCAGCCCGCGCGCCTAGGCTCCTCCTTGCCTGCCACCCTCATCGGCCTCCAAGGTGACGAATTCTTTGAAGCACTGGTGCCCTTCAGCTGCCGGAGGTCGCGACGAAGAATGTGCACCTCGAGGCTGCGCTCGCCGCGCAGCGCCTCACCGTGCAAGAAACCATCGACCTGCACATCCACGTGTATGAGGAAATTGTCTACTTAGGCCACTACAAGGTCAGCGAGGATAGAAAAACGTTGTCCTTCTTCCAGCGACTGGAATCTTTTGGACGCCATTGTTCAGAAGCACGTCGACCTGGCCACGAAAGCCGCTGCTACTTAGCCGACGTTTAGTGGGCTGGCGCCCTGAGTCGAGGAGGTGGACGTCGTCGATGGATGCATCTTTCTTCTTGACTCATGTAACCAGCACTGCATCGCCTCGTGGCCTTAATGTTTTATTAGTGTATGGCATTTTTATTCTAGTCGTAAATGACATGTGTGATCCCTTGCTCTTATTTGGCGTTAATTATATGTAGTATCACTGTCTTCGTCTTGGTGTACTACCTAGGTCCTGGTTTATTAGTCCCTTTTGTAATTTGTGCTAAATTTTGACCAAAGATTTAAATGACAAAATGTTAGTTCATGTCAACAAAAATTATATCGTTTGATATGTATTTGAACATAGTTTTCAATGATATAATTTTGGTGACATGCATGAACCTTTTGTTAGTCAAATTTATGGTCAAAATTTGGCACAGATTGCGATGGGGAGCAATAAACCAGGACGAAGGTAGACTGGTCTGCCACCATCGTGTTTTGTGTCTAATTTTAACTTCAGCTACCGAACCTACATGGAGTGAGTACTGTATATATTGGCGCAACAACCGAACTTATATATTCAAAACTGAGCATTACTACATGTCACGAGTTCAAAACGAGAAAGTGGAACAAGTACAGCATGCCCGTGCCGTTTGCGTCGCACCACCACATGGTCTGTCTGGCATGCCACTCAAGCTAGGGAACACTTGTTATCTTAGCATTTTCACTGTCAGGTGGGACCGCAGTTGAGTAAACCGACTATCGGCAAATCCCCACCCCGCCCACTGCTTGTCGGCTGAGTTAGAATTGGAAGAGAGAAACGAGGGAGAAGAGCTAGCTGTAGCATGGACGCTATTGTCAGATGGGACTCGTGTTGATATAATAGGAGTATTGAGTACTCATACCTCTTCTTTTTTAGGGAAAAAGTAGTCGTACATCTAGTACCACTAGTTGGGTGCGTGCGACCTATACCTCTCATCACTTTAGGTCTCCATTTCGTTCACCTCCTTTTTGAACCGCAGCTATGCTTCCTAGTACATATTTTTTCACGCATTTATTCTCCTATATGTACTCCTAGGCTATTTCCACGTGCTTCCTTTCGCCGACATGTGGGACATAGAGCATCTGGGTCATAGTGCATGCATGACTTGGAGCATATGCAACCATGCCGGCGTACTTTACATTTCAGACCTCACGAATTACATGCAAAACCCCGCAGAAGAATAAATAAATAAATGAATTACTACATGCAAACCGGATTTTTTCATAGAAACCGGAGCACGTTCATTAAATTTTGGACATAACACATTTACTCCCTCCGTTTTTATTTAGTCCGCGTATTAGCTTTTGTAAAAGTCAAGCCTTGTAAACTTTGACAAAGTTTATAAACAAAAATATTAACATATACAATAATAAATCAATACCATTAGATTCATCATTGAATGTACTTTCACATCATTTTGATTTTTTATGATAAATATTTATATTTTTTCTATAAACTTGGTCAAACTTTACGAAGTTTGACTTCAGTCAAACCTAATATGCAGAGTAAATAAAAACGAAGGGAGTATAAAAAACGACTGGACCTAAACTAGTCTATGGGCCTCTTTGATTGGCAGGATACTGAAAACACGGGAATGGGGAAAGTGTGATGGCGATGAACCGAGAGTAGGAGTAAGAGGAGGAGTATTGTACATGCTAGAGACTGGATTGTAGCACATTGTTTTTTATGGCCATAACACCACATTGTTTTCTATGGCCTATCGCCTGCTGGTTCACTGGGCTATCTTGGTTTGCACTCCTTCGGCGTGAGTAGTACTAGTATATACACTATATATACTGCATGATTCTTTGCTCCTTCTTACTTCGCCGACATGTGGGAGAGCCAGCATCTGGGTCGACGTGTCATGCACCATATTAGAGTGGGGAACGGAAGGGGGACATCACCCCGGTCGTAGCGCCAATAATTAATAACTATAGTGAGTAGTCATATCACAAGACCCCATCTTTCCAGCAGTAACGCGCCGTCAAATCGAACAACCCTACCTTTTCAGCAGTAAGTTGAACCCTCTACTCCCTCACCCTCCTCGCCTCTCTGTGAAACCGGCTACGCAAAATCTGCCGCGCGTATTGCCCGAGAAAAGCCCCGCCCTGAACTTTTAACTACTCATAGTATAATTTCGTATCGATGAATTGCGCCATGGAGCAGAAAACCAAAAGAAAAAGGTGGTACATGTAAAAAAATATAGTTCAAGCTCTAGCTAGCGATTCGGAAAGTAAATCGTGCATGTGTTTATATGTATAGGTCACTTCAAAGTACTGAGTCCATTGATACAATGTGGTCAAATTGTACCATCGACATCTCAAAGCCAAAATAGTTCGAGCTTGTTCGTTCTATATAAATAGTACCGTATGTTTATTCACCCGTGGGGTTGTTCAATGAATGGAGGGCTGGGGAGCACAAGTGAATACTACTACTAGTAAGTAGGAGTAGTACAGTTAGTCACGTCAAATAGAGAGTTTCTTTTCTTTAGTGCCACGTACACAAATTGAACCGCTTCTTGTGGAGAGAAAAAGATAATCACTCCACTATATATATAGACAGGGGCCCGAGCACTTGCTTTACTAGGGTTGCTCTCTTCATTCTCTCATCCTCTCCAGATCTAAACAAGACAGCGGCAGCGACATTTTCTCTCTGTGCACCGCTGGTCACAGATCCGACCGGATCCCTTTGGCTGGTGTGTGTAGGGGACTAGGTGCATCGTTCACGGGGTCATCGTCGAGGGAGTAAACCCACAGCTGCCGGTGGGTCCCGATCCTCTGCCCATGCCGTTCTCTCCGACACAGCACTGGCTCAGGAGGTACTCCGACCCTTCTTCCTCCCTGCCGTATTGTGCGCAGATCCGACCTGCCGCCGGCCTCCTAGCCACATCACGACGACCCTCAGGTATAAGTTCCTTCCAAAGCGGCCTTGCTCTACTGCCCCAGCTCCCCACGTGTCTGCATGTGGAACTTTTTCTACTTCCATCAGCTCTTCCAAAGCCACCTAAATTTTTAGTATTATTAGAGGTAAAGCTAGTTCATGCAGTCGAATCTAGGACTTGGTTCAAACAACGAAGAAAGGGGGGGAAGTTGTAGCATGAATCTAGGACTTGATTCAAAGAGGAAGTAACAGGGGGAAAGTAGTAGAGACTGGATACCCAACCGGTCTCTTGGTTGAAAAGGGAAATAAAGGGAAAAGGCAGTACAAACTGGATAAGGAACATACCTATTATTGGTTGAAAAAAGGATAGAAAGTGGTGGCTGGTGGACAAGTCAACAGAGTATGTCCAGGATTAGATTTGCTGCCCTCACATAGTAAAAGGTCTCCAGGATTAGATTTGCTGCACTCACAGAGTATGAACAAACAAGGCATGTCGTGGGAAACCACGGCCACCTATGGGGCCAAGGGCCCCTTTTGGTTCGGCAGGGGGACTGAGCACGTTGCACAAAGAGCGGAGAAGCGCAACGTAGCGCGACAGAGATCACACGGGCAGTTTTACCCAAGTTTGGGCCGCCGCGAGGCCTAGAACCCTACTCCTGCTTTGGTGGATTGATGGTGGATAGTGGTGGAAATGCAGCGCTCTTGCCCAGCAGGGTTGCCTCGGGGTGAGAGCAGCTACGCGCGTATGAGTGTACAGGGGTCCCAATCCTTTCTATGGTTGCCATGGGCCTCCTTTTATAGATCAAGGGGTCACCAAAGTGGCAAATCAGTCATTGTGTACTGATTAGATAGCGAACAGTGCTATCATATCTACTCTGCAGACCGAGTAGTACGCATTAAATGCGCCGCTCAGTGTCACATCATGGCCTGCCCGGCATGCCTTGCCGGGCTGTTTGGCCACCTTCTCTCCTGTCTGCATGACACGTCGCATGACGGGTGTCATCTGAAGGTGATTCCTGTAGGAAATGGCTGCCATGTGGCAAAAGGCAGCCACTTAGTCATATTGGGGCTTGACACCGCACCGATCGGTGACTTGTGTCGCTGTGAGGTGGGGCAGTGAAGCCTTGGCGGGGTGTTTTGCCTTCGTATGCCCCGGCAGGCCTGCCGAGGCGGTCTTGAGGCTTGCTTCCGGGGCAACCTTGACCTCGCCAGGCTCTCCTGCCCGGCAAGGAAGGTTTTCCCTTAGCGGTGTCTAGCTTCTTGGCTTGACTTGGTCTTCTCAACCTGCCCTTTGATTCCTCAAAGAGTCTATCTCTTTACCTTGGCCTTGTCTTGGATGTTGCAATCTTGATCTTGGGCCTGTGCACGGTGTGGGCAACAGACCCAGGGTTTGTTGCACTGACAGGAGCCCCCGGGCCTGGCCCGAACACGCTACCAACCGTCGTTGGGGTAGGCCCTAACTTGTGCACAAGCGAGGGGGAAATAGCTGTTCGCCCTTTGAGATCTTCTTTGCTTCTTCATTAATCTGTGCTCGGATCAGCTTCCGGTTCTTCGCCCGCCGCGTAACGCCAATTGTGGTGGGGCCACTCTTGTAATGGCCCGTGAATGACTTTAATGCATAGGCAAGTAACTGCCAATTCACTATTCCCACCACGCCCTTATCCCAGGCCACATATGCTGCATGCATTGAGTGGGGTAGGTAATGGAGGCGCGTGTTGCGTGAGAGCGTTAAGGCAGGGGCCTGGTCATCATGGATTGGTGGAGGAGGACAGCGGTCCCCCGCTGAGGGAGCGGCTCCCGACCCCGGCCTGTCTATAAAAGGAGGGACGGGGAAGGAGTGGGAGTATTCGTCCACTCACCTCCTTCATTCTCTTCTTCCTCCTGAGGTATGCCGAAGAGGAGAGGTTGGGGCCTAGCCCCGGGCCCTAGCTTGGGGTCGACGGTGTCGAGTGCTGGGGCAGAATCCTCTTCCTATCTTCGCGCAGGCCTCAGGGGGGTGTGCGGGCGGCGCGGTGGTAGCACCGGAGGTAGCGACTCCGGTGCGCTCGTCGCCGGGTCACCCGTAGCTCCAATCTTAGTGAGGGGCGATGCAAGCGACACCACGCCGAGGCCCATAATGGACACGAGGCGTGGTAGTCGATTGTGGCCTAGTCCTCGTTTTCCTGTGACGTCGAAGGGAGGCCGCAAAGGTGGTTCGGTACCGGTAATGTTGGATTCCTCCTCTCAGGGCACCACCCGCCCGGCGTATGGGCGAGCTCCTCGTCCCTATGTGTGCTTCTTTAAAGGGCGGCGGCCCCTTGTCTTCGGGTCGTTGGAGACGACCATGCTCTCTGTGGAGTTACCCGGAGCGCTTGGTTTTCGCCCTGGTTGGCGTGGCGAGAGCTTCGAGCGATAGTGGTAAAGGAGGTGCCGGCGACCCACGACTCGTCAAGAGTGGGGGTAGCCGCTCTGACGAGGCATGCTTGCCGGCAGCACCATCACCACTGGTTGAGCTTCTGGCAGCGTCACCATCCACACCTGCCCTCCGGTTTCTTCCTCATAACCCGGGAACGGCGTCATCCTGATCCTGGGGAGGTGTCGAATCCCAGCCGGGCCTTCCCTCTATCTTCTTCGTTTCCCCCTGTAGTTTCGAAGAAGGGAAGGACAGAGTAGAAAAGGGGATCATGAGCGTTTATCTTTTTTCAATCTAAAATATGTAGGCACTTGCCAAACTTTAGTTCAAATTATGTAATCTCTTTGATCCATGTTTGTGTTCTGTAAGGTCTGTACTTGCTGATCAGCATATTAATGAAAAAGATAAACCTTGTCGGGCACTTGTGCTTGTAACATGTCCATGCAGAGGGAGAATGCCTCCATACGCTCAGGTAAACAAGTTTTTCCCCGGTAGGCTATCCTGCCGGTACCCTCAAGTTGCTGCCACAGGGCTGGGCCTGCCAGGCACAGACCGTGAAGAGGGACCAGCCCCCCGCCAACTTTCTCGCCAAAGGCCACTACAACCTCCCCGATCGAAGCAACATTCAAGTCAAGGGACGGGAGCACCTAAGTCTTGAAAGCGGCGAGGTTTTCCCATGCACAAGTTTTTACTTACAGAACTTGTATGGATAAGAGTGAGAACTTATCTGTTTGTGCTTGTTGGGGATCAGAATGTAGGCTTGTCTTCTCTTCTCCTTTTTCGGAACCGAATCCATGGTAAGAGCCTACAGTATGATGCATACGAAAATGATGCCTCATGCAATCTATTCTACATGAACATGCAATGCTCATGATATGCTTATGCATGCATGCAATTTGTCGGGGGCCCCCCAGCGCTTCATTTATTTCTCTGTTGCTCAGGGGCTGCCCCTAGCTTTGTACAAGGGGTTACATGCAACAGAGGCAAGGCCTGTACAAAAGGCTCGCTGCCGGGCAGGGCCTGACAGCCGCGCCTTACGGGTAGAACTTGCGGAGATGCTCAATGTTCCATGAGTTTTGCAACTGAATGCCATCTCTGGCCTCTAGACGGACTGCGCCAGGTCTGGTGACTCATACTACCCGGTAAGGGCCTTCCCACTTCAGTGTCAACTTGTTTGCCTCCTTGGCGGACTGAACGCGCCTAAGGACAAGGTTGCCTTCCTCAAAACATCAAGCATGAACCCTGCGGCTGTGATAGCAACACAGGGCTTGCTGATAGCGTGCGGCACGCGTAGCAACCCGGAGACGGTTCTCCTCGAGTAGCACAACGTTGTCACACCGGTGCTAATCTTGGGCTACTTCATCGGAGGCGAGCACTCGAGGTGACCCATAAATGAGTTCTATGGGGATAACTGCTTCTGCCCCATAGACTAGGGAGAAGGGAGTCTGCCCGGTAGCTCGATTTGGTGTTGTTCTGAGGGACCAAAGAACCACCGGCATCTCATCGATCCACTGCCTGCCGCATGTCTGCAGCCTCTCGAAAGTTCTTGTCTTGAGTCCTCACAACACTTCAGTGTTCGCCCTCTCAGCTTGCCCATTGCTCCTTGGATGGGCCACAGAGGCGAACGAGATTTTGCTTCCGAGGGCATGAACGTATTGCATGAAGGCGCGACTCGTGAACTGGGTGCCGTTGTCAGTGATGATCCGGGCAGGAACCCCGAAGCGGCACACCAATCCTTTTAAGAACTTGATAGCTAACTGAGCAGTCAGCTTTCTCACGAGCTCTACTTCCAGCCACTTTGTAAACTTGTCGATTGCAACACACAAGAATTCAAAGCCCCCGGCAGCACGGAGGAAAGGGCCGAGGATATCGAGCCCCTAGACCAAAAATGGCCATGATAAAGGGATTGTCTAAAGAGCTTGGGTAGGCAGGTGGATGTTCTTGGAATGGAACTGGCAGGCTTCAAACTTGGTGAAAAGCTCGATCGCATCTTGGAGGGCTGTGTGCCAGTAGAATCCTTACCGGAAATCTTTCCTAACCAATGCCCTTGATCCAATGTGGGAGCCACACATACCCTTGTGTATCCCCGCCAGCAGTTCCTTTCCTCCTTCCCGGCAAATGCACGTCAATTTCACACCATTGGGCCTCCTTCTGTACAGCGTGTTGTTAACAAACTGATACATACTGGCCCTCCGGGCTACTCTTTCAGCTTGTTCTTGCTCTTCGGGAAGTTCTCTAGTTTCGAGGAAATGGACTATGTGTCGTGCCCAAGGCGGAGCCTGTGGCTCGGCAACAAGGACTAACGGCACCTCCTCATCCGTGAGAGTGCAATCCTCGACGGCAGGGACCGGTGGCCTGGCGGGAGGATGCAGCTCAGCGATTGAAGGGGAGTTGTGCCCGACAAGCTTTCTGCCGGGATCCTCTAGAGGTTCTACCGGGAGAGGCTTGGCGGAGTCCAGTTTCCTTGCCTTTCTGGCCATTGTTGCCGGGGATACGGAGGGCTGAGTCAGATGGAGAACAAAAATTCCTGGTTCCACAGGGAGCTTCTGCGCAGCGCACTTTGACAGATGATCAGCGATGTTGTTTTCTGCACGAGGTACGTGCTCTGTTTGCAATTCGTCAAAGCGCTCCTCCAACTTTCTCACTTCCTCAATGTATGCCTCCGTCAATGGACTTTGGTAATCCTTGTTGACTTGTCTCACCACAAGTTGTGAATCTCTGCGGATGATCAGCTTCTTGATCCCAAGTTCTGTTGCAATTCTGAGCCCGGCAAGGAGCCCTTCATACTCTGCTATATTGTTGGTAGCTTCCTCCCAGGGAAAATGCTTCTGGACAACGTACTTCAGGTGCTCTCCGGTGGGAGCAACGAGAAGCACGCCAGCCCCTGCACCTTGTAGGGAGAAGGCACCATCGAAATACATGATCCATTCTTGGGGCGCTTCCTTGCCAGGGATAATTGTCTCCAATACCTCTTCATCCGGAGTTGGCATCCATTCTACAATAAACTCTGCCAATGCTCTGCTCTGAATGGTTGATGTGCTCTCAAACTTCAAACCAAAGTTGGATAACTCCAAAGCCCACTCCACTATCCTGTCGGTAGCCTCAAGGTTTCGGAGTATCTGCTGCAAAGGGAAACGGGTGACAACTGTGATCTCATGGGCTTTGAAGTAGTGGCGCAGTTTCCTTGAGGCCATGACAAGGCCAAAGATCAATTTTTGCACGGCAGAGTAGCTGGATCTTACCCCCTGCAACAGGGAGCTGACGAAGTTTACTGGGCGCTGCACCACTTTCTTCTTTGCCATGACCAGAGAACTGCTTCCGCTGCTTTGCTCTTCTCTACCTTGATCTGCATCTGACCTTGCCGGGGTGTGTTCGCTTTCCTCCCCGGAAGGGACACCAGTTGCGTCTGCTGCTCCATCCACTTCCCTCTGCGCCACCAGTGCTGCACTAACCACCTGATTAGTTGTCGTCAAGTACAGCAGCAACGGCTCTTGAGGTTTTGGAGCAACCAAAGTGGGCACAGAGGAAAGGTAGGCCTTCAAATCTAGTAGTGCGGCGTCTGCCTCGGGGGTCCACTCCATGGGCCTTGGCTTTTTCAAAACATTAAAGAACAGCAAGGCACGCTCGGCAGACTTGGAAATGAACCTGCTAAGCGTGGCAACACATCTAGTCAAACGCCTCACGCCCTAGACTGTCTTGGGTGCTTGAATCTGCTCGATAGCCTTGATCTTGTTGGGGTTGGCCTCTATCCCTCGGTGGGACACAAAGAAGCCAAGTAGCTTGCCGGAAGGAACGCCAAACACACACTTCTCCGGATTTAGCTTCAAGTTGATCTTGTGCAGATTAGCAAACGTCTCTTCCAAATCCTGGATGAGGGTTGATCTGTCCTTGGTCTTGACCACAATATCATACATGTAAGCCTCAACGTTGCTGTGCAACTATGATCCAAAACCAATCTGGACTGCTCTTGCGAAAGTAGACCCGGCGCTCTTCAACCCGAAAGGCATCCGCACGAAGCAGTATGTGCCACACGGGGTAATGAATGCAGTCTTCTCTTCGTCTTCCTTGGACATGAAGATCTGATGATATCCAGAGTAGGCATCCAGGAAGGAAAGCAGGTCGCACCCGAGGTGGAATCCACAATCTGGTCGATGCGCGGCAAGGGAAATGGGTCCTTCGGGCATGCCTCGTCATCATCTTCTGAATCGATGTCGACACCATCCTTTTCTCCCGGGAGCTTCCTCCCCTCCTCTATTCGAGCACACTTATCCACCAGAGTGTAAAGCTCCTTCACATTCTTGGGCAATCGAACGTTCATCTTGCAACGTATCCGACGATTGCGCACATTGGACTGGAATGCAGCTATCACAGCTGCCGGGTGGATGTCTGGAATATTCCTGTGGACTCTGCTGAATCTCTGCATGTATTTCCACAGGCTCTCGCCTTCCTTCTGCGGGAGGAGCTGCAGGTCACTGGGCCGCCCTAGTTCTTGATGGCCGCCTGTGAAGGCGCCAACGAACTGATGCCACAGATCAGCCCAGGTCGAAATGGAGTTCTCCGGCAGGTGCATCAGCCAAGACCTCACATTTGGCTTGAGTGCCAAAGAGAAGTAGTTGGCGAATACCTTCTCATCTCTTCCCCCGACAGCTTGAACAGCGATGGTGTAGATGCTCAAGAACTCTGCCGGGTTCAGTCTTCCGTCATGCTTCTCTTGTATCTTTGGCTTGAACGTGCAAGTGGACGGCCAATGGACTTGCTGCAGCTTGCGGGTGAAGGCAGGGCACCCAGCCTCGAAAGGCAGGTACCCACCATCAGCGACTGCGGGCTCATCGACGTCGAGGCCATCATGCCTGTCGGACTGGCGGTGGGCGTTGCGGTGTCGCTCGGTGTCGACACGCGCACCTTCCCTCCGCCTGTCCTCTAGGACTCGTCGTGGGCCTTGACGCGCTCGAGGGTCAGACAAAGCCATCGAGACGTCATTAGGTTCTTGGTCGCGCGGCTCCCGTGCCGGTTGCCGCGGAGGGGACTGCATCGTAGGAGTGGCCCCATCCGCACGACCAGCAGCGTGGGCCATTGCCGCTGCCTGGGGAGGCCGTGGCGGGCTAGCCCACTGCGATCCTCTCGCCTCGGCGAAGCCAATCAGACTCTGAATGGTGGCTCTCCACTCATCCATCTGATCGGTTACCGGCAGAAATTTCAACAGTAGCTGATCCCGCGCCATGGCGTCCAAAGCGGTGCTTGGCACGGATGTCCATGAAGACCGTAACGTCTCCCGGCTCCTGACGGTGCCGGTAGCGGTCGCGCCGTGATCTCGTCGTTGTGAGCCAGCCGCCTGGATGGCGTGTAGATGTGGTGGAGGCGCTTGAGGGCCAGCGGCTCCGTTTGGCGTAGCGGCTGGGTCGGCTCGTTCCGGGGGTGGTGCATGTTATACGGCTGCTCCCGCAGCGGGAGCCGTCGGGGAGTTGCGATTCCCCCCAGAGCGAGTACCCCTGCTGCGGCTGTGCCCCTCGGCTAGACGGGGGGGTGTAGATGGAATGATCTCTCCTCCCGTACCTCGTGGGGCGTGGCCGCTGGAATGTAGTTGGTGCTGTGCTTCTCCGGTGCCTCCTACTCCTGCTTCGGCCGCAGGGGAGGTGGTAGCGACTCTGCCCGCGCCGACCATGTCCCCCGTAGCGTCCGCACTTCCAGGCTTCCCCGTAGCCCCCGCGGCATCGGCGGGAGCGTGCGGCGGGGCCTTCGAGGTGGATGGATGAACTACGGCACCGGGCTTCTTCTTGGGCGCCATGGATGATGGAGCCGTTGATGAAGAAGATGGCGGTGAAGATGACGCGCTTCGTACACTTCTCGGGTTCGCGCAAGTGTAGGCCCCTACCTGGCGCGCCAAAGATGTCGTGGGAAGCAACGGCCACCTATGGGGCCAAGGGCCCCTTTTAGTTTGGCAGGGGGACTGAGCACGTTGCACAAAGAGTGGAGGAGCGCAGCGTAGCGCGACAGAGCTCACACGGGTAGTTTTACCCAGGTTCGGGCCGCCTCGAGGCGTAAAACCCTACGCCTGCTTTGGTGGATTGATGGTGGATAGTGGTGGAAATGCAGCACTCTTGCCTGGCAGGGTTGCCTCAGGGCAAGAGCAGCTACGCACGTATGAGTGTACAGTGGTCCCAATCCTTTCTACGGTTGCCATGGGCCTCCTTTTATAGATCAAGGGGTCACCAAAGTGGCAAATCAGTCATTGTGTACTGATTAGATAGCGAACAGTGCTATCATATCTACTCTGCAGACAAAGCAGTACGCATTAAATGCACCGCTCAGTGTCACATCATGGCCTGCCCGACATGCCTTGCCGGGCTGTTTGTCCACCTTCTCTCCTGTCTACATGACACGTCGTAGGACGGGTGTCATCTGGAGGTGATTCCTGTAGGAAATGGCTGCCATGTGGCAAAAGGCAGCCACTTAGTCATCTTGGGGCTTGACACCGCACCGATCGGTGACTTGCATCGCTCTGAGGTGGGGTGTTGAAGCCTTGGCAGGGTGTTTGGCCTTTGTAAGCCCCGGCAGGCCTGCCGGGGCGGTCTTGAGGCTTGCTTCCGGGGCAACCTTGACCTCGCGAGGCTCTCCTGCCCGGCAAGGGAGGTTTTCCCTTAGCGGTGTCTTGCTTCTTGGCTTGACTTGGTCTTTTCAACCTGCCCTTTGATTCCTCAAAGAGCCTATCTCTTTACCTTGGCCTTCTCTTGGATGTTGCAATCTTGATCTTGGGCCTCTGCATGGTCTGGGCAACAGACCCAGGGTTTGTTGCACCGACACGGCATCACCACTTTATGCCTCCTTGTAGGTACATTGTGCTGATGCGTCCACTGTCGCATGTCCTTATACCAACTATTTGCTATTGTTAATGTAAGGGCGCATGTAAAATGAAGCAATCACACTGTTACCGTAAGGACATGTCTAACCAGTGTTATTGTTAATCTAATGCCTCCAGTAATATGATGCAATTAAGCTGTGTTACAAATGGTACTCCATCTGTTTTCCCTAGTATGATAAGTAAGTTGCTTCTTTACGCTGTTGAGTGTCCTAGTGTCCCCACTATCCCATGCCCTTAAACCAACTCTTTAGCTGTTGTTGATCTACTGTATCTAGTAAACAAGCAATGTCACCTAAATGTTGCTCAATTTTAGTGCAACTACTAAAGAAGAACCTGTCAGCTCATGAGAGCAAGTACTTCTTGCTAGCTTCATGATGAAATCTTTGCTTCATTTCAGGCAGACTGCAGAAAAAGGTCGCATGAATTGAATCATCCGAGTGGATCTGCAGGTTCACCAAATCGAGTCGTGGCAGCATAGGGCCCCCCCTCTCAGTTATGGTTCCCATGACCGGGTATGTTCCTTTTTGGTTGATGTTGACTCTGCATCCAGCTAGTGATCTTGTACTACTGTTTTGGCACTGCTACTGCCACTGATAAAATGAAGTAATAATACATTTAAAATGGAGCTACTGTCTTAGCTACCATTTCATTTTGAAGGTAGATAGCTTGCAGAAGACCAATCCGGCAGAGTCAAGTCCATGTGCACTACATCAATCACATAGCTAAACTGAACTAGTTGAGTCCATCACGCCTACCGTTGATGTGGCGCGGGCCACCTCTCTAACTGGCGGGCGCCACAATTTTAGTTGAACTGCACAAAAAAGTGATTGAAATGAGTCGACGCTCCTCCTTCTACTGCCACACTGAGGTGTTAATGGATGTCAACGAATCGTCTTCATGGCAAGATACGGGGACATGAAGAATAACTTGATCTCCCAAAGTCATCTCACACAGCTCAGTACTGTCCTTTATCAACATGATTGTGCTTTTTCATACTGTGCTAACGTTGTATTTTTTTAATAAAGCTATTCTATCGCAATATTTTCTCTTTTTGGAAATAAAGTTGCTTTAACTAGTGCCAATATTATAGTAATAATGCTCTTTCTTATCTATGCAAACAGGAATGCTCAACTACAAATGTTGTGATGGTCAAAAGCATTCGCCCACGGTTGTATGACACGGCTAGCCAAGATGGATTTAATCACGAGATTCACTTTATCCAAAGGCTCTAAAGTGCCATGCGTGTGTGCAAGGTGGAAAGATATATTTCAGGATGTTGATTGATGATTCCACTAGATTCTGCTATGTGTATTTGTTAAATACTAAGGATGAGGCTCTATACACACTACTTCAAAATCTAGAAGGCCCTCTTGTGCATATATTGGAAGTGGTAGTGCCACCAGTGATGCAGAATATTTCAGCTGCCAATGTTTGACTTGCGTGGCCTTAAAAAGGACTGGTTTCAATGTTTAAGCAAATCCTTGGATCAAATTGCTTACATGAAGCATCAATCAATTTTTATTTATTTGTTCACATTCTCACAACGTTTGAGTTGTACAATTACGATTGGCTCTGAGCTGTGAATCATTGAGATGTTTAGGCATCTTTGTTGTATTTATTATTATTTGAATCTAATGGGTTGGTTCTGAATCTTGCAAGCTGGGAATCATTGTGATGTGTAGGCATCTTTGTTTTACTTATTATTTGAATCATATTGGTTGGTTCTGAATCTTGCAAGCTGGGAAACATGGCATGATGATGCAGAGGACAGCAACCATAACTAGTTTTTCAAACTTGGTAGTATTGTCTGTGTGAAAGTGCGGCAAATGAGCTGATCGTTTGCGTCCTGAGAATAATAATTCTAATTGCTGTGCATGTTGATCATGTGGCACTGATAGAACGAGCCAATGCTTTGGTTGTTTTAAGAATAAATTTTAATTAAAGCTAATAAAATTTATGTAAAGTGACAACTAACACTTGCTATTACAGTACCAATACAAACCCGCTCATGAACCCGAGGGGGCATGTTCTGCCGGGCGTGCAGTGGGCGAGGGAGGTTTAGTAACTATTGTCGCATGTACACACTCAGTTTACTGTTGGATGCAGTTCCCCAAGAGCGGAGAAACGAACTGCTGCCGCCGCCTACCCACTCGTTCACCGTTAATTGTAGTTCACCAAGATTGGAAAAATGAACTGCTGCTGCGGCGGTGCCGCCCCCCAGTACCCCAGGACACACTGATCGTCTTCATCCCCCTGACCCCAATCCCCACAAACGGGAACCGCCACATCAACTCTGCGTGAGAAGAGACTCCAATGGTGATCCAAGGGGTGAGCCTGCTGGATATGGACTTCAGCAAGGAGTTCAGCTTTGAGTTCGCCGTTCAGACCCATGGCAGCACGAAGTTGAATGTGATGTGCACCAATGATCCGGACTCGATGAAGCTCTGCCTCGCCAAGTTCAAGAAGTACCCACAAGAGGAGAAAGCACAAGGTCGTGGGACTAGGCCTTGTGCCCATCCATTCGTCTCCTGACAGGGACCAGCGGATCACCATCGCCCAGGTATGCGTGCGGGACAAGGTTCTTGTCTACCACTGCTGTAGGGCCACCAGAGGTTCTGGAGCATCTGGTTCAACAAGCTTGTCGACATCCAGAAGCAATACAAGATCATCGGCAACGGGCAGGAGAAAGACTCCATGGTTGACCTTGCCTCGACCATCATCGACCCCTGCTAAGCCAACATGAAAGAAGACGTCTATACCAAGAACCTGAACACGTGGGAGGTACCTCTGTATCTAGCCTACATAACCTACGCGGCCAAGGACGCATAC
Source organism: Thinopyrum elongatum (assembly GCA_011799875.1). Classification (NCBI taxonomy): domain Eukaryota; kingdom Viridiplantae; phylum Streptophyta; class Magnoliopsida; order Poales; family Poaceae; genus Thinopyrum; species Thinopyrum elongatum. The sequence goes on along the minus strand of CM022300.1, from coordinate 358,623,521 downwards.
GCATGCTATGACATGTACAGGCGGATCTTGGACATGAGGGAGTGTCTGCTTCCCGTAACTGATGAGTACATGGTGAGCCACAGAGTCATGATCAAGCGTGCCAGAAAGGTCTAGATGATGTACTTTATCTATTTAAGCACCTTTATCATCTGAGTGTTTCATGCATTAGCCTATGCATCGTAATTATCTGTTTTGTCCAAAATATTTCGTCTAAGAACCCATTAACCTGTTTGCTTGTTTTTAGTGGCTATTTGCTTATGTATGTAACTAGTTCACTGGGCTACCATGCTTTGAATCTCCTTCCTCCCAACATATTCCCCTTCTCAGGTGGACCCAGCAGGTCTTGTACACAGACATCTGGGACCAACCACCTATCCATGTGTATTTCTTTATTTTGTTCAATCTTTCGTCCTCTTCCTATAGTGGCTGGCGACGCTGCCGCTCATGCCTCGGTGACCCATCCTAGCCTATGGCGCTGGCTAGGCCATCCCTCTACTCCCACACATTCTCCGGCGGCGGCAGCTCCACCGACCCACCCTGCACCCGAACAAGTCAACCCTCATACTCCCTTCCGTCTGCGTCTTCCCCAGCTCTAGTTCATTTTGTCTAAGGTCTCGACGTCATCCTCTGCCTTGGTGCTCTCGCTGTGGTGCCACCGTCTGTTGTTGCCAACATGGTCAACAAAACAAGAGGAATCGGGAGACGACTGTTCGTCGAGAGGCTGACAGTCCCGGGCCCACCAGGTCCATGGCCTAGGTTTTGTTGTTTAACATGCGCAGCCCATGACATGTAGACACAGTTGATCCAGCTGGTTTCAACTTTTTTTTGGGGTCCAGCAGGTATCAAGCGGCCTCTGGGCCTCCCAGCCTAGCTTGTCTATAACATTAGCAGCCCAAGTTATGTTTGTTTTTTCAAGACGACGCACAACTCAGTTCTATTTTTCTATAAGAATGCAAAACTGAACCTATGTTTTCCCTTCTATAATAGTATATATATTTATATTTATATCTTATTTTATTACATATATATAATGGAAACAACATAAGGTTCTGTTAAACCTGTCGTTCGTCCAGCCATTGTATAGACCTTCCCACTTCCTTTATTTTTTGTTTTTATTAATCCTATATCTGAATTTTCTCCCACTTTCTTTTTCGATGTAATCTGAGTTTTCTCCCAGTACTTTCCCTAGAACCAACTCAACTGTCCCACGTCTAGCCTAAAAAATAATAATACCCCACATCCTATTAAGTCGTCAAATTAAAATGATATTTTATTTCGTAAATCGAAAGTTCTTACAAAATAATAATAATAATTGTTTATATATAACTTGGCAAGTTAACTCCTGGTGATTGCGTACATAAGCTTGCAAAAATATTTTACTGACCAATGCAGTAATAGACATGCAATCATATGTTTATGTTTTTATAACATTTCTCCGTCCAGCCCAACATGATATTTTCACCCAGCCCAGCAAGTCCACGGATTTCGAGAAAACTGCAAATGGGCTTTAAATTCTAACATAATATATAAACGAGTTGCATAGACGCTACATCATTATTTCACCCAGCCCACCAAATGGACTAAAAAACCAAATGGACTGGCTGACATGTGGGCCAGTAGGTCGAAGCCTAAGCACTTTCGCAAAAAATAAAAATACAAAGGTCGAAGCCTAAGAAAGGTGTTGGATTTACATCCAACGGCCGGCATTCTTCTTCAATCTCTCGTCTTCTTCCCCCGGTGCTGCCGGGACCGCCTGCTCCAGCCTCCGGCGTCCAGCGGCGCTGTTTTGCGTGCCTCGCAGTGAAATGCTACCCCACCAACGGCCAGGCCATCCCTCCACTCCTCCGCACCTCCTGTTATTCTCTGCCGAGTGTAGGCCCACCCCGCACCCGAACAAGTCAAGTGTCCTACTCCTCTCCGTCTGCGACTCCACTGCCGTGTCTTCCCCATCTCCGGGGCATTCCAGTCTGGGGCCTCATCGTCGTCCATCGGCCTTGGCGCGCTCTGCACGGTGTGGTCAACGTGGTCAACAAACGAGAGTCATCGAAAGATGACTGTACGTGGAGAGGCTGACTGTGGGGACGCACCACGCCCATGGACGCATGCATGCAACTGCATCCTTTTTACCCTGACAAATAATGTTTTCTCCCCCTGATAGCTGGGACCCAACAGCTACATCTTCGCACGCAAGGAAGTGCATCCTTATTATGGGAAAAAAATTATTCTTCCCCCTAACAGCTGGGACCCACCAGCTATATCTTCACACACAAGGAAGTGCGTCCTTATCCTCCCTGACAGCTAGGACCCACCCGGTCGAAGCATACATAGCGTTGTCTGTGTACATACCGGTCGATCGGTCTGTCTACAACGATGAACCATGGCCGAGTAAGGAGCGGTAGGAGTTTAGGCAGTCCAGTCAAACCCATGTACACGTACGTACAACCAGATGCCAAAAAATATGGCCACGTACGTACATACGGGCGCGGTCTCGAACGCGAACTCACGCATACATACGGCCAGGGAGAGGCAACGGACGGCAGCAACGGCGTCCTGTTCATCAGAAGCCAACCGGCTAGGTCGGAACGGAGAAACTGCGTCATGTTCATGGGGAGGCAACGGAATGCGTCATGTTCATTGGGAGGTAACGAAATACGTCGTGTTCATCGGGAGCCAACCGGCTTAGATGGAACAGCCGAAACGAGGTCTGGTGTACCACAGAACGGAGGAAATGGGCCTTTTGTTCGACCGCGTACGGTCAAAATGGGGTCCTATTCATCAAGAAGGGTCTGGCGTACCGCAAAACAGAGGAAACGGACTTCTGTTCGAGTGCCTACGGTCGAAACGGGGTCCTGTTGATCGAGAGGGTTGTGGCGTACCGCAAAATGGAGGAAACAGACTTCTGTTGGAGCACCTACAGTCAAAACGGGGTCCTGTTCATCCACCGTCTACTACCTCGCTCCAGCCTCCATGGGCTACTGTTCATCCACCGCCGACCTCCTCCAGCCTCCACCAGCTACTGTTCATCCACAAGGTACTGTTCATCCACCCAAACCGGCTGGGGTGTGGCGGCCTCCTCAGGACCCTGTTCATCCAGCGGCAATGGCCTACTACCACGGGGTCCTGTTCATCCAACCCCCACCGGGAACTGTTCATCCACAGCCAACCAACCGGCTCGACTCACCACGTCTCGACTCGTTCTACGTACCGTGCACACGGTAGCAACGGTCACTGTTCATCGAGAGGCAACCCAACACCGGCTGGCTACGTCTTGCACGGGCGCTTGATCGGCTTCAATAAGCAGCAGCAGTGATCGATCGCTCGGTTCAGTTAGCAGCAGTAGCGAAGGAATCGCTCGGGTTCAGTCAGCAGCGAATGAATCGCTCGGGTTCAGTTAACAGCCAAGGGATCGATCGCTCAGGTTCAGTAACATGAGATCGGGTTCATTTAGCCAACGCCTCGCACACACGCGCGTACACGAGAGAAACGCGCAAACCACAGTGCATCGCTCGGCCCCGACCACCCACCGTAACCGGGAACTCCCCGATATTTTCCTCGCCCTCGCTTCTACCACAATTTTTTCCGTCATGGATGGCAAAAAGAATGTCATGCAGCTGCGTCTCCGGCCTGCCCAGGACGAAAAGCCCATTTTCTATCATGATTTTTTGCCATAGAAGTAGGAGCCCACCACATCTATGATGATACCGGGTTTTGTCACAATTATCGTCACAGAAGTGTCATAAGCATGACAGAATTTTTTTTCGTTCGGCCCAAAATGTCACGGGTGTGTCTTTTTTTTTGTAGTGACCACTGTCATTCATATGCATTGTTATTAATTGATATTGAGTATGACTGTGATTGGATCTCTTTTACCATGAATTATAATGTCTAGTCAGTACTTGGTCTTCAGAGGTGCTCTGCAATTATGTTTTGCGATCTCAGAAAGGGCTAGCGAGATACCATTTTGTCATATCATATCATGATTGTTTTGAAAAAAGTGTTGTCATCTGAGATTTACTATTATTGCTCGCTAGTTGATTATGCCATTGATATGAGTAAATGTGAGTCCTAAATGTTATTGTGAATATGGTTAGTTCATAATCTTTGCTGAAAACCTAAACATTAGTTAGACATATTTACAACAACAAGATCAAACAGAGTTTGTAAAAGTTTTTCTTTGTCACTTTCAGTTTGTCAACTGAATTGCTTGAGGACAAGCAATGGGTTAAGCTTGGGGGAGTTGATACGTCTCCATCGTATCTACTTTTCCAAACTCTTTTGCCCTTGTTTTGGACTCTAATTTGCATGATTTGAATGGAACTAACCCGGACTGACGCTGTTTTCAGTAGAATTGCCTTGGTGTTATTTTTGTGCAGAAATAAAAGTTCTCGGATTAACCTGAAAATTTACGGAGAATATTTTTGGAATTAGTAAAAAATACTGGTGAAAGAATCAAATAGAGGGGGTCCAGCCATTGGCCATAAGCCTGGGAGGCGCCCCCCCTGGGGCGTGCCGAGGTGGCTTGTGGGCCCCCTAGAGACCCTCTGACCTCAACTCCAGCTCCATATAACCCTATTAGGGGAGAAAAAATCAAGGAGAAGAGTTCATCACGTTTCACGATACGGAGCCGCCGCCACCTCCTGTTCTTCCTCGGGAGGGTAGATCTGGAGTCTGTTTTGGGCTCCGGAGAGGGGAAATCGACGCCGTCGTCATCATCAACCATCCTCCATCACCAATTTCATGATACTCACCGCTGGGAGTGAGTAATTCCATTGTAGGCTTGCTGTACGGTGATGGGTTGGATGAGATTTATCATGTAATCGAGTTAGTTTTGTTAGGGTTTCATCCCTAGTATCCACTATGTTCTGAGATTGATGTTGCTATGACTTTGCTATGCTTAATGCTTGTCACTAGGGCCTGAGTGCTATGATTTCAGATCTGAACCTATTATGGTTTCATGAATATATTTGTGTTCTTGATCCTATCTTGCAAGTTGTAGACACCTATTACGTGTTATGATCCGCATACCCCAAGGTGACAATAATTTGGATTCTTTCCGGTGATTACCGTAGTTTGAGGAGTTCATGTATTCACTAAGTGCTAATGCTTTGGTACGGTTCTCTATTAAACATAGGCCTTAATATCCCTTAGTTTCCATTAGGACCCCGCTGCCACGGGAGGGTAGGACAAAACATGTCATGCAAGTTCTTTACCATAAGCACTTCTGACTATATACGGAATACATGCCTACATTATATTGATGAATTGGAGCTAGTTCTGTGTCACCCTAGGTTATAACTGTTGCATGATGAATGCCATCCGACATAATTATCCATCACTGATCCTTTGCCTCTGAGATTTTCACATATTGATCTTTGCTAAGTTACTTTGCCGTTGCTACTGTTACAATTACTACAAAATTGCTACTTTACTTTTGCCACCGTTACCGTTACTTCCATACTACATTGCTACTCAATATTTTGCTGCAGATATTAAGTCTTTCAGGTGTGGTTGAATTGACAACTCAGCTGCTAATACTTGAGAATATTCTTTGGCTCCCCTTGTGTCAAATCAAAAAATTTGGGTTGAATAATCTACCCTAAAAAATGGTTGCGATCCCCTATACTTGTGGGTTATCAAGACCTTTTTCTAATAAATTCTTCCTGCTACTTCTTGAGCTTGTGTTGGTTTTTCCCTTGAAGAGGAAAGGGTGATGCAGCAAAGTAGAGATAAGTATTTCCATCAGTTAGAGAAGCAAGGTATCAATCCAGTAGGAGGCACAAGCAAGTCTCCAATCTATGCACCTACACAAACAATCAAACACTTGCACCCAACGCGATAAAGGGGTTGTCAATCCCTTCACAGTCAATTGCAATGGTGAGATCTGATAGAGATAGATACAAAAGATTACTAAAACGTAAAATAAAATAAAACTAAATAAATTGCAGCAAGATATTTTTGGTTTATAGATCTGAAAATATATAAGGGAAAATAGACCCGGGGGCCATAGGTTTCACTAGAGGCTTCTCTCTTGAAGGAAAATAATACGGTGGGTGAACAAATTACTGTAGAGCAATTGATAGAAAAGTGCAAAGTTATGACGACATCCAAGGCAATGATTATGCATATAGGCATCACGTCCTTGTCAAGTAGACCGAAACGATTCTGCATGTACTACTATTACTCCACACATCGACCGACTCCTGCGTGCATCTAGAGTATTAAGTTCAAGAGAACAGAGTAACGCATTAAGTAAGGTGACATGATGTAGAGGGATAAACTCAAGCACTATGATGAAAACCCCATCTTTTTATCCTTGATGGCAACAATACAATACATGCCTCGCTGCCCCTACTATGTCACTGTGTGAGGACACCGCAAGATTGAACCCAAAACTAAGCACCTCTCCCATTGCAAGAAATACCAATCTAGTTGGCCAAACCAAACCGATAATTCCAAGAGAAATACAAAGATATCAAATCAATCATATAATTCTTCAGAGAAGATTCAAATAATATTCATAGATAATCTGATCATAAATCCACAATTCATCGGATCTCGAAAACACACCGTAAAAGAATATTACATCGGATAGAACTCCAAGAACATCGAGGAGAACATGGTATTGAAGATCATAGAGAGAGAAGAAGCCATCTAGCTACTAGCTATGGGCCATAGGTCTGAGGTAAACGACTCACGCTTCATCGGAAGGGCAATAGGGTTGATGTAGCTGCCCTTCGTGATCGAAGCCCCCTCCGGAAGATCGCCGAAAAATGCCCCAAGATGGGATCTCACGGGAACAAAGGCTTGCGGTGGCGGAAAAGTATTTTCGTGGATGCCTCTGATGGTTTGGGAATATTTTGGAATTTATAGGCCGAAGATAAGGGTTAGGGGAGCTCCGAGGGACACACAAGGCAGGGGGCGCCCCCCTGGGGGCACGCCCTGCACCCTTGACGTCGCCTCGGGACTCCTTTTCCTTGGTCTCCAAGTCCTACGTGTGTCTTCTGGTCCAAGAAAAATCATCGTAAAGTTTTATTCCGTTTGGACTCCATTTGATATTCCTTTTCTGCGAAACTCAAAAACAAGGAAAAAAACAGAAACTGGCACTGGGCTCTGGGTTAATAGGTTAGTCCCAAAAATAATATAAAATAGCATATTAATGCATATAAAACATCCAAAACAGCTAATATAATAGCATGGAACAATCAAAAATTATAGATACGTTGGAGACGTATCAAGCATCCCCAAGCTTAATTCCTTCTCATCCTCGAGTAGGTAAATGATAAAAACAGATTTTTTGGTGTGGAATACTACCTAACATATTTATCCATGTAATTTTCTTTATTGTGGCATGAATATTCAGATCCATAAGATTCAAAAGAAAAGTTTAATATTGACATAAAAAAATAATACTTCAAGCATAATAACAAAGCAATCATGTCTTCTCAAAATAACATGGCCAAAGAAAGTTATCCCTACAAAATCATATAGTCTGGCTATGCTCCATCTTCATCACACAAAGTATTAAATCATGCACAACCCCGATGACAAGCCAAGCAATTGTTTCATACTTTTGATGTTCTCAAACCTTTTCAACTTTCACGCAATACATGAGCGTGAGCCATGGATATAGCACTATAGGTGGAATAGAATATGGTGGTTGTGGAGAAGACAAAAAGAAGGAGATAGTCTCACATCAACTAGGCGTATCAACGGGCTATGGAGATGCCCATCAATATATATCAATGTGAGTGAGTAGGGATTTCCATGCAACGGATGCACTAGAGCTATAAGTGTATGAAAGCTCAAAAAGAAACTAAGTGGGTGTGCATCCAACTTGCTTGCTCACGAAGACCTAGGGCAATTTGAGGAAGCCCATCATTGGAATATACAACCCAAGTTCTATAATGAAAAATTCCCACTAGTATATAAAAGTGACAATATAGGAGGCTCTCTATCATGAAGATCATGGTGCTACTTCGAAGCACAAGTGTGGAAAAAGGATAGTAGCATTACCCCTTCTCTCTTTTCTCTCATTTTTTTATTTTGGGCTCTTTGGCCTCTTTTTTTCTTTTCTTTTTTTTCTTTCCTTTATTTTATTTTTCATCTGGAGTCTCATCCCGACTTGTGGGGGAATCATAGTCTCCATCATCCTTTCCTCACATGGGACAATGCTCTAATAATGATGATCATCACACTTTTATTTACTTACAACTCGATACTAGAACAAAATATGACTCTATATGAATGCCTCCGACGGTGTACCGGGATGTGCAATGACTCAAGAGTGACATGTATAAAAAATATGAATGGTGTCTTTGCCACAAATACGATGTCATCTACATGATTATGCAAAGCAATATGACAATGTTGAAGCGTGTCATAATAAATGGAACGGTGGAAGTTGCATGGCAATATATCTCGGAATGGCTATGGAAATGCCATAATAGGTAGGTATTCTGGCTGTTTTGAGGAAAGTATATGGTGGGTGTAATGCACCGGCGAAAGTTGCGCGGTACTAGAGAGGCTAGCAATGGTGGAAGGGTGAGAGTGCGTATAATCCATGGACTCAACATTAGTCATAAAGGACTCACATACTTATTGCAAAAGTCTATTAGCTATCAAAACAAAGTGCTACACGCATGCTCCTAGGGGGATAGATTGGTAGGAAAAGACCATCGCTCGTCCCCGACCGCCACTCATAAGGAAGACAATCAATAAATAAATCGTGCTCCGACTTCATCACATAACGGTTCACCATACGTGCATGCTACGGGGATCACAAACTTTAACACAAGTATTTCTACCAATCCACAATTACTCACTAGCATGACTCTATTATCACCATCTTTATATCTCAAAACAATATGCAAGGAATCAAACTTCTCATAGTATTCAATGCACTTAATATGAAAGTTTTTATTATATCCCTCTTGGATGCCCATCATATTAGGACTAAATTCATAACCTAAGCAAATTACCATGCTGTTTAGAGACTCTCAAAATAATATAAGTGAAGCAAGAGAGTTCAACAATTTCTATAAAATAAAGCCACCGCCGTGCTCTAAAAAGATATAATTTATGCACTAGAGCATATTGCCTAGCTCAAAAGATATAAGTGAAGCACATAGAGTATTCTAATATATTCATGATTAATGCGTGTCCATCTCAAAAGGTGTGTACAGCAAGGATGATTGTGGCAAACTAAAAGGCAAAGACTCATATCATACAAGACGCTCCAAGCAATACACATATCGTGTGGTGAATAAAAATATAGCCTCAAGTAAATTTACCGATGGATTGAAGACAAAAGAGGGGATGCCTTCCGGGGCATCCCCAAGCTTAGGCTCTTGGTTGTCCTAGAATATTACCTTGGGGTGTCTTGGGCATCCCCAAGCTTAGGCTCTTGCCACTCCTTATTCCATAGTCCATCAAATCTTTACCCAAAACTTGAAAACTTCACAACACAAAACTCAACAGAAAACTCATGAGATCCGTTAGTATAAGAAAAATAAATCACCACTTTGGTACTGTTGTGAACTCATTCTTTATTTATATTGGTGTAATATCTACTGTATTCCAACTTCCCCATGTTTCATACCCCCCCCCCCGATACTACACATAGATTCCTCAAAATAAGCAAACAACACAAAGAAAATAGAATCTGTCAAAAACAGAACAGTCTGTGAAGATCCGAATTGGTCTAATACTTCTGTAACTCCAAAAATTCTGAACAATTAGGACAACAGAGGCACATTGTATATCAATCTTGTGTAAAAGAATTTAGAGTTTTCCGTCACTTCTGTGAATTATGAAAATTCTGCAACTGGACGCAAAAGTTTCTATTTTTCAGCAAGATCAAATCAACTATCAGCGTAAGCCATCCCAAAGTCTTACTTGGCTCAAACACTAATTAAAACACCAAAACACAATTACTACAGAGGTAATAATGTGTATACTCATAAAAACAGAAAATAAAAATATTGGGTTGTCTCCCAACAAGCGCTTTTCTTTAAAGCCTTTTAGCTAGGCATTGATAATCCAAATGATGCTCACATAAAAGATAATAATTGGAACACAAAGAGAGCATCATAAAACATGTGAAAAGAAAATTTAAGTCTAACATGCTTCCTATGCATAGGCATTTTATAAGCAAACAAATTATCAAGGAAAGCAAAAACTAGCATATGCCAGGAAGAAGAAAGAAACAATAGCAATCTCAACATAACGAGAGGTAATTTAGTAACATGAAAATTTCTACAACCATATTTTCCTCTCTCATACTAATTACATGTAGGATCATAATCAAATTCAACAATATAACTACCACATAAAATTTTCTCTTCATGATCCACATGCATGCAAAGTTGACACTCTTCCAAAATAGTGGGATTAACAAATAATAAAGTCATTACTTCTCCAAGCCCACTTTTATAAAAAATTTCATAAGATTGATCAAACTCCAAAGTAGTGGGATTATTATTTCCTAAAGTTGACACTCTTCCAAACCCACTTTCAATATTATTGCAAACATTATTACCATGAGGCTTAAATAAATTTTCAAGATCATAAGCAACATTATTACCATGAGGCTTAAATAAATTTTCAAGATCATAAGAAACATTATCACCCCAATCATGATCATTGCAATAAGTAGTGGACATAGCAAAACCAGCATCCCCAAGCTTAGGGTTTTGCATATCATTGGCACAATTGACATTAATAGAATTTATCATAACATCATTGCAATCATGCTTTTCATCCAAGGAGCTATCGTGAATCACTTCATAAATTTCATCACAATTTTCAGATTCACGACTTTCAAGCAAAACTTCATAAAGATAATCTAGTGCACGCAACTCACTAGCAATTGGTTCATCATAATTGGATCTCTTAAAAAGATTAGCAAGTGGATGAGGATCCATAAACTTTTTGCTTTCTGATTTTCAATAAATACACAATTATTCCAAGCGAACAGGCAAACAAACCAAGTAAGACATAAAAGGCAAACAAAAAGAAGGCAAATATTTTTGTGTTTTTCTAAAATCATTTTAGAAGCGGGGGAGAGGAAAAGGAGAGGTAAATGGCAAACAATGTAATGCAAGAGATGAGAGTTTATGATGGGTACTTGGTAGGCTTGATGTAGAACCTCCCCGGCAACGGCGCCAGAAATTCTTCCTACTACTTCTTGAGCTTGCGTTGGTTTTTCCCTTGAAGAGGAAAGGGTGATGCAGCAAAGTAGAGATAAGTATTTCCCTCAGTTAGAGAACCAAGGTATCCATCCAGTAGGAGGCAGAAGCAAGTCTCCAATCTATGCACCTACACAAACAATCAAACACTTGCACCCAACGCAATAAAGGGGTTGTCAATCCCTTAACGGTCAATTGCAATGGTGAGATCTGATAGAGATAGATATAAAAGATTACTAAAACATAAAATAAAATAAATGTAAATAAATTGCAGCAAGATATTTTTGGTTTATAGATCTGAAAATATAAAAGCGAAAATAGACACGGGGGCCATAGGTTTCACTAGAGGCTTCTCTCTTGAAGGAAAATAATACGGTGGGTGAACAAATTACTGAAGAGCAATTGATAGAAAAGCGCAAAGTTATGATGATATCCACGGTAGTGATTATGCATATAGGCATCACGTCCATGTCAAGTAGACTGAAACAATTCTGCATCTACTACTATTACTCCACACATCAACCGACTCCTGCCTGCATCTAGAGTATTAAGTTCAAGAGAACAGAGTAACGCATTAAGTAAGATGACATGATGTAGAAGGATAAACTCAAGCAATATGATGAAAACGCCAACTTTTTATCCTTGATGGCAACAATACAATACATGCCTCGCTACCCCTACAATGTCACTAGGTGAGGACACCGCAAGATTGAACCCAAAACTAAGCACCTCTCCCATTGCAAGAAATACCAATCTAGTTGGCCAAACCAAACCGATAATTCGAAGAGAAATACAACGATATCAAATCATGCATATAAGAATTCAGAGAAGATTCAAATAATATTCATAGATAATATGATCATAAATCCACAATTCATCGGATCTCGACAAACACACCGCAAAAGAATATTACATCGGATAGAACTCCAAGAACATCGAGGAGAACATGGTATTGAAGATCATAGAGAGAGAAGAAGCCATCTAGCTACTAGCTATGGACCTGTAGGTCTGAGGTAAACTACTCACGCTTCATCGGAAAAGCAATAGGGTTGATGTAGATGCCTTCTGTGATCGAATCCCCCTCCGGCAGATCGCCAGAAAAGACCCCAAGATGGGATCTCACGGGAACAGAGGCTTGCGGCAGCGAAAAAGTATTTTCGTGGATGCCTCAGATGGTTTGGGAATATTTGGGAATTTACAGGCCAAAGATTAGGGTTAGGGGAGCTCCGGGGGACCCACAAGGCAGGGGGGTGCGTCCCACCCCCTGGGGCGTGCCCTGCACCCTTGCCGTCGCCTCGGGACTCCTTTTCCTTGGTCTCCAAGTCCTGCATGTGTCTTCTCGTCCAAGAAAAATCATCATAAAGTTTTATTCCGTTTGGACTCCGTTTGATATTCCTTTTCTGCGAAACTCACAAACATGGAAAAAACATAAACTGGCACTAGGCTCTGGGTTAATAGGTTAGTCCCAAAAATAATATAAAATAGCACATTAATGTATATAAAACATCCAAAACAGATAATATAATAGCATGGAACAATCAAAAATTATAGATGCGTTGGAGACATATCAGACGATAGCGAGCCCTATGAAGGGAACGATGTGGAGCCGAGGAAGACATGGCAGTGGATGCCCACGCGAAAGGGAGTACGAGGGTTGACTGGGTTGGCTGTGGTGTGAGGCTACCGTCGCCGGAGAAAAACAGGAGGTGTGGGTGAGTAGAGGGAAGGCCTGGCCAGCGGTGGGAGTAGGGTGGGACGATGAGGCACACGCAGCAGCACAGCCGGCCACTTGAGGCAGGATAAGGAGGTCCCGTCAGCGCTGGTTTGGGCGGCTGGAGCAGGAAGATCATAGATTGAAGAAGAAGCACGGCTGTTGGATTAACATCCAATGGTCACAGCTACTAGAATTTTTTGTTGACTAAGTTGAGAAAAGCCCTGCTTACGTGTCAACTTTGTAGACCCACAAGTCAGCCTCCAAATTTGGTGGGTCCCATGTGTCATTGGGAGGATTAGTTTTTTCACGTAATAAGAAGGTGCTTCCTTTTGTGCGAAGATATAGCTGGTGGGTCCCAGCAGTCACGGGGAGCAATCATTTTTCCACGTAATAAGGAGGCACTTGCTTGCGTGTGGCCATGGACGAAGTGGGTCCCCACTGTCAGCCTCTCCATGTACATCCCTCTTCCGATGGCTGTCATTTGGTGACCACGTTGACCACGCTGCACCAAGAGCATCAACGTGGTGGACGACAGCGAGGCCCGAACGACTCGGAGCCGGCGAAGCCGCCATAGTGGATACCCACGTTGAGGGGAGTATGAGGGCTGACTCGTTTGGCCGCGGGGTGAGGCTACCATCGCCAGAAAATAATAGGGGGTGCGGGTGATTAGAGGGATGGCCTGGCCAGCGGTGGGAGTAGGGTGGGCCAGTGTGGCCATCGCGGCAACACAGCCGGCCACGGGAGGAGTGAGCAGGAAGTCCCACCGGTGCTGTTTTAGGCGACTGGAGCAGGAAGATCAGAGATTGAAGAAGCACGACGACCATTGGAAGGTCATCCAATAGTCACTGCTCTCGTGTGTTGCCCAAGTTGACAAAGCCTTCCATACATATCAACCTTTATTTTTTTAGGAAAGCGTACCCGTCAACCTAGTAGGCCCACAAGTCAGCCTACAAATCTATGCAAAACAGCATACCGCTCATTTGCCATTATTTCTAATAATTTACAACTCATTCGCTAATTCTTAATGATTTTTGTGAAGCCCATATTCTTTTTGGCAGCATTACAGCCCATATTATGGCCACGGTAAAAAACATCAAGAAAATTTTGCATATTTCAGTGGGATTTGAAATATTTTTAATCCTGAAATTTCGAGTCAGATTCAAACAATTTTAAAAATAAATTTATATTAACTTAAAATCAAATGCAATTTTCCCCACAAAAAATTCAATGAAATTTAAAATCTTGAAATCCAAAAAAAAATTGAAACTAATTGCCGGTTTGTTGCGTTTTAAAAATGTACATCCCATTTCTCATTACTTATGGCTCATTTTCTGGGCAAGCCGAATGCATCCCTCCTTGTCTTTAAAGATTTGCAGCCTAGCAGGGCTGACAAAAGCAAGGAGGCCTCAGTTGGGTATTCTGAAAAAACTGGGCAAGCCATTTTCAGAAACAAAAAAACAATTGGGCTGGTCTTGTGGTAAACATAAAATAAAAGGCTCAGCTAGAGTGGCCAGAGCGCCCTGCACAGCCCAGTTGATACCCTACACCATTTCAAAAACATAAAATAACTGGGCGAGCTGCTGGGTCCCTGCTGTCAGCCCCTCGTTATGCAATTCTCTTCTTTATTGACTACGTTGACAATGGCATGGGAACCAGATGTCAGGAAACCATTAGGAGGAACAATATTTTTTGCTTGAAATAAGGAGGCACTTGCTTGCGTACTGCCACGTCCCTGGTAGATCCCTGCTGTCATCCTCTCCACGTACAATCATATTTGATTCCTCTCGGTTGTTGACCATGTTGACAACGCCAGAAGATGGCGCCGCGGCGAGCTAGCCAAGGTGCAGGATGATGGCGAGGCCTCGGATGGGAATGAAAAGGAGCCGTGGAAGATGTGGCGGTGTGTTCGGAAGCGGAGGGGACTACGAGGTTTGGTGCGGGTGGGGATGCCGTCGCCGAAGAATAATAGGAGGTGGGTGGGGGTGTAGAGGGATGGCCTGGCACCGGTTAGGGTATGGTGGGTCAGTGATGCGTGCACAGCTGTGCCGCAAGCTGCGGAAGGTGGGAGCAGGCAATCCCGCCAGCGCGGGTTTGGTTTGGGCGGCTGGAGCTTGTAGGAAGAAGACAAGAGATTGAAAAAGCACGATGGACGTTGGATTGACATCCAACGGCTTATGCTGCCAGAATCTTTTGTTGACTACATTTTTTTTGGCGGGGAAGTTTGTTGACTAAGTTGGCGAAGCCTTGTGTACGCGTCAACCTACTAGGCCCACAAGTCAGCCTCTAAATCCGTGGAGGACAAATACAGCCCATTCCAAGCGTTTGCATGGAAAGTTCAACATTCAGAGCAAAGTAACAGGTCAGATTCAGAGATAGAGTACTGAACTTCCACGTTGACAACCACCATAGCCAACTTAACTATCTACTCCCACTAATACTTTAGTGCAGAAGTACTAACTTACTCTTAGCTAAATAGACGAAGCCGGCCACCATCTGTGGTTCACGGTAAACGCCGGCACCGATGTCCTCCTCCTCGCCTCGGACTTGCTAGAGGTGCGATATGGCGCGTTGCTCATGCGCGTTGGCCCTTTCCATGCCAGCATGGTCCACCGAAGCTTCGAATTCTAAACGGTAAACCCACTTGACGAAATGGTAGTAAAATTTGGTGTCGCGCACGCGTGCGTGCCCAACAGCCTCTAGGGCTAGTTGCCGGGCGCCGGCCTCCATGTACTCGGCCCAATTGCGGGTGCTCTGCTCATGACTAGGTGCGGTGGTGCGCTCCTCCTCCATGCCTCACACGTGACGCAAACCAGCGATACGCTGCTCCTTTGCTAGGTGGTCACGCTCCAACAAGTCCTCATACTTCGCATTGCCATCCAAAGACCGATAGAATGCCTCCTTGTTCCGTCTGCCTTCCTGTGAATAACCGAACACAAGCTCCGGCGATGATCGCCTCTGGTGTCGCCTATTTCGGACGAGCAGGGGCATGACGGATGTGGCAAGAGCAAGGGCAAGTGGCGAGTGACATCAGGCCGGTGGGGCTTGTGAGGATAGGGTGAGTTGGGTGATGGTGCCACCAGAGAACGTCGGGAACCAGTAATTATAGGCGGAAGGTAGGTGAACCAGCATGTCGCGGGAAACGCAGTAGTCATCAGAATTCAATGCATAAGTAGGCATGGCTTAGCGCGCCAGCTTGCCATGGAAAACTAGAAAAAACAGAAATTATAACAGTGCTGTCCCGTCCGTGTTGGGTCGCACATCGGCGTGACAGTCAAACGAGTGCACTCAATTCATCCAGATGAGGTACGTGCATGATCCGCTGGTTATTCGTGTAGGTTCGAGTCAGTCAAATAGTGTATGTGTAGGATCGCAATAGCTGATAAACGTTCGCTAGGAGATAAGGCATTTGCAAACGTTTTTTGCTGGTAGTTTCTTCAGATTCGCATGGCATTTTCTTCAGAACAACATGTCAGTTTCTTCAGAGGTAGGCAATTTTATTCAAGAAACTGCCACCATTGGATCTTGCGTCGTAACTAAAACTGCCAGAAGTGTATTAGTAGGCTAGCTAGTGATCGATCAGTAACTTGTAAACACTGAGCAAAGAGAAATAAGGAACTGCTAGTAACTTGTAAACACTCAGCACACAGAAATAAGGATGATGTTGTGCACAGTAGTAAGAGTCGATCCATGCGAAATGTTCACACGAGACACACAGGCATGGCTTTGTAATATGTTCACACTAACAGCACAAATTCACAACCAACTAGTATGATTCCCATATAGAAGATCAACATGTTTACGCATCTCCATGATTCACAGATCATACACAACATGTAGCTCCTAGAGCAGAGATCAAGAAAAAACAGATGTTCTTACTACTAACATGGATGCTTCTTTGGGCCAACATTCAGTATAGAGTGAAAAACAAATTTGTTTGTGAAGTCTACATTTCCTCTTGCAAATGTAAGTGGTTTCACCAACATATGGAACCATGAGAATTAACCACAGATGATGGAGGAACATCCACTAAAATATGAGTTGGCATCTGTCGATCACACGGCGAGACTATTTTGGGAATACAACTTTCACTTTGGCATAATGATGCCCATTGGATAATTAAACGAAAGCAATGAAGCACCTAGTGTTGGCCAATAAATAGTACAGTACTACTTTTGTGCAGTCCATGCAGTGACTATCGAATCTTTCTGTGTCTATTTTCAAATGGCACTGCATGCAGTGATTATACTCTTGTTTTGTGCAGTTCCACCAAAATTGTGGTCCCTTTGTTTCTTTGCCAAATAGCGACGGGCAGATATCTGTTTGCACAAATATCAAGCATCTAGTTAACATATACCCCACCTTGTATTTTTTGTTTAAACATGTCTCTGCTAGTCGTTTCCGCTTAGCATCTGTCATGCTTTGCACTAGACAATTTGAAACTATCATGTTTTGCACTAACAATTTGGTATTGAATTGATTTGCTGGTACAGAGCAGAAATATAGCGCCTATTCTTCATTAGACCAAAATATCCATGTTTGCCGTGATGGAAGAGGTGAAACCGATAAAACCGAAATTGAGCATCCAATCATTGAATCATGTCCTGCACCACCAATAGAGGTCCACCTTGGCAATAAATTTAGATGCAAATCACTAATATTACTATCTAATGACAGTAAAAAAAATAGTAGCAAGATAGTAGCAAACCATATACCATGGTAATGAACAGCTCATAGTGACACCAATTGGATATAACTGTTTGGAAAAAAAATGCTCATAATGTTGAACCATTTGGACTTTTTCTACAGTTCCACTAAAATCGAGCATCCCTATTTGCACAGATATTGAAAGTGTGATTACTATAAAAGTGGCAGTAGTTGAAGCATAGACTAAAAAATATAAGCATTCCAATTTTTAATGGAAAAGGGAAGCAAGACTGTTTCTAACCACCTGTTTAAAGGAATAAATAAGGCAACAACATCGGATGTCAGGAAGGCATACATAGTATTTTGTGAAAGATTTAACCATTCCTGACCTTTCCTCTTCTTTTAAGAATTTTTTGTGCACTTCAACTAAAATAAAATGCTATCACCGCCTTGACAATTCGGTACAAAAAAATGACTTACCATTACGTCATGATGTCAGGTATGTAATCAACAGGGAATAGAGCCAAAAACGCAGACCTCCTCCAATAACATAATGTACATTAATTTTAACAAAATTGTGACTAGCTTTGCCAGCATAATTCGAATGAATTCTACACCCTCTGTTCCTTAATATAAGATGTTTTCACAGTTCAATTTAAAGTACCCAAACGTCTTGTATTTAGAAAAACTGATAGTAGTTTTCTTGAGCACATATCTGGGTAAGCTGGCCACACCTTATATATTGTCATACGCTAATGCAACACTATTCTAATGGTACAAATATACACTAATCTAGTGGCTAGTGCAATAGTAGAGTAGTTTTTTTATTACAGGGTACAGTAGAATGGTTTTACTGAACAGATTTCCATAAGCTAGCACTGGAAGGTAACAAAGTTTCAACATTGGTTTACTTGTTGTGCAACAACATTAGACTGATACAAAAGTCTAAAGGTAACTATCATTATTAACTAATGACAGTACAAAAATAGGTGCAAACAATGTACCTTCAAGGTAAATATCATTTCGAACTCGAGGGGATCTAAAAAATTGCTATCCAAATATTGATAATTGATCAAACATAAAATCTTGATTAAACAAATCAAAAAATAGCAGGGTGAGGAGGTGCCCACTCCTGACCTTTCCTTTTCTCTTCACAATTTTTTATGTAGTTTAATTAAATAAAATTCCATGACCGCCTTGACATTTTGGTGACACTATACAAAAAAATTGACTTATTATTACATCACGAAGTGAGGTATGTAATCCATAAGCATTAACAATGCAAAAATCTAAAGGTAGTAACAAGTATCATCGTTGGTATACACGCAGTGCAAAAGCAATATAATGTGTCAGAGTCTGGGGTCTGCGTCCAAGAAACTCTCCAAGAACTAGGATTCGAACTCTGGGGGGCTTTGCTTGGCAACCTACGACACGACAACATCTATGGCGAGATCATGAGAGAGCATGCCTACTCACACTGGATACGACAGGGACGCACGAACTACCTAGGTTCGGGCCATCGTGCGGTGTAATACCCTACTCCTGCTTGTGTTGGATTGGGATGTAATGGAGCAGTTTGATCTCGAAGTACATGAGGTGTGGGGAGAGAATGGCTCGACCCCCTTACATGGAGGTGGCCCTGCCCTATTTGTAGTGCATTCATCCTCTTCCCCGAAAATATGAGCGGGAAACTGTGGCCACAAGGCGGCAATTCAAAGGGGGACGTGTGCCCAGGCTTATCCTGACTAAAGGTGGTCTTCACCAATCAAAGTGCCATCCTGACGCACTTCTGGGCTCGGCGATGACGTCTGCCCTGCCACGCCGATCTGTCCTGATGTTCTTACACCAAAGCGGAAGGCTTTGGGACTTGCTTTGGGGAAGGCAGGCGCTCCTGCTCCCTATCACCAGAATCATGCCTTGCTGTCCTTATCCTGGCAGCGGGATGTCACCCACGTGAGGGGCTCGGAGCCCAGCGGCTGGCGTCTATCGGAAACGGGGCTCCGGGGACGCAAGAAAAGGTTCGAACTCTGGGGTGTGCAGGAAGAACTCCACTAAGCTTCGCCCCGCTGCCCGCTACCTCACGGTGATGCTCTGACATGCCCAAGGTCAAGGAGAAGAACAGGAACAAGGCAGTTTACCTAGGTTTGGGCCACCTTGCGGTGTAAGACCCTAGTCCTGCTTTGTTTGGATTGCCTCGCGAGGGAGGATGAATGTGTGGGTACATGTGGCCTCGTGAGGTTTCAGGAGCGTCTCCGGGCTTGAGGGGTGGATGAACTCGATCTGACCGGGTCCCTCTCTAAGGTGGTGACCTAGCTATACTTATACTAGCCTCGGTCCTCTTCCCCCCAAAACTCTAGGCGGGAAGGGGTGCCACAAAGGCCAAACTCGAAGGGGCACAACAGTACAACTTATCCTGACTAAAGGTGGTCTCCGCCTACCAAAGCACTCTGCCGTCACGCACCAGTGGGCTCGGCGATAACCTCTGTCCTGATCTTCTAGCACAAAAATAGTAACCTTTGGGGATTGCCTCTGGAACCATTGCGCCGCCCTTGCTCCCTTAGCACGAAAGGGGAAAGCCTCCTTATCCGCGCCCGTTGGCGCCCTTCTGGCTCCGCTCGTCGTGGCTCACGTCACCCAGATGCAGCGTGAGGCGGGCTTGGAGAGCCTAGACATATTCACCCCGCGAGGGGCCTCGTGAGGCAGCCTCGGGAGGCCGCCCTGCGTGAGTCCCTCGGGAGGTCTCGATGACCCTTGCTGAAGTTCACCTCGTGAGGCGGGGGCCCTCACGATGGTCTTTCTCATGAAGCATTGAAAGTGGGCGCTGGGCCCATGACATGCATCGTGCCTGGTCCGCAGGCAGACAGGCCTGGGTACCCCCTATCCCATGGGCCGGACAGTAGCCCCCGGGCCTGTGGTATGCAAGGCCCCGCCCGCTAAGGGAGGGGGCGAAACGGTGTGGGTGCCAACCACCTGCAGGCCAGGAGCGACGCGTGGCGCACGGTGAAGCATGGGACGCCCCCACTTTCCCGCGATGCCTCGGTAACTGCGCAAGCTGACATAAAGCCTGCTTCTGCCAGTTACGTGTCCGTCATTGCCCTAAAGGCAAAGGGGCATCGACCGGTCTCCTCCGATCGCTATAAAAGGGCGAGGGGTCGGACCCCTTGGCCCATCTCCGTCTTCTCGCCCCTCCATCTCCAACTGTCATTGCTGTAGCCATGGCGCCCTTGAGGACGTTTTCCACTGCTGAGAAGGGAAAGACGACGCTGGAGGGAGCGAAGCAGCCGCAGCCAGCGAGGGGGCTAGGCCGCCCTCGCAAACCCACCGCCGAGCCCGGTGCGGCTCCCCGGGGACGCGGGTGCCCTCTATTGTCCGCCTACGCTGGCTCGAGCAGCCACGGAAAGAACTCAGCACGCGGGCACGGGCGCGAAGGCCGAGATGGCTGTGCCCGAGAGGGGAGGAATGGCGCAGGCATCCGGCCACCCCGGTCGTGGAGCCATTCTGCCGACCTGGCCCGCGAGTTTATCGTGGGGATGGACTGCCAGCCCTGGACCTGGCTCCGGCTCCCAGACTCCTTTGGTGAAGAGATGGCAGACAGCGCGCCCCTAGGCCTATGGTTATGGCCGGACAGCTGCTGCAAGGGGGCCTTCTAGGTGGTGACAGAGCTTCCTTCCCCCGGCTTCATGTTCCTGAAGTGCGGGTGGATGTCGTGGCCTGCGGGGCTTGAAGGGGGTGCACACTCTCCACTTCAAGTTCGACGGGGCCGCCACGCTCTTCATGAAGATCTTCAGGGAGGCCGACGACCTCCAGGAGTGCTATATGGAGAGTGACAGCGACAGCAGTGGCCACTCCTTTGGCGACAGCGGCAGCGGCAGCACCACCTCCGGGGGAAGCGGGAGCGGCGACGACTCCCATGAGCCTCCACGCCACCGTGTCAAGAAGGAGGAGGACTCTGACTAGGCGCTGGCGATGCCGGAGCCGAGGACTCGTGGGCGGTGGCCTCTACGAGGAGGTTTCTTTTGTTTGTTGTTTTTCTTGACCTGCACTAGACAACATTGGCCCCGAGGGGGCGTGTATGAAACCACGGTGCTTGCGCCTTTATCTTAATGCTTTCATGGTTAGGATTTAAGTTCGATCTCGATGTCCCTCATTAGGCTCGTCCTATTCTTAGCGATCACCTTAATGCTCTACGTTGCTAGGACCTAGCCCCGAGCAAGTCTCAGCCGTCGCTGGTATGTCAGGTTGCGATGCCTGGGACAAGGACAGGAGGTGAGGGGCCCAGATCCGGCAAGAGCTCCAGAGGTGCGATGCTCAGGAGGCCCCCCTTGACGCGCAAGCGGCCCACGCGAGAGAAGAGGTCTCCACCCCGAACGAGATTGCTAGGAGACGGAACGCTACGAAAGGGCCCTCATGGCGCGCGGGGTAGTTAACTTAGCTTTTTGAGGCACGACGCAAGGCGGCTGCCGCTCGTGGGCTTGCGCGATGTTCGGACGCGTTGCTCCGAAATTGCATTTCTGCCCATCTTCCATCTGTGGCAGGTCAGTATAAGCCCCGCGGGGGGTATGTGAAAGACCGATATTCTTTGCGTTTCAACCAATGCCTTTGTAATTAAGCCATGAGTCTCCTCCCCGTGCTTTCCTGCGAGATTCACCCCTCTTTTTCTTGCTTGCCAAGGTGCTCTACGTTTTCAAGGCCCGATCCTCGCGCAGGCCTCAGTCGCCACTGGTATGTTGGGTCGCGATGCCCGGAACAAGGCCAGGGGATGAGGGGCACCGAGGGCCAATGAGAGCCCCCGAGGCACGATGCTCTGGGTCTCCCCTTTTTGACGTGCAAGCGACTCGCACGAAAAAGGGGTGACGTGCCTCGCCGAGGTTACGCGGAGAGGGGGTTCCAACGACGGTAGCACATCATGTGGGGGGATGCACTTAGCTTTTTCGCAATCAGTGGTGGGGGCCGGACCATCGCTTCCTCGACGCTGGGCCTTCCGGGGCGACGCAAGGTGCTATCCGCACAACACCTGGTTCTTGAGGCCGCTGCATATTGACAGGTCATGAGGCACAAGGGGTGGCGCGCACTCGCTGCCTACTCGTGATCGTTTCATGAGGGAACAAGCACCAAGGACCTCGTGAGGTGACATGCATGGGGCGGGCCTGCGAGCAAGAGCTCTATCACTTGGCTTTATCAATGCTGTAGGGACGGACCCGAGCACAGGAGTTGTGCCAATAGCCCATGCTCATGGTACGGCCAAGGGTAGAGCAGCGGCGCACGGTGCCTGCGGTGGCAAAGCACCAAGGTTACAGTTGTATAACTTGGGTCGCGCCCTCACTTGCCCGCTCGCGATGGTCCCATGAGAGGGTGAGACACTAAGGACCTCTGGAGGTGACGTGCACGGGAGCTGGCCCGCAAGATAGAGCTCGGTAGCTTGGGTTTATAAGTGCTGTAGGGACGAACTCGATCACAGATGCCATGTCTAGCCCCTAGTCATGAGACGGTCGAGAGCAAGTTCGCGAGAGTGCGGAGACTTCACGGGGTCGAGGCACCAATTACATGATTTAAACCGATGAGAAAAATTTCATCAAAGCATAACCAAATTCGGTACATGACTAAAAATGACATGGCCGCAGGGACGGGCACTGACTGGACTGAGGATGATGCAGCACGAGGGGCGCCCTCAATTGAACAAATCAAAAAGTCACCTGGTGAACATGCTGCTGCGGAAGCGTCGGGGTGGTTGGTCAAGCTCGCTGCGGGGGACTGCTCTTTAGGTGACGAGTGACTCCTGAGGCATTGCAGGCTCACGAAGGCCCCAAGCCTTGCGAGACGCCAACGCGAGTCGCGCGAAGCGTTGGTAGGTGGCGCCCACGTTCAGCAAAATGAAAAGGCATGCGGACGTAGTTGGCGGCAACGCTCCCGCTCTGGCCGACGTGTGATGGACAGAAGATGCTCAAGGAGTTGGCCCTGTTGAGGCCCGCGATGTCGATGCACACGCGCAGCTCGCTGCCCGTGTCGGGGGCGGCAACCGAGTCATTGGGCTGCACGGGCCGGGCGCTCGCCGCGCATTACCCGCGCTTCCTACAGCTTGTGAATTTCTTGGGTGATGAACTCCTATGTCCCTGGTGCCTAGCGCCGCATTCCTTGCTTGCGGGGGCGAACACCGAGGCACACCTCCAAGTGGTGCCCGAGCACCTCCCTTGTAGCACTGGTCAGGTCAGACGCTCTCCAAATGGAAGCCCCCGAGCCTGCCCTGAGGGAGGCACCGGGCACGCATTCCTATGCAGGAGGGAGGCAAGCCCTAGCAGCAGGGGCGGTGCTCTAGGTACCGTCAGCTGCCAACTGCTTCTTTGCTTCATGATGGCCCTTGGGGAAGAGCTACTTCTTCTTCATGGGGGTAGCCTCGGGAGGTGCGGCATCGCCTTCGGCGTCGAAGTTTTTGGTCGCGGCGGCCCGGTAGGCGTGCTCGAGGGAGGAGACCGCATCCTTCTCGTCACAGGCGACAGTGATGACGCCGCTGCATCCAGGCATCTTGAGGACGTTGTAGCCGTCGTGGGTTGCCGCCATGAACTTGGTGAGCGTGGGGTACCCTAGGATGGCATTGTATGGGAGGCTGATGTGGGCCACGTCGAAGTCGTTCAGCTTAGTGTGGTAGTTGTCGTGGGTGCCGAAGGTGACAGAAGGCGCATCTACCCCAGGGGAGTGGTCGATTCGTCCATCACCCCAGAAAAAGGGCTTGGTGGGCATCAGCTGGTCGTAAGGCACCTGGAGCATCTTGAAGGTCGCGATGGAGATCACGTTGAGGCCGGCGCCCCCATCGATGAGGGGGTGCACAGCATGGGGAGCACGCCGGTGGCAACTCCGGACTTGGGGTGGTCACGGGAATCGAAGGTGATAGCGCACTCAGGCCTCACGCGCGGCCGCGCAACTTCGGGCTCTGGTCGCATGGCATTAGCTCCATGAAAGAGTTTCTTGGAGTGGCGGTTAGACGCAGGTGCTTGGGACCCGCCGAGGATGCATGTGATCGCATGGGGCCCTTGGAGTGTGAAGCGGGTAGCAAATCGTCCGCAGAGCTCGCCCCAGGAAGAGACCGAAGGCTGGGGAAGGCTGAGGAGCCAGAAGCGTGGGGCGCCCGCGAGAGCCAGGGGGTACCAGTTCGCCATGGCCCTATCGCTACTGCCCATCGCCAAGATGCTCCGGGTATAGAGCCAAAGAAACTCCTTGGGGTCAGCCGCGCCATCGTAACGTGGGGGCACCGCTCGCCTGAGCCGCGTCGGCCAATCCACTTGGTGTAGGCCACCGGTGAAAACATGGCAGCCCACGACAGTCAAGAAAGCGGTGGGACAGGCGGCAACTGGTGCAGGCTTGGGGGAGCGGTGACGGCTGCCGCCTCCAGCGCGCGTCGCCGGGGCGACGAGGGTCGCCAGGTGCTCGGCGTGGGCACAGCGAGCGTCGGCCATGGGGGTGCGGGGCAGGAATCGTAGCCAAGTGGAACTCAAGCACACCCCTACCTGGCGTGCCAAATGTCGGAAACGGGCCTCCATGGACCCAAGAACTCCACTAAGTTTAGGCCCGCTGCCCGCTACCTCACGGTGATGCTCCGACGGGCCCGAGCTCAACGAGAAGAACACGGACAAGGCAGTTTACCCAGGTTTGGGCCACCTTGCGGTGTAAGACCCTACTCCTACTTTTGTGGATTGCCTCGCGAGGGAGGATGAATGTGTGGGTACAAGTGGCCTCGAGAGGCTTCAGGAGTGTCTCCGGGCTTGAGGGGTGGATCAACTCGATCTTACCGGTCCCTCTCTAAGGTAGTGACCTAGCTATACTTATACTAGCCTCGGTCCTCTCCCGCCCAAAACTCTAGGCAGGAAGGGTTACCACAATGGCCAAATTCAAAGGGGGACAACAGTACAACTTATCCTAACTAAAGGTGGTCTCTGCCTGCCAATGCTCTCTGCCATGACGCACCGGTGGGCTCGGCGATGACCTCCATCTTGGCGAGCCTGCCGTCCTGATCTTCTAGCACCAAAGTAGTAACCTTTGGGGATTGCGTCGAGAACCGCTGCATTGCCCTTGCTCCCTTAGCACGAAAGGGGAAAACCTCCTTATCCGCGCCCGCTGGCGTTGTTCTGGCTCTGCTCATCGTTGCTCGCATCACCCATGTGCAACATGAGGCGGGCTTGGCGAGCCTAGACATATCCGCCCCGCGAGGGGCCTCGGGATGTAGCCTCGGGAGGCCGCCCTGTGTGAGGCTCTCGGGAGCTCTCGATGACCTTTTCTGAAGTTCGCCTCGTGAGGCGGGGGGCCCTCGCGAGGGTCTTGCTGGTGAAGCCTTGAAAGTGGGCCGCCTTGGGCCCACGACATGCGCCGTGCCTGGGCCGAAGACAGACAGGCCTGGGTACCCTGAGTTCCACGGGCCCGATGTCATCGTACGTCCTGCTTTGTGAGGCAGCCTCGCAAGGGGGGGCTTGCGAGGCAACCTGGTACTTGGTGGGGTTTAGAGTGGCGGCGTGGGGCTTCGCGAGGCTGGCCCCTCACGAGGCGGCTCCCTCCGGGGCGGTAGAAGCAGGGCCATCCCTCATGGGCCGGCCCAAGTGCCACCTCCTAGGTCGGAGGCAGATGGGCCATGGTACCCTGGTTCTCATTGGGCCGACAGTAGCCCCTAGGGCCGCAGCACGCATGTCGTGTCCGCTATGGATGAAATGACGCGGGGTCCATTGAGCTGCCGGGCCCAGAGGCGATGCGTGGCGGCTTTTCCAGGGCGGAACGCCTTCGCTTCCCCACAATGCCTCGATAACCGATGTCCTGGTGATACAGCCTGCCAGCGTAGGGCGTAGGAACTCCATTGATTCCCATATCCATCTCGTCCTTCATCTCGCGGGCAAGCAGCTCCTCTGTTTCTTCTTCCTCCGACTTACAATATTTCTCCATCGTCATGGCCCCTGGTAAGACAGGGAGGGGGAGGCCACTGTGCCGGGGCTGTCGGCCCTGCCGGGGCCAGCGCCCGTACTACTAAGGCCGTGATCCTCAGCGAGGAGGGCTTGGACAAGGTGCGGCCGATGATGGCCAGCGCCCGCAACGGGAACGGGGCGATGAAGATTTGGCCGGCGTCGCGCCTGGTGACCCAGTGAGGGGCCATGACCTTCACGTTCTTCATCCACTCTGTCTTCACAGGGTTGGTGCCGCCCTTCTCTTATTTCTTCATTGCCGTACTCAACCACTACCAAATCCACGTGCTGCACCTTCACCCGAACTCCGTCCTCCTCTCCGGCTTCGCCTACCTCTACGAGGCCTTCCTAGGGGTGCTGGCCTCTATGGCCTTCTTCCAATTATTATTCAACCTTCGGCTAACTGCGGCGGAACAATGCTCGGCTTGCGTGTCTTTCCATATGGCCGAGGGCATGAGCACGCACATCATCAACATACGGATCCCCAAGGAGGTGGAAGGCTTTCAGGAGTGTTGGGTCTTCATGGACGCGCGCCAGTACACCCCCCTCCTCGAAATCCCGGAGGCTCTTGCGCTGGAGAGCTCTGGCTGGGGGCACGCCGAACTTACCGACGCTGCTCTAGAGCCGGTCATGGCGAGGATGCGGCAACTGCAGCCGGCGGGCTCATAGCGGGTATGGTTGTCAAGGAGTTCATGCGCAAGCGCGTCGCTCCCCTCCAAGGGCGCCGGCGCGGTGTGGACCAACTCGGGCCTAGAGGATCCAATGAGGCTCAACACCGATCGCCTCACCTCAGAGATAGTGGAGGGGCTGACGAGCGTCCTACTCACCGCGGGGACGTTATTCCCGCCGCTAGAGGCGTCCCCGGTCTACCGCTTCAAGAACCGGAAGGACGTGCCGGCTGCCATGCCACAGTTTGACTAGTAGGGGCTGGTGCCTGAGGGCCATGAAGGGACCCGCGACAACCCGATCCAGGTGCTTCCGAACTCGGGAGAGGATAACTTCAGGGCAGCGGCCGAAACCAACTCCGGGCGGCACCCCTGCTGATCCGCCACCCGTCGATGGTCGGGGCTAGCGGATGTGGTGACAGCGACCCCATGGAGCCCCAAGCCACACCCACGCAAGCCACGCCCCTGGTGGAGGAGGAGGATGCTCCCGGCGTGGAAAGCGCTTTGCCCCGTGGGATGGCTGTGCCGGGCGAGGCCACGAGAGAGGACCTTGGCAGGCCTCACGGTGAGGCCTCAAAAGGGGGACCCAGGGAGCTGTGAGGAGGCAGCAACGGCAGCCGTCCAGGAGGGAGGCTGAAGAAGAGGCGATGGGTTCCTATGGAGGAGTGAGGCCCCCACCCCCTTTATTCTTCGTGCTCATTGCTTCGCCTTAGAAGACTTGGTCTAACCCTCCCCCATGTAGGAGGAGTCCCCCGCTGAAGAAGCAGGAGGAGGAGGAAAATCGAGCCGAGGATGCCGCGATGGATGTTTGTTGACTTGATTCAATGCAAAAACAGAAACTTTTGCTTCCAGTAACAGAATTGTTTAAATTCATTGAAACGTGGGAAAATTCTGGATTTTTTACAGTTGATGTGTATACAAGTTTTCTACGTTGTCCTAATTGTTCAGCATTTTTGGAGTTACAGAAGTATGACCTTAATTCAGATCTTTACATACTATTCTGTTTTTGACAGATTCTGTTTTTAATGCATAGTTTGCTTGTTTTCTAGTTTCTATGGCTTATATTACTCGATATAAATTGTGGAAATGATAAGGTACAGTAGGCATTGTGTGAGAACAATTATGAATCTTGTCTTTGAGAGTACCAAAGTGAATGATTTGTCTTTATCATACTAACCCATCTCACGAAGTTCCCTTAAGTTTTGTGTGATTGAAGTTTTTCAAGTTTTGGGTGAGATATCGATATGAGAAGAATAAGGAGTGACAAGACCCTAAGCTTGGGGATGTCCTGGAAGGCATCCCCTCTTTTGTCTCCAACATTATCGGTAACGTTACTTGGGGCTATATTTTTATTCGTCACATGATATGTGTTTTGCTAGGAGCATCATTTTATTTTATTTTATTAGGATTTGCTTTCTGTTATTTAGAATAATGTTTTGTATCTTTTACTTCAATAAAAATGTCAAGTATAGCCTTTGCCATGCTTATTTTTCAAGTCTATGTGTTGCTGTTTGAAAACAGAAAGTTGCACGCTATTGCGTGAATTCTTGAGAAAAGTCAGAACAGGATAAAATGTTGAAATGTTTTGCAGAATAAGATATGATAAATTTTCTATAGTGTGGTAAATTTTCACAATTTTTGGAGATAGGGAAGTGTGAGTAAAATTGCACTCTTTACAGACTATTCTGTTTAGACAGATTGCTGTTATGTTTGCATTGTTTGCATATGTTTGCTTGTTTAATTATTCTATTTGAGGATGGAAGTATTAAATATACAGAGGCATTTAGTATGCAATGTTGAATAATAATTTTAGTGATTTTCTACAGTAGAGAATAATAAGGTTTTTGCATTCACTTATACTAACTTATCTCACGAGTTCTTGTTGAGTTTTGTGTGGATGAAGTTCTTAAGATTTAGGAGAACCGTGATATAAAATGAATTAAGGAGACACAAAAGCTCAAGCTTGGGGATGCCCAAGGCATACCAAGATATTATTTCAAGAAGTCTCAAGCATCTATGATTGGGGATGCCCCGCTAGGCATCCCGCCTTTCTTCATCAACAATTATCGGTTAGGATCGGTTGAGCCTAAATTTTTGCTTCTTCACATGAGTTGTGCTTTTCTTGGAATGTCATTTAATTTTTTGTTTTGCTTGCTGTTTTAATAAAATACTTATATCAGAAAGTTTTTAAATAAGAAAGTCCTCACATAGCTACCTATTTACTTAACTACTCGCTTGATCTTCACTTATACCTTTTTGGAGTAGGTTGTCATTTACTCTTGTGCTTCACATATATCCTATGAGTAAATTTATGAATGAATTGAATATCATGAAGTTGAAATTATATCATGCCTAGTGGTAGCTTCACATTGGGTTTAGAAAGTGAAATCTTGTGAAGCTTGACAATCACAATATTGGTCATACAAGCAATTCATGAATGATTAGTATAAGGAAGAGAACTTTCACATACAAATATACTATCTTGGACATCTTCTATGATTGTGAATACCCATTAATTATTTTCAACCTTGAGCAAATTAGTTGAAGTTGGACAAGGAAGACAACGTAATGAGTTATGGTTGTGTATATTTGCATAGAAGTTATATTGTTATGGATCCTCCAACGTGTGGTGTTTGCCTAGGATCTTTTGCTAGCCAAAAATTCGTACTAAGTAGAGATATAACTTGGGCATCCAAAAACCCTTAAACCCAGTTTCTTGCCATGAGTGTCCACCATACCTACCTATGGATTGAATAAGATCCCTCAAGTAAGTTGTCATCGGTGCATAAAGCAATAAAAAATTCTCCTAAATATGTTTTATCTTTTATTGTAAAGGAAAATTGAGCGTTGTACGAACTTGTGATGGCAAAGTAATAAAAGCGATGGACTACATAATAAAGGTTGCTATCATAAGGGGCAATATAACAATCCTTTGCATTAAGAGTTTGGGCATCAAAAAATAAAAAGCGCATGACAACCCCTGCTTCCCTCTGCGAAGGGCCTATCTTTTACTTTTCAGTATTTACTTTTATGCAAGAGTTAATAGAATGCATTCTCATTTCAACCTCAATTATTCTCTAGTTGGCAAGCATCATGTGGTGGGGAAAGATCTAGGCACATATGACCAGTCAAATATATTTGATCATGCATTATTATCGTTGACAGTTATCTCTATGATAAATGAGTTGGGAGGCAAAACATTAAGCCCCTATCTTTCTCTGTGTTCGATGGATGCCATTTATTCTAAGAATATGCTTTGAGTACTAGCAATCACAGAAGACTATATGATGATTGAGTATGTGGAGCTCTTACTTAGACTCTATTGAATAAGTTGAATTGCAATTGTTTGGTGACTAAGAATATAGGTTGTTGAGTTTCAAGAGAATTCATTGTTTGAACCTTAACATATGAATTGGTTGCTACTTTAACATGAGAAGTTTTATGAGAAAGAATTGCTGTTATGATGCTAGCAAAAGTGACTGAAATTATCATTGATCAAACTTATGCACTTTGCTAGCATTCACACTTCATGAATTATTTCTTTTATCATTTACATACTCGAGGACGAGTAGGAATTAAGCTTGGGGATGCTGATACGTCTCCAACGTATCTATAATTTATGAAGTATTCATGCCATGTTTACAACAATTTTATATGGTTTTTGTATAATTTGGATGGAACTAACCCGGACTGACACTGTTTTCAGCAGAACTACCGCGGTGTTGTTTTTTGTGCAGAAATGAAAGTTCTCCAAATGAGCTGAAACTTTTTGACGATATTTTTGGAACAAAAGAGACCCCCGAAGCTTTGTGGGAGGGCCAGAAGAGCCACGAGGAGGGCACAACCCACCACGGCGTGCCAGAGGGGCCTGGCTTGCCCCTCTGGGTTGTGCTCACCTCGAGGCCCATCTTTGCGTGAAACCGACGCCAAAAAATCCTATAAATAGAGAAACCATCAGAAATAACCCTAGATCAGAAGTTCCACCGCTGCAAGCCTCTGTAGCCATGAAAAGCCAATCTAGACCCTATTCCGGCACCCTGCCGAAGGGGGAAATCATCACCGATGGCCATCTTATGATCCCGGCGGCCACCATGATGAGGAGGGAGTAGTTCACCCTCGGGGCTGAGGGTTTGTACCAATAGCTATGTGTTTAATCTCTCTCACTCTCTCTCGTGTTCTTGAGATGGCACGATCTTGATGTATCACGGGCTTTGTTAATATAGTTGGACCATATGGTGTTTTCCCCTCTGTATCTTGTTGTGATAAATTGAGTTTTCCTTTGGTATTTCATTTTATCGGATTGAATACTTTTATGGATTTGAGAGCACTTGATCTATGTCTTGGCACTCAACTCATGAATTCCCGAGGTGACATTAGGGTAATCTTTGCATAGGGGTTGATGCATGTTTTCGTCCTTGTTTCTCTGGTAGAAATCTTGGGGCACTCTTTGAGGTTCTTTGTGTTGGATTGAGTATTATGAATCTGAAATTGTTTGATGCATATCGTATAATCAACTCACGGATACTCACAGTGACATTGGAGTATCTAGGTGACATTAGAGTTGGTTGATGTGTATCATATGGTGTTATTTTAGTATGAACTCTTGGTTAGATCGATCGGAAAGAATAGCTTGGTGTTATTTTAGTATGAACTCTAGGATATATTGATTAGAAAGAATAGCTTTGAGGTGGTTTCGTACCCTACAGACAATTTCTTCTTATGTTCTCCGCTAGATAGGAACTTTGGAGTGATTCTTCATCGCACGTTGAGGGATGGTTATATGATCCAGTTATATTAGCATTGTTGAGAGATTGCACTAGCAAAATTACGGAGCCTAGGCCTCATTTTCAAGCATTGCAGTACCGTTTGTGCTCTATTTTATCAATTGCTACCTTGCTGTTCTTTATTGTTCCTATTACAAAAATCAATATCTACTATCATTACTACGCTTGTATCACCATCTCTTCGCCGAACTAGTGCACCTATACAAATTACCATTGCATTTGGTGTGTTGGGGACACAAGAGACTTTTTATTATTTGATTGCAGGGTTGTTTGAGAGAGACCATCTACATCCTACACCTCCCATGGATTGATAAACCTTAGGTCATCCACTTGAGGGAAATTTGCTAATGTCCTACAAAAACTCTGCGCTTGGAGGCCCAACACGAGTCTACAAGAACAAGTTGTGTAGTAGTCATCAGAGACAAGGGGAAGGGATCCTTTGGACAACCCAGGTTCAGGTCAGTCAAGTCGATCCAAAGTCTCCACTTCCCGTTAGCCTTGCACACCACCACTTGATTAGCTAACCAAGTTGGATGCAGTACTCCTCAGACTAAACCCGCTGCTTCTAGCTTCTTAATCTCCTTAGCAATGAGCTGCTGGCGCTCCAAGGCCTGCTTCATGACTTTTTGCTTGACGGGGCGGGCGTTAGGTCAGACAGGAAGGTGGTGCTCGATTACCTCCCAGGGAACACCGGGGATGTCAGATGGTTGCCAGGCAAACACGTCAACATTCGCCTACAGGAAGGCAACGAGCGCGCTTTCCTATCTGTCGTCAAGGGTAGCACTAATGGTGAAGTACCATCAGTGCCATCCTGTCGCGCCAGCACCTTCTTGGTTGCAGGAGGAGAAGCCCTGGTTCTTTTGCTGGTCGGACTCTCCAGCAAGTCACTGCCGGGCGCAGCACACTCCGGAGAGGTACTCTTCTCTGTGTCCTTGTCGGTGTTCTTAACTTTCTTCCCTTCTTT
Organism: Thinopyrum elongatum; assembly: GCA_011799875.1. Taxonomy (NCBI): domain Eukaryota; kingdom Viridiplantae; phylum Streptophyta; class Magnoliopsida; order Poales; family Poaceae; genus Thinopyrum; species Thinopyrum elongatum. The sequence goes on along the minus strand of CM022300.1, from coordinate 358,590,628 downwards.
GGCGGGAGCTGAGGCCTTGACGGCCTCCGCCGCTACCGCGTCTCTATACATCTTATCCACACATATGACTGCATCCCTTCTATCTGATGGGATAGTGATAACTCCCATAGGACCAGGCATCCTCAGAGTGTTATACGCGTAGTGGGATGCCGCCATGAACTTGGCCAGAGCTGGTAGATCAAGAATCCCATTAAATGGTAGGGGAAGCTCAACGACATCAAACACAATCTTCTCAGTCCTGAAGTTGATTTCCCCGCCAAATGTTACCGGCAAGGTAATCTTTCCCTTCGGCTGGCTCCTTCCTTAGTTAATCCCTTGGAAAGTGCCGGTTTTCTTTAGGTCTTCGTCAGGAATTTGGAGTTTCTTGAGCACTCCGAGGGAAATCAAATTCAGCCTCGCCCCGTCGTCAACCAACATCTTGGTGACCTTGAGGTTGCGGATTGTTGGTGAAACAAACAACGGCAAACATCCTACCACAGTAGTGCGGTCTGGTTGATCCTCAATGTCAAAGATGATGGCATGTGGGACCACTTGAGTGGTTCCCGAGCACTAGCCACTGGATCTGCAGCATTAACCTCACGCGCCCACTGCTTGAGTTGGCGGTGTGAGGAGTGCAAAGATGCACCTCCGTCAATGCACATTGCCTCGGTAGCTTTCTGAAACTCCTGTTCACTGGTTTCATCATCCTCTTCTTTGCTGTCATCCTCATTTTCCTTCTTCTCATGGCCTCTGGCGGGCTTCTCTTTCTATTGATCAAACTTGTCGCCGTGTCCATTCCGACCACCACGTCCTTTCCGCCAGTACCATTCTGATTTCTCTCCTTGTCACGCCTCTCATACTCAGCTTTTTGTTTCCCAACCAACTGCTCGACTTGCTTGCAATCTTGAAGATCATGACCCTTGATCCAGTGGATCTTGCAGCACGGCCTGTCAGACTTGCCGGTTTTCTCAGCAGCCACTGCCTCTCGACAATCAGTGCAGGTAGCAGCTTCCATGCCGGGTGCCTCAATTTTTGCCTTCTTGCAGGCGCTAAGATCTCCGGCACTCTCAACGGCCATTACTGCTTTCTTCTTTGCTTCTTGTTGTGCTTCTTGTTCTTCTTCCTGGGGGTGGTAGCGTCGTCGTTGTCCTCCGAATCGACTACGACGCCAACCTCTTCCCCTAGAAGTCTTCTCCCTTCTTCAGCACAAGCACACTTATCCGCCAGCGTGTAGAGTTTGTTGACGGTCTAAGGAAACCGAACATTCGTCTTAGCCCGCATTCTGCGGTTGCGAACATTTGTATGAAATGCGGCAATCACAGCTGTTGGGTGCATCTTTGGAATATTGCGGTGCACTCGGCTGAACCTCTGCAGGTACTTGCGTAAACTCTCTCCCTCTTTCTGCAGGAGGGTTTGTAGATCACTTGGCCACCCTGGTTCTTGATGGCCGCCCGTGAAGGCGCCCACGAACTCGTTGCACAGGTCGGCCCAGGAGGAAATGGAATCCTCCAGCAGGTGCATTAGCAAGGACCTCATGTTTGGCTTGACAACCAGCGGGAAGTAGTTGGCAAGCACTTTTTCATCCCTTCCCCCGGCTGCCTGAACGATGATCATATAGATGCCCAAAAACTCTGCTGGCTTCAAATTCCCGTCATACATCTCTGGCAAGTCAGGCTTGAAGGTGCGAGATGATGGCCAATGGACTTGCCGCAGCTCACGAGTGAAGGCTGGGCATCCAACCTTGTAAGGCAGGTACCCGCCAACACTGGGCGCGGGTTCATGAATATCAAGCCCTTTGCGCCTGTCGGATTGATGGCGTGTCTCGCGACGCCACTCAATGGTGACGCGGGCTTCTTCCTTCTTCCTTTCCTTCAACATTTGACGTTGGTCTTGCCGGAGTCACGTATCAGAGGAGGCCATTGATGCCTCATCACGATCATCATCGTCTGGTGGTTGTTGAGTTCGCCGTGGCTGCCCTTGGGAGGGTAGTCGTGGAGGAGACTGCATTGTGGGTGCGGTCCTCCCATCCCGACCACCGGTGTGAGCCACCGGCGTCGCCCGCCGGCACCGCGATGGCTCCGCACATGGTGACTTGTTGATCTCAGCAAACCCGAGGAGACATTGGATGGTAGCTCTCCATTCATCCATCTTGTCTACTGCTGGAGGAAAATCCAGCAATAGTTGAGCTCTCGCTACCTCTTCGGCCGCCGTTTCTGGCATGGTGTGGGAGGCAGAGCGCGACACCGCTCGACTTCTGGACGAGCCAGAAGGAGCGTCGTCGGGCTCTCGCCGCCTCAGGCCCATTGCCAGAGGGACCTGATGTGACTGGAGCTGTTCTTGGTGACAAGGCTCTTGGTCAGCTGGGCTCTTCCCATGCTTGCGTGGTCGCTGGGGGTCAACTGTGCCGCTTGGGGTGTTGTTGCGCTCGCCCAATGCGGAACAGAGCGCACGCCATGTCTCCGCCCCCTGGGGCGGCGAGGCCAGTGCATCTTGGCCAGCACCAGATCGGGCGTCGATGTCGTGTCGGTCGAGCATGCCGGTGGGGTGAGCGGGAGGAAGTTGACCGCCTCTGTGGCTCGCACGAGCGGGAGTATGATCGGCGGCATGTTGAAGGGGCTTGACCGTGCCTGCAGCCCCAGTCCTTGCCCCAGCCGCGGCGGGAGTGTTAGTAGCACCGCTCACTTCGCCGGCTCCGCCTGCCGCAGCCGCGGCACCCGTAGGGCCCGTAGCCATGGGTGACGATGCCTTCGAGGTGGAAGGATGCGCTCCTTTTCCACTTCTCTTCTTGGGATCCATGGATGATGAACATTGAAGAAGATCGACGCGCTGGCTACTGCTTCAGGTTCGCACAAGCGATGCCCTCTACCTGGTGCGCCGAAGATATCGGCATGGGAGCACTATCACCTATGGGGCAGGGGTGCCCCTTTGTGGTTCGGCATGGGGACGGCCGCGTTGTGCAAAGAGTGGAAACAGCAGGGGACAACACGGCGATGGACAACTTGTTTTTACCCAGGTTCGGGCCGCTTTTCAGCATAAAACCCTACTCCTGCTGTGGTGCACTAGCCTGACAACGGTGCCTAGGGAGTGCAACCACGCGTGTACAAGCGTAGGGGGTCGAAGTGTTCAAACCCTTTGCTAGGTTGCCTCGGGCCTCCTTTTATAGGTTAAGGGGCAACCACACTGGCAAAATAGTCATTTGAGTGTGATTACATAGCTAACAGTGCTATCATACCTAACTCTGGCAGTTAGGACAAAATGCATTATGCATTGCTAGGTGTCGTGTCGAGGTTGAATCCCGGCAAGCCTGCCGCACCGCTTATCTGCTTCTCCTTGTTAGCGTGACACGTCTCCTAGACGGGTGTCAATAAAGCTAATCACTTCTTGATAATGCTGCCACGTGCCTAACAGGATCCACCTGGTTGCTTGGTTCCATGACCCCAAAGTGATAAATGACTTGAGTGCGATGAGGTGGAGCGGTGGCGTCTTGGTCGAAGCCTACCGGCAAGAAGCCTGGCGGGTTTTGATATTGGCGGCCCCGGCAACCCTACCGGGGCAATCTAGACTTGTCCTCAGGTGCGGCCTCGGCCTAGCCAGGCTCTCCTGCCCGGCAAGGGAGGCGTTCCCAAGGTGATTTCCTGCTATCTTGTTCTTCTCAATGCTCTCCTTGATCTCATGAAGAGTGGCTTCTCTGGCCTATCTTTACGTGGTGTACTTGTAATGGATGTACGATCGTCAGCATGTCCGTGCATGAGTTCGGTCTAGCAAACATGAATGTTTACTGCACCGACACCATGCCAAGGATGCAGGTCACCCTGCGGGACTCCTGGTAGCCCCCAACATTCTCGGTAGGGGGAGGGTCATTGGCGCGTGGTGGGGCAGCGTTATCCTAAGGGTCGGCCTGCTGCGGCTGGTTTTGCCTGCTCTGGCAGTTGTTGTTGTTGCCGGCGCCGCCATTGTTGTTGTCCCCCCAATGGCCTCCTCCATTGCTGCCGTCGTGGCCCTTGTCGTGCTCCTTGTGGCTGCCGCAACGCTCGGTGCGGCCCTCACGAAGCAGCTTGAGCTCATGGCAGTCTTCAGTGCTATGGGAGTCCACGTTGTGGTAGGCGCAAAAAAGATAGTCGTCCTTCTTGGCCTCGCCACGGACATGGCCGCACTTGTAGTCCAGCTCCGCAGTAAGCTCAGAAGGGCCCTTGCGCTTGGCGTCCTTGCCCTTGGACTTCGCCACGCCAGGCTCAGCGTCAGGGTCGTTGTGGATGAAAAGGCAGCCCTCTTCATCCCTGGTGCAGTAGTTTGTAAGGACGAACAACTCTGCAGCGGGGTCGAGCTCATCCCTGACGGAGAGCTTCTTGCACATCTTCATGTCCGTGATGCCATTGGTGAAGGCGGAGACGATCGCGGTGTCGGAGGCCTTCGGGATCCTATTGCGCACTTGTATGAAGTGCTAGATGAACTTGCGAAGGGGCTCGCCGCGGCACTGGCGCACGGCTCACTGGTCATTGAGCGTGAGGGGACGGTCGCTTGTGTCCATTAAGTTGGCGACGAACTGCTTGCACAACCCTTGCCACGAGGATATGGATGCCTCGGGGAGGTTCATGAGCCACGAGCACACAACATCCTTGAGGGCCATGGGGAACCAGTTCGTCATGACCTGTTCGTCCCCCATCGTAGCCTGGATGCTCATGGTGTACAGCAGAAGGAAGTCCATTGAGTTGGCACTACCGTCGTAGCGTGGAGGGAGCTCTGACTTGAACTTGTCAGGCCACACTACATGATGCAGTTCGGGGGCGAGGGCCAGGTAGCCCCCATTGGTGACGACACCACCATCTCTGCGGTCATGGAGGACGCGGTCTTGGCGGTTGCGCTGCTTCTTGAGGATCACGCGCATGTCTGGGGGCATGCGGTGGATGATCTGGCAGCTGTCATCGGCACCGGCCGGCGCGGACGAACTGTGGGATGGTTCCGGAGGGCACGCTACATGGTGTCGTTCGGCCTTGTTGCGGGCTGGAGGAGGAGGAGGAGGGGCGTCGCGACCTGCTCAGTCGGCGCGTGTTGATGGAGCAAGTAGGGATCGGGATGGTGTCGGGCCATCGCGCGCGGTGTAGACGAGCTCGGTGATGCGCTCAAGCCAGGCGTCGTAGCCATCCTCGGTGGGGCGATAGCGCAACAGCTCCTTCGCCATGTGTTGTGCGATGTGCGGAGCGGGAGGGTCACGACACACGAGCGAGGAGGTGGTGCCGAAGTGGCCACGCGCTTGCTCGTTCATCGACGGGTGTACGAAGGAGGCTACCCGCTCTCTAACGGGCTCGGTGGCGGCACGAGGGCGTCATCCAGGGGTACCATGGCCGATGGGCGCGGCAGGGACCCTGGCGGCAGCTCGGCGCATGGAGCGTTCTCGACGGGCGGCGGCATTGTCCATGTCGATGTCGAGGTCAAAGGCGCGAAGACGAGAAGTTCCCCTACCTGGTGCGCCAAATGTTGGAGTCTGGGATCTGCGTCCAAGAAACTCTCCAAGAACTAGGGTTTGAACTCTAGGGGTCTTTGCTTGGCAACCTACGACGCAATGACGACTACGACGAGATCACGGCGAGCATGCCTACTCACACCGAACATGACAGGGACACACGAGCTACCTAGATTCAGGCCACCGTGCGATGTAATACCCTACTCTTGCTTGTGTTGGATTGGGATGTAATGGAGCGGTTTGAGCTCAAAGTACACTAGGTGTGGGGGAGAGAATAGCTCGATCCCCTTACATGGAGGTGGCCCTGCCCCTTTTGTAGTGCCTTGGTCCTCTTCCTTGAAATATGAGCAGGAAAGGGTGGCCACAGGGCGGCAATTCAAAGGAGGACAGGCGCCCAGGCTTATCCTTACTAAAGGTGGTCTTCGCCTGCAAAAGTGCCATCCTGACGCGCTTGTGGGCTCAGTGATGACCTCTGCCCTACCGCGCCGATCCGTCCTGATCTCCTTACACAAAAGCAGAATGCGTTGGGACTTGCTTTGGGGAAGGCAGACACTCCTGCTCCCTATCACCAGAATGGAAACCAGTCTTGGTTATCCCCTGCTGTCCTTATGCTAACAGTAGGACGTCACCCTCGTGAGGGGCTTGGAACCCCGCGGCTGGCGCTGTATGTTCTGCTTTGTGAGGTGGCCTCGCGAGGGGGGGGGCTCGCGAGGTAACCTGGTACTTGGTGGGGCTTAGCCTGGCGGCGTGGGGCTTCGCGAGGGTGGCCCCTCGCGAGGCGGCTCCCTCCGGGGTGGTAGAGGCAGGGCCATCCCTTGCGGGCTGGCCCAAGTGCGGCCTCCTGGGCCTGAGGCAAACGGGTCGTGGTACCCTGGTTCCCATTGGGCCGCCAAAATGCCTTAGCTCAAAAATCTTTAATACATCCACAATCAACAGCTAACCCTAAAATAATCCAGTCACATTACTTGGCATTGCTTCAATTTATCGGTGGCATTAGACTGACTGCGGCATTAGTTAAAAGTGGCATCACTTTAGTAGTAGCATTGCATGATTTTACCAGAGGCGTTATACTAACAACAAAAAAGTGGCAATAAGAGCATGGGGAGGCCCATTCGGATAGTGGGCGCACCAGCACGATGTACCTCCACGGATGTGTACAGTGCTGAGGGAGGGATGGTTGCCTAGAGCAACAAATATATAAGTAGCATATGTGGATTATGTCCCATTTTTTTTCTTTAGCCACCTTTTTCCTATGTGAGGACAACAAACCTATTGACCTGGCCATTCTCTATTGCGTTGTCTTGCCTTTCTACCATTTTTTAACCAAGAGATAAGAGACTCGTTCCTTAGCTACTACTTTTCCCCTTTTCAACCAAGATGCAGGTTCGATACCTAGTCTCTTCGACAGTACTTTCCCCTTTTCTTTCCTTATTCAACCCAAACATGGATTAGTCTGCATGAAGTAGGGTTTCCTTTAATAGTGCAAATTAAGGTTATCATCTGCGTGACCAGCAGAGCAGAGGCTTAGTAACTTGGAGAGATGGGGAAGTGGAAAAAGATCCACATGCAGCGAAAAGAGGTAGCATAACCAAGGGCTGGTGGGAAATGGCTTCGCTTGTGGTCATCGTCCTCCGCACATAGTATGGCAATGAGATAGGGGACGGAGGCCATCCCGCACCGGTGCTAGGTCTGAGAGGACGTCCTTGCTGTCAGTGTGTGACCTCACTCGCCGATGACGAGTGTGTTAACGCTGAACATACTTTTCTTCCCCGGTGGATGGTATCCTGGCGGATCTGTAACCACCGGTGAGGAGGGAGAGAGAGGAGCCACCGCCATCTTTGTAGATCTAGAGAGGGTGATAGTGCGAGAAGCAAGTGGGCAGCCCTAGCAAGCAAGCGTTGAAGCTCCAGCCTATATATCTTACTAGTACTAGTATTATTCCTACTGTGGTACAAGAAATGATACACCATGTTTCGTTGACATGTGGTCTCGCTCCAACATCTCCATGAGAAGATGACGAGTCCTTTTGTATAATTTCCGAACGGACATCTATGAAGGCCGGGTTGCCTCTTCCTATGTGGCAACCGTCCACCGCCTCTTTGCATTTCCCTCTCGATATGGAACTGTTATCGCACGCTCTCCCCCCGTACGATTGCCTTGAGTCTTCCTTCTGCTATTGTTCGCCTTCTCGATGGAGGGAAGACGCAGAACCCGACCCCGTTATTCTTGCCCTGATGTGCAAGATGACTTGGTGGAGGAAATCATTGATCGATGCGACATCATCATTGCGGCTAGCATAGCAGATTCGTTCAAGGTTATTCTCGACTTAACAAATAGGATCATTATGAAGAGCCCAAGGGTTCAAGAGCGGCTTGATGTCTATAATTTTTCTTCGGCATGACCCTGCTCACTGGCGCAGGGATAACTGATACGTCTCCAATGTATCTATAATTTTTGGATGCTATTATAGTATCAATCTTGGATGTTTTATATGCATTATAATGACATTATATAACCTTTTTTGGGATTAACCTATTAACTTGGTGCCTAGTGCCAGTTGTTGTTTTTTTTTGCCTATTTTTGGTTTTCCATAATATTAGTACCAAATGAATTCCAAATACCATGAAACTTTTTGGTGATTTTTTTCTGGACAAAAGAGTGTCGTGGGAAACCATGGCCACCTATGGGGCCATCAGCCGCATGTGGTTCGCCAGGGGGGATGAGCACATTGCACAAAGAGCGGAGAACGTAGCACAGCACGGCAGAGATCACACGGGCAGTTTTACCCAGGTTCGGGCCGCCGCGAGGCGTAAAACCCTACTCCTGCTTTGGTGGATTGATGGTGGGTTGTGGTGGAAACGCAGCTTCTTGCCCGGCAGGGTTGCCTCGGGGCGAGGGCAGCTATGCGCGTACGAGTGTACAAGGGTCCGAATCCTTTCTATGGTTGCCATGGCCCTCCTTTTATAGATCAATGGGTCACCACAATGGCAAATCAGTCATTGTGTACTGATTTGATAGCGAACAGTGCTATCATACCTAACTCTGCAGATAGAGCAGAGCGCATTAAATGCGGCGCTTAGTGTCACATTGTGGCATGCCCGGCAAGCCTTGCCGGGCTGCTCGGCCACCTTCTCATTTGTCTGCTTGACATGTCTCTGGACGGGTGTCATTTGGAGGTGATTTCCATAGGAAGTTGCTGCCACGTGCCAAATAATAGCCACTTAGTCACTTGGGGGCTTGACACCGCACCGATCGATGACTTGCGTCGCTGTGAGGTGGTGCGGTGGAGCTTTGGCAGGGTAGTTTGCCTTTGTCACGCCCGGCAGGCCTGCCGGGACGGTCTTGAGGCTTGTCTTCGGGACCACCTAGACCCAGCCAGGCTCGCCTGCCCGGCAAGGGAGGCTTTCCCTTTGTGGTGCCTTGCTCATTTAGCTTGCCTTGGTCTTCTTGATCTGCCCTTTGATTCCTCAAAAAGTTATGTCTTCAACTCGATCTTGCTTTGGATGTTGCTACCTTGCTCTTTTAGGCCCGTGCATGGTCTGGGCAACAGACCCAGGGATTGTTGCACCGACAGGAGCCCCCAGGCCTGGACCGAACACGCTGTCGGGCGTCGTCGGGGTAGGCCCTATCCATTGCACAAGCAAGAGGATAGCAGTTGCTTGTCCTTTGAGATATTCTTTGCTTCTTCATTAACCTGAGCCCAGGTTAGTTTCCGTTTCTCCCGTGCATCGCATAATGCAAATTGTAGTCGGAGAGATAATGGGCCACGATCCGTGGGGTACCGACGTCCCACGTTCACGGGGCGGTAACCGCCACCCCATTATCTTTCCCGCCCCAAGCACCTCCGCCACGTGTATTGCATGCACTGCGCAAAGTTGGTGGCGGACACGGAGGATGCAAGAATGAGCGCCGTGACAGAAAGCCCGGCGTCGTGGATTGGTGTAGGGGGTTGGCCTTGATTCCTCGAGCCGCTAATGGCGAGGAGGAGCCGGACTGGATGAATGGGGTGGTACCTTCATGAAAAAATCTAGTCCCCTGCCCCGCTTGCCTATAAAAAGGGAACGTGGGGTAAGGCATTTTTCCACACATCCTTCTCCTTCCATTCCTGCAGCAGTCCTCGACCACCATGGCGAGAGGTCGGTGGCGTGTCACTGCTCCAGTGGCGGCGACGAGAACTTCTGCTCAATAGCGTCTCCCTCCTCCCTCCGAAGATGTGGGGGCGAAGCCCGCCGCGAGGGGAGGTGGGAGGTGGCGAGGTCGTGGTCGTCGTGGCACCCAGGGCCGAGGAGGACGAGGTGACGCTCTGATTGCACCCCCACCGGCCGCCCCTCCCCCGATGGAAGGCCATGTTGGAGACCAACCCCTGGAGTTCATCACCAGATTGTACAAGCCTCCGTGCGGCCGCCTCCGTCTCCCCACTCCATTCGCGAGGGCAATGGAGCTCGAACAGCCACGCGCATTGAAGCTGCACATGAGGGGTTGCGGGAACGGCGGCATGCGGGTGGATGTGGATTTTCCTGCCCCTCATGTCATGTTCTTTCGACGCGGCTGGAAGACCTTTGCTCATGCCCATAACTTGTCGGAGGGGCACGTCCTCCATTTTAAATTAATGGAGGCCGACCTACTCTCCGTCAAGGTCTTTGGGTGCTCGGGTGCTCGCATAGGGTGCTGCGTAGAGAGCTCGACCGATGACGAAAGCTCCTCCTCAAGCGATAGTGATGAGGAGGATAGTGACGGCGATGATGACGACACCAATGGGGAGGACGTCGGCTCCGACTCCGGCTGAACACCAGCCGCACCGTCACCGTCAGGCCAGGGACACCAATATCTGCACCTACACTCCTTTCCCGGCAAGGCGATCTGCCAGGGAGTTGGATGCAGAGGTGGGAGCGGTGCCCCGGGCTCCTCTAGCAGTCTTCCAGCAGGACCCCGGCAGGCTTCCTCGCGGGCTGCAGCTCCATTCGCCCTGCCGCATCCTGCTGGCCCTGGTGGTGGTGGCTGGTGGGTCATCTCCACTGATCTCTTCACCATCACCTTCACCTACGCCCTCCCTCCCCTCCAGGGTCCTTTCCAAAGGGCCTAACAGGGTCAGGCTGGGCTCTTGCCCAGGTGGTCTTTTCGCCCTCTTCGCCTCCCACCGCAATGCCTAGGAGGAGAGGGACAAGAAAGGGCATCACGGGGCACTTATCTTTTTTCAATCTAAAATATGTAGGCATTTGCCAAACTTTTAGTCTAAATTATGTAATCTTCTTTATCCATGTTTGTGTTTTGTAAGATTTGTACTTGTTAATTAGCATATTAATGAAAAAGACAAGCCTTGCTGGGTACTTGTGCATGTAATATATCCATCCAGAGGTGAAATGCCTCTATACATTAAAGTAAACAAGTTTTCCCCGGCAGGCTATCCTACCAGTACCCTCAGTTCGTTGCCGCGGGGCTAGGCCTGCCGGCACAAACCATAGGGAGGGACCAGCCCCCCACCAAATCTTTTCCGCCAAGGCCCACTACAACCATCCTGACCGAAGCAACGTTCGAGTCAAGGGATGGGAGCACCTAGGTTTCAAAGGTGGCGAGGTTTTCATATGCACAAGTTTCTCTTCACAGAACACGTATGGATAGGAGATAAAACTTATCTGTTTGGCTTGCCGGGGGTCGCAACGTAGGCTTCTCTTCTCTACTCTTCTTCGGGACCAAGTCCATGGTAGGAGACCTGCAAGCTAGTGCAGATGAAAATGAAGCCATGTGTGATCTGATCTACATGATCATGCTATGCTCATGATATGCTTATGCATGCATGCAAGTTTCGGGGGCCCCCCAGCGCTTCGTTTATTTCTCTGTTGCTCAGGGTCTGCGCTTGGCTTTGTACAAGGGGTTACATGCAGCATCAGCAAGGCCTGTATAAAAGGGTGGCTGCCGGGCGCGCCTTACGGGTAGAACTTACGGAGATGCTCAATGTTCCATGAGTTTTGCAATTGAATGCCATCTCCGGTCTCCAGACGGACTGCGCCAAGTCTGGTGACACGTACTACCCGGTAAGGGCCTTCCCACTTCGGCTTCAACTTGTTTGTACCCTTGGTGGACTGAATGCACCTAAGGACAAGGTTGCCTTCCTCAAAACTCCGCGCATGAACCCTGCGGCTGTGATAGCGACGCAGGGCTTGCTACTAGCGTGCAGCATGCGTAGCAGCCCGGAGACGGTTCTCCTCGAGTAGTACAGTGTCGTCACGCCGGTGATGTTCTTGCACCACTTCATCGTAGGCAAGCACTCGAGGTGACCCGTAAATGAGTTCCGTGGGGATAACTGCTTCTGCCCCATAGACTAGGGAGAAGGGAGTCTGCCCGGTAGCTCGATTTGGTGTCGTTCTGAGGGACCAAAGAACCACCGGCAGCTCATCGATCCATCGCTTGCCACACTTCAGTAGCTTATCAAATGTTCTTCTCTTGAGTCCTCTCAACACTTCAGCGTTCACCCTCTCAGCTTGCCCATTGCTCCTTGGATGAGTGACAAAGGCGAATGAGATTTTGCTTCCGAGGGCAAGAACGTATTGCATGAAGGCGTGGCTCATGAATTGGGTGCCATTATCGGTGATGATTCGGGCAGGGACCCCGGAGCGGCACACCAATCCTTTCAAGAACTTGATAGCTGACTGAGCAGTAACCTTTCTCACGGGCTCTACTTCCGGCCACTTTGTAAACTTGTTGATTGCAACGAACAAGAATTCAAAGCCCCCGGTAGCACGGGGGAAGGGGTCGAAGATGTCGAGCCCCCGGACCGAAAACGGCCATGACAAAGGGATTGTCTGAAGAGCTTGGGCAAGCAGATGGATATTCTAGGAATGGAACTGGCAGGCTTCACATTTGCTGAACAACTCAACTGCATCTTGGAGGGCCATGGGCCAGTAAAATCATTGCCGGAAGGCTTTTCCAACCAGAGCCCTCGATCCAATGTGTGAGCCGCACATACCCTTGTGTATTTCTGCCAACAGTTCCTTTCCTTCCTCCCGGCAAATGCACTTCAATTTCACACCGTTGGGCCTTCTTTTGTACAGCGTGTCGTCAACGAACTGATACATACCGGCCCTCCTGGCTACTCTTTCAGCTTCATCTTGCTCTTCGGGAAGTTCTCCAATTTGGAGGAAATGGACTATGTGCTGCACCCAAGTTGGAGCCTGAGGCTCGGCAACGAGGACTAGCGGCACCTCCTAATTCGTCGGAACGCATTCCTCGACCGCAGGGACCGGTGGTCTGGCTGGAGGGTGCTGCTCAGTGATTGAAGGGGAGTTGTTCCCGCCAAGCCCTCTGCGCGGTGCTCGGGAGGCTCTGCTGGGAGAGGCTTGCCGGAGTCCAGTTTCCTCCTCTTTTTGGCCATTGTTGCCGGGGATACAGAGGGCTGAGTCAGATGGAGAACAAAAGTCCCTGGTTCCACAGGGAGTTTTTGTGTGGCGCACTTCGACAGATGATCAGCGATGCTATTTTCCGCACAGGGTACGTGCTCTGTTTGCAATCCGTCAAAGCGCTCCTCGAACTTCCTCACTTCGTCAACGTATGCCTCCATCAATGGACTTTGGTAATCCTTGTTCACTTGTCTCACCACAAGTTGCGAGTCTCCGTGGATGCTCAACTTCTTGATTCCCAGTTTTGTTGCAATCCTGAGCCGGGAAGGAGCCCTTCATACTCTGCAGTATTGTTGGTAGCCTCCTCCCGGGGAAAATGCATCTGGACGACGTACTTCAGGTGCTCCCCAGTGGGGACAACGAGAAGTATGCCAGCTCCTGCACCTTGTAGGGAGAAGGCACCATCGAAATACATAATCCATTCTTGGGGCGCCTCCTTGCCGGGGACAAATGTCTCCAACACTTCTTCATCAGGGGTTGGCGTCCACTCTGCAATGAATTCCGCTAGTGCTCTGCTCTGAATGGTTGATGTGCTTTCAAACTTTAAACCAAAGCCGGACAACTCCAAAGCCCATTCCACAATCATGCCGGTGGCCTCAGGGTTCCGGAGTATGCGTTGCAAGGGGAAGCGGGTGACAACCATGCTCTCGTGAGCTTGGAAGTAGTGGCGCAGTTTCCTTGAGGCCATGATGAGGCCAAAAATCAACTTTTGCATGCCATAGTACCTTGACCTAGCCCCTTGTAATAGGGAGCTGACGAAGTACACTGGGCGCTGCACCACTTTCTTCTTTGCCGCGACCATAGAACTGCTTCCGCTGCCCTGCCTTTCTTCGCTTTGGACTGACTCTGGTCATGCCGGGACGGGTTCACTTCCTTCTCCAGAGGGTACGACAGTGGCTGCCGCTTCGTCTACTTCCCGCTGCGCCACCAGTGCTGCACTAACCACTTGATTGGTTGCTGCTAAGTATAGCAGCAATGACTCTTGTGGTTTGGGAGCGACCAAAGTGGGCACAGAGGAGAGATAGGTCTTCAAATCTTGTAGCGCAGCGTCTGCCTCCGAGGTCCACTCCATAGGCCCTGCCTTCTTCAAGATTTTGAAGAACGGCAAGGCGCGCTTGGCAGACTTGGAAATGAACCTGCTAAGCGTGGCAACACATCCAGTCAAACGCCTCACGTCCTTCACTGTCTTGGGTGCTTGAATCTGCTCGATAGCCTTGATCTTATCGGGGTTGGCCTCTATCCCCGATGGTACACAAAGAAGTGAAGTAGCTTGCCGGAAGGGATGCCAAACACGCACTTCTTCGGGTTCAGCTTCAAGTTGATCTTACGCAGATTAGCAAATGTTTCTTCCAATTCCTGGATGAGAGTTGATCTGTCCTTGGTCTTGACCACAATATCATCCATGTAAGCTTCAACGTTTCTGTGCAACTGGGACTCAAAGCCAATCTATACTGCTCTTGCAAAAGTGGATCCGACGCTCTTCAACCCGAAGGGCATCCGTGCAAAGCAGTACGTGCCACATGGGGTTATGAACGTGGTCTTCTCCTCGTCTTCCTTGGACATGAAAATCTGGTGGTATCTAGAGTATGCATCCAGAAAAGAGAGCAAGTCACACCCGGAGGTGGAATCCACAATCTGGTCGATGCGCGGCAAGGGAAATGGGTCCTTCGGGCATGCCTTGTTCAGATCCGTAAAATCTATGCAAAGCCTCCATTTCCCATTAGCCTTGCGTACCACCGCAGGATTTGCTAACCATGTTGGATGCAGTACTCCTCTGACCAGACCAGCTGCCTCAAGTGTCTTGATCTCCTCGGCAATGAATTGCTGCCGCTCCAAAGCTTGCTTCCGAACCTTCTGCTTGAAGCGTCGGGCATGTGGGCAGACAACAAGGTGGTCCTCGCTTACCTCCCTGGGAACACCGGGGATATCAGATAGTTGCCAGGAAAACACATCGATATTCGCCCGCAGGAAGGCAACGAGCGCGCTTTCCTATTTGTCATCAAGGGTGGCACTGATAGTGAAGGTACCATCAGCACCAGCCAGCCCTGTCAGGACCTTTTTCATAGCAGGTGCAACAGCCTTGGGTCGCTTGCTATTGGAACTCTCCGGCACGTTATCAACGGGCGCAACGTACTCCGAAGAGGCACATTTCTCGGATTCCTTGCAGGCATCCTTGCTATCTCTCTTCTTCTTGTTGTTTTCCTTGGCGGGAACACTGGCTTCCGCGGCATCTGCCGTGACTGCTTCCCGGTACAACTTGTCCACACAAATGACTGCGTCCTTCTAGTCTGACGGAATGGAAATGACGCCTATCAGCCTTGGTATCTTCAAGGTATTGTAGGCATAGTGGGATGCCGCCATGAATTTGGCCAGGGCTAGGCGGCCAAGGATTCCATTGAACGGCAAGGGGAGGTCAACCACATCAAATACGATCTTCTCAGTCCGGTAGTTTAACTCCCCCCCCCCGAACGTCACCGGTAGTGTGATCTTCCCCTTAGGACGGCTCCTGCCAGGGTTGATCCCTTGAAACATGCCAGTAACCTTGAGCTCTTCCTCTGCAATCTGAAGTTTGCTGATGACCTTTGGATAAATCAGATTCAACCCGGCCCCGCCGTCCACCAACATCTTTGTGACCTTGAGGTTGCGGATTGTTGGGGAGACCAAACAACGGCAAGCACCCTACCACGGTGGTGCGGTCAGGGTGATCCTCTTCGTCAAAGATGATGGGCGTGCGGGACCACTTGAGCGGCTTCCGAGAATCTGCCGCTGGGTCCACGGCATTGACTTCACGCGCCCACTATTTAAGTTGGCGGTGAGAGGAGTGCAGAGATGCACCCCGGTCAATGCATATGGCATCAGTGGCTTTCTGGAACTCCTGCTCACTGGTTTCCTCTTCGTCTCCTCCATCACTCTCATCATTGCAATCCTCCTTCTTACGGCCTCTGGCGGGTTTCCCTTGATTCTGAGGAGCCTTGCCGGGGCGGCTTGCTCCGCCGCCTCGTCCTTTCACGCCAGCGCCATCTTGGCCTTTCTCCTTATCACGCTTCTCGTATTCAGCCCTTTGCTTCTTGATGGGCTGCTCGACCTGATGACACTCCTGGAGATCGTGGCCTTGGTCTGATGGATCTTGCAGTATGGCCCATCACCTTTCCCAGCCTTCTCAGTAGCCGCAGCTTCCCGGCAATCAGTGCACGCAGCAACTTCCTTGCCGGGAACTTCGGTCTTGACCTTCTTGCCGGTACTAGGTGCGCCCGATCCCTCAACGGTCATCACTGCCTTATCCTTGCGCCTTTTGTTGTGCTTCTTGTTCTTCTTCTTCTGACTGGTGGCCTCGTCGTCATCCTCTGAGTCGATGCCGACGCCATCCTCTTCACCGGGGAGCCGCCTCCCCTGCTCTACCTGAGCACACTTATCCACTAGAGTGTAAAGCTCCTTCACAGTCTTGGACAGTCGAACGTTCATCTTGGAATGTATCCGACGATTGCACATGTTGGACTGGAACGCAGCTATCACAGCTGCCGGGTGGATGTCTGGAATGTTTCTGTGTACTCGGCTGAACCTCTGCATGTACATCCACAGGGCCTCTCCTTCCTTCTGCGGGAGGAGCTGCAAGTCGCTGGGGAGCCCTGGTTCTTGATGGCCGCCCGTGAAGGCGCCAACAAACTCATGGCACAGGTCAGCCCAGGTCGAAATGGAGTTCTCTGGCAGGTGCATTAGCCAAGACCTCACATTTGGCTTGAGTGCCAGAGAGAAGTAGTTGGTGAGCACCTCCTCGTCACTTCCCTCGGCAGCTTGAACAGCGATGGTGTAGATGCTCAAGAACTCTGCCGGGTTTAGTTTCCCGTCGTACTTCTCTGGTATTTCTGGCTTGAACGTGCGGGTAGATGGCCAACGGACTTGTCGCAACTCACGAGTGAAGGCGGGGCACCCAACCTCGAAAGGTAGGTACCCACCTTCACCGAGAGTGGCCTCGTCGACGTCAGGGCCATTGTGCCTATCGGACTGGCAGTGGGTGTCGCGGCGTCGCTCGATGATGACGCGCGTGGCTTCCCTTTGCCTGTCCTCCAGGACTCGCCGTTGGCCTTGACGCGCTTGAGGGTCGGACGAAGCCATCGAGACGTCGTTGGGTTCTTGATCACATGGCTCTAGCTGTGGCCCCTGCACAGGCTGCCGCGAAGGGGACTGCACCGTGGGGGTGGCCCCTTCGGCACGGCTAGCAGCGCGGGCCGTCGTTGCCACCTGGGGAGGCTGTGGCGGGCCATCTCGCTGTGATCCTGCCGCCTCGGCGAAACCAATCAGGCTTTGAATGGTTGCTCTCCACTCATCCATCTGATCAGCTGCCAGCGGAAATCTCAATAGCAGCTGGGCCCGCGCCATGGCCTCCGAAGCGGTGCTTGGCATTGATGACGACGTAGACCGTAGCGTTGCCTGGCTCCTTATGGTGCCGGTAGTAGCCGCGCCGTGTTCTCATCATCGTGAGCTAGTCGCCAGGGTGGCGTGGTGACGAGGTGAAGGCGCTTGAGGGCCAGCGGCTCTATTTGGCGCATCGGCTGGGTCAACTCATTCCAGGAGTGGCATACACCCTGCGGCCGCGCCCGCAACGGGAGCGGCCGGAGAGTTGCGATTTGCCCCAGAGCTAGTGCCACCGCTGCGGCTGTGCCCTTCGTCCGGGCAGGGAGGTGCAGAAGGAATGATTTCTCCACCCGTACCTCGAGGAGCGTGGCCGCTGGGATGCTGTTGGTGTTATCCTTCCCTGGTGCCTTCTGCCCTTGTTTCGGCCGCAGGGGAGGTGGTGACAACGCCGCCTGCGCCAGCCATGTCCCCCGCAGCGTCCATGTCTCCGTGCGTCCCCGTAGCCCCCGTGGCGTCGGCAGCCGCGTGCGACGGGGCCTTCAAAGTGGACGGATGGGCCGCAGCACCGGGCTTCTTCTTGGGCGCCATGGACGATGGAGCCATCGATGAAGAAGATGGTGAAGATGATGAAGATAATGACACGCTGCATACGCTTCTCGAGTTCGCGCAAGCGCTTCCCCCTACCTGGCACGCCAAAGATGTCGCGGGAAACCGCAGCCACCTATGAGGCCATCAGCCCCTTGTGGTTCGGCAGGGGGGATGAGCACATTGCACAAAGAGCGAAGAATGTAGCACAACACGGCAGAGATCACACGGGCAGTTTTATCCAGGTTCGGGCCGCCGTGAGGCGTAAAACCCTACTCCTGCTTTGGTGGATTGATGCTGGGTTGTGGTGGAAACGCAACGCTCTTGCCCGATAGGGTTGGCTCAGGGCGAGGGCAGCTACGTGCGTACGAGTGTACAAGGGTCCGAATCCTTTCTATGGTTGCCATGGCCCTCCTTTTATAGATCAAGGGGTCACCACAATGGCAAAATCAGTCATTGTGTACTGATTAGATAGTGAACAGTGCTATCATACCTAACTCTGCAGACAGAGCAGAGCGCATTAAATTCGGCGCTTAGTGTCACATCGTGGCATGCCTGGCAAGCCTTGCCGGGCTGCTCGGCCACCTTCTCGTCTGTCTGCTTGACACGTCTCTGGACGGGTGTCATTTGAAGGTGATTTCCATAGGAAGTGGCTGCCACGTGCCAAATAACTGCCACTTAGTCACTTGGGGGCTTGACACTGCACCGATCGATGAATTGTGTCGCTGTGAGGTGGAGCATTGGAGCTTTGGCGGAGTATTTGTCCTTTGTCACGCCTGGCAGGCCTGCCGGGATGGTCTTGAGGCTTGTCTTCGGGGCCACCTCGACCCCGCCAGGCTTGCCTGCCCGGCAAGGCAGGCTTTCCCTTAGTGGTTCCTTGCTCATTTAGCTTGTCTTGGTCTTCTTGATCTACCCTTTGATTCCTCAAAGAGTTATCTCTTCAACTCGATCTCGCTTTGGATGTTGCAACCTTGCTCTTTTAGGCCTGTGCACGGTCTGGGTAACAGACCAGGGGTTTGTTGCACCGACAAAGAGACACTAGAAGCTTCAGGAGGAGTCACAAGATGAAGGAGGCGGCCACGAGCCACCAGGGTGCGCCCTTGTGCCTCATGGGCCCTCCTTTCCTCTTTTTGACCAAATTTTGCCTCTATAAATTCTCTAAAATCGAGAAACCAAAAGAGAGCCACCCAAAATACTTTTTCCACCGTCATAAGTTCCTATTCTCGAGAGATCCCATATGGAGGCCTTTTCTGGTACTCTGCCGGAGGGGGAATCAGCGATGGAGGGGCTCTACATCAACCTTGCTGCCCTTCTAATAATGTGTGAGTAGTTTACCACAGACCTACGGGTCCATAGTTAGTAGTTAGATGGCTTCTTCCCTCTCTTTGAACTTCAATACAATGTTCTCCTCGATGTTCTTGGAGTTCTATTTGATGTAATCACTTTTTGCGGTGTGTTTGTTAGGATCCGATGAATTGTGAGTTTATGATCGGATTATCTATGAATATTATTTGTGTTTTCTCTGAACTCTTTTATGATCATTATTATAGCTTTGTATTTCTCTCCGATCTATTGATTTGGTTTGGCAAACTAGATGGATTTTTCTTGCAATGGGATAGGTGCTTCGTGATGGGTTCAATCTTGCCGTGATCTATATCCCAGTGACAGAAAGGGACAAGACAAGTATTTGTATTGCTGCCATTAAGGACAAAAATATGGGGTTTATTCATGTGTGAGTGTACTTTGTCTACATCATGTCATCTTGCTTAAGGCGTTACTCCATTCTTTATGAACTTAATACTCTATATGCATGCTGGATAGCGGTCGATGTGTGGAGTAATAGTAGTAGATGCAGGCAGGAGTCGGTCTACTTGTCTCAGACGTGATGCCTATATACATGACCTTTGCCTTGGATATCGTCATGATTTTTCACTTTTCTATCAATTGCCCAACAGTAATTTGTTTACCCACTGTATGCTATTTTCAAGAGAGAAGCCACTAGTGAAAACTATGGCCGTGGCTCTACTTTTATCATATATTAAAAATCCAAAAATAACTTGCTGTAATTTTTCTTTACTTCATTTTATTTTGTGTTTTATTTATCTACCTATCACTATGAGATTTGATCCTTGCAATTAACCGCCAAGGGATTGACAATCCCTTGTTCGCGTTGGGTGCAAGTATTTGTTATTTTTTGTGCAGGTACTGCTAACAACGTGTTCCGTGGTTCTCCTACTGGATTGATAACCTTGGTTCATAACTGAGGGAAATACTTATCTCTACTATACCGCATCATCCTCTCCTCTATGAAGAAATCCCAACCCAACTCACAAGTAGCACGAAGAATTTCTGGCGCCGTTACCGGGGAGACATCATCAACATCTATCAAGTTCCTATGCATAAACTTTCATCTCCTTGCATTTACATTATTTTCCATTTGCCTCTCATTTTCATCTTCCCCACTTCTAAAACATTTTCACAAAAACACAAACATATTTCCCGTTTGCCTTTTTGCTCGTTCGCTTGCTTTTTGCCTTCATGTCAACACACCAAAAACAAGAAAAAGAACAAGGAAAATTAAAGACTTCTGGATCCTCATCCACTTGCTAATCTTTTCAAAATATCCAATTGTTATGAACCGATTGCTAGTGAGTTCAGTGCACTAGATTACTCTTTATGAAATTTTACTTGAAGATCGTGAATCTGAAAATTGTGATGAAGTGTTAGAAGAAGAAATTTATAAAGTGATTCATGATAGCTCCTTGAATGAATAGCATGATTGCAATGATGTTATTATAAATTCTAATAATGTCAATTGTGTTAATTATATGCAGAACCCCAACCTTGGGGATAATGATTTTGTTATGTCCACCACTCATTGTAATGTTCTTGGTTGGGGTGATAATGCTTCTTATGATCTTGAAAATTTATTTAAGCCTCATAATGAATATGTTATCGATAATAATGTTTGCTATAATATTGAAAGTGGGTTTGTAAGAGCATCAACTTTAGGTAAAAATAATCCCACTACTTTGGAGAATTATCAATCTTGTGAATTTTTTTGATAAAAGTGGGTTTCGAGAGGTCATGACTTTAGTTGATGTTAATCCCACAATCTTGGAAGATTAAAAAACTTTTATGCATGTGGATCATGAAAAGAAAATTTTATATGATAGCTATATTGTTGAATTTGATTATGATCCTACATGTAGTTATTATGAGAGAGACAAATATGGTTATAGAAATCTTCATGCTACTAAATTACCTATTTTCATGTTGAGATTGCTATTGTTTCTTTCTTCTTCCATGCATATGGTAGATATTTATCGTCTCAATAATTTGTTTGCTTATAAAATAAGTATGCATAGGAAGTATGTTAGGCTTCAATGTGTTTGTCATATACTACATGATGCTCTCATCGTGTTTCAATTATTATCTTTCATGTGATCCTCAATAAAATCTCAAGCCTATCTTAATGGCTATAAAGAAAGAGCTTGTTGGGAGACAACCCAATAGCTATAATTTTTATGTTTTTTTGTGTGCACACATACTATTGTTATGGTTGTGTTTTTGTATTTTAATTAGTGTTTGTGCCAAGTAAAGCCTTTGGGATGATTTGGATGATAGTTGCTTTGATTCTGTGCAAAAACAGAAACTTTTTCATCCAGTACATGAATTGTTAAAATTTGCTAGAGCGTTATAAAATTCTGAATATTTTACACATGATTGATATACTAATTTACCCCGTTTTCCTAATTTTTCAGAATTTTTGGAGTTACGGAAGTATGGTCATTGTTCGAATTACTATAGACTGTTCTGTTTTTGACAGATTCTGTTTTTGTTGCGTTGTTCGCTTGTTTTGATGAATCTATGGATTGAA
The DNA here is from genome assembly GCA_011799875.1 of Thinopyrum elongatum. Taxonomy (NCBI): domain Eukaryota; kingdom Viridiplantae; phylum Streptophyta; class Magnoliopsida; order Poales; family Poaceae; genus Thinopyrum; species Thinopyrum elongatum. Next base: position 358,568,976 of record CM022300.1, on the reverse strand, counting down.
TCGGGGGGTATAAGCCATGGTGAAGTTATAATACAGTAGGTATAATGCATTAATAAAATATGAATGGGTTTACAACAATGCCTAAAGTGGTGATTTGCTTTGTTATAATAATGGATCTCACGGAGGTTTCTGTTGAGTTTTGTCTGCTGAAGCTTCCATATTTTTATTCATCACATGATATGAGTTTTGCTTGGAGCATCGTGTATTATATGAGTCTTTGCTTTGTTTGCTTTTTAATTTATCACCATCATCTTTGCTAGACATACCTTTTTGAGAGGGACACACATTATTCGTGATTTGTTAGAATACTCTATGTGCTTCACTTTTATCTTTTGAGCTAGGCCATTGCTCTAGTGCTTCACTTATATCTTTTAGAGCATGATGGTGGTTATATTTTAAAGAAATAGTTGCACTCTCATGCTTCAATTATATCTTTTTGAGATTTGATAATAGTAATGGCAACTAGTACAAGCTATGAATTTGATCCTAATATGATGGGTATTCAAGAGGGATATAATAAAAACTTTCATGTAGATCACTGATTATGATAAGTTTGATTCCTTGCAATAGTTTTGTGATATAAAGGTGGTAATATGTGGGTTGTGCTAGTGAGTAATTGTGGTTTTGTAAGAATATTAATGTTAAGGTTTGTGATTCCCGAAGAATGCATGTATAGTCTCCCGTTATGCTAAGAAGTTGGAGCATGATTTTTTATTGATTGTCTTCCTTATGAGTGGCGGTCGGGGACGAGCGATAGTCTTTTCCTACCAATCTATCCCCCTAGGGGCATGCGTAGTAGTACTTTGCTTCAAGGGCTAATAAACATTTGCAATAAGTATGTGAGTTCTTTATGACTAATGTGAGTCCATGGATTATCCACACTCTCACCTTTCCGCATTTTGCTAGCCTCTTCGGTACCATGCATTGCCCTTTCACACCTTGAGATGTGGTGTAAACGTCGCTGGTGCATCCAAACCCCGTGATATGATACACTCTATCACACATAAGCCTCCTTATATCTTCCTCAAAATAGCCACCATACCTACCTATTATCGCATTTTCATAGCTATTCCGAGATATATTGCCATGCAACTTCCACCTTTCTTTTTTATTATGACATACATCATCATGGTCATATTGCTTTGCATGATCATATAGCTAACATAGTATTTGTGGCTCAGCCACCTTTCATATTTTTTACATGTTATGCAGGATCATTGCACATCCCGGTACACCGCCGAAGGCATTCATATAGAGTCATATTTTGTTCTAGTATTGAGTTGTAATTTTCTTTCGAGCTGTAAGTAAATAGAAGTGTGATGATCATCATTATTACAGCATTGTCCCAAGTGAGGAAATAATAAAAAAGAGGCCAAAAAGAACCCAACAAAAAATGAGAGAAAAAGAGAGAAGGGGCAATCTTACTACCGTTTCCACACTTGTGCTTCAAAGTAGCACCATGTTTTTCATATAAAGAGTCTCCTATGCTTTCATTTGCATATAACTAGTGGGAATTTTTCATTATAGAACTTGGCTTGTATATTCCAATGATGGGCTTCCTCAAATGCCCTAGGTCTTCATAAGCAAGCAAGTTGGATGCACACCCACTTAGTTCTATTTTTGACATTTCATACACTTATAGCTCTTAGTGCATCTGTTGCATGGCAATCCCTACTCCTTGCATTGACATCAATTGATGGGCATCTCCATAGCCCATTGATTAGCCTCGTCAATGTGAGACTTTGTCCTTTTTTTCTTCTCCATATTATCTCCATCACCATACTCTATTCCACCCATAGAGCTATATCCATGGCTTGCGCTCATATACTACGTGAGAGTTGAAAAAGCTGAAGCACTATAAAAAGTATGAACCAATTGCTCATCGGGGTTGTGAATGATAAATACTTTGTGTTAAGAAGATGGAGCATGACAAGGCTATATGATTTTGTAGGGATAACTTTCTTTAGCGTTGATTTTTTGAAAGACATGATTGTTTGTTAGTATTATTATTATTATTATTATTATTATTGGTTTTATGTCAAACTATAGACTATTGCTTTGAATCATCCGGATCTTGATATTCATGCCACAAAAAAGATATCACATGATGAACATGTTACGTACCATTCCACATCAAAAATTCTGTTATTATCATTTACCTACTCGAGGACGAGCAGGAATTAAGCTTGGGGATGCTAGATACGTCTCCAATGTATCTCTAATTTTTTATTGTTCCATGCTATTATAATATCAATCTTGGATGTTTTATATGCATTATTATCCCATTATATATCATTTTTTGGGACAAGCCTATGAACTTAGTGCCTAGTGCGAGTTGCTATTTTTTGCCTGCTTTTGGTTTTCTAGAATATCAGTACCAAACAAAGTCCAAATGCCACAAAACTTTTTGGACATTTTTTTCTGGATAAAACAGACACTAGAAGCTTCGGGAGGAAGTCAAAAGACGAAGGAGGTGGCCACGAGCCACCACGGCGCGCCCTGGTGCCCCATGGGCCCACCTTTGCTCTGTTTGACCTAATTCCGCCTCTATAAATTCTCTCAAATCGGGAAACCAATAGACAACCACCCAAAATACTTTTTCCAGCGCCGCAAGTTCCTTTTCTTGAGAGATCCCATCTGGAGGCCTTTTTCGGTACTCTGTCGGAGGGGAATAAACCACGGAGGGGCTCTACATCAACCTTGCTGCCCTTCCGATGATGTGTGAGTAGTTTACCACAGACCTACGGGTCCATAGTTACTAGCTAGATGGCTTCTTCTCTCTCTTTAATCCTCAATACAATGTTGTCCTCGATGTTCTTGGTGTTCTATTCGATGTAATCACTTTTTGTGATGTGTTTGTTGGGACCTGATGAATTATGAGTTTATGATCAGATTATCTATGAATATTATTTGAGTCTTCTCTGAACTCTTTTATGCATGATTATTATAGCTTTGTATGTCTCTCCGATCTATTGATTTGGTTTGGCCAACTAGATTGATTTTTTTTTTGCAATGGGAGATGTGCTTTGTGATGGGTTCAATTTTGCAGTGATCTATATCCCAGTGACAGAAAGGGACAAGACATGTATTTGTATTGTTGCCATTAAGGATAAAAAGATGATGTTTATTCATGCGTAAGTTTAGTTCTGACACATCATGTGATCTTGCTTAAGGCGTTACTCCATTCTTTATGAACTTAATACTCTAGATGCATGCTGGATAATGGTCGATGTGTGGAGTAATACTAGTAGATGCATGCAGGAGTCGGTCTACTTGTCTCGGGCATTATGCCTATATACATGATCATTGCCTTGGATATCGTCATGATTATTTTCTTTTCTATCAATTGCCCAATAGTAATTTGTTTACCCACCGTATGCTATTTTCATGAAAGAAGCCTCTAGTGAAAACTATGGCCCCGGGGTCTAGTTTTATCATATATTAAAATCCAAAAATACCTTGCTGCAATTTTTCTTTACCTTATTTTATTTCGTGTTTTATTTATCTACCTATCACTATGAGATTTGATCCTTGCAATTAACCGCCGAGATATTAATAACCCCTTGTTGGCGTTGGGTGCAAGTATTTGTTATTTTGTGTGCAGGTACTGTAAACAAGGTGTTGCGTGGTTCTCGTACTGGAGTGATAACCTTGGTTCTTAAATGAGGGAAATACTTATCTCTACTATATTGCATCCTCCTCTGCTCTTCGAGGAAATCCCAACGCAGCTCACAAGTAGAAACGACGGAAGGCTTGCCTTGTGCAAGTTGATGTTGCTTGATAATGATACATGTGATGTTAAGATGCCATCGCTTAATCGTAAGGCCTTGGCAAGCACAACTGGAGATTGGGTTGTTTATATTGGGTGGGAACTTGTGAATGTGTACGCTCATCACCGGATTCCACTTCCAAAAATCTCAGACTGCCATGAGGTTGAGCAGACCGGTACTCTACATATGTTCAGATACGGTCATGGTGAATGTCATCTACAGAAGATAGCAACTTGTCGAGTTCCCAACCACTCTTGGAATTTTAGGAACTATCATGTTGTCGCTATCTTCCACAAGCTTGTTGCCGTCCTTACTTCCACACCTTGTTGGATATTGCTCAAAAATCAGTTTTTGTAGACGGATGTGTACTGTGATGCAATTTAATACGAGCCTCTTGTGTTTGTTGCCACCACTTCTAGCATTGTTTTTGCATGGGATCCTTGTTGTTTCAGTATGTTTGACTTCCACCATAATTAGAATGGTTTCATTTACCATACATGCAAGTTAGTGTCCCCATACTAATTAACCTTCTTGTGTTTCCAAGGTCATGTGAACATTCCCCCACCTATACTTGGAAAAATTTATAACCAAGGGGGACATAACAATGGTGATGATCACGAGCATGAAGACAAGAAGGACCTACCTACTCAGTGGTGCCTGGCTACTTATTCCGATGGATCACCTCTTCTTGTATGTATACAGGGCACTGCTGATGTTACAGAGGAAGCAGAAGTTGTCTCCCATGGTCGCACTCTTTGGAACTATTCCAACATCTGTTGCTGGGTATTCAGGATGCATACTAGTGTGCTAGCACCAGCATCTTTTCCCTGGTTCAATATTGATAGTCTTGGACAATACTTGCTTTTCCTTGGACTAAACTATACAATGATGGTGAAAGGTGATCCAGTTGTTGTTGGCACAATGTTACCATTTATGAGAAGCAACTGTATTTATACCTCAGACATTTCTATGGTTCCTTACGTTGGCTATTTGCGTACTCCTGATATAGGCCGCTTCAGCTTGGATGGTGAGTCTTGCATTGGTCTCAATATTGTCAATAGATGGCCCTGCCCAGAGGCTCACTTATGGTTCAAAGCAAGCATTTCTAACGCCGAAGATTGGTTGACCTAAAGTTCATTTCATTGCTTGTTATTAGTTGTGTGATAAAACTTCAGTATTTAGAATGTATCCTCATTGTCATTGTGCGTTGATGACTTGTTGTATGTAATACTAAATGGTATGCCTGTGATAAACTTACTTAATTTATGACTGGTTTTCGAGTCGCTTCTCAGAGTGGGTACTGCGATGCGGCAATGTTTTTCCCGAATACATAATGGTCCATGCATTGCAACAGGTTATATATAGTACTAGTTAGCTTCACATGTTTTGCATGTTCCCACACATGTAAAATGAGACAACCATGTACGTATGTTCACTTGGTTGAAATATGTGCTAGACGAACCCGAGCAAACTCTCTTCTTCTCTAGTTCCTACCCATTAATGGCAGCCTCATGCTAGGCAACGACAATGGCCGTGGAGGCGGTGCATCATCCTAGGTCGTGAGATGAGTCCAATCAATGGTAGAAATTGCATTCTGATGTTTGGATTCAAACTTTCAAAATTGCTGCACTATCTCTACGTACTAGTATTATACAACAAGTTTTAAACATTAGACCAGCCATCCACCCAGACATAGAATACTTTTTAGCCGAGCACAGGAAATTTGGCCACAGTGTGAGGTGGGCCACATGTTAATGTGTTTGCTCTATGTAACCAGCACCTTGATATTGTTGGGTGGCGTGGGCCAGAACAAACATCCACTTCTAGGAGTACGACCAGCACGAGTCCCATCTGACACCAAATTTCTTGGACTTTGTGCTACAGCTATCTCTTCTCCCTCCTTGTTTCTCTAACTCAGCCATCGCGCGGCGGGCAGGGTGGGGGTTTGCCGATATTCGGTTTGCTCAATTGCGGTCCCACTTGTAAGTGAAGATGCAAGACAACACATGTTCCCCCCTTGAGCGGTGTACCGGACCAACCGTGTGGGGGTGCGTGCTACTTCTTGAGCTTGCGTTGGCTTTTCCCTTGAAAAGGAAAGGGTGATGCAGCAAATGAGAGATAAGTATTTCCCTCAGTTGAGAACCAAGGTATCAATCCAGTAGGACGAACACACAAGTCTCCAATAATTGCACTTACACAAACAAACAAATACTTGCACCCAACGCAATAAAGCGGTTGTCAATCCCTTCACGGTTACTTGCAAGGATGAGATCTGATAGTGATAGATATAATAGATAAGTATAAGTGTGACATAATATAAAGGAAAATAAATTCCAGCAAGGTATTTTTGTGTTTTTGATTTTATAGATCTGAAAATAATATGATAGAAGATTGACTCGGGGGCCATAGTTTTCACTAGAGGCTTCTCTCTTCAAAGAAAGCATACGGTGGGTAAAACAATTACTGTTGAGCAATTGATAGAAAAGCGCATAGTTATGACGATATCTAAGGCAATGATCATGTATATAGGCATCACGTCCGTGACAAGTAGACCGACTCCTTCCTGCATCTACTACTATTACTAAACACATCGACCGCTATCCAGCATGCATCTAGTGTATTAAGTTAACAAGAACGGAGTAACGCCTTAAGCAAGATGACATGATGTAGAGGGATAGATCCAATAAATATGAACAAACCCCATCTGTTCATCCTTAATGGCAACAATAAAAATACGAGTCATATCCCTCTCTCTCACTGGGAATAAGCACCACAAGATTGAACCCATTACAAAGCACCTCTCCCATTGCAAGAAAAATCAACCTAGTTGGCCAAACGGAATCAATAAATCAGAGAGAAATACAAAGCTATGTACATCATGCATAAAAGAGTTTAGAGAAGACTCAAATAATAATAGATAATATGATCATAAACCCACAATGCATTAGATCTCAACAAACGCACTGTAAAAGAAGATTACATTGAAGGGATCTCCAAGAACATCGAGGAGAACACTGTACTGAGGATCAAAGAGAGAGAGAGAGAAAGCCATCTAGCTACTACCTATGGACTCGTAGGTCTGTGGTAAACTACTCACACATCATCGAAAGGGCAACAAGGTTGGTGTAGAAGCTCTCCGTGGTCGAATCCCCCTACGGCGGAGTACCGACAAAGGTCTCCAGATGGGATCTCACGAAGACAGAAACTTGCGGCGGGGGAAAAGTATTTTTGGTGTGACCTCTGGTCTACACGGAATATTTAGGTATTTATAGAAGAAAAATTAGTGTTGGAAGTGCCACGAGGGCCCCACAAGCTTGGGGTGCCTACGAGCTTGTGGCCATCTCGTGGCTCTTCTGGCCTCCTCCCGAAGCTTCTAGGGTGTTTGTGGTCCAAGAAAATTCGTTAAAAAGTTTGGTTCCATTTGAACTCCATTTGGTATTGATTTTCTGTAAAGACAAAAACAAGGAAAAAACAGCAACTGGCACTGGGCACTAGGTTAATAGGTTAGACCCAAATATGATATAAAATAGCATAATAATGCATATAAAACATCCAAGATTGATAATATAATAACATGGAACAATAAAAAATTATACATACATTGGAGACGTATCAAGCATCCCCAAGCTTAATTCCTGCTCGTCCTCGAGTAGGTAAATGATAAAAATAGAATTTTTGATGTGGAATGCTACCTAACATGTTCATCATGTAATCGTTCTCTATGTGGCATGAATATTCTGATCTGTAAGATTCAAAACAAAAGTTTAATATTGACATAATAATAATAATACTTCAAGCATACTAAAAAACAATCATGTCTTTTCAAAATATCATGGCTAAAGAAAGTTATCCCTACAAAATCATATAATCTTGTCATGCTCTATCTTCTTAACACAAAGTATTTATCATGCACAACCCCGATGACGAGCCAAGCAACTGGTTCATACTTTTTAACGCGCTTCAACTTTTTCAACTCTCACGCAATACATGAGCGTGAGCCATGGATATAGCACTATGAGTGGAATAGAATATGATGTTGGAGGTTGTGTGGAGAAGACAAAAAGGAAGAAAGTCTCACATTGACAAGGCTAATCAATGGGCTATGGAGATGCCCATCAATTGATATCAATGCAAGGAGTAGGGATTGCCCAATTGCTTGCTCATGCAATGGATGCACTAGAGCTATAAGTGTATGAAAGCTGAAAAGAAAACAAAGTGGTTGTGCATCCCAATTGCTTGCTCATGAAGACCTCAGGCATTTGAGGAAGCCCATCATTGGAATATGCATACCAAGTTATATAATGAAAAATTCCCACTAGTAATATATGAACGGGACAAAATAGGAGACTCTCTATTATGAAGAACATGGTACTACTTTGAAGCACAAGTGTGGAAAAGGATAGTAACATTGTCCCTTCTCTCTCTTTCTCTCATTTCTTTTCTCTTTTTTTTGTTTTGTTGGGAAATTCGATCTCTTTTTTTCTTGGGCTCTTTTGGCCTCTTTTTATTATTATTTTTTCGTCCAGAGTCTCATCCCGACTTGTGGGGAAATCATAGTCTCCATCATCCTTTCCTCACATGGGACAATGCTCTAATAATGATGATCATCACACTTTTATTTACTTACAACTCAAGAATTACAACTCGATACTAGAACAAAAATATGACTCTATATGAATGCCTCCGGCAGTGTACCGGGATGTGCAATGATCTAGCGTGACATGTATAAAAAATATGAACGGTGGCCAAGCCACAAATACTATGTCAACTATATGATCATGCAAAGCAATATGACAATGATGATATGTGTCATAATAAAATGGAACGGTGGAAGTTGCATGGCAATATATCTCGGAATGGCTATGGAAATGCCATAATATGTGTCATAATAAAACAGAACGGTGGTTGTTTTGAGGAAGATAAAAGGAGGCTTGTGTGTGAAAGAGTGTATCATATCACGGGGTTTGGATACACCAGCAAAGTTTGCACCACCACTCAAGGTGAGTAAGGGCAATGAACGGTACCGAAGACTCTAGCAAAATGCGGAAAGGTGAGAGTGCGTATAATCCATGGACTCACATTAGTCATAAAGAAATCACATACTTATTGCAAAAGTTTATTAGCCCTTGAAGCGAAGTACTACTACTCATGCTCCTAGGGGGATATATTGGTAGGAAAATACCATCGCTCGTCCCGGATCGCCACTCGTAAGGAAGACAATCAATAATAAATCATGCTCCAATTTCATAGCATAACGAGAGACCATATGTGCATGCTTTGGCAATCACAAACCTTAACACAAATATTCTTACTAAACAACAATTACTCACTAGCATGACTCTAATATCACCATCTTTATATCTCAAAACAAATGCAAGGAATCAAACTTCTCATATATTCAATGATCTTCATGAAAGTTTTTATTATATCCCTCTTGAATTCCTATCATATTAGGACTAAATTCATAACCTAAGCAAATTGCCATACTATTTATAAGACTCTCAAAATAATATAAGTGAAGCATGAGAGTTCTTCAATTTCTTTAAAATATAACCACTGCCGTGCTCTAAAAGATATAAGTGAAGCACTAGAGCAACTACCTAGCTCAAAAAATATAAGTGAAGCACATAGAGTATTCTAATAAATTCATGATTAATGTGTGTCCCTCTCAAAAAGTTGTGTCCAGCAAGGATGATATTGGCAAACTAAAAAGCAAATACTCATATAATACAAGACGCTCCAAGCAAAACACATATCTGTGGTGAATAAAAATATAGCCTCAAGTGATTTACTAATGGATTGTAGACGAAAGAGGGGATGCCATCCGGGGCATCCCCAAGCCTAGACGCTTGGTTGTCCTTGAATATTACCTTGGGGTGCCATGGGCATCCGCAAGCTTAGGCTGTCGGATTCAGGGCTCCGCAGACCCAAGAAAGGTTTGAACTCTGGGGCGTGTGCAAAGAACTCAACCTATCCAGCCTACCAGCCCGTCGCCCCACGGCCTAGATCAATTCACACGAACAAGGAAGAAGATGAACATGGTAGTTTACCCAGGTTCGAGCCACCTTGCGGTGTAAGACCCTACTCCTGCTTTGTGGTGGATTGGCCTCACGAGGGGCTGAGGATAGACTAGTACATGGGATGAACAACCTCGCGAGGTTCGGGGGTGAGGGAATAAGTCGACCCCCTCTACGGTGGTGGCTAACCTATATCTATAGTGGCCTCGGTCCTCTTCCCCTAAAACGTAGGCGGGAAGGGATCCCACAGTGGCCAATTTTAAAGGGTACAAGTAGTACATCTTATCCTAACGAAAGGTGGTCTTCACCTGCAAAGCTTCTGGTCGTGACGCAGCGGTGGGCTTGGCGATGACATCTGTCCTACCGTGCTGGCGGTCTTGGTCTCGTTGCACCAGAATGGAAACCTTTGCCAGATTCCTCGGGAACCCACGCCTGTCCTTGCCTCCTTAGCACCAAAGAGGAAACTGCCTTCTTTGTGCCCGCTGGCGCCCGCCTACCATGGTCGTCATGGCTTGCGTTATGGTAGCCTCATGAGGCCGGGTACCTGCATAGAAATCTCCACTCCTCGGGAGGCCGCCTAGGGAGGCCACTCCCTCAGGAGGTCTTGGTGTCGTCCGCCTCGCGAGGCTTGGCCCCTCGCGAGAGTCTTGCCTTGGTGGTCTTGTAGACGGGCCATACCAGTCCGTCGATGGAGCCATGCCATGGGCCGCAGGCAGGCAAGTCTAGGTACCCCTGTTCCCTGAACGCCAATAGTAGCCCCCGGGCCCAAGGCGCGCTTAGACTTGGCTTCGAGGCGAAGCCAAGGGGCAAGGGTGAAGCGCCGCAGGCCCCAATCGCCTGCGGGCCAAGCTGACGCGTGGCGCTCAATGGGACGTCGGCGTCTCCGCTTGCCCACGCTGCCTCGGCAATTGCCTGACTTGACAACTGCCTGGTGCATGCAGCGGGGCCATCATTACTTGGTGCATGGGAGGCCGCCGGTCAGCCTTCCTCCGGCTATAAATTGGGGAAGGGGGGCGGAGCCCCTAGCCCATCTTCATCTTCTTGCTGCTCGCTCCTTCTTCTTCTTCGCTGTGCCGCCATCTCGCCAGGGCATCCATGGCACCAGTGAGGAGGTTCTCAGCCGCCTAGAAGGGAAAGGCCCCCAAGGAGGGACCAGGCTCGCCACCGCCCAAGAGGAGCCGCAGCCTTCCCCGCAAGTACGCCGTGACGCCGGCGGTGGCTCCCCGAGGGTGTGGGCGCACCCCTTCGAAGGTCATGGCTGCCTCTGGCAGCCGGGGGAAGACTCCCTCCCGCGCTGGAAGCCGCTGCGGCCAAGGCGGCCGCCGCCAGTGGGGAAGCACGCTGTGGCGGTTCGACCACCGCGCCCACGATCCCGTTCGGCCGATGCATCCTCGGAGTTCGTGGTGTGGGCGGAGAGGCCAGCAGGCACCTGGTTCCAGCTTCCATGCTTCTTCGCGGGTGTGCTGCCGGCCAGAGGGCCTGGAGGCCTCTAGCTGCAGGCCGACGGCTGCTGCAGCAAGGCCTCATGGGTGGAGGTCGAGGTCTCCCCCGCCGGCAACGTGTTCCTAAACAGCGGGTGGCAACCATTTGCCCTCGCGCGCGGCTTGTCGGGGAGATGTACCCTCCACTTCAGGCATGACGGGGCGACGACCCTCTATGTTCGGGGAGGACGGCAGGCATCTAGGATGCTGCCCAGAGAGAGACAACGACGACGATGTCATCCACCCCTCGGACGACGACCGCCGGAGGGGCGGTAGCATCCTCGGCGGTGAGCTTGCCCTTGGCGACGGCCATGACGCCTCCGGCAATGGTGGCTCTTCCTCTGGGGAGAGCACAAGCGATGATGACTATGATGAGCCACAGTGTCGCCGATCCCGGATAGGGGAGGGCAGCGGGCCACCGCGTCGCCGTGCTCCCGCTCAGGAGGAAAACGAGCCACCTCGCCGTCGTGCTCCGGTGAAGCAGGAGGAGGACTCCGACTAAGCTCAAGCATCGCTGGAGCCAGGCCTCAGGAGCCATGGTGGTCGCGAGGCCGCTTTTGCGTTTTTCTTTTCCTTGCATGAAGAAACGTAGAAGGCCCTACTGGGGCGTGTAATGGACCATGGCGCTTGCGCCGTTTATGTTAACGTTTTATCTTGTATCTTAGCATTCGTGTTGCTATCAATTGACAGGTTCTTGTTGATCATGGTCAGGATAACTTAGCTTGGTGTGCTTGTGGTAGACTCTTGCGCCTCGAGGGCGTGCTCCTCCGGAGCCTGGGTCCCCTGTGTGCTTCTCGTTCCAGGAAGATCCTCCCGGGGGTTTTCCTCCCGAGGATCCGAATGTTCCTAGGCCTCAAGCAGCACCCAGCGGCCGCGAGGCCAGTCTTTAGCGGGCCATGAAGATACGGGACCTTCGGAGGTGCATCACAGGGTGCCGCGCCCCGCGCGAGCCCCCGAGCGACGGCCGATCGGCGCTGGTACACCGGGTCGCAATGCCCGGCGAGGCCAGGAGGTGCGGACTCAGGAGGGCGTGCATGCCCGTTGGCTCATTTACGGGCGTCGCGCGAGGATTAGGACGCCAAAGGTTAGGACACCAAGGCTTTGTCATGGTGTGTTCGCGGGTGGGCCCAGGCGCCCATAGCGTGCCCAGCCCCCGCACGCGAGACGCGTGAGGAACAGCGATGGGCAACTGCCACTCTCCCTAAAGCGAGACGTGAAAGAGCGAACGCTGCGAGGAGAAAAATTCCCATCCCTTTCAAATAAAGACACGAGAACTTTGAATTTCATTCCAAGAAGTGGCAAATGAGCTACAGAAAGCAAGCAAAAGAACAGCCGCGTCCGGCACCTACACTTGTCTTCTGGTCTTCCTGCCAGTGCGCAGCATGGGGATTCCACTAAGAAGTCGGTGGGAGCCCCCGTGAGGCTTAGGGGCAGCACTCAGGAGACTCCGGTGCGTGTACAGCCCCACTCGTTATTATGTGAGAGTGTCATGAGCGGAGACTTGAGAGGCGCATTGCGCTCGCCTGTTATGGGTAGAACATCTGGAGGTGCTGGATGTTCCAGGCATTCTGGATGGGGACCCCGTCCTGCATCTCCAGGTGCGCGGCACCAGGCCTGGAGACACGGGCGATCCTGAACGGGACCTCCCACATAGGCGAGAGCTTGTGAAGCCCCTCCCTGGAGAGCACCCGCCTCGGGACGAGGTCGCCCACCTCGATGGTCCTGGAGCGGACGCTGCGGGCAGTGATACCGCCGCAGCGCCTGTTGCTACCTCGGGGCACGGACCGAGGCTTGGCGGTGGGCCTCCTCCCCAAGCACGAGATCTGTCCCCCGCGAGGCGTCCTGGCGTGCCTCGCGAGGGTGCCTGGGAGGGGTTGAGCCACTCGGCACATGGTGTGGCAACCTTCTGAGGCGGTGGGTTGTTGGCGAAGCCACTCGAGGTCCTGCCTCTAGAGGTTCCTGCGAGTTAGTCATAAAACACAAAGGGCAGTCGCACTTTGCTATCATACCCGTGATCTTTCCGCGAGAAGATGAAGGCACTAAGGACCCGGAGAGGTGACCTGCGCGGGGCCGGCCGTGAGCCAGAGCTCGGTTTCTTTGGTTTACCAACGCTGCAGGGATGGACCCGAGCACAGATGCTGTGCCAGCAGCCCCCGTCGCGGCACGAGCAAGAGGCCGGTCAGCAACGCGCGGGAATCGCAAAGGTGACACCAGAGATGACGGGTCATCAGGCGTAATGTTAACAACCATAGCAACTTGAGCATGCGTAACTGGTCCATAGTACATGAATCAAAATGGCACAGCTGTGAGGGCGGGCCCCAGCAGCCTGAGGATGATGCAGCCCGGGGGGCGCCCTAAGTTGAACAAACCAAAAAGTCACCTGGCACCATCGTTGTAGAGGTGTTGGAGTAGCTGAAGACGCATGCTGCAGAGATCGCTCCTCACGGGCCAACCGGCTCCTGAGGCCCAGGAGGCTCTGGAGGTCCGGGGGGCTTGCAAGGGTCCGGCACCTCCTCTGTCAGGATTGCCTGGTGCCATGCCTCGCGGGCCGCCAAGGCTCCCTGCATGAAGTGCTGGTACGAGGCGGCCATGTTCAGCAGGCCGAATGACATGCGGATGTAGCTGCAGGGCTAGCCCCAGCTCCGGCCGACATGGGACGGCTAGAAGAGGCCCTGCGAAGCAGCCCTGTTTAGACCTGGGATGTTGACGTAGATGCGCAGCTCGCCACCCATGTCCGGGGCCGTGGCTGCACCCGGTGGTGCGGGGCGACGCTCGCCACGCATGGCTCGCTCCTCTTGAAGGACCTCGATTGCCTCGGTGATGAACTCCTGAGCGCCTGGCGCCTCACGCCATGCTCACGGAGGTGCGCGTCAAAGCACGCCTCCATGTGGTACCCGAACGCCTCCCTCGTCACACTGGTCAGGTCGGAGGCCCTCCAGATGAGAGCCCACGAGCCCGTCCTGAGGGGGGCACCGGGCGCTCCTTCCTATGCGAGAGGGAACGGCGCCCCAGCAGTGGGTGCGGGGCCTGAGGCACGGTCGGCAGGCGCCACATCTTCCTGACGGCCCAAGAGGAGGAGCTGCTTCCTCTTCTTCTTGGGGACGGCCTCAGGAGGCAGGATGGCACCCTCGTCGTTAGAGTTTTCAACCGTCGCAGCCTGATAGGCGCGCTCGAGGGAGCACACCGCATCCTTTTTGTCGCAGGCAACCGTGATGATACCGCCACTCCCTGGCATCTTGAGGACATTGTAGCCATGGTGAGTTACTGCCATGAAGTTGGTGAGGGCTGGATACCCGAGGATGGCATTGTACGGGAGGCCGACATGGGCGACGTCAAAGTTGATGAGCTCGGTGTGGTAGTTGTCGTGCTTGCCGAAGGTGACAGGGAGGCGGATCTGCCCTATGGGAAAGGTGGAGCCATCGGTCACCCCTGAGAAAGGCTTGGTAGGTAGAAGTTGGTCATAGGGCACCTGGAGCGTCTCAAACATCTTGACGGAGAGAATGTTGAGCCCCGTGCCACCGTCGATTAGTGTTTTGGTGACGAGGATGTTGCTGATGGTTGGCGTGCAGAACATCGGGAGCGGACCAGCGGCGGCTGAGCACTTGAGTTGGTCCATGGAGTCGAATGTGATGGCGTGCTTGGACCACCTGAGGGGATGCGACGCCTCAAGCTTGGGTAGGGCCGCATTCACCTCCCGAGCGAACTGCTTCAAGATGCGATGAGAGGCGGCAGCCTGAGCGCCACCCAGGATGCAGGCGATCGCTCGAGGCTCTTGGAAGCCCCCAGCCCCATCATCTTGGCGGTTGTCATCATTTCTCCTTGGCGGTGGCGGCAGCGGAGGGAGGTCGGCATTGCCCTGAGGACGGTCCTCACGAGGCTGGCCCTGCCAGCGGTCCTCACGGGGTTGGTCGCACCAGTCCTAATGGGGGTCGCGGTTGTCCCAGCGGCCTCCACCGCGGCCTCCTCCGTGGCCGTAGCTGCGGGGGCGGCAGCCAAGGCGCCCGTCGCGGATTGCCCTGAGCTCCTGGCAGTCGTTGGTGTTGTGGCTGTAGACGTTGTGGAAGACGCAGAACGGGCGGTTGCCCCTGGGGGCTCATCGTGGTCACGGCCACGCTTCATCTCGGGCTCCACAGCCAGCACGGCAGGGCCTTTACGTTTCACTTCCTTAGCCTTGGCCCTCTTGTCTTCAGGATCGACCTCCAGAAGCTCCAGGGGGGAGAGGCGACCTTCCTCTGCCCTCGCGCACCTGGCCGCCATGTTGAACATCTCCAGAGCCGAACACAAGTCCTCATGTGTGGCGAGCTCCTCCTTCATCTTGACATCCCGGACACCATCAGAGAACGCCGAGATAATGGCCTCGTCCGACACCTTCGAGATCTTGAGGTGAACGTTCATGAAGCGTTGTATGTACTTGTGCAAGGTCTCGCCCGGCTGCTGCTTTAAGCAACGCAGGTCACCTGCTGCAGGAGCGCGATCACGAGTACCCTGGAAGTTAGTGATGAAGCACTCGCGTAGCTCATCCCAGGAGGAGATCGACCCCACCGGGAGGTTCAGGAGCCAAGAACGTGCGCCATCCTTGAGGGCCATGGGGAACCAGTTCGCCATGACCTTTTTGATGCCATTCGCTGCCTCGATGCTCAACTTGTAGAGCTGGAGAAATTCCGCGGGGTCGAGGGTGCCGTCGTAGCGTGGAGGCAGATCCGGCTTGAACTTGCCGGGCCAAATGACACGGCGCAACTCGGGCGTGAAAGCACGGCAGCCTACCGCACTCATAGGGGCCGGTCGCATGGGTGGAGCTTGGTCTTGGCGCCCGCGCGCCACCGCCTCTGGGGCCGCTGCACCACCTGGCAGCTTTCTTCATTGCGCCGGTGCCCTGCGCGGTGGGTTGTATTGGGGTGCCTCACGCCTGGGCTCGGGGTCCGCGCCATGCAGAGGAGGAGGAGGGGGTGCGTCGTGAGACACGTCACCCGCCAGGGACGGCGGGGGACGGGGCGAACGGGATGGTGCAGGGGCTTCACCGGCGGTGTTGACGAGCTCAGCGATGCGGCCGAGCCAGTCGTTGTAGAGGTCGTTGGCTGGATGGTAACGCAAAAGCTCATGCGCCATGAGCAGCGCAGCCTGCATGTTTGCCGGCCTGCGACGAGCATGGGAAGATGACGCCATGGCTGGAGTGGGTGATGGAGTTGCGGTACGGCCATCGCGCCGCACGGACGGTGGCAATGACGAATCCTGCTGTTCGCGAGCAGCAGGGTCAGTGGAGGCATTAGCCACCAGGGAGGCAGAGCGGCGAGGAGTGCCGTTGCCCACGGGTGCTGTCTAAGTGACACGAGTGGCTCGGTGCTCGGCAGGAACACGACGAGCGTCGGCCATAGGGGCGACGGAATGGCGGCGGAGCGAACGGTGGAAGAGAGTCTTCGACAGGCCCCTACCTGGCGCGCCAAATGTCGGATTCAGGGCTCCGCAAACCCAAGAAAGGTTCAAACTCTGGGGGCGTGAGCGAAGAACTCAACCAATCTAGCCTACCAGCCCGTCGCCCCACGGCCTAGCTCGATTCACACGAACAAGGAAGAAGATGAACATGACAGTTTAAGCAGGTTCGGGCCACCTTACGGAGTAAGACCCTGCTCCTGCTTTGCGGTGGATTGGCCTCACGAGAGGCTGAGGATAGACTAGTACAAGGGATGAACAACCTCGCAAGGTTCGGGGGTGAGGGAATGAGTCGACCCCCTCTACGGTGGTGGCTAACCTATATTTATAGTGGCCTTGGTCCTCTTCCGCCAAAACGTAGGCGTGAAGGGATCCCAAAGTGGCCAATTTGAAACGGGACAAGTAGTACATCTTATCCTGACGAAAGGTGGTCTTCGCCTGCAAAGCTTCTAGTCATGATGCAGTGGTGGGCTCGGCGATGACATCCGTCCTACCGCGCTGGCGGTCTTGGTCTCATTGCACCGGAATGGAAACTTTGCCAGATTCCTCGGGAACCCACGCCTGTCCTTGCCTCCTTAGCACCAAAGAGGAAACTGCCTTCTCTGCGCCCACTGGCGCCCGCCTGCCACGGTCATCATGGCTTGCGTCATGGTAGCCTCATGAGGCTGGGTACCTGCATAGAAATCTCTGCTCCTCAGGAGGCCGCCTAGGGAGGCCACTCCCTCGGGAGGTCTTGGTGTCGTCCACCTCGTGAGGCTTGGCCCCTCGCGAGGGTCTTGCCTTGGCGCTCTTGTAGATGGGCCGTACCAGGTCATCGATGGAGCCACGCCGTGGCCCGCAGGCAGGCAAGTCTGGGTACCCTAGTTCTCAGAACGACGACATAGGCTCTTGCCACTCCTTATTCCTTAGCCCATCGAAACTTCACCCAAAACTTCACAACACAAAACTCAACGGAAAACTCGTGAGATCCATTAGTATAATAAAACAAATTTCTGCTTCCAAGTATTGTTTTAAACTCTTTCCAATTTTATATTTGCATTATATATACTGTATTCTAACTTCACCATGGTTGTAGATTCATCAAAACAAGCGAACAACGCAACGAAAATAGAATCTGTCAAAAACAGAATAGTCTGTAGAAACCTGAATTAATATCATGCTTCTGTAACTCCAAAAATTCTGAAAAATTAGGACGACGTAGAAAATCTGTATATCAATCTTGTGTAAAAAATTCAGAATGTTTGCCAGTTCCAGCAAATTTTAACTATTATGCTATTTGACGCAAAAGTTTCTGTTTTTTCTCGGAATAAAATCAACGATCTTCCAAATCATCCCAAAGGTCTTACTTGGCACAAACACTAATTAAAACACTAAAACACAATCATAACAGAATATAATTGCATATTTATTGAAAAACCAGAAAAAAAAGCAAAAACATAAAATAAAATTGGGTTGCCTCCCAACAAGCGCTATTGTTTTACGCCCCTAGCTAGGCATATTTCATAGATCTAGGTATTGTCATCTTTGGTATTCAATTCCTCAATTGCACAACCATACCTCCTAGGGATCTCATTAGGATTTTTATTGATCATGCTCCCAGGTAGAAAATCAAGGAATTTGTTTGTAAGAGTAGGTTCCTTAATCATATTTATAAAACTAGGGCAAATACTTATCATCTTAAGATCCTCGTTTCTTTTACTAGATGATCCACCCTTATTTTTACGAACATAAATAAACTTTGTAGTTTTACTAGGAAGAAATTTTGGAGCAGTCCTGACAGAAGCAAAAGCTGGACCCAAATTGGTAATAATTTCCTCCAACTTATCGATTCTAGCGGGACTTTGTTCTACCCTCTCATCAATTATAGGCCCCTTCTCTTTTAGAGTTTTTAAAGTAATTCCTACCTTTGATGCAATTTGAGTAATATTATTATGTTCTTTTTATCCAAATTTTCAATATGTTCTACGGTAGAAATTTTATTCTCAATAATATGTATCCTTTGCATCACATGTTCCAAGGTTAATACTATCTCATTAATCATGATTGGTGGTGAACCCACCAAATTTCCCATAGCATTGAAAGCATCCATAGGGTGACTACCCAACAAATTACCCCCAGTAATAGTGTCTAGCAAAAATCTATACCAAGTGGTCACACCCACGTAAAAATTTCGAGGAAGAACGATAGTGGATTGCTTATGAGTAGATCTATTTTCAGCATCGCAAATTCTATACCAAGCATCTTTTAAATTCTCTCCTCCCCTTTGTTTAAAATTAAGAACCTCACTTTCTGGGGTACATGTTACTAGAGATGAACTAGCCATGATAGAAAAACAAGGCAATCTATCACACAAGCAAACAAAATAACCAACGAAAAAGCGAACGAAAAGCAGGCGAATAAAAAGGTAAATATTTTTGTGTTTTTCTGAAAACATTTTAGAGATGGGGGAGAGGAAAACAAGAGGAAAATGGTGAATGATGTAAATGCAAGAGATGGGAGTTTATTATGGGTACTTGGTAGGCTTGATGAAGATCCTCCTCGGCAACGGTGCCAGAAATTCTTCCTGCTACTTCTTGAGCTTGCGTTGGTTTTTCCCTTGAAGAGGAAAGGGTGATGCAGCAAAGTAGAGACAAGTATTTCCCTCAGTTTAGAACCAAGGTATCAATCCAGTAGGAGGAACACACAAGTCTCCAAGAATTGCACCAACACAAACAAACAAATACTTGCACCTAACGCGATAAAGGGGTTGTCAATCCCTTCACGGTTACTTGCAAAGATGAGATCTGATAGTGATAGATATAAAAGATAAGTAAAAGTGCAAAATAAAATAAAGGTAAATAAATTGCAGCAAGGTATTGTTGTGTTTTTGATTTTATAGATCTGAAAATAATATGATAAAAGATATACCCGGGGGCCATAGTTTTCACTAGAGGGTTCTCTCTTGAAAGAAAACATACGGTGGGTAAACAAATTACTATTGAGTAATTGATGAAAAGCACTCATTTCCTTGCTCACCAAGGTGCTCTACGTCCTCAGGACCCGGCCCTCTAGTGGAGCTCAGCTGCCGCTGGTATGTCAGGTCGCGATGCCTGGGACAAGGCCAGGGGGTGAGGGGCCGAGGGCCAGTAGGGGCTCCTGAGGCGCGATGCTCAAGCGCCCCCGTTTTAACGTGCAAGCAGTTTGCGCAAAAAGAAGCAGTTCGCCTTGCACGGGTTGCAAGGAAAGGGACTTTGGCCGGCAACACACAGCCGACGATGTGATTTTACTTACCCTTTTGTGGATCAAACCGGTGCCTGATCGAGGTGGTCTCTCCTGAGGTGGCAGGGTGACGTCAAGGGGACGCTCGAACACCCGTCTCCTGAAGTTCCTGCGCATTGAAAAATCACAAAACACAGAGGGCGGCTCGCGCTTGCTGATCTGCTCATGATTGTTCCGTGAGAAGACGAAGGCACTAAGGACCTAGTAAGCTGACATGCATCGGGCCGGCCCGTGAGCCAAAGCTCAGTCGCTTAGATTTATCGGTGCTGCAAGGATGGACCCAAGCATAGGCGCCGTGCCGGTAGCCCCCTCTCATGGGACGTTCAGAGGAGAGCTGGCAATGCGTGAAGTCTGCGCGGTGGTGACTCCAGAAGTGATGTGACATCGAGGGCAGGTTTAACTGCCATAGCAACTCATGAAAGCATAACTGGTCTAAGGTACATGAACGGAACGATGCAACTGTAGGGGCAGACCATTACAGCCTAAGGATAATGCAGCCCATGGGGCGCCCTCAATTAAACAAACAAAAAATTCACCTGACAATGTTGTTGCAGAGTCGTCGAGGTAGTCGATGAAGCTCATCGCGGAGGTTCATTCCTCACGAGCCGGACGGCTCCGGAGGCTCGCGAGGCCCAGGGGGCTCACGAGGGTCCCGAGCCTCCTGAGATGCCACCACCAAGCGTCAGGCCTCATGAGACACCTTTGTGCGCTGTGCCAGGCGCTGGTACGAGGTGCCAACGTTCAGCATGCCGAATAGCACGCGGACGTAGTTGCAGTGGAAGCCCCCGCTCCGGCCAATGCGAGACGGCCAAAAGAGGTCCTGAGAGGCGGCACAATTGAGGCCCGGGATGTCGACGCAGATGCGAAGCCCGTCGCCCATGTCAGGGGCGGCGGCTACACTTGTGGGGTGCGTGGGGCGGCACTCGCCGCGCATGGCTTGCACGTCCTGAAGTTCCTCGATCGCCTTGGTGATGAACTCTTGTGCTCCTGGTGCCTCGCGCCTTATTCCTTGCTTGTGGAGGCACGCGTCGAGGCACGCCTCCATGTGGTGCCCGAGCACCTCCCTCGCTGCACTGGTCATGTCTGACTCTCTCCAGATGGGAGGCCCCGAGCCCGTCCTGAGGGAGGTGCCGGGCGCGCCTTCCTATGCGGGAGGAAGAGGTGCTCCGACTGTAGGTGCGGAGCCTGAGGCGTCGCCGACGGGTTTCTTGGCCTCCGGACGACTCTTGGGGAGGAGTTGCTTCTTCTTTGCGGGGAAGCCTCAGGGGGCGCAGCGTCACCTTTGCCATCTGAGTTCTTAGACGCCGCGGCCCGGTAGGCATGCTCGAGGGAGTAGACTGCATCCTTCTCATCAAAAGCGAAGGCGATGACACCGCTGCACCCCGGCATCTTGAAGACATCGTAGCCATGGTGGGTAGCCGCCATGAACTTGGCGAGCGCTGGGTATCCCAGGATGGCATTGTACGGGAGGCCGATGTGGGCCACGTCGAAGTCGATGAGCTCAGTGTGGTAGTTGTCGCGCTTGCCGAAGGTGACGGGAAGGCGCACCTTCCCCAGGGGAGTGGTGGAGTCATCGGTCACTCCAGAGAACGGCTTGGTGGGCATGAGTTGGTCGTAAGGCACTTGGAGCATCTCGAAGGTCTCCATAGAGAGGACGTTGAGGCCAGCGCTGCCATCGATGAGTGTCTTGGTGACTAAGATGTTGCTGATGGTGGGCGTGCACAGCATGGGGAGCGCGCCAGCAGTAGTCGAACACCTGAGGTGGTCCTTGGAGTTGAAGGTGATGGCGTACTATGACCACTTGAGGGGACGCGCAGCTTCAATCCTCGGGAGGGCTGCATTCACATCGCGAGAGAACTGCTTGAAGATGCGGTTCGAGGCGGGTGTCTGAGCATCGCCAAGTATGCAGGCAATCGCGCGAGGCTCCTGGTAGCCCCCGGCCTGTTCATCTTGCTGGTTATCATCATTTCTCCCCGGCGGTGGCGACAGAGGTGGAAGGCCAGCATTACCCTGAGGACGGGCCTCATGAGGCTGATCGTGCTAGGCGCCATCGCAAGGCTGGTCATGCCAGCCGCCCTCGCGAGGCTGATCACGCTAGTCGCCCTCGCGAGGCTGATCATGCCTGGCGGGGGTTGCGGTTGCCCCTGCGGCCTTCGTCGTGGCCCCCTCCACGGTCGAAGCCACGGTCTCTTCGCTCTGGGCTGCCACCCAGGCGCTCATCATGGAGCGCCCTAAGCTCCTGACAGTCATCGATGTTGTGGGTGTTCACGTCGTGGAAGACGCAGAACGGGCAAGCGTCCTTGGGGGGCTCATCGCGATCACGACCACGCTTCATCTCAGGCTCTGCTGCTAGCATGGTGGAGCCCTTGTGCTTTGCTTCCTTGGCCTTGGCCTTCTTGTCTTCAGGGTCGACGTTTGGGTGCTTGAGGAGGGAGAGGCGGCCTTCTTCGGCCTTGGCGCACTTGTCGGCCAGATTGAACATCTCCAATGTTGAACACATGTCATCGTTGATGGCGAGCTCCTCACTAATCCTGACGTCTGTGACTCCTTCTGTGAATGCGTTGATGATGACCTTGTCCGAAGCCTTCGGGATCTTGAGGCGAACTTGGGTGAAGCGCTACATGTACTTATGGAGGGTCTCGCCCGGTTGCTGCTTCACGCGTCGCAGGTCGTTCACGGTGAGGGCGCGGCCACAGGTCCCTTGAAAGTTAGCGATGAACCACTCACGGAGCTCATTCCATGATGAGATTGACCCCTCCGGGAGATGCATGAGCCTGGAGCACACGCCGTCCTTGAGGGCCCTGGGGAACCAGTTCGCCATGACCTTGTCGTCGCCATTTGCCACCTCGATGCTCATCGAGTAGAGCTGGAGGAACTCCGCAGGGTCGGGGATGTCGTCGTAGCGCAGGGGCAGATCTGGCTTGAACTTGACCGGCCAGATAAAGCGACACAGCTAACGAGTGAAGGCACGGCATCCCGCCGTGCTCATGGGCACGGCCCGCGAGAGGGGCACAGTCTTGACGCCCATGCGCAGCAGTCTCCAGAGCGGACCGGTCTTGGAGTTGGCGCGGCGGCGCCGGGATCACACACATGTCGTACTATGGCTGCTACACGACCTGGAAGCTGGCCTCATCCCGGGCCAGCACCGGCGCTCCACGTGGTGGGTCACGCGGACGCGCGTCGCGCCTTGGATCGATGTAAGTGCTGCGCAGAGGAGGAGGCCGAGGCCCGCCATGGGCCATGTCGCCTGCACGAGACGGAGCGAGCACTATTGCAGGATGCTGCTAGCGTGACACTACGATTAGAGACCCTTTGACGAAACTGTGTGCAATGCATTAATCGCAAACGGTGATGTAAAAAACCGTCAAAAAAGATGCAAAACGTTTGTGATGGCGGAGACATCAAACACGGTTCAGATTTTAGTTGCGTGTGCGATGCAGGGCACACAAATGATCCATACAAACTGTTTGCGATGAGACAAAAGTACAGAAACGGGCAGCCATATCAAGGTGTGTTCGATATACGGCATACAGTTCGCTCAGATGAACTGTTTGCTATTAGGTAGTGCAAGAGAAATGGTTAGCCAGATCAAGGTGTGTTTGATATACGACATACGGTTCCCTCGGACGAAATGTTTTCGATTAGAAAACACAACAGAAACGGTTCAACTTAACAAGATGTGTGTGATATGCGGCATACAGTTCACATGATGAACTATTTGCGATGAGCCAAAAGAACACAAACGAGTCGTGTAAACAAGATGTGTGTGATACGCGCAAACAGCCCACTCGGATGAACTGTTTGCGACAAGAATTACAACACAGAGGGTTACTATAGTTAATTCGTGTGCGATTCTGTGTGTACAAAAAACTTTGAAAATTGCAAACTAGTTGCTTGCGGTGGCTAGGAGTATCGCACACGATGCGTCTGTGAGTACTCGTGTGCGATGATTAGTAAGTTACACATACGTTTCCTTATGTTAACACGTGTCTGAATTTGCAATATGGACAATTAATATGCAAATGCCTTCTGGACATCGGTGCTGATCGCCACGTCCAAAACATGGGCGTCCTCTACTCTACCGTTCTACCGAGCACACGCTTAAACTGAATGAACTGTGTACGATACTAATACTTTCCATGAAAATTTAAGAACTTGGCTAACAACATTTGAGTAACATATATATAGTGGTTACACTATTTGACAAAAGGAGGATCTTCGTAACACAGTTTTGACAACCATATGGGCCATATCTACATACTTAACATAGTAACAACTATCACATTTTAAGAGGCTGAGGGCCAACAACCATATGGTCCATATCTACATACTTAACAGAGTAACAGCTAGCACATTTTAAGAGGCTGAGGGCCAACAATCACAACTATCGGCTGGAAGCATCTTGATCACGGCGACTCGGCATCTCGTCAATGAAAAGGAAGAGCCCTCCTGTGCCTTGTTAGAGCATGAGTACAACAGTGTCTCCAATTTTCCAATATGGATGCATTGCCATGACAAGCGAGAACTTGTTAATTTGAATGGTTCCATTTCTACAGGAAATGCAGTACCTTGCAATCACTTTGGCATTATTAGCAGGCACAAGTGTAATTCGACCACGCCGGGAAATCGATCCAGGAACAGCTACAACGGGCAATTTCTGTTGAAATGTAGTATAAAAACCAATTGTAACACATCGTTGAAGATATATATAGTTTATGAGCATCAACATAAAAATAAGACTTTGTACCAGCGTTCTGTGCACACAATTGGTCTTGTTCAATGTGTGCACCATAGGTATAATTAATCCCATCCAAAATCCAGCGTTCATACGCTGTGCTATCTCTGTCAGATTATCAACAAAGTTTATGACATGCTTCAAGTCCTTCAAGTGAAATTTGGTACGCTTAGTAACATACAGATCGTTCACTATGCATCCAACATATCCTGCTTAAAAGGTGGAAAGGTATTATTTATTCAGAACATGGCAGAAGAATATATAGTGCGGTAAATAGAATTTGTTACTGCCTAGGAATGGAGTCAGAAAATGAAATCACCATTGGTTGCTTAAATAGCGATCAATTTGTTAGAACAAATACCCCGATTTTGCTAAGTAATATGCCAGCATGGAGAAAGTTGAAAGGACACTAACCTCGATCAGACTTTGATCGGCCGATGACGTTGGGGAAGTAAACATCCATGTTAATTAGACCAAGCTATGGTGCACGCACTAGAATTTTATTGCCAGCTTTCAGTTCATAACACTTAGACATTTTTCTCCAAAGGTCCGCATCAAAATAGGAGTGACCATCTTTATGAATTTTTATGCTAACTGTCATTGTAAATCCACGCTGCATTGTCAATATAACATCCATGGAGTCATCAACAAAGTAAAGCCCCATTTTTTCCTTCTACTCCTATTCTTGCAAAGCAAGGGATGTACTGCTTGAATTGAAAATTAAGATCGTAAATTAGATATATTGAAATAACAGAGCAAGATGCAAATATGGGAGTAACTGATAGAACAAATCAATATATAGATGAAAGCAAAGTACAAAAATATATAATTAAAAATAGATAATGTAACAAAGATTTGATGCAAATATGAGAGTAAATGAATGAACAATACATCATAAATTTGCCTAATATAGGGGGGGGAAATCGGCTTCGACATCTAGGCTACACGTGGCACCGTACCTTTTATCCAAATGTAGCAACAGACGGTATATGTTCACAAATTTAGGCCATGCCGACCATGGTAGGGTGAGATTGAACATACCGCGCGCTCCCTGAAGTCATCTGGAATGGTGAGATAGAACTTCGTTTCCGACTGGCCGTGACCACACTTGCCCGATTTGTGCTCGCATTGTGGACACACGAATGAAAACCCTCTAATTAGCTAGAAGAAAAATGAATCCACGGCAATTTGCATCGGTTGATTAACAGCGACGGACGGACTGCGATAAGAGATGAGTGAATATTTCGCTAAATTGATTACCTTCTCCATGATAAAAATCCCCGGCCCAATCCCGCAGAAAACCCCAATCGACAAGAGTCTAGAATGTCGGTGCAGATAGGCGGCGGAAGGCGGTAGGGGCGAAATCCCGTGCCTTTTGGAGCATGACCTCCGCCCACCGACGACGGCCGTCGAGGTTAGGGTGGCCGCCGTGATAGAAGTTGATGGGGTGCAGAGATGCGGAGGAGTCCGCGGCGAGTGGGAGGGGACGAAGTGTGTGAGGGTTTTCTTTTTTCCTTTTACATGTGTGGGTGAACACACATGGTTCGCAGAGGCGACGGAGATGAATCGTATGCAATTGTAAATCACCAAGATTGAAGGGGAATCCAAATTTCCTTTGTCCTTTGTCCATGAGTTTTTTCTACGATGAACATAAACCCTGCAAATCACCATGTTCAAATTTGGCACTTTTCCGGGTTCATTTACAATATTTAGGGGATTATGTGCATTTTCTAGTCATTAATGCACATAATTTAAATTCAAACAATCGATGCATGAAAAGGTGCACGAGAACGGTCTGGAAAACCATGATCGTGCTATTTAGTAAATTCGCATGCCTTTTACATGGAATAGGCAGAGATTTCACGGAAATGTGTGGCAATAGTCAACCACAAACACGTCGTTTATTGGTTTTTCAACTGTAGAAAAATGAAATACATGCTTGAAAAACATGATGGCTGGCATGGTGCCATGGTATGGCCTCACCATGCCCTGGTAAAAATTTGAGAAGGTTTGGCTTATGTCGTCGTGCACGCCATTTATAAATCGAACCATCACCGAAGAATTTTCATGGTTTCGAGGGGGAAATCACCAAGATTGAAGGGGGCGGGAATCCAAATTTCCTTCCTAGTTTGTCATTCAGTTTTTTCTACAATCAACATACCCCCTCGAATGCAACGTGTTCAAATTTGGCATTTTTCCGAGCTCATTTACCATATTTAGGGGATTATGTGCATTTTCTATGCATTAATCCACATAATTCAAATTCGAACAATCGGTGCATGAAAAGGTGCACAAGAACGGTCTGGAAAACCATACTTGTGTTATTTAGTAAATTCTCATGCCTTTTATAAGGAATGGGCAGAGATTTCAAGGGAATGTGTGGATATAGTCAACCACAAACGCGTCATTTAGTGGGTTATCAACTATAGAAAAATGAAATACGTGCTTGAAAAACATGACACCTGGCATGGTGCCATGGTATGGCCTCACCGTGCCCTGGTAAAAAGCTGAGATGGTTTGATTTATGTCGTCATGCACGCCCTTCATAAATCGAACCATCACCGAGGAAGTTCCATGTTTCGAGAGGGAAATCACCAAGATTGAAGGGGAATCCAAATTTTCGTCCTAGTTTGTCATTCAGTTTTTTCCAACGATCAACATACCCCCTCCAATGCAACGTGTTCAAATTTGACATTTTTCCGGGCTCATTTAGGGGATTTTGTGCATTTTCTAGGCATTAATGCACATAATTCAAATTCAAACAATCGGTGCATGAAAAGGTGCACAAGAACGGTCTGGAAAACCATGCTCGTGCTATTTAGTAAATTCGCATGCCTTTTACAAGGAATGGGTAGAGATTTCATGGAAATGTGTGGCAATAGTCAACCACAAACGCATTGTTTACTAGGTTAACAACTATACAAAAATGAAATACATGCTTGGAAAACATGACGCCTGGCGTGGTGCTATGGTATGGCCTCACCGTGACCTGGTAAAAATTTGAGAATGTTTGCCTTATGTCATCATGCACGCCTTTCATAAATCGAACCATCACCGAGGAAGTTTCATGGTTTCGAGGGGGAAATCACCAAGATTGAAGGGGGACCCAAATTTCCTTTGTCTTTTGTCCATGAGTTTTTTTCTACGATGAACATACACCATGCAAATCACCGTGTTCAAATTTGGCACTTTCCCGGGTTCATTTACCATATTTAGGGGATTATGTGCATTTTCTAGGCATTAATGCACATAATTCAAGTTCGAACAATCGGTGCATGAAAGGGTGCACAAGAACGGCCTGGAAAACCATGCTCGTGCCATTTAGTAAATTCTCATGCCTTTTACAAGAAATGGGTAGATATTTCGATGAAATGTGTGGCAATAGTCAACCACAAACGTTTATTTATCGGGTTTTCAACTATAGAAAAATGAAATAAATGCTTGAAAAACATGACGCCAGGCATGGTGCCATGGTATGCCTCACCATGCCCTAGTAAAAATTTGAGAAGGTTTTGCTTATGTCTTCATGCACGCCCTTCATAAATCGAACCATCACCGAGGAAGTTCCATGCTTTCGAGAGGGAAATCACCAAGATTGAAGGGGAATCCAAATTTTCTTCGTTCTTTGCCCTGGAGTTTTTTTCTACGACGAACATACACCTTGCAAATCACCGTGTTCAAATTTGGCATTTTTCCGGGCTCATTTACCATATTTAGGGGATTATGTGCATTTTCTAGGCATTTAGCGCATATAAATCCAATCCAGCTACAGCTGCATGGGTGTGATGTGAGGGACGTGGATTGCCGTTCGAGCGCGGCGTATCCTACGGTGCACATGCGCGATCCGCGTGGATGGGGTTCCGGCCAATCATAACGCAACACACAATAGGCTCAACGCACACTGTTTCCGGAGGCGACGGAGATGAATCATGTGCGATAATGAACGAGCAAAATTGTAAGGGAAGCCAAATTTCCTTTGTTGTTTGTCGTTGAGCTCTTAAAAACCACCGCACTGTACGGCTGCCTGGCCACTCCGTCCCAGAGCTCTCTCCAAGCGTTGTTCATGGCACCGCAGCGCACAGTAACTGGTAAGGAAGCGATGGCATCCCGCCGCGCCACGTTCCTCGCCGCCCGCGACCGCACACATGGTAAGGAAGCGATGGCATCTCGCCGCGCTGAGTTCATCACCGCGGGCGGCCACACAGTTACGTGGGTGGACTTTGAGGCTGCCATGGCCGAATGGGCGGTGGATCTAGAGTCGGCCAAAGCCGCACAGAAGGAGCAAAAAAGGCAGAAAGTAGTCAAGAAAAGAGAGTCCCACCGCCGCAAGAAAGAAGAGGCCGGACGCCATGGTGAGGAGAGCTTGGTGGAGATCGAAGCATGGTGGGCTGCCGCCTACAAGGCCAGGAAGGAGAACGCCGGTGTCTTGCCAGCATGCCCCGATGTAAGCATGTGAGAAGTAGTTAGTGCGTGTGTCGCCCGTAAGTTTGTATAATTAATTATGAGCATCTACCAGCACTACATACATACTAGTTTTAGAGCAAATTACCAGTAGTACTATAAGTTGGTACTATCTATTATTAACGTATAATGTCGGTAAGTGCATCCTTTGAGGGCTTTGAGCGTTGATTAGCTTGTGTTCACTGAAGTTTTGTAGCCGCACCCCAGCCATAAATACTCCCGAAACGTCTACCCGCAGCCACCAGAGGAGACTAGAGCTGGCTGCAGCTGGTTTTTAATCCCACCTCGCCACACGAGTTATCCACACACTGGCTTAAATTGCCGCACCGGTGGATGGCAGCAAGCTTCTCTCTTGTTGCATATGATCAAATCTGGCTATGCGAGCGAGGCAGGTTGACACTTGATTGCATTTCATAAACCGATGATTGCTCATCGAGTGTCACCTCGCCTCGTTCATGTACATTGAATAATCCTGATACAATGAAAGAGATTTTTGAAATTAGGTGCGGTTGGAGATGCTGATAGATATAAGAATTATTAGAAGATCACAAAACACACGGTTTCTATGGCGTACCCATGTGCGTTGTTTTGCGTTAATGATCCATAAGTCAGTTACCTGTGCGATGTTTCCTAATAAACCAGGTGTACCATTGACCGAAAAAATCAACTACACATGTACATTTTTTTGGAGACGGGATCTGCCAATTTTCTCTTTTCTCGCACACGAGCATTTTATGCGCTTCGTCTGTGTTGTGTGTTTCCCCCGCCAAAGTTTCAAGTTTCACAGCGAAATTTTCATTAGGCGCGCGATTTCAGAATTTATTCCTCCCACCACATCCCCACCCATCAAATTTCCTCAGTATCTCCCCCTCCCCCCTCCCCCCTATCGGCAGCTCAAACTGCCGCCGCTGCAACCAGAGCTTCAACCACCTCTACGTTCTGCTCTGATCCAGTCAGGTAACCCACCGATCACTATCATGGCCCCGGCCTGATTGCTTAAATGGCGCCTGCGAAACATCCTCATGCCTCCAAATCCCCACCACCCCTACCTCCAGAGCATCGACATGCAAGCCCAACCGCATATCACGTGGAGGTCGAGGAGCTGATGGCGGTCGATGGCGCGATGTCCACTGTGCATGTTGACCTGGAGGAACACCTCGCCTACGCCGCCGCCAACTTGGTGCAGGCTCTGTCCCAGATGAAGTGCCCCAGCTACTACCCCCCCAGGACTTACCAGGTATGATCTGACCAGCTCAATCTTACCAATACCACTTGCAATGGCTATGTTTTGTATGGTTGATGTATTAAGCATGTTCGTGACTTCTTTATTTAGGTACTGCACACTGTGTGATGTTCAAGTATTAACTGTCCAGCTCAATTTCACCAATACCAGCAACAAACTTACAATACATGACTCAGGATATCACTAGAGATGCAGCCCATTTGCTATTTTTGGTGGATGCTAACCCTGTTGTACTTAACATGCTTGTCCATGTACTTACGCAGGGTCATAACGGCCGATGTTATTGTTTGCCGTCGAGGTTAGCTGCATCCCATGTCTTACAGTATTTCACATCATTTGTGCAATTGCAGTTTAACTTCTAACATTTATTGGTTGCCTATAGGTACACATGTCAATGGCACTGATCCACGCTTCGACCCGGAGGAACAACTCACCTCCGTCGCCGCTGACTTTGGCCGGGCTCTGGCCAAGATGAAGTGCCCCAGCAACTACCTCTCAGGACTTACCAAGTATGAACTCACCAGTTCAATCTTACCAATACCAGTTGCAATTAATGGCTATGTTTTGTACGGTCGGTGTATTAGGCATGTTGTATTAAACATGCCTAACACGTTTTAGCTATTTTTCCTACCTTTTTATAGACAACTGGGCCATTCTCTGCTCTGGCAGCACCTGCCTTGTGATGTTTAACTCTGCCAATTGCATTTTTATCAGTACCGGTTTCAATGGCTATTAAGCCTGTTGCAATTAACAGTTGTATCCATTTTTAAACAGTTGTATTTCAATGGCTACAAACTTACAAAACATGACTTAGGATGCTGTTAAGCCTATTGCAATTAACAGTTGTATCCATTTTTTAATATGTCCCTTTGCTACCGTGCTACTCTCCGCAATGAAGATATACTAGAGATGCTGCCCATTCGCTATTTTTGGTGGATGCTAACCCTGTTGTACTTAACATGCCTTTCCATGTACTTACGCAGGGCCATAACGGGCGATGCTATTGTTTGCCATTGAGGTTAGCTGCATCCCATGTCTTACAGTATTTTACATCATTTGTGCAATGGCAGTTTGGCTTCTAACATTTACTTGCTTCTTGTAGGTACACATGTCGGCGGCACTGATCCACGCTTCGACCCGGAGGAACAACTCACCTCCGTCGCCACTGACTTTGGCCGGGCTCTGGCCAAGATGAAGTGCCCCAGCAACTACCTCTCAGGACTTACCAAGTATGAACTCACCAGTTCAATCTTACCAATACTAGTTGCAATTAATGGCTATGTTTTGTACGGTCGGTGTATTAGGCATGTTGTAGTAAACATGCCTAACACGTTTTAGCTATTTTCCCTACCTTTTTATAGACAACTGAGCCATTCTCTGCTCTGGCAGCACCTGCCTTGTGATGTTTATCTCTGCCAATTGCATTTTTATCAGTACCGGTTTCAATGGCTATTAAGCCTGTTGAAATTAAAAGTTGTATCCATGTTTAAACAGTTGTATTTCAATGGCTACAAACTTACAAAATATGACTTAGGATGCTGTTAAGCCTGTTGCAATTAACAGTTGTATCCATTTTTAATCAGTCCCTTTGCTACCGTGCTACTCTTTCGGAATGAAGATATCACTGCAGATGCTGCCGTTTTATTACCATTTGCTATTTTTGGTGGATGTTAACCCTGTTGTAGTTAACATTGGCTTTCCATGTAGGAATGAAGATATCACTGCAGATGCTGCCGTTTTATTACCATTTGCTATTTTTGGTGGATGTTAACCCTGTTGTAGTTAACATTGGCTTTCCATGTACTTACACGGGGCTACAATGGGCGATGCTATTGTTTGCCATCGAGGTTAGCTGCATCCCATGTCTTATACACCATCTATTCGTAAATATAAGTATTTTTAGAGATTCCAATATAGACTACATACGGAGCAAAATGAGTGAATCTAGATTCTAATTTAAACTATATCTATAATTCTATATACATCCGTATGTAGTTCATATTGAAATCTATAAAAATACTTGTACTTAGGAAAGTAGGTAGTTTTATTTTATATCATTTGTGCAATCTCAGTTTAGCTTCTAACATTTACTGGTTGCTTGTAGGTACATATATGAGGGGTACTGATCCATGCTTCGATCCCTTTTGCGTATGGGGCAATGAGATATTCATGAACAAGCGTCAAGTGACGAAACTAAGAAAGATTGTTAGGCGAAAGAAATGGGTGATGGGAATTAAGCTCTTTATTTACACTTTGTCCAAGACAACAGTGAACTTTAGGATGGTAAGTATTGTGTTGCCTTTCCCCCCTACCCACAACAAGTTACTCTATTAGACCCTAGTATCTGAATTTTTTCTCTTTTCAGTTGTTTCTGAAGCTATTTACTGATGATTACTTTGCAAACTACATGACAGGAGTGGAGGCAACTAAGGTTAAAGTATATAATTCATGCTACAATGATAATGGTCTAGAAGTCTTCCTAAAGGCGGTGAAGGATGGGCGGGCGATCGTCACAAGGGGTTTGACAAAAGTTGTTCGTGCCTATGGCATGCAGGAAGGCACATTATGGGCATTCCGCTTCTTCAACACCATCGGTAGTCAAAATGATTTACATTTGTCTCTTCACCTTTACCACCACTAAAAATTGTGGTTCATCATAGTTAATTGCTGTCTAATCCTGTAATTACTGAACATATTGTACTGACAATTTTATTTATGAAGTCTTTGTTGAATCATTGTGCTGAGAATTTGAATTCCACAATTCATATTTCAAAATTTCCAATTCGAATAATAAATTATAGGGAAAATAAAATTATAAAGGAGCGAATAAAATAATGTGCACACGGTTAGAAAGAAAACAGCGTGTGCGATGAAAATAGAGAACAGACGGTTCTTTGACGTGAAACGTTTGTGATGCCCGACAGACGTACACACGGTTTCATCTCATATGTGTGTGTGATTCATGGTAATACGGCAAATGTTTCAAACCAGTGTGCGTGTGTGATTGGAATACCAATCGCACATAGTTATGAAATGGACACGTTGGCGTTAGTAGAGGCACCACACACATTTTACATTCTTGAACTGTGTGTGATAACGTACCTATCACAAACATATCGGTAGATTAAATGTTGATGTCCACCTTTTTCACATGACTATAGCGGCGTAATCGTTTGGGATGTCTCTCGGATCAGAAACGTAACGTCGAGATGTAACGTGTGGTACTGGGGCGGCTTCTCATACGTTTATTCTATGGCGATCATCAGTAGCCGCTCGCCTATCCCTGACGGTTTCTGGTTCATGTGGGAAGGACCCCCCTATCACAGTCACTCACTTGGCGACGGTTCCAAATGCCATCGCGAAAAGGGGTTAAAAATCGTTCGTATAGCACCTTACGGTACCAGTGGAGTGGGAAGGCGCTGGGGCCTTGTTGGTGGCGTTGACGAGCTCAGTGATGCGGCCCAGCCAGGCGTGGTAGCCTTCATTGGTGGGGCAGTAGGCAGTAGCTCGTGCGCCATCATGCTGCATGGAGGGTGGCAGCGCAGAGTCGTGTTGGTCATGGGTGGCAGGGTCGGTAGCGGCGTTGGCTGCGGGAGAAGCGGAGCGTCGGGGGGCACCGCATCCCACCTGTGCCGTCTGGGCGACACGGCGGCCTGGCGCTCAGCGCGAACTGGACGAGCGTCGGCCATGGGAGCGGCGAAGCAAGGACGGAGCGAAGTAGAAGGAAGAACTTCGACACGCCCCTACCTGGCACGCCAAATTTCGGAATCAGGGCTTCCCGGACCCAAACAAGGTTCAAACTCTGGGGCGTGTGCGAAGGATCCTGCCTAGCTACAGCTCGCTGCTCACCACCTCACAGCTTGGCTTCGTTGAGCTCGAACGAGCGGGGAGAAGAAGTGGACATAGTGATTTACCCAGGTTCAGGCCACGTTGCGGTGTAAAACCCTACTCCTGCTTTGTGGTGTATTGCCTCGTGAGGAGGATGAGTATGAACTAGTACAAGTGTGAGCTGCCTCGGGAGAGCTCAATGGCGGAAGGATTCCATCTTTTCTACGGTGGAGACTAGTCTATATTTATAGTGGCCTTGGTCCTCTTCCCTCATAGCTTAGGCGGGAAGGGATACCACAGTGGCCAATTTGAAGGGGGACAGGAGTACACCCTATCCTGACTAAAGGTGGTCTTCGTCTGCAAAGTTTCTGGTAGTGATGCAGTGGTGGGCTCGGTGATGACCTCTGTCCTGCCGAGACCGTGGTCTTGGTGTTGTTGCACTGGAATGGAAACCATTGGTGGATTCCTCGAGAACCCGCGTACGTCCTTGCCTCCTTAGCACAAAAGAGGAAACTGTCATGGACTACACCCACTGGCGCCCTGCTGACCTTGGTCGTCATGGCTCACGTCACCGCCCGCCTCACGAGGTGGGATGCCTGCCTAAAAATGTCCGCTCCTCGGGAGGCCGCTCCTCGGAAGTCCTTGATGTCGTTCACCTCGCGAGGCGGGGGGCCCTCGCAAGGTTCTTGCTCGTGAAGCCTTGGAGTTGGGCTGCACTGGCCTTTGACGATGCTGCGCGCTGGGCCGTAGGCAGACGGGTCTGGGTACCCCCCGGTCCTAGGACTCCGACAGTAGCCCCAGGGCCGACGGCGCACTCGGCCTGGCTTCGAGGCGAAGGCAAAGAGGGGAGGGCGAAGCGACGTGGGACCTAACCGCCTGCGGGCCAGTCTTAACACATGGCACATGATGGGACACGGATGCCCCAATTCCCCACGTTGCCTCGGCAACTGCCCAGGCTGACAAAAGCCTGGCGCGCGCGCTGCAAGGCCATCATTGCTCGTAGGTGGAAGGGCGCCGGTTGGCCTTCTCTGATCGCCTATAAGAGGGCGAAGGGGCAGAGCCCCCGACCCATCTTTGTCTTCTCGTCCATTCGCCTCCAACCCTTGCCACAGCAGCCATGGCGCTCGTTAGAAGGTTCACCGCCGCCGAGAAGAGCAAGGCTCCGAAGGAAGAACCGGAGCTGCTGCTGCCCAAGACGGGGCGCAGCCGCCCCCGCAAGTCCGACACCACGCCTGCGGCGCATCCTTGAGGGCGTGGGCCATTGGCAGTGCGCGCCGGCTATGGTAGCCGCACGAAGAACTCCGTCCTCGGGCGGGGCCGTGGGAAGCGGCACATCGGCGAACGCGGGGATGGGGGGGGGCAGAACGGCGTCGGCACCCGGCCACATCGGGCGTGGGCGCACTCCGCTGATTCAGCCCGCGAGTTTGTCGTGTGGATGGAGAGCCCACCACGCACCTGGATCCAGCTCCCGGGCTCCTTTGTGGGGGAGTTGGCGGCGGACGGTCCCGTCGGGCTGTGGCTGCAGCCCGACGGCTGTTGTAGC
Source organism: Thinopyrum elongatum (assembly GCA_011799875.1). Taxonomy (NCBI): domain Eukaryota; kingdom Viridiplantae; phylum Streptophyta; class Magnoliopsida; order Poales; family Poaceae; genus Thinopyrum; species Thinopyrum elongatum. Next base: position 358,533,213 of record CM022300.1, on the reverse strand, counting down.
AAATCCTCCTGGGCGGAGGTTGAATTCACCCCCTCTGCCTTCGTGTACATGACCCGGGGGTGGCAGTCGTTCGCCCGCGCCTAGGACCTAAAGGGGAGGCACACCCTCCACTTCAAGTTTGACGGGGCGGCGACGCTCTTCGTGAAGATCTTCGGGGAGACGGGCTGCGGCCTCGGATTCTGTCCATAGGGCGACAGCAGCGGAAGTGACGACGACCACAGTAGCGGCGGTGGCGTCCTCGGCGGTGAACTTACCCTAGGCGACGGCCATGGCGCCTCTAGCGGTGATGGCACCTCCTCCAGGGAAAGTGGGAGCGACAACGACTACGACGAGCCGCGCCACCATCGCATCAAGGTGGAGAACAATTCTGACTAGGCATCACGATGTCGGAGTCGGTGCCTCAGGAGGCGCAGCCTCCAGGAGGCTGTTTCTTTTCCTTCTTTATTTCCTGCATCAAAACCATGAAGGGCCCCGTGGGGGCATGTAAGGAAACGCTGCACTCGCGCCTTTATCTTAATGCCTTCAGCTTGTGTTTTAAATCATGTTGGCATCCCTCGTTTGAGCTCGAGCCCCTTTTTTCTTTACGATAGCTTAGTGCACTGCGTCGCTAGGACCCAGTCCCCAGGCGAGCTTTTGCCATCGCTGGTATGCCAGGTCGCAATGCCGTGTGCAAGGCCAGGAGGTAAGCGACCCGAAGTCCGGTAAGAACTCCTGAGGCACGATGCTCAAGAGGTCCCCGTTGACGCGCAAGCGGCTTTCGAGAGAGAAAGGGGGTTCTCTGCCCGGATGAGATCGCGAGAGTCAAGGTAAAGCGCTAATAGTAAAGCTCACACCTGGCGCGGATAAAATGACTTAGCTCGAGATGCTCGTGGCCCGTGAGGGATTCCTACATCACGAGGGCACGCCTCCCAGGAGTTTTGATCCTTTGTACGCTTTCTGTTATGCAATGAGTCAACACAAGTCCCACTAGGGGTGCGTGAAAAGATTGGCATCCTTTATATTTCAAGTGAGGCCTGCGGTGCTGGACTACGCCCCTCTTCCCGTATTCCCTCGCGAGGTTTACCCCTCATTTCCTCGCTCACCAAGGTGCTCTACGTCCTCAGGACCCGGCCCTCGAGCGGGGCTCAGTCGCCGCTGGTATGTTAGGTCGCGATGCCTAGGACAAGGCCAGGGGGTGAGGGCCCAAAAGCCAGTAGGGGCTCCTGAGCCGCGATGCTCAAGGGCCCACCTTTTAACGTGAAGCGATTTGTGCAAAAAGGAGCAGTTCGCCTTGCATGGGTTGCAAGGAAAGGGGCTTTGGCCGGCAACACGCGGCCAATGATGTTATTTTACTTAGCCTTTTGAGGATCAAACCACTGCCTGATCGAGGCGGTCCCTCCTGAGGTGGCAGGGTGACGTCAAGGGGCCACTCAAACGCCCTTCTCCTGAAGTTCCTGCGCATTGATAGATCACAAAACACAGAGGGCGGCTCACGCTTGCTGATCTGCTTATGATTGTTCTGTGAGAAGATGAAGGCACTAAGGACCTGGTGACGTGACGTGCACGGGGCCGGCCCGCGAGCCAGAGCTTAATCGCCTAGATTTATCAGCGCTGCAGGGATAGACCCAAGCACAGGTGCCATACCGGTATCCCCCTCTCCTCAGACGTTCAGGAGGAGAGCAGGCAACGCTTGAAGCCCGTGCGGTGGCGACTCCAGAAGTGATGTGACATTGAGCGCAGGGTTAACAGCCATAGCAACTCATGAGAGCATAACTGGTTTGAGGTACATGAATGGACCGATGCAACTGCAGGGCGGACCCTTACAGCCTAAGGATAATGCAGCCCGTGGGGCGCCCTCAATTGAACAAACCAAAAAGTCACCTGGCAATGCTGCTGCAGAGGTGTCAAGGTAGTCGATGAAGCGCATCGTGGAGGTTCACTCTTCACAAGCCTGATGGCTCCGGAGGCTCGAGAGGCTCGCGAGGCCCATGGGGCTCGCGAGGGTTCGGGGCCTCCTGAGACGCCACCGCCAAGCGTCGGGCCTCATGAGACGCCATTGCGCGCTGCACCAGGCGATGGTACGAGGCGCTAATGTACAGCAGGCCTAATGGCATACGGATGTAGTTGACGGGGAAGCCCCCGCTTCGACCGACACGAGACGGCCAAAAGAGGTCCTGAGAGGCGGCCCGATTGAGGCTCGGGATGTCGACGCAGACGCGCAGCCCGTCGCCCGCATCAGGTGTGGTGGCTGCACTGGTGGGGTGCGCGGGGCGGCGCTCACCATGCATGGCTTGCGCTTCTTGAAGTTCCTCGATCACCTTGGTGATGAACTCTTGTGCTCCTGGCGCCTCGCGCCTCGTTCCATGCTCGTGGGGGCGCGCGTCGAGGCACGCCTCCAAGTGGTGCCCGAGCACCTCCCTCACCGCACTGGTCTGGTCAGATGCTCTCCAGATGGGTGCCCCCGAGCCCGTCCTGAGGGAGGCGCCGGGCGTGCCTTCCTATGGGGGAGGAAGAGGCGCATCGATAGCAGGTGCGGAGCCTGAGGCATCGTCGGCGTGTTTCTTGGCCTCCAGATGACTCTTGGGGAGGAGTTGCTTCTTCTTCTCGGGGGCAGCCTCAGGGGGTGCAGCGTCACCTTCGCCATCTGAGTCCTTAGCCGCCGCGGGCCGGTAGGCATGCTCGAGGGAGCAGACCGAATCCTTCTCATCACAGGCGACGGTGATGACACCGCTGCACCCAGGCATCTTGAGGACGTTGTAGCCATGGTGGGTAGCCGCCATGAACTTGGCGAGCGCTGGATATCCCAGGATGGCGTTGTACGGGAGGACGATGTGGGCCACGTCGAAGTCGACGAGCTCAGTGTGGTAGTTGTCACGCTTGCCGAAGGTGACGGGATGGCGCACCTGCCCCAGGGGAGTTGTGGAGTCTTCGATCACTCCAGAGAACGTCTTGGTGGGCTTGAGTTGGTCGAAACGCACTTGAGGTGGGCATTTGGAAGGAGATGGAGGAGTTGCTTACCAAAATAATCGAGGAATGCCCGGAAGAAATGGTGGGGAGACATCAAGAATCCCCTCGAGATGTGGGTGACCAGCAGGACGCGCTCGTCCTCCTGCGGCACCGGCTCGACCTCCCCCGCGCCCAGACGACGCCACCCATCCTGTGGGATGAGTCCCTCCGTCGCGAGCTCTTCCAGCGGCTTAGCCGAGACGCGCGAAAGGGGCCACTCCCCTGACGCGCCTCCAGCCGCCGCATCGGAGGTGGAGGAGGTGGCTTTCCCGGCCACCTTGGCCTTCTCCGCCTTGGCCCTTGAGTCTTTCGCCATTGCTGAGGGAGCTCTAGGTGCTTGAGTGGAGAGGAGAAGCGGAGGAGACGGACCGGAGAGAAGGGGATCTGGGGTCCTGGCCCCAGTCTCCAAATCTCTTATATCACGGAGCAAATCGCGAGCCAGATCTCGCACCACTGATCTCCGGATCAATGGCGCGTGTAGCAGGGCATCGCGGAGAGGAGAAACTGCACGTGGCAGATTTCATGCACAAAAATTGAGGAGCCGCGCCCCCACTTTCCCCACTAACGCACATCGTTACCGCTTCTGCGCGCACACACAAATTCAAATCCTGAGATTTCCAGGGTAAATCAATCCGATTGATTACCCACGATTCCTTTCCTATAGGACGCATGCCAGTTCGACTGACCACCCTCCGCGGGGACCTGTACACTCGGCCATGCTAAACAACCGACTAAAGTCCTCTTCAGGATTGCTATGGGACGAGCTTGACGCCCCTCCACGGGTTAAATTGGACCTTTTAGTAGGCTCCAAGGCGCATGACTCGTAAATCTGGACTCGTAGATGGCCTGCATTGGCGTCACCCTGGGTTAGGAGTGTGTCGGTGCAACAAACATGAGTGTTTGCCACCCTGACTTATGCACAGGCGCGTTGCAACTCATACATCAAATGCCAAGTTCCATACATAGCAAAACCAGAGAAACCGCTCTTCGTGAAGATCAAGGAGAGCATAAGAAGACCAAGCATTGGAATAAGCTACAAATATCACAATGAAGCAACCAAATCCAGCAGGGACGAGCCGACAAGTCAAGCCCCGACAAGCCCCTCGGGCATAGGCTTCACGCCAACACCAGCGCTCCGCCTCTCTCATCTGCTGGTCGCTGATTAGTGAGTTGTCTTGCCCGCAGGTGCCTAGGTGGACGTAACATGTGCGTGTCATCTTGCGGGAGGAGTAAATCACCTTTATTGACACCCGTCTTGATGGCGTGTCATCTTGCTGGATAAGTGGCGCGACAGCCTTGCCGGGATTCAACCTCCACATGACACCTAGCAGCGCGTTTAATGTGTTTTGTCCTAACTGTCAGAGTTAGGTACGATAGCTATGTATCAGTCTAATCACCCCTTTAATGACATTTTTGTCACTGTGGTGACCCCTTGAGCTATAAAAGGAGGGCCAGGGCAACATTAGAAGGGGTTCAAATCTTTGCAACTCTCAAGCATAGGTATCCATGCAGCTTCTCTCTCCACCACTTGTCGGGGGAGAGTGCTCCGTGTACTTGTCCTCAAACACCACCCAATACATTAAAGGTAGGAGTAGAGTTTTACGCCCCCGGGCGGCCCGAACCTAGGTAAAATCGTGTGCTCCTCGTTGTACTTGCTCTTTGCGTCAATCGCCTTCCCTCGCCGAACCAGCAAAGGGGCTAGATTTCCCCGTAGATCGCCCGCTCCACGCCAACATCTTCGGCGCGCCAGGCAGGGGATCTGCATTGGCGTGAATCAAGGAAGCGGGCGATGCATCGGTTGTGTAAAGCTCTGTGTCTTCTTCATCATTCATGGCACCCAAGAGAAAGGGCTCCACGATGACGAGACCATCCTCATCTAGGCTTCCACCACATTCACCTGCAGATGGCGCAGGCGACGCCACTCCAGTGGGTGGTGCGAAAGCCACGAGGAGCGCGGACGGCACAGGAGGTGCTATCGCCGGGCCTGCCGCGGTGGGAGCGGACGACAGGAATGCCAGAGCTGGTCAGCTCCCGCGACCCTCTGGCAGCAACCACAACAATGGTGCGGGCGGCACGCATGTGCAACTCCCACTTCCCTCGTGCCAGGGAGAGCACAGCCACCGGAGCGACACTGCCCGGTCTAGCGCGAGCCGAGATCCTCCCACTGCATCGACCACAGCAGCTGCAAGGAGACAACATCAAGACATGCACCGCATCCATCACAAGATGGATGCGACATGATGCTGGGTGCTATTGCTATTCCTCCACAACAGCATCCGCATGGCAAGTCGCTGGTTGATCAGGCTCAAGATCTCCAGGTGCCGCTCCCACTGCGCCAGCCCACTACCGCCCTCACGATTCGGCAACAAGACAGCAACTCTGCTCCTGCTGGCTCCGCCAGGAGTCGAGCAACGTCGCGTTCCTCACACTCTAACATGCCCCAAATGGCAACGGAGGTGATGGGGCGAGCGCAGATGCTGCTGGATTTCTCTCCAGTGGCTGACAAGATGGACAAGTGGAGTGCTACCATTCGGAGTTTGATTGAGTTTGCCGATGTGAACAGGTCCTAGTTGGCGGAGCCCTCGCGGTGCCTGCCAACTGCACCTGCAGCTCGAGCCAAGGGCCGTGGGGTGTGTGGCGCACAAACGGTGCAGTCCCCTCCCCGGCAAGAATCTCAATGGTTACACCAAGCCTCGCAGCAAAACCACCATGATGCGCAGCCCGACGACGCATCCATGGCTTCCTCAGATCCGCAGACACAGCGGGATCAGAGGCAAGTGTTGCTGGAAAGGCGAGCGGAGGACGCTCGGACCACTATTCAGCGGCGCCGAGAGGCACATCGTCAATCAGAGAGCACAACGGTCCAGTCATTGATGAGCCAGCGCTGGTTGTTGGCGGGTACCTACCTTATGAGGTTGGGTGCCCCACTTTCACATGTGAGCTGCGGCAAGTCTGTTGGCCGTTCGTCCGCGCATTCAACCCCAAAGTACCAAAAAAGTATGACGGTAGTCAAAACCCAGCAGAGTTCTTAGGCGTTTACACCATCGTTGTACAGGCTGCCAGGGGAAGAGATGAAAATGTGCTAGCCAACTAGTTCCCGTTGATGCTCAAGCCCAATGTGAGGACTTGGTTGATGAACCTGCCAGAAAACTCCATTTCTTCGTGGTCCAATCTTTGCAATGAGTTTGTTGGTGCATTCATCGGGGGACAGAAAGGCCCAGGGGTGCCTAGCGACTAGCAAGCGATCCCACAAAAGAAAGGAGAAAAATTGCGTAGATACATTCAGAGGTTCAGCCATGTACTCCGCAGTATACCGGTTATCCATCCTGCACCTGTGATTGCCGCATTCCACACAAATGTGCCTAATCGCAAGATGAGGGAGAAGATGCATATTCGGTTGCCAAAGACTGTCAACAAGCTCTACACATTGGCGGACAAGTGTGCACGTGCAGAAGAAGGGAGGAGACTTCCCGGGGAAGAAGCCAGTGTTGAAGCCGATTCTGACGACGATGTGAGGCTGCCCCAAGGAAAAAAGGTCGAAGACGTAAGAGGAAGCACAAGGGAAAGACAATTATCTCTTCCTACCAAGAAGCCCAAGGCGGAGAGTACTGGCAAAGAAGCGTCTACGTGCGCTGATTGCCTGGTTGCCGCGGTAGGAGAGAAACTGGCAAGTCCGACGGGCCATACTGCAAGAGTCATCATACCAAGGGCCACGACCTCCAAGAGTGCCGCCAAGTCGAGTAGCTGGTTGAGAAGTAGAAAGCAGAGTGCGAGAAGCGGGACAAGGAGAAGGGTCAGGTAGGTACAGGTGGGTCCGACAAAAAGGGCCGTGATGGTCAAGGTGGACACTGCGGCAGTACCAGCCAGAAGAAAGAGAAGCTCGCCAGGGGCAGAGAGAAGAAAGAGGAAGATGAAGGAAGTGATGGGGAGGATGACGAAGAGTCCAGCGAGCATGAGTTCCAAAGGCAACAGAGGCCATGTGCATTGATGGGGGTGCATTTTTGCACTCCTCCCACCGCCAACTCAAACAGTGGCGACGGGAAGTCAATGCGGCAGAACCAGCAGCAGATGCGCAAAAGCCCCTCAAGTGGTCTCACACGCCTATTATTTCCGATGCTGGGGATCACCCTGATCGCACGACAATGGTCGAGTGTTTGCCATTGTTGGTCTCACCAATAATACACAACCTCAAGGTCACGAAAATATTAGTTGACAGTGGAGCCGGCTTGAACTTGATGTCCCCCGAGGTGATTGAGAGGCTGCTGATCCCAGAGGAAGAGCTCCAGAAAATGGGACGTTCCAAGGAATCAACCCGGGAATGAGCCAACCTGAAGGGAAGATCACGTTTCCGGTGACATTTGGCGTGGAACTACATTACAGGACAGAGAAAGTTGTGTTTGATGTGGTGAAGATCCCCTTGCCGTTCAACGGAATTCTTAGCCGCACGGCCTTGGCCAAATTCATGGCAGTGTCACATTATGCTTACAACATGTTGAAGATGCCGGGGCCCATGGGCGTCATCTCCATCAGCTCCGACAAGAAAGATGCAATCATTTGCATGGAAATAATCTACAGGGACGCAGTCGCAGCAGAAACCGGCAAAACAACAACTCCCGCCAAGACAAAGAATAGGAAGAAGTCCGGCAAGACATCTAGTGAGTCTTCTGGGAAGCGCCTCTTCCGAGTGTTGTGCACATGTCGAGGACTCGCCGAAAAGCTCTACCGGCAAGAGGTCTGTGGAGACCCCGACTTACACAGTCGAAGCAACCAAATGCACATGTACAGTGATCCCAGAGATCAGTGCTCACTGAATACACAGAATCTGAATAACAAGAGTTTTACATCCATACATACCGTCTTACAAAGATTATGACCATTATGGTCTAGTCATGAGTATATCATCGCAGAGTAAATCTTCGTTGACAACTTGGACCCATGCCATCTGCCTTAAACCTATAGGCATTCTAACTGGGAAAGCGTCCTAGCTCGCATGATCATCACCAAGAACTCTTCTTCGTATACCTGCTCTTTTAGGCCTGGCCAATTAAATAGCCAGGAACATGCCAGTGAGTATGTTTGAATGTACTCGCAAGCAACCCATGAATGGAAACAGAGTAAAGTATGAATGGCAATATCACTATGTTGGCATATCTGTGGTAGAATAGTTTTTATTATGCAGGTATGATTAATAGTTAATAGTGTCATGAATGCGTCTGCAACAAGCATCAGGAGGTTATAGGCATCAACATCAAGGAAGAGTTATAAACAACTCAGCCTCAAGTTCATCGTTACTTCCTCACGAATCACATCAACAATTTTGCCAAACCGTGTTGTCTTTCAGAAACGTATGGACATAGTCTAAGCAGCACCACCCAGCTGTCCTAGACCGTGGACACAGCTATTCGAATAGTTTGACACTCTGCAGAGGTTGCACACTTTACCCACAAGATTCGGGAATCTTCCGTGGCATCCATGACCCGTTGTACCTCAAGTACCCGGGGTAAGCACCCGATCACTACCTTTCCCTAGAAGCCACCAACAAGGAGTCCACTCGATTGATACCATCCCCCGTGCCACAATCGTGCTCACATGTTTAATTATGTGGAGCCACGCTCCCATATTCAACAAATAGCACAAGCACGGGGGTACCAACGGTGTGTCCGGTGCCCTTTAAAAACAGTTATGGCCGCCTATCCAAGCACGACCCCGTCCCGAGAGTGACCACGCCACTCCCGTCACTAGTAATGCGGGCTCCAAGCTAGCGCGGACTAGGTAATCAATAATGCCCTTTCCCACATAATGGTAGTGCGGTTGCGCATGTTCAGTTGGGACGGTCAATAAATCATAAATCTAATCCATTTCTGGAAACAACACATTCATCATGCCTCAGTACACTACTTCTCCAACAATTAGTGACCTAGTTCATCAACATCTCCCAGGGGCATTTGTGGCACCCTCTGGGCTTTCGAAAGATTGTAACCAAGGTATGATCATGCATAGATGCAACATCATGCATCAACATCAAGTATTCCTCGTATCTCTTAAGCCCAAGGTAGAGCTACGAACATGCAAGTATCAACGGGGATGCGTCGATGCAACGATCCATAACAAGATCGTCATCATCATCGTTATCGTCCATTCGGGAAAGTGTCGATGAACATGACAGGGGTATCATGGTCAAGGGTTACTTGCCTGTCTCAAAAAAGTCCTCGGGGTCTTCAAATGTCTCTGGTCCAACTCCTTCGTCAACTTCGTAATCTAACATCGCAAAGTAACGGGCACACAATAAGACAATGGCACCAAACAGAAAAATAAAAGTGCTCATAAAAATGTCCACACATTTTTGTTAAATATTAGGGTGAAAAATAAGAAGGAAAAAATTCTTAGTTTTGGATCTGGAGATATATATTCAGATAAATGGAATTTCAAGGCTGGATTTAATTGCTCAATTTTTTATTTAAATTGGAACAGTACAGAAAAGTGTGATGGTTTTGTATGAAAGTGACACCACTAAATAGGTGGGATTTTTAGAAGAATTTAGGAGTTGGAATTATTACATTTGGATAAATATTTTATCCTGTGGAATTTTTGGAAGTTTCTGCAGAAAGAAAAAGGAAAAGGCCTACTATTGCCAGGGGCCGAAATGGACGAGCCGAGCTGGCCCAAAGGCAATCCGGCCTGGGCAAATGGGTGTGTGCGTGTGCGCCAGGTTCAAACGTAATGGGTGGGGCCTGGATACCAGCGACAGAGAGGGGGTCACTACTTCAGGTTGGTCCAAACGCGACAGTCCAATCAGAGACCCTTCGACGAAACTGTGTGCGATGCATTAATCACAAACGGTGATGTAATAAAACTGTCAAAAAAGATGCAAAATGTTTGCGATGGCGGGACATCAAACATGGGTCAGATTAGAGTTGTGTGTGCGATGCGTGGCAAATGGTTAATCCAGTAGAACTGTTTGCGATGAGGAAGAACAATAGAAACGGGCAGCCAGATGAGGGTGTGTGCAATATAAGGCATACAGTTCACTAGGATGAACTGTGTGCGATAGGCAACACAATAGAAACGGTCAGCCAGATCATGGTGTGTGCGACGGAGGGCATACAGTTCACTCAGATGAACTATTTGCGATAAGCCAAGACAATAGAAATAGTTCAACTGAACAAGACGTGTGTGATACGCGGCAAACAGGTCTATAATCAGAAATATGTGCGAAGACCAAAAATAACACAGACGATTGCTGCTAATGAGCCGTGTGATTTGCTCTGTGTACAGAAGAATAACATATATATATATAACTGAAATAAACATCCAATTACATAAGTGACTATACAGATCATTCGCACACACCTCAATAAACAATTGCATGCATTTTAACTAGGAGAAACGATCGTCTAGTCATCTACTCCTCGTGACGCTCCCGCCACTGCTCTATGGCTCGATCCCTCGTCTGGGGTAGGAAGAAGACACTTCCTCCTGTACATCTCATAGCTTGTGTACGCGTCCTTGGTCGCGTACTTGACGTGTTGTTCATCCAGTCTCTGATGCCAGACAGTGTGCCAGGCGTTCTTCATCTTCATGTAGTAGGTGTCGATGATGGCCGAGGCGAGGTGAACCAGGGAGTTCTGTCTGTTGTTGTCGCTACCCCAGACCTTGTAGTGGTCCTGGATGTTGACAAGATTTTGGCATTTCAAGCCCGAAACCTTAAGCACTTTTAGATCGTTGGTGCTGTCCACCATAGTGAAACTGTAGTCGGAGCTGTTGATAAACCTGGAGAAACGCTCGCAAGGCCTTGTGGCCAGGTGGTAGTGGTAGACGAGGACATCATGTCGCACGCACAACTGCGCGACGGCAACCTTCGGATCGTGCCCGGCACGACCGCTGGTGAACTCGAGGTCGAAGCCGACCACTTACTACTTGTCCTCAGCAAGCAACTGCTGCATGTTTTGGATGGAGCTCTCCACCGAGACTGGCTCATTCATGTACACCACCGAGAGGGCCTTCCCCCACATGTGGGTGTCCACTACGTGATGCGTGGTGAACCGCCCCCCGTTGTCATCGTCGGCCGCTGGGAGCGCCATTGGAGCCAAGATGAGCGCCATTGGAACCGCTGGATGTCCTCCCTGTATGTGTCATCGTGGGTGTGCTTATTGTGTCGTGGGGTGCGAGAGATGAAGGTAAATGGCCACAGGAATAAATGGGGGCAAGGCGGCCTGGATTCTCGGCATGTCTGCATGGAAGTTTTAGCAGCGGGTAACTGGATCGTGGCGCCGCGACCGGCGCAACCGCATGCATAATGGCAGCACAAACGTACGCGATCGTGTGCCGGCCCCAAACACTGGCAGCACGCGTGGAGGGACGAGGGCAGAACCCGGAGAGACGCGAGAGCAGAGCACGTGTGGCGGGACGTGAGCAGAGCGTGCCGCGGCCACCTGAACCGCGAGCAACCACACGCATAGAGCAGTTGAACATGCAGGGAATGATCGTCTACAAGCCGACCGGCAGTTGCGCCGCTGCGTAGAGAGCGGCCGTGTGCTACTACCTCTGTCTTGGTCTATTAGTCCCCTTTATATTCTGTGCCATATTTTGACCTTAAATTTAACCAACAAAATGTTAATGCATGTTATAAAAATTATATAATTGGAAACTATGTTCAAATACGAAACCAATGATATAAACTTTGGCGACATGCATTCGTATTTTATTATTTAAATCTCTATTCAAAATTTGGCACAAAAATACATAGACAACTTATAAACCAGGATGGGGGTAGTCGGTAATTAAATCGCAAATGTTTTTTTTATTAATAGTATGTGTATGTGTCCTTTCGTCCTCCTCTCGCACGTCTTGTCACCCCGTTGCCGAAGACGGCTTCGAGCGCAAGCTTGAGCAGCACGCGGGAGCGTTCTTTTGGCCAAATGGTGGTGAGCCCGTTCCTGCGCAGCCACGCAAGTTCTCGCGCAAGCTTCCCGCCCGACTCGTTGAAATCCCCCAAAATCCCAATGCTTACCAGCCTGCTATATAAACCCTCATGACCGGCGAGTCCTGCATCGCATTTTCCCCTCCCTCCCTGTTTCTTATCTCGTCTGCTTTTCCCACAATCGCCAATGTCACCGGTCTGTCATTGTTGCTAAGCCACTCCGCCGTCATCAGAGGACAACTCCAGCTGCGAGGCTACACCACGGCAGCAGCTCAGTCTCGGGCGTTGTGTAGTGCGCGTGGCGTCCCTGTTGGGTGTGCGCGGAACACCCACCACACGCTCCGCCGCCGCTTCCCGTCGGTAGCTGTTGCCGCCACCCCACCGTCTGTCGTCGTGGCTGCCACACCACCGTCGAAAGCTAGGGCCATCGCCTGCTCCGCCACCACGGCCCGAGGGCGGGATGTGGCTGTCGTGACCGCCACCCCACTGTCGGCCACCGTGGTCATCACCCGCTCCGCCACCGCGGCCAGAAGGCAGGAGGTGGTGGTCATGGCCGCCACCCCATCATCGACCGCCAGGGTCATGACTCGCTCCGCCACCGCCGCTCGAAGGCGGGAGGCTGAGGTGGAGGTCCGCACGTGCCTCAGTGACCTTGCGTGCTACATCGAGTTCCTGCGGCAAGAGAAGGAGCACCTCTTCGAGCACACAAAGAGTCTTACCGCCGCCGTGGCCGCAGCACACGCTAACGCAGAGGCGAGGAATCAGGAGATCTACGAGGAGTCCCGCCGCTTCGAGAGGGGTCGCCTGGAGCAGCAGAGGGCGTTCGAGGTGAGCATCGCTAAAGGTGCAGCAGCGGCAGGCACCGTATTGTAGTTGTCCAGCTCGTCGGTAGGCTCCTCCACCTTTGCCTCTTACTGAGCATGCTCGGCAGAGGAGAGGCTGCTGGAAGTAGTACAAAGCCCCTCCGTAGTAGTAGTAATATTTAGGGGCTATTTTGTTCAGTTCATCTGACTATAGATGTGGTGGAACTGTACAACTTACTTAAAATTAGCTAGTATATATAGTTGAACTAGCTATTTCAGTACGCGGTTGGTGACAACTGGGGACAAGTCTGGTCGGTTTAGCTGTCGAGTTGAACTATTTGTATAAAGAATGACTGATTAATCTATGAATGGAATCTATGCTTAATTACTGAATTTTAGTTGCAAAAATTAGATAGTGCTAGTGATTTTTAGCTGCATATTTCGACAAATGGCAGTGTTACAAGGTTGACAAAGGGCAATGTTACTAGATTAACAAATGTCAATCTTTCCAGTTTGACAAATGGCAATATACCCAATATGATAGATGCAAATCTTACCAAATTATCTGTACGTGGTTGCACACGGGTCATCCAAAAAACCGTTTGCGTTGAAGGGATGTACAAATCCTGGGTGCCAGATTTTCTCTTGGCTTTGTGCCGAAGTCTCGCTTTGCATACCGTATTCAATCTAAACCGTTTGCATTGAAGTCATGCACAAATCCTGTGCGGTGAATTTTCCCTTGGCTTACTAGGGAAGACCATAGCACTCACTTTTGCATACGGGTGTTCTATCTAAAACGTTTGCGATGAAGAGCTGCACAAATCCTACTCGACACATTTTCCCTTGGCTTCCTAGGGAAGCTGTCGGTTTGCATACGGGTGTTCTAACTAAAACATTTGTGATGAGTGTTTTATATTTAAAAACCATTGACCTTTTTTTCAAGAAAATTGTTTGATAAGTCTGTACATTCAGAGAGAAAAATGCAAGTTCGTTGAAACCATATCTTTCATTCAGTCACACTGCGAATTTATATTCATATGATCATGGTACAGTATTAAACCCCAAAAAAACTAATTCCGGTGGCAACGGAGGCGGCGTGCCGCGCCGGCGTTGTTGTTGTCGTCCTCCGGGATGCCGTTGTTGAAGTCTTCAAAGACGCACAGAATGTTCTTCACTTGGAAATCAAACATCATGTCATCGCACAATCAACGGGCGGGGCATGGGAGCACGGGAACTCACGGCGCTGCGAGGTAGCGGCCGACAGCGGCGTCCCATGCCGCTGAGGGGGGCACGCGCACGGGCGCAGGCACGGCGGGTGCAGGCAAACGCACGGGGACCAGCACCGCTGTGGGTGCAGGGGCGCGCACGGGAAAGGGCACGGGCGCTGGCGCTGGCATGTACACGAGCTCGCGCGGGTCCGCGGAGACCTGCTGACGCCTGCGGCTTCCAGCTCTGCGATAGTGCTCGGCGACCACCCCTTCAATGCTACGGGGATGGTCGCTAGCGCGGGCGCGGGGATGGGAGCTAGGGCAGGCGCGGGGGTAGCAACCGCCGTGGCCAGCTCGTTTAGGGCCATGTCCATGAGGCCCCATTCCTCCTTATTTTCTATCTCCTCCGGCTTGGAGTCGACTTCACCAAACTGGAAGACTAGTGGCAGATGATCCTTCTGCGCCATGGTGTTGGTGGTGGTCTGCGGGAGGAGAATTAAAGGCGAACAGTAAAGCCGCCCGTATTAAACTGCGGCTCGGGAGCCATTAATGGAGAAGATGCGAGCAAGGTGGGCGGCCATGGAAGTCAAAGGGCTCACTTCCCAGTCAGCTTGCGCAGCGTACAACTCGCACGCTTCCTGGTGAGCCTGCGCATTGGAGGACAGCTTGCAGACCTCTCGGTCACCCTGCGCTCGCACGCCTCCCGTTAAGTCAAGCAGCTGTCCGCACGGCACCTCCTAGCCATTAAAAGAGTGACGCGTGGCATCACCTGAATGGTAAACAGAATGCACATGATTTAAATTATATAAAACATTTGAGATGTTAAAGTGGCAGCTATTTGTTTCAAAATGCCTTTGTTGGATGTTATTCGAGTGCGCCTTCTCTCCAAATGGTCACGAATAATACCACAGCATGTCGGGTGCCATTCCATGATAGCAGTTCAAGTTTCATGAATTTCAGACGAGTTTTTGGATTTACTAGAATTTAAAAACAAAGTATCTCAATGTTTTGCCGACAATCAACAGTGCCCTGGTGTTTGAAATTCATTCCCATTTCTTGCATGGGACCTAAGCATGAACCCAAGGACACACATTTGATATGTCAACCCATTTTTCTGCACTGGAGCATGTGCATGTAGTTCAAATTTGAATTATGCACATAAAGTGGCTAGAAAACTCAGTTAATGTATAAAAATTGTCCAAACAAACCCCGAAATTGCAAATTTTAACACGACACTTCTGTTGCTCTATGTTTCCACTAGGAAAAAATTGCAAACAGGAAGAGGCAACGAATATCGTTTCAACCACCAAGGAGGCACATTCCCTACCAGAACCATGAGGCTTCTTGTCAGAAGCTCTGGTATGTGAGAAGCTTATACCCAAACCTGCCCAAAATGGCACAAATCTTTTACCACAGCATGTTGATGCAGTTCCATGATAGCATGCCAAGTTTCACGAATTTCAGATGAGTTTTGGATTTACTAGAATTTGAAAACCATGTATCTCAATGTTTGCGGATGAGCGACGGTGGGGAGGTGTTTGACATTCATTCCCATTTCTTGCATGGGACCTAAGCATGCAACCAAGGACACATATTTGATTTTCCAACCAATTTATATGCACTGGAGCATGTGCCTGTAGTTCAAATTTGAATTATGCACATAAATGCATAGAAAACACATTTAATGTATAAAAATATCCAAATGAACCCCGAAAAATTCCAAAATTTAACACAACACTCCTGTTTTTCTATGTTTACACTAGAAAACAATTTGAAATCAAGAAGAGGCAACGGATATCGCTTCTTCTAGAAAGGTGAAATTTTCCCTACCGTAACCATGAGGCTTGTTGTGAGAAGCTCTGGTTTGTGAGAAGCTTATGCGCCAACCTGACCCAAATGGGACAAATTTTATACCACGGCATGTTGATGTCGTTCCATGATAGCATGCCAAGTTTCATGAATTTTAGACAAGTTTTGGATTTACTAGAATTTGAAAACCATGTATCTCAATGTTTGCGGCAGAGCGACGGTGGCAAGGTGTTTGACATTCATTCCCATTTCTTGCATGGGACCTAAGCATGCAACCAAGGACACATATTTGATTTTTCAACCAATTTATATGCACTGGAGAATGTGCATGTAGTTCAAATTTGAATTATGCACATAAATGCATAGAAAACTTAGTTAATGTATAAAAATGTCCAAACGAACCCCAAAAAACTCCAAAATTTAACACAACACTCCTTTTGTTCTATGTTGACACTAGAAAAAAATTGAAATCAAGAAGAGGTAACGGACATCGTTTCGTCCAGAAAGGTGAAACGTTCCCTACCATAACCATGACGCTTGTTGTGAGAAGCTCTGGTTTGTGAAAAGCTTATACCCAACCTGACCCAAATGGGACAATATTTTTACCATGGCATATTTGATGTCATTCCATGATAGCATGTCAAGTTTCATAAATTTCAGACGCGTTTTCGATTTACTAGAATTTAAAAACCATGTATCTCAATGTTAGCGGCCGAGCGACGGTGGCAAGGTTTTTGACATTCATTCCCATTTCTTGCGTCGGACTTAAGCATGCAAACAAGGACACACATTTGAATTTTGAACCCATTTATATGCACTGGAGCACGTACGTGTAGTTCAAATTTGAATTATGCACATAAATGCATAGAAAACTCAGTTAATGTATAAAAATGTCCAAGCGAACCCCAAAAAATCCTAGAAATTGACACAACACTCCTCTTCTTCTATGTTGGCACTAGAAAAAATTTGAAAGCAAGAAGAGGCAACGGATATCGTTTCGTCCACAAAGGTGAAACATTCCCTAACGAAACCACCAGGCTTGTTGTGAGAAGCTCTGGTTTCGAGAAGCATATACCGAAACATGCCCCAAATGGGACAATATTTTTACCATGGCATGTTGATGCTGATCCATGATATCATGTCAAGTTTCATGAATTTCAGACGAGTTTTTGATTTACTAGAATTTTAAAACCATGAATCTCAATGTTAGCGGCCAAGCGATAGTGTCAAGGTGTTTGACATTCATTCCCATTTCATGCATGTGACCTAAGCTTGCAACCAAGTACACACATTTGATCTTTCAACCCGTTTTTATGCACTGGAGCATGTGCATGTAGTTCAATTTTGAATTATGGACATAAATGGCTATAAAACTCAGTTAACGTATAAAAATGTTCAAACAAACCCCGCAAAATTCCAAAATTTAACACGACACTCCTGTTGTTCTATGTTGACACCAGAAAAAAAATTGAAAGCAAGAAGAGGCGACGAATATCATTTTGTCCACAAAGGTGACACGTTTCCCTACCGAAACCATGAGGCTTCTTGTGAGAAGCTCTGGTTTGTGAGAATCTTATACCATAACTTTCCCCAAATGGGACAATAATTTTTACCCTAGAATGTTGATGCCATTCCATGATAGCATGCCAAGGTTCATGAATTTCATACGAGTTTTGGATTTACTAGAATTACAAACGCAAGTACCTCAATGTTTGCCGGAGAGGCACGGTGCCGTGGTGTTTGAAATTCATCTCCATTTCTTGCATTAGACATAAGCATCAACCCATGGACACATATATGATTTTACAACCCATTTTGGTGCACCGGAGCATGTGCATGTAGTTTAATTTTGAATAGTGCACCTGGACCGCCTAGAAAACCAAGTTAATGTATAAAAATGTCCAAACGAACACTGAATAATTCCATTTTTTTTGACGACACGCCTATAGTTGCATGTTCACTGTAGATAAAAGTTCTAGCAATTCAAACACCCTCCTTTGCCGCTGTGACCCCATTATGTAATTCAAATCAAGACAAAAAATCAAGTAGATCGGACACAGTTTATTATCACCAACCGTGTGAGATGCAGTACAAAATATCTTGGAGCACCGTCGGAGTATAGTACTCCTATGGCTTACGCGAGAAGGTGCGTAGGCTACAGTCCACAGCTGGCGTGTCAAGCACACTAGCTCACTCCCCAAAAATCATTTCACTGTTCAGTCGTCACCAGTGAAAGATGGGCATGTGGACCAGCGTCGTGAGGGCAACTTATGCAGCCCACTCCGGCGAGAGCGCGGCCACAGCCGCCATGCACGTGCTAACAATCTGCATGAGCGCGGCCGCAATCTGCGACTGGGCGGCCAAGGCCGCTCTTGCTTCTCAAGTGGCGGCAGCAACATCTGCCTCGGGGATAGCAACTGGCGAGAGCGGCACAACAGTTGTCAGTTCCGCAGCGGCGGCCTTAGCCCTAATGGAGGCCGCCGACGACCATGTCGAGGCTGCCCACGCCTAGCTCGTGGCGGTCACCGCAGAAATCGAATAAAGCTTCTTCGACAATGGTCGGCAACCCACGGCCGAAGAGTTGGCAATCGCCGAGAGTGTTCGAGCAGCCATCCGTTCCTCCGCGGCATACCTTGCCACAATGGAGCCCATCCAAGCCCAGATCGCGGCCGCCCATGCCCAGCTCGTGGCGGCCTTTTCCAAAGAGATGGCGGACGCAGATGGCGAGATGCTTGCCGAGTATGGTGCGATGGATGCCATGGAGCCCCTTCCCCAAGAGATCATCGGGCGCGAGCTGGACATGGAGGAGGCGGCAGAGATCGACGAGAACCAGCGATAGTAGTACTCTTTGTTTTGTTTAATTAAGAGTGCTGGTCTTTAATTTGTTAGAGTAATGTTTAGGTTAGCTAGCTCTGTTTAATTGTTGAACTTGCTTGATTAAGAAGTGTGGGTGTGCTGTAGTCTCCTTTGTGTACCCAAATTATGCAATGACGTGGATGACCACTATAACCAGGGAAATTCAAACCAAAATTTGCATGTTCAAACTCATCACACACGGGTTAAGCTATATCAATTGTTTGTGATGTTCATATATCGTACAAAATGCTGAATAAGGGACCGTGTCTGATGACACTTTGCGTGCCAATTTTTTCGCTGCACCGATCCAAAATTTTAGGTTTCCGCGAAAATATCTACCTACCCGCCCCTCCCCCTTACCAAAAGCCACATTTCCCCTGTTTCTGCCTTCCTTTCGAGGTTGAAACCTTCACTCCTTGCTTGGAGCGCCGCCTCCTCGCCAGCGACCCTTCTTCAGGCTGCTCGGCCTCGTCGATCCAGGCAGGTAATCCACACCCGACCCCCATCCTCCTGCTCCTTCCACATCCCACATTCCCCGATCGCCGGTGTGACTTCTTCCACCCAAATCACCGACCCCTCCCCCAAATAAGCACCGCCCTAAGCCATGGTGCATGCAATATAGCCAGGAGCTCAAGGAGAATTTGGCAGCGGAGACGCAAATAGCGGCCGCACGCGCGGATGAGGTCGCGATGGCTGCCATTCATGCCGACACCCAGATCTTGGAGGAGCACCTCACCATCGAGGCCACCATCGATGCCTCGCGCGCCGACGGCGCGATGCGGTTGGCTGCTTTAAACAATAGTTCGTGGCGTTTTCTTGAGGCCACCTTCGGTGCCTTCGACGAAGACTACGAGGTGTTTTCTCAGCATGCTCGTGCTTACCTCAACTCAAGAGCCAGTAGGTTGGTGCCCGGAGTGGCTCAGACAACTCACCACTACAACGAGGGCACCCATGATGTGGAGGCCTCGCCCTCTTCCATGTCCAAGGAGCCAATCATCATCGATATCTCCGACGATGAGGCATAGATTGTCTTATTAATTCATGATCAGGACCTATGTTCAGTTTGCTAGCTACGCCGGTTAAGCATGCTCGGTTTACCCATTGCATGTGCTGCTCCTGCCTTTCCTTAACAAATTCTAGTGAATTGTCCTATCTACATTTACCATGCAATCTGAAGCTCTAGTGTATATCTTCTATATGTCGTGCAATGTGGTTCTCGATTATTAACTCTTTAGTTAATTAGATGTCGTGTTCAGTTAACTGTTTGGTCCAATTCTGTAAATGTGATGTTCAATTCTTCAGGGTGCAATTTTGTATTGTCTTCCATGTGAGAAATAAATCGAATTTATCTTTACAAAATACATGAGAAACAAATACAATTGTTATATTTCCAAGTTGTCAAGCATGCTTGGTTTGGTTAACTGTCTGATCTTCTAGTATGTTATATATTGTGCAATGTGGTGCTTAGTTAATGTTTGGTTCATTTGTTGTGGTGTTTAGTTAACTATTTGGTTCAATTCTGCAATGCGATGTTCAATTGTTGTGGGTGCATTCTGTTATTGTATACCATGTGAGAAATAAATCGAATTTGGCTGTACTAAATACATAAGAAACAAATACAATTGCTATATTTCCATGTTGTTAAGCATCCTTGGTTTGGTTAACTGTCTGATCTTCTATTAGGAGTATGTTATATTGTGCAATGTGGTGCTCAGTTATTGTTTGGTTCATTTGTTGTGGTGTTTAGTTAACTGCTTGGTTCAATTCTGCAATGCGATGTCCAATTGTCGTGGGTAGAATTTTGTATTGTTGTGCATGTGAGGAATAAATCAAATTTGGTTGCACTTAATACATGAGAAACATATACAATTGCTATATTTCCTAGTTCTTAATCATGCTTGGTTTGGATAAATGGGTTTTCCATGTGGCTTGAATTAATCTGATGAATCTGCAATGTGCTTATTTTTCATCAACATATTTTACTGATAGCATGCGAACCCTCACTTGACCTAATCACTAACTACTTTATATGTGTTGTAGGGAAACAATGTGAAGCACTAAGGTTTACAATCGAGGTTTGCACATGCATGGTCCTTTGTCTAATAGCACATTATTGTGCAATTGCAGGAACCATTATAATATTTAGGTTTCTAACAATTTGGTCTTGCACATGTAGGTCCTGCTGTCAGAGGTTTTGACCCACTGTTTGATCCTTTTTGCAAATGGGGAAATGAATTGTCCATGAATACCAGTCAAGTCAAGAAACCAAGAAAGATTGTTAGGATAAAGAAATTAGCGGCAAAATACAACAAGATCTTTGTCTGCACAATGAAGAAGACATCAGTTCACTACAGGATGGTACTAACTATTATATGTTGCCTTTTTTTTATTCCTTTACCCCATTTCCAATATGGAGAAGATATTTATGCACATTCTCAGTTTCAGGCCTTTCCAAAGCAGTTCACTGATGATTATATCTCAAACCACCTGTATGGTCAAGAGGCGAGGAAGGTATTCATACAATACCCATGGTTAAATATTGAAGTGTTCCTGAAGAGGACGAAGGATGGACGGTCAATCATCCACAGGCACTGGCCTAAAGTTGCAAAGACCTTCAACATCAATGATGGCTCAATATTCGCCTTCCGCTTCAGCAGTTTTCCAGATGAGATTCATCTGTCTATGTACCGTCTATGATGCCAATTTCCAAAGGTTATAGTTGTTGCATGTGAAACTTGGTGCTGGTGTAGTTGCGTAAAGGGTAGCTGAGTGCTGAAGCTATATGATGTTGTACTCTGATGTAATTCAATTATGAAATCCTGCTTCCCCAATGTGAAATGAAATATATTGTGTGCTTAATATGAAATGTCAATTAGATTAATAAATGGAATATTAATAATAGGATAATTAGCCTACTAATGGCCAATTAGCCTGCTAATTGGGTTTTTCTATTGTAAACGGTTATTCAGAAAACACTGTGGGCGATGACATCAGACAACGCACACAGTTTCTAGGAATAAAACGTGTTGGATCAATGAACAATCACACACGACATCCTCTTGAAAACTGTTTGCATTAGGCCACCTTGCGCAAATGTTTACCACATATAAAGTGTGTGCGATGGGCAGCCTATGCCACACAGTTTCTTCTATGCATCGTGTGTGATGCTTTCAATAACGCAAACGATAAAAGTGTTAATATCATCTACAATGGCAACGCTATCACAAACGATTTAATGGGGAAAATTGTGTGTTATGTACCTGCGAACGGAAACATTTTCCTTGGAGTGACTGTGTGAGATGTATATACGAACGGAAACGTACTTCTTGGATTAACTATGTGGGATGTACATACTAACGGAAACGTATTCCTTGGATTGACTGTGTGGAATGTACATACAAACAGAAAAGTTTAGCCGGGAATGACTGTGTGGGATGTACTTACGACCGGAAATGATTTGGCTTGTATAATTATATTTTTTTAGGACAACTGTACGTATAATCATATTTGATCGCTCGCCCATCGCACACGACCTCATTTTGTCGAGCGTGTGTGCCAGGAGCGCCTATCCCCGACGGTTTCTAGGTCGTGTGGGTAGGACCCCCCTATCGCCCACACTCACTTGGCGACGGTTCCAAACGCCGTCGCGGAAAGGGGTTAAAAACCGTTTGTATGCACCTCGTTGTACTAGTGGGTGGTGCGGATGACAGGCAGGGCCCGCTTGTCATCCCTAACCTCACAACAGGAGGGCGGCAATGCTCATCGACGGCGGTGCAGGGCACGGCGGGACGAGCTGAGGGCACCAACGTGCTCAACAGGGAGTTACCAATCGGGTGATGGTGGAGATGGCCATCGGAGTTCCCTGGTTTGCCGTCGATAAGGAAGCAGGGCGGCAGCGCTTCAGGAGGAGATGGATCAGGCCGCTCCGTGCTGCTAAAAGTGTGGGGGTGAGAGGGGAAATGACCAGCGAACTGAGGCAGGGCCACGGGAGGGAAAATGAGGGCCGGGGGAGGCCTGCATCGTACCAATGGTGGCGAGCCGACGCTATGGCGCCCGAGCTCGATCTCAAGCTCGGGGGCTCCTGGAGATGGATGGGTGGCATGGGGAGGAAATTAGGAGTGGTGGAGGGCGACAGGGATGGAGAGAGGGGCTTAGGGAGGCCCTATATAGGCAGGCCGAGGTCCACCGTAGGCGCGGCCTACGGGTGCCTGCGGGATGGGTTCCAGTGGCCGTTTGAGAGGGAATGGAGCTCCCTATGGCGCTCGTGGGGGTAGTCTAGGCTGCCAGGGAGAGAGAGGGGGAGCGGGACGAG
Organism: Thinopyrum elongatum; assembly: GCA_011799875.1. Lineage (NCBI taxonomy): Eukaryota > Viridiplantae > Streptophyta > Magnoliopsida > Poales > Poaceae > Thinopyrum > Thinopyrum elongatum. Next base: position 358,510,320 of record CM022300.1, on the reverse strand, counting down.
CTACAGGCAGGCCACAGGAGCGGCGCTAGCATTGGCCGAACAGGGCGGTGCTCTGGCGCGAGCCGTAGGAGGGAGAGGAGGGCGCAGGAGCAAGTGGACATCCTGCTGGCGTGCTGCAGATGTTGAGGCGCATCGACTGGCGCGCGGGGAGGCTCGAGGTGGTTGGGGGACGCAGGCGACAATGGTCGGGTGCCCTGCCAGGCACTTCAGAGCGTGACTTTGGCCAGCATCCGCGGCTTTCCCGCGTCCTCACGCGTCCACTTGTGTCTAGAGGTTGCATGAGGTGTGGGCAAAAGTCTTGGGGAGCCTTGGATGCTCTTGAAAGCTGAGGGAAGGGAAGAAGGCTGAGAAAGAGGGAGAATCCCACTATGCAGAGGAGAAAAATGGGGCTCTGCCCCCCCTTCATCATTGTTCCTCGGGGCAGGGAAGCACACAAGAGGTAGAGGGTGACTAGCACATGCTGTGGGAAAATTTTGGGCTCAAGGAGATTAGTGGAAATGGCTAAAAACTGCAATTTAAGTTTCTGCCGGAAGGTGCTTGATGTAGGTTTGAGCTAGCTAGGTTCCTCAACTTTCTTTGAGATTTAACAGGAGTGAGTCGCCTCACAAATTAGTAGTGCCCACCAATTTTGAGGTCAAATGGAGAAAGTGGCCAATGCAACTTTTGTAAAACCTAGAAATCAACAGAAATGGGTTTCCCAAGATTTAGTCATGCAAGTCTACTTTCCATGATGCACCACTTGGTGTAGTGTCATCATTTAGGGATTAGAGCATGTCCACAAAATTTGGGATCAAAAGGAGACAGTTGGCAATGAAGAGTTGCTCAAATTTGGATCTGGACAGGAATGGTTTTGGCAAGCTTTGATCAAGCTAACTTGTTCTTCAACTTGTGCCACTTGGTCTAGATGATTTATTAGACCATTTTAGCATGTGTACCAAGTTTGAGAACATTTAGACATGTTTGGCAATGTAAGGTTGCTCAAACTGGCAAATGAACAAAAATGATTTTGAAGGGTTTTGGTGGGGTTATACTATTCTCCATGACATGAGACTTGGCAAGATCATCCAGTAGGCAATTTGTGACATGGTGGAATTTTCTTGGATTTAATGCAGAATATTTCCTTTGTAAATATTTCAAAAGCTTGAAATATCCAGAAAGGGTTTTTGAGGGATTTGACCAATAATTTGAACATGACGATGTGTTAAAACTCATATATATGGACAATATATGTCCACTGAGTCTCCCTAAATTTTCTAAAATATTTTTGAAACATTAAAATAATTTTAACCTATTAAAGACCATTTCTAGCCTAAATAAAAAGCCTTTAAATAAAATATCAAAATAACTTTTAAAATAATAATTTTGTGGTTTTGGGGAGTACTATATTTAATAGGATTCAAATATAATTTTTGAAAGATTTTTGTCATCCTAACTTAGGTACTTGTAGTACAAGCCTGAAGTCAGGGGGTTTTGAAAAACCTAATTTAGAAAATACTTTTTGGCCACAAAAATATTTTTATGTCCAAAACACATGGCATGCTCTTTGGGCAAAGTTTCAGATCGAGGGAAAGAAGTATGAGAGTTGGAGGATTTACGTGATTTTTAGAGCACTTTCAAACAGCAAACATAAATCCAAAATAGAGCAGAGATCATATTAGCAGAAAAGTTTTTGTTGGATCAAATTTTTATGCTTAATTAATTCTAAATGTTGTGGTATGAAAATCAGGATGTGACAGACCTACCCCCTTACAAGAATCTCGTCCCCAAGATTCCCAAACTAGGCGTGGAAAGGATTACGGAAACGTGGATATGGGGTAGTCTTCACGCTCCTATGTGGCTCCTTCCTCGGTGTGGTTGCTCCACTAAATCTTGAAGTACTTGATGGCGTGGCTTCGTGTATGACATTCTGCTTGATCCAGATTGCAAATGGGCCTCCCACGGTAGATCAGATCGGGCTGGAGGTCGATGGCTCGGTGGTCGATGCCCTTGTAGGAATCGTATTTGTAAGGAAGTTGGTAACACTTCTTGAGTTGTGATGCGTGGAAAACGTTGTGCACCTTGGATAACTTAGGTGGTAACTCTAGCTAGTAGCCATCTACTCTTCGTCTTGCAGTGATCTCGAAGAGGGCCGATGAATCTTGGTGTGGGTTTTCCTTTGTCACGGAAACCCTTAGCACCATTCAGGGGAGTGACTCACAGGTACACACGGTCTACGACGCGGAAGTTTACTTCTCGCCGATGGTGGTTGGTATAGTTCTTCTCCCTTCACATGGCGGTCTTCAGGTGTTCCCTGGCCAGCTAAATGTCTCTTCTTCCGTATTCGGGTAGAGAAGTATGTCACCAAATAAAGATGACAACCAACTTGTCCAAGTACTCTATGAAGTCCCTGTTCAAGGGGTACATAAAGTAGGCTGGGGTATTGGTGGTGGTCACGATTGAGTGTTGGCCAAGGTCTTCCTGACCTAGAGCCAAAGCCCATGGTCATGATCCGACCATGTTGTGGCTCGGTAAATCTTTAAGGGTTTCAAAGACTCTAGGGTGCGAGTGAACATTTATCATCTTATCCTTGAGCACAATGTCTAAGATGCCAATTGTTCTATCTAGTCCCCTAAACAAATGACCTTATACCACCGAAAGCAACATCTCGTATAGGTCAAGTCCAATCATCGCTCATGCTATTTATATCCTTATGACTCCCGAGAGGAGGTCTAACAAAATCATACTTGTCAACTATCCCCAAACTCATATGTATGGTTATGCCTATGTAAAATCCATGGGTGGAACATACAAGCTACTAAGCTTGAATTAAACACCACAATCCAAGTGCTCAGCCTATTCTTCCAAGGTCCATGATAGTGCATCTCTATCCTAAGGAAACAAGTTGTATACCACTCTGAGATCTTGTTTCCTTCCTATGAATCAACTCTAACAGCCCATTAATTGCATTAATCACTACACAATTCATTAATCCTACAAATCCAATGTTTATGATGTTCCACATGATCTTCTAAAGTCCCTATAATTCCCAAATCCTTGAAAGGGCTATCTTTACCATAGTGAGTCCGCCAATATCCATTATGATGATCAGATAAACTCCAATGCCAAGTTTATATGGACCCCCCCATATCGACTCTGACCAATAATCCAATCTCCTAGTTCATGTCCCACCGAGAAATATGGTACTAGGATTGAGATCATCATTCTAGACCCAATTAACTCCGAACCATGTAGACCTTCTTATCATCAACACTTTACTAGGATCCCTATTCTCATTCCAAATCTCATGTCCAGCGAGAATTCCTACTTGTTCCCCCAAGTCATTATCGTAACATCTCCAATTTTCTATCAACTTCCCCCGGTTAAGTCAAATTCTCACACCTTCAAGAATTTCAGCTTGGGGTCATAATTGTCTTACTAAATCCAATTTACTCAGCGGTAAAGAAAGTTATGCTAGTCTATTAAGAGGATCCCTCCATGTTCGTCTACCGACATGAAAACCTCATAATCCACCAAAGAGTCTTAGATATTTTCTCAAGGTTGCTACTATAGCTTATCAAGTCATTTATCCTTTGTTCATATCTATAATACCTAAATAGTTCATCCCCACTATATTATTTCTTTTGACATGCAGCCTATCCACCTCATCACATGTGCCACATCATCAACCTCATTTTTTTTTGCGATCAGCTTTGGAAACGCATCGCTTCACTAGAGATTTTTTTGTTCGTGTTCGTCAGTTCATTTTTCATCATGGACAGCTATGTTTTCTACTAAACGTCTGACCGTGCGGCTTCCTTCCTCCGACCGATCGCCCATCAAAGCGCACTATCACACTGCTTTTTCCCACTTCAGTTTCATCACCACCGTAGAAATCTTTCCCCAATCCTCGCTGTGTGGTGGTTAGATGACAATCTCAGCGTGAGGGCACCCATCCTTTTCTTATCACCGGACCGCTCGCCTCCCGTCCGCCGGTGTTACTCCCCTTGGACGCCTCTCTAGTCGATGGGTCACGTGCAGAGTCGTGGTTCCATTGCCGCCCACCCAGAACATTGAGTAGCCTAGCGGAATCAGCATGTGCACACGCCATCTATCTGCCCTGGCCCTCCTCACGCCGGCGGCCTCGGACCCGTCGGAAGCAGCCAACCGCGCCGCGACCACCGATCTGGATAAGTAGTTCAGGTTTCGGTGGGAGGATCTCGACAAGGAGAAGCTCGCGGGGCAGGAGGCATCCATGACCATCGCGTGTTCCTCTGCTACAAGGTCCCTGAGTAATTCTTCTACTTAATTTGATGCAATGATGTTACATTTGTATCCCTTTCCTCTTCTCCCGGTAGGAGCGGCCAAACTTAGCCTGCAAGTCACTGCTCGGTGTTGATGTTTCCCCTTTTTGTTGCCGCTATCTTTTTTTGATTCAACATTTTTGGTGTTGCTGAATGTGCATACCGCACATGGATCCGCCACACCACGAGCCTGATCCAGCTCGTGCGTTGTTGGATGTGCTTCCATTCGGGCACTTTTGTTGGCGCTATCTTGGTTCATAGAGCGGTAGGAGTACAACTGGCCACCCCACATCTTCCTACACAGGTTCTAGGCCTAGCGAGTCCCATGTGTACTTCTGTCGATGTATACTCTCTGTCATGTCCACTAGCATCATCGATTCAACCTTAGTTGTTCAATGGATTAAGTTCGATGGTATATTGTAGCTAGCATAGTTAGTGCGCATGTCATCTCTTTTTTTATATGAGTTGTTATTTTATCTCATATAGTGTTTTTCCACAATGTCTCATCGGAACAACTTTGTTTACTTAAAATATCTTCTTGACCTAACATATCTCTTGAGTATATTATTACTAGATCAATGGCCAATGTTGTACTATGTGTCAGCTTTCGGTATGCTGGAGGTATGCCCATTTGAACTGTCATGCAATTTTATTTTTAGTACAAGGGCCATCCTGCTGGTGCTACTGCTTCTGATCAGGCCGATGGGAACTATCATGTACAAGTACTTTTCAGACTCTCAAACAGAGATTGGGTTATTTGCGCCTTAACCTCTCAACCCAGTTGATACTGGATGGTAATTATTCTTCATATTTAACCACTTCTTTATGGATTGGATTAACAAACTGAATTTCATTATTTTGATGTGTATATGTTTGCTTTAGAATTACCAGTTCTGTTTAGATTAAACAATTGGTCCAGTTTTATGTGGTTCAGATGTGATTGTCCTTTGATGATTCTTCTGCACTACTGTTCCTATTGGACATTAATGTACTTTTTGTTTTGTTGTATTTACCTGCGTGGCCATCCTAATAGACATTAATTGTTCAGGTTTGGACCTTCCTGCTTGATGCAACCCATTTTATTTTAGCTCTTCTGCTTTCACATTTGTTGCAAATATGAGGGTTTTGGTTGTTTCTTCATGTATGTGTTGTAAGATTTCAGTTAGAGATCGAGTATAGCAATTTCTCTGTGTCGTCACTGATTTCAAATATTGAAACTATGTACCCTGTTGGCACCACATTTCTATAATAACATTGTCGATTCATGAATTCCATTTACATATAAACAGGGAATGTTATAAAAGTTAATCTCGGAGATGCATACGATCATATAGTTCCTAGCTCAATCAAGTCAAACAATTTCATTAGAGTATATATTTTAGTAAAATTGCCTTCAGGTTAATCCTTTCATGCATGTGATAAGATGTTGTAGCACCACATAGCTAACATTTTTTTACTTAATGTGCATCTGTCACTAAGTTGATTGGCATGCTAACGTCCCGCAGCAACGCGCGGGGAATCATCTAGTATCCTCAAATTGGTATTCCCTATGGCATCGTCAGTTCTGGTGCTATCTTAGGGTGATAATGTGCTCATTTACTATGTCCACTAGCTCCATAATGAATCCAGTGATGAGCAAAGGTTACTGAAGCTTAACTGGCTCTCTTGCAATTCCGTAGGTTAAGCACATGGTTAAGGATTTGAGCTGGGGTATCTCGTGAAGCCTTGAAGGGTCTAGGGATGGGTTTCCAATTCCGAGCGGAAAGCTTGACTTCATCGAGTAGCACTTGGTTGGATAGATTGTCACAAAATGTCTTCAGTGGTAGTTGTTTGTCGAGGCGGATTCACTGGCGCATCTTGTTTCTCTGAGCTTCAGTTGATGAGGTAGAGGAGAGGGGAAAGTATCATAGAGGGGGGGTGCCAAAAAGGGGGGGGCTATAGTGCAAGTGTAACCGAACAAGTGCCGTAAGGGCCACACACATTCATTAAGATAAGATAGGTGACATAGTCACGTACATGTTACCTAGGGCAAAAGTGCGACTTATATCAAAACACAAACAGATAAGAACAAGCAACACACAACACGGTTTCATTTGAACCATCATATGGACTCGACTTCGCATAGGGGGTACACGACTCATCCTACCCTAGGGGTTCTTGGACTCAGTAGTCGTGCTTGCTTCTCGGAGAGATGGGTGTTCAGTCTTCAGCTTCTACGTTCTCTTGTGGTGCCAGTGGGTATGCGACAGTCGGCTGCTTGTTGGGACACCTTTTGACAATATGCCAAAATTCACCACACCCATGACATGTGACGGGAGCAAAAAAGTTGTTATTCAGTCCTGGGTTATGACGTCGGTGGCCTGACGATGGCCCTCTACGAGGTGGATATGGAAATTCATTCCTATGCCTCCTGCGTGGGGTTTGGTTGCAGGCTTCCTGAAGTTCCTCAATTTGCTGTCCTTGATTAGCAATGCCGACCTTCAGGGCGGCAATTTCTTGTTCTCATTCGACCACCTTCTTCTTCTCAATGTATTGAAGATGCAGAAGCGAAGGGAGGTCTTGACGGGCCTTAAGAAATGCTTCGGTAAGGTGACATAGAAGGTAGTCGCCTGCATTGATGAAATGGATCTGGTACTTGAGGGTTGGATTCTCGTCTTCTCGGGAATTCATCATTTGAGTAGGTGCTCCAAATCCGCTTTTGCCAGGTAGGTAATGGGTAGCATGTTCTTCCTTCATTTCCGGGAGGAGGTCTCGAAGACGGATGATCGCTTCGTAGACCACTTCCTGAATGGCCAGGTCTTTTGTTGGCATGGGCGGTCCAATGAAGAACCAATCCTGGGGTGAGGTCTTGGCAGGCACAAAAATCTTGGCGTAGAACTCTGTTTCGAGCTCGCCATTATCCAGTGCGTGCAGGGTGTACATCGGCTCCGAAGGATAGTGGCATTGTTGGAGGCGATCTCTTAGGAGTGGTGGAAATCCAGTCATGAGGAGTCTTATGGGGGCGACGGCCATATACAAGATGGTCAGAAAAGGGTTAATATGACAAGAGAGGATGAGGCAAGTATGAAATGTTTTTATAGTTAGCTAGATCAGAAGAAGAGAGAAGTGTAATAGGTTTTGCAAGTGATTTGGGGGGTCTGGGGACTAGTTCTTGTCCTAACTAACGTCCATGCTAACTAAGGCTTCCTACAGTCATGATGGCTCTGAAACCAGCTCTGTGGGGACCCCGACTTAAACAGTCAAAGCCACCGAATGCACGTGTATAGTGATCCCGGAGATCAATGCTCACTGAACACACAGAAGCTGAATAACAAGAGTCTTGCATCCATTCATACCGTCTTACACAGATTATGACCATTATGGTCAAGTCTTGAGTATATCATCACAGAGAAAATCTTCGTCGACAACTTGGACCCATGCCATCTGCCTTAACCCTATAGGCATTATGACTGGGAAAGCGTCCTACCTCACATGATCATCACCAAGAACTCTTCTTTGTATATCTGCTCTTTTAGGCCTGGCCTAGTAAATAGCCAGGGACAAGCCAGTGAGTACGTTTGAATGTACTCGCAAGCAACCCATGAATGGAAATAGAGTAAAGTATGCATGACAATATCACTATGTTGGCATATATGTGGTAGGATAGTTTTTCTTATGCAGGTATGATCAAAACTTAATGGTGTCATGAATGTGTCTGCAACAAGTATCAGGAGGTTACAGACATCAACATCGAGGAAGAGTTATAAACAACTCACCCTCAAGTTCATCATGACTTCCTCATGAAATCACATCAACAATTTTGCCAAACCGTGTTGTTTTTTTGAAACATATGAACATAGTCTAAGAAGCACCAACCAACTGTCCTTGACCGTGGACATGGCTATTCAAATAGTTTGACATTCTGCGGAGGTTGCACACTTTACCCACAAGACCCGGAAGCTTCCGTGGCATCCACAACCCGTGGTACCTCAAGTACCCAGGGTAAGCACCCGATCACTACCTTTCCCTAGACGCCACCAACAAGGAGTCCACTCGATTGATACCATCCCCCGTGCCACAATCATGCTCACATGTTTAATTATGTGGAGCCAGGCTCCCATATTCAACACAAAGCACAAGCACTGGGGTACCAACGGTGTGTCTGGTGCCCTGAAAAATAGTCATGGCTGCCTATCCAAGCATGACCCCGTCCCGAGAGTGACCACGCCACTCCCGTCACTAGTAATGCGTGCTCCAAGCTAGCGCGGACTAGGTAATCAATAATGCCCTTTCCCATATAAGGGTAGTGTGGTTGCGCATGTTCGGTTGGGACGACCAACAAATCTTAAATCTAATCCGTTTCTGGAAACAACACATTCATCATGCCTCGGTACACTACTCTCCAACTAGTGACCTCGATCATCAACATCTCCCAGGGGCATTAGTGGCACCCTCTAGGGCTTTCAAAAGATTGTAACCAAGGGATGATCATGCATAGATGCAACATCATGCATCAACATCAAGTATTCCTCGTATACGAACATGCAAGTATCAACGGGGATGCATCGATGCAACGATCCATAACAAGATCGTCATCATCCATTCGGGAAAGTTTTGATGAACAAGAGAGGGGTATCATGGTCAAGGGCTGCTTGCCTGTCTAAACAAAGTCCTCGGGGTCTTCAAATTTCTCTGGTCCAACTCCTTCGTCAACTTTGTAATCTAACGTCGCAAAGTAACGGGCACACAATAAGATAATAGAACCAAATAGAAAAATAAAAGTGGTCATAAAAATGTCCACATATTTTTGTTAAATATTAGGGTGAAAACTAAGAAGGCTAAAATTCTTAGTCTTGGATATGGAGATATATATTCAGATAAATGAAATTTCAAGGCTGGATTCAATTGCTCAATTTTGGATTTAAATTTGAATAGTACATAAAAGTGTGATGGTTTTGTATGAAAGCGACACCACTATATAGGTGGGATTTTTAGAAGAATTTAGGACTTGGAATTATTGCATTTGGATAAATAGTTTATCCTATGGAATTTTTGGAAGTTTCTGCAGATAGAAAAAGGAAAAGGCCTATGGGCCGAAACGGACGAGCCGAGCCGGCCCAAAGGCAATCCGGCCTGGGCGAACAGGTGTGCGCGCGCGCCAGGTTCAAACCTGACGGGTGGGGCCCGGCTGCCAGCGACAGAGAGGGGGTGGTGCAGATGATAGGCGGGGCCCACCTGTCATCCCTAACCTCGCAACAGGAGGGCGGCGATGCTCACCGACGGCGGTGCAGGGCACGGCAGGGCGAGCTGAGGGCACCAACGTGCTCAGCAGGGAGTCACCGATCGGGTGATGGTGGAGACGACCGTCGGAGTTGCCTGGTTTGCCGGCGACGAGCAAGCAGGGCGGCGGCGCTTCGGGAGGAGATGGATCCAGCTGCTCCACGGTGCAAAAAGTGTGGGGGTGAGAGGGGAAAGGACTAGTGCACTGAGGCAGCGCCAGGGGAGGGAAATGAGCGCCAGGGGAGGCCTGTATAGTAAGAACGGTGGAGGGTGACAGGGATGGAGAGAGGGGCTCGAGGAGGCCCTATATAGGCAGGCCGAGGTCAACCGTAGGCGCGGCCTACGGGCGTCCGCGGGATCGGCTTCGGTGGCCGTTTGAGAGGGAATGGAGCATTCTATGGCGCTCGTGGGGGTAGTCTAGGCTGCCAGGGAGAGATAGGGGAGCGGGACGAGCTACAGGCGGGCCACAGGAGCGGGACAAGCATTAGCCGAACGGGGGGGGGGGGGCACTCTGGCGCGAGCCGTAAGAGGGAGAGGAGGGCGCTGGAGCAAGTGGGCGGCCTGCTGGCGTGCTGCGGACACTGAGGCGCGTCGACTGGCGCGCGGGGGAGGCTCGAGGTGGTCGGGGGACACGACGTGAACGGTCGGCTGCCCTGCTAGGGGCTCCAGAGTGTGACTTTGGCCGGCATCCGCGGCTTTCCCACGTCCTCACGCGTCCACTTGTGTCTGGAGGTTGCAGGAGGTGTGGGAAAAATTCTGGGGGAGCCTTGGATGCTCTGGAAAGCTGAGGGAAGAGAGGGAGGCTGAGAGAGAGGGAGAATCCCACTGTCCAGAGGAGAAAAATGGGGCTCTGCCCCCCTTCATCAGTGTTCCTCATGTAGGGAAGCACACAAGAGGTAGAGGGTGACTAGCACATGCTGTGGGAAAATTTTGGGCTCAAGGAGATTAGTGGAAATGGCCAAAACATGCAATTTAAGTTTCCGCTAGAAGGTGTTTGATGTAGGTTTGAGCTCGCTAGGTTCCTCAACTTGCTTTGAGACTTAACAGGGGTGAGTGGCATCACAAATTAGTAGTGCCCACCAATTTTGAGGTCAAATGGAGAATGTGGCCAATGTAACTTTTGTAAACCCTAGAAATCAACAGCATTGGGTTCCCAAGATTTAGTCATGCAAAGCTATTCTCCTTGATGCACCACTTGGTGTAGTGTCATCATTTAGGGATTAGAGCATGTCCACATAATTTGGGATCAAAAGGAGACAGTTGGCAATGAAGAGTTCAAGCAGCCGTCCATTCCTCCGCGGCATACCTTGCCATGACGGAGCCCGTCCGATCCCAGATCGCGGCCGCCCACGCCCAGCTCATGGCGGCCTTTTCCAAAGAGATGGCAGACACGGATGGCGAGATGTTTGCCAAGTATGGTGCCATGGATGCCATGGAGCCCCTTCCCAGGAGATCATCGGGCGCGAGCTGGACATGGAGGAGGCGGCGGAGATCGACGAGCACCAGCCGTAGTAGTACTCTTTGTTTTGTTTAATTAAGAGCGTTGGTCTTTAATTTGTTAGAGTAATGTTTAGGTCAGCTAAGTCTGTTTAATTGCTGAACTTACTCGATTAAGAACTGTGGGTGTGCTGTAGTCTACTTTGTGTACCCAAATTATGCAATGACGTGGATGACCACTGTAACCAAGGAAATTCGAACCAAAATTTTTGACATTCAAACTCACCACACAAGGGTTAAGCTATATGAATCGTTTTTGATGTTCACATATCGTACACAGTGCTGAATAAGGGACCGTGTCTGATGACACTTTGCGCGCCAGTTTTTTCGCTGCACCGATCCAAAATTTTCGGCTTCTGCGGAAATTTCTACCTCCCCGCCCCCTCCCCTTACCAAAAGCCACATTTCCCCTTTTCTGCCTTCCTTCCCAAGTTGAAACCTTCACTCCTTGCTTGGACCGCCGCCTCCTCGCCGGCGACCCTCCTTCACGCTGCTCGGCCTCATCGATCCAGGCAGGTAAGCCACACCCGACACCCATCCTCCTCCTCCTTCCAGGAGCTCAAGGAGCATTTGGCAGCGGAGAAGCAAATCGCTGCCGCACGTGCGGATGAGGTCGCGATGGCTGCCATTCGTGCCAACCCTCAGATCTTGGAGGAGCACCTCGCCGTCGAGGCCACCATCGACGCCTCGTGCGCCCACGCCGCGACGCAGTTGGCTGCTTTAAAGGACAGTTCGTGGCATTTCCTCGAGGCCACCGTCGGTGCCTTCGATGAAGACTACAAGGTGTTTTCTCAGCGTGCCCGTGCTTACCTCAACTCGAGAGGCAGCAGGTTGGTGCCTGGAGAAGCTCAGACAACTCATCACTACAAAGAGGGCACCCATGATGTGGAGGCCTCGCCCTCTTCCATGTCCAAGGAGCCAATCATCATCGATATCTCCGATGATGAGGAGTAGCTTGTCTTATTAGCTCACTATAAGGACCTATGTTCAGTTTGCTAGCTACGCTATTTAAGCATGCTCAGTTTACCTGTTGCATGTGCTACTCCTGCCTTTCCTTAACAAATTCTAGTGAATTGTCATATCTACTTTTACCATGCAATCTGTTGCTCTAGTGTATATGTTCTATATGTCGTGCAATGTGGTGCTCACTTATTAACTCTTTGGTTAATTAGTTGTCATCTTCAACTAACTACTTTGTTCAATTCTGCAAATGTGATGTTCAATTCTTCAGGGTGCAATTTTGTATTGTCTTCCATGTGAGAAATAAATTGAATTTATCTTTACAAAATACATGAGAAACAAATACAATTGCTATATTTCCAAGGTGTCAAGCATGCTTGGTTTCGTTAACTGTCTGATCTTCTAGTATGTTATACATTGTCCAATGTGGTGCTTAGTTAATATTTGGTTCATTTGTTGTGGTGTTTAGTTAACCGTTTGGTTTAATTCTACAATGCGATGTTCAATTGTTGTGGGTGCATTCTGTTATTGTATACCATGTGAGAAATAAATCGAATTTGGCTATACTAAATACATGAGAAACAAATACAATTGCTATATTTCCAAGTTGTTAAGCATGCTTGGTTTGGTTAACTGTCTAATCTTCTACTAGGAGTATGTTATATTGTGCAATGTGGTGCTCGGTTAATGTTTGGTTCATTTGTTGTGGTGTTTAGTTAACTGCTTGGTTCAATTCTGCAATGCGGTGTCCAATTTTCGTGGGTAGAATTTTGTATTGTTGTGCATGTGAGTAATAAATCGAATTTGGCTGCACTTAATACATGAGAAACATATACAATTTCTATATTTCCTAGTTCTTAATCATGTTTGGTTTGGATAAATGGGTTTTCCATGTTGCTTGAATTAATCTGATGAATCTGCAATGTGCTTATTTTTCATCAACATAATTTTTTGACAGCATGCGAACCCTCACTTAACGTGATCACTAACTACCTTATATGTGTTGCAGGGAAACAATGGGAAGCACTGAGGTTTACAATCGAGGTTTGCACATGCATGGTCCTTTGTCTAATAGCACATTATTGTGCAATTGCAGGAACCATTCTAATATTTAGGTTTTTAACAATTTGGTCTTGCACATGTAGGTCCTGCTGTCAGAGTTTTTGACCCACTGTTCAACCCTTTTTGCATATGGGGAAATGAGTTGTCCATGAATACCTGTCAAGTCAAGAAACTCAGAAAGATTCTTAGGATAAAGAAATTAGCAACGAAAAACAACAAGATCTTTATCTGCACAATGAAGAAGACATCAGTTCACTACGGGATGGTACTAACTATTATACCTTGCCTTTTTTATTCCTTTGCCCCATTTCCAATATAGAGAAGATATTTATGCACATCCTTGTTTTCAGGCCTTTCCAAAGCAATTCACTCATGATTACCTCTCAAACCACATGTATGGTCAGGAGGCGAGGTAGGTATTCATATAACACCCATGGTTCAATATTGAAGTGTTCCTGAAGAGGACCAAGGATGGATGGTCAATCATCCACAGGCACTGGCCTAAAGTTGCAAAGACCTTTAACATCAATGAAGGCTCAATATTCGCCTTCCACTTCAGCAGTTTTCCAGATGAGATTCATCCGTCTATGTACCGTCTATGATGCTAATTTCGGAAGGTTATAGATGTTGCATGTGAAACTTGGTGCTGGTGCAGTTGTGTAATGGGGTAGCTGAGTGGTGAAGCTATATGATGTTGTACTCTGATGTGTTTCAATTATGAAATCCTGCTTCCTTAATATGAAAATGAAATATATTGTGTGCTTGATATGAAATGCCAATTAGATTAATAAATGGATTATTAATAATAGGACAATTAGCCTGCTAATGGCCAATTAGCCTGCTAATTGGGTTTTTCTATTGCAAACGGTTATTGAGAAAACACCGAGGGCGATGACCTCAGGCAACGCACACAGTTTCTAGGAATAAACCGTGTTGGATCAATGAACAATCACACACGACATCCTCTTGAAAACTGTTTGCGTTAGGCCACCTTGCGCAAACGTTTACCACATAAATAGTGTGTGTGATGGACAGCCGTTGCCACACAGTTTCTTCTACGCACCGTGTGTGATGCATTCAGTAATGCAAACGATAAAATTGTTAATATCGTCTGCAATAGCAACGCTATCACAAATGATTTAATGGGGAAAATTGTGTGTGATGTACTTGCGAACGGAAATGTTTTCCTTGGATTGACTGTGTGGGATGTATATATGAACGGAAACGTACTTCTTGGATTAACTGTGTGGGATGTACATACTAACGAAAACGTATTCCTTGGACTGACTGTGTGGAATGTACATACGAACGAAAACGTTTAGCCGGGACTAACTGTGTGGGATGTACTTATGACCGGAAACGATTTGGCATGTATAATTGTATTTTTTTAGCATAACTGTACGTATAACAGTATTTGATCGCTCGTCCATTGCACACGACCTCATTTTGCCGAGCGTGTGTGCCAGGAGGGCCTATCCCGGACGGTTTCTGGGTCGTGTGGGAAGGACCCCCTATCGCAGCCACTCACTAGGTTACGGTTCAAAACACCGTTGCGGAAAGGGGTTAATAATTGTTTGTATAGCACCTCGTTGTACCAGTGTTGTTGTCTGCCCTCATGCTCGGCCCGTCAAACAGAAGGTCGGGTAGCAAGCTTTAGAGCGGCAATAGTTCATAGCGGAAGAAATTAAGAAAGTCGAGGCAGCTGGCCTGGTCAGGGGAGTCCTACACCCAACTTGGTTGGTGAATCCGGTTGTCGTGCGTAAGGCAAATGGGAAATGGAGACTTTGCATTAACTACACCGATCTTAATAAAGCATGCCCAAAGGATCCTTTCCCCTTGCCACACATCGACCAGATTGTAGACTCCACTGCCGGCTGTGATTTGCTCTCATTTCTTGACGCTTACTCTGGGTATCACCAGACATTCATGTCCAAGGAAGATGAGGAAAAGACCGCGTTCATCACTCCATGTGGCACTTACTACTTTGTACGAATGCCTTTCGGACTAAAGAGAGCAAATTCAACGTTTGCAAGGGCAGTTCAGATTGGCTTCGAGCCACAGTTGCACAGGAACATAGATGCCTATATGGATGATATCGTGGTCAAGACCAAGGACAAGTCCACTTTGATTAAAGATTTGGAGGAAACCTTATCCAACTTATGCAAGGTCAATATGAAGCTCAACCCCGAGAAGTGTGTTCGGTGTTCCCTCCGACAAGCTCCTTGGGTTCTTTATATCTCAGCTAGGGATCGAGGCAAACCCCGACAAGATCTAGACTATTGAACAAATCTAAGCACCCAAGACCGTCAAGGATGTGAGGCGTCTTGCTGGTTGCATCACGGCTTTAAGTAGGTTTATTTAAAAGTCCATTGAGCATGCCCTGCCTTTCTTCAAGATATTGAAAAAGGCGGGTCCAGAAAAATGGACTCCGAAAGCGGAGGCTATGCTGCAAGACTTGAAAAAGTACTTGTCTTCTGTGCCAACTCTAGTCACACCAAAACCACAAGAGCAGTTGCTGCTATACTTGGCGGCAGCGAATCAAGTGGTTAGCGCCACGCTGGTTGCGCAAAGGGAAGCCGGCGATGAAGTGGCAGCCATGACAAAAATTCCCCATGATGAGGCAACGTCTTGCCCGGCAAGCCCAGGCACCGGCAAAACGAAGGTGGTGCAAAATGAAGTAGCTGAACAACAAATTACATCAAAGAAGAAAGTGGTGCAATGGCTATTATACTTTGTCACTCTCTGTTGCAAGGGGCTAGATCAAGCTATTCAGGTGTACAGAAGTTGCTCCTTGGCCTGCTCATGGCTTCCAAGAAGTTGCGCCACTATTTTCAAGCACATGAGATCACTTTGGTTACCCGTTTCCCGCTACAGCATATTCTGAGGAATCCAGAGGCATCCGATAGGATAGTGGAAGGGGAATTGGAGTTGTCAAGCTTTGCACTCAGGTTTGAGAGTACATCGACTATCCAGAGCAGAGCATTAGCTGAATTCATTGCAGAATGGACGCCCACACCAGATGATGAGATCCAGGAGTTAGCACTCCCCGGGAAGGAGACAGAAAAGAATTGGATCGTGTACTTTGATGGTGCTTTCTCGTTACAAGGCGTCTGTGCTGGAGTGCCTACCGGAGTGCATCTCAAGAATGTAGTTCAAATGCATTTCCACTTGGAGGAGGCCACCAACAATACCGCTGAATATGAGGGACTGCTTGCCGTCCTCAGAATCGCGGTAGAATTCGGAATCAAAAAGCTGATCTCCGCGGAGATTCACAGCTTCTAGTGAAACAAGTGAACAAGGACTACCAGAGCCTGTTGATGGAAGCGTGCATGAACGAAGTGAGAAAGTTGGCAGAATGCTTTAACGGCCTACAAACAGAGCACATCCCTCATGCGGAAAACAACATCACTGATCAGTTGTCAAAATGTGCTGCTCAAAAGCTACCCGTGGAACCAGGGACTTTTATGCTCCACTTAACTCAGCCCATAGTCACCCCATCAACTAGAGCCCAGAAGAGAAGGAAAATAAGCACCAACAAATACTTTTCGGCAAACCTCCCAAAAGCTGCTGGTAAGGTTGTTGTCGGGGATAGTGATGTGTCTGCCGGTGAGCCGCGACCTCAGGTGGAGTCACAGATTCCTGCCGGTGACATCAGCGCTCCCACGGCCGAGGAGATGTCGTTAGTCCTTGTCATCGAGCCTGAAGCTCCGACATGGGCGCAACTGATAGTCCAATTTCTCCAAACAGGGGAACTTCCCGAAGAGCAAGAACAAGCTAAAAAAGTAGCCCATCAGTCAAGTATGTACCAGTTTGTGGATAACATCCCGTGCAGAAAGGGACCAAACGGGGTGAAATTGAAGTGCATTTCCCCGGAAGATGGGCAGAAGTTGTTGGTAGAGATACATAGGGGTGTATGTGGTTCCCACATAGGAGCAAGAACCCTTGTCGGGAAGGCTTTTATTGGCCCACTACCCTCCAGGATGCAACTGAGCTAGTAACAAGATGTGAAGCATGCCAGTTCCATTCAAAGAGCATACATCAATCAGCACAAGCCCTCCAAACAAGCCCTCTATCATTGCCATTCTCGGACTGGGGGCTCAATATTTTGGCCATTCTCGGACTGGGGACTAGAGGCAATAATAAATGTTATTATTTGTCTCCATGTTTATAATTAAGTTTATATTCGTGCTATAACTGCTATGGTTCTCGAGTCTACAATAACCATGAGGCTCAGAGGAAAACTCATATGCACATGTGGAATAATAAACGGTAAAATGTATTCCTAGTCAAGCATCTAAGACTAGCTCAAGTGTTGCGTGATGATTACGTTTTCCTAACCATGGGCATGTCTATGGCAGCAACTTTGAGGACACAATGTTAGAAGAACACTTGTGTTGAATCGACCCGATTGATGTTATGCTATGAGATATGTTCGTCACAAGTTAATGGTAAATAACACAGAGAAAGTTAACATTTGCAAAATTCCTTGGACCATGAGACTATCGAGTTCCATCATGCTTGCTTCATGAACTTTGGGGTTTGTTAAACGTCATCCGTAAAAGGGTGGCTATTACGGTGGCTTACGGGTTCATGGAAAAGTATGACAAGGAACTTGATAGCTCAAGATTGGGATTTCCTCCTCCGACGATGGAGAGATATTCTTTGGGCCCTGTAGGTGTTATGGTATCCATCATCGTCTGGCTAGACACAGTGTGATTTGATCACAAGGACGTCGGAACGCGGAAACGAGTAAAGAGAACAAAACCGGTAACGAGGAAACTAGCATAGTGGAAAAAGTTGTTGATCCACGGGGATGCCGATAAATCTCACCTCGGGTGTTTGTAACATATCATGAAGCAACATGAATAGCAAACAGCAACTACATGTTCACTCGAAAATTCATTCGTGTGTGTATAGGGATCAATATGGATGTCCATGGTTCCGCTATTGATCATTAATCAGAAAGAGTTCCAGTCATGTCTATACTTCAACGAACCTATAGGGTCACAGACTTAAGGGTCATCTATCTGCTAAGTAATAGATAGGGAGTCTGGGAGATAGTTTTCGGAAAAGTTTCGGAGACGACACAAAAGTTTCAGAGAGTAAAACCGGAAAAGTTTCGGAGACAAACTACATGCCGGAAATGTTTCGGAATGAGTCAAGTTTTTTTTAGTGGGTGCCAGAAATGTTCTGGACCATCCTGAGAAGCTCTCCGGGGGAATACATCCTCATGGTTGTGAGGTTGTAAAATCCTAGCTGCGGGGATCTGAACCAACATCTCCACCGACTCTCTTTCCACTGCGCTACGAGTCGGTAATAATTAGATCAAACCCCGTATGCATCTTCATAGTGATCCTGGGCTACTGCGTAGGTTGGAAACTTTTTGTTTTCTTCTGCGTTACCCTATAGGTAGTACGAGTCACCAGACCTGGTGCAATCCATCTAGAGACCGAAGATGGCATTTGTGTGCAAAACTCATGGAATATTGAGCATCTTTGCAAGTTCTACCCATAAGGCGCGGTTGCCGGGCCTTGCCCCGGAAATCTGTTTTGTACAAGCATAGTCTCCAAGGCTTGTAACTCTTTGTACAAAGCCAGGCGCAGGCCCTGTGCATGGCTCAATAAAACCAAGTGTTTTACAAAACTTGCATGCATGTTTTTGTGTTTGCTTAAGAATGATTTTGATGTGATTACGCTGGTTTTAGATCAGGTGACTAACATGCCGTTGAGGGCTTCACGCTACCTTCTCTCTTTCTTTTTCTGACAAACACAGAAGGATTCCTCGCGAACAACTTTCCCAGGGGGGATGAAAGCAGGCTCGTTTATTTGGTCCTACGGGAGCTCTCCCTTATCTAAGTGATAAGAAGTACAACAAAGAGAGATAAGTTTGTTTCATCTAAAATTTCCCATCATTCCATGTTGCACCTACGTATGAGAAACTTGCACGAGAGGAAACCTTTTCGCGTCTATCATTTGCGCTCCTGTCCTTGCCTCAAGTCCACTCGACAAGATTAGTTGAAGCTGCATTTGGAAAAGACCTGTAAGGAACCGGCCTCTATTCGCGCTCCTAAACTCGCTTCGAGTCTACTCGACAAAGGTTAGTAGTAGCTGCGTTGAAACCCGGCAAGAGGCTTTGCCGAAAACCTTTCTTGCAAAAGAGTACTGAAGGCAAGTCCTTCAAAACATCAAAAGCATGCATAAGTTCCCCGCAAGTTTTTTTTCAAGATTTACGTGGAACAACAAGTACAAATCATACAAGTGCAAACATGGATAGGGAAGTACATAAATCTGATTCAAACAAGGCAAATGCCTACATTTTTTGATAAAAAGAGAAAAGTGCTCCGCAATGCCTTTCTTGTCCCTCTCCTCCTAGGGTTTACATTGAGAGCAAGGAGGGCAAAAGGAGCACCTAGGCGATGCCCTGGTCACCGCCGCCAGGAACAGAGGGACGCAGCCTGACAAGATCGGGAGAGCGCCTCCCCGACAGGGAGGATGAAGCCAGGACAGAGGGAGTGGCTAGGCAGAGCACCCCCGGCAGGGAGGACGAAGCCGGAGTCCACGAGCCTGCCGGGGTCTAGCTGGAGGTGGCGATGGCGTCTAGGCAAAGCACTATTGGCAAATCGCTCTGCCGGGGGGCCATCTATAGATGATGGTGCCATCGGTGCCTAGATGGTGATAATGGTGCCGCCGACGTTCAGCTAGAGTCCGAGTCGTCGTCTTCGGACTTGACGACCGGATACTGTCGGTGTAATAAACAGGGGGGTGTTCACTACCCCTGGACACGCACCGGCAAGTCGCAGCATCCAGGCGGGAAGGACATGGCAGAGGAGGAATCCATCCAAGAGTACATTCGAAGCCCGGTTCCCGGCAAGGTCTACTTGCCGGGAATGGGTCCACGCAACGCCGGCAAGGCAGAGCTGGCAAGACAAGACTCCAGGCGGATCGACCAGAAGATCAAGTCTACTACTGCCGGCGAGATCAGGGCCGGCAAGCTCAGGACTCGACAAGACTAAAGATAAGGCCCCGACAAGGTTCTTGCCGGGATGACCAGCTGAACCCGGCAAGGCTTGCCGGGGGACAGCTAGACTGGAGACAAGGCCCCGGCAAGGTTCTTGCCGGGATGACCAGCTGAACCCGGCAAGGCTTGCCGGGGGACAGCAAGACTGGAGACAAGGCCCCGGCAAGGTTCTTGCCGGGATGACCAGCTGAGCCCGGCAAG
This sequence comes from Thinopyrum elongatum, assembly GCA_011799875.1. Lineage (NCBI taxonomy): Eukaryota > Viridiplantae > Streptophyta > Magnoliopsida > Poales > Poaceae > Thinopyrum > Thinopyrum elongatum. Next base: position 358,490,044 of record CM022300.1, on the reverse strand, counting down.
TTTCCTGCCCGGCAAGGTTATGCCACTATGCTGCTGCTCCAGTGCGGCCGCCAGCATGGCACTCTGGACCCTTCTCCAGGCATGCGTGGCAGAGCACTGTGCCAAGCGGCGCTGATAGGATGGCCCCTTTCCCATCCCCAAGAAGCTAAGGGACACCTAGACAGAGCATCTAATGCGCTTGTCCTGACCCGTCAGTGATAAGCATGTAAATGCTGTAGCAGAGTACTTGCCGCGGCAAGGTACTTGCCCCGGCAAGTCATTGGCTGCGGCAAGGTATTGGCTGCGGCAAGATAGCGGCTGCGGCAAGGTACTTGCCCCGGCAAGTTACCTTGCGCGGCAAACTATGGGTTGCGGCAAGCTGTCAGGTGCGGCAAGGTCTTGCCGCGGCAAGCGTTACTGTACCACTGTGCTACTGTGCTGCTCCGGTGCCTCTGCCAGCATGGCGCTCTGGGTCCCTCCAAGCGTGCGTGGCAGGGCACTGTGTAGACGGCGGTGCACTGTAGATAGCGGTGCAGCAGCAGGTGGGATAGGCTTTTCCCACGTCCACGACGTCCGGGTACATGTATGTGGACAGCAAAGGCATGGGCATTTAATGCCCTTGTCCCCTGCTGTCAGTGGTAGGTAGGATATGTCATCCTGGTAATAGTGGCCTTACTGTAGCAACTTTCCACCTCTACCTTTACTGTTTGCCACCTGTTGGTGACCCCTTTGTGCGTATAAAAGGAGGCCCATAGGCAACGTGAAAGGGGAGAGGAACTGGAAAAGGGAGAACTCCAGTATTGTACGCAGCTACTCGGTACTGTAGCGCTCCTGGAGCTAGAACAATCATACAGATAATAAACCAAAAAAAGCAGGAGTAGGGTTTTACGCATCTGTGCGGCCCGAACCTGGGTGATCGCGGATTCGTCCCCGACATCTTTGGCGCGCCAGGTAGGGGGTGAGGGGCTGCGCGAACCTGATCTGGCGATCAGCGCGGCAGTTTCTTCATCATCTTCACCGCCATAGCGTCCAAGAAGAAGGGCCTGAACCTTCGCAAAAAGCTAAGTTTTAAAGCTTTAATTACTTTCTGCTGTTAAGTCTTATCCTGGACGATATTTTTGTGCATAACCTGTGCGCGAAGGAGCGCTCCTGAAACATTCTGCGCTCCTGGTTGTTTTGGGTCTGCCCAACAATGCAGACGCAGCTGCGATTGTTTCTAAGGCGTTAAGCTCCCGAAGAGGCGGCGTTCTCGATAGGCTGCTGAACAGGACCCGATCCTAAGCGCCATCGACCAGAACGTGCGCATTCGGGGAGTATTCCGGCAAGCGTGGGGGGCTCACTGTGCAAAAATGCAGTCGTTTAAGGAGAAGGACTTAGCTGAGCAGCTACGCCGGAGCCGGGAAGGTAAACCTTTTCGGGAGGCGGCGTTCCCGGCATGCTGCTAAGGATCCTTTCCTCAAAGCGTTGCTGACTGGATCGTGCGCACCGGAAAGTGTTCCGGCAAGCAAGGGAATATTCAGCAGGAGTCAAGATTGCAGCGAATCCGACATTAACCAGAAGCTAATCAACTTGTTGTGCTCAAACGCTGTTGTGGCATTTCATGCCCAGTCAGTGTTGCAGGAACACGCATGGAAGGCGAGCTCGGGGGCTGGCAGCGCCCCAGAGAGTAATCCCCTGAAGAGCCTCACCGGCAACAAGCTTGCCGGAAGCTGGCGTTGAGAACGTCAAGGTTCTCCGTCAGAGTCAAGAGCCTCCCCGGCAACAAGCTTGCCGGAAGCTGGCGTTGAGAACGTCAAGGTTCTCCGCCAGAGTCAAAGCCTTCCCGGCAACCCCTTGCCGGAAGCTGGCGTCGAGAACGTCAAAGTTCTCCGCCAGAGTTAAGAGCCTCCCTTGCCGGGGGCTCTGACAACCACTCTTTGAGCAAGAAACAAGCTCGGGAGCTAGCGGCGCCCTAGCAGAAAAAGCTAAGTTGCACAGATTTTTTTGGCAATTGCATTCATTTTACTGTCCTCACTCGCTTCTTACACCTACACGCGAAGGAGCCTTCTCGGGGCTAGTTGCGCTCCTAGTCGCCTTGAGTCCGCTCGGCGATGTGAGCAGCTGCACCAGAACCGGGAAGGTAAACCTTTCCGGGAGGCGGCGTTCCCGGTGAGCTGCTAAGGACCCGATCCCCAAGCGCCGCTGCCTGGAGCGTGCGCACCGGAAAGCTTTCCAGCAAGCGTGGGGCGTCTTGATTGATTCCTTGTTCTCGTATATCGACCTGCACGCGAAAGGACCTTGCCGTGGTTAGTCCGCGCTCTGGTTTCGCCTCGAGTCCGCTCGGCAAACTTAGCAGCTGCGTTCTGGCCCGGCAAGTCGCCTTGCCGGCGGCGGCGTTTCCAGCAGGCTGCTAAAGACCCGCACCTAGCGCTCGCGGCAAGCGTGTGCACCGGCAGGATTTCCAGACAGCGTAGGGTACAAGATACGTGCAAGGACGGAATCAATCAAGGGGGAAGCATGCATTCATTTAGCATGAAGGAATATCTCTTGTGCCATAAAGCTTGGCCTAATCAAGGTAAATTGTTTCTTTATGCGTGCCATTGCAGTAACAGGGTTGCGACCTCCAGGCAGGAGGAACGGCAGGGAACAGATCTACATGTTGCCGGTGTGCGTCGTTGGGCCAAGCCCGGACAACCACTGTGCACGCCTGTCCGGCCCAGGCCCGGGGGCTCCTGTCGGTGTAATAAACAGGGGGGTGTTCACTACCCCTGGACACGCACCGGCAAGTCGCAGCCTCCAGGCGGGAAGGACATGGCAGAGGAGGAATCCACCCAAGAGTACATTCGAAGCCCGGTTCCCGGCAAGGTCTACTTGCCGGGAATGGGTCCACGCAACGCCGGCAAGGCAGAGCTGGCAAGACAAGACTCCAGGCGGATCGACCAGAAGATCAAGTCTACTACTGCCGGCGAGATCAGGGCCGGCAAGCTCAGGACTCGACAAGACTAAAGATAAGGCCCCGGCAAAGTTCTTGCCGGGATGACCAGCTGAACCCGGCAAGGCTTGCCGGGGGACAGCTAGACTGGAGACAAGGCCCCGGCAAGGTTCTTGCCGGGATGACCAGCTGAACCCGGCAAGGCTTGCCGGGGGACAGCAAGACTGGAGACAAGGCCCCGGCAAGGTTCTTGCCGGGATGACCAGCTGAGCCCGGCAAGGTTCTGCCCGGCAAGGTTATGCCACTATGCTGCTGCTCCAGTGCGGCCGCCAGCATGGCACTCTGGACCCTTCTCCAGACATGCGTGTCAGAGCACTGTGCCAAGCGGCGCTGATAGGATGGCCCCTTTTCCCATCCCCAAGAAGCTAAGGGACACCTAGACAAAGCATCTAATGCGCTTGTCCTGACCTGTCAGTGATAAGCATGTAAATGCTGTAGCAGAGTACTTGCCGCGGCAAGGTACTTGCCCCGGCAAGTCATTGGCTGCGGCAAGGTATTGGCTGCGGCAAGATAGCGGCTGCGGCAAGGTACTTGCCCCGGCAAGTTACCTTGCGCGGCAAACTATGGGTTGCGGCAAGCTGTCAGGTGCGGCAAGGTCTTGCCGCGGCAAGCGTTACTGTACCACTGTGCTACTGTGCTGCTCCGGTGCCTCTGCTAGTGTGGCGCTCTGGGTCCCTCCAAGTGTGCGTGGCAGGGCACTGTGTAGATGGCGGTGCACTGTAGATAGCGGTGCAGCAGCAGGTGGGATAGGCTTTTCCCACGTCCACGACGTCCGGGTACATGTATGTGGACAGCAAAGGCATGGGCATTTAATGCCCTTGTCCCCTGCCGTCAGTGGTAGGTAGGACATGTCATCCTGGTAATAGTGGCCTTACTGTAGCAACTTTCCACCTCTACCTTTACTGTTTGCCCCCTGTTGGTGACCCCTTTGTGCGTATAAAAGGAGGCCCATAGGCAACGAGAAAGGGGAGAGGAACTGGAAAAGGGAGAACTCCAGTATTGTACGCAGCTACTCGGTACTGTAGCGCTCCTGGAGCTAGAACAATCATACAGATAATAAACCAAAAAAAGCAGGAGTAGGGTTTTACGCATCCGTGCGGCCCGAACCTGGGTAAATCTCTCTCGTGCACTGTCGTGTTCTTCGCTAGATTTGCTCTTCGCGCGACCGTCTCTCCCTGCCGAACGTAAAGGGGTCCTTCTCTGGGTCCCATAGGTGATCGCGGATTCGTCCCCGACAGATACCCACCGTCGCCGTCTTCGCCATCGATGTCCTCCTCCTCGTTGTTGCTCAAGGAGGAACTTTCGTCATCGCTCGAGCTTTCTACACAGCACCCGAGATGAGCACCTAAACACCCAAAGACCTTGATGGAGAGCATGTCAGACTCCACCAACTTGAAGCGAAGGCCATGCCCCTCCACAAGGTAGTGGGCGCGGGCAAAGGTTTTCCACCCATGCCTAAGGAGCATGATGCGAGGTGCGGGGAACTCGACGTTCACCCACATGGCGCCATTGCAGCAGCCGCTTATGCGCAGCAGCAGGCTAACCGGCAGGTCGACCTCCATCACCCTGGCAAAAGGACCAGGGAGCCGCAGGGGACTACGGGGAGCATGGCATAGCTTGACAGCAAACTCAAGCGCCGTGTCCCCATATGGCCTTCTACTGGGGGTGGAGCGGTTGGATGAGAAATGACGAGCGCGCCACCCCGTCCGCCTTGACTGTGGGCGCCACGTCGACCCTGACCTCGTCCTGTGGCACCACCTCGTGCACCGGAACCAACCTCTACGGCCGCTGTCGAAGCCGAGGCATGGTGTCGAGGAGAGCTCTCATCGCCGTGGCTGAAGCACGAGCCCGACCTCTTCCTCTCGCCATGGTAGAGACAGGGGCAAGGGAAAAGAAGAAGAAGGAGGAGATGGATGAGTATTGCTACCCTCGCGCCCCTCCTTTTATAGTGGGAGCGAGGGGGGCTAGCTCTCCACTATTCTGGAGCAACCGTCCCACTCCGCCAATCCGACTCTCTGCATCCCTGGCTGGCGACTTGCTCCATCAACCACCCATTCTCGCCAATCCAATGTCCTGGCTCCTCTGGCTAGAGCACTACCATCACGACCGCCTTTCTGCAAAAATCCCACGCCCCGCTCCTAATCCGCATCACGGGGAAACAGAGAGATGCTGCAGTAAAGGAGGACGTGAAGGCAGAAACGGCAATTACCCCAAACCACGCATGCACGACCTAACGGCACCCCGTGTACGTGGGCGCCCCCTGGTCTCCGGTGCAACAGCCCATGCCGTTGCAGCCCCAAGAGAACTAAGGTATGGCTGGGGCTAGCCTGGGTCCGATATTAATGAAGAAGCAAAGAAGATCTCAGAGACACGACATCATTCCCGGCAAGATCAATGTGCACGCCTGTGCATTTGTTGGGCCTACCCCAACGATGCCCAGCCGCGCGTCTGGTCCAGGCCCGAGGGCTCCTGTTTGTCGCCCTAACTTATGCAAAAGACGCGTTGCAAACTCATACATCAAGCGCCAAGTTTCATACACAGCAAAACTAGAGAAACCGCTGTCGGCGTTCTGGGCCTGGAGGTACCCAGACCCGTCTGCCTGCGGCAGAGCGCGTGGCCGTGCCAAGGGCCCAGTACGGACCAACTACAAGACTTCACGGACAAGACCCTCGCGAGCCCCCCGCCTCGCGAGGCGAATGACATCAAGTCCTCCCGAGGCTACCTCCCGAGGAGCGGATATCTCTAGGCAAGCGTCCCACCTTGCGAGGCACGCAGTGATGTGAGTCATGACGACCAAGGCCAGGAGGGCGCCAGCGGGCGTAGGAGAGGACAGTTTCCTCTTTGGTGCTAAGGAGGCAAGGACGTACGCGGGTTCCCATGGAATCCCCCCAAGGTTTCCATTCTGGTGCAACAAGACCAAGGCCGCTGGCTCGGCAGGACGGAGGTCATCGCCGAGCCCACCACAGCGTCATGACCCGAAGCTTTGCAGATGAAGACCACCTTTAGTCAGGATAGGGTGTACTCTTGTCCCCCTTAAAAAATGTTGTTGTGGTATCCCTTCTCGCCTAAGCTATGAGGGAAGAGGACAAAGCCACTATAAATATAGGCTAGTCTCCACCATAGAGAGGAGATCAGATCCGATCTGATTCAATCCTTTTGACATCGAGCTTGCCCGAGAAAGCTCACACTTGTACTAGTTCTTCCTCATCCTCCTGGCGAGGAAATCCACCACAAAACAGGAGTACGGTTTTACGCCGCAAGGTGGCCCGAACCTGGGTAAACCACCTTGCCCACTTCTTCTTCTCGCTCGCACGTGTGACGCCCCCGGCTCAATCGTGCAGTAATCATACACGCAAATGCACACGATCAAGCCTAAGGACTCACTTGAAGATATCATAACACAACTCTAAAACATAAATAAAGTCATACAAGCTTTATATTACAAGCCAGGGGCCTCGAGGGCTCGAATACAAAAGCTCGCATACAAGCGTCAGCGAAAGCATCAGATATCTGAGTACAGATATATAAAAGAAAGACAGATAAGCCTTTAAGAAGACGGAGCAAAAGAAAACACTACGATCGAAAGGCGCAGGCCTCCTACCTGGGACCCTCCGAACCTACTCCTGGTCGTCGGCCAGCTCGTAGTAGTAGCCACCCTCGGGGTAGTAGTGGCAGTCGTCGGCGGGGGCAGCGGTCTCAGGGGCTCCGTCATCTGGTTGCACCAAAAGGATATGGAGAGAAAAAGGAAGCAAAGCAACCGTGAGTACTCATCCAAAGTACTCAGCAAGCAAGGATCTACACTACATATGCAACAGTATCAAAGAAAGGCTGTATATGTGGACTGGGCTGCAGAAATGCCAAAATAGAGAGAAGGCCTAGTCCTATCGAAGACTAGCATCTTCAGCGGTCTTGCAGCATTAGAAGAGTGTAGATCAACACCATATATAGTAGCAGTATTAATAAGTCAAAACCTCACCCAGAGATCCTTTCTCGACTCCCTACGAGAAAGCAATCCCAGAGCCATACAGTCATCAACCTCGCCCAGAGATCCTTTCTCGACTCCCTGCGAGAAAGCAATCCCAGAGCCATACAGTCATCAACCTCGCCCCGAGATCCTTTCTCGACTCCCTGCGAGAAAGCAATCCCAGAGCCATACAGTCATCAACCTCGCCCAGAGATCCTTTCTCGACTCCCTGCGAGAAAGCAATCCCAGAGCCATAATATCCATTTCTCATCACAAGTATCCAGTTCTAGTTGTATTGATCGGGATACAACTTCGAGCGTCTGTTACCGAGAATCCGGCTATGGATAGATTAGTTCTTCCCTGCAGGGGTGCACCAACTTACACACCACGCTCGCTTAGCTCCAGCCGGACACACTTTTCTGGGTCATGCCCGGCCTCGGCCAAACGATACACCGCAACCCTACCTAGAGCTCAGTAGAAAGGTCCCCCTTGGTCTACATCCTAAGCGCTCGGGGGTCTTTGGCCATCGCCCCTCGCCCTTAGGGTCGTTGCGCACATTGCTCAGATCCGAGCACCACCTCTGTCGTGGATGGTGCCAATCACTCCATGCCGTACTGCTGAACTGGATGTCTGACAGAGCTTTTGGCTGATGCTACGATGCAGAGTGCCCATAACTGATCCCACGTGATGGTTAGTGCTATCAGGCCATAGGCCCACTCGGATCAAATATCCAAATCGTTAGTGTTTTGGTAGTGCGGTAACGAGCAGAGACTCACGATAGATGTGACCCCGTCGCCCTGTCTCAAGGACTTGCGGCAAGGGCTAGGAATGCCCAGCCATGCCTTGTATTCATCTCTCGGGTACCGTCCAGGTCATCCCGTCTTCACATCACTCGCGGGTACCCCTTAGGGTCGACCCACCTTTCCAAGTAGCAGTTGTAAAGTCCAAGTATCCGTGTGTCCATAACATCAGTGGAATCCGAGGTATCACCCTCGTTGGATTCCTACTCGATGTAACTGTCAAGGTGAACTCGGAGGGATCAACCTCGATGGGTTCACACTTGAGGTGTTGCACGACAGCGTCGTTACCGGGAGTGGTGAAGGAGGAATCACACTCGGTGACCACGGCCGAGTAACTACTCCACAGAGTTAACATCGGAAGTGCTTACGAGGTATCACCCTCGACACTTGATAGTAACGCTGCAGTGTCGTACAGATAAAGGGGGGTGTGATGTGCGGTGCTGGGGTCTGGCTGTCGATCCCGTTAATCGAGTCTTCTGATAATCCAGCGGGGTAACTGGGACAAAGCGGGTCTCAGGTGGGTCTCTAACCAGCCTATACTAAGCAGTTTAGGATAACAGGTAGTTATCAAAAGCAGGTTACAAAATCAGGCTAAGTATCAGAATAGGTAAAGCAGTAGCAATTTCTAATGCAATCATAAGAGAGAAAGAATAGGCGATATAGGCATGCTCAAGGGGGGTGCTTGCCTAGTTGCTCTGCGGCAAAGGCAAGGTCGTCAGTGGTGTCGTTGGTCTTCGGAGCAGCGTCGGTGTCGGGGTCTACCGAGACAGAAGAGGGGAAGGAAACAGATAAATACACAGCAAACATATGCAACACAGAGCATGCTATGCTAACGTGCAGTGCAGGGTTGCCTAAAGATATGTCCAAATCATATTAGTTATGTTAGGATTTTAGTTGGATTTATTAACCGGTATGTATGCACTATTCATCTACCAGAAACGGTCGAAAAGTTGTGGGTTCACCTCTGTAGAGGGTACCGACACGGAAACAGATGGCACGGTTGGATTCATCTCGTCGTTCTGAGCAACTTTCATGTATAAAGTTTTTCGATCTGAGCTACGGTTTAATTTCTACGAATTTCTAAAGTTTAAAACATTTTTTGGAATTATTTAAATTAACAGAGATAGATTATTGTGTCAACATGATGTCAGCGTGATGTCAGTGAGTCAACCCAGCCATTCCAGGTCAAACCTGACGGCTGGGTCCCACAGTGGACTAACAGAGCTTGAAACTAACTAATTAGGTTTATTAGCACGTGGGCCCCACATGTCAGCGCCTCTTTAGTTTAAATATTTAATTTTTAAAACTAATTAGGTTAATTAGGGGTGGGGGCCCACTAGTCAGCATCACTGTGCTGCACCATCAGCATAGTTGACCTGGTCAACTGGTCAACCGGGGCCCTTGGGACCACTTGCCAGTGACACAGGGGGTTGGCCCCGCACAGCAACGTCAGCGGCGGCTGGCGGCACATCGCCGGTAACGAAAATAGCGGCGGCGAGGCTCAGGAATAGCCGTCTGGGGACCAAATGAGGCGTGGGTGGGCTCGTTCGAACAAGGAAGCTCGCACGCATCCATCTGGGTAGACGACAGTGGCAGAGGAGGCCTAGAACGACGGCGGTGACCAGCGTGGCGGCGACCGGAGCTCAGGCTTCGAGTGGATCGCGCGCTAGGGCTCGGGTCATCCAGCGAATGGGTCAGGCGGCTTCACGGTGGAGCTCTGAGTGCTCCCATGTGCTCAGCTAGCCCTGGGGCGGCCAGTCGCCACGGCGGTGTTGGATCGAGCGGCGGCCGGAGCTCGGTGCTCACGGAGAAGCAGCTACGGGGAAAAGCATGGCTGAAGGAAGGAAACGGAGGGAGATGGGGGCTCACTGGCATTGCAGAGAAGGCCCAGGGACGGCTCAAGGTGGCCGGAGATGACCGAATCGGCGGCGGCAATGGCGGACGGCGTCGGGGAAGACGAGCTCGAGGGCGTCGCCTTGTTGCTTCTCCAGGCGAATGAGCAGGTGGAGGCTATGGAGTCGAGCGCGGGGAGGTCGTCGGACCGGTCGGAGCGGCGAGAGGGAGGCGGTGGCCGCGTGCAATGTCGAGGCAGTGGCGACGGCGTTCGGGCGCGGTGGATCTGAGGAGGGGGAGAGGAAGGAGAGGGCGAGCGAGCGGGTGAGGGGCTAGGGTTGCGCCAGGGGGTCCGCGGGGTCTTATCCACGCTAGGAGCACGGCGGATGGCCGACGCGTGCGGCATCGGCGACGTGTCGACGAGTGCCGTTGATAGCGCGAGGGAGACGGCTGGAGGTGGAGGAAAAGGCGGTGGTGGGCCGGGCCTAATCTTACTGTACACTGGAAGCCCATCGCGCCAGTAAGTTCATTCCCTTTTTCTTTTTTCTATTTTTTGTTTTCTGATTCCAATTCTGTTTTACAAATTCTTAGGCCACTAAATGACTTTTACAAAATGTGTGACTTAGCTCATAAATTGCAGTGCATTATCCTCTAACACCAGAAATTGGTTTGCGAAAAATATGATTTCACATTTAATTTAGATTAAATAAAAGGTTATTAAATGTTGTTGTTAGCCACTGTTTGAGGTTGACAGGGTCACTTAACTATTCCCATTAATGTTGGCTACAATTTTATAATTGCCTCTGAATTATTTGCTATTAAATGAACATTTTAGATTTGCTGTTTGAAGAAATAAATATTTGACTTGCATTTCAAATTTGAATTTGGGTATGATTTTGGACAAGTGGCAGATTGACTGAGTGATCATGATAACATGGCCACTATTAGAGAGAGATCACTGTAGTGTGATAATGGGGATGTTACAAATCTCCTCCACTACAAGAAATCTCATCCCGAGATTTAAGTGGGGAAGTACAGAGTAACTTCTGGAGAACTGACCCTTGCGAGGTCGATTATCTGGTTGACAATTCAGGGAATGTGGTAGAGGTATCTCTCGAGTTGAAACATAGGAAACATCGAGAGCAAAGTATGAAGGTACAATAAGATGTTTTAAGCGAATGGACATCCGATCGATATGTGAACAGGGTGTGAAAAGGGGTTCAGAACATCAGGAATAGATCATCTCTCGGAGGGTGGCTCGTGATATGATACGAAGCGAAATGCAAGAATATTTCGGAAGCAAGGTTGTTCAGGAGAGTCAGGTTCCAATCCTGTGGAACTGTGATGAGGGTTGATCGAGAGTAGGGAGAACGTTGTCATCTTACCGGCCACGACAGCAAGGTATGTCAGAGGATAGTCTGTCAGTTATGTCGGTGGCAACATCGGTACCAAGGGCAAGGGACGAAGAGAACCATTTTCCTGCTCATTAAAATGAGGCAGACCAATAGGCAAAGTTCTCGTCCATCGGTGGTTACCGGATTGTCATCAACAATAGTAATAGGGTCACACTGACAGAGTTGTAGATCGAGGTGTTTTCATAAGTAGAGTATTATCTCTGTTTATATTATATAGATCACAAGAAAGATTTAACAAACAAATGGAAAGGAAATTTTGTTTATACACAAGAATTAGGAGTGTAACTTTTCCCAAGGAAAAGTAGAGCATGATATACATGTCAGATCAACAAGTACATCACCATTTGGATAAAGGGGCAAGGGAATTCATGATGTTATCCATACAACGGTGTTTGGATAATAGAGCAAGAAGCATTTGGCAATGTGCTTCCAATGTTCTTGTGGATATTCGGAATACCACAATCATGCTTCAAGGTAGCCTTAATATGGTGTTTCAAGTAGGGGTTGTGCCTGAAGATCTTAAGAGATACAAAGGAACAATTTCGGAAGTATCGAGGAACGCAAGGTATAACCAAAACATAACCAAGTCTGAGTTGGCAGAAAGTCAAGGATGTTATCGATGATAACACATATCATCGAGGAGCAAGGAAGGTATTTCTAACCATGAATTTATTTCACAACTTTAGGGAAGTCAAAAGGTTGACGATGATGGTGAAACATTTTGTCGAGAGGCTTCATGAGATGTAATCGATCAGCGACGACATCAAGAAAATGGACTGATGAAGCAAAAGGTTATTGGAACCACGGATGTGACACAAGCTCGAAATCAAGCTTGTTATTCGAGGTGAAATGATAGGATGAGGAAGATCGACATAAGCTTAGCGCGTCGTCGGAGGTTGCTCCAGGCATAAGGACCAGGTAGCACGGTTAAAATTAGCATGATAAAGATATAGCCGATTAGGCTAGGAATGATGTGATGGAGTATTAAACTTCCCAGTAACAAGTACTAGGGATAATATCCGATGGTAAATCAGAGTAGAGGTTGGACGGGTGAAATGATCTACAGAGGACAAGTATATTAGCTTGTCCGGAAATGGAATCAAAAGGAACAATATGGTCGGAACCACGATTGCAAAGGATCAATTCATAGATACAAGATGAACTTATACCAAGGAAATAATTATTTTTACGAGCAGCTTCCATGATAAGTTCTACATCAGGTCCATGGGCATGAACACAAAGGTTCAAGGTCGACTCCCACTTCATCAATGCATAACCTCTCATTCACTTCTCGCTTTTAGTGAAGTTGAAATGTTGAAAGTTTATCTGGCGTAACACCAGTAGAGTATGACTCGCATAACTTTCGAGTTCGCACGAATTATGGAAAGCATAGGTTCAACCCATCGGGACATTTTTATGAAGCTATACAACACAATAACAGGAGCAACGGGTACACTCTCGAAAGCAAAGGGCTGGCGATTCGGAGTAGATGATACAATTCGCCAGAGGCATTTTGTATGAGGGGAGAACTCTCAAAGATAGAAGATGAAGGACATTGTCGGATAATAATCCAACAAAAGATCAGGTGGTCGGCAAAGGATCTGATGGGAGTATTGGTACTCAGCTAGAGGAAGAAGATTGCAAATGCATCAGTTTTATGGAAACATCTGAATAAGCCGAAGCTTAAATGCGAAGGGTTTATGATTTCAAAATTGGGGAATCAGAGGCAGAATCTCTGATAAAAAGATAAGTATGTTGCATAGAATTAGATGGCGAGAACCAGCTCATGTCCAGAATGACGTCAGAGCCGGAAGGTCAAATTTCAGGGTTCGACTGATGATTGCGAGCATTCGCAACATAATGAATCAATAGTCTCAGGATGACAATAACAAAGGATGTTAATGAATATTGCCAGACATATGGATTTAACCATAATGCAGGCAGACAAGACTTTCGGGAGCACTAGGCTGCAAAGGATCTTCGGGAGATCGAATTGTATTTGGAGAATTTTGTGAGACATATGAACAACTGGGGATGAACGAATCCTCGATATGTGTGAGGAATTATTCATAGGGGTATTCAGGCGGAAAAGAGCTGCAAGGCAATCGAAAAAAGGATTCTCGAAAGTCGGAGAATACTTTCGGGTATCTTGTAATAACAAGAGCAACTGGGGATGAAGGTACAAACGGCAAGGATGTTATTCTTCACGGGGATTATCGGTGGTCAAGAACTGCAAAGCAGTGGGCACAGGGTCTCGGGAAACATCGAGGAGTATCTGCAGAATCTTCTCGCGAAGCAAGCGATCATCTGTGGTGAAGGGGCTCTCTGGGAGAAAGCGGTTACGAGAACCTAGTGTAGGAGTTAGCAAAATCTTTAACCCGAATAGAAGAGAGATCAGAGTCCCAGAGTAAATACAAGGAATAAAAGATCCTAATACCACCCAATTGGCGACGTGGGCCCGTAAGCCACACAACCAAGTTAGTAAAAGAGTTTTCGGATACTAGACTCAACTTCAGCCAAGGAGTTGGAATGGGGGTTCCTACAGGCAGTCGGCTATGATACCAACCTGTGACGCCCTCGGCTCAATCGTGCACTAATCATACACGCAAATGCACATGATCAAGCCTAAGGACTCACTTGAAGATATCACAACACAACTCTAAAACATAAATAAAGTCATACAAGCTTTATATTACAAGCCAGGGGCCTCGAGGGCTCGAATACAAAAGCTCACATACAAGCGTCAGCGAAAGCATCAGATATCTGTGTATAGATATATAAAAGAAAGACAGATAAGCCTTTAAGAAGATGGGGCAAAAGAAAACACTATGATCGAAAGGCGCAGGCCTCATGCCTGGGACCCTTCGAACCTACTCCTGGTCGTCGGCCAGCACGTGTAGTAGCCACCCTCGGTGTTGTAGTGGTAGTCGTCGGCGTGGGCAGCGGTCTTAGGGGCTCCGTCATCTGGTTGCACCAAAAGGATATGGGGAGAAAAAGGAAGCAAAGCAACAATGAGTACTCATCCAAAGTACTCAGCAAGCAAGGATCTACACTACGTATGACATAGTATCAAAGAAGGGCTGTATATGTGGACTGGGCTGCAGAAATGCCAGAATCGAGAGAAGGCCTAGTCCTATCGAAGACTAGCATCTTGAAGCATCTTCAGCGGTCTTGCAGCATAAGAAGAGTGTAGATCAGCACCATATATAGTAGCATTATTAATAAGTCACAACCTCACCCAGAGATCCTTTCTCGACTCCATGCGAGAAAGCAATCCCAGAGCCATACAGTCATCAACCTCGCCCCGAGATCCTTTCTCGACTCCCTACGAGAAAGCAATCCCAGAGCCATACAGTCATCAACCTCGCCCAGAGATCCTTTCTCGACTCCCTGCGAGAAAGCAATCCCAGAGCCATAATATCCATTTCTCATCACAAGTATCCAGTTCTAGTTGTATTGATCGGGATACAACTTCGAGCGTCCGTTACCGAGGATCCGGCTATGGATAGATTAGTTCTTCCCTGCAGGGGTGCACCAACTTACACACCACGCTCGCTTAACTCCGGCCGGACACACTTTTCTGGGTCATGCCCGGCCTCGGCCAAACGATACACCACAACCCTACCTAGAGCTCAGCACAGAGGTCCCCGTCGGTCTACATCCTAAGCGCTCGGGGGTCGTGGGCCATCGCCCCCCGCCCTCCGGGTCGTTGCGAATATGGCTCAGATCCAAGCACCACATATGTCGTGGATGGCGCCAATCACTCCATGCCGCACTGCTGAACTGGACGTCTGACAGAGCTTTCGGCTGATGCTACGATGCAGAGTGCCCATAACTGATCCCACGTGATGGTTAGTGCTATCGGGCCAGAGGCCCACTCGGATCAAATATCCAAATCGTTAGTGTTTTGGTAGTGCGGTAACGAGCAGAGACTCATGATAGATGTGACCCCGTCGCCCCGTCTCGAGGACTTGCGGCAAGGGCTAGGAATGCCCGGCCACGCCTCGTATTCGCCTCTCGGGTACCGTCCAGGTCATCCCATCTTCACATCACTCGCGGGTACCCCTCAGGATCGACCCGCCTTTCCAAGTAGCAGTTGTAAAGTCCAAGTATCTGTGTGTCCATAACATCAGTGGAATCCGAGGTATCACCCTTGTTGGATTCCTACTCGATGTGACTGTCAAGGTGAACCCGGAGGGATGATCCTCGATGGGTTCACACTTGAGGTGTTGCACGACAGCGTCGTTACCGGGAGTGGTGAAGGAGGAATCACCCTCGGTGACCACGACCGCGTAACTACTCCACAGATTTAACATTGGAAGTGCTTACGAGGTATCACCCTTGGCACTCGATAGTAACGCTGCAGTGTCGTACAGATAAAGGGGGGTGTGATGTGCGGTGCTCGGGCTTGGCTGTCGATCCCGTTGATTGAGTCTTCTGATAATCCAGCGGGGCAACTGGGACAAAGCGGGTCTCAGGTGGGTCTCTAACCAGCCTATACTAAGCAGTTTAGGATAACAGGTAGTTATCAAAAGCAGGTTACAAAATCAGGCTATGCATCAGAATAGGTAAAGCAGTAGCAATTTCTAATGCAAGCATAAGAGAGAAAGAATAGGTGATATAGGCATGCTCAAGGGGGGGGGGGTTCTTGCCTGGTTGCTCTGCGGCAAAGGCAAGGTCGTCAGTGGTGTTGTCGGTCTCTGGAGCAGCGTCGGTGTCGGGGTCTACCGAGAGAGAAGAGGGGGAGGAAACAGATAAATACACAACAAACATATGCAACACAGAGCATGCTATGCTAACGTGCAGTGCAGGGTTGCCTAAAGATATGTCTAAATCATATTAGTTATCTTAGGGTTTTAGTTGGATTTATTAACTGGTATGTTTGCACTATTCATCTACCGGAAACGGTTGAAAAGTTGAGGGTTCACCTCCGCCACTCCTCTGAGACAGGTGCACCTTCCCGTCACCTTCGGCAAGTGCGACAACTACCACACCGAGCTCATCGACTTCGACATGGCCCACATTGGCCTCCCGTACAATGCCATCCTGGGGTACCCAGGGCTCGCCAAGTTCTTTGCGGCTACTCATCATGGCTACAATATCCTCAATGTGCCAGGGCGCAGCAGCATCATCACAGTCGCCTATGATGAGAAGGATGCGGTCTGCTTGCTTGTGCATGCCTACCGTGCTGCGGCGGCTGAAAGCTCGGACGGCGAGGGCGACATCATGCCTCCCGAGGCCACCCCTGCGAAGAAGAAGCAGCTCCTCCCCAAGAGTCATCCTGAGGCCAAGAAATCCACTGGCGATGCCTCAAGCTCCACTCCTGTTGCCGGGGCACCCCTCCCTTCCGCATAGGAAGGCGCGCCCAGCGCCTCCCTCAGGACGGGCTCGGGGTCTTCCGTCTAGAGAGTCCCTCACCTGACTAGTGCGACGAGGGAGGTGCTCGGGCACCACTTGGAGGCGTGCCTTGACGTGCACCCCCACAAGCAAGGAACGAGGCGCGAGGCGCAGGAGCACGAGAATTCATCACCAAGGCGATCGAGGAACTTCAGGAGGCGCAAGCCATGCGCGGTGAGCGCCGCCCGGCGCTCCCCACGAGGGCAGCCGCCGCCCCTGATGGGGGCGACTGGCTGCGCGTCTGCGTCAACATCCCGGGCCTCAACTGGGCCTCTTCTCCGGACCTCTTCTGGCCGTCCCGTGTCGGCTGGAGTGGGGCCTTCCCCTGCAGCTACGTCCGCATGTTGTTCGGGCTGTTGAATGTTGGTGCCTCGTATCAGCTTCTAGTGCAGCACGCAATGGTGTCTCACGAGGCCCGGCGCTCAGCGGTGGCATCTCAGGAGGCCCCGGACCCTCGCGAGACCCCTGGGCCTCGCGAGCCTCTTGAGCCTCCGGAGCCATCCGGGTCGTGATGAACGGGTCCCTGCGACGCGCTTCATCAACTACCCTGACGCTTCTACAGCATCATTGCCAGGTGACTTTTTGTTTTGTTCAATTGAGGGCGCCCCACGGGCTGCATTATCCTTGAGCTGTTAAGGTCCGCCCCTGCGGTTGCATCGTTCCGTTTATGTACCTTGAACCAGTTATGCTTTAATGAGTTACTATGACTGTTAACCCCGTGCTCGATATCACATCACCTCTGGAGCGGCCGCCCCGCGGGCTTCAAGCGTTGCCAGCTCTCCCCTGAACGTCCCACGAGAGGGGGCTACCGGCACGGCGCCTGTGCTTGGGTTCGTCCCTGCAGCGCTGATAAATCTAAGTGACTAAGCTTTGGCTCGCGGGCCGGCCCCGTGCGCGTCACCTCACCAGGTCCTTAGTTCCTTCGTCTTCTCATAGAACGATCATGTGCAGATCAGCAAGCGCATGCTGCCCCTTGTATCTTGTAATTGGTTAATACGCATGAACCTCAGGAGATAGGCATTCAAGTGGCCCTGGCGACACCTTGCCGCCTCAGGAGGGCCCGCCTCGATCAGGCAGCGGTTTGATCCACGAAAGCTAAGTAAAATCACTTCGTATGCCGCGTGTCACTGGCCAAAGTCCTTTCCTTGTCACCTTCGTGAGGTGAGCCACTCCTTTTTGCACGAGCCGCTTGCACATTAAACGAGGGGCTCTTGAGCATCATGCCTCAGGAGCCCCTACTGGCTCTCGGGCCCTCACCCCCTGGCCTTGTTCCAGGCATCGCGACCTGACATACCAGCGGCGGCTGAGCCCCGCTCGAGGGCCGTGTCCTGAGGATGTAGAGCACCATGGTGAGCAAGAAAAAGGGGGTAAACCTCGCGAGGGAGTACGGTAAGAGGAGCGCAGTCCAGCGGCACATGCATTCCTTGAAATTTAAAGGACACCAGTCATTTCACGCACCCCGAGTGGGACTCATGTTGATTCATTGCAGAACAAGAAGCATGCAGAGAGTCAAAAATCTAGGGAGGCGCACCCTCACGATGCAGGAATCCCTCACAGGCATCTAAAGCTAAGTCATCTCGCTTGCGCCTGGCCCAAGCTTCACCATCAACGCTTCATCTCCATTTTCGCAATCTCGTCTGGGCAAAAAAAAAAACCTTTTCTCTCTCGAAAGCTACTTGCGTGTCACGGGGGACCTCTTGACCATCGCGCCTCAGGAGCTCTTACCGGACCTCGGATCGCTCACCTCCTTGCCTTGCACACGGCATCGCGGCCTGGCATACCAGCGATGGCAGAAGCTTGCCTAGGGACTAGGTCCCGGCGACGCAGAGCACTAAGTTATCGCGAAGGAAAGGAGGCTCGAGCCCAAACGAATGATGCCAACATGATTTAAAAATAAAAATAAAAGCATTACGATAAGGGCGCAAGCGCCATAGTTCCTTACACGCCCCCACGGGGCCCTTGATGATTGCGATGCAGGAAACAATGAAAATAAAAGAAACATCCTCCCGGAGGCCGCAGCTCCTGAGGTACCGACCCCGGCATCGCCTGTGCTCAGTCGGAGTCCTCCTCCTCCTTAACGCGGTGGTGCGGTGGCTCATCGTAGTCATCGTTTCTCAAGCTCCCCTCAGAAGAAACGCCGTCGCCGCTGGAGGTGCCGCGGCTGTCGCCAAGGGCAAGTTCGCCATCGAGGATGTCGTCGCCGTGCGGCCATCATCGTCGGAGGAGACGTGGTCGCCACAGCTGCTGTCGCCCTTTGGGCAGCATCCCAGGCGTCTGTCGTCCTCGCCGAAGATCTTGACGAAGAGCATCATCGTCCCATCGTACTTGAAGTGGAGGGTGCGCCTCCCCTTCAGGCCGCAGGCCCGGGCGAACGACTGCCACTCTCAGGTCAGGTACACATAGCCGGAGGGGGTGACCTCGACATCCGCCCACGAGGACCTGTTGCACCATCCGTCAGGCTGCATCCACAGCCCGACGGGTCCTCTTGCTGGTAGCTCATCCATGAAGGAGCGTGGAAGCTAGATCCAAGTGCAGGGTGGACTCTCCATCCACACTACAAACTCTCGGGCCATGTCGTCTAAGTGGGCTCGCGGGCGATGTGGCCGGACAGCCACCGCATGCCTCCCCCTCGGCCACAGCCGCCGTGACTTCCGTGGCCACTCCCGCGGGTGGGGTTCTTCCCGTGGCTGCCGGAGCCGGTGCGAACCCCAAGCGGAGCACGCTCGCGCCTCTGTGGAGCTGCCACGGGCATTACGGCGGATTTGCAAGGGCGGACGCGCCCTCTCTTGGGCGGCGGCAGCTCCGGCTCTTCCTAGGGTGCCTTGCCCTTCTCTACGGTGGTCAACCTCCTCACTAGTGCCATGGGTGCTGCGGCAAAGGTTGGAAGCAAATGGACGAGAAGACAAAGGTGGGTTGGGGGCTCTGCCCCTCCGCCTCTTATAGGTGATCACAGAAGGCCAACCAGCATCATTCCACCTTCAAGCAATGATGGCCCCATAGCGTGCGCCAGGCTTTTGTCAGTCTAGGCGATTACCGAGGCCACGTGGGGAAGTGACGGTGTCCGCATCCTATCATGCGCCACGCGTCAAGCTTGGCCCGCAAGCATTTAGGGCCCATGTTGCTTCGCCCTCACTTTGTTGCCTTTGCCACGAAGCCAGGCCAGGCGCACCGTGGGCCCGGGGGCTACTGTTGGCATTTTGGGACTGGGGGTACCCAGACCCGCCTGACTGCGGCCCAGCGCATGGCCCCGCAAATGGCCCAGTATGGCCCAACTACAAGACTTCATGGGCAAGACCCTCGCGAGGGCCCCCGCCTTGCGAGGCGAACAACATCAAGTCCTCCCGAGGAGCGGCCTCCCGAGGCTGCCTCCCGAGGAGCGGATATCTCTAGGCAAGCGTCCCACCTCGCGAGGTGCACAATGATGTGAGCCATGTTTACCAAGGCCAGGAGGGTGCCAACGGGCGTAGGTGAGGACAGTTTCCTCTTTGGTGCTAAGGAGGCAAGGACGTACACGGGTTCCCAAGGAATCCCCCAAAGGTTTCCATTCTGGTGCAAGAAGACCAGGGCCACTGGCTCGGCAGGACAGAGGTCATCGCCGAGCCCACCATAACGTCATGACCCGAAGCTTTGCAGACGAAGACCACCTTCAGTCAGGATAGGGTGTACTCCTGTCCCCCTTCAAATTGGCCGTTGTGGTATCCCTTTCCGCCTAAGCTATGATTGTCGGTGTCAAAACCGGCAGATCTCGGGTAGGGCATCCCAAGTTGTGTGCCATGGATCGATGGGTAACAAGAGACAGGGGACACGATGTTTTACCCAGGTTCGGGCCCTCTTGATGGAGGTAAAACCCTACGTCCTGCTCTTGTTTATATTGATGGAATATCAAGTGCAGAGTTGATCTACCTCGAGATCATATGTTGTGGTCTAAACCCTAGAGGTATGATGATTGATGTCATAATGATCTGGTCTCTCTATCGACTAGCCCGGCCTCGGCTTATATAATGTACCAGAGGCCTAGGATAACAAGAGTCCTAGTCAAATACGCCGGTGGAGAGGAGTCCTTATCTTGATCACCAAGTCTTGTGGAATCTTCCTCGTGTATACTTCGGCTGTCTGAACTAGCCCATGAGTGAACGGCCCTGGGGGTCCTCGGCCCAATCCAACTAATCAGGAGACGATGTGGTGAGTACCCCCTAGTCCAGGACACCGTCAGTAGCCCCCTGAACCGGTCTTCAAGTTGGGGATGCTCCTCGATTCTTCCGAACTATTGTTCATCTTCGGTCGTCGGTCTTGAAAACTAGTTCAACAAATCTTCTCATCTTCGATCTTGAGGATCGCCGAAGTGAATCCGAAGAGTTTACACGTCGGGTATCCACGGAGCCCCTTTAAGTTTTCGGCCTTTATCAATGCCTTGTTATTTTTTACGCCACACCTCGGGTTTGAAGTTGTTCCCATGCGGTGGTGTCCTCTTGCATCCGAGCTCCAACGCCGGATTGTATTTGAGGTATCTTTTGCAGCCGAGCACCAACGCCGGACTGTATCCGAGCTCCAACGCCGGACTGTATCCAAGCTCCAACGTCGGACTGTATCCGAGCTCTAATGCCGGACTATATCCGAGCTCTAACGATGGTCAGCGTCCGAGGTGTCATAAACTACCTCGGTCTTTAAAAGATTGAATGAATTCAGCCGAGCTTAATGCCGGAAGTGCCCTCTATGGAGCCAGCCACTGGCGCCCGAGCTTTATGCCGGACTGCTTCCGAGGTGGTGCACCACCCCGACTGCGGGCTGATTTTTTGTGAATATTTTTTATTGGTGCAATTTATTCTCCGCCGAGATATATAGCCAGTAGCCCTCAAGGTGTGTGTCGGTCTAAAACCCGAGATGCACCAGAAGGAAACATGAAACCGCTGATCCAAGTAGCCCCTGAGACTCAGGTCGATGCGCGAAATCGGCCTGAGGATCAACTCCTAGCTCGGCAGCATACGTAGGAATAGAAACGCAGTGTAATATATTAGAGATAATAGTGATCGGCGAACGGGCCCTTGAGAGAGGGTCTTGAGAAGTTGCCGTAATATATTAGCTTGATGCCAGATAGGTCCAGATTGTACCTGTTGTTGTCCGAAGACGCGTTTGCCTATAGTTCGGTCAAGCCGAACACTAAGCACTTTGAATTTTCTGCATTGAACAAGCAATGCAGTAGCCCCCGAGACACTGGTCGGGTGGCAACACCAGATCAGGGGATCGATGTGCCCCTTTAATATTTGTAAATAATAATCCCGAAGCCCAGTAGCCCCCGAGTCTTCATGCGGGCACGGGTGGCCGAATTAAGGATCGATATCCATAGTGAAATCACAAATTATGTGTAATGACTCTATGTATCCAAGTACTTTACATCACTAATGCTCGGATCCGCATTGTACAAAACTTTGTTGACCGACCATCGGCTTCAACCTCTTCGACCAGCAGCCCAAGAGTGTTCGTCCTACTTTATAAAGCCTTTATAAGGGCAAAGATTTATGACGAACAAGGAAATCCGGCCATACAGTTTTATAAACAAAGGTACGCAGAGAGATATGTTATAAAACATCTTCTGGGAAAAATAGTTCCGTTACAGGTTCCTTTTCCCAGGCTGTCATGTTGATCATGATCATGAAACCTCAACTCCGATCAATGGGGGAGGAAAATATTGAGGATTTAGTTGGGAGAAAGTTCCCGAACTCTGTGGTCCATGATGAACCAGAATTTTCGCTTCCATCATTGCCGACCAATTATATCCTTTAAGATGGCTAGCTTTCGGCTTCACCCAGTCTGAGGTACTTAGCCGGATGACCCGGTAGTAACAATCACAGAGGTGCTCCCTTTACCGCCTAGCCGAACAATCGGGAACGTAGGGGTAAGCACAGGAGCCAGGCAACCCAGCTTGGCCAAAATCTTAAGTCAAATTGATTCATATTTATAGCTTTATAACGATAATTATGGAAGGCAGTGCTTGTATACTGAATACAAACAATGATGATATATGTTTATCTTGACTCCGTTGCGACCGTTTATCAGTTGAAAGTGGCCCATCGTCGGCTTCTACCCCTCTGTAGATACTACGCAGGGTGTTTCCGCGGTAACAAGAAAACCCTTAGCCGACGTCTCGGTGCCCGAAGGCGGTTGTGTTAGCAGAAACAAGGCAATCAGATATACGGGCTTTATAACTTTCACTTAGTCATAGGAGCTTGAAACTGGGGAAGCTAGCTACGAGCCCCCAGTTTGTGTTCGGCACCGACCCAAGTCTAGCCATTAACACTTCGGCCAATATTATGAAAGGCCCATCGTTTAACACGGGGTAATCGGTATCGATCTATAGTGTGACACCGTCATCGGATCGCTGACCAGTTTATGCCCATTGTGACAGTCAGTTTTCGGCTTTCTCCACTGAGGTGCTTAACCATTCGAGCTGGAAGCACAATCGCAGTGGTTCTCCCCTGGCACACCTACCGAACAAAGCGAAACGTAGGAGGCAAGCACAGGAGCCGGGCAACCCAACTATTGACCGAAGACACAATTCGAAACTAATGCATATATAGCAATATCCGAGAATGTTTTTACCGAATCTCGAAAGGTATCCGGCGTTGCACTGCGAGACTTATGCTCGAAACACACAAAAAGTGCCATAGGCTTGGAAAACCAAAAAACTTCAGTAAAAACTTTACGTCCAAACTAAATCAAGTTTTTGGTGCCAATCCGAACATTGGTCTTAAATTTAGTTTGTGCTTTGACATGACACATCCGATCTCTAGACTTCAAGTGGGTCAGCCTTCGGCTTCAACCTCCCTATACCGAAGGCGGAGTGTTTCTCAGGCCAGTTTAGCGAACTAAACGCGAGCGGCTTTATAGAGAAACCAGGCTACCCGGCTATTGATCATACACCTGAGTCGAGAAAGGAGTGGTAGAAAAAGACTTTGCAGCGACTAAGAAGAAAACATCAATTATAAAATGGCTCATATTAATTTAAGAGCCCCCAACTGACTTGGGTAAAAGAATTTTATGTATAATGATTGTATGTAGCGAAGTACTTATATAATATCTGCGTTCGCCCGAACTTTGAACGCGTCTTAACCGACCGTCGGCTTCTCCCTCTTCGGCCAAGGGCCGAAAAGTGTTATCTACTCTGCCTACCGAGAATATCGGCGGTGTTTCGGATAACCAGGCAATCAGGCCATGAGGCTGTAACAGATAAAGCGCGCCCAGGGAACTTATGCTATATTACTTATGTAACGTAAGAAGCATCTTCAAAGAAAATAGTGCCCCCAACGGTACCTTTCTTTGGTCGCTCATGATTACTATGAGACTTGTGCAATAGATTTGTGTACGCGTGAGTTCCGTCATGTGCCGACCATAGTTGAAAACAATAAGAGCGCTAGCTTTCGGCTTCACCCGTCTGAGGTACGAGTTTGGATGACCCGGTCGTAACAATCGCAGAGGTGCTCCCTTTACTCCCTAGCCGAACAATCGGGAACGTAGGGGTAAGCACAGGAGCCAGGCAACCCAACTTTGCGGAACACTTAAGTCAACATGATGCATATTTTGGCATAATACACGAACAAGGAATGGTGCGATACATTAATAATCACATGCAAGAAGAATGGCTTCATAAAAGAAGACCCCAAATAAACGGGGTATTTGAATTTGTTTGTAACAAGCAAGATTTTGACAAAGAAAGTTTTTCGCAGATGACTTTTTGTGAAAAAAGTATAATGCTTGGTCGAACCGAACAAAATTTAAAACTTTGGGCATGAAAGCGACTTAGCTGGTTAATGTGCTCGGCATCGATGACGCGGTCTGAGTTTACGGCGGGACAAGGTCCCAGCCCCTAAGCCGGTCCCGAGATGGAGGAGCGAAGAGCTCGGCACTCCGAAGTGGCGACACAGCACGGCCAATGTGGCGAGGTGGAACCCCCCGTCCGTCTGAGGCGACGGAGTAGGCCGACAGTATGACGCCGAAGTTCCCGGTGTGGGTTAATGAAGTGATGACGAAGCCCCCGGTTCAGCTGAGGTGACAGCGCTGCCCAATCCGGATCATTTACCTGTCCACGGAAGATAGTGCAAGCCGGAGATAACAGTAATAAAAAAAAGGTTGCATGATTAATAATTCATGCAAAGTGAGTAATAAAAGAAATATGGCCCGTGCGCAAAACACCCGACGAGGTAGGACCCTCTTGATGATGCCGAAGTCCCCGAGGCAACCGAACATGTCGGTATGGCAATTCAATCAACAAGATAATCATGCGAGCCGATTTATGCCAATTGGGACGATGACATTGGCTTGCCGAAGTGACCGCGTGACGCAGTCGAAGTCAATCACCTGCAGACATAAAATAGTGCGGTCCAAAAAGAATAATATAAATATATATAAAATCCTTGCATAATTGCTTTTCGCAAAGATAATTTATTTAAAGAGATGTGGCCTGGCGCCGAAGTCAATGTCGATGCAGGGCGTCAGCGTGATGCGGTAAAGGCGTGGCAAAGCCCGAATTCACAGGTCGGTCCGAGTTCCGGATGCGGCGTTCACCGAACTATGTACGGAAACTGACCGAACCACCACGCGACCGTCGTTAATGCGGCCACCATCTGATAGACCTGTGTACAGATGATGGAAACAACCAGAGTAATAATTCCTTGGGAAAAATAAAACCAAACAAGCAAAAATTGCTAGGATTAATAGCACCTGATTTATTTGTTGTAGCAGTCCGAAGAAAGGTTACTCCCAAAATTGGGACTCGATCCGCACACCTATTGCCTGATGGGTAATGAAGCGACGGCATGGCGATGCTGGTAAAGATTGTCTCGCCGAGGCAAAGCCCCCGGTCCAGCTAACGTAACGAAGCTGGTCGGCTGGTGACGCCGAAGTCTCCGGAGTAGGTTGATGAAGAGATGGCGAAGCCCCCGGTCTAGCCGAGGTGACGGAGCAGATTGGTAAGGAGACATTGCAGTTGCCATGTCAGCCGAGGTGTTCAAGCAGTTCAGCGTGATGGACATCGGCTTGAAGAAGCAACAGTGCGGCCATGCCGACGCAGGTCGTAACTTGTGATGCGGTCAATGCCGGCTTGATGTAGTGGCCATGCAGCGGTGCCGGTGTGCCCGCTCCGTGTAATCCGTGGGGCGGCGATGTTGGTGATGATTTATCCTTGGCGATTCCGAACTCTTGTTCGGCTCGCCGAGATGATAATCCGAAGAAGTTGAGCTCGGCTCAAAAAGCGACGACGCGTCTAGCGCAGGTCGGCAGTCGTGGAGCAATATTGCCGGACTGGTTTGACACCAGCGTGATGGTGAAGATTACCTCAGAGGAGGCTTAAAATTTTATGGGCACGTGTTTAAAAACAACGCACAATACCCTAGAAGAAAACTCCTTTAAAAAGGTCGTCCAATATCACGTTCATAAATAAACATGAATTCGGGTCGGATCCATATTCACGCAGAAAAAAGATCTGAAAATTGGTCCACTCATTGGAAGGTTCCCGAAGTTTGAACCGTCGGATCGAGTTGAAATTTTGAGGGGTGATAGATATAAGAATTCCACAGCCGATCAACGGTTGGATCTTCCAAAGGACGTCCGAGCTATATGCTGGACACCACGCTCCAAACTCGTCCAGATTCGACAGGGCTCCAGTATATCGGAGATCGCCAGAGATTCCTCCATCGGAACTCGGCAAAATTTTGCATGATTGTTGTAGACTTAATTCTGCACAATTCAACTAAAGCAATTGTTAAAACGACACTCGAGGAAGCAGCGATAGCGAATATGAATCCGCTGTATAGAAAAATAGCACGGTCGCCCGAGGACAATGTTGAAGTTGAGCCCCCGGGCTATGTGGATGATTCCTCCACGATCTTGATAGAGATCGGAGTTGATGTTGATGAAGGCCCTCGTCCGATCATGATTATCTGAGGCAGAGTGCAATCCTCGGTCGAACCAAGGTGACCAGTCGAGCCGGCGACGAGTTTGCCGACGTCGCAGTTGATCTGCGGGCGAGCCATTGATCCTTTGCCGATCACCCAGCGGAACTCTCAATGAAAGCACCAATGTCGGTGTCAAAACCGGCAGATCTCGGGTAGGGGGTCCCAAGCTGTGTGTCATGGATTGATGGGTAACAGGAGACAGGGGACAGGGGACATGATGTTTTACCCAGGTTCGGGCCCTCTTGATGGAGGTAAAACCGTACGTCCTGCTCTTGTTTATATTGATGGAATATCAAGTACAGAGTTGATCTACCTCGAGATCATATGTTGTGGTTTAAACCCTAGAGGTATGATGATTGATGTCATAATGATCTGGTCTCTCTATCGACTAGCCCGGCCTCAGCTTATATAATGTACCAGAGGCCTAGGATAACAAGAGTCCTAGTCGAATACGCCGGTGGAGAGGAGTCCTTGTCTTGATCACCAAGTCTTGTGGAATCTTCCTCGTGTATACTTCGGCTGTCCGAACTGGCCCATGAGTAAACGGCCCTGGGGGTCCTCGGCCCAATCCAACTAATCGGGAGACGATGTGGTGAGTACCCCCTAGTCCAGGACACCGTCAATGATGGAAGAGGACCAAGGGCACTATAAATATAGGCTAGTCTCCACCGTAGGGAGGAGATCAGATCCGATCCGATCCAATCCTTTTACCATCGAGCTAGCCCGAGGCAGCTCACACTTGTACTAGTTCTTCCTCATCCTCCTCGTGAGGCAATCCAGCACAAAGTAGGAGTAGAGTTTTACACCGCAAGGTGGCCCAAACCTAGGTACACCATCATGTCCACTTCTTCTTCTCGCTCGCACGAACTCGTCGGAGTCAAGCCGTAGGGTGGTGAGCAGTGAGCCGTGGCTAGGCAAGATCCTTCGCACACGCCCGAGAGTTCGAACCTTGTTTGGGTCTGCAGAGCCCCGATCCCGACAACCGCTCTTCATGAAGATCAAGGAGAGCATTAAGAAAACCAAGCATTGGAATAAGCTCCAAATATCACAACGGAAGCAACCAACTCCGGCAGGGACGAGCCGGCAAGTCAAGCCTCGGCAAGCCACTCGGGCATGGGCTTCTCGCCAACACCAGCGCTTCGCCTCTCTCATCAGCTGGTCACTGATTAGTGAGGTGTCGAGCCTGCAGGTGCCTAGGTGGACATAACCCATGCGTGTCAGCTTGCTGGAGGAGTAAATCACCTTTATTGACTCCCGTCCTGATGGCGTGTCATGCTAATAGGAGGTAGCTGGATAAGCGGAGCGGCAGCCTTGCCGGGATTCAACCTCCACATGACACCTAGCAGTGCATTTAATGCATTTTCTCTTAAGTGTCAGAGTTAGGTAGGATAGCTCTATATCAGTCTAATCACCCCTTTAATGACCTTTTTGCCACTGTGGTGACCCCTTGAGCTATAAAAGGAGGGCCAGCGCAAAATTAGAAGGGGTTCGAAGCTTTGCAACTCTCAAGCATAGGTATTTGTGTAGCTGCTCTCTCCACCACTTGCCGAGGGAGAGCGCTCCGTGTACTTGTGCTCAAACAGCATTCAATACACCAAAGGTAGGAGTAGGGTTTTACGCCCCCGGGTGGCCTGAAAGTGGGTAAAATCATGTGCTCCTCATTGTAGTTGCTCTTTGCGTCGATCGCCTCCCCTCGTCGAACCAACAAAGGGGCTACATTTCCCCATAGATTGCCGGCCACACGCCGATAAAGTGGCACCTCTCCGGAGAGTTAGACCACGCGCCGGCATCACCAATCGAGTTATAATGGCATGCCCTCACTCGGGCCCTAAGTCTGTCTCCTCCGAGAGACAAACGAATGCCACTGGGTTTTTCTCGGTGATCAACAGCACCCGGTCATCTGGGTAAACTTGTAGTCCAGAATCCGTTGTGTTTTCGTCCAGGGAACAACGAACCACGACTCAGAAATGTATTCCGAGTGCTCCAGCAACACTCGGACTTAACCGAAGGATCATCCCGTCTGTCCCACGAAACCTCAACCGATTCGGGCGCTAATGATGAGGTCACCTATTAGAGGTAGGGTCAAGGACCCATCATATAGGACCCACATGGGGCCCATCACCGCCATGGATAGATCCCTGGACCATACCAGCATTCGGATGCATATATCAGGAAGTCCACTCGGACAGCTCGACAACACTCGGACGACCACCCGTCACTTGGCTGGACAACCACCACTCGGACTAAAGAGGTGAAGGGATGGCGTGGCAGCTGCAACGGTCGAGGGATCCTATGTCGCCCTTAAGGCGGAGTCAAGACTACCGTTACCTGTAACTGCTGTAGTAGAAGCTCTTTACACCTGTAACTGACGCAATCAATGTCATTAAGTGCCCTGGCGACGTGGAGGACATGGGGCTGCGGTGCACTCCACCTCCTGAGCTAGGGTCGAGCAACCTTTGTAACCATACCCATCAAATCAAAACCAAGCCTTAGGGCACGAGACGTAGGGCTGTTACCTCTGTCGACAGGGGCCTAAACTCGTTAAACACCGAGTGTTACACCTGCGCTGCAGCTAGGTTCTGCCCCTTATTCGTACCCCTAGTACTCATTGTTAGGATTGTAACCCCAACAACCACCTCGTGGCTCTTTTGGCCTCCTCCCGAAGCTTCCAGGGTGTCTTGTGGTCCAAGAAAAATCATCAAAAAGTTTCTTTCCATTTGGACTCCATTTGGTATTGATTTTCTATAAAGACAAAAACAAGGAAAAACAACAACTGGCACTCGGCACTAGGTTAATTGGTTAGTCCCAAAAAATGATATAACATAGCATAATAATGCATATAAAACATCCAAGATTGATAATATACTAGCATGGAGCAATCAAAAATTAAAGATACGTTGGAGATGTATCAGTGCGACGCTAACATGGCAGTCTTTTCCTTTTGAACTTGTACTAGGCAACTTGTAACATTTGGTTCTGCTCCTGGCATGACCGATAGATAGAAATAACGAATTTCCATCAAAAAATAGAAATAATGACTCAAAACACTAGCGTTGGGCATTTCCCGCGTGACAAGCGGGGGAGTTTTACCAATTTCGGCCATCATCACTTTCCTTACATGCGGTCCCACATGTAAGTGATATGCCTAGCCACTGTGCATTAAGGGGCAGGCTGGAACGACCATCTGGGGTGAGCCTGCACAGCGGTCTGCTTGCACGCCACCCATCTACTCAAATAGCTACTACATCCGTCCTGATTTATTGGTCCTTTTGTACTTTGTGTCAAATTTTGACCATTCATTTAATTGACAAAATTTGAATGCATGTTATAAAAATTTATATGGTTGGATTCGTATTTGAACATAGTTTCCAATGATAATATTTTTTGTGACATGCATTAACATTTCGTTAATTGAATTCATAGTCAAAATTTGGCACAAAACACTAAGCGGGATAATAAACCAGGACGGATGTAGTACCCTGCACGACGCCTCCTAGCAAATTAGAAGAGGGACGTGTGGTGGCACTTAAATAGTTAGTAGAATCCCACGGTTTCAACAATACTTCTATTTCCGATTGTAACATGGCAGCTCTTTGTTCCAAAATGACTTTACTGGTTGTTAATGTGTGTGCCTTCGGAAATAGAACCACCACGCCCAGAAGTTTGAAATTCATTTCCAATTCTTACATGGGACCTAAACATTCCCATTACACGTCAATATTAATAAGAAGTTTGGTTGTGGCGCGGTTCATGCATGGTACGTACGAAAGTTATGAAGTTGAGGCAAAAGGTAAGAAAATTACTGTATACATGGAATTGACACAAAAATAAAGATGCATATGAATCCATCAACGACATCCTCTCGCCCTAGTGCGCCGGGCCACCAACCGACGGGTGAGGAGCAGCGATGTTGGTGGCGAGGTCAACGTGCTTGTGAACAATGCCGTCCAAGTTTGCCTTGCGGTCCAAGAAGGCCAGCATTCTATCATCCTCCTTTGGCACGCAGTGGTCCTTGTGAATGATTTGCTCATAGACGTGGGTGATTATGTCGATGGTGTCTTGCGGCGCGAGGCACTATGTGGCAAGCGGGACCTCGAGGTGGACATTCTCTGGCATGACAACGGGCAGTCGCAGGGCCACCAGCGCGTCGAAGAGGTTGTCACCATAGAGGCTAGTGAGGCATACGTCAAGGTCGTCCACGAGGTTCTTGACGACGGTGAACTTGTCGAGGAAGCCGACGAAGGCCTCGCCGAACAAGGAGACGAAGCTATCGTCTAAGTGGCCTCTCGCCCTGGTAGCCTCAAACATGACCTGGAGACGTTCCTTGGTGTTGGGCCGTCGGCTGGCATCATGGACCATCTGGCACAGCCGGCTCATGCTTGCACTCATCGCCTCCATGTGTCTAGCTTCTGGTCAATTGATCTTGCGATTGGAGTGATCACTCTTGCCCTTACTTAGGGTGTGTAGGTGCGTAGGATTTCGTACATGGACTGGACAGGTGGGGAGCCTTTATATGAGAAGTGCAGACTGCATTGCATTCACATGTGGGTTGGCCATCTACTCCTCGGTCCTTACTCCCTCCGAACCGATGCACTATAGTCATCTCACCGAGACCAAGTTGGGGAAAAAAGAGAGAACTTGATGTTTATTTGATAATTAATGTCATTGCATGCAGAGAATTGACCACTACATGTTGTGCTAAGTAGTCTCAAGTCATTGAATGCATACACGACCCACGTCTCCTAGTGGCATAAAACAGGGAACGAGGTGGGTAGATAATGCACCGCGCCTGAGTTTTGTCATTATTTGGTTTTCGTAACGTGACTAATGCACTAGTACGGAGGGAGTACAATCGTAGTTTGATTGATGAGATTTCATATTTGAGCCCTCTACCGGAAGGGAGAGTGTATACTATCATCGGAAACTACATTCAAAACCGAATAAAACAATACTCCATGTATTATTTACTGAGGGAGTAGTACATTTTTTGTGACATGCATTACTACATATTGCTAGTCAAATACAAAATCCAGACGGAGGTGGTAGTACTACTAAATCTATACAGTGATAGTAGTTGTACTACCAATGTACTAACCATTGGTCAAATTATTACGTGTTGCTCCTCAGAGTAAAGTGACAAGACCCTGTGCCAGAGATAACATCTGAGTGTAGGCGGCGTGTTCGGGTTAACAAAGTCAGCCTCACCATGTGCAGTCACTATCATCAAGGCTGTAGAGCTACCCTGCTTACAACTAGCCATGTTCTAGATAAGTTCCCGTGTGTTGCCACGAGTAATAATAAATATTGTAATGGGTATATCGTTGCTGCACCTATGCACGCGAACATTTATCGTAACGTAGTACCTCGTGCTGGATAGTCGTAATATTAAAAGGTTCAAACTGATATTAAAAATGCTAGGAGTAATGCTGCACCTACGAAGAGGGAACTATTAGGAAGTTTACGTAAGAACTTTTGTTAATTTAGGTGGATGCATCATTATCGTACAGACAAAAATACACCGCCCCTAACAAGCACTACAAAAAAAATACACTTTTGTGATGATACGTGTTTGTCACAGTAGGTCACGTTCTCTGTCATGCATGTGCATCCATGACGATTTTATGACAGAATCAAGATAGTCATACTTGTGCTGTCGTAGAAGTGTTCCATGACAATACCAAAATTATCATCATGGAATTGTCCACTTCCATGATGATAAATGGCGCATCATGGAAGTCCTTTCGTCAAGGGTAACCGACACGTGGCATCCACCGTAACGGGTCGCCGTTAAGCTATCGGGTTCCGGTTTGGATCCGATAACCTGTTAACAGCCCGGACCAATGGGGATTTTCCACGTGTAAAATTTTTGATTCGCCAGAGTATCCACCTGTCTGCTCAGCGTTAGGACATATGTCGTCCACTCATTGGACGGGAGACGCCTATGATACGTCGACACGTGGCATGGCCCAACAGTGGCCCATTTAGGTGAAAAGGCCAGCCCATTTGACTTGGTCAAATGGTAGCAGGCCGGCCCACCAAAAGCATGTTAATGGCCTGTTCGCATATAGCCCATTTACAACCCGCTAACTCACGGCCCGTTATGGCCTATCCGAATTAGGCCTAGTACCGGCATCTGGGCCGTCCAATATGATTCCAGCCCGTTGTAACTTCCAGCCCATGTATGGCCCATGATGTCTTTTGGCCCATATGAGGCCCTATGTAACTCTTGGCCCATTAATGGCCCGTGGTGACACTGGCCCATAATGAACAGTGTATCGCTTTATACCCATTAATGGCCCATTATTCCATTGGGCCCTTTCCAGCCCGTGTGATCTTTCAGACTTCTAAGGGCCCATTTATTCTTGGGCTCATTTCCAGCATTCGATTACTTCCGGTTCGTTACTGGCCTGTTCAGCTTGCGGGCCAAATTCAGCCCGTGGTTACAGTCGGCCTGTTTGTGGCCCGCTAATCCATTGGGTTGTTTTCTTAGCGTCATCAAATGCGGCCCGTTTAAGCCGGTTATACATATCGGCTATTAACGGCCCGTTATGATCAGGCCTTTCCACTCTAGCCCATTTACGGCCCATATTGCAGTCCTTTATTGGTTGATGAATAGTACAGCCCGTAGAAGGCCCATTGATTCTAACGCCCGCACAAGGCCCACTGATCCTATGGCTTGTAGGAGGCCCATAGATCCTATGACCCATATGAGGCCCATGGTCACTACATAACGGTCCGTGGTTATTACGGCCTGATTTTAAAAGATATTTTATTGTTGCCACTAGCAAACCGCGGAAAAAGAACTGCAGTGACTACAACCAAACAAATAAACAAGACAATATAAGGAAATAAATAAGAAAGCAACTTACTCTAGGCTATTACGGCTATTACACATATTACATCCACTGGGCATCAAAGTGTGCCACTAGTGCAAATATAGGGAACAAAGCAGCATATTACATACACTGGGCATCTAAATTGGCCACTAGTGCAAATAAATGACCAGCAGCAAAACAAGTCCATAACTGAAACAACTTCACAAGAGCTCAAGAAATGTTATCCCGGGTATCCACCATGCTGGCAATAAGCTTAGCAAGCTTATTAGCTATCTCCTGTTTGGCGCTAAAATCCTTCAATGCTTACTGTTGCACCAGAAAGTATGAATCTGAATTCTCCAGGGACTTCCACAGTCCTTCGGCTTCTTGTCGCAGCACAGCTGATCGATGTCTTTCAGCTTGTATTTGAGACTCAAGAAACCGAACT
Organism: Thinopyrum elongatum; assembly: GCA_011799875.1. Classification (NCBI taxonomy): domain Eukaryota; kingdom Viridiplantae; phylum Streptophyta; class Magnoliopsida; order Poales; family Poaceae; genus Thinopyrum; species Thinopyrum elongatum. Next base: position 358,456,475 of record CM022300.1, on the reverse strand, counting down.
GATTTAGACAGTGAGTTCGAAGAGCTTGTGCCAGCGGTAGTGGCCAGTAACTCGAACACTACATCAAGACAGGACTTTGGGGTTGTCTCACTGTCTTCAAGATAGTTTTCCTTAGCTGTTTTATCAGCTTTGTTGGATACCAACAAGGATGTCTCACTATCCTGAACCTTATCTACATTAGTTCCTTTACAATTGCTTAATAAGGTGCTCTTCCCAAATATTCTGTCAGCATTCTAAAAGAAGAAACAAGCAGACACATAACAGGTCTAGCACGTAGTATATGAAACTCATTTTGGTGAACCAGTTCAGTAGTAAGGTGGACAGGATTAAACAACCAAGTCTTCTATTGCCAAGTAGTAAGTACATAATAAAAGCATCAAACAAACATATATCTATGTCCTGTGGTGACTGCACTCTCTTGCCAAATCAAAATAGAGACACGGTTCAAATCATATCAGTTCAAGACAAAGCAGCATTGAAAGAATACAAGTGTGGGAAACTACACAGCACAACAAGATTTCAGATGGGTAACACGGGTGTACATGTACAAAAACACTATTGGCTCTGTTGTGATGCTAGTAATGTGCATGATATGAGAAGTCAACTGTATACACAATTGAAATTGAAATCAACAGAGCAATTTAGAAGAGCAAACTTATTAAAGAAACATGTTTAAACATACCTGTTGTGCCATTGGAGTTTCGATTGGATCCTTCGATTTAAAAATAAGTTTGTATGAGTAAATATAGTGATACAAGAGCAAAGCAGTATGCACCATAGCAATGGAATCTTAAATGAGAACAATTGTTCTTTAGGTTTAAGCACTTCTTCTACATGAACAGAGTATAGTAAGATGCGGGCATATAGTACTTCAAAATAAAAAATGGGCTCATAGACCTTACCACATTCTTGGTTTGGGACTAGTACAGAACAAGGCATTCCCAGTCATCGTGCCGTAAATGTGTCTCAGGATAAAGTAAGGGAATTTGATGAGTTTCTTTGCCAGTGAAGTATGTTTTCTTCAGGAAATTCTGATACTACCACCAAGCATTCTTGAAGATAGCAGAGGTATTAGCACAGGTTACCTCATCCTGAGTTTTCAAATCAGTCCTTCTCTATTGAGATAAATGGGAACATTTGCTGTATTATAACCAGCATGGAGGTAGAATGTATGGGACAAAGCAAATTATTTGCCATGAATAACATTACTTATACATAACTCCTGGACGAACACCTGCAACTGGCTTTTTCCTTCATCTTCAGTATAATATTTCCATGATGGGAAGATACGCTCATAGGATTTAACAATATCAAGTGCGATAGATGCTAAACTATGAATGGCTGGTTGTGCTTCGTCCACAGGAATAGGTTGTAACACCCCGAGACCGACGTTGCAGAAGCCTTCCATGTATTTCGTTGTCGTCGTGTGTTTTAATCACATGTTGCATTCATCATCACATCATTCGCATTGCATCGGCACTCTGTTGCCATCATTTTTCAAAACTTGCATTCGTTTGTAGTTGCCGCTCCTTCCTTGTCTCTATTGACATCTTCTCAGATCAATCGGACCGCTCTCTTCTCTCTTGTCTTCTCCGTGGCCTTTTGTCAAACCCCTCGCGCGTGTCCAAAACTTCCCCGAACCCGACCCGGGCTGTCGTTACAGTTGGATTTGACTCATCCCCAAACATCCCTAAAACATCTTCGGTTTCTCTTTTGGACTTCCCTAACTTTTTTTCTCGACCGTCCGATCTGACTCGGAGGGTCCAAAACTTGCCCCTTCCAACCCACATACCTATTTAAGCAGATGAACCCTAGACCCTAGTCTGTCCCATCAACCCATTCCCTTCCCCCGCCACCGCTCCTCTTCCTCAGGATCTGCCTGATCCAACCATAGCCGCCATCCGACCACCTCCCACGATTTGCGCTGCCGCCCAACCACTTCCTCCAACAAGCGCCTATCTCCTCGTTCCCGTGCCCGCAGCAGCAGAGCAGGAGCCCTCGCGCCCGAGCCTCCCCTCGTCTAGGAGCCTGAGCTCCCTCCTCCAGGCGCCTTCCTCCTCCTCCCATGCGCCTTGTCAGTCCAGCCGTCGCCGACGACCCGAGACCAGCCGCCACCAGCAAGCCGTCCTCGTCGCCCTCCTCCCTTCCCTTTCTCTTCTTCTTTGAAGCTCTCCCTGACCACCCCCTCATCCTATTTCTCTCTCTCGCAGGAGATTCTCCCGTCGGCCATGATGCTCGCAGCCCCAAGATCGTCGTTCATCGTCGGATCCGTCCACTCCTTGCTAGATCCATCCAACCCCATGTCGTTCTGCTCCGTTCTCGGCGGCCTCCGCCTCGCCTGCCTGTTGAAGTTCCAAGCCGCCGCCGCGCCAGGTCCCCTGCTCCACACTGGGCTCGACTTCCTCGTCGTCTTCAGCGACGACCAGAGCACCAAGTCACTGCCGCCTCGCGGCTGTACCCCGTCCTCGACCTCATTCAGCAGCCCTAGCCTGAGCACCCGTAGTTGACCCCGCCGTCTCGCCAAGACCGGCCTTTGCCGCCTGCTTCCTCTCATCAGAGACAAACGAGCGCTTCGTCCTGCTCGGTCCAGCTGCGCCCGTTGACCGCCCCTGCATGTCGCTCGCGTGGGCCACTGCCTCACCAAGGCCCAGGCGCTTCCTCCTTGCCAAGCCGCAGCTAGCCCGCCCAGCCGCTGCACCAACTGGGCCGAAGCCCATGGTGAGCCTCCTCAGAGCCACTCTGCCTTGTGCACTGTTGGGCCAGTCAGTTTCAGCCCGTTCATTTTTTTTCAACGTCAGTGAATTTGTTCATTATCCAGAGACTGCCTATTTTTCAGAAAACCCCCGAAGTTTCATGCATATAATAACTCCACAACCATGCATCGGATTAAAATACTTTATATATGTAAAATGCTTAGAATTTCGCGTAGATAAAAATATGCAACTTGCATCCATGTTAAAAATGCTGAAAATTGATGTTTGCATTAATTTACATAAATGACGTGCTAAAATGATTTATTTCATAACTAAATAACCAAAGCTCCGAATTAAATAAACTTTATATGTAAAAGGGGTAGAAAAATGTATAGATTAACAAGGTGACATTAATTTGCATGTTTAACAACAATAAAATATGGTTTTGGGCAGAACTGTACCAAATTTGAAATATGCACATGGGGATTTTCTGGAATTGTTGTTTGTTGCTTTCGGCCTCATTTAAACTTGCCTAAATAGCTAGTTTACTTATGCTTCACCTCTTTCAATGTTAAGAACATTTAAACTTGTCGGGTTCATAATGAGAGCGAACTAAATAATTGTTGTGAAGTTTCGTCAATATGCAACCTCATTGCATATTGAGCTCCACTTAACTTGTAGTATTGTTTGTTGCACTTTGCCATGCCATGATTCATTAAACCGGACATGCATCATATCATGTTTATGCTTGTTGGTTTACCATGTTGTTTGCTTCTTTTCGGTTGTGCTTCTGCATGATAGTTCCCAGTACCGTTGCGATTGTGAGGATTCGTTCGTCTACGCTTGGTTTGTCTTCTTCATGGACTCGACCTTATTCCGAGCGGGATTTCAGCCAAGATGATCATTATCCTGGATACCACTACTATCTTTGCTTTGCTAGTTGTCTCGATGCTATCGCTATGTCGCGCTACCTACCTCTTGTTTATCAAGCCACCAAATTGCCATGATAAGCCTCTAACCTTTTCCACCTTCCTAGCAAACCGTTGTTTGGCTATGTTACCGCTTTGCTCAACCCCTCTTATAGCATTGCTAGTTGCAGGTGCAGTGCAGGTTGTTCCATTTTGGAACATGGATATCATGGCATATCACAATATCTCTTTTTTAATTAATGCATCTATATACTTGGTAAAGGGTGGAAGGCTCGGCCTTTTGCCTGGTGTTTTGTTCCACTCTTGCCGCCTTACTTTCCGTCATACCGGTGTTATGTTCCTTGATTTTGCGTTCCTAACACGGTCGGGGTTTATGGGCCCTCCTTGAAAGTTCGCTTTGAATAAAACTCTTCTAGCAAGGCCCAACTTTGGTTTTACCATTTGCCTAATAACAACTAAAACTTGCATAGGGACTTATCAGTACCCGAGGATAATTAATCAACAAACCAGGCCAGTGCTCCTCATGAGTGTTGGTCCACCCACCTAGCAGTCGGCGGTGCCGCCTCGGGGCAACTCGATGATATTTTGGCTATCGTCCACTTCGCATAGACGGTGTTGTCCTGAGAACGAGATACGCGCAGCTCTTATCGGGGTGTCAACACACCGGTTCGTCTTGCTGGTTTTGTTTTACCACTGTCGAAATGTCTTGTGAACGGAGATTCCGAGCTTGATCGGGTTGTCCCAGAATGGAGGATTTTCCTCTGCGGATCATGAGAGTTTGTGATGGACTAAGTAGGGACACCCCTACAGGGTTTAATCTTTCGAAAGCCGTGCCCGCGGTTATGTGGCAGAAGGGAGTTGTTAATATCCGGTTGTAGAGAACTTGACACCAGATCCGAATTAAAATACACCAACCGTGTGCGTAACCGTGACCGTCTCTTTTCGAGTGAGTTCGAGAAGAGAACACGGTGCGGTTATGTTTGAGTCGTAAGTAGTTCAGGATAACTTCTCGATCATTACTAGTTTGCGACCGTTATACGTAGTTACTCTTCTTACTCTTGTACTCGTAAGTTAGCCACCATACAATGCTTAGTGCTGCTGCAACCCCACCACTTATCCATTCCATACCCATTAAGCTTTGCTAGTCTTGATACCCTTGGTAATGGGATTGCTGAGTCCTCGTGGCTCACAGATTACTACAACAACATTTGCAGGTATAGGTAATGCGATGATCTGACGTGAGAGCGATGCTTGCTTTGTTTGGGAGTTCCCCTTCTGCTTCTTCTTCTTTGTCGATCTTGGGTTTGGTTCTTGGTCGGCAGCCTGGGCTAGCAGGGTGGATGTCATTCTTCTTTTTCATTTGTGTTTCATCCGTAGTCGGATGTTGCTCTTCTGTATGATGTTTGAGGTATTTGTGAGGCAAGTCTATGCCTTTGTATGTATCCCCAAGTGTGTTGTACATGGTACGATGTAATGATATCCACCTTGCAAAGCGTCTTCAATATGCGGCTCTATCCTTGGTGGGACCTTCGAGTTCCTCTCGGATAGGATCGCATATTGGGCGTGACAAGTTGGTATCAGAGCCTTACCGACTGCAGGAGCCCCCTTGATTGATCGAACCGCTGCCGTTGTCGAATCTATAAAAAAACTATTTTGAGTCTAGTTATATATCGGAGAGTAGGAATTATTTTTACTCCTCATCCCTTTCGTTGCTCTGGTGAGGAATCGTGATGTAGGTCTTTTTGTTTCCATTACTCTCCTTTCTCGCTCAATTTTTTTTAGGATCACGCGGTTATTGTTGGAATCATTGCGATATCGATGTGATGAGAATTCTGTTCTTGGTGCCTCCTAACATTTAGGGGTTGTGGCAGTGTCCCGGGGAGTTGAGCTCCAAGGTGTTTTCGTCATAGTTGTTATCATTTCAGTTCTGAAATACCAAAGGACGCCGACATCGAAAACGCTTCTATACTCTTTGTGGTGAGAGTAGTTTGGCGCCACCCAGTACTGGGGAGAGTGATCAGATGTATTTCCACAGCTAGTATATCGGATGTTTTCGAAGGTCTGAGGTACACAGTTTCTGAGGTTCTTGGTTATGTGTTGATGGAGGCAGTACATTTGGAGCGTAGAATTCTGCTAGGAGTTGTGTGATGATATTTTGCTCCTTGTACTTGTTGTACCAGATTGCAGAACCATAAATTTCAGGAGTTTTTAGGTGGGAATTCAAGTGGTTACCCATGATTTCTTTTCGACAGATGTATGAGTTGAGATTGGGGTCCAACGTCTAGTGGTTCGTTTTTCACGTTCGATTTACAGTGGTCGCGAGGTGTCTTAAAGAATCCTTGGCTATGCTGATTCGGGGACGTCTCATTTTTCATTCATGATGTCCGCTGTACGTCGTGCTCGTGGGGCCTCATCGCGAACACTTTGGGCAAAATCTCTATCATATGTTTGTTTCCGGCTTATTCCGCAAGCCAAATCCTTTGTTTTGTTTTATTTGTGGTATTTGAGTTGCTTCGAAGTCAAGTGTTGATTCCATACCTTTTCCTAAGCGGTGTTCTCATATTTCTATGGGAGTGCCAATCCTTCTTGATCATCGAGATTGTCATGTCAATCCTTTTCAACCGGTGCAATTCTCTTTAGGTTATTCCATACGGGCGTCGTTGAGAAGCCTGAGGATTCATTTGTTTCATCCGTCCCGAGTTGCTCTCTTCACCCATCACCTCATTTTGTCAAGATCATGTTATTTTCTTTCTTATCCATTTAATGGAGTGTTGTGTTCTCATTCAAGTGCTTTCATCTTATCAAGTCTTGCGTCTCTTTTCAACCGGAGTGCTGCCCGAATTCTTTTATTCTTATTCCTTGTCCAGCTCATTTTAACCGGAGTGGCTTCAAAGTCTATCTTGTCCCCTAAGCTCTTGGTTCTCATCATATTCCTTGTTCCTCTTGTCCAAAGGACTGTTTGCAATCTTGTTCGTCTCTGTTGTATTTTTTCTTTCAAGTTGTTCAACCTCTCAAGGTTCGTGGTTTCACTCGTTTGTCGAAGAAGCAACTTAGTTTTACCTCTTCTCTTCCTCTTCCATTTGTCATCCCTAGATCTCGGGGAAAGATCACTTGTAAGTGGGGGAGAGTTGTAACACCCCGAGACCGACGCTCCAGAAGCCTTCCATGTATTTCATTGTAGTCGTGTGTTTTAATCATTTGTTGCATTCATCATCGCATCATTCGCATTGCATCGGCATTCTGTTGCCGTCATTTTTCAAAACTTCCATTTGTTTGTAGTTGCCGCTCCTTCCTTGTCTCTGTGGACCTCTTCTCAGATCAATCGGACCGCTCTCTTCTCTCTTGTCTTCTCCGTGGCCTTTTGTCAAACCCCTCGCGCGTGTCCAAAACTTCCTCGAACCTGACCTGGGCTATCGTTACCGTTGGATTTGAATCATCCCCAAACATCCCTAAAACATCTTCGGTATCTCTTTTGGACTTCCATAACTTTTTCTCTCAACCGTCCGATCTGAATCGGAGGGTCCAAAACTTGCCCCTTCCAACCCACCTACCTATTTAAGCAGATGAACCCTAGACCCTAGTCTATCCCATTAACCCATTCCCTTCCCCTGCCGCCACTCATCTTCCTCGGGATTTGCCCGATCCAACCACAGCCGCCATCCGACCACCTCCCGCGATTTGCGTCGCCGCCCAACCAGCGCCTACCTCCTCGTCCCCGTGCCCGCAGCAGCAGAGTAGGAGCCCTCGCGCCCGAGCCTCCCCTTGTCCAGGAGCCCAAGCTCCCTCCTCCAGGCACCTTCCGCCTCCTCCCGCATGCCTTGTCAGACCAGCCGCCGCCGATGACCCGAGACCTGGCACCACCAACAGGCCGTCCTCGTCGCCCCTGCTCCCTTCCCTTTCTCTTCTTTGTTGAAGCTCTCCCTGACCACCCCTCGTCCTGCTTCTCTCTCTCTCTCCCAGGAGATTCTCCCATCGGCCATGGCACCCGCAGCACCAAGCTCGTCGTCCATTGCCGGTTCCGGCCACTCCTCGCCAGATCCATGCAACCCCGCGCCGTTCTGGTCCATTCCCGGCGGTCTCCGCCTCGCCTGCCCGTTGAAGTTCCAAGCCACCACCGCGCCAAGTCCCCTGCTCCACGCCGGGCTCGGCTTCCTCGTCGTCTTCAGCGACGACCAGAGCGCCAAGTCCCTGTTGCCTCGCCGCTGTACCCCGTCCTCGACCTCATTCAGCAGCCCTCGCCTGAGCACCCAGAGTTGACCCCGCCGTCTCGCCAAGACCGGCTTTTGCCGCCTGCTTCCTCTCGTTAGAGACAAATGAGCGCTTTGTCCAGCTCGGTCCAGCCGTGCCCGTTGACCGCCCCTGCATGTCGCTCGCGTGGGCCACAGCCTCGCCAAGGCCCAGCCGCTTCCTCCGCGCCAAGCCGCAGCCAGCCCGTCTAGCCGATGCACCAACTGGGCCGAAGCCCATGGTGAGCCTCCTGAAAGCCCCTCTGCCCTGTGCACTATTGGGCCAGTCTGTTTCGGCCCGTACATTTTTTTTCAGCATCAGCGAATTTGTTCATTATCCAGAGACTGCCTGTTTTTTAGCAAACCCCCTAAGTTTCATGCATATAATAACTCCACAATCGTGCATCGGATTAAAATACTTTATATATGTAAAATGCTTAGAATTTCGCGTAGATTAATAATATGGAACTTTCATCCATGTTAAAAATGCTTAAAATAGATGTTTGCATTAATTTGCATAAATGACATGCTAAAATAATTTATTTCATAACTAAATAACCGTCGCTCCGAATTAAATAAAGTTTATATGTAAATGGGGTAGAAAATGTATAGATTAACATGGTGGCATTAATTTGCATGTTTAACAACAATAAAATATGGTTTAGGGAAGAACAGTACCAAATTCGAAATATGCACATGGGGATTTTCCAGAATTATTGTTTGTTGCTTCCGGCCTCATTTAAACTTGCCTAAATAGCTAGTTTACTTATGCTTCACCTCTTGCCACGTTAAGAACATTTAAACTTGTTGGGTTCATAACGAGAGCGAACTAAATAATTGTTGTGAAGTTTCATCAATATGCAACCTCGTTGCATATTGAGCTCCACTTAACTTGTAGTATTGTTTCTTGCACTTTGCCATGCCATGATTCATTAAACCGGACATGCATCATACTTGATTGTGCATCATACCATGTTTATGGTTGTTGGTTTACCATGTTGTTTGCTTCTTTCCGGTTGTGCTTCTTCTCGATAGTTCCCGGTACCATTGCGATTGTGAGGATTCGTTCGTCTACGCTTGGTTCGTCTTCTTCATGGACTCGATCTTCTTCCGAGCAGGATTTCAGGCAAGATGATCATTATCCTGGATACCACCACTATCTTTGCTTTGCTAGTTGTCTTGATGCTATCGCTATGTCGCGCTACCTACCCCTTGTTTATCAAGCCTCCAAATTGCCATGATAAGCCTCTAACATTTTCCACCTTCCTAGCTACCGTTGTTTGGCTATGTTACTGCTTTGCTCAGCCCCTCTTATAGCATTGCTAGTTGCAGGTGCAGTGCAGGTTGTTCCATTTTGGAACATGGATATCATGGGATATCACAATATCTCTTATTTAATTAATGCATCTATATACTAGGTAAAGGGTGGAAGGCTCGGCCTTTTGCCTGGTGTTTTGTTCCACTCTTGCTGCCTTAGTTTCCGTCATACCGGTGTTATGTTCCTTGATTTTGCGTTCCTAACACGGTCGGGGTTTATGGGCCCCCCTTGATAGTTCACTTTGAATAAAACTCTTCCAGCAAGGCCCAGCTTTGGTTTTACCATTTGCCTAATAACAACTAAAACTTGCATAGGGACTTACAAGTACCCGAGGATAATTAATCAACAAACGGGGCCAGTGCTCCTCATGAGTGTTGGTCCACCCACCTAGCACTCGGCGGTGCTGCCTCGGGGCAACCCGATGCTATTTTGGCTATTGTCCACTTCGCATAGACGGTGTTGTCCTTAGAATGAGATACGCGCAGCTCTTATCGGGGTGTCGACACACCGGGTGGTCTTGCTGGTTTTGTTTTACCATTATCGAAATGTCTTGTGAACCGGGATTTTGAGCTTGATCGGGTTGTCCCCGAATGGAGGATTTTCCTCCGCAGATCGTGAGAGTTTGTGATGGACTAAGTTGGGACACCCCTGCAGGGTTTAATCTTTCAAAAGCCGTGCCCACGGTTATGTGGCAGATGGGAGTTGTTAATATCCGGTTGTAGAGAACTTGACACCAGATCCGAATTAAAATACACCAACCGCGTGCGTAACTGTGACTGTCTCTTTTCGAGTGAGTTCGAGAAGAGAACACGGTGGGGTTATGTTTGACTCGTAAGTAGTTCGGGATCACTTCTCGATCATTACTAATTTGTGACCGTTATGCGTAGTTACTCTTCTTACTCTTATACTCGTAAGTTAGGCACCATACAATGCTTAGTGCTGCTACAACCTCACCACTTATCCATTCCATACCCATTAAGCTTTGCTAATCTTGATACCCATGGTAATGGGATTGCTGAGTCCTCGTGGCTCACAGATTACTACAACAATAGTTGCAGGTACAGGTAATGCGATGATCTGACGTGAGAGTGATGCTTGCTTTGTTTGGGAGTTCCCCTTCTGCTTCTTCTTCTTTGTCGATCTTGGGTTAGGTTCCTGGTCGGCAGCCTAGGCTAGCAGGGTGGATGTCGTTCTTCTTTTTCGTTTGTGTTTCATCCGTAGTCAGATGTTGCTCTTCTGTATGATGTTTGAGGTATTTGTGAGGCAAGTGTATGCCTTTGTATGTATCCCCAAGTGTGTTGTACATGGTACGATGTAATGATATCCACCTTGCAAAGCGTCTTCAATATGCGGCTCTATCCTTGGTCGGACCTTCGAGTTCCCCTCGGGTAGGATCGCATATTTGGCGTGACATAGGTGTACTAACTGGTGGAGTTGGGGTTCACCGTGGTAGTACTGGCGCTTTGGGCACTAGAGCTACCATACTAACTGCTCTTGTTTGGGAGCTCTGTGCTGGAGATGGTGCTGTGTCAATTGGAACTAGGTTACTATCTGCTGTGGTTGGGGTTAGATTGGGTGAAGCTGGTTCTCTGTCCATCGGAGTAGGGGTACAATCTGCGAGAGTCTGGGTTATGTGTGGTAGGGCTAGTTCTCGTGCATGTATAACCAGGGTGCTATCTCCACCAAGAGGTAGCACTGTTTTATTTGAAGACCGTGTTTTTACTCCGCTAGATACTGCCATCACCCCCTCCAATTAAAATGGCTGATAAACAAGAAAAGTAGTTGAATGTGCATATCTTGTATGAGAGACAAATGCAATAGATAGTGTGGAAAAAAGAGGGCATGAAATAGTTCACATGTATATTGTTTAACTAAAAAGGATAGCATGACATAATTTCACATATATGATGTCTATCTAAACTGGATAGCATAGCATGACATAATTCAAAGATATGATGACTAACTAAATAGGATGGCATGAGATAATTATATGATGTCTTTAGTAAACAGGTTGGCATGACATAATTCAAATACATGTTATCTAAGTAATCAGGATCCCATGATATAATTCACATGTGTGATTTATATACTAAGCAGAGGGCATTCGCATATATGATGTCTGAACTAAGAACATGGTGTTGAATATTGTGTATATGATGTCTAAACTATGCAATGCAACACACCATATGCATGATATGAGCAGTATAACCGTGCCAAGTAAGAGCAGACACCTCGGTGGGGGAATAGGACTGGTCATCTGTCTCTGAATCCATCTTTGAGGAGCTGTCGGGACTGAGCAAGAGATCTGCTTCGACAGGTAGCAATGTCTGCTCTGAAGACCTTGTTTTCACTCCAGATTTTTCCATCACCCACTCAAATGGCTGATTCACAGGAAGAGTAGTTGAATGTACAAACATTGTTAACAAATGGAAATATAATGAGGAAAAAGGATTGGCAAGATATATTTCAAATATATGATGCCTGGTTAAACAGGATGGCATTGCATATTTCACATATATTATGGCTGGCTAAAAGAGATGACATTGCATAATTCACATATATGATATAGAAACTAAACAAGTGGCATTACAGTACATGTCTAAACTAAGCAGATGACATATATGATGTCGAAAGTAGGCACGTCAAGGCAACATATGCATGATATGATCTACGTTATCATGCCAAGTTAGAGCAAACACCTCGGGGGGTAAATACGAGTGGTCAGCTCCGTCTGAATCCGCCTCAGAACAGATATCTTCCTCAGGATTACAATCTGGAGGGGGGGAGGGTTTGCCATTGCACCCACCATGGAGCAATGTCTGCATGAC